>JAQSUU010000405.1:13883500-15178000 GCA_038087645.1 Saccharum hybrid cultivar R570 | reverse complement strand
AATGACACTTATTTTAGGACGGAGGGAGTATACTATATATGACATGATTTGTATTGAAGTACTCCCTCCGTCTCATGAAATATGTCATTCTTGTTTCTCAAGAAGTCAAATACTTTTAACATAGATCGTTGAACATATTTTCATAATAAATTTATTTAGAGATGCAATATTGCTAATATTTTCTACAAACCTAGTCAAACTTAAAAAAAGTTTGACCAGCACGAGTACCATAGGGACTCTTTTTATGGGACGTATAATAGTCTCAAATGTTTTCGACAGCTGCCGTACCGCGGGGTACAACTTCAGGCGAAGCGGCATGCATTGACACAGACAATATCAGCATGGGTGGATTTAAGGGTATTCCCAGGAATACCTAACTATTTTGGCTCACTTTCATGTATATATATAATGTATAATTCTACAATTTGTAGTATTTTCGTGCATTTCAGCCCAAAACAGTGAGAAAATTGGTCTTTCGGCCTTGCTTCCAAATTCCCCACCTCCCCAGGCCGGCCCACTAGGCCCAGTTAGTCATTTCAGCCCTTCGTGGAGACCGGGCCTATCACCTCGACGCTCCATTTCGTACACGGGTGCGTGGTGCCGTGGCGGCGGCGGCGCTAACCCTAGGTAGCGGCGGTCGTCTTTTTTGTTTTTTAGCCCTTTTTTCAAAAGATTCTCACAAATACGCCCCTGACAGTAAGATTTTAAAAAATGGACCTCCTCTTGGCGCCGTTGTTATTGGCGCCAAGATCAAACGTCTCGGTGCCAGCCCAATTGGCGCCAAGCTCCTTGCCCACGTCGACGTTGACGCAGAGCTGGCGGTGACATGGCAGCCAGCTCGGCGTCAATTGTATTGGCGCCGAGCTCTGATTTTAACCTTAACACCCTTAAATTTTGGCTAAGTCTATAAATTTACCATGAGATGGACATGTTGGAATTTGTTAAGTCTGAAATTTTACTATGACATTGACAAATTTGAGGTTATCATGAGACCAAAGCTAAGTCTGATTTTTTATCATGGCTAAGTCCAAAATTGACGAGACTTATTTTGTTGTCATCTCTCCGGAGAGTACTCAAACTCGTAGTAAGGTATTAAATTGATTTGCTATACAAATTTTAAATATCCAAGTCATGGTAAAATTTTAAATATCCAAGTTCAAAACATGAAGCCCTTTTTCAATATCAAGTCATGGTAAAATTTTAAATTTGTCAATATAGCAAAAATCCAAACTTAGCCATATTTCCATCCCATGATAAATTTAAAGACTTAGCCAATTTCTAGCATAGTCAAGTGATAGTAAAATTCAAGACTTAGCCAATTTCTAGGTTGCCCATCATATGGTAAATATCAAGACTTTGCCAAAATTTTGTATGTCCATCTTATAGTAAAATTAGGGTCAAGTCATGTTAATTTAGAGCTTTGTATGTCCATCTTATGGTAAAATTAGGTAGTCAGGATTTTTACTGCGGCCTGGATATGTTAGTATACCAACTACCATGGGATAACCTCAAATTTGCCAATGTCATGGTAAAATTCCAGACTTAACAAATTCCAATATGTCCTATCTCATAGTAAATTTATAGACTTAACAAATTTTCATATGTCCATCTCATGGTAAATGTCATGGTAAAATTCCAGACTTAACAAATTCCAACAGCTCGACGCAAAGATCCATGGCGTTAGGTTTGGCGCCAATGACAACTGCGCCAAGGTGGCTACCACGTCACCGCTAGCTCGACGTCATCGGCCAAGTGGCATGGGGGCTTGGCGCCAACGCCAACGGCGCCAAGCTGTGTGTACCTTGACGCCAGCGTGGATGACGCTAAGTCAGGGGTATATTTAAGAGAATCTTTCAAAAAAAAAAAAAGGCTAAAAAACAAAACAAAAAGACGGTAGCGGCGGCGAGCACAGGTGCGACGGCCGAGCATGACAGCACCGCTACCAGCCAGCTAGCGCCTGCGCGGCAGCAGCTAGCGGCCGGGGCCAGTGGCGGCTAGCTGCGCGCCCATGCCGCAGCCGCCAGTGGCCAGAGGCCCGGCGGGCCAGTGGCCAGATCCTAGGCCAGCGGCAAGACCTGACCAAGGACTCTAGGGCTCTAGGCACTAGGCTCCAGGCTCCAGGTCTCTATTCTCCAATCATCTCTCAATATACTGGCTGTGTTTAGATGCCATGGAATTGGCATGGAATTTGAAATGTGTCAGATTTTTTGCAAATTTGGGGTGTTTTTGCATTTGGAACAGTTCCTCCCAGATTTCCATGGCATTGAATGTGTCCGGCCCATGATTGTGTCCGGCCCATGTCGGGACGCACATAACCCTCGTCCACCCCGCAGCAACCCGACCCTGCCTTATCCTCACCCCGCCGTCTCTCCCCAATCGCCCCCACTCCACACCCGCCGGCGCCGGCGCCTCTGAAATCCCCTCCATCCCCCGCCTCATCCACTACCTCCTCGTCCAGATCCACCCCGATGGACGGCCAGGACGGCGGTAGGCACAACGGTGCCGAAGGCGACGGCGGGATCTACGGCCATGACGGTGCGTACGGCGACAGTGGCCATACCCGGGATTTCCTATCCCCGGCGGCGGCCTTTCCTCCCGGCTTCCCCTATAACCCCGTCTACCCCCCCCCCCCCCCGCGTATGGCATGGCATCGTCGAGCAGCCTTCAACCAAGTCGCCTGGACCTTGAAGGGCTCGACCTCAACTCGGCCTCGGAGTGGTCAGACAACCATGGATTCGGAGATCTCCTTCGATCTGGGGGAGCGGCCGTGCGGCAGGGTCCGACTCCCATACGCGTACCCGCACGCAGCGGGAGGGGAACCCTGGGGTTTCGTGGCCCGCGCGCCGGCGGATCTGCATTCATGGGCGGCCACCCTGCGGCAATGCCCAGCGGATATGTGCCCTACGGCGGCGCTTCAGCATTCCAGGGCGGCGCAGCAGGCTTCAACGGCGGCGCATCGGCCTTCCACGGCGGCGCAGCAGCGTTCCAGGGCGACGCATCAGCGTTCCACGGCGGCTACGTGTCCCCTACACCCAACGCGGGTGGATCTGCAAGGGGAGCAGCTCGTGGAGGCAGGCGTCGCAATGCCCGTCGCCGAAGTGGGGTATACTTCTCTTCATTTACATGTTTTTGTTCATGCAAAGTCACTAGTATGCAGCATTCGGCACTTAGTATACGTTTTTTGTTCTTGCAAACTCACTACTGTGCACCATTTTGTTAAATTTGTACCCATGTTACTCGTCGTTTAGGAGGACACCCATAGGGGTCAGTGGAGACCTGAGCTTATCAAGCAATTTTGTGAGATCTATTGCGGCGTAATGGACAGTGGGAATGACAAATTCCTACGGGGTAAAATGACGCCGCGTGGCTGGGAGGAAATCTCAAACAGGTTTGTGTTGGCAACCCAAATTTTTCATGACACTGAGCAATTCAAATACCTGTTAAAGAAGCTGCGGACGAAGTGGAACTTCATAGAGCAGAAGTTGAGGAAAGGATCTGGGTTGGGCCGCGGTGATGGCACCATAGCTCAGGCTTCTGAGCACTGGTGGATGACGGCGACTGCGGTCAGTACTGAGGAGAACACACGCCCAGTGCCTTGTTTTATTTTTCATTGTATAATGTACAATGAAACAAGAAAACTAATGCAATCAACTTTTACTAGGGCAACCAAGACTTGATGGCGCTCAGGGATGGGATGCCTGACTACCTTGAGGAGATGGATAAAGTGTTCACTGGCTTTGTTGCTGATGGTTCCACCTCGTATGCCCCTGGGCAACAGGTAGTACATGACATTCCCAGTGATGATGCTGACGACGAAGAGCAACAAGAACCAGATGATCAAGATGTGGCCACACCGGTTAGCGTTGGTAGCAAGAGGACTAGCAGCTCACGCAGCACACCCAGCCTACGCAGCACAGCGACCAGTCCCAACAAGAAAGTTAAGAGTCCAACGGTGAGGGCCATCTGTGAAAAGATTGGAGGGCTCACTGCAGCAATTGGCGACAGCCGTGGATACTTCAATGACACCCTGAGGCTGCGTGCAGCGCAATGGGAGGCAGCAGAGCAGGCAAGCAGGGAGGCAGCGGAGCGGAAGAGGAAAGAGGAGGAGGAGCAGGTGGACCTCATTATCAGATTGGCTAAAGAGTGTGGGTTCACGGAGAGCAGCCTAGAATGGATTGGTGTCCTTAACATAATCGAGAGTGAGAAGGTGAAAGCCCAAGTTTGGTTTTGGTAATTAATGACACCAAGTTGCTAATGCTATTGTATCAAGTGTGATTAAGCTAGGCATAAGCAACATGTGATGGAGGTGGAAATGGCATGGAGAGATGGCCACAAGACCACATGATTTGGTGCATGAAATGATGAGCAAGATCATGGTGGAGACGCACATAATATGATGGACATGATGATCAAGTGGAAGAGAAGGATCTAAGAGCGCAAGGCAAAGGTATAACCATAGGATTTTCCTTTTGCCGGTCTAAGATGAGTAGAGAAGTGATTGACCGGGTTTAGGATACATAGCCGACTATCAAGAGGGGCAATCATGGTTAGCTCGGGAATCAAGTGCCACTAGATCAATGTCTTGAGCATATGCATTAGGATCTAGTTGAGAGCTAACATAACGCCTTGAAAAAATTGTTTGTGAAATGCTAACACACATGCACGTGGTGGTGTACACTTGGTGGTGTTAGCACATTTACGAAGGCGGTGGTGTTTGAACGGTAGTATGGGGTTTGGAGTTCGCTCTCCCTCCCGCCGAGCGTGCGAGCGCGGGATTCAGGCGTTTTTGAGGAAATGAAACGCTTATTTTCTATTGCGCCGGAAGTCCGAAAAGAAACGGAGGCGAACGACGGTCACTGTGGTGACCGGACGCTGCACCGGACGTGGTCTCGGTTTGACCGGACGCGTCCGGTTAGTTCAACGCGGTGCGGGCACTAGGGTTTGTGACCGGACGCTGGTCTGGCCTGACCAGCGCGTCCGGTCAGTTCTCCTGTGCGCTGAAGTAGAGTGCGCGACCGGCGCGTCCGGTCCCTCACGGAACCGGAGCGTCCGGTCAGGCGTCCAGAAGGGTAGAGTGCCGATCGGACGCGTCCGGTCTCGACGGGAGCTTACTGGAACGCGACCGGACGCTGGCACTGTCGCGTCCGGTCAAACGGCTGAGCGCGTCCGGTCACGGCAACGGCTAGTTCTGATGCGCGCAGTTTTCGCTTGTCCTGTAGTGACCCTGACCGGAGCGTCCGGTCAGCGCGATTTTCGCTGCGTCGTCCGTAACGGCTAGCTGCGTACCCTTTCGTTATAAATAGATGGTGGCCGGTGTTTGAGGGTATCTCTTGCACATTTTGAGACCTAGAGACATCCTTTGAGCTAGAGAACAACCCATCCACTCATCTCTTTGCTTAGTTGCACATCTTGAGTGAGATTGAGTGAGATTCAAGTGCATTGCTTGAGAGTTGCATTCTAGAGGCACTTGATCTTCGAGTTGCTGCAGATTTCTTGTTACTCTTCCGTGTTTCCCGACACGGTAGACGGCTTGGAGCAGCGGAGGTGATTGAGCTCGCAATTAGAGATTGTTGGAGCCCTCACCAAGTGTTGTAAGGGGTTCTTGATCCTTCCCCGCGGGAGTTCGCAAATTGGATACTCTAGTGGAGCTCGTGGCTTGGAGGATCCCCATCTTGTGTGCGGTTGTGCGGCGCCCTCCGAGGGCTCGACTCTTGATAGTCGATTAGCTCGCGAACCGACAAGTGGGTGCATCGCCACAACGAGGAGTAGCTTGCCGGGAAGCAAGTGAACCTCGGTAAAAATTCTTGTGTCATCTCTTTGCCGAGGATTTCTTGTGGTTGATCATTGTGATTGATTCTTCGAGTGCATTACTTCTCTACATCGTTGGTATAAGAATCTAGTCACTTGCTCTTTACTTTCATGTACTAGTCCTAGTGTAGTTTGCTTAGTGTAGCTTTTATCACATAGGAGTAAGTAGCTTAGTGACTTAGTCTTGTTGGTGTGTATTAGAGATCATAGCCTTGCTTCACTAGAATTGTATAGGTGGCTTGCATAGTGTAGTTGAGCTAGTGCTAGTATTAGCTTAGCCATCTTTTATACTAACGTGGTTGTTTAGTGAAGCTTGTAGATTTTTTTAAATAGGATATTCACCCCCCCCCTCTAGCCATTTGGACCTTACAGAAGGCCATCATCCGGTTCCTCAAGAATGGTGTTGAAGGAAGGAAACAGACCATCAAAGCCTACGCAAATCGGGTCTAAAACTTCTCAACCATGCATGTATAGTTCGCAGTGTCCGTAGAGCTACGTTTTGTGATGGGTGTGTTATGTTAGTGATGGATTTCTGATGTTTGTGTGTTGGACCTATGCATGTGTGTTATTTGAATTCGAAAGATGTGTGTGTTGGGAGTGGTTTCAACTGATGTGTGTGTGACCATGTGCACTACTGAGGGCCTCAATTTATTTTTTTGTTATTGTTGCTTACAGGTTGCAGCTTCTACCTTAGGTAGGAACACCTCTGAGGGTGAAGTGCATGAAGAGGCTGAGGATAGTGAGGAAGAGTTTGACGACCTCCTACTAGCCACCCTCGAGTATGAACAGGCTGCTGCCCATGCTACATTGTTAGGTATGTCCACAGTTGCTATGCATGTTGACAAGTATTTCACCAGATCTGAGTATAGGGTCGTACCACCTGGTCTAAGTGGTGATGAGTGGGTTAGGAGGAACCTTGGAAATACACAGGATTGCTATGACATGTATAGAATGACCCCCAAGCTATTCTACAAAATCCATGATCTGTTGTTAGAAAAGTATGGGCTCCCATATAGTGAAAAGTCTACCACAGTTGAGGCCTTAGGAATGTTCCTTTGGATAGTTGGAGCTCCCCAATCTGTTAGGCAAGCTAGGAATATATTTCAGAGATCATTGGGAACGGTTCATAACTTGTTTTTCAACGTGCTCCAGTCTGTGGTGAAGCTAGCTGATGACTATATCAAACCAAGAGACCGACGGTTTAGAACCATGCATTCCAGACTGAACAATCCTAGGTTTTATCCATACTTCAAAGATTGTATTGGGGCAATTGATGGCACTCATATTCCTTGTGTTGTGCCTAAAGATCTTGTGAATCAGTACATGTGCCGTAAGAACATAACAACCCAAAATGTCATGGCCTGCTGTGACTTTGATTTGATATTCACATTTGTCAATGCTGGTTGGCCTGGTTCAGTTCATGACATGAGGGTGTTTGATGATTCGCTGTCTAAGTTTGCAAATGTGTTTCCAAAACCACCTACAGGTACTTCACTAGTTGTTGTGTCTTTAAACTTCCTAATTACATGTACTTCATACTTACAGGTGCTTGCCGATGCAGGGAAGTTTTATCTGGTAGACTCTAGGTATCCGAATCGTCCAGTGTACCTTGCCCCGTTCAGGACCACAAGATACCATCTCAAAGAGTTTCGAAACGCAGAAGAACCACAAGGTAAAGAAGAGTTGTTCAACTACGCACACTCTTCACTTAGAAACTGCATTGAGCGAGCCTTTGGAGTGCTCAAACAAAAGTTTAGGATATTGCTGGGTATCCCGAGTTATGATCTAGAAACACAAACACATATAATAGTTGCATGCATGACACTTCATAACTTCATCAGGTCGAGTGAAAAAAGGGATCGACACTTTGCACGTTGTGACCGTGATCCAAACTACGTGCCGGCTGCTGCTTCGGTACAGCAGCCACCAACTGAGGAGGCACCTGTTGTGTTAGATAACCAACAGATGAACGAATTTCGAGATTTAATTGCATTTCAAATGTTTCATGCCAGGCAATAAATGTGCGTTCAAATACATGGGCGCACAAAAAAAAATCATGTATTTCAATGTTGTAATTTTTTGAGGACTTGTTTTAATCCAATCGGTTTTTGTATGTGTGATGCATGCAGCATGCAGATTGCATGGGAAGTGCTTGCAGCATGCACAGTGGAACCAGGAATTTGTATGAGATCAATAAATATGGGTAGAACTGTCTTTTTTTTCATCCTTGGACTGTCCACATCTGCCACACTTCAATGACAACTGACATGTACAGATTTCAGCACAAATTTGGCACAAATTTTGCACAAATTTTGGAACCCAATTTTGGGATCTAAACACAGCCACTCTTTCTTTTCCGTTGTCTCTAGAGCTTAGGCCTTGTTTAGATTCCCAAATTCACTCCCAAATTCTACTATACAAAAAGAAGATTCTCCATCACATCAAAATGTCGGCACATGCATGGAGTACTAAATGTAGATAAAATCAAAAACTAATTGCACAGTTTTATTATACTTTTCGAGACGAACATTTTGAGCCTAATTAATCAAAGTTTGGACAATTATTACTCAATAAAAACAAAATGCTACAGTGATTCGGCACAGTGATTTTGGGCACCGAATCGGCGATCTAAACATGGCCTTACTAATTTACAGTGTTGATTAGCTGAACAATTTGTGATTCCACTATTTTGCGACATAATTAGCGATAATGTGCTGCTCTAACTATATTTTAAACCTATGATTTTTTTTGGCGCAAGATGAATTAGATTTTTTTATGACGTGGAAGTGGGAATATAAAGTTTTAAATCTTGCTCCGCCATGAGTATCCGCGAAGGCACATCCTCCTCGCGTACGTGTTGTAAGAGTGTCTCCAACCAGGAATCCATATGGAATCTAAATCCAAAATAGGTAACAAGAGACTAAAATCAGCCTTCAATAAAATACCTATTTTGAATTGTCTAAGAGGCACAATCTAAATATGGACATCGTTTCTCCTGAAAACTCATTTACAGAAAGAATTTTCTTTTGGGTCCTATTGTTGAAGAAGATACTGAATAGGTATTAAACCTTTTGCCTGTAACACTACCTAACTCACGAATAGTGCTTGTATTTTGGATGTTGCTGTTGCTGATAGCCTAACTCTCTCCCGTCCAAGACCACGTTTAGTTCAAAAAAAATTTCAAGATTCCCTGTCACATCGAATGTCTAGACACATGCATGTAGCATTAAATGTAGATGAAAAAAACTAATTACACAATTTGGTAGAAAACCACGAGACGAAATTTTTAAACCTAATTAGTTCATAATTAGACACTAATTGATAAATATAAATGAAAATACTACAGTAACCCAAGCTAAAATTTTCGCGAACTAAACGCAGCTCAACAGTGGAAAGAGCATATGAACGGCATGCATATCCTGGAAAATGGTATGGTAGGCGACCGATGGGCCGCCGCGTGGCTGGACAGGAATGGGCATCCGCCACGTCGCTAGACGCTAGGAGTGCTTCCAAGGCCCTGTGTAATGCTAAATTTTCTCCCAAATTGTACTATACAAAAAGAAGATTCCCTATCACATCAAAATGTCGGCACATGCATGGAGTACTAAATGTAGATGAAAATCAAAAACTAATTGCACTGTTTAGTTGTACGTTGCGAGACGAATCTTTTTAGCCTAATTAATCAATGTTTGGACAAAAAAATCATAAATACAAATGAAATGCTACAGTGCAGATTGCACTGTCCAAATCGGGCCAACTAAACGAGCCCCAAGTCCAGTGGATCTGGCCCTGCTGCCGACCCGACACGTACGCTCGGGCGGTCGGCCGTGACATCCAAATCCAGTCACCTCTGTACAGTACTCTGCTGGTCGACGCGCGCACGTGTTGTTTCGGTGGGATGCAACCTTCCAACGAGTTTTTAGTACTGATACAGTGATCGGCTCTTTCAGCGTGGCCATACATACTGATACAGTGATGTACTCGTACGGTCAAGGTGATCATTTCAGATTCGCAGAGTTGCAATCCAAATCTTTGTCTCGTACGGAGTTTTTTTCTTTTTTTTATATACAGCAAAGATACTCGTGCGTTACAACGGAAGAAAAAAGGCTATCAAATATTCATGATAGAAACTTATCTATTTTTGTTTTATCTTTTCTATAAATTCTAAAGCTACAATTTATTTATGATGACTACAACACCAATAATATATAAGCTAATGTTGACAATGATATCATAATGCCTTATTAAGTCTGTATCAAATTTGGAATACAATCTTAATAGTTTTTTCTTCTGCCATAAAACACAAACATATTTACTTATAAAGATATCATATCATAACTTTAATTTCATACTGTACATATGTTGGTACGGTTAAACGTCCAGTTCCTTGTGACTTCTTTGTGGACTTATAAAATTTTGTAATTCTATTTTTTATTATAGTCGGCAAGGTGCCGACATGTTAAGGATTGATTTGTTTGCTGATAATTACAATAAGAGATCTCTCTTGATTTTTCACATGGCAGTCCTTGTCGTGTATTCCACCAGTACATGTATAAAATTCTTAGCCATATTTATCTAGATTAAACTGGTTAGCAAAATGTTAAGGATTTTACGGTTTGATTAGTTGGATCATTGGTTATATCATGGTGTAATAAGATATATTCCCTCCATCTAGTAATATAATGCATTCTAGCATTCAGAATTTGTCCTAAAATATAATGCATTCTAAAGGACAAAAATTAGTTTTGCATTAAATACTTTTCATTTATCAACCAATCACTATTAATCACATTGATGGTAGTGTCTGATTTAGAAATAAAATGAGGGTAATGCGTCTTTTATATTCTCTCTTAAATTTGTCTTAAAATTCGTAGAATGCACTGTATTACAGGACGGAAAAAAACAAACGTGGAACTTACAATGCATATAATTCATAAAAGAACATATATATAGACAATACTATAGTACCATATCACCAGGCTCTCATGTGTATGCGGCGGTCACATGTACACGACACGCGGGTTCCAACATGAAAAATTCTCTCTTAAATTTGTCTTCAAATTCATAGAATGCACTGTATTACAGGACGAAAAAAAACAAACGTGGAACTTACCGTGCATATATATATATATATATATATATATATATATATATATATATATATATATATATATATATATATATATATATATACACACACACAATACTGTAGTACCATATCAACATGCTCTCGTGCGCATGCAGCGGCCACATGTACACGACACGCGGGTTCCAACATGAAAATTACATGCCTGCCTTCACTTGTTGGCGAGGGTGGCGACTGGCCTCCAGCAACTTAACTATCTGTGCGTCCTTATCCCTGAGCTCCTTGCCGAGTTCCTGCAGCTTTTTCTTCTTTTCGGCTTGCATCCTGCTAGTTCTCGCCACAACGAGACGGCGCTGCTGGCCGTTCTAACAACACGTCTCGGGGGAGGCGGGCCTCAGCGTCAGCGTGCACCATGCCGTTGCTGACGACCGCTCGCTGTGAAGCTAGCATGTTCCTTCTTCCTTGTCCTATGGATCAAAGCACGCTGTTATTTCATCGTATTTGCTCGATAGACGTCAGCAGCTCAACCTCTTCGAACCTATGTGAATCCTAGCAACAGCGTCGGTGTGGCGGTATTTGCAGTGCACCCAAGAGACATTGATGCGCCAACAAATAGAGTCCTTGCCAAATACGGCGGCAAGAGGGCCCAAATCGGAGCACATATGAAAGAAACACTTCGTTCTGTATATAGAGTAGGAGAGGATTCAAAGCATTTTTCAATCTACATTTTTATTTGACATAATAATACTATGTGTTTAGTTTGTTTTCCTCTTCTCTATGTGCATCATATTTGAACATGGGTCCGTGTGCATGCATGCATCATATATGTTGCATGTCAGGAATCGGTCACGTCTGTGAACCAAGAGAGTCCGGATTGCAAGTCATGATATATCTAAAATATTGATTTAAATGTGAGCCTACAGGACTACATCAGATATCCATACGGCAAGAATAATCTCTAGCTTTCGATCTAGCCGTTAGAGATAGTATATTTCCTAATTTATACTTGTATTTTTTTCCTATTTGAGTTAGGATTTCTATATAACATACTTAAAATCGGCGACATCTATTTGGATTAGCATTCCTATAACTATCTATATTACTTTAAGAACTCTATCTAATATGTGTCATATAAACATGGGAGTTGCAGAGATATAAACAACATCTATATTTATGAAGTTAGTTAGGGGAAGACAGACCAAACAAATAGATAGACGAAACAAAAGAGACTGAAATTTTGCTAGGTATAGGTATAGATATCCAGGATCTAGGTAGAGTAAGAATCAATGGAATCCAAAATACCGTAATACGTGACGTTTAGAAAGATGGATCGTTCCAGACGGACCAAACTCTACCACTGGTGATGAATGACGGGTCGGACCTGCACCTCCTGGGATATAGAATCCACAGCGTGATGAGTGATGACCCGGGTCCCAAGTGTATCGGCTGAAAGGGCAAACAGCAGCAAAGCAAAAATCATACGAGCATGCACGCACTTGCCGATGCCGATCCCAGGTGTCATCACGAGAAGCAAGCAAGCTGGCGCGGCCGCGGCCGCGGCCGTGGCCACGTGTGCGATCCCAAGTGTCATCACGAGATGCACGCACTTGCTGGGCCCTACTCTGGAAGAAAAGGCGATCCTATGATGCCCATGCCAGTGCTAGCTCGAATCACACGTACCACCATGTTCACTTCAACTGCTTTTGACCAAACAAACAATATTTTTCTCTCATAATAAATCAGTATAAGCATCAGCATAAACTAAATTTTAGTATAAGCTAACAGGGTGATAGACACGTGTCCCAACTCCCAAGGGTCACGGTGGAACAGAGGTCGATGGCTCAAAGAGATGTAAGAGTCGGACGGACGTGTGTTTGTCCTCCGGGCCACGGGCATGCTCGTAGAATTAGGCCCAGGCAAAATACCCAATATCCATTATCCATATTCGAATTATCCGAATCCGAGTTATCCGATCCCAAATTCGGATAGCGATTTTGATTACCCGAAATTAGTTTAGGTAATTCGGGTAATATCCCCCGGTACCCAAACATTTGTCTTTGTCTTTGTAGTTATCATGTGCTGTTAGTTGAACACTTGAACTTAGTATCACTTTACTAGAATATAATTCTCTCTGTTTGAACAAGTGACTGTAATACATTATTCTCTACAAAATGCTATTGAAATTCTATATAAATTACTGTTGAATATTTGTATAGTTTACTGTTTTTTTTTGTAAATTTGAGTATATCAGGAATACTCAAATCTGAATTATCGGGTACCCAAAATTAGAGGTAGCGCTTTTTCAAGACTAATATTGAGCATCAGTTTTCATTACCCGACAAAAAAAAAATCAGATAACCCGAACGTCCATGCCTGCGTAGAACAAAAAAACGCACATGCTCTTACGGGCTTGTCCTCTTGTTCCATGACCTTCGTCGGCCACAGTAAACACCAGCCTCGAGCCCGACCCGTCTGGCATTATCAAAGAGCCGCCGTACCGCGGCGTACATTGACACGGACAGCATCAGCGGCATGCGTCCTCCTCGCGTCCTGGTCCGGCGCATTGCACCGGCAACCCGGCAGCAACCACAGGCCCGCAGCCGCAGTGATCAAAAAGCAACTGGGAAGGGGTCGTGTCCTTTTTTTTTTCCTTTGATTGATTGTTTGAGGTGCAGTGCAGATGGTACTATAGTACTTGTCCCGTGCAAAGTGGAAATATGAACGGCGTGCATATCCTGCAAAATGGTAGGCGCCCGCGACGCTGCTGTGTGGGCCGGCCGCGTGGCAGGACACGAAAGCGCATCCGCCAGCACGTCGCTAGGAGATGTCTCCCAAGTCCTTCGGACCTGACCCAGCTCCAGCTGCCGGCCCGACACGTACGCGCGGCCGCCGTCAACTACTCCAAATCCAATCAATCACCTCTCAACTCTCTCTCTGATGGTGTCGACGCGCACGTGTTGCTTCCGTGGGATGCAAGCTTGCAACGTTTTAGTAGCAGCACGCACGTGATCAGCTCTTTCAGCGTGGCCACACAAACTGATGATACACAGTGATGTACTCGTACGGTCAAGGCGATCATTTCAGAGTCGCAGACCTGCAAATCCAAACCTTTGTCTCGTATCTTCTGCTTCTTCTTTTTTAGTTCATCCAGGATCTACTCGTACGTGTATAATCATCAATGGAATCCAGAATATGGTAATACGTAACGTTTAGAAAGATGGATCGATCCAAACGGACCAAACACTGATTGTATTATTGGTGATGAATGACGGGTCGGACCTGCACCTCGCCTGGGATAGAATCCACAGCATGCACGCACTTGCCGATGCCGATCCCAAGTGTCATCACGAGAAGCAAGCAAGCTGGCGCGGCCGCGGCCGCGGCCGCGTGTGCGATCCAAGCCAAGCCGCCTGTCGCACTCGATTTGCCGACCCGACGCGATCGCGATGGAGATAGAGCAGACCCACCACCACCACCAGGCGGCCCGGGGACACGCGTCGGTCGTTGGCGAGGCCCGAACCGAACCCAATAGCAGGTGGCTGGGCACGTGGCCAGCGCTTTTCGAATTGTTTAGTTCGCAATTTCAACCTCTAAATTTCACTATAAAAAAGAAGATTTCCATCACATCAAAATATCGGCATATGCATGGAGTACTAAATGTAGATGAAATTAAAAACTAATTGCACAGTTTTGTTGTACTTTGTGAGACGAATATTTTAAGCCTAATTAGTTAAAGTTTGGACAATTTTTACCAAATACAAACGAATTGCTACAGTACACATTTAATATGCACGGTAACAGACGAACATTTTGAACCTAATTAGCCTTCTCCCTGTTTCGTTTCAGCACGTGCGTGTTCGCGTCCGCCCCGTCGGCCCGCCGCTAGTCGATTGCACAGCTGCCGCCTGCAGGCGCGGGGTCGTTGCGCTCTGACTTTGACGGACGACTGCGGCGGGCGGGCGGGCGAAGGGGTGCGCTGCACCTGCACGCGCAGCCTTCCGCTCCACGGAACGGGCGACCGACCCCTTTCGTTTTCAAAAAAATATCCAAGGTACGGGACCGGCAGCCTGGTGCTGGTGGGACGGCCGGACGGGATCCCTTGTGTTGTGTCGTGTTGTGCCTACTGTGCAGCAGCCTACCCAGACTAACGGGGACCGCGACGCTGTCCATTCCATCTGCCCATCCCAGTGGAGCTTGGGACCTCAATCTTGGGCTCCTTTCATCACTTGCTCCACGGCCTCCACCTAGCACAGATTTGTCTTCTATATTTTGTATAAGAAAAGCTACTGTTGAGCTTTAATAATTAATTCAGAACAAGATTGCCTAGGAGTTTCTTTATTTTTTTTAAAAAAAATGAGCCTAAGATGTTGGTTGGATCCCAAGGATTTACGTAAAAAAAATACTAGATTACTTGAAACATGTTTTATTTACTTTGTTATCGTGTTATCATTTCTATAAATTCTTGTCTTTTCACTGATCTACTACCTTGGAGATAACAAAAGTTGGTTCCCAATATAATCGGTTAGTCAGTTTTTTTAAGTAAATTCCACTTCAACGTGGTTTTTATTTTATGATGAAACCAACAAACACTCTTATTGTTTCACCGTTCGGAAATTTTCATGCCATTTTACCATTCAACAAGGACCTCGTTGGCGTGGTGACTAATTTTTTGTGCTAATAAATCCAAACACATCCTATGATTACTTGATTTGTTTTTTATGCTGTTCACGTATACGGAGTATATGTGTCTAGAGAAAAGTCATCCTTTTGTTAGCTATAAATGAAAAAAAATCCACATGGCGCATGTTCGCCAAATTTCTCCCTATATGCATTCATATACAAAAGCACTATATTTGGCACGATCCACGGTTCGTGGACAGCAAACGTCGCCCTGGCACCCACCCTATCTAACACGAGTACACAAAGCACTCGGCAAGTGGCTGCAGCTTTTGTGTCTCCTTCTCGTGTCTCCGTTTGTGTCTCCACACACTAGAAGACCATTTCCTCCCATATTTTTTTTCACAAACACCCTCACATGGTGATTAAAAAAAGTGCAAGATAATTAGATGGACATAAATTAATAGGGTGACAGATACAACCGATGGATAGATGACCGTATGGTTGTAAAAAAAACGAGAGTTAGAGTCAGCCTCGGCTCACCACAGCCACATGTAGATTCTCATCTCATCATCCACAGTCCACAGACCACCACAGGTCGGGCCACACGTTTGCACGGCTGCAGAGGAACCACCTCGCGCAGTGCCGCCGTGGCGCTGCTGCCGTACCCGGTGATGCTGACAGGCGACATGGCTGTCAGCAAAGGCGCCAGATGAAGTCGGCACTGACGTCACCGTGCCCGTCCTTCGCTAAAGCCGAAAGCGGGGGCAGCCAAGGGCTGGCACCTTTTTCTGATGATCTGATCCGGTTGACGGCGACGTGGCGCCGTTAGGTTCGGAGAACCACACGCCGCGAGACCTGTTCGCAGAGAGGGGGGGGGGGGGGGGGGGGGGGGGGGGTGCGTCATGTGATGTCGATGAACGCTCGTGCTCTGCGGCCTCGTGGCTTAAACATTAGCGCCTCGCCGCACGTGGCCATAATGCAGGATTGACGTCGTCGTTGGGTGATCGGGTACGTGCGACCCAAGTCTATGGATGCTTATCCTTTTGGCACCCCGTCAATGCCTTGCCTTAGGTCGTGAAATTGGCGATGAATGACGTTGATTTTTGGAGAGTCGTTTTTTTTTTCTACATACAAAAAGTGTGGTTGCACACGAGAAGAATGTTAGAGCATCATCTCCGAGAGCTCGTCCTCTAGATATAAATTTATTCTCTCAATATCTTTTCATCATTCAGTATTTTTTTTCTATATCTTGTCCGCACGCTAGAGAGTTATTTCGGTTCTCTATCTTTGACTAGCGAGAAATACGGAATAGATGATAACAATATTTGGAGAACTGATTAAAAAAATCTGTTGGACGGTATTTTTTCCATCAAAATATCTACTTCTATCAATAAGAAGAAACGATATAGATAAGCTCTTAGAGTTGCTCTCGACTATATTTTTCTTAGACCGTAAGATTTTAAACCAGCATTATTGCTCCTATATGGAGTAAGTATGTACTAACTACTAAGTAAATGGTCACGAGTACTTTAGCTTTTATTTTTGTCCTAATTAAGACCCTATTTAGATCTTCTACCAGAATTATGAGAACGAGATCTAAAATCGATGGAATTTTTTTGTTTGAGAGGTGCTCTCCGCGCTTGCCACACGGTAAAAAAATCGATGGATTTTAGGGGAACATTCTTATAATCCAACAACCAGTTTTGACAAAATTCTATACAAAAATGATTTAGTCTTGTATTTTCCTCCATCTTTGTTTGTGGTGTCTAGTTTTTGTCCTCCTCTTTTTTGTGTGTTTGTGTTGTGTGAATGCTCGCTGCATAATCTGTACTTGTATAATTTGCATGGTAGTTCTAACATAATATATTCACGTAGAGGCTTCTTTTTGTCCGCGGTAACCTTTAAAAATATGAGATTTAGTTTAGAACACACTAAACGTATTCTCGCGGCCATCGTTCCTAAACGTATTAAATAAAAGGGAGTGAGTGCACTCTCAAAATTAGCGTCCCAATTTATACTCGTTACCTTTGCTTGGAGTAAATCCTATCTTGATTTTTTGAGAAAATTCCGATGCTCAAATTTGAGAGATGCCCAACTGTATTCTCGGAGACAACCATAGCTGTCCCTTAGTCGTAATCCATGAGGATTACATTATTCTATTCTAAAAGCAACTATTCTAAAAGCAAGAAAAGACAGAGGAAAGTGAAGCACAGCGGCCCGCTTCCTTGCTGCATCCAACGGTGCCCATGGTTGGTTCTCTCTCAGCGGTCAAGCAAGCTGTCGTCGTCGACGTCAGCATCCACCGTAAGCGGCAACCGGCCGACCGCTACCCCCAACCATCGCGCGACCCCTGCCCTGCCCCTTCCCCGTTCGTCCCCTACCCCTGGCCGCCGCCGCCCCCAATCCCACCTCCTCGCCCCCTCCATTTGACCCCCCCGGCTCCCACGAACTTTCGTCGCCTTGACCCCTCCTCCCCTCTCTATTTATCCCCCTCCCCATCCACTCCCCGCCCTCCCCAAGAATCACCACCACTCCAGTCGACCACCTCCCGCAGGCCGCTGCAGCAGCCAGCCAACAACCACACCGCAGCAAGAAGCAACCAGCAGCGAGGAACAGTCAAGAGCCGAGCGAGCGAGCCAGCCAATGGCGATGGCGATGGCGGCGGTGCAGCAGCAGCAGCAGCCGCAGCGCCGGGACGCGGAGGCGGAGCTGAACCTGCCGCCGGGGTTCCGGTTCCACCCGACGGACGAGGAGCTGGTGGCGCACTACCTCTGCGCGCGAGCCGCCGGCCGCCGCCCCCCGGTGTCCATCATCGCCGAGGTCGACCTCTACCGCTTCGATCCCTGGGACCTCCCTGAGCGCGCCCTCTTCGGCCGCCGCGAGTGGTACTTCTTCACGCCGCGCGACCGCAAGTACCCCAACGGCTCCCGCCCCAACCGCGCCGCCGGGTCCGGGTACTGGAAGGCCACGGGCGCCGACAAGCCCGTGGAGCACAGGGGCAGGACGGTCGGGATCAAGAAGGCGCTCGTGTTCTACCACGGCAAGCCTCCCCGTGGGGTCAAGACCGAGTGGATCATGCACGAGTACCGCCTCGCCGACGCCGGCGCCCGCACCAAGAAGTCCGGCACCGGCACACTCAGGGTAAGCGGCGTCGAATTTTCTTCTTCTTCCCCTATTGTTTGTCTTCTCCGGCAGCTCACAAGTCGCATTTTTTGCGTCGAATTTTCTTCTTTCCCTATTGTTCCCTATTCTTCTTCAATCGACCGAGATGCTGATGTGTTTTATTGGATTGATTTCCTGCAGTTGGATGACTGGGTGCTGTGCCGCCTGTACAACAAGAAGAACGAGTGGGAGAAGATGCAGCAGCAGAAGGAGAAGAAGGAGATGGAATCGGAGGCGTCGCACTCCCACTCCGACACGCGGACGCCGGAGTCGGAGATCGACGACGACCCGTTCCCGGAGCTGGCCTCGCTGCCGGCGCTCGACGACATGGTGGGCCCAGCACCAGCGGCCTCTGCCGCCGGCGCCATCCTGCCCAAGGAGGAGGTGGAGGACTTCGGCGACCTCGGCGGCGACGACTGGCTCGCGGGCATCAACCTCGACGACCTGCAGATGCCGGGGGACGCCGACTTCTTTGGCAACATGCTCGTGTCGCCGATGGCCGCCAAGATGGAGCAAGACGCCGGCTTCCCGTTCTTCTAAGATCTTCTGCGACTCCGGGGACGGATTCAGCGCAACGCAAACTGTGTATAGTTCAGATTTCTTCAGGATTCAGAGAAACAAAACCAAACAAAAAAATTCTGCTAAAATCTGGTTGTAGTGGTGTAGTGCAGAAGTAGCAGTATGCCGGTCAGTTAAGATTGAAGTTCATTGTAGTACTCTACTGATGTTCATCACTTGAGCTGTGATAAGTGACAACATTCTTTCGTTTCTGCTCTGCAAATTCTTCAATGTTCAGAATATATTGATTCAGATGGGTAATGCCTATTCTGCCGTGTTATGTTCCTTGCCTCCGAACACACAATGTCTTGTCTTGTGTTTGGTTTCCATTGTTTGATTGTTCTTGGGAGATCATACTCTGCCCTTCCCAGAGCGGTTTAAGTTTGGAGCCTTGTGATGGGGCAATTTTTATGTAATCAAGACAAGGGCAATTTTTATGTAATCAAGATTCTTGGCCCTGTTCGGCTGTGCTGATAAGCCGGCTGAAAAACACTGTTGGCTGATTTGTGGTGAGAAAAAAATACTGTTCTGGCTGAAAAAATAAGATAAAAAAGACGGATTATAAGCCGGATGAACCGGGCATATACTTCTTTAAAATATCTTAGATCAAGATTCTTGCTATACTTCTTTAAAATATCTTAGTACTATTTGATTGTTCAGATGGGTAGATGCCACCAGAGAATATTTTCGTTGGTGCCTGTGAACAATGGACGGCCACGATATCTGTGTTTGGCCACATTGTCTCCCTTTAACAAATACTGATAGAGAAGCACTGTACTAGTCTGAAGAATCTTTATTTATGCTCGCAAGGTATCTTTCAGATCGTGTTTGACACAATTGAGCGCACCTAAGCCTTGATGACAAACGACGTTAGCAGTCAGGATCAAGTAGCATTGTGTATCAAGAACACATTGAATTGTATATGTATATGCTCTTACAAGATGGGGAACTGAAACTTTGTTGTGTACTATATGTAAAGTTCAGATTCACCGAAAATTCAGAGAACAAAATGTTTACATGATTTAGGGCCGGTTTGGATCAAGTGATCAGCTAGGGCTATAATCCAAATTAACTGAGGTTGACCAGCTAGTTGGCTAACAACTCGTTGAAAACTTCTCTAATAAATTAGTCTACCTATTAGCCACCTGCTTGAATTTGAATGTGCTAGAGTTGGTTGCCATGCGCTGGTGCGGTGCAATGGTACTGTAGTTTGGAGGTGAATTAAGGATCCAGTATACTGTAGTGATTATCAGTCCTCGTCAGTCGTCACAGCTGTGACAGAGCGATGACGTTCTCTTGACAAAGCGATGACAATTCATCATCTCCCAGATTTGTTTGTTTGGTGTGAACGCGTTTGATTCGCCCTCCAGGTCTGTGTGGCGGCGTTTTTGTTTCTTCTTGCTCTGCATTTTCCCGTGAAACATTCGATGGATGCTGATTGTTTGATACGGGCTGTAGAAGAACACTGCAGCAGACGAAGAACTTTTTTATGCAGTCCCTACAAATATCTGGCAGGTTAGTCAACTGGAGATACTCCTACAGAGAGTCAACTGGAAACCAGGTAATCGATCTAATCATGGATCCCGATTGGTCACTCGTGCCATGTGATCAGTATCGATTGATGGGTACCTGAACATCTTAAATGCTCGTGACTGCTGAAGATTTGCATGGGTTGGAATACAATACAGGGGTTGTTTAGTTTCCGGCAGTAAAAGTTTTTTATCGCATAGGATGTTTCGTGAGATGTTAGGAGGGTTTTTGGATATTAATAAAAAAACTAATACGGAACTCGTCTGTAAACTGCGAGACGAATCTAATGAGTCTAATTAATCCGTCATCAGAGCATGTGTTACTGTAGCAATTTAGTGTCTAATCACGGCCTAATCAGGCTTATTAGATTCGTCTTGCAATTTACAAGTAAACTGTGCAATTAGTTTTTTTTATTTCATCTATATTTAATCTTCTATGCAAGTGCCACAACCATTCGATGTGACACTTTTAGAATTTTGAATTTTGGATCTAAACACTGCCACAATGTGATACAAAATCAGTGTACAGTAGTACTAGACTTCTAGATAGTCAAACGGCAGCTGTAGGAAAACGATACACGCCTTGTTTAGATCCCCAACTCGGGGGTGGCCAAATTTGCACAGTGCCACCCCGACACTGTAGCATTTTTGTTTTTTATGGTAATAATTGTCTAAATTTTGATTAATTAGGCTTAAAATGTTCGTCTCGGAAAGTACAACAAAACTGTGTAATTAGTTTTTGATTTCATCTACATTTAGTACTCCATATATATGTCGATATTTTGATGTGATGGAGAATCTTTTTTTTGCATAGTAGAATTTGAGGGTGAATTCTAGAATCTAAACAAGGCAACAATGTGATACAAATTCAGTGTACAGTAGTACTAGACTTCTAGATAGTCAAACGGCAGCTGTACCTGTAACCGTATCGTCGAATTTCGCTCATATGACCCGTCACGCTGACGTTTGCACGCCAGTCCCATGCTAGACGCGCATTCCTCAAGCCACCCCAACGCTACACGGTGTACAGTAGTCCCCGGCTCCCAGCCTCCATCTCAACATCTACTATGTTCTAGGTCCAGCTGATCACATCGCGGGTGTTGACTTCGTTGAACGTTAGAACTTTGATGTTTTTGTTTGATATATAAAAGGCTAGAGCACACATTCTATCCACATTATGTTGTGAAAAAAAAAAGAAATGTACGCACAGAACAGCTTTCACGGAAGCTTCACGCTAAAACTAAGAACGATGAGACCATAATGAAGGACTGAGGCCCCGTTTAGATCCTTAAAATTAAAATATATTCTAATAATCATAATTTAGACATAGATTGATTAAGCTAATATGGTTATATCTATTGTAAGAGCATGAGTCGAAGAGTGTGCTATAAGCAACAGATTAGAAACATAGCACATTGATCTATGGAATCAGTTTTCATTTCTCACCTATGAAATTGAGATAGGCTTATACGTGAACTTTGGAAAATTGTGGAATGTCAAATTCCAAACTCAATAGTCTACTTCGTTAAGTAGATTCCAATTCCTCTAAAAATAAAATGATCCAAATAGCCCCTAAGTGTTTACTCTGCATCAGGAGAATCAATTACCTTATACCTTATTATATGTGTATGTCTTTTTTAAAACGAATGAAGCAGGAGAGCTGCCGATTATATTAAAAAGTAGATAAAATCCAGATTGGGCAAGATAAACAGATACAACTATACTCGGTTGGAATAGGACATCAACACACACCGGAACCCCAGCTCACATAAAGAGTAAAAACAACATTGGCCGGTCGTAATGGGACATCTTCACGAGCCGCAACTCAACAAAGAATACATGCTCACCGTTAACCAACCTCCACGAACTGCCCGCTACACTGCACCGCCAACCCCTGAAAGACAAAGCCGTCTAGACAAAATAGTCATCATCACCGCTTGCACCGTCGTTGCTAACGATGTCTCACACCGAGTAACCCGTCGCTAAGCAAGGCTAACCGTAGTATTCTGCTGCAAACCGTGTAGCCGTCCTGCAATCAGATCCGCTTGCGCCGTCTTGCATGACGTTGTCCCACACCGGAGTTGTCCAACTTTCTTCTTCTTCACTTATTGGCCGTGTTTAGATCACCGAATTGGTGGTCACCAAATACACTGTAGCGTTATAAATGTGTATTGTAGCATTTTGTTTGTATTTGGTAAAAATTGTCCAAATTTTGACTAATTAAGCTCAAAATGTTCGTCTCGCAAAGTACAACAAAATTGTGTAATTAGTTTTTGATTTCATCTATATTTAATACTCCATATATGTACCGGTATTTCGATGTAACAGAGAATCTTCTTTTTGCACAGTAGAATTTGGGGAAGAATTCTGAGAACAAACAAGGCCATTGTTCTGTTCTCCGGCAGCTCGCAAGTCGCAATCTTGCGTCGAATTTTCTTCTTCAATTCCCCTATTATTCTTCAATCGACCGAGATGCTGATGTGCTGTTCGATTGATTGCTCCTGCAGCTGGATGACTGGGTGCTGTGCCGGCTGTACAACAAGAAGAACGAGTGGGAGAAGATGCAGCAGCATAAGGAAAAGGAGATGGAATCGGAGGCGTCGCACTCGCACTCTGACATGCGGACGCCGGAGTCGGAGATCGACGACGACCCGTTCCCGGAGCTGGCCTCGCTGCCGGCGCTCGACGACATGGTGGGCGATAAATATGAAATTTCGGAAATTTCAAAAATATCAGGTCAAATTCATCTTCTATACGTCCTAGTCATCAAGATTCTCTCCTCTATTCTAAATTCTTCCGCACTCATTCATCCTCTATATCATCCTCTATCCACTGTGGGACCCACTTGTCACTTTATCTAAATATATCCATGTGAAATCTAGTTTTGAAGCATTTATTGAAACGAATTTAATGGTGCAATCGAAATTTAATTTGGTTTTTTGGTTTGTGAATTATAACATTTTTTTACAGAAAAAAAAGTTGACACGCTCTCCCACGCATCTATTCCTAATGCTGTCTCTCGCGGGCGTCCTCCGAACGGTCCTGTACCGGACGACTGTTTCACGGTAAATATAGAGGATAACGTTTCATCCTGTACGATAGAGCACTGCATAGAGTATACCGCTGCACATGTTTTCTCCGCTACGACGTACTGCAGGGAGGTTTTCCGGACGCCGGTGCGGTCGGTCTAAGTACTTTATGTACTTCTAAAAGATCTTTTTTAATCAAGATTCTTTATGTACTTCTTAAAGATATCTTTTTGTAATCAAGATGTTCATCACCACTTGAGCTGTGATAAGCGAACATTCTTTCGTTTCTGGTCTGCAAATTCATCCATGTTCAGAACATATAATTCAGATGGGTAATATCTTGTGCTTGGTTTCCATTGTTTGGCTGTCCTTGGGAGATCGTACCGTGGGAGCGGTTTAAGTTTGGAGCCTTGAGATGGGGCAATTTTTTTTTATGTAATCAAGATTCTTGATATATTTCTTTAAAATATCTTATTCCCTGTTCGCTTATGCTGAAATTTAGCTTATACTGATGCTTATGTTGAAATATTATGAAAGAAAAACATTGTTCTATAACTGAAAAGTAGCTCCAGTAAACAGGACATTATCAAGATTCTTGACATACTTCTTTAAAATATCTTGGTACTATTTGATTGTTCAGACGGGTAGATGCCAATAGAGAATATTTTTTGTTGGAGCCGTGAACCCTGGACGGCCACGATATGTCGATATGTGTGTTTCTTTGGCCACATTGTCTCCTTTCAACAAATTGGTTGGGCAATACTGATAGAGAAACACTGTACTAGCCTGAAGAATCTTTATTTAGTCCTCGCAAGGTATCTCTCAGGCCATGTTTAGTTCCCCCAATTTATCTCAAATTTCACTATACAAAAAGAAGATTCCTCATCACATCAAAATGCCGGCACATACGTGGAGTACTAAATGTAGATGAAATCAAAAACTAATTGCGCATTTTTGTTGTACTTTGCGAGACGAACGTTTTGAGTCTAATTAATCAATGTTTGGACAATTATTACCAAATAAAAATAAAATACTATAGTGTAGCACAGTGCTGCTACAGTGATTTGGGATCCCCAATTTGGGGATCTAAACGAGGCCTCAGTCATGTTGACCCAATTGAGCGCACCTGTATGAAGTCTGTCATTGAGAAATTTTCAGCCTTGATGACAAACGATGTTAGCAGTCAGGATCAAGTAGCATTGTGCAGTCAGGATCAAGTAGCATTGTGTATCACCAACATATTGAATTGCACAGTGTTTTTCTCTCACAATAAATCAGCTTCAGCTGGCTTATCAGCCGCAGAAACCATCAACCGAACAGGTAAGACTATAATCTAAATTAGCTGAGGTTGACCTGCCATGCACTGGTACGGTGCAATGGTACTGTAGTTTGGAGGTGAATTAAGGATCCAGTGTACTGTAGCGATTATCTCCCATATTTGTTTGTTTGGTGTACTGTAGACTGTAGTGACAAAGCAATGACGTTCTCTTCACAAAGCGCTGACAATTCATCATCTCCCAGATTTGTTTGTTCGGTGTGAACGCGTTTGATTCGGCCTCCATGTTTCTGTGGCGGCGTTTTTGTTTGCCCATGTTTCTAAAAATTTTCAAGATTCTTCGTCACATCAAATATTTGAACACGCATGGAGTATAAACTGTAGACGAAAAAACTAATTACATAGTTTGGTAGAAAACCATGAGACGAATCTTTTAAGTCTAATTAGTCCATAATTAAACACTAATTGTTAAATACAAACGAAATGCTACAGTAACCAAAGAAAAAAAATCGTAAACCAAACACACCCTTTCTTCTTGCTCTGCATTTTCCCGTGAAACATTTGGTGGATGCTGATTGTTTGATACGGCCACACGGGCTGTACAAGAACACTGCAGCAGACAGCACAGTGCTCTGAAAGAACTTTTTATGCAGTCCCTAGAAATATCTTTTTTTTAGGGGAGTCCCTAGAAATATCTGGCAGATCAATCAACTGGAGATACTCCTACAGGCTACAGAGAGTCAAGTGGAAACACAGCAAAGGGTGGGTTTAGTTCGCTGAATTTTTTGACTTTGACTATTATAGCATTTTCGTTTGTATTTGTCAATTAGTGTTAAATCATGAACTAATTAGGCTTAAAAGATTCGTCTCGTGGTTTTCTACTAAATTGTGTAATTAGTTTTTTTATCTACGTTTAATGCTCCATATATATATCTAAACATTCGATGTGATAGAGAATCTTGAAAATTTTTAGAACTAAACATGGCCTAATCGATCTAATCATGGATATCAAGCTAGTAAGTACACTGCTCACTCGTGCCATGTGATCAGTACCGATTGATGGGTACCTGAACACCTTAAATGCTCGTTACTGCTGAAGATTTGCATGGGTTGGAATACTGTATACTACACATCACACAAATTCAGTGTACAGTATACTACGTAGACTTCGAGATGGTCAAGCGGCAGCCGCCAGAAGCGCATTCCTCAGGCCAGATCACATCACGGGTGTTGACTTCGCAGACCGTTTTTTTTTCTAGAACACGACTTCACGTGTATTCCATTAAGAAAACTTCGTAGACCGTTAGAACTATGATGTTTTTGTTTGACAAAAGGCTAGAGCACACATTCTACATTGTGTTTGTGAAAAGAAAAGAAATGTACGTACACAACAACTTTGACTAAAGCTTCACGCTAAAACTATGAACGATGAGACCATAATGAAGGGCAGTGAGTGTTTACTTTGCATTGGGAGAATGAATTACCTTGTATCTTAGGCCTTGTTTGGATCAATGATCTAATAGTTAGCTACTACTCAGTAATAACTAGCTCCTTAGATCCAATCAGGTCTAGCTAATATTTTAGCCGAATACGTACTAACTAACAAATATTTTACTAGCTATATCAAACTAGCTAATAATAGCTAATATTAGTTGTGACTTATTAGCAAGTAAGAGCATCTCTAAAAGACTCTCTATATCCTTCCTAAATGCTAGGAATAGAATTTTTTTGTGAAAAACTACCCAACAGCTTTTCTAAATGGTGATCCAAATATAGCCATATTCTATTCTGGATTTTTCGCTAGCCAAATATAGAAGACGAGAATGGCTCTCTAGAGTGCGCATGAGATATAGAAAAACTGTTGGAGGGTGAAAAGATATAGAAAGCGATTTTAATGCAAATGACTCTACAAATGATAATTTAGAGAGTGAGATTTAGAAAGGCTCCTGGAAATGCTTTGATGGATCCAAATAGTAACTTTTGTCTGGGATCACTAGTCTTTCATGCCCCGGCTACCCTCACAAGTTGTGACTTATTAGCAGGTAATGGATTCAAACAACCTTAGAGCATCTCCAAGAATACCCTATTTTTTCTTCCTAAAAACATGATGTTTTCTAACTCTAAAAAAGTATTGGGAGGAATAAATACGACCATCTCCAAGAGTTTCTAATATTTCACTTCCAAAAAAATCAAAATTTGTTATGATATTTTGCATCAGGAATCCTAAATTTGTTTCTATATCTATTTAAGCCCTCTCACCGGATCTTTCTCCCTTGCGATTTTCTCACATGAAACCCTGTATTTACTCATTTTCCTTTCCCACGTGGAGAGCACGGGAGAAAATGACGGCACAACGCCAAAGAGGGGGATACGCGCAACGGGCCGTCTGCGTAACTTTACGCGCATCATGCCTTTTTTTCCCCAAGTGCTAAAAGATTAGGAGGTCAGTTTAGGAGTTGTTGGAGATGTATTTTTTCCATTCTTACTTAAAAACATGGATTGAGAAGGATTATTAGGTACTCTCGGTAGAGCATCTCCAGTAGACTACCTATCCTATATTTGAGTAGTGGAGGCCAAAAATTGCACTCCAGCGGGCTACCCATTAGGCTAGCTAAATTTGTTGGCCCAACAATTTTTTCTTCCCACTACCTACATTTATTGGCCCAACAAATCTCACTACCTACTTTTCCCCTCCAGAATCGCACGCAGGTACTCGTCTTCCTCCTGATCCACCTCTGCTCGTCTCCGCCTCGGCCAACTCCTACGCCCAGTCCGCTGCCATACCGGCCGACGTGACCTCGCATCCGGCGCCGTCTCGGCCACCGGCCCTCGTGCGCCCTGACGCTGTGGCCTTCCCTGCCCCTGACGCGGTGGCCTTCCCTGGCCTCGGTGAGCCTCGCACGGGCACGGCGACCAGGCCCCGGCACGGTGGCCAGCCCCGGCCAGCCCCCGTGCCCCTCCCCAGCTAGCCTGGCACGCCTCTAGGGCCTGCCCCGGCGGCGCAGCAGCCTCCACGGCTCCAGATCTGGCCTCTACTGCCGCCGGAGGTCCTCCAAGTGCAGCGAGCAGTTCTCTCGATGCACCTCCGATGACCTACAACTCGATCCATGGCGAGAGGAACATGTGAGACCCACATGTCATTCTCTGTTAGGATTAGTTTGGGTAGCCAGTTTTAGGTAGTACTGCTGGAGTTGAGAGTAAAATTTGGATAGTATGAAAATGAGTGGCTACCCAAACAAAGAAATATGTATTATGTTTTAGGCAGTACTGCTGGAGATGCTCTTATGAGTATATCCGGATATTAACTTTTGGCTGGGATCACTTGTCTTTTATGCCCACGTTGCGGTTGCCCTCGCAAGGCACAGAAATTGTACAGGCGCAACATTTCAGCTTTTGAACTCTTGTAAGAATATACCATAAAATTAGGATACATAAACATTTATGAAAAAATATAAGTTGTTAAAATTTATAATAAAATATTATTACAGCAATTTAATACCAAGGTCAGGATGGCCGAGTGGTCTAAGGCGCCAGACTCAAGTTCTGGTCCTCTAACGAGGGCGTGGGTTCAAATCCCACTTCTGACACTTCCACCTTTGTTTTTAGTTTTTAAAATCATTTCTAGGCCCATCCCATGTAGCTCTTGCAGTTTTTCTTTTTTACTTTCCCTTTTTAAATTCATTTCTGGGATCCTTTTTAAAATCATACACAAAGAGAGGATAGAGCCTGCTGCTGAAAGTGTTTAACGCTGAGATTGTACTAAGTTGTATCTAAAGGTTATATCATGTTGCATGTCAAATTGTTACTTGAACTTTTGTCATAACCACCAGGAGTTGAAAGATGAAGAAACTTACGTATTGTTTTGCAGTCTGCTATATGAACACATCTGATGGATAAGAATTAATTTCTGTAAAAGTGAAGTCATTCCTTTTAATTTGGAGGAGGATGAGATTAATACTGTATCTTTTTTAGTTGCCCTTTACGTGAACTACCTACTCGGAGGTACTTTCACACGCTATGACAAACTTCGGAGGAAGGAGGTTCAAGTTCATTGACATCCTGAAAACAATACCTCGGTGCACAGGCAGTGGCGGAGTCAGGATTTAAACATAATGGGGGCATTCGAACCGATAACAATCAAACATGATGAAATATATATACAATCAAAGTATATATAACAACCAAATAAATATTTTGTGTTATAATACAAAAGAAAACTAAAAACTAGAAAAAGAATGCAAAATATTTTAGAGAAAAAAAGGAACAAATTTAATTAGTCCTAGGTCTGTAACACTCATGTGACGATCAATCTAATTCTTGGGCTAGAAAAAAGGAATGACGGTAATAACAGGAAGACTAATCTCAACTAATATAGGTGTAAATGGATATCAATTCAGAAGAAATAAGAAAAGACTAATTATTTTTAACTAGCTAATTAGAGGGCTATTATGGGAACAAAAGAGATGGAGAAAAATAATAGAAAGACTACTTTTTTAATCATATAAGATGCTATAAGAGATTAATATGGAAGATGACAAAAGTTCAAATAACATCGTTAACTAGTTAATTGAAGTATCACATATCCAATAAATTATATGGTATGATTTTTTACTTTATCTTCATACTAGCAAACGTGCCCGTGCGTTGTAACGGGAGAAAAAAAAACTATATAAACAGAAATAAAGACGTGAGTGTGTTATATATTTATATTTACTTCCTTTTATAGAATGTTAAAGCTATTTTTTATAATGACAAATATAACATCATAATATAATATGAGTTAATATTGGTAATAATATACCCTTTCTTTCAGCCGTCAAAGAAGCTTATAATTAATATTATTCGTCCATAAAAATTCTGGTTTGTTGTCCAAATCTGAGCGAGACCCCACATCTCTCCAAAAAATGTATAGGAGAAACTATCACCTGTTCCCTTTCGGTTTAACACCAAACTCTGAAGCAACCAGATGAAACATAATCCTAAACCAATTTGACTCTCTCAAAGCCTCTCTCGTGAATAAGAGCATGGAAGGCACAGAATTGTATATACCAATATAAAATTAAATTGAATGCGCACATAAGCTCGCTAGCTTGTATGGAAGTTGGCCTTTAGTTTCAGACCGTCTTTAGTTCGGACTCCGCATACGGATTTCAGAATGATGAATTGTGGAAACGCATTGCATCTTAATTATCTTGGGGATTGGATTGCACATTGTACCTGGACACACTGATATAACTCGTACGCTTGTCATAGAGGATCAGACTCTCATATCTGGATACATTCAGCCTGTTCGCTTGATTTTATCAGCCAGAATCAGCCAGTCATTCAGCAGTATTTTTCTTTCACAACAAATCAGTATCAGCTAGCCAGAAACCATCCAGTGAACAGGGCTGTTGTTTTGTTCTAACTTATATAAAGACTGCATGTAGAGTGATTGACAATAGGAATGCTTTGTAGCTACTTTAAAATTATGTATAGATACGTGTGTTCAATGTCATCGCCATGCAAATGCTGGACTTGAGCTCTTTTTTTTATCGTAATGCTGGACTTGAACTCCTAAGTGCAAATAAACAATTGATGAGCAAATATTACATTTTGTACTTGGTCAAACACACATGATGGCCCACACACGCTGTTGTATGTCCCTAAAGTTATTTTTGCTATTTGTTGATGCAAGCAGCGAAGTGCTGAACGCAAGCAAGCTGCTTTGCCCAAGCTAGCTGCCACCGTGGACATGACAGCGTGACACACAGGCCATGTGCTGTTGCAACTTCACCTGTCAGGCACGCGCATGTAAGGGCCTCCAGCTAGCAACCGGCGAAGCGCACGCAAGGAAAACGTACGTGGATCCATAACAAAAACTCTTTTTCTTTTTCTTTTCCTTTTTTTTTAGGACGCGGGTGACCGAGAAGTAATACGATAACGTGACCGAGACCAAACCTTTTTCCAGCTGGTAAGCTTGGAACAGAGCAACAGCGGGGTAGATGGACGAAAAAAACACGCTACAAATTTTGTCTCTTTACTCCATATATTCATCTAAACGCGAGCTATTCTAACTCATACGTAAGTAAAGAAAGCAGTGCAAAATAAAGAATGTAACTCTTATCATTTTGTATTTATTATTAAGAGTTCTATGCGAGCTATTCTAACTCGTATGACAAAAGAAACTCTCTATTGTTCGGTAGTTAGAGGAAGACAGATAAAAAGAATGGATGGACGAAAAAAAAGAGCCTAAAATTTTGCCTCTTTATTATTAGGTATAGATAAGTAATGAGTAAAAAAAATATGTTGGGTTGTTAGGGGGGGTGGGGTGCGGGGACCATGGCCCCCGCCAGCCCCCAATGGTTCCGCCAGTTTGCTGGCAAGCTCCTATCTTTGGCTGCTAGAGTAGAACTCATTAGAGCCTGTGTGACTAAGTATACATGTGTACTTATTGTTTTGTTTTATTAAATTTCCTAAAAGCCTTATTCTGATACTCAATACCCTGTTTGCCAATTGCTTTTAGAATGAACTCTGAAGGGAAGAGAGAATATCATGTAGTTATAGGGGCGTCTGTATGTGTGATGAGTTCGGTGGCCTACGTATTAAAAAAAGTTAAAGAGATTTTGAACCTGATGCACAAACATTATCACTGTCGGCTTTGTAGCCCCTATCACCACTCGTTTTTATTTTCTGGTAAAAATCAACGGCGATAAGCCGATAATTAGGATTGTTACTGCTGGCCGTCTAGCTCGTTACACAAATCGGCGAAGATAATTGGAAAAAAAAACGCAGCCACCAAACCATTGAGCCCGGCCGCAATAAAAAAAAAAGTCTGCTGTGTGAGGATAGGAGGCCTGTATGTATGACTGGCTTGTTTGTTTTTTTTTTAGAAGAGCCTATACATGTCTCGGCTAGTCCAAAAGGAACACTTCTGTTTGGCCCACTCCATGAGCATACCCCAACTCGGCCCTTTCGACGCAGGCTCCCAACGTGTCTGTGGTTGAAGCCCATGAGCAGACCCCAACTCGTAGTCAGCGGCTCGGCCACGGCCCACGGCGACCGGCCGCCCGCGTCGACCTCCACTTCCTCCTCTCATCCGTCGCCTTGGTCGTGCGTCGAGGTGCGCGATTAGTCAACGCCGGCAGCCCTGCTGTCAATCGGGCGCCAGCCGGCAACCGCCACCAGATTCCTACTGATTGCACACATCCTACTTTAAGGTTGACTGTCTTTTGCATCTCTGCAATGGTTGCTGAATTTGAAAGTGGCGTACTACATTCGCCGGGCGAGTCCAAAGGCCAACTCAGATCTCTAACACAAAGTCCTCATCCTAGCAATTCAAATTCTACCACCGGAGTACAGATGGGACGATGGCTATATAAATTTTGTTATTATTACAGCCATTTCGCGGTCCCAACCACACCAGCAAGATTTGCCGCAACGGACTTAGAGCAAGTTACGAGCTTATACCCAAGCTGCTCAGTATTTTTATTGATGTGGAGGAGAGAAGTGAGGAGAGAGAAGGGAGCTTGGCTCTTATTCTAACATCAAGCTGGGCACGGAAGCATATCTGTGGGCTCAAACAATAATGTATGTGAGGAGGAGTAAGAAAAAGAAAGTAAGACATAGTACCATATAATAATAAAAAACATTTTTACAGATAAATTGGAGACAACTATTGTATGATTTGGCTCTTGTAACTTGACTTATAGCCAAACACTTAGCTCTATTATTAACCTTATTCTTATGCTGAAGTTGTGGATGACGATCAGTTCCGTTTACTGTTGGACCTGTTGTTTTGCCAATGGATCATGCTGTTACTACTTCATGCGGCTAATGGCTCTGTGTATTGACCGAATTTATTTTTTGGTCCATGATGAGGATCACTATCGGTCGCACTTGCATAAATGCTTTGCTTAATTTCCTTGTGCGACATCAACTAATCATGTCAAGCAAGTGGAGTAGTATGATTAACTGCCATTGACATGCTGATCGATGCGGTAAGTTTGATATATTTTCTATTTTCTATCTACTACCTAAATTTGTAAACAGGTTTTCGATTAATCTGGTAACACATTTTTTTTGTTTACGAATATACGAGCTTTATTATAGACAAGCGGAGTAGTACATTTGTTAGTAATTATTTAGAGATAGGGTAGGGCTAGACACACCAGGACTGCTCTGAGCTTCCGTGAGTTGGTGCCCAATCATTAATGAACGCGTGTGCACGAGTACGTACTGTAATCGGAGCACGACATCGATCTTCTTCCTACAACCCTCGTGAAGTCCCTTGGTTAGGGGACAGCGGCAGGTGCACGGGGCAGGTGGGAGGTGGGCAGAGTGGCGTGGTAACATCCTCACCGCCGGCCATGGGTGGCGGAAGGCGGAGTGCTAGACAACATAGGGTTAGATTTTGAGATTGGGGAAATCTCCAATATCCTTCGGCCGTAGAGGGATGGACGGGGGAGGCGGCTGAACCGGCGGCGGTGGCGGATCGATGGGCGGTGAGGCGAGGCAAGGCGGTGGTCGGGCGGTGGAAGACAACCAGTGGACGGAGTCGGTGGCGGGGGCTAAGAATACTGGAGTTAAGAAGGATGGGTAGAAGCGGTGGGGACAGACCGTAGGCGACTGTCTCAGGCGCGTGGGCAGCGGCGGTAGGCGGCAGCGGGGGGCATGAGGAAGAAGATGCGTTATAGGCGGGCGAGAGGAAGAAGACGCGCATCGGTAACTCAACTGGCATAAGCGCGTTGTAGATAAGGGCCATGGTTGGTGGCTTGTGAATTTTACAATCAACCAATCTCACAATCATGCTGGGCCACTTGCCCATTGGCATTCTCAAACATGCACACCGAGACCTGTTATTTTTTTTTTTGTGCCAATTCTTATATTTTTGGTTATCAAATTCAGAGGAGCAATGTATCATCTCCGAAACAGTCGAGTAAGTGGGAAATTGGCTTATAAACATTTGACACTATCTAACTTGCACCTGTCCTGCTTGCCAAAGATCAGTGCAGCAGCAGATCGGCAATGGAGCCTCACTCCATTCTCCTAGGAAGGATAAGGAAGACCGTCATAGATCAACTAACTTCTACAGCAAAATTAACACAAAAACTGGAGAAAAGGACTTACAATAGTTCAGAGGCCACACCTTCTCTCATTGTCAGTTTGTCACTGATGGAACAAGACCTCTATTTTTAATTTTCATGTAAACAAAGCCTTGATTACTAATCACAAAAACCGCTGCTGGATCATGTATCTCCAAGATGTCTAGTTGAAAAATTGGCAGATACATATAGACATTTGATAGTGCTAGGGTGATGCTTTTGACCTGGTGAAGCCACTGGTCGTGCCGCCATGTGTTTGACCGAGGTTCTGATAGCCACGCTACCCCATGCGTGCCTGCAGTGATGCCGTTGACATCACCTCAGTGTTGAGCGTGGATGACGACGACGTCGACGGCATGGATCCCGCCGGCTCGGGCGTCGCAGCCGTGCCCTCCGAACTCTCTGCGTCGGGTAACAACACGTCGCCGTCGCCGTCGACACGCGCGTTGTAGTCGGCAAGCACGGCCTTGAGTTGCGCGAGCACCTCCGCGATCTCCGGCCGCTCATGCTTGTACGGGCGCACGCACCGGCACGCGAGCGCGAAGACGGCGCACACGGTGGCCCTGTCCCACGCGGGGCCCAGCCGCCGGTCCACCATGGCCTCGGCGGCCGTGGCCGTCCCGGACGCGCCGCCGGCCTCGGTCACGGCCCAGTGTGCGGCCTGCACGATGGACTCGGCGCCCCCGGACAGCGTGGGCACCACGGATCGCATCCCGGTGGCGAGCTCCAGGAGCACCACGCCGAAGCTGTACACGTCGGCGGCCTCCGACACGGTGCCGGCGCTGAAGCTCTCCGGGTCCACGTACCCACGCGTGCCGCGCACCTCCGTGGAGACGTGCGTCCCGCCCTCCGGGACGATCCGCGACACGCCGAAGTCCGACAGCTTCGCGGCGCCGGACTCCGACAGCAGCACGTTCGTGGGCTTCACGTCGCGGTGCACCACGGCGCCCTCGCGGAACCCGTGCAGGTAGGCAAGCCCTTCGGCCACGTCCACCGCCACCTCCAGCCGCCGCCGCCACGGCAGCGGCGGCTCTCCATGGAACAGCGCGCGCCACAGGTTGCCGCCCGCCATGTACTCGTACACGAGCGCGTGGTCGCCGCCGCCGCGCCCGCCGCGGCAGTAGCCGACGAGCGTAGTCAGGTTGCGGTGCCGCAGCTTGGCGAGCACGGCCACCTCCGCGTAGAACTCCGACACCTTCTTGGACCGGTAGATCTTCTTGATGGCCACGCGCTGCCCCGACGGGAGGTGACCGAGGTACACCTTCCCGGCGCCGCCGGTACCGAGCAGCAGCTTCTTGTCGTATCCGTTCGTCGCTTGCATCAGCTCTGCCTTGGTGAAGATGTAGAGACCTTCGCGCGGCAGCGGCGGCAGCGACGCCACCGAGTCGTCGTCGTCGCTCGAGTCGTTGCCGCTCTCGCTGTCTCCTCCTGCAGTCATCCTACGTCGACGACGGTTTCTTGCAACTGCCATGGCGGCGAAGCCGAGACAGACGACTGCCGCGACGCCTGCGGCAGCGGAGCCGGCGGCAATGGGAACAGTGCTTTTGCTCGAGGAAGAACTGGAAGTACTACCAGCAGCAGGAGGGGACTTGGTGGCGGAGGCAGCGGCAGGTGGCGGCGGCGGTGAAGGGACGAGGTTGCCGGTGCCGAGGCTGTTGACGTTCTCAAGGACCTGGAGCATGCAGAGCGCGTAGTCGCTGTAGCGCTCCAGCGGCGGGGGCGCGCGCGACCAGACGGCGACGGTGGCCGCCATCCCGCAGGGCACGAATTCCTTGGTGCGCGCGCTGGCCAGCATCTCGTAGGTGGTGGCGATCACCGCGCCGCGGCACTCGGAGCAGCCCGGCGTGTCGGGCCGGACGGGCGGCGCGCGCTTCGCCCCCGGCGCGGCGCAGAGGCGCGTGGCGTTGGGAAGCGCGGTCGGCGCCAGCGCGCGCACCGCGTCGATGGTGGCCAGCTGGCACGGGCGGGCACCTGCCGCGAGCTGCTTGCCGGGGTCGTCGCTGGTGAGGTCGCAGGAGCCGTCGTTCCCGGCGAGGAGGGACCGGGGCACGAGGCCTCCGGCGAGCAGCAGCGCCGCGAAGGCGTCGGAGCACGCGGCGGCGGGCCCGCGCGGCAGGAAGGCCTCGCCGGTGCGGTTGGCGTGGTTGGCCGCCGCGAAGATGTAGGCCGCGAACACGTACCAGCAGCACCCCGTCGCGCCCTGCGCTGCCGTGGCGTTCGCGTGGCACTCGCGCGGGATCATCTGCGCCGCCGTCGCCAGGTCGTACGGGCACGACGCCGACGCCGTGTTAACCGGGCCAGGCGCGGTCGATGCCATGGCCGCCGCCGCCGCGGCGGTGGCGGGTGATGGCGCGAGCGCCAGGAGGAAAAAGGCGAGGCGGAGCATGTCGTGTGGGTTCCGTCCCGTGGCGACTGGCGAGGGCGCTGAGTGAGGTGAGGGCCAGGGGACGTGGTCATAAACACGAACTAGTCAAGGTCAGAGCATGGGTTGTGCTTCAACGGAGTATACATATACGCCATAATAAGAGAATGCACATTTTTAAAAAAAGTTTTAACTACATTTATTAAAATACTTGAGCAGCATTATTCCTAGCACTGCCACTGGACAGTTCATGCTGCCTTGAAGTCAACTGCTCAGGAGCAGTTTGGTAGAGGTACACCACATGATTCTTGAGTTTCACTCCTTGATTCTTGAGCGTAGTGATTGTAGTGGGGGAGCACGGTCGGCTAGAAGTGATTTTAAAGTGATTCTGGCAGAAAGTTAAACAAGGAGCAATGCGGAGCAGGTTTTTTAGCACCACATTTGGTAGCATAATTGGAGTAGTGATTCTTATCAGCTCCCCATCATAATCAGCGGAATAGTCATTTTAGTCTCTCAATTATCATCCAAGCCTCAATTTTGTTTCTGAACTTTCAAAATGATTGTTTGAGTCCTCAAAGTTTATTTTTGGGTTCAAGTTCATCACAGAAATATCAAAGTGTCTAGTCCTCAAAGTTAACATAAGCAAAATTCCGTGCGTCAGGAGATATAAAACACTTGGATTTTCCTTATCTATCTATACTCACTATCAGAAAATACATCTTTTGAATTGAACTATGTTCCTCCTGGTAGACTAGTCACCTGAATTTTAGTTCTCAAATTGACACAATCTTATGAAATTTTCCTTTTGTTTTTCTGAAATGCAATGTCTCCTTTGAGATATTGGAAGGGGCTCGGGGTGTCATGCTAAAGGACTTGTAATACCACAATCTTATATTAGTTCATCACACCACAATCTCGGATGGAAGGTTTAGGTTCAACAAGGATGAGCACTTGGTTCGAGTGTGATGGCGTGGGAGAAGCTATGTGTTCCAAGCAGTTGTACACTTCATCTGATTATGGAAGGAGGGACTAGCACCCTGAGGTCTGGACGCGGCATCCATCCAGACACTGCTCCTGCGCCTGTGCCTACGCTTGACACACGCCTAGACCTGCGTCCATCCCCGCTCCGGAGATAGCGTTTGTCCGGATGGAGCTTCCCGTGCCTATGCCCGACACACGCAGCATGGAGGCCCGCATCCCATCCCGCCCGATGCGCCGCACCCGCGCCCATCCCACTCCACATTCTGGCCTATCTGCCGCGGCATCCAGTCCCTATTGCTCTTGTGTTTGTAGTCTCCATCTTCACCACAGCAGGGAGCCACAACAGCTGAACCAGCAAGGGCTTAATTAGGTTTCCTCCACACCTGCGATTTACTTTGCAAGACTCAGATGAAACAATTGCAACATACGCATGAAACAGATAAAATATTCGGAACATACACTTGCAACATAGCCATTTCAACATATCCAACATCCAAATAAAACACTTGTAACATACGTCTAAAAACAGATAAAATACTTGAAACATGCTCTTGAAACATGTATGTATAGCCAGAGAAACATATGCAACATCAAGATGAAATACTTGTAATATAAGTCTGAAAAACATCTGAAATATTTGAAGCATGCGCTTGAAACATGCGTGTATAGCCATAGCAACATATGCAACAGATGAAATGATTGAAACATACGTTTGAAACAACTGAAACACTTGAAATATAGGCTTGCAACATGTCTGAAAATGTCCGGAACACTTAAAACACAACATTGCCAGTGGTCATGACCTACCTGGTGGGGAACTGCGGTGTTGCAGGCCTCCCCTTCCTACCGACGATGCGAGGTGGATGGGAGTGCAGGCGCAGGCGTCCCCGGCCTCCCAGTCCGCGACGGGCGAGGTGGATGAGGGTGTAGGCGGGAGCAAGCAATGGCGCCACACGGGCGGGCGAGGCGCGGGGCGCACGAACCCAGCGGCGCAGGTGACGTGGGCGGTGCGCGGAGCAGCGCGGCAGACGACGTAGGCGGAGCGCACAAAGCGGTCCGGGACGGACGCCCGTGGCATATCATTATCAATTATGGAAATATAATCACCAAATTAGACATCCTAGCAGTAGCCGTCTAGCCGAGCACCACCAACCAACAAAGCAAACCGAATATTTCAAAGATTCATGGAAGCAAACTGTCCAAGTTTTTGGCCTCAACGACGGGGCAAGACGAACGTACACGAAATGCATGCAAACCTTGAAGTGGTCATGGTTTGGGGAAAAAAAAAGAACCTGAAGATTGTGTTGGATATTCAACGCTGACAGGCTGGTGGGTTACATTCTTTAACATCCAATGATTTTACGGAATCCTCGCTGATCGAAGTCATGATTGCAAGATTAGTTGTGTTTTCACACCACACCATATGTTCCGTAACGAGGTCCATAAATGACGACGAGGAATCAGACCAAACTTTGGTTGCGAAATGTGAAGGCCGTTGATGACCCAGATTGGTCAACGTCTCTACAAGCAAAGCAATTCATCGTCGACTCCACCACTACTCGTTACTCCAGTACTGACTGTCAGGAGGTCAACTTCAATGAAATTTTATTACGCGACGATCGCATCGGTGGTTGACTTACGATTTTCTTCAGTTCAGTGCTGACAGATATTGTTTTTAAAAAATACTGTATATATATATTTTTGTTTGAATGGGTTGTAACAGAACATGCAGTTTCTGAACTGCCAGGGAGCTTTAGAAGGAGTGCATATTATATTATGTGTTAATTACCTTTTGATTGCATCTTGTATTCTTGTGCTCTCTTTTCCTCGCAGTTTGTAATTTACTGCAGCTAGTAGGAAATTTGAAAGAAAATGTTACAAAGCAAGTTTCACATTCTTATAAAATGCCTAGACGGTTATGATTTCTCTACCAGCAGCTTGGTATAGTTCTAATTCATGGTTTCTCTATCAGCTTGGTATAGTTCTAATTCTAATATACAGAACAAGGGTGCCTTATCTTTCTTCCATTTGAAAAATGAGCTTTTGTTCATGTTGTTGAGTTTATCTTCATCACTCTTACTGGTGCTACCGGAACCTTGGTAGTAAGCACATGGCCAGCCATCTACCCGTGAAGTCTGTCTGGTCCCCTTCTCTTTGGCAACTATATAGTAGTTAAAGTATATGAACTTGGAGAGTTTTAGTTAGTTACTCCCGCTGTCCTACAAAACGAATACAACTTTTGCAGAGCACTGAGTCGAAGAATCTTAAGTTTGACAAAGTATACATAGAAATTATAAAAATATTTATGATACTAAATAAATATCGCTAGTTTTTTTATTGTATATATTTTAATAGTATTGTTGTCATTGTCTGAAATCTTGGACGCTGCCAAGGAAGAATGCAAATTTCTTAGTAAATAGGATCACTCTGCCATTTTTTATTCCATGAGAACATTATTTATACGGTAATGCTAGCATCAGGGCACCCGTCCATCCGGACGCTTGCTTACTGGGCCTGCGGACTAGCCCAGGCATCCGACCTATGGCCTCCCCAACTCATTTGTCTGCTATGCATCATCTAGAACATTTCCCCCACTTCGGACCATCGCAACCGCTTTCACCCGTCCGCCTGCAGTGGCCGCGTCCACTGCGCCATCCGCCTACTGCGACTGTGACATGTCGTCCGCCCGCCCTACTCTGTCTCGCTGCCACGGCCATCCCACAGCGCGCCTGCCCCAATCCTACGCCGCACGGGGCGTCCCCCGCGCTCCTCCATCCACCTCACCCGTCGCGGCCACGACGTGCACCGCGCCACCACCACCCCGTCGCCACCAGGAGGAGGTCGGCGCTGATCTAGACATCATCTCTTGCAGCCTCCTGAAGACACCGCGGGAGGAAGGGGAGGCCTGTGCCTGCACTTGGGTACGCTGGGCTGTTGCTCTTGACATCCCCTTAACCTAAGCTTGCTTGTTACCGTAGTTCCCCACCAGGTCGGCCGTGGCCGCCGGCGACGCCATATTAAGTGTTTTAGGCATTTCAGACTTATGTTTGAAGTATTTTATGTAGATGTTGCAAAAGTAGTTTTGGGATGTTGCAATGACAATATACGCATGTTACAAGCCTACGTTTCAAGTGTTTTAGATGTTTCAGATATATGTTTCAAGTTTTTCAATGGATGTTGCATATGTTGCTATGGCTATACACGCATGTTTCAAGTGTTTCAAATGTTGCAGACTTATGTTACAAGTGTTTCATCTGGATGTTGCAAAAGTGGATCTGGATGTTGCATGTGTTGCTATGGCTATACACGCATGTTGGTAGCATATGTTTCAAGTGTTTCATCTGTTTTAGACGTATGTTGCAAATGTTTTATCTGGATATTTCAAAAGTAGATCTGATGTTGCACAGGTTGTAATGGCGCTGGTGGCTGACGGACAGCGGCCTGCCATAGCCGCCTGCTGCTGCTAGGGCGTTGCCGTTGTTCACGTGCAGGCGTCTGAGGCCGGCACACGCCTCCATGGTGTGCATCCACAGGCGGGGTAGGTGACTTGGGACCCATGTGGGTCTCCTCGTGCAAGCGCGAGATGGGCGCAGGGCACGGGTGTTGCATCTGGACTTGGGGGCGTGGGATGCGATGCGGACGCGAGCACGGGAGCTATGTTCGGACGTCCGAACGCTAGCTCTTCCGTTATTTATACTATCAATATTACACCTTTTCAGGCCAAACTGTCCCTCCCCTAGTCCTAGATTCGAAGCATAACCCCTACATATTATAGAGGCCTTTTGGTCCTTTTAATGGCAAGAAACTAAATCGGATTTGACTCCTCTGTAGATAAAAAATGACAACCTCCAAAAAAGCTTTTGTAGTAGTGGTGGTAGTTGAGAGCTTTTTTGCTTCATATATGTTTGGTACTACTAGTTTTGAAGTACCCCCTCTGTTTCAAATTATAAGTAGCAAAATGGATGAACCTAAAAAGTCAGAGCGACTACATAGCAAAATGGATGAACCCAAAAAGTCAGAGCGACTTATAATTTGAAACGGAGGGAGTAGATTTCTAATTCTAGTGTTCTGTTCTAATTTTCATCCCATTTTCAAAGCAGCCATGTTATGTGGTCACCATTCTTTCATTACTACATTGATATATAATTTATCCCGCATTTTCACATAAAAGGATTCAACTTTGTTACCACTACCCTATTTGCCTCTTACTCGAATCAGATTGAGTGCACATGGTGTGCATGAGTGCTAAAGTGCACTGGTGCAACTTCGATGGGGGGAAAAAACTTCCTTTGCTGTGTGGTCCTGAAAATAAATAGACGCAGTTTCCAGGTTTTGAGTCCACAATTCATCCAGTGGTTGCTATGCAACTTTTGTTTCTAAAAGAATTAATCAAAACTAAAGTTGCTTATTTTATTTCAGTAATTTTATCAAAGCTTTATCAAAAGCGGAAGAAAAAGTGACATCTTTTCCAGCAGATTCATGCCAGTACTGCTTTGATGTATTGAAGCAATTGTTTATATATGGGGGCAAATGTTAGCAGAGATACCCAGTTTATGTTTGCACCGTATTATATACAGTGCTGATATTTTTTATTTTTCTGAGAATGTTCTTTCTCGTCTTTTTACTAGCTGGAAGACACTTATCACCTTGTGATAATTAGTAATGCATCTTTTGTTACAAAGTTGTGGAATCGTTATTACTTAATGCATCTTTTGTTACAAAGTTGTGTGGCTACCTAAAAACAGGTCGGCAGTGATGGACGATAACTAGCTATATGTCTTAGTAGCTCACTCATCATGACTTGTAAAAAGTTGACGACCAATCGTTTTCGACCATCACTTTTGAATAAGTAAAATGTACATTTTAGCTGCACAAAAGTGGAAGATCCTTGTTGGCCGGATAATAATGGTGATTTGAATGGGCCTCAGAAAGCCTTGGTGAAGTGTGGTGGGACGAGGCTGGCAATTAAGCTGCATTTTTAATAAGCAAATGACAAGAAAAAAATGAAGCGCAACTAATATATACATACGTGTATACTCAATATACATAATGTTTTGGCAAAATTGTTAGGTATTCTTAGGAATGCATGTGCATCTATACTAATAAAATTCCATGTAATGATCAATCCATTTTTTTGATTCTATATTATCAGCATGTCTAGAATTGATGAGGACATCACTCCTTCACATACACACAATGATCCACTGCTGAACATTCAAGGTCCAATCACTAGAGCTCGCGCGCATCAATTAAATTTAGAGGTGAGCTCGTTCCTAAGTAACTCTTTATATGATTCTGAGAACAGATTGCTACCTAATAATTATATTGTGCTTAGGTATGAAGGAGAGGTCCAGGAGACACATGGAGGAGGGCTTAGAGGCGTGGAGGACCAGCGAGGGCGCCCGGATAAAGATGGAGGACCAAACCAAACCAAGTTCGAGTCCACCTCGGAATTCAGGACCAGTCTGCCTTAAACTGGTCACCCAGGACGCATCCGGACTCCGTTTTCGATGATCCATATATGGGATGGAAAGCTTATTTGATAAGGAAGCCAACCCAAGTGGTCCCACGTCAAAAGCTATTCGGAATCAACAGTAATCGTCGAAACAAGTCACCGTCCAGAATCTGTCAGGGCGCTGTGTCGCCGTCTTTTGGGTCGTTTGGGCCTTGTAACGTGTCGGCACTCCCCAGGGACGTGAATAGGGGTCCTTGGACGTCCCTTAGGCTATATAATAAGTAGTCGCTGCCTACATTAGGGTTGAGTTTTACTTAGATTATTCTGTTGACAACAGTTTCGCCGCCGCTGTCGGTTTGTGAGACCCCAACTTTGTGAGATTAATCATTCATCTGCAATTTGGTTGCATTCCTTTCTGTTCTTGCGTGTGTTCTTGATTCGCAGGCATGGACTTAGCCTTCTTGGCGAGGTCGACCGTGCAACGCCGGTCGATAACCAGAGGGGTCGTGGTGCTGCGATTGCGGGGTTCAGAGCCGAGTTGTTCGGAAGCCGGATCGAATTGTGTCGTGACTCCACCAAATCGAGAGTTATCAGAACCTTTCGGAAGATCGGGAACCCTAGTTCACATCAATTGGTAATCAGAGCTTCAGGTATACCGTTAGGTTCAATTTTACCGTAGTTTAGTTTGATTTCGCCTTTGTCCTAGAGTCCACAGAAAAGCCAAAAAAAAGTGTTTCCCTATCCCAGAAACCACGTTTAGCCTTTTGCATAATTCTTTTCAGATTCCATCGTGTTGAGTTTGTGTCCTGATCAAGGTCTTGTTGCTGGTTAGGTTGTGTTAGAGTCCAGTTCGTGTGTTTTTCCCACCATTTCCTTCAAACCCTAGCCACCGTGACCACTTTTGTACGCATTGTTCCAGTTTTGTCCTCTATTTCGGAGTCCAAACTTGAAACTGGTCCAGTTTTCGCGTACGAACTCGGATTTCGACGTTCCAGATATCAAAATCGATCAGAAAAAAATTTCGGATCCGACCATCCCCGCTCTGTCGGGGTTCGAAAATTTTATTTTGGTCAAAAACTGGTCACAAGATCCTCTTTTCGTGGTCACAAGCTTTTCCTCAATTTTGGACCCATCTTCTGAATTTTCCACAGGCCACGTCTTTCACTTGTTTCAGCTCAATTTTTTTATGGTTACTTCTTGTGTGCACCTAAGTGAAGAAAAAAATATCAAAAAAATAAAAAGAAAAAGTCAAAGATTTCCAAAAAAACAACGACAGCCCAAAAAATAGAAAAATTGAGAGGGACAAAAGAGGAACAATATTTAGAGGAGCACATAGAGGAGACAGTTTGTTATAATTGTGGACGTGTACTATCTTGTGTTTGTTTCTTATCACTCTTGCTATCCATCATACTTGTTTCTCCATTTTGTTATCACACATCGGTATTTGGAACACGTTAGACTAGCAACGAGAGAAAGTATTTGGGACTATAATTCAGCATTACTTTCTGTTTTTTGAATTGTGTTCCACTCACATATTTGGCCTGTCTGCCTTAACTCCACATACTTCTTCTGGACAGTATAAGTTTTGAGCCCTGTAATCGCAGTGCTACGTCTTCCAGGTATCCTTGACCTTGCTGGTAAGAACCTTGTAAGAGCTTGAGAAGGGGTCTCCTTTTTTTGCTGTGATCTCGAGAGGCACTACTCCACCTACGTAGTAGATTATTAGGGATAACTTTCACTGTTTGTTCCTGTTTTATGTCTACAATGCCAGGTGACGGAGAGGATACGGCGCCCAAAGACTGGTCAGAGTGCGTCAGCCAAGACCAACTACAATCTGTTGTAGATAATGCTCAGAGGGAGATGACTGAGGCAATAGCCAAAGCTGTCACCGACGCGCTCATTGATCTCAAGCTCGACAACACCCTTGAGAGATTGGACAAACGTTTGTCCACACTAACCGACAGGGTAGCTGCCTTGGAAGTGCAGCCGCCACCCGTCCAAGAAGTCCATGATGGCAGCAACATCGGAGGACACGATGATATAGTATATGACACCGATGGTAATGTTGATCAAGCAGCAACAAGACAAAACAGATTACGCCATCGTCTACGCACAAACGCCACAGGTATAGGTGGCGCTCAACACTTCAACCGCCACCAAGGTAATCGTAATCGTAATCGTGCTCCCGATGATCCTTATGCTAAGGTTAAATTTAAAATACCCTCCTTTTCGGGCCATTATGATGCTGAGGGATACCTTGATTGGGAGATGATAGTCGAGCAGAAATTTAGTTCCCACCTAGTGCCTGAGGAACATAGAGTTAGACAAGCCACTAGTGAGTTTACAGATTTTGCTATCATTTGGTGGACTGGTTTAGCTGCAGACAATGCGACACCTAGTACCTGGGAAGAGCTTAAAGTTGCTATGCGTGATAGATTTGTGCCACCATCATATCATAGAGACCTCCGTAAGAAACTGATGCGTTTAGAACAGGGAGATAAAGCGATTACTATGGTGACCTTCAAAAAGGATTGATGCGTTGTGGCATAGTGGAGGGGCCTGAGGATTCTATTGTTCGTTTTTATTCGAGTTTGAGGCGTGAAATTCAGGACATAGTTGATTATAAGGAATTTAACATTGTCAACCAGTTGTTTCAGTTTGCTATGCTTGCAGAGAAGGAGTTGCAGGGGCGTGACTTGCAGGGCAAGAACAAGGTTGGCACCACATACACACCGCGATCTTCGGGGCTTCCCAAGGCATCTTCCTATCGGATGCAACCAACCGCGAGCAAGGATAAGTCTGGAGTCAAATCGTCTTCTCCATGACCTTCCGGTTCAGGTAAAAATTCTGTGCAGGAACCTTTGAAGAGTGCATCCTCTGTCGCCTCAACGGGACGCACTCCTGGCGTTCAGTGCCACCGCTGCCATGGATTTGGGCATATGCAGCGAGAGTGCCCTAGTCAGCGAGCATACATTGCTACAGACGATGGGTACATCAGCACCTCTGACATTGAAGATGATGAGGATCAAGAACAAGCTGTTCAGGAGGACGGCGAAGTCTTTGGTAGCGATGACACGGCCGCCTACATGAACATCATTGTGTAGCGAGTGCTTAGCGCACAGATACAACAACCTGAAAAGCTGCAACGCCACAATTTATTCCAGATTTTCTTCGTAATCAATAATCGACGAGCACGTGTCATCATTGATGGAGGTAGCTGCAATAACTTGGTGAGTACAGATTTGGTCAAGAAGCTTGGCTTGACCACACGACCACACTCCCATCCGTACCATATTCAGTGGTTGAATGATTCAGGTAAAGCTAAGGTAACACAAACTTGCAGAGTCTCTTTTTCCATTGGTACCTATGTTGATTATGTTGATTGTACCTATGGAAGCTTGTTCACTTTTATTGGGTCGTCCTTGGGAATTTGATAAAGATGCTATACACCATGGTAGAAGTAATACATACACTTTTGTGCATAAAGGAAAGAAAATTACTTTGGTTCCCTTGACCCCAGCTGAAATTGTACAACATGATAAAGCACGAACTGCTAGTTTGCATGAGGTTAAATCTAAAAATCAGCAAGTAGCAAATTCTATTTACCCACCTAAATAGGAGAAGTTAGCACCTAATGTTCAGGCTCAGGGAATTAAATTGAAGGGTGCTGTTATGCTTGCAAGAAAAAGTGACCTTGCTGAAATTTCTGATGACGATGTATGCTATACTTTGGTTTGCAAACGAACCTTGTTTTCTCTTGATGATGATGTTAGCTCGGTACCGCCTGCTGTCACTAACCTTTTGTAGGAGTATGAGGACATTTTTCTAGCTGAGGTACCCCCGGGGCTTCCACCTATGAGAGGGATAGAGCATCAAATTGATTTGATTCCAGGAGCATCATTGCCAAACCGCGTTGCTTATCGAACCAACACCGAGGAGACTAAGGAAATTCAGCGGCAAGTACAAGAGCTTTTGGACCGTGGGTACGTACGTGAAAGCCTTAGCCCTTGCGCCGTTCCTGTAATTTTGGTTCCTAAGAAAGATGGTTCTTGGTGTATGTGTGTTGATTGTAGAGCCATTAATAATATTACCATTCGATATCGTCACCCTATTCCTAGGCTTGATGACATGCTTGATGAATTATGTGGCTCTGTAATTTTCACAAAGATTGATTTGCGTAGTGGCTACCACCAAATTAGAATGAAACTTGGAGATGAATGGAAAACAACTTTTAAAACTAAATTCGGATTGTATGAATGGTTAGTAATGCCTTTTGGGTTGACTAATGCACCTAGTACATTCATGCGCCTAATGAATGAGGTTTTAAGAGCTTTCGTTGGTCGATTTGTGGTAGTTTATTTTGATGATATCTTAATTTATAGCAAGTCTTTGGATGAACATATGGATCACTTACGTGCTGTTTTTAATGCTTTACGCGAGGCACGTTTATTTGGTAACCTTGAGAAGTGCATCTTTTGCACGGATCGAGTCTCTTTTCTTGGCTATGTTGTTACTCCACAGGGAATTGAGGTGGATGAGGCAAAGATTGAAGCCATTAAGAGCTGGCCGGTTCCCCAATCCATCACACAGGTGAGGAGTTTTCTTGGTCTTGCAGAATTTTACCGCCGCTTCGTCAAGGATTTCAGCACCATTGCTGCCCCTTTACACGAGTTGACAAAGAAGGGTGTGGTGTTTCATTGGGGAAGGGCACAAGAGGCGTCCTTAGACACTTTGAAGGACAAGCTTACACACGCACCATTGCTGCAACTTCCAAATTTTGGTAAGACTTTTGAGCTAGAATGTGATGCTAGTGGAGTTGGCATTGGGGGTGTTTTGATGCAAGATGGTAAGCCCATTGCATACTTTAGCGAAAAATTGCATAGCCCTGTTTTGAATTACTCCACGTATGATAAGGAATTGTATGCTCTTGTACGTTCTTTAGAGACGTGGCGTCATTATTTGTGGCCTAAAGAGTTTGTTATTCATTCGGATCATGAATCGCTTAAGTATCTTCGTTCACAACATAATCTGAATCGTAGACATGCTAAGTGGGTTGAATTTATTGAATCTTTTCCTTATGTTTTCAAACACAAGAAAGGGAAGGATAATGTGATTGCAGATGCTTTGTCTAGGCGATACACTTTGCTGTCCCAACTTGAATGTAGAATTTTTGGACTTGAAACAATAAAAGAACAATATGCGCTTGATCCTGATTTTAAAGATGTGTTGCTGAATTGCAAAGGGGGACGTTCATGGAACAAGTTTGTGGTCAATGATGGTTTTGTATTTAGAGCTAACCACCTATGCATTCCAGTAGGATTCGTTCGTCTTTTGTTGATGCAGGAAGCGCATGGAGGAGGGTTGATGGGACATTTTGGTGCTAAGAAGACGGAGGATGTTTTGGCCACACACTTCTTTTGGCCAAAGATGAAGAGAGATGTTGAGCGATTCGTGGCACGCTGTACCACATGTCAAAAAGCTAAGTCTCACTTGAATCCACATGGTTTGTATATGCCTCTTTCTGTTCCTTCTATTCCTTGGGCAGATATTTCTATGGATTTTGTTTTGGGATTGCCTAAGGCTAAGAGGGGGAGGGATAGCATTTTTGTTGTGGTGGATCGATTTTCTAAGATGGCACACTTTATACCATGTCATAAAAGTGATGATGCTATTCATATTGCTGACCTCTTTTTCCAAGAGATTGTTCGTTTGCATGGTATGCCTTCTACTATTGTTTCAGATCGCGACGCTAAATTTTTGAGTCACTTTTGGCGCACTCTATGGAATAAGTTGGGTACAAAACTGTTGTTTTCTACAACTTGTCACCCACAAACCGATGGGCAAACAGAGGTAGTTAACCGCACTTTGGGTGCTATGTTGAGAGCTATTTTGAAGAAAAATTTAAAGATGTGGGAAGAATGTTTGCCTCATGTGGAGTTTGCTTACAATCGGGCAACACATTCTACCACCAAGGTAAGTCCTTTTCAGGTAGTGTATGGATTCAATCCCCGTGCTCCAATTGATATTTTGCCTCTACCTACTAGTGATAGAATTCATGTTGATGCTAAGGAACGTGCTGATTTTATTTTGCAAATGCATGAAACAACTAAGCACAACATTGAAAAAATGACTGAAAAGTATAGAATTGCTGGTAGTAAAGGTAGACAAGAAGTGAAGCTTGAACCGGGTGATTTGGTTTGGTTGCACTTGAGAAAGGATAGATTTCCAGATTTGAGAAAGTCTAAGTTGATGCCTAGAGCTGATGGTCCATTTAAAATTGTTGAGAAGATTAATGATAATGCATATAAGCTTGAGTTACCCCCCGAATTTGGGGTTAGTCCCACTTTTAACATTTCAGATTTGAAGCCATACTTGGGAGACGAAGATGAGTTGGTGTCGAGGACGACTCTAATTCAAGAGGGGGAGGATGATGAGGACATCACTCCTTCATATACACACAATGATCCACTGCTGGACATTCAATGTCCAATCACTAGAGCTCACGCGCGTCAATTAAATTTAGAGGTGAGCTCGTTCCTAAGTAACTCTTTATATGGTTCTGAGAATAGATTGCTACCTAATGATTATATTGTGCTTAGGTATGAAGGAGAGGTCCAGGAGACACATGGAGGAGGGCTTGGAGGCGTGGAGGACCAGCGTGGGCGCCCGGATAAAGATGGAGGACCAAACCAAACCAAGTTCGAGTCCACCTCGGAATCCAGGACCAGTCTGCCTTAAACTGGTCACCCAGGACGCATCCAGACTCCGTTTTCGATGACCCATATATGGATGGAAAGCTTATTTGATAAGGAAGCCAACCCAAGTGGTCCCAAGTCAAAAGCTATTCGGAATCAACAGGAATCGTCAAAACAAGTCACCGTCCATAATCTGTCAGGGCGCTGTGTCGCCGTCTTTTGGGCCGTTTGGGCCTTGTAACGTGTCGGCACTCCCCAGGGACGTGAATAGGGGTCCTTGGACGTCCCTTAGGCTATATAATAAGTAGTCGCTGCCTACATTAGGGTTGGGTTTTGCTTAGATTATTCTGTTGACAACAGTTTCGCCGCCGCTGTCGGTTTGTGAGACCCCAACTTTGTGAGATTAATCATTCATCTGCAATTTGGTTGCATTCCTTTCTGTTCTTGCGTGTGTTCTTGATTCGCAGGCAAGGACTTAGCCTTCTTGGCGAGGTCGACCGTGCAACGCCGGTCGATAACCAGAGGGGTCGTGGTGCTGCGATTGCGGGGTTCAGAGCCGAGTTGTTCGGAAGCCGGATCGAATTGTGTCGTGACTCCACCAAATCGAGAGTTATCAGAACCTTTCGGAAGATCGGGAACCCTAGTTCACATCAAGAATCCTAGCAAGAAAATATCCCTCATTTTTTAGTAACACTAGTAGAGAACAAACTTTCGGCTCGAGCCTTTAGTCCCAGCTATTTTTGGGCCCGGGAATAAATAAAGTATTTGTCCCGGTTGGACATACCAACCGGGACTAAAGTCCCCTGCCCAACGGTTAGAGGCGTAGCTTTTGCAGGAGGGGAGCAGGAGGGGACCTTTAGTCCTGGTTGGTATATCTAACCGGGACTAAAGGTCGCCCTTCAGTCCCGGTTGGAGCCACCAGCCGTGGCTAAAGCTTTAATACAGGTTGCTGGATCCAATCGGGATTAGAAGCCCACCTGTAGTCTGGGTTTGATCCACAAACCGAGACTATAGGTCTTGGCATATATACTCTCTCTCCTTCTTCCTCCCCCAGCCCGAGCCATTTTAAGCTCTCTGTTCTTGCTCATCGATCTCCTGTGTTCTTGCTCGTCGCCGGCCGCCATTTCAACACTTTATCCGATTCCTCCATCCATTTTCGGTTCTAAAAGGTTAGGCGCTTCATCCTCTCATGTTTCGTCACTAGCATGGCTCATTTCATGGTCTAGAATAGAGCAATTTGTGGTTTTTTAATTGTGAATGATGGTAGATTTTTTGATTTATATACCATTTGAGCTTGAAATTAGTTGATAGTTTGAATATGAAGATGAAGGAAGCTTGTAGCAGTTCATCTAAACTAGTATGCACCTTTTATTGTCTCATTTCATGGTCTTGAAATAGAGATTTTTTTGTTTATAGATTGGGAATAATGGTGGATATTTTTTTATTAAATTTATATGCCATTTGAGCTCAAAATCACTTGATAGTTTGCATATTTGGATGAAGGAAGCTTATAGTAGTTCATCAAAACTAGTATGCACCTTGCATTGCTAGTATACATAGCTTTAAATAGAGAAATTTATGATTTTTATATAGCTCATTTCAATTTCATGGCTTAAAAAATGAGAAATTTATAGTAGTTGATGAAAATGAGTATAGTGAATAGATGACGACCGCTTCCGATTCCTCGGGCTCGCATGGAGTTCGTAAGCGACTGAGGCCGGACCTCCCTCTCATTCCGTGTGGCGAGTGTGAGAAGAAGATTGTGTTGGAGTACTGAGTGAAGGAGTGTCTCAACAAGGGACGTATCTTCTACACGTGTCCGGATCGTAATGTGAGTTTTTTTGTCTTGTTTGTTTATGGTTTGTAGCCATTTTTCGTGATGATTTTAATTAACGTTCTTCTCATTTGGTGTTGTAATTTCAGTGGGATGGCACTAGATCATGTAGCGGTTGGTACTGGGAGGAAGAGTATATTACGCATGTCGAAAAATATCTTGTAGAGCAGATGGCTAAGGCAGCTAAGCAGGCTGATGAGAGTGCAGGTGTGGATGATGAGGTAGTGAGCCAGTAGAAGAAGCCCATCGATGATCTGTCTATTTTAGTTGGAATTGATCGCAAAATCCTTCTTTTGCTGAAGTGCATTGTAGGCTTAGTTTATTTAGTGCTATTTGGGATTGTCTACATTGTCTTAAGGCTTTAATAAATTCATGTTCGAGAGTGAATGAAACAATTATGTGGTATATGATATTAATTAATCATGTTGATTGATGGATATTTTGGATCTTTTAATGAACTACTAACCATGCATGTTGTATAATATGGGTTATTACAATTTTCTGATACATGGTGTACGTACTATAATGCAGATGAACCAGCAATGGATGTAAAACGTTGATCGGCGCTCCCTAGAGTTCATTAGGGGCGTGCATGAATTCTTAAATGTGGCCAAGACAAACACGCAAAATGGTTTCATGTGCTGCCCATGTGCTCTATGTAAGAATGAGAGATATTATTCTTGCCCATGTTCACGTCTGGTTTTATGCCAAACTATATGTTTTGAACTAAGCACGAACAAAACATTAGTAATTAAATCATTTTAACTCTATTTCCAAAGAAGCAAATTTTAGGGTGTTACAGCCGAGCAAAGAGCCGACAGCTTTGTAGCTTTATATGATTTGATCAGCATTAGAAACTGCTATTGGCCAATAAAATCCCTATCAGAAGGCCCCACTAACCAAAGATTATGGGGCTACATGATGGCCATAAACACTTGAGTGGATGTCAATGAGAAGTTGTTTACCTTCTTCCAGGGCTATGCATCATGGGAGGATTCCGGATGTGCTTCGCTGGTATAGTTCATCAAGGGCTACGAAAAAGATATTGCATGCCATGAGAGTCGCCTGGTTTCTATTAACTCTTGTGAGAGGATAGCCCTAAAAAGGTACTAAAGGTGTGGTTTGTGCACTCAAGTTTATTACCATGACATATTCATTGGGTTCTTGTATGTTGCCTGCCTCCATTATTCCTGTGGCTATAAATGTGCCCAGCCGCCCCCCTTCTTCTTCCACGCGGCTCATCTGCCAATTTTTAGGATTTGAGCTCCAAAACCCTAAAAATTAAGCAAATTATAGGGAGAGAAGTTTTGCCATTGGATTTGTTGAAGAGGACATCGCAAGAGGTAGATACACGCTCTCCCATCCTCTCATTCCTCTCTCTTCTTCATCATTTGGGGCTCACCAAGCGAGATTTAAGTATGGCATTTCACCCACAGACGGATGGTCAACAGAGCGGACCATTCAAACACTAGAGGATATGTTGCAATGTTGTGAACTTTCTTGGAAAGGCAGTTGGGAGGAGCATTTGGCTCTAGCTGAATTTTCTTATAATAACATCTATCATTCTAGAATTAAAATGGCGCTATTTGAGGCATTAGATGGATGGAGGTGCAGGTCACCGCTTTGTTGGGATTCCGTTGGAGAGAGAGAGCACTTGTATGTCCTGATTGGATTCAACAAACTGTTGATAAGGTGGCTGAAGTACATCTTAGTCTCTTAGTGGCACAAAGTCGACAAAAGAAATATGCTGATGTGAGGAGGCGTGAGCTGGAGTTTGAGGTTGGTGACCATGTTCTCTTGAGAGTGTCACCAACGAAAGGCGTTTTAAGGTTCGGAACGAAAGGAAAACTTAGCCCAAGATCCATTGGTCCCTTTGTGGGTGCTAATCGATCGGTGAGGAAGCACCTCAGATTGTCTGTATTCCTTTTCCCTGCTGTTTGCTTCTGCCCTCAAGTGCATCTGTCGTTCCTGGAGTGCAGACCCTTGCTGCCGCGTTGGAAGCAAGCAGCAGTCGGGGCAACAAAGCTGGCAGAAAAGAGAGCTCTGCCAGATCGTGATAGGTATATGAATAAAAAATACGGGATCCTGTATCTTTGTTGCTTTAGTCTGATGATTAGAGTTAATCACCTGGAGATCTCGTACTGGTCATGTGGATGAGTTGCGGTTTCTCTCGTCTCGTGTATTGCAAATCAGATCTCTGTTTTTCGATCTTTTCTTTGGGGCGCCAAAAATCTGAATCTTGGTACCCTAAAAAGTATGAGATTTTTTGAAACAATAAAAAAAAAGTATGAGATTTGAAGGGGATTTATTTTATCTTCCCAAAGACTGCTCGTACGTCTGAATTTGGCCAAGGGACAGGGTACCATGGAATTTGAAGTCCGGCAGTTTCACTTTTCAGACTAGCAGGATATGACCAAGTTATTTTGAGGCTTAGATTAAAAATAATAGAAGGCCGAATTAAATTTTGTAATGGATACCGAAGTTGTAGGAAATTTTATGTAGATATTTTAATTGTACTCAACCATATGATTTGTTGCCATATAAAAATAGTTATGAAAATAACAAGGTATCAGCCCTGAAAAAAATAGACATGTGGCTGTTTGGCGATATTTATAATTTTTCAAGTGTTTCTTTTGTAATTAGAAAATATGGGGAGTGATCCATTAAGCATAGGGACATGTATTTACTCTTTATATGTTATGCATGATTTATTGAGTAGTTCTATATATTTATTTTTATCAGGAAGTGCACCTCATAACCGTTCTTAGACGTGCTTGTCGAGGTTGTTTTTCTTCGGCGAAAAGGCAAGTAATCTAGGGATGTGGCTAATGCTATGCTTGTATTCATGTCTTGAATTATTTTTTAAATAAAATACGGCAAGACTAATAATATGATTACTTTCATTCTTGTTCACTTATACATTATTGTATATGGATTTATTTATCATGTTGATGTCGCTTGTCGCTATGAGATGACAGCTGCAGATTATTTATTATAATTGTTGCACTATATGAAGTTATGCATACATGATCATTCATCATAAGCATATATATGCATTTCATATGAAGTTAATGGTCGGTCACCGCCATCGCACAGTGACTAGTACCGGTACATGGAGCTGCATGAGAGGTTGGCACTGCCCAACATAAAACTCTCAATGGAGTTGCGTCATAGCATGCATACATTATTACTTGTTTTGGAGAATATCAATACATGGATAATTGTGATACTCTAGTCATATGATAATGTTGGAAGTCGCTACATTGTGGAGCTGCACAATTTATTTGTTCTTTTATTTTCTTATCATTATGGATGTTCATTTGGCTTTCAAAGTTAATAACTCAACACATGTGAGATGTGTCTATATTCATAGCCGTTGCTTACTGAGTTTATCTCACCCCTTTAATTCTTTACAGGTGTTTAATCAATTTTGTCAAGCATGATGGGCTTGGGATTTAGATGCATGCACGCGTCAGTACATGACCACCAGAATAAATATTCATGTTTTAACAATTTAGTTCGCAATGTGGCACTTGTCTAAGTTAAAGTAATGTCGAAGTTGACTTAACTGTGTTAGCTGAGATGTTATAATTTTGTGGTGTACCTCATAGAGTTGATATTTAATCAGTTTATCTATATTTGCTGATGTTTTCTTTAATTATGCTTGAGATGTGATCTTCGTTCTTGCTTCGTTTTCAAATAAGTGCAGCCCAAATTTTATAATTTTACTAAAATATTAGTTTCGTAAAAGTAGGGTGTTACAAGGAGGTGCAGATGGCACTCTCCTGGGGGCCTCGTGTCGGTCAGAAGTAGTGCAGGTTGGTCTAGAGGATAACACTTGTGTTAGTTCGGCAGACGCGGGAACATTCCCCCACACGAAGCGGGTATCAGAGCGGTGGTTGACTTACACAAATAATTCTTTTGTCAAGCCCTACATAATCTGAGCATTGTGCTATGCAAGCCTTTTAAAAATTGAAATTTCTATGCTTTAGGACAAACCCTATGAGTTATATTAACCCTGAACTCTTTAGCTGATCTAGCCTCTTATCTTCTCATCCCAATCTTGAAATGAGTTGCTAATGGTTGAAATAAAAATTATTTTCAGAATTTAGAGGTAGAATAACCTGATAGTAACTAGATCACGGGAATGGGGTGGAATGGTAGGAAATCACCTATGTGAGGAAACATAACTTGTAATTAGTTCGCCCTATGTAATAGGCATGTTATGCTAACGAGTGTCGAAGAGAGCGATCTTAATCTCCTTATCTATCTCTCTATCCTTTTTGAGCTCCTTATCTTCCCAATCTTCAGAATGTCTCGTAGCTTTTCCTTTGGACCACAAGAAATTCCTAATCTCCTTCAGAACCTAAGAGCAATCTTTATCCCTTATCCTACCCAAGAATCTTGGTAGAATCTCCTTTGTATCTTAGCCATATCTCCCGATCACAGCAATGATAGATGAAAGGGTTACAAGCATTATTCACATCGGAGAAAGCAAATACCATACCAAGCACACCTGATAGTCTTGGATGACCAAACCAGATACTGATAGGTTTAAAGGTACCAACACTCAACCTCGATGGATGGGCAGCACATAAACCAGAAAGTTAACCTCAGTACTCAATCAACTAAAACCATACAGTCATGAACACGACCAACATAAAGGTTGAAGCAGAACAGACAACACATGATGCCATCACTGCTCCCGAAGACCAGCCATGTCTGTAAGGAAGTAGAGGTTTCAACCTTGAAACCCATGGCGATGCGAAGAACCTCTGCCTCGACGAGCGACATGAGCAAAAGGCCCAGACGAAGAAGTATCTGTGAACAGAAAGACGAACGGTAAATACATGGATATTGACCTGTAAACTGAGAATAGAATTATAAACCAGAAGTATAGGACATGACCTGCAGCATGAGAACTGGAAGCAAAAAGACCCTGATACACCTCAGGTGAAGGTGGGACGACCTCGAGTGGTACCGGACTATCAGGAGGAACTGTTGTAGTTCGTAGTTCATAGGTTCTTTAGATCGGGGTTCTTTACAGTAAGAACAGCGAGATACAAGTTTCCAATAGACGTTACAAACCCTAACAGTGCTCCTACTAGAGAGAGTGAAAGGGAAGCAGTAGTAATCGCAAACCATCCTGGAGGCAGTGGTCGCAGCAGTTGAAGCGCTAGCCGCAGTCTCGTTCGCCGGAGGAGCCATCAGTTCGACGACGGTGGAGATCGACGCGATGAAGTGGTGGCGCAGTGGAGACGGTGGCGGCTTCCCGTCACTGGCTGCGCCCCTCTCGGATCGGGATGGGGAATGTCGGTGGGAGTGGCGGCTGAGATCAACCTCGTATCCTGAGCCGGCCAGCCCCCCACCTCTATTTATGCGCAGTGTGACGGGGCCTACCAACCATATAGGGTTGGGCGCCCCCCGATCAGGGCGCGAGAAGCAAGGCCCAAAAGGCCGTTGGGCCTAATGGTGGGAGATCAAAACCTAACATTCTCCCCCTTGATCTCTCATCATTTTCTTCGTTCTTTAATTTCATACTCAATCTTTTGATTCATATTTTTCTTGCTTCTATCCTATTCCATTGCAGATTAGCGTATTGAACTGTTTCATCGTCACAGCAATTAGTGCCGTTAGACTAACAGCCACAACACATTTCTCTGTTTTAGAATGAACTTTCTTCTGGGCCCTTCGTATGTTCGGGAATCATAGGCTTTCCCTTAAACCCATGCCGGCTACGTGTTCTCTGAACACGTTGGGTGGTAAGCCCTTAGTGAGCGGATCCGCGAGCATTTTCTCTGTACTTATATGCTCAAGATTTATAATATGATCCCGAACTTTATCTTTCACAACATAGTACTTTATGTCAATGTGTTTGGCAGCACCACTTGACCTATTGTTGTAAGCATATTGTACCGCTGGGTTGTTATCACAATACAACCTCATCGGTTCATTTATATCATCAATAACTTTCAATCCGGGTATGAATTTCTTTAGCCAGTTCACCTGCCCCGTTGCCTCATAGCATGCTACAAACTCGGCATACATTGTCGAGGATGTAGTTACGGTTTGTTTGGAGCTCTTCCACGATATAGCCCCTCCTACGAGAGTAAATATATATCCTGACGTGGATTTTCTTTCTTCTCCCGCATAATTGGAATCCGAATACCCCTCTATCTGCAGGGAATCAGATCTTCTATACGTTAGCATGAGGCCTTTCATACCCTGCAAATAACGCAGGACTTTCTTCACCAATTTCCAATGTTCTATTCCTGGATTCTTTTGATATCTACCAAGTAACCCGGTAACAAAAGCCAAGTCAGGGCGTGTACACACTTGAGCATATTGTAAACTTCCAACTGCTGAAGCATACGGTACTGCTTTTATTCGATTAATCTCATATTCGTTCTTGGGACATTGATGTTCCCCAAATCTATCGCCCTTGACAATAGGAGCAGGTGAAGGACTGCACGTATGCATACAAAATTTCTTCAAAACCTTTTCTATGTATGCCTTTTGCGATAATCCTAGTACCCCCTTTCTTCTATCTCGGTGAATCTCTATTCTCAAAATAAACGAGGCCTCACCGAGATCTTTCATATCGAAGTTTGAGGACAAGAATTTCTTTGTTTCCATTAGTAGATTGACATCACTGCTAGCAAGCAGGATATCATCCACATACAAGATTAGGAATATATACTTTCCATTCTTGAATTTTGTGTAAACGCAATTGTCCTCAACATTTTCCTTAAACCTAAAACCTTTTATTGTTCTATCAAATTTCAAATACCACTGTCTTGAGGCTTGCTTCAATTCGTAGATTGATTTCTTTAGGCGGCATCCCATATTTTCTTTTCCTTTTACAACAAAACCTTTCGGTTGTGCCATATAAACATTTTCTTCCAAATCCCCATTAAGGAATGCCGTTCTTACATCCATTTGATGTAACTCTAAATCATAGTGGGCTACAAGTGCCATTATAATTCTGAAGGAATCTTTACATGAGACTGGAGAAAATGTCTCATTGTAATCAATCCCTTCTCTTTGCGTAAAGCCTTTCGCCACAAGTCGCGCTTTAAATCTTTCTATATTCCCTTAGGAGTCATATTTTGTTTTGTAGATCCATTTACAACCTACTGTTTTGGCTCCCTTAGGAATAATTTCCAAGTCCCAAACTTTGTTGGTACTCATTGATTTCATTTCATCTTCCATGGCCTTAAGCCACTTTGATGAGTTTTCGCTTCTCATGGCTTCTTCAAATGAGGTGGGATCATCCCCCATCTGAAATTCTTCTGTTTCATAAACTTCATAGTCATTAGAAATAGCTGACTTTCTTGTTCTTTGAGACCTTCTAGGGGCCTCTGGCACTTGTTCCACATTGGGCTGTTGTTGTTCTTCCTCATGTGCGACATTTGGTTCTATAGGTTCCTCAAGGACAACCTCCTCAAGGATAGGTTCCTCATGTTCATTTATTGTCGCCACGGGAGACCTTGCAATAGGTGTTGGCACTATAGTGTCCTGCACTGTCGGCTCAACAGCAACAGGTAGCGTAAAGAATGGTTCTTCAACCATCGGAGTGGGTACATGTACCCGTTTCTCCCGTAGGCTTATTTCTCGTGCTACCATGCTCCCCCTAATCATGTTATCCTCCAAGAACATACCATGTCTTGTTTCTAGAATCTTCGTATGTCTGTCAGGACAATAAAATCGATATCCTTTCGATCTTTCTGGATAGCCAATGAAATGGCAGCTGACTGTCTTGGAGTCTAACTTTCCTATGTTTGGGTTAAACACTTTTGCCTCAGCTGGACAGCCCCACACACGCAAATGGTTAAGTGAGGGTTCCCTTCCTGTCCATAATTCATACGGTGTTTTAGGCACCGATTTGCTTGGTACTCGATTAAGTATGTGAATGGCGGTTTTCAGTGCCTCCATCCATAAACTAATCGGTAATGTGGAGTAACTTATCATGCTTCTTACCATATCCATTAGGGTACGGTTGCGTCTTTCAGCCACTCCATTCTGCTGAGGCTCCCCCGGTGTAGAGTACTGAGCGACTATGCCATTTTCCTGTAGAAACTTTGCAAATGGTCCAGGAATTTGACCATATGGGGTATGTCGCCCATAGTACTCTCCACCTAGGTCTGATCGTACTATCTTTATTTTCTTATCGTGCTGATTTTCAACCTCAGCTTTAAATATTTTGAATTTATCCAATGCTTCTGATCTTTCTTTAATTGGATAAATATAGCCATAACGAGAGTAGTCGTATGTGAATGTTATAAATGAATCATAACCATCCACGCTTTTCATAGGAAATGGACCACATATATCAGTGTGGATTATTTCTAAAGTTCTTGTGCTTCGTTTGGTATTTTTCTTAATTTTCTTGACATACTTTCCTTTGATGCAATCAACACATTGTTCTAAATCTGAAAATTCTAAGTGCGAAAGAATTGATTCTTTAATCAGTCGTTCCATTCTCCCCCTCGAAATATGGCCCAAGCGACAGTGCCATAATTTCGAAGAGGCATCATCAATTCGCTTCCGCTTCTTAGTTACATTCGCAGATGGGGAATCATTCATATTCTCATCGCATACATTGTTCGCATTTTCATCAAGAGATAACAAATAAAACTTGTCTTGTCGGAAGGCAAGACCAACACATTTATTGTTAACAAGTATCTTACATTTGCCATTACCAAAATGGCAATTAATTCTGTCATCAAGTTTTGAAACACTTATTAAATTTCTACGCAAAGAGGGAACATAAAGTACTTCTTTAAGTCTAAGTACAAAGCCATTGTTCAATTCTAAAGATAAATCTCCAATCGCTTCAATATCGGCTTGTACTCCATTTGCAACTTTAATCGTTCTTTCTCCTCTTTGCAAGGTTCTCGTCCCACTTAACCCCTGTAAAGAATTTGTAACATGAGTAGTTGCTCCTGAATCAACCCACCAAGTGGATTTAGTATAACATAAATACAGGGATTCATCTACAAATGTAATAAATTCATCACCTCTCTTTAGTAGAGATTAAGTCTGGACAGTCTCTCTTGTAGTGTCTCTTCTTGAAGCAGTGCTTGCATTGATCCTTTTCAGCTCCACCATAGGAGTTGCTCTACTGATTTTCAGATTCCTGGGGTTTCTTTTTCCTGTGAGTTTGAGGAAGAGGCCTGGTCCCACTTGGGTTTCCCTTGTGGTTTAAAATTCTTGCTATTAAAGTTCTTTCTTTTATTATCCTTCACAAAAATGAGCGGACTCACTCTGTGAGGACTTTATCCTCTCCTCTTCTTGAGCACACATTGAGATAAGTCTTTCTATGCCCCATCTTTCAGGCTGCATATTGTAGTTCACAATGAAAGTATCATATTCTTTTGGCAAGGAAGCAAAATCAAATGAATCAGGAAATCATCTTCCTTCAAATTCATTTCTTTTAGCTTAGATGCTGTGGTGTTCATCTTCAAAATGTGCTCTCTAATGCTACCACCAGTATATTTTTCATTCACAAGCTTCTTTATCAGTGAACTTGCTGTGGCCTTGGTAGACCCAGTAAACTGATTCTTGATTTTATCAAGATATTCTGTGGCAGTAGCACATTCAGGGATTGAGCCCCTTATCTGTTCTTCTATGGTGGCCTTAGCTACCAATAAGCACTTGCGGTTGGAGAGGGTCCATTGCCTATGTTCAAGATCATATTTTATTCTTATCTCAGCATGATCACGCTTTCGAGCAGTGAAATTAGCGTCAGATTCATTTTCTTTTCTCACCGGATCCACTGGTTCAGTGGGACACGGTGAGATGATGGCAAAATCGACCTCTCCCAACGCAAGTTCTAGTTCATATTTCTCCCGCCACACACGGTAATTGGTCCCGTTAAGTGTCGGAATGTTCGCGATGTTCACAATGCATTTACCTCCTGAAACCACATCAGAGTAAGTGAGAAACATTTATACATAAAATCATATGCTTTAACTCAATGTTGGTCAAATTGAAACATATAATTTATCTATGCAATAATTTTACATCACCGTTGGGCAGAAATAAAATTAATGCTCAGTTTTTCATGGATCAAAATTATAATATTGTTATTAACAACGTTGGTCAGAAAATAACAATGCTATAATTCATCTTCAATTATTATTCATTTTTCAAAATCAAATTTTTCCGTTGGTTCGAATTTGATAATGAAAATAATAATATCAACTACGCAGCGGAAACAATAAAATTCTCATATTATTATTTTCCAGAAGCACTAATTTTTTTTAAATATTTTCTGAGCAAAATGTCGTGGGACAAATTTGCACGAAAAAATTCCTATCAAAATTCCATTCAAAATCATCAAATACATTTCAAAACTGCTTCTGGAAAAAACGAAAATTTCATTTTCTTCTTCAATTTTTTTGGCCCGAAAGCCCATCTCGCGCACGTGGCCCATGGCCACTCCCGCGCGGCCCAGCAGGTGTGCCCAGCGCTCTCCCGCGCCCAGCTACCGTGGGCCGGCCCGTTCGGCTGGCGCTCGGCCCAGCAGGCCGGTGGTGCTCCGCCTCGCCCCCCGCGCCCAGGCCGCAACCTGGGCCTGGGCCAGGATTCCAGCCCGAGGCGCGCCCGCCTGGGCCAAATCTTGGCCCAACAGCAACCTTTCCAGGCGACGCCCTAGGGTTGAATGCTCGGCGCGATCTCGGCCGTTCATCCCGATCGGACGGTCGCGCTTAGATTTCGGTTGAACAAAAAGCCGCCGCCCGGCCACCCCTCTCAAAGCCTAAGTTCATTTTCCATTTTCTCAGTCCATCCGGTCCAAGCGCGCCGTCGGGAGGGCTGGTCACGGCCATCGCGGCCGTCGGCGCCGCCGAGGGCGAGCTCTGCCAGAGGGAGTCCGAACATCCCCTTTCCTCCTTTCTTCTTCACCACGCAGCCGCCGGAGCCGTTCTCGCCCCCACGCTTCTTTCTACCAGCAGCAGCGCCCATGGCGGCTGAGCGGTGCCGCCGCCGGGCCCCTCGCCGGCGCGCGAGCTCGCCCTAGGCAGAGCTCGCCACCGTCGAGCGGTCCCGCGTGCGGTGCCCAAACCGCGATGTCCGCGATGCCATCTTCAACTGCGCGCAACCGGTGGCCATGGCCGGCTCGGCAAGTGCAGCCAACCACGGCGGCCCAACCCCGCAAGCACCGGTGCCACAGCGGTTTCTTCAACCGCGCGCAGCCGTGCCCACGGGTGGGTTCGTGGTTCAATTCGATCCGGTCCGAGATTCATTAGGGATCGATTCGTGTTAGCGGTTTCCCGATCCGCAGCGGATCCATCGCGGATCGAACAATTTCTTCGTTTAGGGTTAGGGTTTCGTTCTTTGATTTGGTTCTCATGTTCTTCTCGATTCAACACGGTGCGATTCATTCACGTTCTTCCCGATCTAGGAAAACAGTGTACCCGATCTAGGGTTCTCATTTCTTAACGAGGCTCCGGTACCATTGTTGTAGTTCGTAGTTCATAGGTTCGTTAGATCGGGGTTCTTTACAGTAAGAACAGCGAGATACAAGTTTCCAATAGACGTTACAAACCCTAACGGTGCTCCTACTAGAGAGAGTGAAAGGGAAGCAGTAGTAATCGCAAACCATCCATGGAGGCAGTGGTCGCAGCAGTTGAAGCGCTGGCCGTAGTCTCGTTCGCCGGAGGAGCCATCAGTTCGATGACGGTGGAGATCGACGCGATGAAGTGGTGGCGCAGTGAAGACGGTGGCGGCTTCCCGTCACTGGCTGCGCCCCTCTCGGATCGGGATAGGGAATGTCGGTGGGAGTGGCGGCTGAGATCAACCTCGTGTCCTGAGCCGGCCAGCCCCCCACCTCTATTTATGCGTAGTGTGACAGGGGCCCACCAACCATGTAGGGTTGGGCGCCCCCGATCAGGGCGCGAGAAGCAAGGCCCAAAAGGCCGTTGGGCCTAATGGTGGGAGATCAAAACCTAACAGGAACTACTTCCAACGGGACAGACTCTGCATAGATTGAAACCGGATAAGTTATTAGAACACTAGTATCTGTAGCAAGTAAACCTAGGTAAGTAAGGAGGAAAAAGATTTGAATATACCTGGAGAATGTGGCGCTAGAACCCTGCAAGACATCGGCGACTGCTCCCTCTCCAAGTACTCCCACTGGTCAGGGAATGGTCGATAGATCTGATGACTAATATCCGACACACCTCTGAAGTCACCAACGGTACGAAGCATCAAAGCCATGATGTACGGCTGCAATGCTAGAGGTGAGTGCACATCCCGCTTGCACTCCAGCATTTGGTTCACCATCCAGTCCAACAAGTTAAGCTTTTCCCTGGACATCATAGCAGTTATGATCTCATAGAAGGGCCAACCAATGGCATTGTCATTACCTCCCGCAGAAGGCACGATGGTACGCCTCAGAATCTCGTAAATTAGCTTCGGAATCCTCCTCAATCCTCCTTGTGGACCATACACGGATGTTTCCTGGTAATGGAAACCCGGGACATCACCTGACTGCAACCTTGGAAGGTCAACAACCAACTTGCCTCGCTTCATCTCATGGTAGTTTAAACCAACAGCAGCTGCAAGATCCTTGAATGTGGCCTTGAACTTTCTGATTCCAGTCATCCAAACCAGCTTCTCCTTCTGATCCCTAACCTCCAGAGTGGCATAGAACTGCCGGATCACTGCTTCATTCCAATCCTGCTTGAAGCCAAGCACATTCCTCCAGCCAACGCCTCCGAACATGTCAACCAAGCTCCTCATCTGCATGAAGCTTTCCAAATAGCCCCAGCTCAGCCATTGTTGCTCAACATGCATTGGCCTTATATCCAAACCTCCTTGGAATAGCCTGAACTGAGAGCCAGTGTGGAAATAGGATGATGGAGAATCTCTTGCTTGCCCGAAGTGCCTGGATAGGCAAACCTTACTGAACTCCTCTGGCACCCAATGGCAATGGATAGCTGGAACTGCCGACATGTCCATCGGCTGTGTTCCTTTATCATCATCTTTGGAAGAATCAGCCCTTAATCTCTTCTCCTCCCGACGACTGAAACTTGCACCAAGCCTGCAATGCAAGAAGAAAGATCAGTAGATAGTAGACTTGGATAAAACGAGACCTGTAATGGAAACTTCAAGCAACTATAAGTGCAATAATTCAAATGATGCGACAATGTGATCTACAGCATGTACACAGAGTATATATGAAGTATACAAGAGGTACTTGTAAGGTTTAGATAACAAATGAAACAGGTTGAATGAAATCAGCAAGGAACAGACACTAACGGAGTATCCGCCAAGGTCCGCGGACCGTCCGTCGAGTTTGTACAGTGCAGTAATAAATCAGACCGAGAGCAAATACCAGTCCCAGAACATTCAGCTAGAGGTACCAGAATGTTTTGCCAACAGAGATCATCCAACCAGAAGAGAATCAACCGCTACAGGCAGTGTCAGAGAGTAAACTGAAATTTTTTGAGTAACTGCGAAACCAGCAGAACATTCCACCAGATCCAACGGACGATTCATCAACCGTCGAGGACAGAAAAATTAGAACAGTAACCACAAGAACTTGGATCTCTCATATGTTCAACATCAAGCAGTTTGACCTCACCAAAAATTGCACAAAGGTATCCTAGACATGCTCTACCAAATCCCAAAGAAGGTTTACCCCTAACACTAACCAATCAAGAGGTCAAGACAACCCTAGCTTTGGATGAAAACGGGAATAAAACAAAAAGAAGCAAAGGAATTTGATGCGTACCTTCCCCTCATGATTGAAGAGGCACGTGGAAGCACACCTGGACCACGGGAATCCACCAGAGAGCACGTGCACGAAGACGGCAAGGGCGCAGTCGCGGCAGTGGGGGTGACGGCCTTGACACAAATAGAAAAAGGGAACCACATCAGTCACTGCCGGCCTATTTATAGATTGTGGAGTGACAGCCGTTAGCTGCAGCGGACCATCTATCAATATGGATAACTGACTCGAAGTTGACTGTCAACCTTTCAGTACCACCGGACTGTCCAATGATTGGACCGGACCGTCTGTGAGTTAGCAAAAGATGCCTCACGACGCCGTTTTCTATCAAGACAAATACAGAGATTTCAAGACATCAATGATGCACGAGGAGCACCTCGTACCTTTCTCAACAGCGTGATTATCAAGTTCATCTAACGGAATGGTGATCAATTTGCCCCAAAAACTCTAGGGAGAATTGGCTGTGGGACACTGCCAAAGCCGAAAATTGGGTGCCACACACCTCCATTCTCGTTATTTGCTGAGGGACACCGCGTTTTCGTTCACTTTGGCCAGTGGACACCGCCGACCGATTCCACCTGGTACCGGAGAGAGAAACTTTGCGAAATGACGACCGGTGCCCCTAACCCATGTCTGGTTGGACCCAACCGACTGTTGCGAACGGGTCTGGTTGGACCAGCTTAAGTCCCAGCCGGTCGAGTCTAGGTTAGGGTTCAACTCCAGTCCGTCCCCGTCCCCAATCCCTTCGTCGCCGCTCCACTTCGCCGCTCCCGTCGCCGCCGCGCACCATTGACCGTCGCCGCTGAGCTTCTGGAGCACACCCGCCGTCCGTCATGTGGGGCTGAGCTTCGGGAGCACCACCGCGCACAAGGAGATGGCGTCCCCCAGGAAGGACGCCCCATGCCCTGGGTCTCCGCCTAGGGTTCTACCTCAATTCAATTGGATTCGACCAGGGTGAGATTTCTATGCCCCCCTTACTGCTTTCCCTTAGATGTATGTGTTAGAAAGGTTGCGTTGAGTTTTTTTTCGATAATTTAGGATGGATCCGGCTAGTGCTTGTAGACTGGCGATTAAGGTTCCCGCATATGTAGAGCAAAAACCAGATGGGTTCGGTGATTATCACGTGACTGAGAATTGGATGCGTGCGGTTGACAAGGATACTTTCAATTGGATGGGTTTTCATGCATTGCTTGATGAGGAGATTGTCCACGGTCAGGATCAGGAACTGCAGGTTACATATTTGGACAAGAACACGAATGAGACAACTCGTATAAATTCTGATAGTTCTTTGCTACATGCATTTGATATGTACGGGGACAAGAGGAAGCTGCCAGTGACTGTGGAGGTTGTGGACACTCGAGCTTGGGACACTATGGGGAAAGGACAGTTCCCTGATTCTGTTGTTGATGATCCTCCACAGCCATTAGATGTGATTATGCCTACTGACAATGCTCATAATCCTGATATTGATGCCACTCCAGAAGATGCTAATCCAGAAGATGCTACTCCAGAAGTTGATACTCCAGAAGATGAGGCTGAGGGTGAGGTTCAGGATGATGACAGTGATGAGTCTAATGAGCCTGATGAGCCTAAGGCTGATTCTGATGAAGACTGGGGAGAGAATGATGAAGTGGAGTATGTTGGAGTAGATGATGAGAAAGAGAAGTACAAGGATGAGCTGGCTGATAATGAAGCTGAAGATGGCTATGCTTACTATCCTGACACTGATGAGGAAGATGGTGACCCACTAACTGTCAATGATGCAGAGTGTGATGGTGTGGTGCATGTGACTGACTTAGAAAATCCTAAAATTGCTGTTGGTGTTACTTTTGAGGATGGTTTCCTTTTTAAGAGGTGTATTAGGCAATATGCTGTTCTAAAAGAAGTTGAACTTGCAGTTCCTTATAGTGAGTCACGGCGGTACAGAGCATATTGTAAGGCCAAGAGGTGTAAGTGGAGGATTCATGCATCTCAGTGTGCAGATGGCAAGACATGGAAGGTACTTCAGTCAATTGTTTCATTTACTCTATATTGCTTCATTTACTCTATATTGCTTCATTTATTTGCTTCATTAATTTGTTTTCATTGATGGCTGCAGATTAGGAAGATACCTTTCAAGCATAATTGTGCTGGCACAGGGAATTTAGAGGAAAAGAATTGTATGGCAAACAATCATTGGGTGAAGGATAGAGTTCTCAAGTGGCTGAGGGAAGACCCAACTATACAGGCCAAGGCTTTGAAGAAGAAGTTGGAGGACCATTACCCAGTCAAGTTGAGTTACTGGAAAGTTTGGGACGGCCGGCAAATGGCACTAGATGTGCTTCAGGGTGTATGGGAGGACAGCTTTGTACATGTGTTTTCTTGGAAGAGAGAGATTGAGAAGAGGTGTCCTGGTAGTGTCGTAGAGTTTGAGTGGGATGTTATGAATAATAACAGAAGATTCAGTAGGATGTTTGTAGCACTGAAGCCTTGTATAGATGGCTTCCTTGAAGGTTGCAGGCCTTATCTAGGCATAGATTCCACTGTTTTGACAGGAAGGTGGAAGGGGCAGTTAGCTGCTGCAGTAGGCATAGATGGCAACAATTGGATGTTCCCAGTTTCCTATGGAGTTTTTGGTAGTGAGACCAAGGAAAACTGGGAATGGTACATGAAGATGCTTCATAAGGCTATTGGTTCTCCACCTGGACTTGTTCTGTCAACAGATGCAGGTATTTATTCATGCATTTCAGTTTGACCTTTTTCTCTTGCTGTTTAGAACATGCTGACCTTGTTTACAACATGCTGACCTTGAGTGCTTTCAACTGGTTTGCAGGCAAAGGAATTGATCAGGCAGTGACCAAAGTCTTCACAAATGGTGTAGAACATAGAGAATGCATAAGGCACCTTGTCAAGAACTTTCAGAAGAGGTTTAGGGGAGAAGTGTTTGAAAGGAACTTGTGGCCTGCTTCAAGATGCTACCGGATGACAACACATGCTAGACATTGGGATGAGATGCACAAGGCATGCCCAAAGGCCACAAAATGGTTGGAGGACAATCATAAACAGCTATGGGCAAGGGCCAAGTTCAGCACAACATCAAAATGTGACTATGTGACCAACAACATTGCCGAGACTTTCAACAATTGGATCAGGGAGGACAAGTCATTACCTGTTGTTGAGCTCATGGATAAGATAAGGCAGATGATCATGGAGAGGTTTTACACAAGGATGCAGCTGGTCTCAAAGCTGTCAGGTTTCAAGATTCTGCCAGGTGTTATGAAGGACCTGCATGCCAAAAGTAGAAACCTGAACTACTCCATTCACAGGAGTGGCCCAAATGTTGGTGAAGTGGGAGGAGTGAATAAGGATCTAGTCCCTTGGAGATTCATTGTAGACCTGGACAAAAAGGAGTGCACTTGTAGAGGCTGGCAGCTTACTGGACTGCCTTGTGTGCATGCCATAGCCTTGATTGGCACAAGAAGGATGGAATTGGAGGATTATGTGGATCCTTACTACTCTGTCCAGAAGTTCAAAGCAGCTTATGCATCTCCTGTGCCTCCAATGCCAAGCAAGGAGGAATGGGAAAAGGTGGACCTTGACTTCAAACTGCTTCCTCCTCTGTGCAAAAGAGCAGCAGGAAGGCCAAGGAACAGAAGGTTGGTTGGAGTTGAAGAAGGTGGATCTGGCATCAGAGGGAAGAGACGGTGTAAAAGGTGTGGTGGATATGGTCACCTACAGAAAACATGCAATGAAACTGTGGATGACCCAGATGCACCACCACCTGCTCCACCAAAGAAGAAGAGGACTTACAAGCCAAAAGTAGTGGAGATTATAGAAACCACAGAAGATGCTCCCAAAAAAAAGAGGACTTCCAAGCCAAAAGTAGTGGCAGAGATCCCAGAAGAAGATGCACCCAAGAAGAAAAAGGAACCTCCATCCAAGAAAAGGAAGGCATCCACCAATGAGAACCAAACAAACAAGAAGAAGGGAACTACTGTTAGCCCACCAATGCAGTAAGTACACCAACAGTTAGCCCTTCATTTTGTCACTGTTAGTTTAGGAACATGTTAACATGTGTCACCATTTATGCAGAGTTAGCCCACGGCCTATGACTAGGAGCCTGGCTACCTCCACAACTACTCCGAGCGCTGGCACCAGGAGCAAGAGGAAGCTGCTTGATGCATAAGTGCGCTGCAAGGAAGGTATTTTGAGGCTCCTTGCCATTTGGTTACTTTTGTGTACTTTTGGGCCTGCTAAGCCTGGTTATGTAATGTAGTGAACCTGGTTATGTAATGTCGTGCACTGGTACTGATACTGAAATGTTCTGCACTGCTAATGTATTCTGGGTATTTGGTGAAACTTGTAGCTCTTGGTATTGTAATGTAATGAACTGGTACTGAAATTAGAAGGCTAATGCATGTAACTTCTTGACTCTTGGTACTAAAAGTTGGCATAAATGCCTTTCATTCATTTTACAATGGCATTACAAAGCATAGTTCATGCTAGTTTGTACATTAACATGCACAGCATGACAAAGCACACAACTCCACACACACTAGCAACTTTCATCCACTTTTCCACACTATGCTGCATATCCACGCTTCTAACAACTACGCCCAAAGCTTGAACACTAGTGTTCATCACCGAGATAGAGTCCTCCAAAGCATGCAATTGGGCCACCATTGTTGCAATCTGGGCACCAATGTCAACGGCAGAGCTTTCAGGCTTCCACATGAAGAAGTTGCACCTGTTGTTGCCCTGTGACAAGCATATGAACACATGAACCCAAGATCTGGACGTTGACACCCAAACGAAATTGAAAAACACGAACTACTCACCCAGTCCCGTCTCTTGCAAGTGTAGAACGGCTTGTCGGGGTGCTTCAAAGTCCTCGAGACACGCTCCACGACGGTGGGCGTCTTGCAGAACGGGCATAGCGGCTGGCCACCCTCCGGCGGCTGCCCCTGCCCACGCGAACCGGTCGAGCAGGAAGCGCTAGAACCGGTCGCCATCTTCAGGCCTCCTTTTCGCCCACCACGCCAGTCGAGGAGAAAGCGCCGGAACCCTAGCCCGACCGACCGCCCGCCGCCTGCCAAATCGCCGCCGCCGCCGCGCTTTCGTTGTGAACAGAGGCAGGGAAGGGGAATGAAATGAACAAAGGCAGGGGGGAACCGGAGGCTGGGACTTAAAGGTGGTCCAACCAGACATGGGTTAGGGGCACCGGTCGTCATTTCGCAAAGTTTCTCTCTCCGGTACCGGGTGGAATCGGTCGGCGGTGTCCACTGGCCAAAGTGAACAAAAACACGGTGTCCCTCAGCAAATAACGAGAATGGAGGTGTGTGGCACCCAATTTTCGGCTTTGGCAGTGTCCCACAGCCAATTATCCCATCAAGTAAATATTGGAAGAGTAAAAATGCTGAACTTAGCAACCAAGGCCCAAGAATGAGAAACCGCAAGGATTTATGCCGGAAGTCGCTGACCGGAATGTCAAGGTAAGACAATGGATTATACCTTGAATCCCGGAGTGGAAAAAGTCTCTTGAGTTATACTATAAGATAAGATGTCACGATAGGACACCTATCCTTTGGAAGCTTGCCCAATTATACTCCTTGGACACGAGCTTGAGGACGAGCTCTATTTTAAGGAAGGGAAGTTTTGTAATGACCCAAAATGTCATTCCAATTCGAACCTTGCCCCTAGCCCTGTGAGAACTCTATCGGAAGCTCTAAGGAGTTGTTCCCTTGTGGAGATCCTGGTGCCAGCTATGAATTCACTAGCTCATATCTAATATTAACTAGCTAACTATTAACTACCTATTAGCTGGAGGGTGTTTTGATGCACGGTTAATGAAAAATGCTACTAAGATAACTAGCTATTAGCTGCTATTATCTAATTTATTTGGTCCAACTAGTGAGATAATTATTATTTAGAGGTCCAGCTAACAATTAGCTATTTTATTAACAGCTCCTGTTTGGATCCAAAAGAGATAACTATAACAGATAGCTGTTATCAGGGCCTTAATTACTTGACTATTTACAACTGTACAACATGCAGTAATTTGCTGGTACAAGTCTCCAAATGCATCAACGATTATTTTATGAATATATGAAAACAGATTAGCAATGCAGCAATGCTTCTCTCATGGGGTCATCACTTGCCTACATCAACAAAAAAAATAATAATAAACTTCAGATTTTCACCATCTGAAATATTGGCCATCGAATATATATATGCATACTAGTCATGACTAATAACTGCCTATCAAGAATATAATAGATTTACTGCGACGGCACAAGGAAATGACCACTCTACTTATGGAGTATGAAATATTCGCTGCATAGGATCTGAAATATTCGCTGCATAGGAACTTGTCAGAAGCATTTGTTTTTTTTATAGGAGAATTACAATCAGCATATACAAACAATAGACATCCAATTTTTTTTAAATGTCCGTGCCAGTTATAACTTGGCTGTATTCCGCCTAGAAATAACTAAATTCTAAATTAGCACAACTATAAATGTTGAATATCTATAAATGCCTTCCAAATACAACTGGGACCCAGGTGTAAAACAGCACATAATACCGTGGAGTCCAGCTCTAAACTAGCACAGAATTCCCTCGCAAAAAAAAAAGAATCCAAAATTAACTATATTCCATGTTAACAGCACCAAAAGTGCTAAATATTTACATATGCCTTCCGAATATAAGTGGAATCCAGGTATAAAATGGTTCACTGTAACATCGAATATAACCCAGCTGTAAAATATCACAGAATTACATACATTCAAATTAAATCTTTGCTGATCTTAGTTTCCACTTTGATCCTATGTATGTGCCTATATAAACGCGTCTATACCAATCCTGCACACTATCTCCATCAACATATATTACTCTAAGACTTAGCAAAACACCAAATATTGGCATCTTGACCTTGGTGAAGGGTAAGGTAGCCATGGTAAGGAGAAAAATTGAGATCAAGCCCATCGAGAATGAGAACTCACGTCAGGTTTGCTTCTCCAAGCGCCGCCAGGGCCTGTTCAAGAAGGCTAGTGAGATCTCCATTCTCTGTGGAGCAATGGTTGGTTCTGTTGTCTTCTCAAGCTTTGGTAAGTCATTTTCCTTCGGCCATCCATCCATTGATGATGTTGTGAACCGATTCCTCAATTCGGTTACTCCTGATGGTCCTGCTTCGAGTGGTGCAAACCATGATAACAGCTTGGCTGTAACGGGTACTGTCCAAGGGCTGAATATGGAGTATTTGGAGCTGCAACAGTCCCTGGATTCTCAAAAGAAGAAAAAGGAGAGGTTGCAAGAGGCAACTAAAAAGGAAATGGGAGAACGCATGATGCAGTGGCTAAATGCTAATATCTTGGAATTGAGTCTTGATGAGCTGCAAGAGTTTCAAAAGTTGCTGGAAGCAATAGATGGTGTTGTCAAAGAGAAGGAGAATAATATAGTGGTTGAGGCAAGGGAAACTGAAGGGTCAGCGACACAACCACCTATGGAGATAGCTTCAGCTTTGCAGTACCAGTTTGGTGAGCACATCAGTGCCAATTCTATGGCTTTCACAGCTCCTAGCTCAAGCAATGGATTCATTGATGGATTTGAGGTCAATGATCCGTTGCTTAGTGGTGGTCTCCAAGATGTTTGTGGCCTGGGGAATTTCCCCTACAACCAGAATCATGGTTGATTTCTACAAATTAAATATTTATGTTATGAATAATGTGATCAGTGATCAGATGCATGCATTGATCATTCACAATATGCATTTCGCAAGTGTTCTAGTAGTGTACCTTCACTTTTGATATTGATTGTTGTCACCAAGATATATCCTTGACTTGTTGTGAAGATGTGATCTAGGATTTGTTACCACTGGAATTCTATGTAAAACTCATTTGTGTGGTATATTTGGTACTATAGATCGAGTCCAGTGACATGGTGATGTACCTTGCCAAAATGAGATAGCAACTGCTCAGAGATATCCCAATATTTTCAATCCGTATCTGCACATAATCCCTAGTAGTTTATGTACTTTTAGGTATTGGCCCATACGTTACTATGGGTACATAAGGTTTAATGAATCCAATAATAACTTGTATGCTGCGAACAAGATAAGACATGGATTTGTATATATGATTATATAGTAGTTAAGCTCAATATCTGTAAGAGAACATCACATCTAGTGAAATGTCGAACATATCAAACGACCATGAAAAATAAACTCAAAACCTGAAAAAAGTGGACATATCAATAGATTTAATTTATCTTCTTTTATACATCTACAGTAATAGTCTTATTTGCAAACTATTAGGACACACCACTTTATCTTTTTGAGGTGCACACTGGTAACAAACTGAAATCCCACAAGCAGAAAATATTGTATTGATACAAACATACTACTTCTGGCCACCATGTAACTGAAAGCTCTGTATCATCGTCATGCCAACCTTTATCTTGGCAACCTTAGACTGGATGACCCCAGGGATGTCTTCGAGTGATGGTACTCTGCCTCTTTCCGACACCTAAGAACAAATTTTATTATCACCCGAAAATTATACTCTATGATGTCACTCTTTTCAAATCATCTACCCAAAAGACAAAATTCAGGTCAGATTTGGATGGACACCCCCAGAGGTGGAAGCTGTGATGATTTGGGCATTTCCTTTTGTTCGTCCTACTATTCTGTTTCTAAATGAAATCCTCAAAAATTATTTCTTGGAATGTGCATGGTCTGATGAATTCTAAGACATGCCAAAATTCAGTTCGTACTTTTGTGGATTCTTGCAGTGGTGAAATAATTGTTTGCATCCAAGAAACCCAGATGTCAGTTATCTCTAGCAAGTCTTGATAATTATGTGGAGCTGCTTCCTGCTGCTGGGTCAAGTGGTGGAATTCTTGTTGCTTGGCGCCGTGGCCTTGCATTGGTCTGGCCAGTGCAACCATGCTCAACTCTCATTGTGTGTCTGTCCAGTTCGATCTCAGTGATGGACAACTGTGGTGGCTCACATGTGTATATGGCCCCACAGGGGGACACCAACAACAAAGTCCAGTTTTTAGAGGAATTAAGAGAAGTCAGGGCTGTTTGTCAAGGTCCATGGATCAAATGAGGGGCTCCTAACCCCTCGCTACTAAGGCCTTGCAGCATAGGGTTTCTGTTATGGTGGGCAAGGTATACCAGCGCCGCAACAGAGCCAGTGGCTGAGCAGTGGACCGTGACAGGAGCGTGGTGCCAGCGCGCGGTCACCACCTATGTGGCGTCGTCATTAGTTATCAGGATCCGATTGATTAGGAGTTTGTTTCTTGTGATAGTTATCCCTTTGAGTGAGGAGAGGTTTGTTAGGATTTGGTTATAAGTATGGAACACTATTGATTAATGAAGATTAGCTAGAGATTGAGTTAAGTCTCTCTCGCTCTTTGGCGCCCTAGCTCTCGCTCTCGTTCTCATATCTTTGATGCCGAGCATGGCGTTGCAGCCTTGCCACCGCGGCAACAAGCCTCGCCCTCCAACGTCCCATTCCTACCCCCCGACGCAACCTCCCTAGCTCTAACAGTTTCTTTATATGAAGATGACGTTGTCCTTTTCCTTCATCCCACCTCTAGTGATATTGAAATAACCCTGGACAAGCTCCATTTATTTGGTGAAGCTTCGGGTCTCAGAACTAATGTGCAAAAGAGCAATGTGTACCATACTCAGTGCTCGGTGTAGACACTCTGATTGTGAAAGAGAAGCTACCCTATGAGGTACTGATATCTCAGTATCACTTTGTCATTGAGGAAATTAACTAGTGCCCAAATCCAGCCTATAATTGATAGAATTGCTCACCTATTGCTGGGCTGGAAAGCTGACATTTTGACACTTTTTTTTGAAAGAACTGGAGGGGCCAAAGCCCCTACAGAGAAAAGCTTATATTAAAACAAGAACAATGTATAGAAGCAAGTTAAAACAGGGGCTAAATTTAGGAGACAAAAAAAAGGAAATAAAGAAAATGAGTAAAGTAAGAAAGAAACACTTTAAGCCAGATTTAAGATCCATTGATCAAACAAAGAGCTTAGGCTAGGCTTCCTTGTTGAAGAACATTTTGCAATCTTGGCTACTCATCTACACACCCTTTTTTTTGAAAGAACTAGAGGGGCCAAAGCCCCTACATGAAAACTTTATTAACAAAGGGAAAAACAGGAGAGGTTACAGAGAGTTAAAAGAAGAACATTAACAGGGCGGAGGAGACAAGCTCAGGAAACAAAGAAAATAAGCAAAGAAAGAACGTCGCACGTAGAGCAGATTTGAGATCTATTGCTCAAACAGAAGACTTGAAATGGACTTCACTCTATGGCTGCCCATAAGCATCTCCTTGTTGAAGTAGGTTCTGCACTCTTGAATGCCCATGCTGCAATCTTGGCTACTCATCTACACACCCTCAATGATTACTTTGTGTCTAGCTGTCCAAATTGTCCAGCTCATTAATTCATTGGGATAATAGCTACATGACTTGTTGGCCCTAGAAATTCCATTTACCCAAGAGGAGATTAAAAACACTATTTAATCGATGCCAGGGGATAAATCCCCTGGGCCAGATGGATTCACATGAGCCTTCTTTAAGCAATGCTGGGACATTATTCAACATGATCTTACAAGTTCCTTAAATCAGCTATAGAACAAATGAACAGCCAAAATCTTGATCTCCTCAACTTGGCCAACATTATCCTCATCCCAAAAAAACCAGATGCTATTAAAGTAAGCGACTATAGGTCTGGTGAATGCATTTTTGTTGAGGGCTCACTGATTTGCAATCCATGTGTACTAGCTGATTTTTCCCTGTCTTAGTCCAAAATTGACAACATATGCCCCATGTTTTTAGGTGAGGTTTATGCGAGTCTAAAACCACATGACAATAGTAAAGCCTGATGCTAGATTCATCGGCTATTTTGTTCGCAATATTTGTACATCAGTCATTTTGGCTTTAAGGCCAATATATGTGTATCGGCCATTTTTGCTCTAAGGGTGATATATGTATATTGGTTATTTTTGTTCTTGTTAGCTTTAGTCCTACATCAAAAATTGATGTTGGGGGAGCACAACATATAAGGAGGGGACAATATTTTGGGTTGAGTTAGGCCCAATGCCTTGGTATGTTGAGGGCTTTGGTGGACCTGGGCCCGAGGAGCGCTGGCTCGTGGGTATAGCGAGCTGGGCTGGTATCTGCTGCACACTCTAAGAAGTGGTATCAAAGCCCATGGTGTGAAAAACTTAAAAAATCTTTGGGGCCACATGGTGATAGGAGAGCCCGCAAATGTCTCGGAGGTCACACGGGTTCTATGTGATATGGAGCGTTAGACTCGGGGCCTGGATAATGTCTTCCGGTGATCATACAGGGTTGTGTGATGTGAAGTTGGGTCCAATGTGTGACAGGAGAGATTGTTAGCTTTAGTCCTACATCAAAAATTGATGTTGGGGGAGCACAACATATAAGGAGGGGGCAACCCTCACCTATTAAGCTAGTCTTTTAGGTTGAGTTAGGCCCAATGCCTTGGTATGTTGTGAGCTATGGTGGACCTAGGCCCAAGGAGAGCTGGCTCGTGGGTATAGCGAGCTAGGCCGCTATCCACTGCGCACTCATGGGCTGATCCAAGGGTATTCCCCAGTATTCCTGGGAATACCCATCTCTTTTGGTACGCCTTTATGTATATATGTATGTATACTTGTACATAAATATGTATAATATAATGCAGCATTCTATAATATTTTCACACATTCTAGTCCAAAATAGCAGAAAAAGGCCCAATTGTGGGCAGTGGCTCAGCATGGCAAGGCTCCAGTGATCCAGCCTGTAGTCTCCACTAACCAGTGACCACTTCCAGTTCTCAATACTCTGGAATGTTTGTTTTTTATGTAGTTGCAATTTTCTTCTAGAAGTGTAGTTTCTAAAGCAATTGTTTGATGTGGAAGCAGGAATACCCAAGATTGAAATCCTAGCTCCACCACTGTGTGCACTCTAATAGTTCTAAGGGCAATATGTGTATATCGGTCTTGTTTGGCTCATGCCTCTAGACAAATACTCAGGAAGTATTCTTCAAGTATATTAAGTGCTTTGGAAGATGATCACCTTGCAAAGTCTCCAACACGTAAGAATTCCCATGTATAGCTTTAATCACTTTATATGGACCGTCTCATCTTGGAGACCACTTTGCTAAACTTGCTGCTCTTTACCCCAACTGGTAGAATGTTCATCCAAACCAAATCTCCAACTTGAAACAATTTGCCTTTGACTTTCTTGTTGTATGCCCAAACAACATGAGCTTTGTCTCTTTCTATTACCCTCAGCGTTTGAATTCTTCTATCAGACACCTCATCGTTGTTGTCAATCATTAGCTCATAATACATAGTGGAGGTAATTCATTCTACTTAGCTAACCTATATGCATCCAAATTCACCCCCAATGGGTAAATATTTGATCACTGGGAGCAAGCTGTTTGAGCTTTGAAATGTTCTATAGCAAGGTGGCATATTTGATTAGGTCTGCTTCCTTCACTTTCTATAGTTTATCAAGTTTTAATTGGAACAATCTGTCATGGTCCAGCGAGTCCAGTTAAGTTGGTTTGTGACACTTGATAGAAAGGGTAAGAGTCATCATTTGCCTTATTAAAAGTCACTTGGTACTTCTTCTACTTCTTTGAACTTGCATTCCTTGCTTCTCCTAATTCTATTGGCAGGAAAGAAAATACTAGGCTCACTTCATAGATAACTACCATAAATTCAATTAGCTTTATTTAATCTAACACATCTCTAATTTATTTTAGAAATTTCATGGAATCTTGTTGAGAGATCCTATAGTTGAAACACATTGCCATGCGATTGAATTTCGGAGGTGATGAAGTACAAGAGAATTCTTTATTTACAAAAGTTGGCATCTCCCATCATGTATCTTATCCACATACTTGCTGAGAGAATAGGTAAGCTCAACACAAACATCAACACATAACTGAACTAGGCATTGCTATTCTTTCTCATGCATAATTTCTTCTTAGGTTTTGGGATGAAACAATCCTTGGCATTATGTATCTTATGAACAATACACCAAAAAGGTCATAATTCTCTAGTTCCTTGCTAGACTTGTTTCATAATAAACCTTCTATATGTCTCTTCATTTCTTTGGTTGTTCTTGTTGGCCTAACCTTTGTACTTATAATCCTTGCAAATTTCATTTCTGTTCCAAACAATGTACCTTTCTTGGTTATATCAGCCTTCACAAAAATATTTATAATTTGGAATTGGCTATGTTTATATATATCTAGATATGTGATATTTGATGAAGAAGTGTTTTGCTTGATAAATAACATGAAAATACTGGTGCTATTCTTGGGTCCCAAATCATCCTTCTACTATCCCATCTTTCAAATCCATAGAGTATTGATCCAAAGGACAGTATCTAGATAAATTGGTTAACACTACATGTAACCTATGACAAATAGTGAAAATTCTACTATTTCATTCAAAACCAGCTTTAGAAGAAGTCTTCATAGGAAACATAGCTCACAAGGTTGATACACATGTGCTTACATCAAAATAAAATCATCCACCTGATGTTGTCGTGCTTAGAATAGACTGTGTCATATCCACCTCATGCCCTGTATCACGCCATGCTTTCCAATGCTGGCGCGTCACATTCATATAAGTGTCTCTTGACCTCATGTAATGTGTTTGATCAAGTTTTGGCATGAATTTCCTTCCATAGAGAAAATTTCAGGAACTTTGAGTGTCTTTCATGCTTGTTGGTGCTTCACAAGCACACAATTCTTAGACTACAAGTGCGTGGTGTAGTTGTATCGGTCATTAATATCTAATGAAATGGATTAGCAAACACTATTAGGTATCAACAAGAGGGAATTAGAAAGAACATGACTAAACTAAGGTTCTACAGAGATGGTAAACAAAGTACCTAATCTAAGATTAACTTGCAAGCGATGGTAAAAACATGATAACAAGGATAAGAGCTATTAGAAGATTACAAGATGTTTAGAACCATTCTAGCTCTACCTTTGCCACATAATGATAGGGTCATCTATGAACTAATGATCATGCACTACTATGATTTATATATCAAGGGGGAAACACTAAGAACAAATGTTGCAACCATATGAGAAAAAAGAATGCATCAAAACAAACCATGAATATATTAACATGTTCATCAACATCTATTACGAGAGCCCATAATCTAAGCACATATTCATCAATATAAACAAGAAGATACCTCTATTGAATTTGAACATCGAAAGACTGCAATGATCTATATAACTTGAACCTCAACCTTTTGGTGTCCATTAGAGCTTCTTCATAGCCCTCAACCATCTATTGTTACTTGTCCCTCATATCTTTGACCTTGTGACCTTGTTCAGAGGTTTTAGATTGCATCGTTGCATGCTTATACTTTGTGAACAAAATATGTGGTTAATTAAAAGGATCGTTGAAACCAAATTTGAAGAGTCCTAGGCCGACCCATTTGCGAGGGCAAATGGTTCGCGAACCATATTAGGCCTTTTTGGCACCTCTTGGTTCCAACTTTTGAAGTGTCAACTCTCATCCTGTTTAGAGTAGAAATTTGTATGCATGTGGGCCATTAGCTATGGAGGAATTCGAGAACTCATGAATCTTCCTAGCTCTGAACTTATCAAAGTTGATGAATCCAAAGATGCTTTGTGTAAAACCTTCAATACCTAATAAAGTCTTTGTGAATTCTTGTCTTGAAGGTTCTGAACACAAGGCGCATCATTAGGCTTAATGGGATTTGCGTTGACATGGCTTAACTTAAGTCAGTCTTGTGATTTTTAATCCAACTCTTGACATCTTGCATTCCTATGACTTGTTTTGGCCCAAAAACTTAAGAATCAAGCATAATGCAAAATGCATAGACTTTCATGTATAAACAGTGTTAGCGGCACTCATTTAATGCATTGAGAGATATAGGGCATAAAGGTCATTCATAGTGAGTGCCAACAATGCTCCTACCGACATACTGGTGGATAGTTGTTTTTTTGTGTTGGCACAACACTTACTCGTGCCAACAAGAACAGAAATACTCTTGGAGAGCTTATTTAATCTTGGAAACAAACATTGATGGATGGAAAAGCTGGAATCCACTCTCAAAAGTCCAAAGTCATGCATGTATTTATAGTTTTCGGTATTGTACATGTTATGCGGATTGATATGAGGGACACATACATGGAATAGTACTTCCACTAACAAGTGGATCCTATACGTGGCAACATGGCCCTCACCCCAAGGGTCCTAAGTTGCCTATGCACCTCCTACTCATGAGGTCATGATGATACAATAGCCTTCACAATGGGCACAGTGCAGCCATTACATGATGCCCTAGTGTCACCTTTGTAATCTGCCCTATTCCATCAGAGTTTTTAAGTAGATTAGATTTGACCAAAAGTTAGTAAGAAATCATATGAGAGTCCTTGGTGGCTCTAGAGGCCCAGTTTGGGGCCCACTAGAGCTGACAAGATGATTAATTTGAAGCTATGAGCGATCAGTTAGACGGTCTTAAACCCCATATCGAGTTATGTTCATCAGAAACAAAGCCCTCTAGATGGACCCTTCAACCCATGCATGGTCTCAGCTTCGAGTGAAGCCCTGTGCTAGCAAGAACATGCAAGTTCTATAAATCATGTTGGCAAATTGTCAAGATGGATTTCATGGCAGCGATCATTTCTATTCAGCAAGGAGTCGCCAGAAAGTTATGGCTCTTGAATTCATCGGCCGCTATCATTGGTCGTTGTAACGACTTATAGTGACTCTTTTGCAGTCCCTATAGATTGGCTGTGGTATAGTGTCAGCTTACCTCACTTTAGTCCCAAAGAAGGCAGAGGCGAACATGGCTAAGGATTTTAGACAGATCAGTCTAATCCATAGATTTGCCAAGCTGGTTGCAAAGATTTTGGCAAATAGACTAGCCACATTTCTGGATTCTTTGGTGGCCACCAACCAAAGTGCTTTCATCCACGGCAGATGTATCTACCCTACTAATTAACCATATTTTTCTTTGCTAAACCAACCCAAAAAAAATGTCCCCCACTAAGAAGCCCCCCATCTATCCACCCTGAAAAGTGTATGCAGAAAAATGACACATTTAAAACAAACCGTCTAGATTTAGCCTAAACCTTCTCTCTCTTTACTCACTCAAATTGAACGGTCAAGATCATGTGTGTCAACCTCCTCATCCCTCCACGCCCGCATCCAGCCAATGCCCGTAGCAAGAAGTCACCATTCGAAGCCTACTTCCTCCATCTCGAATTGAATTTCTCTGGAAGAAAAACCCTTCCTCTCTCTCTTCGTGTCACGGCAGGGGCGGGGGCGGGGGCAAGGGCGGCGCATCGTCGGGGAGGATGAGGACGCAGGAGCCCTGGAGGATGCCAGTGTGGTGTCGCGCGCGTTGTCGAGCTCCTGGTCATCCTCCTGCCGCCCGGCGTTCGGTGAGGAAGAGCTGCTGTGACGCCATGGGGATACCCTCGCGCGCGTGGACCGCCTCCCTCATCTCACGCACCCTCGCGAAGTACCACACCTCAAGGGTGGACTCCCGCCTGCCGGATTCCCCTCTCCCGGCGCTCGCGGAGGCTCACCTTGTCAAGGCACAGGGTGACAGCCAATCTGGCTCAGTTCCCGTGCATGGGAGCGCACGTCGGCCTCGCTGAACCGGCCGACAGTGATGACGTTCTCGTCGTACGTGGCACCTTCTCTCACATCGATCCTATCTCTCTGTCCCTGCGTCGTGCCCATTCTTGGGGTTGGATAAGGCTCTCTCCCACATTGGCATCGTTGTGGCCTCTGATGCCTCCAGTGCAGCCGGCAGCAGCGAGAGGTTTTACTTTGGTCACATCGGAGAGAATTCAGCAATGAAGCTTGCTTTGCTACTCATGTGCGTGTGGATGCCTGACTGCATCATGTCACTGAACATTGTTCATACATATATGTTACATGATTGAAATGCAAATGCACGTTACGTTATGAACCCTGACTAGCTGTCCATTAGTATTTTTGATTGGACCGGAGATAATTGTTGGTTCTGGGAAAGCATCTTTTTGTGGCTTCCAAGATTGGCAAGAAATGATGTGAGCTTTTGTTTAAGTTGCATGGGACAAGAGCATCATATTCTTTAGTACCAACTAGAAGGGGTCCTGTTTGGTTAGATCACTGCAAGTTTGTGGCCGGAGTAATGTCTATGTAGCTTCCTTGTCAATGCATGGAGAGATATGGTGAACGCAGTGCCTGAACCTGGGATGCCCATGTCCCTTCGGTGCGCCCACTCCATGAAAATATAGGAGCTGCCTCTCTGTGTTGCTATATCTAGGTATGCAAATTGAGTGCATCCACTTGATGAGAACGCAGGAGGTGCTTCTCTGTGTTGCTATATCTAGGTATGCAAATCTCAATTTATTTTGCTTTGATTTACATGCTGCGTGCTCCATGATTCAGAGTTAGCCCTTCACGTATACACCTTCTCAGTTTTGACTTTTATGTTTGATTCTCCTAACTATTGTTACTGGAATTGCATGTGCCCAGTCCAATATACATGAGTGGTTCTAGTAATTACGATGACCAACTTTGCGATATACACATCCAAACCAATTCCATTCTTTAGAAAACACTGGCCAACGATGTTTCTTTCATGAGTTGAATTATTTTTTAGTTTTATAATTTATTTTAGTTTGATGATTTATTTTTTCTAGACGCCACCATAGCATTAGCACGGGCAATATACTAGTTCATGATAATTATATGTTGGTGCAGCAGACTATCAAGATTCTTTTCCGGCAAAAGGTACCGAGCATATTCCTAAAGCTTGATATTTGTAAAGCCTTTGATTTGGTCTCGTGGTCCTTTCTCTTGGAAGTTTTGTCACATTTGGAAGGTCCTGTTTTTTTGAGAACGTGCAATTGCCCGTATTTCATTAACGAGAAGTGATAGAACAATACAAAATCTAGGAAGCCCACGGTGAGATACCGCATGCCCCAGGATTTACAGAACAAAAAGGAAATGAAAGGCGCACGAGGTTGTGTATTACATCACTGAATGAGTGACTGCTAGGCGACCGGCTGGCAACTAAGTTGTTGTAGCCAAGAAGAGAGCCGACAGCGCTGCGAACCCGGCACTGATCCAAGCATTTGCTTCGTCCATGATGACCTGGGAGAGCTGACGAGGCAGTAGAAGTTTGCCATCAAACAGCCTCCGGTTCCGTTACTTCCAAATTGACCAAGCAGTAAGCGGGACCATGGAATCGAAGCATTTGCGTAGGGCTCGAGGTGCTTGCGCTCTATGATGTTGCCACCACTGAAGCAGGGAGTCTTGATGCTGTGGTGCCCAGGTGTGCAAACCCACGATGGTGAGCAGTCGGTGCCAAACTTCTTTGCTGTAGACACACGACAGTAAGAGATGACTCGTTGTCTCCACTTGGTCACACAGTGCACAGGTGGCATTCTGTTGTAGACCATGCCACTGTCGTCGATCGGCAGTCCATAGGCGTCTGTGAAGTGCAATCCAGAAGAAGAATTTAACCTTCGGTGGCACAGCGGCCTTCCAGACATGCTTAGCACCCAGCATGGATGTCATACCGTTGAAGAAAGATCGGTATGCAGAGGATGCAGAGCATTCCCCATTGTCTGTCCACTTCCAAACGAAGCAATCCAAGGTGAGTGGCTGCAACTGGATGTCTTCCAGTTTTTCCCATAGCTGAACATACTCACAGAGCACCGGCGCGGTTGGTGCGCTAGAAATGTCCCAGACCCAGTGGCGTTGGAACAAGGCATCCTTCACCGTGTGTCCATGGGAGCGACGATCAACCGCCCTGAAGAGGTTTGGTGCAAAAGACGCAATTGCGCCGTCCGGTAGCCATACGTCAATCCAGAAGTGAGCAGAGGATCCGTCCCCCAGCTGTACTGAGACAGAAGCCTGGAACATCGAGGAGATGATCCTTTCCGGCTTCCACGGCAATCACGCCCAGGCTGAATCCAGTTCTGTATGACGTAGCCACTCCCATCTTAACCGGAGGGCGAACCCGAGAATCCTGAGATCGGTGATGCCGAGACCACCGTACTCAGTTGGGGCATAGACGATGGGCCATGCAATTTTACACTTGCCACAAGACGTGCTCTCAGTTCCGCTTTAGAGAAACGCCTGATGGCGCTTATCAATCTGGCCAATTGCCCCAGCCGAGAGGCAGCAACAGATTGATACATGGACAGGTATCGCTGACAGAGTGGTTTTGGTCAGAGTTGAGCGGCCAGCGTTAGTTAATAGGCCAGCCTTCTAGGTTGGGATTCTGGCCTCTGCTGCATCGACAAAGCGCTACTCATCAGAGCGCCGCAGTCTTCTGATCGAAACAGGCGCACCCAGATATGTCAATGGGAACGGCGACAAGGAAGACCTGCTGCACTTCCAGAAGTTGTTCATCAGTGCACTTGATTGGAGATATGAGGCACTTGTCGATGTTGTTGTTCAAGCCCGAGGCTCTTGCAAACACTTCCAGAATCTAGCGGATACAAGTGAAGTCCTGAACCGAAGGCAACAGGAAGATGACCAAATCATCAGCATAAACAGATGCACGATATCTGATCACATCCCCTGGTAGTGGTGCCAGCACTCCTCTGCGATCTGCTTCCTGAATCAATGTGTTGAGCACCTCCATCACAATGACAAAAAACAGCGGTGAGAGCGGATCGCCCTGCCTCAAATTCGAAGAGTACCGCTCGAGCCGCGGCTAACTGAAACCTGATACTCCCAACATGTTTGGCACTCCAGCTCTTTAAGGCCTTTGCCACTGCCTAGAGCTTAATGTCCAGTGATCTGCAAGCATCAGCCCCAGGGTCCTGGATTTGCCAAGCTTGGCGGACAACATCAATGAAGCCATCAAATTTGGTCCAGATTGCCTCAAAACGAAACCTAGGCATGGCCCAGGGCTCCGAGTTGAGGCGCATGATCAGAACTGTCAAAGGACAGGCAGTGTAGCATGTGATTCTGAAACATCTCCATCCATTCAATAGAGGCAAATGCGCGATCAAGCCTCTCTAAAGTGGGATTGTCCCGTTCATTGCTCCAGGTGAATAACCTGCCTAGCAGATGAAACTCGGATAATGGAGGTCATCGACAGTGTTATGGAACCTATGCATCAGGCCTCGGTGGAGCCTGTCATTGTTCTTGCCTCTGGCTTCGAGGATTAGATTGAAATCACCACTAACTAGCCACGATCCGGATGTGGATGCACGGATGTCTTTGAGCTCCTATAAGAACTCAGGTTTCTCCGACATTGTCGTGGGACCATAAACATTGGTCAACCACCAAGGCGAAGAATCAGACGACAGAGCGCAGAAACGGATAGTCACCGAGAAGCAACCAGTGCTCGGTAGGGAAGCATCCCAGAGATCAGAGCACCAAGCAATCAACACCCCACCAGCAGCGCCAATCGCTGGTAGGCACAAGTAGTCGAAATCACATCCCATTATATCATTAATCATGGATACAGAAAAGTTAGCGACCTTTGTCTCTTGCAGACACAGAATTGAAATAAGATGCTGGCTGACTAAGTTCCTAACGACGCTACGGCACGCCCGGCTGTTAAGGCCTCGGGCGTTCCAGATTAGGCAATGGTTTTCACTCATTCCTACACAATTGCGCGACATTGGCCCCTCGTGCTCAGTCCGAAATGGACAGCATCCTTCCCCGGCGAGCACCCGCCTTGGGGAACAATTCCCGCATCGCCGCCCGTTTGGAGGAGGACAACGGCTCAGTGAACGTTTCGTGGAACTTAGTGGCGATGGACGTATCCAGCGTGAACTGCAGCTTCTCCGAAGGTTGCCGATGCCACCTGTTGATGAGTACTCTCTTAGCCTGCTTCTCAGGCTGCGGATCGCGGAAGCAAGATTTGGCCACAAGGCGATCACTACGCCTAGGCACCGACACCGAATCCACACAGTGTAACTTGCAAAGTCGAGGAGGTGACTTGGCCAGGCACGACTGGAGCGGCAACTTCATTGTGTCGATGAACTCCGGCACAGTCATCTTCGGTGGTGGCGGTGTCGACTGTTAGAAGTTTAGCTCAGAGTCATGTAAAGTCTTTTGTAATCCCATTGAAAGTTTTCAGTAGAGTCACAGTTAGTTTAGGCGTATGGGTGGCAGGAGATGTGCACTGGCCACACCATGATTACCAAGAGTCTGACCCCGTCACGACAGCGCGTGCTGCGCGTCCCACAATGATCCGATGGAAGCGGGTTTTGTGGAGTCGGTCGTGGTGGCGGGGGTGTTGGGCCTAGAGCCCATGTATCCATCTATACAATGTAATGAAAACCTGCGACAAAGTTGCGGTCATTGGCAGCACCTATCATGTGTATTTTTCGTTCCAGTTCACGTACGCAAGTTCTAGGGTTTAGCCGCCGCTGCCATCACCGTTCCTCGGCGTCGCCATCACTGATCCAGGAGCAGAGATCGGTCTCTATTCCAACAACTGGTATCAAAGCCTCATCTTGTTCCTACCGGCGGCACAGTTGACAGGAGCCGCCGCATCATTGAGCGTTGCCCCTGGCAGCGTCAAGGAGAGTTCTCTCATGTGGCCGATGCTGGACTGCACAAACTACACCGAGTGGGCGATGTTGATGCAGGTCAATTATGAGGCCATGGAGATTTGGGAGGTGATCGAGCTGGGAGAGAACGTGAAGCAGTCGCAAGATCGTCAAGCGATGGGAGCGTTGCTGCGTTCGGTGCCGAAGGAGATGTGGACGATGTTGGGGAGCAAGAAGATTGTGAAGCAGGCGTGGGAGTTGGTCAAGATGATGCGACTCAGTGATGATCGTGTGAAGGATGTCAATGCCCAGAAGCTGCTCAAGGAGTTTGAGAACATCAGCTTCAATGAAGGGGAGACAATCGACGACTTCAGCATGAGGATCAACAATCTTGTGGCCAATCTCAAATCGCTCGAAGAGACGGTCAAAGACACCCATGTGGTGAAGAAGTTCCTGCAAGTCATGCCATCTCTATTCAGTCAAGTCGTGGTGTCGATCGAGATGTTCTATGATCTAAAGACATTGATGATTGAAGAATTGGTGGGCCGGCTGCGTGCGGCCGAAGATCGCCTGGAAGACAAGGTGGAGCAGGTAACAGAAAAGGCGGGCAGACTGCTCCTTGTAGAGGAGGATTGGCTAGAGAAGCACAGACATCGCTTCCAGTCAAATCCAACCAAGGAGGGCGCCCATAAAAGTTCTGGTAGCACTGGAAAAGGCAAGGCCCCGCATCGTGGTGAGGGTGGAAATTCTAGTAGCACAGGCTCCGTCAAATTGACGCGAGAAGGCACCCCTCAGTGCCTGGGTGATGTTACAACTATGGCATTTATGGCCGCTATGCGAGGGACTGTAAACGTCTGAAGAAGGAGAAGAAGGGAGCGAAACAGCCGGAAGCGAACATGGCTATGGGACCAGTGGACCAGCAGCCGGCACTGTTGCTGGCAGAGGTGAACAATGTCGTGCAGGTGCCGACGCAAGTCATCTATCTCGTGGAGGACAAGGTTATGCCGGGGGGAGTATCTAGACGGAAGGTGGGTGCTGGACACGGGTGCCAGCAACCATATGACTGGCACCCGCTCGGCACTGGCGCATCTCAACGAGAATGTTCGTGGCACGGTGCGTTTCGGCGATGGCTCTTGCATCGAAATTTGTGGCATCGGCTCGGTGGTCTTGGAAGGGCGCCACAACGAACATAAGGTGCTAACTGGTGTCTATTACATTCCCAAATTAAAGAGCAACATTGTCAGTTTAGGCCAGCTTGAAGAAGGGGGGTGTGACATCAAACTGTACAATGGGCGTCTCTAAGTTCTGGACCGTGAGAAGAAGCTGGTGATCAGTGCATCACGCACTGGAAACCGGCTGTACACTGTGCAGCTGGTTGTGGTTCCACCTGTGTGCTTATTGTCAAAGTTGAAAGATGAAGCTTGGCTATGGCATGCGAGGTATGGGCACTTAAATTTCAGAGCTCTTTGTGAGTTAGGCAGGAAAGGTATGGCTACTGGAGTTCCAGTGATTGATCATATTGAACAAGTCTATGAAGGGTGTGCTCTGGGCAAACAACATAGAGCTCCATTCCCAAAAGTTTCTAGTTTTCGGGCTAAGAAAGGTTTGGAACTGACTTGTGTGGGCAGATCACACCACCAACTCCAGGTGGTAAGAATTATTTCCTACTAGTTGTTGATGATCACAGTAGATACATGTGGATTGAATTGCTCAGGTCAAAAGATGAAGCTCTGTCCTGTCTGAAGAAAGTTAAAGCTAGAGCTGAAACTGAATTGGAGGGGAAGCTGAAGCCATCAGGACTGATCGAGGTGGTGAATTCAATTCAAATCAGTTCACTGTATTTTGTACTGAATTTGGGATCAAGCACTACACTACTACTCCATATACCCCTCAGCAAAATGGAGTAGTGGAGAGAAGAAAAAAGACTGTAGTCGAGATGGCTAGATGTATGCTGGAAAGCAAAGGCGTGCCAGCACAGTACTGGGGAGAGGTAGTGTCAACTGCTGTGTATGTGCTTAACAGATCACCAACCAAGAGTTTGGAGGGAATCACCCCTTATGAAGCTTGGTATGGCAAGAAACCAAGAGTGGAACATTTGAGAGTGTTTGGATGTGTTGGTCTTGTGAAAAATGTTGGTCCTGGAGTGAAAAAGCTGAGTGACAGATCCACCAAGATGGTATTTCTAGGATATGAAGAAGGGACTAAAGGATACAGATGTTTGATCCAGTTTCAAGAAAGTTGCATATCAGTCGAGATGTGATTTTTGAAGAGGAGCTGGGTTGGGAGTGGGAAAATCTAGGCAACTTTGTATAGTCTGATTATTTCACTGTCCAACATCAGTTTACTGTAGAGAATCCAGCAACAGAGGCTTCTGCTGAAAATGTTGGGTCTGGTGCATCTGAACCTCCCTCTCCTGGAACCGCTCAGTCAACTCAGGGTTTAGGAGCTCAGCAAGGACTAATGACGCCATACACACACTCAGGCTCATCCACTCATGGCACCCCAGGAGCAACACCGATGAGTGCTGACAGATTGCTGACAGGATCTGTTTCAGAACAACCACCACTGAGATACAGGTTGCTGACAGATTTGTTTGATACAACTGAAGAAGTTCAGAACTATGAGTACAGTGGTCTTTGCCTCTTAGCTGCTGATAAACCAGCAAACATAGAGCAAGCTTTAGAAGAAAAGTGTTGGAGAGATGCCATGTCTGCAAAACTCAAATCGATAGCAGACAATGACACTTGGGTACTTTCAGATTTGCCTAAAGATCACAAGGCCATTGGGCTAAAGTGGGTTTTTAAGGTGAAGAGGGACCCAGCCGGCAACATTGTGAAGCATAAAGCTAGGCTTGTTGCAAAAGGGTATGTTCAGCAACAGGGGGTGGATTATGAAGAGGTGTTTGCTCCTGTGGCGAGAATGGAGACAATGAGAGTGTTGCTAGCTCTTGAAGCACAGGGTAACTGGGAGGTACATCACATGGATGTAAAATCAGCCTTTTTAAATGGAGATTTACAAGAGGAGGTGTATGTACACCAGCCACCCGGTTTTAGTGCTGAGAAGGCTAGTGGCAAGGTGCTAAAACTGAAAAAGGCCCTTTATGGGTTGAAACAAGCACCAAAAGCTTGGAATGCCAAGCTAGATTTTGAACTGAGGAACTTGGGGCTCAGAAAATGTGAAGTGGAGCATGCTGTGTACAGGAGAGTTGAAGGAAACTCACTGCTATTGGTGGGAGTCTATGTTGATGATCTGATTATCTGTGGGCCAAACAGTAGCAAGATTACTGAATTCAAGCAACAAATGATGAATTTGTTCGGCATGAGTGATCTGGGTCTACTCAGCTACTATTTGGGGATAGAGGTGCATCAAGGCTCTGAAGAGATTACGCTCTGCCAGAGTGCCTATGCCACCAAAATTGTTGAGTTGTGCAATATGAAAGGTTGCAACCCATTTGATACACCAACGGAGCAGAGAGTGAAACTTGTGACAGCAAAACCAGGGACTGAAGTTGATCCAACAAGGTATAGAAGCATCATTGGAAGTTTGAGATACCTTGTCAATACAAGGCCTGACATTGCCTATGCAGTTGGGCTAGCAAGCAGGTTTATGGAGACACCAGGGAAGAAACATTGGGCTGTAGTGAAAAGGATTGTCAGGTACATTGCTGGAACATATTTTCTTTGAGTGCCTAACAGCTAAGTACATCTGGAGCTTGTTAGCTTACTCCTTAGGAGCTGAATGCAGACCGGGTAACATGAATCAATACTGGATCTGGATAAACAATATACTCCCCTAGTGCCCGCAGATGCAGGCAGTTGGGCTGGCCGCAGTTTGCTGGGTCGTGTGGAAAACTCGGAATGCTGTTTGCTTCGATGATCGAAGGGTGAAATCTCCTACTAAGATTATTTGTATGATTTGTTCTTTTCTCACATATTGGGCAGGCCTGTTGAATGAAGACTTGAAGCAGCAGGTAATCCAGGGGGTGGAGGCGCTGAAGACGACGGCGCTCATCTTCCACAAGCAGGATATTCAAGGGCAGATTCAAGATGAACGTCAACTGATCCCATTTGTCGGATGACCGAAAGACTTGATGAAAACTCGATGGTGGTAGTTTGATGACTGCGTTCTGGAGTTTGGCTTTCAATGTTATGTGATGTCTAAAGTAGTTTCTTTTTTAGCTTAAAACCCGATGGTTGTCGGTTAAGTTGTACTTGGTGGAAACCCCTGTCGAGGTGCGGGGTCGTTTTGGGCTGGCACTTCTTAGCTGCTTTTGGGAGTTTGTGGTAGTTGGGTCTGGGCATCTGTTCCCTTTGTGATCATTTGCTTGGATCAGCTTATATCCTGGTAATCGTCTTTTCTTTTTGCTTGTGAAACTGTGAACTCGATGTAATTTTGTTGCTTTGGTAATGAAATTTGGTCTTACCGTTGTGGAAAAAAGGTACATTGCTGGAACAATCAACTATGGCTGTAGATTCAGAAAAGGAGGAAATTTAGATTTGGCTCTACTGGGGTATACTGATAGTGATCATTCAAGTGATCTGATACACAGAAGGAGCACTTCAGGAATTGTTTTCTTTCTGGGAGATAATTTGGTGACTTGGTGTTCTCAGAAACAAAGGTGTGTGGCTCTGTCTTCCTGTGAAGCAGAGTCCATGGCTGCTGCTGCAGGGGCTTGTCAAGATGTGTGGCTCAGTAATTTGATAGCTAGACTGACAGGGAGTGAACCGAAGCAGTTCAGGTTGCTTATTGATAACAAGTTAGATATAGAATTGAGCAAGAATGTAGTGTTTCACGAGAGGAGCAAACACATTGATACTTGCTTCCATTACATTCGTGAATGCATTGAGAATGGTGATGTCGATGTGGATCACATAAGAACTGACGGGCAGCTGGCTGACATTCTGACCAAGGCTCTCGGCAGAGTCAGGTTCGTGGAACTCGGGATGAAGCTGGGCATCGTTGATCTCCAACGGGATTAAGGGGGTGACTTGTTAGAAGTTTAGCTCAGAGTCATGTAAAGTCTTTTGTAATCCCATTGAAAGTTTTCAATAGAGTCGCGGTTAGTTTAGGCGTATGGGTGGCAGGAGATGTGCACTGGCCACGCCATGATCGCCAAGAGTCTGACCCCGTCACGATGGCGCGTGCTGTGCGTCCCACAATGATCCGATGGAAACGGGTTTTGTGGAGTCTGTCGTGGTGGCGGGGGTGTCGGGCCTAGAGCCCATGTATCCATCTATATAACGTAATGAAAACCTGCGACAAAGCTGCTGTCATTGGCAGCACCTATCGTGTGTATTTTTCTTTCCAGTTCATGTACGCAAGTTCTAGGGTTTAGCCGCCACTGCCATCACCGTTCCTCGGCATCGCCGTTGCTGATCCAGGAGCAGAGCTCGGTCTCCATTCCAACAACTTGTTCTGCAGCGGGCTGTAGTTGGTCCGGTAATGGAAGCAGGAACTTCACTGTCAGCATCAGGCCCAGGGATGACCACACCTGGGCTGGACCCATGGAGAGGTACGGCTTCAGAGGTCCCAGCTTCTGGCCCAGCTTCCGGCCCAAGGCGCCTTCCGTCTGGATGGACTGGTCCCTGACAGGCGCCTTCCAGAAATCACGGTTGGCCAGATGCTCCTCAGAGCGTGTTGCTTGCCAAATCATAGTGTCGTGCTCGACAGCCACGAACCCAGCTGTCCAGGACGCAGTGCTTCGCGCCTGCGGAGTGCCGAGAGACAGCTGAGCGTCCTCCTCCCAGGACGCTTGTCCCAGTACTGCTTTGGCAACTGTCTTCATTGGTGACCTGAATACCTGATGTCCTCGATGCAAAGAAGCATCGGATCCGGTCTTGTTGGCGACAACCGGACATGGCGATTTTGAATTTGAACAGTGGATGGGGTGGTGTGCGATGGCTGGCTGGTTGCAAGGTTTTGGGATTTAAAATCTGAAAAAATTCGGTGCCTACCGAATTGGGCGAATTTTGGAAAATTCAAAAATTTCAGACCGGGATTGACTTGTTTGACCAGTCAAAAAATTTGTAATTTGATGAAATTTGACCAAATTTGACAGAAATTGAAAACAATGGTACTACAGCCCTTGCCAGTGCATCTATGGATGTTGGTGGACTGCTCGTCCCACATCTGAGTGATGCCGTTGATGCCTTAAGCCCTTACATCACCGGTTCTGGCGTCATCGTGGAGTCGGCCAAGCTGCTGCTGCATACATGGGCGGCACTAACCAGCGCGCTGCACCTCCTGACCATGCGACTAGGCTTGAGCAACAGAAAACTAAAGGAGGGACGGGAGGAAGGAAGGAGCTGGACGTTGAGCAACAGAAAACCAAAGGAGGGGACGGGAGGAAGGAGATGGACGAGTGCTTCGCTTCTGCAGAGCTTGCCGCCGGGCGCCGGCCACCTAGGGAGAGGAAGAAATTAAAAATTTAGGGTTTCTAGGATGAGGTTCACGCTTATATACCTGTGGGAGATAAGTTTGGGCCGGCTACCACCTTGTATTGGGCGAAAATTCAAATTGGGCCAAATTTTTTTTGGCCGGTTTGCATTCCTCTCGGGCCCTTCCGAAATGGGCGAATTTCACCGAAATTCGGCCCATTCGGGGCGAATCCCAGAACTCTGGCTGGTTGTCGACAAGGGAGGCGGCGTCACCCTTGTCAGGCTATCCCTGCCAAAGAAGAACGATGCCTTGACCGGCGACCGGACGGAATCTTGGACGGGGCAAAGGATGCCTCCCACCACGACATGTGGAGCCTGCTAGAAGGTGGCCCTGTACCCTGGCCCAGCCTTGGATCAGTGTCCGCCCCATCGTCACCGTTCCCTCCAAAACGATGGAGTTGCGGCCATGGACCTGACCGGTGATGAGCGGCGGCGTCAAACCAATCTGGGTCGTTACTGTCATCGGAGTCATCCGGATCGTCATCGAAGGAGGAGGACGGACGCAGGTTCCAGTCCTGGGCCTCGATGATCCTGATGTCCACCAGGTAGCGCAGCATGGGGAGCTCGGAGTGCATCACCTCGTGTTCGCGGATGTACAGAGGAGGCGCGGCGACTGGCAGCTCCGGCTCCGGCACAACGATCACCTTCTCAAGGGGGTGAAGTTCGGGTGAATGCACCACGCCGTGACTTGGTATTCCCAGAGGTCATCTCTAGCCGCCGTGGCCGGAGCTTTGACGAGCTTGGATCTGGGTCACCGGAATCCCCCAGATGTGAGCTGGAACGCCACTGATGCCCAGCAGCACCTTGTAGCGCATGGAGACCGCCTCGGCTATGGATTGCCGCCGCCAGCGCTTCTAGACCAAGAAGAACGGCATGCCCATTGGAACAGGAACATGGAGGACACAGTCCAGATCTTCCCTGGTGTAGAACCGCACGAGAAAATTCTCAAGCGAGTACTGACTGACCGTGAATGTATCATCCGATAGGTTGTAGAAGGAGGTGAGTTGGGCGTGCACATCAGCTGGTGAGACTGGCGGCCGACTCCCTCCGACCACCGTGACAAGACCCAGTGAGGAGAGGGCCTCCTCCACCGTGTTGATCTCCGCCGAGCGGGGAATCATGACGAGCTGTAGTCGTGGCCTGCGGAAGGCACGTCCAGGAGGCGGAAGCGGGGACGGCGAGCACAACAGAGGGGATGCCGGAGGAGACCGATGACGACGTGGAGGTGGCAGCGGTGGCGACTGTGACTGACGTGGCGGTGTAGAGCCCGGCCGTGGCTAGCCGAAGTGCTCAGTGCAGACAGGAGGCACGGAAGTGTCCCTGCCGGTGGAGGCCGAGGCCCCCGAGACAGTCTCTGGCGTAAGGGAAGGCTCACGCAAATGGACATAGCGATACCGCCTTGCCGCCGGCTCTGTGGGCGAGCGCAGCCGCTTGCAGGCCCGTGCGCGGTGCTCGGTGCTGTGGCAGTGGAAACACCTCGACTGATGGTGACAGTGGGTGGCGATGTGGTCCTCCGAGAGGCAGTTGAAGCAGCAGCCCGCCAAGTTCGGAAGCACCGACCGCCGTGCAGGACAGGGCGCAGGGGGCAGGCGACGCCATCGCTTGCGACTCTCGACAGGCGTGAAGCCGTCGGCATCCAACGGTGAGCTCAACCTAGGGACATGGTGGCGAGGACCTCCCCGAGGCTTGTTGTTCGACGGCGGCACCTGGCGCCTGTGGGCCGTCGGCCTCGCAGCATGACGTGGGGGCGGGCCCAGTGGTGGAGCGGTCCCCCTCGGAGGTGGGCGGCAGAGAGAATCCACCGGGGTCGGGTTGCTCGGCGTCGTTGAGGAGCGCCTGACGACGTGCAGGCTGCTCACTGCAGGGGGTGCGCGCCTGGCATCAGCCATGAAGGAGGAGGCTGAGGACGACGGCACTGACGCGGACAGCGGTGAGGATGGGACTCCACCACCCCTTGCCCTTCTCCCCGGCAGGAACCGGCGACTCCTCGAAGGACTCGTCGTCATAGGCCTTGGAGTCGGACAAGGACAACATCTCCCGCGGTCTATGGGACGGCAATGATAAGCCTAGCAACCAGTTAGAGGTACCGGCGTGATGAGGTGACGGAAGGGAGGTTGCGAGGGCGCGGCCCCCACGGCAACGAGGGCGAGGTCGGCCGCCATTGCCGCTGCCACAAGCAGGGGCAAGCTAAAGTCCGAGTCAGAGGAAGACATCAGGACCAAAGGGGAGGCTGCGGGTTGGGGTGGACCACGGGGCCGGGCGGCCACCAGCGTGTTTTGGTGGACGCTAGGGCTGGAGTGGCCACCGGCGGGGCTCAGCGAGAGCGAGGGAGAGAGGGCTTAGCGAGAGCGAGGGTTGTGGTCTTTTGCACAACATGATTTCTAGCCTCTTACACACGGCCTCTACTCATGTGTTAGTTAATGGTCAGCCTGGGGATGTTCTAAGACACCAGTGTGGCCTATGGCAAGGCGATCCTTTATCCCCAATGCTTCTTATATTGGTCATGGACGTTCTGAACAGCATGTTTACAAAAGCTTGTGCTCTTGGTCTTTTGCAACCCTTGTCGTGTTAGAATGCTGATTAGCACATATCCTTGTATGTGGACGATGTTGCTCTTTTTCTTCGACCAGTCAAGGAGGAAATTCATCCCACAATGGGGTTACTTACTAAAATTTGGGGAAGCTACGAGATTATTGGCCAACATGCAGAAAAGTTGTGCCATCCCCATACGATGTGAACAGCCTGAGTTAGAGAGAATTGAGCAAAATCTCCCTTGCACTATAGCTGCATTCCCACGTACTTATCTGGGGCTTTCGATTTCAGATAGAAAGCTCCGAAAATCGGACCTTTTACCATGGATTGAGAAGTTAGGGGACAAGCTGCCGGGCTGGAAGGCGTCATTAATGAACATGGCTGGTAGAGTGACCTGGGTCCACTTTGTTCTCTAAGCCATCCCAATATATGTGCTGCTTGCGATCAACGTGGCTAAGTGGTTTATCAAGGCCATAGACAAACTTCAGTGAGCATTCACTTGGAAGGGGCGTCAACAGGTCAATGGGGGTTCCTGTTTAGTGGCATGGGAAAAGGTGAAAAGGCCATTGGATCTTGGAGGTCTAGGCGTGCTCAACCTTGAGCAGTGGCGGAGCCAAGGCCCGGCCACCCTGGGCTGGTGGCCGGGCTCACCTGGTGAATGCGTTAGGCAAATACATTAAGCAGATTATTTATTTGCTAATGGGTCGGAGGAGCTATGTAGTTTGTAAAGTCAATAAACAAGCGCTGTATAAACTTTCTGGTACACTATCTTTCAGGCACATTCAATGTTATGTGCGGCTAGCCATGAGGCCACTACTAGAATGAACAAGTTTCCCTAGGGTTTATAATCCTAGGGAAAGGCTAAAAAACCGTAGGGAAACTATTTCCCTAGGGTATTTCGTAGGGAAAGACCCCTAGGGAGGAATTCGACGGGAAAGATAGGCGTCCCCTACGGTTCTGGTGGAAACCGTAGGGAAACGTTCTTTCCCTAGGGTGTGTATCCCCTAGGTAAACTTCCTCAGCTGGCAACACCCAATCCTATGTGGAAAGGTAATTTCCTTAGGAATCTTTCCCTAGGAACTAAAACTGTAGGGAAAGATTAACAATATTCCAATCAAATCTTTCACACAGATTTATATTTGAATTCAAATATCATTTTATATTTGAATTCAGTTACAACAATATTTTTAATTTAAATTCACACATGAATACATAATTAAGTACTCATCCAATCTATAACCACAAATCCATACATTTATAGTTATAATATTATCATAATACAACCAAGTCATCCACACTTAGATTACAAGACCTGCTGCTCCATTTGGTGCTCACTAGTACTTCAAACAAATGTGAAACAAGCAATACAAACTACAACTCATGGTTTGACAATAATCCAATGAACGGAAATTGATCTCCCTCTGGAGGAGAGTTCTTCCCTCCACCACTTGTAGTTCCATTCACTGGACTTGTTTCATTCACTCCACCACGTGTACTCCCATTTGGATGGACACAAAATACTCCACAAGCGATCCTACTAATTGTTTCATCCGGAGTTTCTGCTCCAACAGGTGAGCCAAAGGTACCAGCCTATGAGACGAAGCAAGTCCAAAGTTAGAAAAAAAAGGTCAAATTGATTGCACTACTAATTCATGACGAGGAACTTCTTCATTAGCTATTGCTTATATACAGCAGCTGTACTTCTTCATTAGCAATTGGGACAAGGTACCAGCCTATCCCAATGGGGAACATGCTAGGCTGCACAGAAGTGGAGCAAAACAGCCCCAATGAGGAACATGCTGGGCTGCACAGAAGTGGGCTGCACAACTAATCATTTATGAAGAACATGCTGTGTTAACAAATTCGATCTATAACAGACAATAAGATGACCATATGATTTCTATTTGTTGTGTTACACAAGTTTAACATAGACTGAAATTCATCAATCATCAAAATAACCATTTTCAGGTCAACACATAGAAAGCATAGCTCATAAAGCAATTTGGTGAGTCCCATTAAATAAGGCCCACTTTCCATGTGGCCGACCACAACTACATTCATAGAGAGCTCTGGCATCCACTGGAGAATGCAGCCAATCAAAATAAGTAGCATCAAAGTTCTGCAAAATAAGAAATAAGCATTTAGTAATTACCAAACATGTAGTGGCCTCTTCTGTGTTCAGTGAAGTAATGTCTTCAGGATTTGAACCTCTATGAGTATGGACCGATGCCTCAATATCATTTACTTTTCTTCCTAGTTTGTTAGGCTACATTAAATAGTAAGCCAAATTAATTGTGTACTTCCTATGCAAGAAAGGACAAGATCGAATGTTTTTGCCAGGCAACAATAAGAGAAATATATTAACATCGCCATTTCATCTTTACTGACAAGTAAAGGTACTCTCAGAAATGACTGACAATATTTCAAGACAATCAAATCCAAAGAAATCTGACAATTGAAATATAACTTTGAAATTTTCCATCTTTGAGTAACACTGCATACAGAATCATGAACACTATTTCATAAAAAATTATCTACAAGTAAGTCTTAACTACACGATAGTATAGTATGTACAAAAGACAACATATCCTGCAAGACTTATTTAGGACAGGCATACCAAGTGGCATGAAAGAATATAGTAACAGTTCACCTTTATTTGAACAAGAAGAGTTTACTTTAGTGGATATCACGATCCAACTGCTCAAGGTTTAATGAACACATGAAAAGCATATACAAAAAAATATACCACATATATAGCAATTCAGTTTCACAGCAGAGTAACTTGGATTTACAAAAATATTAAGATGGAAAATCTGGTCAGTAATGTGGATTCACAAAACACAACAACAACAACATAGCCTTTTGTCCCAAGCAAGTTGGGGTAGGCTAGAGATGAAACCCAAAAGAGATGATAAATAGGGAGACACATAAAGGGACAAAAAAGGCACAAGACAGAAAGAGGTCACGGTTCAGGCACGTTGATTGCCAGTCTCCGAGCGCTCCTGTCCATAGCTAAATCCTTAGAGATATTCCACTCCTTAAGGTCTCTCTTAACGGACTCGTCTCAAGTTAGTTTAGGTCGACCTCTACCGCTCTTTACATTATCGGCCCGCTTTAGAACCCCACTACGCACTGGCGCCTCAGGAGGCCTCCGTTGAACATGTCCAAACCATCTCAACCGATGTTGAATCAATTTCGACTCAATTGGTGCCACCCCAACCATATCCCGAATATCGTCGCTCCGGACTCTATCCCTCCTTGTGTGCCCACAACACCAACGCAACATACGCATCTTTGCTACACTCAATGGGTGGACATGTCGCCTTTTTGTAGGCCAACACTCAGCACCGTATAACATCGCTGGGCGAATCGCCGTCCTATAGAACTTACCTTTTAACTTCTGAGGCACCCTTTTGTCACAGAGGACGCCAGAAGCTTGACGCCATTTCAACCAGCCGGCTGAAATTATATGCCTAACATCTACATCAATGTCGCTATCCTTTTGTAGCATCGATCCTAAATACCGAAAAGTATCCTTCTTGGCCACCACTTGCCCATCGAGGCTAACGTCTCCCTCCTCATGCCTAGTCGCGCTGAAATCGCACTTCATGTACTCGGTCTTGGTCCTACTAAGTCTGAACCCTTTCGACTCTAACGTGTGCCTCCATAGATCTAACTTCCTATTAACCCATGTCCTACTGTCGTCAACTAGCACCACATTATCAGCAAAGAGCATACACCAAGGGATATCACCTTGTATGTCCCTTGTGACCTCATCCATCACCAAAGCAAATAAATAAGGGCTCAAAGCTGACCCCTGATGCAGTCCTATTTTAATTGAAAAGTCACTAGTGTCATCATCACATGTTCGGACAAACGTCACCACATCCCTGTACATATCCTTGATGAGGGTAACGTACTTAGTTGGGACTTTGTGCTTTTCCAAGGCCCACCACATGACATTTCTCGGTAGTTTGTCATATGCCTTCTCGAGGTCAATAAAGACCATGTGCAAGTCCTTCTTCTGCTCCCTATATCTCTCCATCAATTGTCGTAATAAGAAAATCGCCTCCATGGTCGACCTACCAGGCATGAACCCAAACTGATTTTGGGTCACACGTGTCACTCTCCTTAGGCGATGCTCGATAACCCTCTCCCAGAGCTTCATCGTATGGCTCATCAACTTAATCCCACGGTAGTTAGTACAACTTTGGACATCTCCCTTGTTCTCCCAGAGCTTCAATGTGGATTCACAAAAACATAAGAAAATTAGACAAAGCTAGTGCTCAGGCCTGGTGCAGTTGGTGAGTGCTAGCTCGCCGAGTCACCAGGTCCTGGGTTCGAAGCCGTCTCTCTGCAGAATTTCTGTGGGGGTAAGACTTTTCTTCGGTTATTCCCTTCTCCAGACCCCACTCGTGTGGGAGCCTCTGGCACTGGGTCTGCCCTTTTTAGTGCTCCTTCTAACTGTGTAAGTTTTGCATCAACCTTTATAATTTTGCTGAGAAATGTATCTAGATTCAAGATTGTTCTAAATACACGATAGCCATTCATAATAGTGTACAGAAGTAATATTTTAGTGTACACAGCAGTAAAGATACAAGAGGCCAACTCTCTATTGTGTAGCAAGTGACAGGATAAAGACAGCCAGTAATATTAAGTTCCAGTTATAAAACAGCCAGTTATTAAGTTCAAGCAAGTTATTAAGTAATAAAATAGCCAGCAATATTAAATATTAAGTTCCAGTTAATATAAAATTAAACTGTGAGATTTAATGAAGATGTGAGTGTTTGAGTGCCCTAAATTCAGTAATATTAAGTTAACCTGTTCTTGTTTTCTGATTATTGGAATCTTATTTGATTCTCACCTTCAAGATTTATTTGCACAACAGCGATGAGCAAATCCCTGCCTTTTTTATCCCCTCAAGTCATCCTTGCTCAAGACCCCACCCCCTCGCTGCAATATGTATAACCAAATTTATTATGAGTTAATGTTGAGCTGCTCACAATATCATCTAAGAAAAATGCAGATGTCTAAAGCCTCCTACAGCTGCAGTAAAGGACACGAGAAGGCAAAATTAGTGCATGATTAATAAGATTCGAAATTTACCAACTGAGATCCGGATTGCGGGAGATCCGTGCAGCATGCGGGGAAGGAGATCCGTGTGGCGCGGAAGTCAGAGGGAGCTGTGGCGGCATGCTCCACGCGGCACAGAGGTCGGAAGGAGCTGCAGCGGTGTGCTCCACACGGCGGCGCACGGAGGGAGCGGCGGCGTGTGGCGTGTGAAGGGGCCAGCGGCTCGGAATGTGGAGGGAGCGGCCCACGGCATGGAGAGGGAGCTGCGGCAGCCTGCGTCTGGTGCGGGCGGCGTGCTCGGGTCCGGGCAGCGTGTGGCACGGAGGTCCGAGGTCGGCGGCCGGGGTGGCGTGCGGCGTGGAGGTGTGGGCGGTCGGGGAGGGAAGCGGCGGGCAGCGTGCTCAACTGCTCGGGTGCGAGCGAAGGGATGCGTCGCGAGAGGAAGGATGCCGTAGTAAATTTCACGGCAAATTTCCATGAGAAGATAGGGTTTGGGTTCAGCCTTTCCCTAGGAATTTTATCTGTTTCGTAGGGAAACAGGACACCCAGGCGCCAACATGGCTCATCTAGCCGAATTTCATAGGGAAAGAAAGTTTCCCTAGGGTTTTACCATCTAACACTAGGGAAACGTTTCTTTCCCTAGGGTGCTTAAAAACGGTAGGGAAAGAAATATATCCTAGGAAAACTTGTTGATTCTAGTAGTGGGCAAACTTAAGCGAATTGTCTATTCATGCTTAACACTCACTCTATATTATGTGTTAGTATTACGTCGCGTCTCGCCCAGGCTCCACAAAAATTCTAGCTCCGCCACTGACCTTGAGCTTATCGGCTGGTCTTTGCAAATTAGATGGCTGTGGTTTATGAAAATAGAACCCAACAGGCCATGGAGAGGATTGGAGATAATGGTCCATCCCAATGCGGCTGCTATATATGTTCAATATCGGACTGGTCTCGCATGTTGGTAATGGAAATAACACCTTGTTTTGGTCAGATAGATGGCTAATGGGGTGTTGCATAAGTGATCTCTCGCCGGCTGTTGTGGAGGCTGTGCCTTTGAAAACCTGTCAGCAACATACGGTGGCTGAGGCGCTCCAAGAGCAAGCCTGGCCGGCAGATATCCGAGGAGGTTTTGTCCATGATTGGTCTGTTCGAATACTTTCAACTTTGGGATATGATGCAAGACATCCTACTGTCTTAGGAGGACAATCAGCACTCATGGAGGCTAGAAGGCTCGGGGCAGTTTACTTCCAAGTCTGCCTACTGAGCTTTCTTTAATGGCTCCACTACATTTGAACCATGGCTGCGAATCTGGAAGACCTGGGCTCGTGGAAAGTGCAAGGTATTCTTGTGGCTGGCCATCCGCAACAGATGTTGGACGGCAGACCGTCTACAGAAGAGAGGACTCCCTCACCTGGATCAATGTGTCTTATGCAACCAGGAAGTGGAGACTGTGCAACACATTCTCACTTCATGTGTGTTTGCACGCGATTTCTGGTTCAAGATCTTGGCTCCACTGGACCTCTTATCATGTGTCCCTGGACGTCGTGATCACACTTTCGCGACTTGGTGGAAGAAGGCCAGCAAACGTGAAGGAAAGGTTTTAACTCTTTGGTCGTTCTTGGGGCCTGGCTGTTATGAAATAACGCAACTCATGTGTCTTCAAAGGAGAGAAGCCAAATGTAATCGCTCTGGTCCGGCAATTCAGCGAGGAACAGCATCTCTGGTGCCTCGCTGGTGCGCGTGGCCTGAGAGCTCTTGGTCACGGTGACACTTAGTGTTTGTGTTAGTTTGTCCCTAGAGTTTGGTCAGGTCCTATCTTTCTCGGTTTTTTCTTTAGTGCTCTTCTATTCATGTTTCACAGCCCCTCACAGCTCAGTCCGGAGTGAGGTGGTGAATCTTGTAAGGGGCCTGCATGGCACATACCATCTATGGTAAACCGATGGTGGTAACAAAGGTCTGCGACATGGGCCTAAGATGGTATGTGCCATGCAGGCCATTGTTTTTGGCCATACATTCACAAATGCATGGGACTGAGTGGGTTCAATAGCTTCCAAACCTGATTTCCTCAAAGCATGAGCTAATCCTTTGAATTCCCCACAGCGTTCAAGTCATCTACCCACACCTGTCAGGCTGTCATTATAATAATGACTCCAGCCAAAACCCACTACATCATTTCAATAAAAGGAAACACCCGCTGCTTCATAATTAGCTAAGGAAACTTCGTAGACGCTCCAGTACTTGACTATATACAGCTGTATATAGCATCCAGTAATTTGGCCACAGATGATGTGGTGCACATCTCTAAATGCATCACCTATCACTTCATATATGAAAATAGCTCACTTGCCCACTTCCTCGGGTCCTCGTTATGTATCAAGCCACATCAATAACAAAATAGTAGATTTCAGATTTTCAAATATTGTCCATCAAATATATATGCATACCTGTACTTACTGTGCCGGAAAGGAAAAGACTCCCTCTGGTTATATATGTGGAGTATGAGTTTATGACACAATTTGGCTGCATAGGATCTTGACCAACTCACTATGCTACCTACCGCATTGCATATATGATCATATATCTCATTTAATTATGGAAGAATTACAAGCATACATACATTTGACCTTCCAATATCTTTTAATACCAGAGCCAGTCATAACTTGGCTGTCTTCCAGAATATTGTAATCGAAAAATTCCCTCGCAAACAGAATCCAAAATTAACTATATTCCATGTTAACAACACCATAAGTGCTAAACATTTACACATGCCTTCCAAATATAAGTGGAATCCCGTATAAAATAGCTCACAGTAACATTGAATATAACCCAGCTGTAAAATTGCACAGAACTACATATATGCAAATCTTTGCTGATCTTAGTTTCCACTTTGATCCTATGTATGTGCCTATATAAACGCTTCTGTACCAATCCTGCATACTATCTCCATCAGCATATATTACTGTAAGACTTAGCAAGAACCAAATATTGGCATCTTGACCATGGTGAAGGGTAAGGCAGCCATGCCAAGGAGAAAAATTGAGATCAAGCGCATCGAGAATGAGGACGCACGTAAGGTTTGCTTCTCAAAGCGCCGCCATGGACTGTTCAAGAAGGCTAGTGAGCTCTCCATTCTGTGTGGAGCAACGGTTGGTTCTGTTGTCTTCTCAAACTCTGGTAGGTCCTTTTCTTTTGGACATCCATCCATTAATGATGTTGCGGACCGATTCCTCAATTCGGTTGTTCCTGGTGACCTTGCTTCGGGTGGTGCAAGCCATGATAACAGCGGGGCAGTAACGGATACTGCCCATAGGCTGAACATGGAGTTATTAGAGCTGCAACATGCCCTAGACTCTGAAAACAAGAAAAAGGAGAGGTTGCAAGAGGCTATTGAGAAGGAAAATGGCGAACACATGATGCAGTGGTTGAATGCTAATGTCTTGGAATTGGGTCTAGCTGAGCTGCAGGAATTCCAAAAGTGTCTGGAAGCAATGGATAGTGCAGTCAAAGAGAAGACGAACCAGATACTACTTGAAGCAAGCCAAATAACTCAAGGGTCAGAGCCTCAACCACCTATGGAGATAGCTTCGACTTCGCGGTACCAGTTTGGTCAGCACATCAGTGCCGATCCAATGGCTTTGGCAGATCCTAGTTCCAGCAATGGATTCATTGATGGATTTGAAGTCAACGATCCCTTGCGTAGTGGTGGTCTCCAAGATGTTTGTGGCCTGGGGAATTTCCCAAACAACCAGAATCAAGGTTGATTGCTACAAATTCAATATATATGTTATGAATAATATGATCAGTCACAGATGCTTGAACTGATCATTCACAACATGCATGTCGCAGGTGTTCTAATAGTGTACCTCTATTTCTGATGTTAGATGGTTGTCACCAAGATATACCCATGACTTGTTGTCAAGCTGTAGGCTAGGAGTTGCTACCATTGGAATTCTATGTAAAACTTCATATGTATGATATGTTTGGTACTAGAGATTGATTCAAGTGATGTGCCTTTGCCAAAATGAGATAGCAACTGCGCAGAGATATTCCAATAGTTTCAAGGCGCCTCTGCACATAATTCCTAGTAGTTTATGTACTAATTGTTGTACTGCTACAGGTATCCTGAAAGAAAATAAACAGGGATGAATCCAAACTATTCTCTATCTTATACTGACCCACGCTCCAGACTTTTGGTTAAAAATTTCAGAGAAGTCTTGCATCCAGTGGGAGGACAACGTCCTGGTTAATGACCACTAAATGTTTTTTCTTGAATAAAAATTTATTGGGATTATTGAATATGTTTTCCTGAGAATTATAGTGAAACATCTGTAGTGAATGTCTAGGTATAATGGTAATATCATTACGTACAACTCTTATTATAGACTTATCGGATATAAACAAAAAGTAGTAAATAAGAATCAACTATATTATTTCTGAGCTCTAAATTATAAATGCAACAAGCAATTAGTATTTTAAATATGCTGAAAATAATATATGTGTGACTAAATAAATAATACTTTTGTTTTCGCAATATAGTAGTCTTGCATAGTACGAGAAATTTGTGAAACAAGAATTATTCATAAGTTATTATTATTTTGTAAACATGTTGGTTTCTCAGTATATTGCTAATTACAGAATGCATCTTATTGTCAGCATACATAAACAAAACAATCACCAGCAGGTTGCTTCTAGAGAGCCTGGTCAGGCTTGGTGCGGGCAACCAATCAGGCCCCTCATGTTAGACGTGGATCACATGATTGTCGCTAACAAGAGCCTGATGGAAGAGAACCGTCGAGTGAATGCGGAAAGGCTTGACGTCGACAGAGTCATGGGTGGCTGCTGATGAGCCCGCCTAAAAAAATGGAAGAGAAATATGGCAATGCTTGTTGCTCCATGATGAATCTCAAGAAGGAAATGAACTCCACTGATAGTAATTTCTTTTATTCTTTTTCTTTTTGCTCATTGTATGCTGCGACTGCCTGGGTGTATTGACTGATTGACTTGCACCCCCGTATCATGGTCGTAGAATTGCAGGAAGAGTATTGTGCTCATGCGGATCGGTTGGTGATCGTGGCACTTGTGATGCTGTTTTGCCTTGCGAGATGACTCCACGAGATTTCGAAGTCATGGTGAACCATCTCCATGCGATCTAAAGTTGTGTGTGTAGATCGACTGATGTTGGAGGTTGTTGATCGAGGGAGTCAAATGTCATACAGATCTTCAAGCAGTTGATGACATTACTCTCGATTTCCCAGAGGAGGGCATGCCCACGTTGTAGGTGAGACCGATGGTCTCTATCTTAGCAGAACAGGTAAACCTAGAGGTCATAAACAAAAAATGTGGTGTAAAACTATGTTTGAGAGTATATACACTAAGCACTCGAACGGACAGAGTTGTATATAGTTTATCAGTATTAAAAATTTTCCTTTCTAAGCTTGGCCTGTTTTTCGTTTGACTCTCCCTTGCTTTGTGCACTCTGTGACCAAGCCATATGCATCTGTAACTCAGGGCGGGCCCTCAAAGCTTTGCTGTAGGCTGTTGTCTAAAATTTGTTAAGTGCAGGACATAGTTGTCCATTCTTAGGTTCTCTGAGAAAAGAAAGGAGTTGTGCCAAGTTTTGTTTGGAAAAGCATATATAGCCCTCGACTGTAGTTATGCAGATTGAGTTTCATGTCAGAATAAAATTCGCTTTTAACGTTTATGTACAGATACTGCTTATACTTGAAAACAGAAAAGAAAACTAGTTATATAAGTGACATAATTTTCTATGTTCCACGTGTTGGTGATAATGTTGTCATCTTGGTCCTTTATTTTGTAAGCTATTGGGCATATCACATCGGCGACAATATATGGGACCTCCCACTTCCCTCGGTCGAGTTTTTTTTTTACACCGAGCGATTGTTTACCCGCCCGCCTGTACCCACAGGCGGTTACCTTCGCACTCGCACATGCCCAGAACTTCATCTCAGCCTCCAACTCCCGCATGCATGCCCATAACTTCGTCTCCGCCTCCAACTCCCGCACGCGCGCCCTCCTGTGCGCCACCGCCAGCCGCCCCACGGTCCGCCAACGGCTGCCTCCCCTAGGTGTGCCGCCCCAAGATCCGCCTTCCTCAAGTCTGCTAAAGGCCACCGCCCCAGGTTTGACGCCGTCCGCCGCCCCCAGCCCTCCAGTGGCCGCAGCCCATCTCGTGCGCTGGCCTATGCCAGCCACCGTCCGTCGGCCCTCCATGGCACGGCCCCATGTCCGCCGCAGTAGACGAGCCCCGCCCTGACCGCGCCCCGGCCCAAGCCGACGCCTGGCCGTGGCCGGTGATGGAGCAGGCCGCTGTAGCGGCACTTGGGGAGATGGAGATCAGCTAAGCATCCTTCATGTTGCGCACATCATCTTTGACCAACCTTCAGGTTAACAGCCGTGCGATTCTGCCTCCCCATTCAATAGCTGATGCCCTCTACTAGATTAGGATTCTGTGTATCCAAAAAAAATTCTCTGATTAGCCCGTGATGTAGTAGTGGGGGCTCCAGTTTATTTTGTAGCCATATATTCTGAATATTAGAATGTTGAATATTTCTTATTTTACCGCTGTTTGCTTGACCACCTCCAAGATTGGATCCCTTGTCGATGTTCAGATAAACAAGACCAAGAAGGCCTACGCATCTTCTACTGCTTGGTCCAGATTTTTATCCTCAAATCCTCCTAACCATTATATTGTTTTTTATTCCTTGCCATGCATTGTAGTTTTAGGTGCCAACGGTATTCAAATCATAATATATATAGTTGAGATGACAGTGATAGATACTTGTTCATTTGTTTTCTTAAATAGAACAGAGCAAGCAGGTCACCAGTATGTTTATGACAGGTTTTATGGGTTCGATATTGTGATGTCACCCAGACTTATGATTATGTGGATTCTTATGAATGGTTTTTTCTACATCACTAAAACAATTCTACATTATTTCAGGAATTTAAACTCAATCGTTGCACAAAGGTCTTCTCTCCGTCTTTTGCGAGTTCTAGGCAAGTACTTGCAGCTACGGCCCTGTTGACAGATACTCACTCTGCCCCTGAAGTACTAATGGGCATACCTGTATGGCTGTATATGAGTCAAAATCTGTGTCAGGCATTTCACCTCTATCCAACAAGGTTCATGGTAGTGACCTGTCTCCTGCAAATTTTATGCCATTTCATCTCAATTTGTTGAGTCAGTAAGTACTTCGATCAATTCTTTTGTGCTTTTTATTGTTTCAATCATTTCTCCCTTCACTGAATACTACTATAGTATTGCCTTCAATAATGAAAAAAAAAGGAAATGTTGGATATCAACTTGTAACACGCCTTGATTTTTTTTTGAAAGGGTATGGATTTTTTTATTTTTATATGTGAATTATGCCTTCTGTATGCATTTTTTGCTGTTCACAAACATGTGAATGATGGTTTTTTCGATTCAAATTCATGCAGCTAAACCTGAAACTTTTCAGGCCTCTGGTCCATGTCCAGCAATATAGATATTCACATGTGGTGCTTTCATTCAGTCAGTCATTTGTATCTCACAAGGATGATTTGTCCTCTCATACCAACCAGGTACCCAATGGGGCACATGGAGCATTGATCTGATTGATCAGACTGTACCCTTTAAATAGGGTGTGAGAATCAAAGTATGGGTAAGTATCATACTGCAAATAGTTGACAAGAATTCTTATAGGACTGGTTAGTAGCAACAAATTTTTCTAGTGGTCAAGGAAAAATATTGCATATCTCTATTTTTTTTCTACTGGTACATGGAACTGATGGCTGATCCGGCGAACTTGTGATGCTCCATTCATTGGATACATCTTATCAGTTATAGTGATGAATTTTTCCTGTTTGCACTTAAATATAACAAGCTCAAGCATTAGGTCATGAACTTGACATATTAACACCTCACCAAAACCATCGTCGTCGTCAAAGCAAGGTTGGATCATACTTCCGTTGATGAGTTCATTAAAACAGTTGTCAGCAGCTTCCTCTAGATCTAAACCATGTTTTTTCCCTAACAAATCCTTCAGCCAACCATTTTCTCACCAAATCAAACTTGTAAATTTTATAATCTTCAGGATACATTCATACATACCAAGATATAGCAAGCATGTCTTGAGCTCATGGGACAGGTCATTGTAGCTAAGACTTAAACATGTTAGCTAGATGGATCTGCTGCATTTTCAAACAAAGGAACTCATTTTTACTTTGTTTTTTAGGGAGCATCTGAAGATTACATCTACATTCTTGTTCATGAACAGTATACAATTGTGCTAATTTATGTTAGAAAAATACAAATAAACATATTATCCCTTATTTATCATTGAGATATCCATTTTGAAGATTGTGCAACAACTTATGGTCAAAGATCGGAAGGCCAACTACTATCATGGTGTTCCGGAGCAACTAGGCAAGGTAGGGAAACGATCGTAATCTTGATGGAAAAGCTGCGCTACAGCTTGGTCGAAACCTGTGCAGCAACAACGTATTCTTCTCCTTCCCCAGTGATTGCAGGTATGCACATGCTGTTACTCGTAGGAAATTTTGATGTGTAACATAATGTAAATGATAGTTCTTGTGAAAGAAAATTATCCCTTTAGTTGTGGTGTTGGTGCTTAGCAATCAACTCTTGTTGTAAATACACAATTTATTTCTACCTGAATTCTTGTCATCTATTACATGAATTGAGCAGCCAACTCCTGCGGCAAATACATATTTTTATTTCTATCTAAATTCTTGTTATCTATTATATGAATTCTCTCGAATGTGCATTATTATTTCTCGAAATTTTCACTGTAATTCCTACTTTACGAATGACCATTTTTGTGGACACATGCATGCCGCTCGTGCCTGTCCACTAGTTATATAAGTGACATAATTTTCTATGTTCCACATGTTGGTGATAATGTTATCATCTTGGTCCTTTAGTTTGTAAGCCATTGGGCATATCACGTCGGCGACAATATATGGGACCTCCCGCAAACAGTTTATGCATATCTCTGTTGGATTGGATTCTGCACAATATCAAATCGTCAATATTGAAAGCATGGCTGCATATATGCCTATTGTGGTACTATCATGGTCCTTGTTGGTACTTGGCCGACCAAAGGAGGCCGACAACCCAAGCTTTGACTGAGAGCGTCTTAGTGTGCTATTCCAACTTGTCTTCAATGTGGGCCTTTATTTTGGTTAACCGTAGTCAAGATCAATCGGTGTCCTATCACATGAAGAAAGGAGTCAACCTAGTTGATTGCTTGCTTGAGTGTAGTTCATAGGCTCCATATGACTAAAGGTAACTCGGCTACCCATTTGCCTGCAAAATTCTTCAATCGATCGAGATTCGTGGTTTCTAGAGACTTTGTAGGATTGATCTAATCGTCATTTAACTTGGGCGTTCATCTACTGGTGCGCCACAGCAACACAATCGACTTAGATCTAGTAGCTATCGCCAAAGTTGAGTAACGCCTTCCCTATGACTAGGTGCCATTGTTGGTGATGTCATTGGTGACACCAAATCTTTACATAATGTCGAGAAAAACTCGATGGACTTTCTATAGTTATTTTGGTGACTGGCTTGCTTCAATCCACTTTGTGACCTTGTCTATCACAATGAGCCAATGAATATGAGACACCACTTTGAGGAGTCTGACAATGTCAAGGCCCATATGGCGAATGGACAAATAATCAGTATCGTTTGTAGTGCTTGGCCTAGGACAAGCATTTACCAAGCAAAGAACTAACAACCTTTGTAGCTTCATATGATTTGATCACCATTAGCAAACTGCTATTGGCCAATAAAAACCTCTATCAGAAGGCCCCACTAACCAAAGATTATGGGCCTACATGATGGCCATAAACACTCGAGTAGATGTCACCGATAAGTTGCTTACCTTCTTCCCGGGCTATGCATCATGGGAGGATTCTGGATATGCTTTCGCTTGTATAGTTCATCAAGGACTATGAAAAAGACATTACATGCCATGAGAGTCGCATGATTTCTGTTAACTCTTGTGGGAGGATAGCCCTAAAAGGGTAGTAGAGGTGTGGTTGTGTGCACTCGAGTTTATTACCATGACATGTTGATTGGGTTCTTGTATGTTGCCATTTGACTATGGCAGTGAAGCTTCATTGTTGGTTCTTAGTCAAATGGAGGGCTTGTGTAGTTTGTCGAGAAAGATCCCAGTTTGGACTCACTGTCACTCGGACCCAATCTTTCCTAAGGTGTTCACAGTGTCATTATCCCTTTGTAAGATGTGATGCATTTCAAGTCCATCTAACTTGTCTTTCGAGCTTAGAAATCTCTTGGTAGTATGCTTCCATCCTAAGATCTTTTTGCATAAAGATTCGCTCATCACATGGTTAATCACTGGCTTGGAGTCTCCAGGAATGTAGAGTCATCATATCCCTAGTGATATGGCAAGGTTGAGGCCATGCACTACAGCCTCGTATTCAGCAACATTGTTAGTTGCTTTAAAGTGTAATCGTAGAACATAATTGAGTCAATCTCCCTTCGACAGAGATGAGCACGATGTCATCCCTGCATCATTATGCGTTATATATAGACCCATTGAAATACATCATCCAGTATATGAGGTGAATGGCTGTGGGGATTGTTTGGGCTTTGGTCCATTTGGCCACAAAGTCGGCCAAAACTTTCAATTAATTGTCATGCGAGGGACGTATGCAATACTATATACCATAGTTCTAGTTCCCAATTTGTGATCCTACCAGTAGCATCCTTGTTGAAGACCTCAATCTAAGGGAAGGATATTACAATGAGATTAAATGCCCTTCGAAGTAATGTAGCAACTTCCTCTTAGTGACAAGAATGGTATAGAGGAATTTTTGTATGTGCGGGTATCTAGTTTTTTGACTCAGATAATACTTTGCTGATAAAGTAAAATACTTTGCTAATAAAGTAAATTAGTTTTTGCATCTTCTGAATGTCGCTGGCTTGTTGGCGCTTAACTATCAATGTTGCACCAACCACCAGCACGGTTGCCGTGATTTAGAGTAGCAATGGCTCTTTAGGCATTGGGAAACCAACATGGTGGATGTGGTAAGGAACTTATTAAGGTGATCAAGGGCTTCTTGCGCCTCCTAAGTCCACTAAAATTTGTCCAAGTTCTTCAATAGCTTGTTTAGGACCCCTCATTTTCCAAGCCTAGATATAAATTTGCTCAAAGTCATCGTACATCCTGTTAACTTTTGGGCATCCTTCAAGTTTTTTAATGAGGCCCATCTTCATCATGATTGTTGTAGTATTTTCTGAGTTAACTTTTATACCTCATGTAGAGACAATGTAACCAAGTAACTTACCGGAAGGGACTTTGAAAACACATTCCTCTGAGTTACGCTTCATGTCAAACTATCAGAGGTTCAAAAATATCTCTTTGGGGTCGCTAATTAGATGTTCAACCTTCTTGGATTTGACTATGATGCCATCCATGTAGGATTCTATATTTTGACCTATTCGGTCATGAAGACATCGCTACATGCACCTCTGATAGGTAGTGCCGACATTCTTTAAACCAAAAGGCATAGGGATGTAGCAGAATGAGTTGAAAGGAGTGATGAATGGAGTCGTTGGTTGATCTAACTCATTCACCCTGATCTGGTGATTGCTCGAGTAAGTGTCGAGGAGCTTGAAAGTGAGAATGTTGGATGCTTTGGAGAAGGAGATAATATATTATTTATTGTTGCATTACTTGCATTCTATAGGCACAAATATAGTCAAACTTCTCCAATCACTAGATCTCATTTTTATTTTATATTTTTACAAAGCTCATTGGTGCTAACCATGGCCTACACACATCTGGTGGTGTATAGATGTTGAGATTGGTAGTTGGGTACATCCACGCTTAAGGATGCTACTAGTTTCATCAAACTTTGCTAGTATATTTAGATCCTCAATGTTTTATTTTTGATTTAGCACAAAGGGCTTGTATTCAAATGAAGTTTAATAATCATATTATGTACTCTGGAATGCTTGCATGGATTTGTAATCAGTTGAGAGATGGTTGCCCATGATAGTTGAGGTATCCAAGGACTTTCACAGAGAAGCAAATGCGTCATTTTTTGTTTGGAAACTCTTGTTTGTTTCAAATACATATAGACAGAGATACAACTCTATTATGTTCATACCATATATCTGAAGATATATATTCTAATATAGACCCATGGTCCTAAGAGGTATGTGCCATGAGTGCATTGTTGCCATATATTAACAAAGGCACAGTTAATGAGGGTTCAGTAATTTACAGACCCAGTTTCCTCAAAGTGTGAGCTAATCATTTGGATTTCCCTAGCATTCAAGACATCTCAACCCATTACTCTCAACACACCTATCATTATAACAATGAGGCCAGCTACACCAAACTAACATCATATCTTACCTCAAAATTAACAAGAAAACTTTGTAGATACTCCTTACCTTTTTTATATAATGGAATGAATTTGGTTCATCCTCAAAATAGAGGAATCAGGCCACACTCATTACAAAAGAGTTGTACACTCATGCGACCATACAACCAAACTCCTAATAGTTCACTTGGCAATCCTAAAACAAAAGGCAATACATGAGAGGAAAAAAAAGGCAGTTGCCATTGACTCCAAAGGTGGCACACTGAAAGGTGATGAGAGCCTTAGAGGCATCACTATGTTGCAACTGACTTCATAAGTGGAGCCCTTGTGTCCCTCTAAATGAGACCTAAAAAATATGTTTGCCATTATCAAACACATTATCATTTCTTGATAGCAAAATAGACTAACAGAAATATGTAGCATAGCAACACTCTGAAAAGAGATGCCTAATAGTCTCTTTTTTTATCTTACTACAAAAACAACAATGGGTACTCCCACTCCAATACCATCTAGCTAAGTTGGGCCTGTTTGGATCCATTAGTACTAAAAATTAGCTAGCTAATAGCTAATAGCTACTAATTTTTAGCTAGCTAATTTTTAGCAGGGGTTGTTTGGATCCACCTGCTAATAGGTGGTTGGATAGTAAGTTCAAGTTGTATATGAGCTATTAGCACCTATTAGCAACTCCAAACCTGCTAATGGAACTAATAGTTAGCAGCCCTCCAGCTGCTCATTTCTAGAGCTAATGGATCTTAGTACTAAAAATATTTAGCAGGGGCTGTTTGGATCCACCTGCTAATGGATCCATTATTTAGCAGTGTTAATGGAACTAATAGTTTGGATCCATTAGTACTAAAAATTAGCTAGCTAATAGCTAATAGCTGCTAATTTTTAGCAGGGGCTGTTTGGATCCACCTGCTAATAGGTGGTTGGATAGTGAGTTCAAGCTGTATATGAGCTATTAACATCTATTAGCAACTGCAAACCTGCTAATGGAACTAATAGTTAGCAGCCTTTCAGCTAATAATTAGCAGGTCTGTTTGGATCCACTAGCACTAATTTTAGCTAGTAATGTTTAGTGCTAATGTATCCAAACATGCCCTTATTGTTTGTTAGTCTCATTCCTTTAAATTTTGAGAAACCACATGAATTTTTATTTTCAAAGGAAGTTTTATCTTCTGAATTTCTGTGAGACATTGATGCCATTGTTAATACATTGACCTAACTATGGAAGAACAATCCTTACTCAAAGACCAAGTGACTATTTCATATACAACCGTACAACATGCACTAATTTGGCTACAAACGAAATGCATCACAGATTATATTATTTTATACAATATATGAAAACATACTTGCTATGCTTTTAATTTTTAAAGGGGGCATCATTTGCCCACTTTCTTATATATTAAGCCACATTATATTAACAACAAAACAATATGCTTCAAATTTGTTTTACCAACGGAAATATTTGCCAGTGAATACATACATATACCAGTTGTGATTAATAACTACCTATCAACAATAATTGATTTACTGTGTGCCAGCAAGGAAATAATATACTATGTCTCTACTTATTGATTATATAAGCATTTATGACGCATTTTGGCTACATATAATCTTGACACACCTCACTCCGCTAACTACCACAGTGTATACATATTTGATCATATCTGAGTTGTTCAAAATCATTAATTTATTTGTGGAAGAATTAACAATCAGCACACATATAATATAGGCGCTCCATTATTTTTTTATGGCAGTGCCAGTTATAACATGGCTGTCTTCCAGAACATTGTGGTCCAAAAACTAATTACTAAATTATATTTTAACACAATAAATGCTAAATATTTACAAATGCCATCTAAAGATAAGTGGAATCCAGCTGTAAACTAGCACAGAATAATTAACTGGAATCCTGCTGTAAACTAGCTCAGAATTACTATATACTTTATTCAAATCTATGAAGATCTTTGTTTGCACTTGGATCCTATATATATGTACCTACATAAACGCTTGCATCAACACATACTACTCTAAGACTTAGCAAGAAAGCACATATTGACTACTTGCCAACAATGGTGAAGGGTGAAATCAAGCCCATCGAGAATGAGGAAACCCGCCAGATATGCTTCAGCAAGCGTCGCCAAAGCCTGTTCAATAAGGCTAGTGAGCTCTCCATTTTGTGTGGAGCAATGGTTGGCTCTGTTGTCTTCTCAACCGCCGGTACGTCATTTTCTTTTGGGCATCCATCCATTGATGACGTTGCAAACCGATTCCTCAACTATTCGGTTACTTCTGATGGTCCTGCTTCGAGTGGTGCAAGCAATGATTACAGCTGGGCTGTACCGGATACTATCCAGCCGCTGAATATGGAGTACTCAGAGCTGCAACAGGCTCTGGTCTCTGAAAAAAAGAAAAATGAGATGTTACAAGAGGCTACTAAGAAGGAAATGGGTGAACCTATGATGCAGTTGTTGAATACTAATATCTCGGAATTAAGCCTAGAAGAGCTGCAAGAGTTCCAGAAGTATCTGGACGCAATACATGGTGTTGTCGAAGAGGACACTAAGATGCCTGAAACGAGTCAACCTCAAGGGTTAGTGCCACAACCTCCTATGGAGATAGCTCCAGACCTGCAGTACCAGTTTGGTGATGAGCACATCAGTGCCAATCCTATGGCGTTCACAGCTCCCAGTTCGAGCGATATTGAATTCGTTGATGGATTATTTGAAGTCAACGATCCCTGTCTTAGTGGTGATTTCGCTGATGTCTGTGGCCTGGGGAATTTCCCCGACAACCAGAATCATGGTTGATTACTGCTACAAATTCAACATATATGTTATGAATAATATGATCAGTCACAGATGCAAGCACTGATCATTCACAATATGCATGTCACAAGTGTTCTAGCAGTGTACCTTCATTCTGATGGTAGATGGTTCATGGTTGTCACCAAGATATATGTATGACTTGTTGCTAGGAGATGTTACCATTGGAATTCTATGTAAAACTTCACATGTATGGTATATTTGGTACTATTGAGTCCATTGATGTGGTGATGTACCTTCCCCAGAATAAGACAGCAACTGCTCAGAGATATTCCAATATTTTCAACGTGCATCTGCATATAATTCCTAGTAGTTTATGTACTAATAATATAATAGGTGTACTGCTACAGGTATCCCGAACCCATGCTCCTGACGTTTTGGTTAGTGAACACTGCTAAATACTTTTCCTGAATAAAAACTTACATAGATTCTTGAATATGATTTCCTGAAAATGGTAGTAACGAATATGTACTGAACGTATAAGATAATGGTACAGCTTTCATACAATTCTTTCAGGCTTCTCTGACATAAACCAAAAATTAGTAAGGATCAACAATATTATCCCTGAAATCAAAATAATATATGCGACTTAATAAAATAGTACTTTTTGCAATAATAATCTTGTGTAGCACCAGAGTATTTGAGAAACAAGAATGATTCATGAGTTATTATTATTTTTGAAAACGTATTAATTTTCTCAGTATATTGCTAATTACAGAATGCAGGGTATTGTCATGGGATTCTTCACTAAACCCACAGCTCATTCAAATTTCTTTTAAAATATTTTAACCAACATGCACTAGAAACACTGGGGAAATGCAGTAACCGAGATTTGTTACATGCCGCTCTAAAAAGATCTCATGGGGGTTGTAGCTAATGTAAGGATGCAAATGGAACATACAAACAGTACAGTACCGTGCTAAGAGATGAAATAAGCACAAGATTGGGGCATTGGGTCATAACTTTTCCAGCCCCAGTTCCCAATTGTGTTGTTCTGCTAGTTTCTCGACATGTGTTTTCTTTTCTTCTTGAGCGCTCGTCGTTATCTGCCGCATCAAAAAAAGAGAGAAGAGGCAGAAGGGAGAGGAAGAGAGGTTAAAGGACTTGCCGCCGCCGTCATTGTCCGCCATCGTAGTCGTCTGCCACCGTCGTCGTCTGCAATGCTGTTCTTCCTTGGAATGTTGGTTAGACATCATCTTCTCTCCCCGTTTTTTCTCTCAATTTCTTGGTTCCTCTCTCTAATCATGATGAATATAACATGTTCGCCGTAGATCGGAATGGTGAGACGATCATATAGCGGCGTAGATCGCTGTGAGGAGGAGAAGAGGAAGGAAGGAAGGAGTAGATTGTCAGAGGATAGTCGCCGTACTCGCTGTGGTTGCCCTAGTTGAGATGTCAAATCCTAATACACTCCTTTTGATCAAGTTTTGTGGATCAAATCATCTAATTAGAGGATGTTTAGTTGGAGTAATTCCCGAAATTCTCAAAATTAATCTCATCCGTGATCTGAAATTCCGTCAGACAATGCTATCTCTATTCATTGTCATTTTAGGGCATCTTAATGGCCTTAATAAATTTTGTTACTGTGGATAAAGTTGTAAACGACTTCAATACCTTGTGTTTGACACCAAGATCACCCTATAGCCCCTGTGGCTTGGGAGATATGATCGTTTTTTAATAAGTCTCTTTTTCAGTGGCGAGAATTTGAACAGTTTTAGATCCATTCAGTTTTTGGCCATCGTATTGGACGAATTCAATCTTTTCATGTAAACAAAAGTTGTAGGGGTTTTCTTCCAAATTGTTGTAGAACACGTTTTTTAGATGGGTATATCTCCAGTTATGAATTTTATAATATTGCTTCCTGTTTTGATCGTTAGAAAAGTTCAGTTTGGTAAAGAGGATGTTTATGCTATCTTGGACATATCTTATGTCAAATCTTATAATATCAAAATTGTAGATACTAGATCTTTCTAGCATCTGGTAGATTTTGAGAATTTTTTTTATATTTGATTTAATGTCTATGAAAAAGAGAATGGACAGTGCTGATATTACGATCGGTAGCAAAATGGTAAATGCTTGAATGGCGGGTTTGGGACTCTATACTATATAGTGTGTAATATATTGTTTGTTTTGTTTTGTTTTGTTTGTATGATGGTGTTGGTTTGCTTGTGATCAGGAGGTGCACCTTTGGAGCGTGCTTAGCTCTCACTTTTGATCTTCGGTGAAGTCAAGTAAATGTGGCTCTATGGTCCAAATGCTTTGGCTCTTTTGTTCAATTGCCACTACTAAATTTTCAATATCTCACACTAGTCGTATAATTTGAAATTTGAAGTAAAGAAAATAACTGGAAATTTTGAATTCCAGATTGTAATTTTGAATTCCAGATTGTATGGGTAGTGTGAGATACTGAAAATTTAGCGGTGGCAATTCAAACATCAAACCCAAAGCATGTGGACCACATCGCCATGTTTACTTGCCTTCACTAAAGATCAAAAGTGAGAGCAGCATGCTCCGAATGTGCACCACCTGATCACAAGCAGACTTTAGTACCAACACCATCATCAAACAAACAAAACAAACAACATATTACACACTATAGCGTCCCAAACCCGTCGTTGAAGCATCTAACGTTTTGTTACCGTTTGTGACAGCAACACTATCCCTTCTCTTTTTCATAGACATTAAACCCAACACTAGATGCTAGAAAACTCCATTATCTACAACTTTGGTATTATAAGATTCAGCATAAGAGATCTCCAAGGTAGTATAAAACATCCTCTTACCCTAACTAAACTTTTCTTCCGATCAAAATAGGACAACAAGCTTATAAAATTCATAACTGGAGATATACTTATCCAAAAAAATATTTGGTCAAATACTTATCCAAAAAATGTGTTCTATAATAATATGGAAAACTTAAGAAAAATCCGACAACTTTTTTTATATCAAAAGTTCAAATGCATCAGTTACGATGGACAGAAACTGGATCTAAAACTGTCCAAATTCTTGTTACTCAGAAATAGACTTCTTATAATGATGATATCTCCCAAAGTACAGGGGCTATGGGGGTGACCTTGATGCTAAAAGAAAGGTATTGAAGTCCTCTACAACTTTTTTCTATAGTGACAAAATTTATTAAGGCTATTAAGATGCCCTAAAATGACAATGAGCAGAAACTGCACAGTCTAACAGAATTTCTGAACAAGGACGATATTACTCAAACTAAACCTCCTCTAATTAGCTTATCCCATCCACAAAACTTGATCCAAAGAATTGGATTAGGATTCGATATCTCACCTAGGGCAAGCACAGCCGGTATGACGACAATCCTCCGATCATCTACTCCTTACTTCCTTTCTCTTCTCCTTACGGCGATCTACGTCGCTCCTACGACCGTCTCACCATTCCGATCTACGGCAAACATGGTATATCCGTCATGCATAGAGAGGAACCAAGAAATTGAGGGCAAAAACAGGAAGAGAAGATGTCTAACCAACATTCCAAGGAAGAACGGCACTGCACACGACGACAACGGCAGATGGCTACGACGGCGACAAGTCCTAAAACCTCTCTTCCTCTCCCTTCTGCATCTTCTCTCTCTTTTTTGGGTGCAGCAGATAACGACGAGCGCTCAGGAAGAAAAGAAAAGGCACGTCTCCTGGTCCTACGTGGGGTTTTTTATTATTTTATAATTTTTTTCTTCTTAAAACTAAGAATAAACATAAGTCCACCATCCCAAGTCTGATTAATACGATTAAGTAGTGAAACGAAAAGTTTTCGGCAAGCTCTACACATTGGTGGTCCCCATTCATCCATCCGAGCAACGGATCAAAAATTCAAATTTTCGTTCTCTCCTTAAATATGGTCAACCTTCGCTAAAAAACTTGATCTACATTAAAATTCATATTTATGCCATTCATTCTCAGGTATTACATTTGTCCAATAGATATTTGGTCCTAGATACATTTTCCTGTCCTCATGTTTCTGAACTTTCTCTTATATTTGACCTGTTGAATAGGATGCAATGAGGTGGCTTGCTAGAAAACAGTGTCATGTCGTGTTTTGGCCATGGCGAGCAGATAGACTGGGGATGGTTTTTTAGATCAAGCAGCCAATATTTTTACCAACATGTGAACATTACCTAGCTGTTCAAGCTACTTGTCCGAAGCCTGTTGGTAAGACTGTTCACCTGTTCGTGCGACTGAACCTCCCAAAAATTAATTCATGCAGATAGATTTGGAGTTGGTGCTTCATACTTCATCACCTCTTTACAGATGACGATTAATTATACGCTGGAGTATGCAGGTCATGCTTTCTACTTGACGCCCATAATTAATTCAGATGCATTAAATTGTTTCAAATAGTATATGATTATGGTGGAAAATCAACAGGAGTATAAAGTCTCTTAGAACAAATCGAAGGCTTCAATATATATACCTCCTGGAGCAGTTTAAGAATGTTGTTTGATTGAAAGTGAATATTTAATACAGCTAACAATCTCCTCAAGCACTCCATAAGAAATGGTGTTCCAGAGAACATTGTAACAACATGACCTTCAAAGACATGGTTACATCCAAGATGGCGTGAGCAAGTCTTCCAATTTTCTTTTGGGGAGATGTCCTATTAACTGCATCTCATGAAATGAACCGTGCGCCCTACAAATCTGTGACATCCAGACCATATCAACTATGGACTGGTAGAAAGACTAGTTAGGAATATTCACTTCTCCATGGAGTTCAATGGCATGCATTCATTTTTTTGTCTCATAAATATGGTAAAAACTTGGACCTCTTATAGGGAAAGTGCATCTTTATAATAGATACTCTGACGTTTCTTCCAAGGGTTATTTATTTATTCAGAGGGTTTAAGTGGAACTGTTACAGAATTTGAAATAAGAGATGCTTTTATATGGAAAATGAATTCCCTAGCAAATGCAATGTATCAATGGACTTGTAGCTTTATGAAATTATTCCTAATTTAGACAAATTTAATCCAAGCATTGAGGATGATAAAGTGCTGGGGTCAACCTTCGGGACCTCCCCCAACACCCCCCCTCCCCATGAAGAAGCTTAGGAGATACTCCCACTTTGCTTCTGCGAAGGTGTGTGTGCTATCAGGGACAGATAGGCATCTTTGATCACACCATGCCTAGAAGCGTAACCGCAGGTCAAAGCCCACATAACGCTGGACAACTACTCCAAAGTACGTGTACTCTAGATGGACTAACATGAAAGCCCGGAGGACAAAGGTCTCTTTAGCCAGTCGGAGCTAAGGACTCCCAAGATGAAGGAGCTTAGGAGATACTCCCACTGTGCTTATGCGAAGGTGTGCGTGCTATCAGGGACAGATAGGCATCTTTGATCACACCATGCCTAGAAGCGTAACCGCAGGTCAAAGCCCACAGATGCTGGACAACTACTCCAAAGTACGTGTACTCTAGATGGACTAACATGAAAGCCCGGAGGACAAAGGTCTCTTTAGCCAGTCGGAGCTAAGGACTCCCAAGACTACTCACAGGAGGCCCCACTATACTGACAGTCAAGCTAAGGTTTCATGCAGCTCCAGGTGAAGTGATGGAAAAGCCCCTTGTGGGGATTTAAAGACATGTTTGCCCTCGTATATTTATGAATATAATGATTATGACATGGGTGTGTTGTAATACTATCATCATCTAATCCACTCCCCTGTAAATACGCCACGGCTGGAACTATACTTGACATGACGTGTAATTTTATTCAAACACCATGAATTGAGCATGAATTAATAAAGGCACCATTGGGATTCATGGTAAAAGTCTGAAAGATCCTATACTTTCTTTACCCTTTGTTTGTGTTCAATTCCCAATGCTTCAATAGAGTTTTCATACACTATCTAATCTTCTATCTCAAGTGAACCATTGAGTCTTACCTTTACATTCGCCCTATGCAGGTCTAAGCACAAGACGAGATCTCAACATAAAGCAGGAACCGAAACTTTGTCTTCACATCATAGATAAATAACACTCAAAGCAGAGCAGTTTCACAAGCTATAGAAGTATCTAGGGCGTGCTTGTTTTCCAGCAAAATTCTGCCATTTGCACCTATGGCAGCACTGAAGCTGCTGCGCCAAAATTCAGTGCTACACCTGTGGCAAAAAAAATCCTACTGCAAACAAGTATAAAAGATGTGTCACGCCAACGATTACTGACCAACCAAACAGCAGCCTTGATGGGTGTGGCAGCCTTATTATGGTGGTGTGGGCAACCAAGCACGCCCCTAATCCTCATAGGAGGATGCAAACTAGAGTACATCATTAGCATTTCGAGATTGAAGGAGGTATTTTTTTGGATGCTCAAGATTACATAGATGAACAAAGGACTGTTACTACTGGAAACTCGAATACTTCTGTGTGTGCAAAAACCCACAGAAAAATGTGAATACTAACGGAAAAATATTTTTCTGACGGTGTACCGTCAGAAAATAACACACAGAAATAGAATGACAGAAAAATTGGGTTCACCGTCAGAAACAATTTTTCTGTGGGTCTCACACGCATAGAAAAATTGTGTTCGGCCAGATTAAAACTAATTTTTCTGTGAGTCAATCCACACAGAAAAAAAGAAATAAATGCACAGAAAAAAACATGTTTTTTTCTATCAGTCTAGGTGAACTCACAGAAAAATTCATTTCGGCCAGATTAAAAATAATGTTTTTATGTAGCCATCCTCACAGAAAAAAGAGTTAAACGCACAAAAAAATTATTTTGAAACAGTAGCAACAGCATATTAAAATATATATTGTCCATACAGTAATTTCTGTGCATGACCAACAAGGTTTCATTCCAATAATACACAAATCAGTAGTCCATCATGAATGGAGTCAACACTTATGTCAAAAATAGAATCAGTCGGATCTATCAGCACATATATCATATATACAGATATGATATCTGGTCATCTACATGTTCAACATGAATACTACAATGAATTCACAAATATAGATATCGAAAAAGAAACCAAACTATTTTTTCTTGTTCAACCAATTGTAAACTGCTTCACCTTGCACTCCATATTTTTTTCTTGTTCAACCAATAGTAAACTGCTTCACCTTGCACTCCATCTCTACCTGTAAGAACAGTCAAATGAAATCATGGTGACAAATTCAATGGAAATAGTAAGGCTATTTGGTTAACCCAGATTCCACTCAATACATATTATTATCCATCGTCTTAATATGAAAGGCAGTGTTTCAGCCATTTTCTGTCAAAATTGAAAAAGATATGGTACAGATATCTTTAGACTAACAAAAGCAGTAAGTTACAGCGCAATCGACAGCAGTACTCGAAGGGACCTGCTATCAGATAAAAGAATCGAAGCATTACTAATGGACCCACTAGCAAATGAAAGAATCAAAGAATTAACTGCTACTGTGAAAGAAACTGTCAATCAGCACTCCATCACCAGTGCTAGGGCTGCAATATATAATCTATTAACAAATATACCATTATAGGGTATCAGTTACAAAAATTCAAAGACATATTCTTTTTCCTCCCAGCTAGGCATTTGTACAAACAGTTGATGCGCTGACCTACTATAGTCTTCTTATCATTTTTCATATATTTATATTGTGGAGCAAAAACTGTTTAAGTTAACCAAGCAGAACACAGTATATCACATATTTATTCAAGTGAGCAACTACCAATTCAAATTTTGAATTTCAAAAAATGACAACTTCAAACAAGATTTTGAAATAGCAAATGATTCCAACTGAAAAAGTCATCAACAACAAAGTTGTACAACTCATCAAGATCTACAACTTTTATTTTGGTCATTTCTTCATCCGACAAAGTGGTAGTATACATTGTTCACAAATCCATAAATCCCTCACATAATTTATGAAACTATATGAGAGATATGTCAATTTGTGAACAATGTTACTACCACTTTATCGGATGAAGCAATGAACAAAATAAAAGTTGTAGATCTTGATGAGTTCAACAACTTTTATGTTCATAACTTTTTCAGTTGAAATCATTTACTGTTTCAAAATATTGTTTGAAGTTGTCATTTTTGGAAATTCAAATTTTGAATTGATAAAACAAAGTCACATGAAAAGATGACCAAAATAAATTGATAGAGCATGATTTTAGAAAATTTTAAGAAAAAATCATCAAATTTGAAGTTAGTATGAGGGCGAAAAACTAGCTACAAGTTTTAGAGAGAGATTAAAAAGAAAAACTGCGCTTGTTCATATGAAGTTAGTATGAGGGCGCTTGTTCTATTTTTCGGTGTGTTTTATAGAAACCTACGGAATAATTATCTTTTTTCTGTGTGTTTTGTAGAAACTCACGGAAAAATTGTAATTTTTCTGTGTGTTTACTTTTTCCTGTGCGTTTTGTAGAAACCGGACGCGAGCCTAGGCGCTGGTGCACAGGGCACACACACGACTGGCTGTGGGCCGAGCCGCTGATGCGCGAGTGCCCTAACAGCCAGGTGAGGGGGCGCCGCTAGAGGGCCGTTGGCGTCCCCGGTCCTGGCTTGGCGACGACTGCGGCGCCACCTCTTCTTGGTGATGATGACCGGACACGAAGCAGAGCACTCCCCTTCACACGGTGGAGCATGCACAAGCGAAGCCGTCACCTCGATGGCCTGGCGAGCGGCTTCCAGATACGGCGATGGGGCAATAGGGGATGCATAGTCGAAATCGAAGTCGCCGGAGTCCTCCATCCATCGCAGAGCCTTGGATCTGCCCTCAGACTACATGGCTAGGAAGAAGGGTGTGGCAAGAGGGGACAGGGAAGAGCTCCTGCCCGTGGAGACCTCCCGCATCCAGAGGGCGCCCAACGCGACTCCACCTTCCGCGTTGATGGGGGTGTCCGCGGCCTTAGGACCCAGCACCTGCCGCGCTGGTGACAAGGAGGGAGTACGCGCAGCCATCGAGGGGGGCACATCGTCAACCTCATCTTCATCTTTGTCCTCGCCTTCCTAGACGTCTTCGACGACGACCAACGAGTAGTCAACCATCAGCTGCATCTCCGTTTTCGCATCCGGTCGTGGCGGCGGAGGGGGCGGGGAGGCGCCAGACTTTGGAGGGGATGGCGCAGCCTCCAAGGTCGAAAGCGGAGGCAGTAGCGATGCGGTGTCCATGCCCAGCTGGGGTCCGGTCACCAGGTAGCAACGGGAGCGGGGGGCCACCAGAGGCGCACCCGTTACCCGGGGCGCATCCAATAGCCGCGGCGGTCCCGGCGGACGTTGCCGGAGGGCGTCAGCTGCTGCGAAGCCAGTCGCGATGTCCGCGGAGGCGCCCCAGCGCCGGCTCCGGCGGGGATGGGCTCAGAGGCGGCCGCGGCACCGGCTCCCGGCGTCGACGGCGGAGCAGGCATGGAGAAAGCCCACGGGAGCACCCCAAAGCCATATCCGGCAGCGGCGCTGCGAGCGTTGGGGGAGCCCGCGGGGGTGCCCCAGCGCCGGATGCGGCAAGGGTGGCAACGGTGGCGACCGCGGCGGCTGCACTCAGCGACGAAGATGGCGCGGGCATGTCCGGGCGAGGGCACGGCGTCGTCCCCTCACCATCACAGATCTCGGCATCAGGGCCGTGCTGCGAAAGGGCCACGCGCGGAGGGATGGAGGAGGTGAGGCGGAGGTGTGCCCTGCTGCCGGAGCGGCAGCCTCCACTGGCCGCGGCCGCGGCAAAGCCGGCAACGGAGCGGAGTTGCGACACGGTTGAGGAGCACCGCTTGGCTGGGTGGAGGGGGCTCGTGGGGAGGAGGTGGGAGAGGTAGGGGGAGGGGGAGAAGGGGGTGGCGGGGGAGGGGAGGCCGGGCGCCGGCGTCGGGAAGGCAACCGGCGCCGACAGCGGCGGCAGCAGGGGTGAGCCCACCAGGGGCTAGGGTTGGGGGTGCGTGGATGGGCAGTCTAGATACAGCCTACATAGATTTGCAGATTCTACTGGACTTGAACTGAACTTAAACTGAAAATAGGATCTACTAAACTTAACCTAAAATTAAACTGAACCACTATCAACTGAGTTGCAAATAAACGGGACGCCAAACACAATACACCAAAACCAAACCTAGTAGCCTTTAAATTATACAAGACTGAAAGACAAAATGCAACGACAAAATGATATGGACTGAACTATCTGCAAAAATCCTGAAATTTGAAACAATTTCCAGAACAAAAATTCAAAAACTGAAGATGAACCATAGCTGCAAAAGACTGAACACAATAGATCAGTAAATCTAAACCACCATTGAGACTATTAAAGGGAAGACAAGTATATAGGAGGAAAACTTGTTTATAAATATATAGAGACTAAATTAACATTTTCAGAAAAAAAAAACACAATAATTTTTCATTCTTCACTTTCCTACTTGCTAATAAATGTATACTAGCTCTCGAGAGGCTATGCATCATCTTGGAATCTCGTTTTGCAAGTAGAAAAATCATACAGAGAGATAGACATGGCTATTCCAAGTTTCTAATTTACTGCCAGCAAGTAATAGATCGGATGCTCTTGAAAGCCAAGAGAGTTTATCAGAATGGCAGTGCAAACCCACTGGCTTCACATATATCACCTTATATCGATGCCACTCCTAGTCCTAGACTTGTGTAATCCCTTCACAATTGCGATATGAAATGTGTTCTGAGCACAGTAATGTGACAACCTGACAGCCCAACCATATAAAGAACAAATTTGGCAATCCAACACATCCCCATTCCGACGCGAACAAAACAAACATTTTCATAACTAAAACTCTGAATATTGACTGCTAAAATCCTGAAAACTAAAACAATTTGCATAACAAAAATTAACAGACTGAAGATGAACCATAGCTGCTGACGACTGACTTCCTTAATGTCGTATCAGTGCATCCAGCATCATGATAATATCAGCAGACTCTAGAGGCTGCAACATGATATCAAAAAAGTTCTTCACTGATTCGCTATAGGCCCAACTCTCAACTGACCTTCTCTGAATATTCTAGGTACATACGGACAGTTCCTCTCAAATGGCCAAGACCTGCCAGGCTGCCACACAATTACCGTTAAACTGGCAGACCAAAAGTGCACACATCATATAGTAAAAGAGAACCGACGAACCATGCCAACCAAAGTAGTTCTCAGCCACTGTAAAACACAGTGCCATTGCTCAGAGTCACCACAACCACACCCACATATATACAGTCATATAGAAACAGCAGCAGGCAAAACACACCATCACCTAGGCCAATGGCCATGGCCGTGGACAGAGCCAACAGATCCAAATTAACTTAGAGCACACCACAAAGATTAGGGATCTGACCATCAGATTTTTTTGCATGATTCAGGGAGACAGAGAGAAGGCATTTTTTTTTGGAACGTGCGCTGCACGTATTTCATTAAGAGAAGTTTAGAGGTAACCAAAGACACGCCCAACATCGCTAGTTGGCGAGATGCCGCCTAGCGTGCGGGTAGACACAAATATAAATCACCACATGGTGGTGCAGCTGAAGTTTGTACTAAGTTACAATTGTCGCGACGATGAGCAATGGCTGGCTTGACGACACGCCGCGCTGGGGTTCCCGGCTGCTGCGAGCAGCGACGATAGAAGAGCGAAGCCGGCAGCCATCCATGCATTTGCTTCTTGCAGGGTGAGATGTAGCAGCTGCAGACTACGACGCGCTCGGCCATTGACGCCGCGAGCGTTCCATACAGACTGAAGAAAGGCTGAGGATGATGCGTTCACTTTCACCATCCGCATTGAACTCCCCATCTAGCCATCCAAATTCAAAGCCATTCGATTTAGAAAATGATCCAGTTAATCTTTAGAAATTTTATTTATTATTATATCCATTGTCCATCTCCATCTGCATCATTCTGTACGTCCTGGACCATCTGGTGCTCATATGGTGCTATGGGCTAGATGGGCCAACCAGCCAAGGTACTTCTTGGGCGGAATTCCTTCTTGGGCCCTTCAAAATATTCCTAGGTCAAGGGTCCAAAGCCCATCCGTGATTCGTTGATGCATTTTCTTGTTTTTTTTCTTTCTTTTTGGCGATGACTTGCTGATGTGCTACGTCACCGCTTAATGACCAAAAAGCGTTTTCAGAGCTACGAATGAAAAAAAAAAGAAAAAAGAAATAGAGCAAGATGATGTGACAACCTTAAATGAAATGGTGTTCACTTATATAACTCCAATTGGTACAACGTGTAGCGTTCCATGCTACAACAATTTTACCCTACATATGCTAGGTTGGATTTTTAAGTATGGAAACAAATATACTAGTATGAAAGTAGGACTGAAAATAACACCGGTACAAAATTGATTTTTGCTGCTGCTAATTTTTTTTAATATCAGTTTCATAAATAATGTATAGACGCCAGTAGAAATAACTATGAGACGGGCTATGTACCACCAATGTAAATTCATTTTACTTGCTATTTTCTTAAGTCTACCATCACTACAAATACATGATTTCTATTGGCAGTAGCATTAAGAAAATAGCCAATATAATGCACTTATACAAGAAGTTTTCTTAACCTAGCGCCAATACAAATAATAAATTAATTTTTTTGAATTTTTCAAATGATCTCAGATGAATACATGATCTAAATGAAAGTTGTAGTATTCGAAAAGATCTACAACTTTGTAGTTGATTGCTTTTTAACTAAAACCATTAAGGGCTTTAAAACTATGTTTTAAGACTAATTATTTTTAATTAATATTTTTTAAATTTCTTAAATGACCTTGGATAGAAAAAATGATAAAAAGCAAAGTTGTAGATTTCAACGAGATCTAAAACTTTGAAGCTAAAACTTTTTCCATATGAATTCGTTTAGAGTTTCAAATATCTATTTCAAAATCTAGCGGAGTCAATACTAGGGGATTGTTTTATGTTGTTAAGTTACAAGTGACTTTGGGGGTGTATTGCGCCAGGCCTGAAATTTTGTGAGTTCGATTTCCAAAAACCGCGACTTTCGTGAATTTAATGCAAAAATGAAAAAAAATCACTAGAAATCAGGTGTGGTTGTCTAGAACGGGCCTCCTCGATTATTTTTTTACTATTTTTAGCCTAATTTGCAATTTCTGAAAAATCAAGAAAACTATTAGTGTAAATCGATTTATAGTGGTAGTTTCCTTAAGAAAAGTGTCAGTGTAAATATTTATAGTGGCAGTTCTTAGGTGACGCATGCAAAGCTTAATGATTTTTAGTGGTCTTTCACACCGGCGGTTGGTAAAAACGCCAATAGAAATATTTAAAGGATTGGCAGTGCTAATGTTTTGTGTACTAATATAATATAAACAAGTAATAATAAGACTATATAAATAAATGGTTGATGGTAATATAAATCTGGATAAGGATGGATACGGATGTCTAGATATCCGATACATCTAATATCTGTATCCGTTTTAGTGTAAAATATGGATATCCATATCCGTATTTGATTTTAAATATGGATGTTAAATGGATTTATCTATATTAGTTTCTAGAGATTATTCCTTATCCGATTCCATGTCCGTATTCAATAAAAATATGAAATATCCGATATTATCTGTAACCGTAAAGTACAAATTATTTTTATTCAATAACAGATATTATGTATCATGTTCTAAAAGTTATCTATGGCTAATGTAATCTTAATATTATTAAAGATATACAGATCTTAAATTTAATTAATTTTAACATGGCTAATCATATTAGTTATTATTATTTTATTTTATTTATACATAGAATTTATTTTTATATATTTGTTGATGCAAAAGTGGATCTGCAAACACAAAGGGCTAACACCCGAAATCGATATCCAAAGCGTGCCAGTCGATTTGACCTGTTAATCGACAAGGATGAAGATACGAGCACTTTGGTCCTGACAACAGCGATACGCCCGAAAATCACGGCCAAGAGGTACTCACGCGGAACTCGAGGATCGTCGAAGATTGCACTGAAGCAATGCAACTCGCCGAATCGATGAGAACTCGTAAAAAAGGAAAAATATGCAAATTGACGAAGTCGCCGGAAAGTAAATAGATGTAAATAAGAGTAAAAGCTGGTTTTTGATATTGATTGATTCATCATTACATTGCCTTTCACTCTATATTTATACCCTGATCTAAAGAAACGTAACCAAATACGACTAAGACACTAAATCCAAATCTAAAGAAACATATGACTCTTATACAAATCAGACTCTAATAAACATAGAAAAGGAAATTAATTCCTATCTTATTCCCTTGTCCGCCTAAATTACGATAGAATTCCCATCGACCTCCTTTGCATCGGCACACTCCCTGTTTCATCGGCAGCAGCCTTCAAGTCTTCTTTCATCGGCACACTTCCTATTTCATCAGCAGCAGTCTTCAAACCTCCTTTATCGACATCGGCAATAATATCCTTAACTTTATCGGCAACACCCCAATCCAACCTAGCTTCTCCACACACCGCCACCATCCATCGGCAGCCTTCTTCACAAGCTGTCTTTTATCGGCTATCAACATACACAATAACTTTTCTTCTGCCGATTAGCCCACTCTGATTATCTTGACACGTGCCAAAAAACGGTGTCAACACATGCCCCCCAATTTCGGAGTATAAAACATTGATGCTCCAAAATTTACTCCAGATAATGTTTGCCTTTACCTATTTTTCTCAACCCATTCTCCAAGCATGACATAATCCGTTACTGAATCTAATCAAATCTAGTTCTGATTCACACATATCAACAAATATCGCACAATCCCCAACTACTCTTGCCATAATTATGGTTAAGATACCGAAATAACAATCCATCGGCAAGATCTTAACATAATTAACGCCACCATTTTAGAATCAAAAGATTTTGTACTGAGATCTTTTCCAAGTCATGATCACTTGCCATCAAATTCCCTGTACAATCCCTTGATTGTCGTGCGAACAGTTACCATATCCATCTGAACCACCTCGACCTACACGCGCGCGGCATAGAGATAAGTCCAGAATACCCCTACACCAAGTAGCCTATAAATAGATTTCTCCGGAACGCTCATCTTCTACCCTCAGACTCCAACCTTTGGCATTCTCTCTCCGGCGGCGACCTCAATGAACAACCACGCAACCTCAACCAACAAGAGCTCCTTCCAGCATCACCTTTAAGTTCTCAGCCGGTGCCTTCACCTTCCTCAGAGCAATGGCGATCAACTTCAACGTCCCCGCGGTTCGTTCTACTTCCGTTACTTTTACCTTGACTCTTTTGATCTTTGCGAGTTCATATAGTTAGTAATTTTTCCCTTTTTCCTCATTCTTTTGATCCTCCGAACTTAGGAACTACGCAACAAACTAGTTATTCCAACCGACCAACCACACCTCCAATGCCTAGGTCCAATGGGCGACCCAGATCCAACTGATTTGATCAACGCAGAAGCTAACAGAATTCCCTTCAAAGCTCAAAATTTTTCTTTGAATCTATGGAAAGATACATTCCGATCCTGGCCCAAACCCACCAAAGGGTGGAAAGATTGGTATTTGAGGGTCAACAGGTCGATGCAGGTGTACTGGGCAGAGCGAAAAATAGACCAATGCATTAGGCTGTCTATTGCCGATATGCAGAAGAATGAATCTATGATGATAGCCACCGCTTACTTCTGGTCAGATACAACAAACACCTTCATGTTTGGCCATGGTCCATCCGCCCCTACTCTTGCCGATGTATACATGCTCACTGGCTTGGACATCTCAACTGTCGATGAGGCTTCCATCTATGGTAGGAGAGCCGAATATAGAGTGAACACACGCAACATCGGCGGCTGGACAGGATACATCCAGGAATACCAAAGGATTGGCACTGTTAACCAGAGGGAACACGCCATATTCTTGAATATGTGGTTGGAGAAATTTATCTTCTGCGGTCGATCGGTAGGACCAACCAACGCCTTCCTTCCTGCAGCCGAACTCTTGGCCAACGGTGTAAGGCTCCCGCTCGGTCGATACCTTCTGAGCTCCACCTACCACCTCCTCCACCAAGTATCCCAGAAGCTTTTGCTTGGTGAACCCATCGGCAATTTGGGAGGCCCATGGTGGTTTATCAATATGTGGCTAAATGCCCATATGCATAAACGTCTGCAGTGGGATTTCTTCGCCCAAGAATTCCCACGAGAAATCGCCGAAGATTACGTTCTTGGAGATGAGGAATCGGCAATACGCCCCCCTCTCAACTTCGGTGAAGCCATAATTGTCCTCCCTGGAACAGAAGCCAATGAAGATCAAATCGGCAGATTTTTCCAGAACTTCTACAATGGTCTTCCTCGCGATCATAGAGCTTGGGTACCCTATACCGATGAAGAGAACAAGTTCCCCCTTCTCTTCAACTTTGCCGATGACGAGCTGAACCAAGACAATGAGCTTATGATGGCCACCATCACTCCCAGGGCAATTCCGGTGAACACATTTGGTAGTGGAAAAAATTCCAATACCACCTATGAGTTCTACAATCCATCGGCAGTATCCCGTCAACTGGCTTTTGGGCAACTGCTAATCAAGCTATGCTTTGCCGATGTGATCAAGCCCAGAGAAACAATCACCAGCGGAACTGAGTGGAGCAGGGTAGTGAGACTCGCCCCCGATGCCGATATCTCAAACGTCGATCTTTCCGTCTGGTCACCAGCGTCTTTTATTACCGAATCATATAAGCAATGGTGGCAAGAATGGAAGGAACAATTATTCACAACATCTGTCCATACATATCGGCATATGATCGATCCCGACTACGCCATTCCTGATGATGCAGTAAGTTTCTTTTAACTTTCTTTTGTTTCTCCTTTTTCATATATCGGCAGCTAATCTTTCTTGTGACAAGCCGATGACAAACCTTTCAACCTCCAACCTATCTCCCCAATTTCAGTGATCGGCTACAACGCCCCCACCTTAGCCGCTTTAACTTTCCAGAGGACTCGTGCCAAGACCGTCACCTCTAGATCAAAGCTAGCAACAGCTAGGGCTACTCCGTTAGCCGCCGCATCAAGCCTAATCAAAGCTTTCAAGGTAATAACCTCGTTTATTTTCACTCATGCCGATACAAACTATATTAATCATGTAACCATCAGGGTGTAAGAGCCGCTGCTGGATCATCATCGACAACTCTTCCAGCACCAAGCACCACTACCTCCAGTCAACCTTTAGAGGTATTCTTTCAACTTTACATTTTATCTGTTAAACATCCAACCTTACACTTGTTTTGCAGTAGCAAATGGGCACATCGGCAAACACACCAGGCGCTCAAGCTCCACGATCAACAAGTGCCGATGCCCCCTAGCCAACTGTCGCTGAGACCCAAGTAAAGCGTAAAGCTTTAACCGATGCCGAGGCTCAGCAAAAACGACAGAAATCTATGTCAGTCCCTGCATCTGCTCCAACACCTGTTAGTTAGCCAACCGATGTAGTCGAACAAGTTGACCCTTCTACACAAAATGTATCATCGGCCATCATACCCCAAGGGCCAACTATTGATGAAGTCGTAAAAGACATCCCATCGGCCAGCTCTGCCGATCCCTCACATGGCCCCCTTCAAGCTGCTCCTTCCAGCCAGGCCCAAGAAATCGCCTTGAAGTAGGTAAACCGATTGACCTATTCGATTTATAATATCCATATCTATCCTTAGGTAGGATCTCTGACTTTCTTTCCTCTTCACAGGAACAAGATTCTCCCAATAGTTGTTTTCTTTTGCTATCGACATCTCCGATGATGATGGAGAAGAAGCGAGTTCTTCCCTAGCACTGGGGACGATATCGGCAGAAATTTATGCCAAGTTAGAAGCCCTTCTGAATCTGTTACAACAAGATACTGCTCAGTTGGTAAACGATTCAGATCCTGCAAAAACTATCTTCAAGACAATCCGTGGCCAAGTTCCTGCCGATGTTGAAGAAACTCTCTTCCCAGCAGTCCATCTAGAGAGCCGACAACTTCAATATCAACGGGCTGCTCACCGTATCGCCGATAGAGCAGCTCAAGCCCAGCTCAAGGAAGAGATGCTACAGCTAAAACAAACTGCCGATGAGAAGCACAAAAGCATCAGCAACTTGCAGACCTCAGGTGCTGATCTTAAGCAGAAGATCCTGGATCTATCGGCAAAGAGAGCAGCTCTTCTAGCTGAACTGGAAGAAGTTGAAACAGCCCTAACTCACGCCAGGCAAGAACAAGACCAGCTTCCTAACGTCATCAAAGCCCTTCAGCAAGAAAGGGATGTCCAAGCTCGCAAGGTCTTGGCCTTGAAAAAGAAACTCAAGCCTGTGGAGGGTGTTGCCGATGAAGACGCTAAAGAATTGAAGGAAGCCGATGAGATTCGCCTGCGTGCAATATCGGCTATTCAATCTTTGTTAAATCTGTAATTCCCATCTAGTGCATCGGCAATGACACATTGATGCTTTGTTTAACTCTAGCCGATAGGATTGTTATCGGCAATTATACTTTTATGCATCTATCCAGATACTAGGGTAATATTTCTTTAAATATTTTTCATTTAATGCTCTGGGAAACACAACCCCTTCGAGGGTTTCGAGAATATATGCATTACCAGGAACAGATTGATTTATCCGATATAGACCCTCCCAATTAGGCGACCATTTGCTAAACTTTGAACTTTTAGTCCCAATCGGTAAAATCAACTTCCAAACCAAATCCCCATCGACAAACTTCTTTATCTTCACCTTCTTGTCATACCATCTGGCTATCCTTTTCTTATTCTCTTCGATGCTACCTATAGCCTTTAACCGATGACCTGCCACATCTTCCAACTCATCTTTCATAAGGGTATCATAGTCATCAGCTGTCAATTGATCTTGAGAATGTATTCGTCTAGAGCCAGTTTTAATCTCCCAAGGCAATACTGTGTCATGTCCATATACCAACTGATAAGGTGTTACCTTGGTTGCACCATGACACGACATCCGATATGACCACAAGGCTTCATTTAATACCGTATACCACCTCTTAGGATATTCTTTAATTTTACGCTTAATGAGCTTGATAATTCCTTTGTAAGAAGCCTCAGCCTGACCATTAGCTTGGGCATAATATGGAGAAGAATTTAAAACTTTAATCTCCATACTCACAGCAAACTCATCAAATTCCCCCGATGTAAACATGGTACCTTGATCGGTAGTGATAGTTTGAGGAATACCAAATCGGTAAACAATATGCTATTTCACAAAATCAATCATATTAGCCGATGTCACCTTTTTCAAAGGAATTGCTTCAACCCATTTTGTGAAATAATCGGTAGCAACCAAAATAAATTTATGCCCCTTACTCGATGGTGGATAAATCTGATCGATGAGATCAATAGCCCAACCCCGGAACGGCCAAGGCTTAATTATGGGGTTCATAGCCGATGCGGGTGCTCTTTGAATATTACCAAATTTTTGACATTCCTGACATCCTTTAAAATATTTAAAATAATCTTCGAGAATAGTCGGCAAATAATATCCATTTCTTCTGATCATCCATTTCATCTTGAAAGCCGACTGATGAGCCCCACATACTCCTTCATGAATCTCACCCATCAAACTTTTTGATTCATCAATGCTAACACATCTGAGTAAAACTCCATCTATGGTACGGTAATATAATTCATCATCAAGGAGCACATACTTGGTAGCTTGGAATCTTATACGTCTTTCAACCTTTTCAGATGGATCCTTTAAATAATCAACAATTTCCTTTCCCCAGTCATCGGTATCAACTGCCGATGTTAATACTTCTTGAATAGGCTGATACCCTGAAGCATGCTGAGCTAATCGATTAGCCTCTTCATTATGCAATTTAGAAACATATTCCAGATGAAAATTCCTAAACCCTTTCAACAATTGTAGACATTTCTCATAATATAAAATTAAACTTCACTTCGGCATTCATAAATTCCAGCCAACTGATTTATAACTAGCATAGAATCACCAAAAATTTCAACAGCATCGGCATGTATCTCCTTAAGCAATTCTAACCCTTTTATCAAAGCTTGGTATTCAACCTGATTGTTTGTTGATGTAGCAACAATCGGCAATGAAAACTCATACTTCTTCCCCTGAGGGGAAATTAACACAATGCCGATGCCTGCTCCTTCACCACATGTAGACCCATTGAAGAAAAGTGTCCAAGGAGCAATCTCCAAAGAGTCCACTATGTTGCAATGTTGAGTGACAAAATCAGCCATAACCTGCCCCTTAACTGCCTTAGCCGATTCATAACATAGGTCAAATTCTGATAACGCTAAAATCCACTTGCCAATTCTACCACTTAATATCGGCATCGACAGCATATATTTGATCACGTCATCTTTGCATATGATAGTACACTCCGCCGATAGTAAATAATGCCTCAACTTAATACAAGAAAAGTATAGACACAGACATAATCTCTCGATAGCTGAATACCTGGTTTCAGCATCGACTAACTGTCTGCTCAAATAATAAATAACACGTTCTTTCCCCTCAAATTTTTGAATAAGAGCTGAACCGATAACAGTATCATCAGTTGACAAATACAATCTGAAAGGTTTCCCGTGTTGAGGTGGAACTAGCACTGGAGGATTTGTTAAGTAGCTCTTAATTTCATCTAGGGCTAATTGCTGCTCATCTCCCCATCTAAATTCCTGATCGGCTTTCAATTTCAGTAATGGACTGAAAGCCTTGATCTTACCCGACAAATTAGATATGAATCTCCTGATGAAATTAATCTTACCGATCAAAGATTGTAATTCAGTTTTATTGGCAGGAGCAACCACCTTGTTGATTGCCTCAATAGACTTCCTACTAATTTCAATGCCCCGTTGATGCACCATAAAACCCAAGAATTGTCCTGCCGATACACCAAATGCACATTTATTAGGATTCATCTTTAGTCCATGCTTCCTTGTGCACTCCAGTATCTTTCGTAGATCGGTTAGATGCTTTGTGATATCTCCAGACTTAATCACTATATCATCGATGTAGATCTCTACTAATGTGCCGATGTATTCATGAAAAATAAAGTTCATAGCTCTTTGATAAGTAGCACCAGCATTTTTCAAACCAAACGTCATAACTATCCATTCAAATAATCCCACATGACCTGGACACCTAAAAGCAGTCTTGGGAATATCTTCTTCAGCCATGAATATTTGATTATAACCCGCATTACCATCCATGAAGCTGATAATTTGATGTCCTGCTGCAGCATCAATCAACAAATCAGCAATCGGCATTGGATAACCATCCATCGGTGTGGCTTTATTGAGATTCCTGAAATCACTACAAACACGAAGTTTCCCATTTTTCTTATAAACAGGAACCACATTAGAAATCCACTCCGCATATCGACACTGCCGAATAAACTTTGCCTCAATTAATTTAGTTATTTCGGCCTTAATATCAGGAAGTATATTAGGATTGCATCGGCGCACTGGCTGCTAATGTGGCCGAAATCCAGACTTAATAGGCAACCGATGTTCAACTATCGATCGGTCTAATCCAGGCATTCCAGTATAATCCCAAGCAAAACAATCTTTATACTCTTTTAACAAATTGACTAATTGCTGTTTACACTTGGAATCTAACTTAGCACTAATAAAACTAGGCCTTGGCCTATCACCCTCACCAATATCTACTTTTACTAAATCATTAGCCGATGTAAACCCTTGACCTAATTTTTCATCATCAGCAAACCTATCCATTAAAATTCTTCTTCAGAACCGACTACTTGGATCGGTGGAATTTTATAATCAGCAACCTTCAGGAACTCTTTTCCCAAGCTTCTCCTGATATGCACTTGGTTCGTTCATAAGTATCTGATTCTGCCGATGCGATGATGTAAGAAGAATCACCAGGAACAACTTCAATTTTATCCCCAATCCATTGTACGAGGCACTGATGCATTGTAGAAGGAACACAACAATTAGCATGAATTCAATCCCTTCCTAGAAGCAGATTATATGCACCCTTGCCATTAATAACAAAGAAAGTCGTCGGTAAGGTTTTGCTGCCGATGGTCAACTCAATGCACACTGTCCCTTTAGCTGGTGACACATTGCCTTCAAAATCCTTTAGCATCATATCGGTTTTGGTTAAGTCTTGATCTCCCTTACCAAGTTTCCGATACATCACATAAGGCATAATATTAATCGCAGCTCCTCCATCAATAAGTATCTTAGATACAGGCTGCCCATCAACTCTGCCTTTCACAAACAAAGCCTTGAGATGCTGTCTCTCATCATCGGCAGGTTTCTCAAAAACAGCCATCATTGGATCTAGCGTTAATTGAGCTATTTGGTCAGAGAAAACAGCTTCTTCCTCATTATCAGGGAGTGCCAAAAATTCCATCGGCAATATAAACACCATATTGACATCTGCCGATGGGCCTTTATTTTTGTGCTTTATTTGCCACTGCTGATTACTAGATCTCTCATTGGAGGAATTCTCTTCTCGGTATAAGTCCTCTTGACACTCTCGCTGCATCCTCCTTTTCTGTGTCTTTGTCAAACCTTCTAGACACCATTGAGGAAGTTTAGTTTTCCAAACTGGCTGATAATAGGTCCTAGTTGACTCTACACGACGTATATTAGGATCCCTGTAAAATATTTCTTCATCAGGAACTCTTGCGTTTGCCATCTCTTCAAGCTCCTCTTGGTTCCTCGGAAAATATGCAGCGCGTTTACCAAGCCTCTCATGTACACTAAGCCTGCCCCCCAGCTGATCATGTACTGATGTTTTACCCCTGATCGGCTCATTGATGGACAAACCTTGATTGCCAGGTTCAAACCTCCTTTCTGAACGATTAACTCCATAATAACCATTGCACTCTGGGCAATTTTCAACAGTAGGTAATTTAATACCTTCTTCCTAACAATAAATAAAAAACGGACATCTCCAATGATCCTTATGCCGATTCCACTCCTCTCGGCGTTTCTCTTCTTGCTGTTGTCGATATCGGTCCCTTCGCTGACGCCAGCCCTCCTGTTGTCTTCTATGGGTAATCACAATGCCAGATCGAGGAGGCTTTCCAGAATTGCTACTTTCTCCTAGTAGCCCCTTGCCTTTTGCATCATCGGTAGTTATCCGATGTTGGGGATCCACTGATGCGTTTTTCTTAGCAGCTTCTGATGTCAACACCTTAGTCTCTCCTTCAGCATCCAACATATTTGCTAGAAAAGGATGTTGATCAATTTTCATCGGCTTCTGGATCTTGGAATTACCAAATTTAATTCTCCCAGATTCAATAGCTAATTATAACTGTTGCCTAAACACTTTGCACTCATTTGTACTATGTGAAGTTGCATTGTGCCATTTGTAATACAGCATTTTCTTCAACTCTTCTGCCGATGGGATCACATGATTAGGTGACAGCTTAATCTGGCCCTCTTGAAGCAGAAGATCAAATATCTTATCGGCTTTGGTGATATCGAAAGTAAACTTCTCTGGCTCTTTTTGACCAAAGGGATAAGATATCGGCTTTTTATTTTTAACCCACTTAGCCAAACCGATAACTGGCTCTTCATCTGAATCAGAATCTTCTACCTCTCCGACAAATGAAACCTTCTTGTTCTAATTTCTTTTGGGTTCAAAAACTCTAGTATCTTGATCAAAAATCCTTTGCACGAGATGACTTAGGCTTTTGAACTCTTGAGAAGCATATTTTTCCTTAAGGTGTGGCAACAATCCTTGGAAAGCCAAATCGGCAAGTTGCCGATCATCCAGTACTAGGCTATAACACTTATTTTTCACATCTCGTAGCCTTTGCACAAAGCCTTCCACCGATTCATCATTACGCTGTCTCAATTTTACCAAATCGGTAAGCTTCTTTTTATGAACTCCAGCAAAGAAATATTTATGAAATTATTTTCCTAGATCAGCCCAAGTAATAATAGAATTTGACGGTAATGAAATAAACCATGTGAATGCTGATCCAGACAAAGATGATGAAAACAAACGAACTCTTAATTCATCTCTACTAGCTGCCTCTCCAGATTGAATAATGAAGCGATTAACATGTTCCATGGTTGATGTATCATCTTGCCCAGAGAACTTAGTGAAATCTGGTACCTTGTACCGATTTGGGAGAGGAATTAAATCATATGCCGGAGGATATGGAGTCCGATAAGAATAAGTATTGACCTTGGGTTTTATCCCAAACTGATCCTTCATAATCTCTGCTATTTTATCGGCCCAAAAAGCATCAACATCTTGTTGACGATATGGCTGAATTTCTACAGGAGGTACTTGCTGATATCCCTCTGCATATCTTTGTGGCCCACGATCTCCAGCAATCGGCATATTTGCCATTACTTATGGTCCATTAACCTGCTAGAAAGGATTCATCAGCTGAGCTGCCGATGCTTGATTCTGAAAACCAGCTTGCATATGACCTTGATGAATCCCTGCAACTTGCTGATTTGGCTGAACTGTATGTTGAGTTAGAAACTGCCCTGACCAACTATTATTAGCGTTCATCGGTACAAAATTTGCCGATGGCTGGTAATTTGCTGGCATTACTGGATAATTACAACCAGCTTGAGGCATGAACTGGACTCCAGGTTGACTTACAGCAGGAGCCTTCTGTTGCATCGGTAACAAGTTTGCCGATGGACTTGAATTAGATGTTTGACCCAAAGGCATCTGAAAACTTCCTAGAGTTGGTTGCACAGTAGTTGCTGTAGTATATTGAGGCACTTGAGCTATCGGCGAACCAGCCGATGGCATAGGAGCTTTTCCTACTGTGTCAAACACTTGAGATAACCCAGGGTTAAAAGCAGATGGCTCTGGAGGCATACCGTATCCCCACCAATTAGCAGGAGTCTGGTTATTCTGTGGCACATGACCTGATAAAGCCGATGCCGATAGATCTGTATTAAGCTGAACTCGTCCTGATAATACTGAATCTGATCGCATCGGTGTAGATTGTACGTTAGATAAGCCTGCTGATACTGGAGGGGAAGAAACTTTTATACCCACAACGGCTGGGGGAGCCGATGGAGTAATAACAGATGCTGACTCTGGTTGATGATAGGCAGGCCCAACGTAATGCGGTGATGCTCGCCCTTCTTTGAAAGTTCGAACCACAGCATTATGAACAGTATTGGACAACACATTGGAGTGATTAATTAAAGCATAATTTACTGCAGAATTAACCATCTCTTGAAGTTTACCCGGATTAGAATCAAAGGTAACTTGCCGAGGCAACGGCAAATCTTGCTTCTGGATAACTTGTCCACTCTTGTTCAAGCTGAATGACTTCAAGCAAAGCTGTCTGTATTCTTCTATAGCCTTTTCCATAGCCTGCTTCTGTTCTTCCTTAAGATCTTCTTCTGATACCGCGATGATGTTCCCCGCATCGATCTCAGGATTGAACATATTGATCAGATCTGGTCCCACCGGGCGTGCCAAAAGATGTGTTGATGCAAAAGTAGATCTGCAAACACAAAGGGCTAACACCCGAAATCGATATCCAAAGCGTACCAATCGATTTGACCTGTTAATCGATAAGGATGAAGATACGAGCACTTTGGTCCTGACAACAGCGATACGCCCGGAAGTCACGGCCAAGAGGTACTCACGCGAAACTCGAGGATCGTCGAAGATTGCACTGAAGCAATGCAACTCGCCGAATCGATGAGAACTCGTAAAAAAGGAAAAATATGCAAATTGACGAAGTCGCCGAAAAGTAAATAGATGTAAATAAGAGTAAAAGTTGGTTTTTGATATTGATTGATTTATCATTACATTGCCATTCACTCTATATTTATACCCTGATCTACAGAAACATAACCAAATACGACTAGGACACTAAATCCAAATCTAAAGAAACATATGACTCTTATACAAATCAGACTCTAATAAACATAGAAAAGGAAATTAATTCCTATCTTATTCCCTTGTCCGCCTAAATTACGATGGAATTCCCATCGACCTCCTTTCCATCGGCACACTCCCTGTTTCATCGGCAGCAGCCTTCAAGTCTTCTTTCATCGACACACTTCCTATTTCATCAGCAGCAGTCTTCAAACCTCCTTCATCGACATCGGCAATAATACCCTTAACCCATTGTTCGCCTAAACGGCCGTTTAGTCCGTTTAAACGGTAAACAGAAGTCAGTCGTGTTGTTTAGGCCCTAAACGGTGAATTAAACGGTTGGGCCATTTAAACCCGTTTAAACCGTTCAATCCCGTCTAAACGGTCTAAACAAAATAAGATTAAACATGATTAAATGAGCTAAGCAACCATTTAATCCATAATTAAGTGAATTAAAGGACTACGTCTATCACAAGCGACATGAAACTAATTAACATTGTAATTATATGAAGTGTTGTGGGATTTAGATTTCTTCCAACAAGATTATTTGGTAGAATATTTGATTTTTACATGTGTAAATATGTATGGGTTCTAGCAAATTTTATTTTTACCTACATAAATATGTATATTTTATTGTTATTGTACAAAACCGTTTAGGCCGTTTAACTCCGTTTAAACATCGTTTAAACGGTCTAAACGCTAAACGAAAGGTGGCCGACTGTTTACCGTTTAGCGTTTAGAAAAACATTGCCTTAACCTTATCGGCAACACCCCAATCCAACCTAGCTTCTCCATACACCGCCACCATCCATCGGCAGCCTTCTTCACAAGCTGTCTTTTATCGACTATCAACATACACAATAACTTTTCTTCTGCCGATTAGCCCACTCTGATTATCTTGACACGTGCCAAAAAACGGTGTCAACAATATTTAAATTCAATAATTAATATATATTATCTATAATTATATTATATTTTATATATTTAATTACTGAAATATTGATTAAAATATTTTATTCTTGGTAGTTGTCTTTATTCACAGTGTTATATAGCTATATTTTAAATCCCTTCATCCATAATGATTTTATTATATCGAGGTATCTTTAAAATCAAGTAGATATTCAAACTCGAATCCAAATTCGAGATATTTGTTTTGCATTGGTATCCTATAATATTCATATCTATATTCGAATTCAAATTAAAATGTGGTAAATAGTGGTATCTGAATCTGTATCCGATCCAAATCCATCCCTAACCTAAATCTGGAAGAGAGATCACGGAGGAGCAGTATGACAGTTGTTCGCTTGAACTGCTTTTCAACCAATAAACAGTAATTTTCTGTCACAATAAATCAACATAAACATCAGCGTAAGTCAAATTTCAGCATAAGCGAACAGGTAACTGGGCCGGCCTTTTGCTACTCCAGTCTCCAGCAGCCTCTCTTGTTCCTGTACTCCATCTGAGCAGTGAGCAGTCTCCCTTTATGCAGCAGCACCCACAGAAACAGGGTGCAAAACCTTTTCTACCACACCTCACACCACCAGCACCTCTTTTTCTGACCCTTTCCCTTTTGTGTTGTGGGCTGGAAGTGGGTCCCCACCCTCTCTGTCTATCATCACCCTCCTTCCACTAGTAGAAGCCTAGAAGGAAAAGGAAAAAACCCTCTCTTTCTTTCCCAGAGCTCTCTCTCTCCCTCTCCACCCGGCCGCCACCATGTCAGGCCTCTACAGCCAGGGCTTCTCCCCTGCAAGAACCCTCTCCCCCCAGATTAGGAGCAACCCCGACGCTGACAGGTACTGATTTCTCACCCGGATTACTTTCTACCAACTCTTGATCCGACGATTGCTCCGTTTCCGCGCTTCCTTTCTTTCTCCCCCGCGATTGATTGGTTTGGTGCGCTGTGCTGACGGTACCGTCCCTGCTTGCTTGCTTCCTCCGCAGCCAGTACTTGGCCGAGCTTCTCGCGGAGTACCAGAAGCTGGGGCCCTTCATGCAGGTGCTGCCCGTATGCAGCCGGCTGCTCAACCAAGGTGAGCTCTTTTTTTTTTGATCCCTCGCTTGCTCACTGTTGCTTGCCGATTGGTGGCAAATCCTGTGCGCTTCAAGCTCAGAGGGGGTTTCTCTGCAATCGAGATTGGGGAATCGCCCGGCTTCAATGCTCGGGTGGCTGCCGATCTTTTTCAGCAGCTTTTATGCTGGTGGGGGATAGTAGAGTTGCCAAGCCGTCATCTTGATTTGTCTTCACTGGCATAGAGCGATCCCGTTAGTCTTATTGTCCCTGTTTCGTGATTGGATTGGCCTTTAGAGTGATAATATAGAGAATTGTTGTGATTCTCTTGCTACCAAGTTTGGTAATGAGTTCTTAGTTCATACTAGTTGATCCACCATCAGTGATCAAGATGGCTGAAAAACAGCATAGGGCCCATTGATCAGGGAAGGTTTATATAGAGGATGCAATTAATTGTTCATTCCATCCTCGTGGCTTGCATTGTGCAGAGTAGAGTGATAACTTAGTTGGACTGCATTGCATATTGATTATTATCTTGTTTAATAAAAATAGTATATTGTTTGCATTTGAGGAAATCATCTATAGGACAACACACTCTGCTATCTATAGCCTATTCTTTGAGATGTTTCCTACCCTTTTTTTATGTGTGCTTCTACCTGCTATTATGGCACCCTATGTTAACACAATTTATTATTTCTTCTTTTCTGACTACTAACTCTGCTGATTTTCTTTTTTATGTCCTTTGTGTCATGTAGAAATCATGCGGGTATCAAGCATGGTTCATGACCATGGATTTAGTGATCTTGACAGGCGCCGGTTTAGAAGTCCTAGTCCTATGTCTTCACCAATTGTCCGGCCTAATCTACATGGAAATGGATTTGGTCCTTGGAATGGGATGCACCAAGAGGTAGGTGTATAATATATTAATTGCTGAAATAAGCTTCCTTTTTTAACATGTTCTAATCCCTTCAGTAACCTTCGTTTGTTATGCTATAGTTTCATTGTTTTTGGAATTCCAATTCTTGCAACATTCTGATGACGGATAAAATCATGAAGGCTATGATGCTCTATAGAATCTAATAAAAAAACCAAGCCCCGTAAATCCGCTCCCACAGGGAGTCGACCCAGGTCTGCTGGGTGCTACTACGGCACTAGGGCCTAGTGGCTGCAGACCCATATTGTTACAATATTCTGTAGTGAAGATACTTGAGTCCTAGAGGGTGTGTCTATGTCATATATAGTAATGTCTACTTTTAATATAACAGAGATTCGGCCTTCCTCCTCCTGGAACAAGTATGGATTGGCAAGGAGCACCACCAAGTCCTGGCTCTTATATTGTCAAGAAGATCGTACGCTTGGAAGTTCCCGTCGACTCTTACCCTAATGTACTGCCTCCCACAACCTGTGCAGTTTATCCTTCAGCACTGAATGACATTTCTTTTCTAATATCTTCTATTTTAAATTTTCTCTAGTTCAACTTTGTGGGGCGCATTCTAGGCCCAAGGGGTAATTCTCTAAAGCGAGTTGAAACATCAACTGGCTGCCGTGTTTTTATTAGAGGAAAGGGTTCCATCAAAGACACAGAAAAGGTAACCAAAATATTGTTTTGCTTAATCGCACCACACTTGTATGTTTCTGTACTTATGGTATCTTAAATTTAGCAAGGTTTTATAGCTAGATAGGTGAAGGAGCTCCTCTATTAAAGTATTGTCTGTCAAGAAACTCTACGAGCTGCATGCCACTTCAGATTTCTTGGTTGACTTCTAGTACTAACATTGTTCAACTAGTCTTGCTTTTGTCATTTCTGCAATAGACTAGACATCAGCATTCACGATCAGAAAACAGGAGCCAAGCCTTTTTTTTTCCTTGACTTGATCAGAAAACACGAACCAAGCCTTTTTTCCCAGTTGACTAACTCAAACAGTATAAGGACAAACATAATTTTGGACTAACATTTGGATAAAAATAAATAAATGAATGCTTACTTAGGCATCACTTGCCATTTATTAGATTAGATCTTATTGGCTTGGGACAGAGTGACAGAATGTCCTGCTCAAGATCCAGATCCCCCATGCCCATGGGACCCTGAGAAAGAGCAGCATTGTGATGACTAAGGGCAGTAGGCCACTTACCTTAGGCAAATAATTTTAGGAGAAATTCTGCCATTTTTGCACTCTTCGTTTCTTTCTCTATCCTTCAGAGCAACATTAGTTTGTCCATTTTTGTTTATGGCACAAATTCAAACCAAGGAGTGCTTCAATTCTGCGCTTATTGTTTTCTCGCTGTCACTAAATCAAAATATTTATGGCATATTCAATGGATTGAAGCAAAAACTATGGGTTGCCTACTTATTTTTTTCTTAGAAGCTGTAGATAAGCCACGCCAAACAGGGCCGATCCTAGATACACAGCTGGACTCTCCCCACTTCTAACTTTTGGCTCTCCCTATCAATAGCAGCAGAAGTGCTGAAAAAAGAATCGGTGTTTGGGAAGCTTGCCTGTTTTTTTTTTCTTCCTTAGATTAGAAACTAAAGATAAGCTGTGCCAAACAGGGCCAATCCTAGATACATTGTATTGTGAATATCCAGTAACCCTACTAATGGTACGGATATTTTCGGTCAGTATCCAAGTCCAGATATTCAATGTCTGACACTGTATCCAAATCTAGATAATCAGAATCATATATGATGTCAATATCCATTCATATCTTATCCAACACAGCGACACTACCTGACAATGTCCGTAACCAAATCTGAATTCGAGAAAAAAATGACTATTTGAATTCGTATCCGTAGCCGTAGGTATCCATCCGTATCTGATCCATTTGCCCCCTAGCTACTAGAGCCCTCTACTAAAGATGGCTTGAAGAATCACATCTATTTGCTGTTAGTTTCGCTCGCTATGCCATGAGCCCATGACCTAGACTTTGGTAACTTGTCAAATAGTAACATTTGGTTATTCCTTATGGTCAGATATGTTCGATTACTGCAAGTGAATTCCATTCAGTCTGACCTCTTTAACTTATTCCCCTTACACCATTATTACAGCAATCAAGAAGTCATATTTCCCCTTCCTGTCATTCTCTTCTGCCCCTTCCTGTCATTCTCTTCTGCTTAACTCCGCAAGGGTACGCTTTTTTTTTTTTTTGGGTTACTTCAGGAGGAGAAGCTTAAAGGAAAACCTGGGTATGAACATCTGAATGAGCCACTGCATATACTGATCGAGGCTGAGTTACCAGCAAATGTCATTGATGCAAGACTGAGACAGGCACAAGAAGTCATGGAAGAATTGCTAAAGCCAGTGGTAAGTTCTTCTAGTGTGTAAGTTCTTCTAGTGTACAATAAACTATACTGGGACACTCCTATGTCAATTGGTCAATGCTGTGGACAGATTACATGATCCATGTATCAAATCTAATAATATTTGGATATTTATCACTTCGTCTAACTCATTTTAGTTTGCAAATCACTACTCTCCATTCTCATATGAGAGGCGTATTGGTTCTAGAAAAGTTTTTACATATGACAAGCGCGTAAGGTGTGGATGCCTCGGTTCCGCATACACGCATGCAAGTTTTCAAGAGGAAATAACTCAAACGCGTGCATGCAGTCTGTTTATTGATCGCGAGTCATTTGCTTCTCCTTCCCAACGGCCAGATGCACGCATACTTAACTTGTTCTCAGTCGTACTGCTTCCCTTCTATACAACCAGCTCTCGCTCTTAGCCATGGAGGAAGTGTCGCTCTTGGACGCATTTCTATCTCTGTCCATCACTTCTGTTACGGCATCGCTCAGCCCCTCACTGCCACTGGCAACAGACTTGGCCGCCTTGCTGGAGTTCCTTCATGGCCTCAGTTGGGTGCCAGACTCCGAGGATGAGGTTGACGAGGATGCGCTCATGGCCGAGATCGACAAAGTGGTTGCCGCAGCCGAGATCGACGAAGTAGTTGCCGGGGCAGAAACCAAGCTTGTCGTCGCAGCCGAGATCGACGAAGCAGTTGTCGGGGCCGAGATTGACGAAGCAGTTGCTGGGGCCAAAACCAGCGACGGTAAAGATGCATTAGACCATGAGGAGTGGCGCCGTCGTCGCGGCATCGGGATTCCGTGCTCTCGCTGTGGTCTCATACACGGGGAGTAATCGTTAGGAGCTTGGATCTATGGCTTCAAGGAGTTTGACTGGCAGGTAATTTTCCCTAACATCGATAATCTAAAGATGGACGGCGACACCATATTGCTCCCAGAGCACATATGGATGACCGAGAGTGCTGCTCATATTCTAGACTCAACCAATGTAGGCGATAAGCAAGATTAGTTGTTGCTCATATTCCAGACTCGTCAATGGCATCCCAATCGATCGGACTGCTATTGAGGTCCCAATCTAGTGTTGGCTCTTGGTTGAGATCGAATCCTAAGTGTGCCATGGATTGGAGAGGAGAGGTGAGTATAAGAATTGTTCATAGAAGACGGGAATATATAGGGAGGCATGGTGGATTCAAAATTTAGGGTCGCAAGAGTTTGTCTAGCGCGAGCGTTGGAATCTTTAGCGCTGTGTTTTTCATAACCGACGTTCCCGTGGAACCGAAATTGAGTCGTACGTGGGAGATAGTAGAAGACCAAACGATTTGCCGAAAATACGATAGCGAGATGGCACGGCGCGGGCATCGCAGGAGAGCTGGAGGGCGTGCAAGCGTAGTGGGATTTCTTGGCATGCGGAGCGTCGCGAATGGTTGGGACATCGCACATGCAGCATGCAAGATTAATTAGCGCGGCCAGGAGTTAATAAGATTTAGATGGAAGTTTGGATTCCTTGGTCTTGGTGAAAACTTCTTAGACGCCTCTCATATGAGAATGGAGGGAGTATAACAGACTAATGGTGTCAAGCTTTGCATTACTTAGTATCTAGTGACTTCTAGCAGCTAAGATGCACATGTACCCTATATTATTTTGTCTTGTCTAACTATGCAAACTGAAGTCAACAACAAAAGCAAATGTATATACTAAAACTGGAAAGTTTGTAGTATGCTATTCAATTGCAACTTTCTCAAAATATGAAGCATTCGTACTTTTGCCTAATATATCGTTAACTGCATGTAAATCATGAATTTCCCTGAAGTAAAATTAAAATGGCATTTTGGGATGTGTGTACCTATTACTTTTAAAACATTATCTAGCTGTGTCTTTGTGCATGTAGATTGGACATACAAAGGTTCATAGGTAAGTTTGTCTCAAAGGATACTATAGTATTATAATGTTGAAAGGTTAAGATACATTGTCATTCTCGACAATACCACCTCTTTGTCAGTGACTTATGGCAGTATTAATTGGTTCCGTAGAGAAGATATATGTGTTGTCGTTTACTTGCAAGTAGTGGCCAGAGAAGAAATGCTATACTGAACTCTGAATACCATTAGCCTTGGCCTGTTCTGGCTGAGAGCAATTTTTTCACTCAATGTTTCTGTAAAGTGTTTTCCACTTCACAGTCACTTCTCAGGCATTGTATGCATATATTGTATTTTTCGTTATATTTTCTTCTCTAACTTCTTAGAAATTCTGTAGAATTATGAGTGTCTTTTAGTTTCCGAGCACGCCTTAAGCTCAGAACTCAATTTTTGCGTTCCTTTGATGTAGGAAGAGTCACAAGATTTCTACAAGAGGCAACAGCTGAGGGAATTGGCTATGCTAAACTCAACTCTGAGAGAAGATAGCCCTCACCCTGGAAGCGTCTCCCCTTTCAGTAACGGTGGCATGAAACGCGCGAAACCAAGCCAGTAGAGAAGCTTTTGGCTCTCCACCCTTCAGTCGTTCATGGTGCAGCACCAGCAAGGTGCCCTTGAACTTGCGCTGTCCGTGTCGTGGGTGCTTGTGTAATAAAAGGCATGCATTTGCTGCTGGACAGGTAGTCTGGTACCAAGTGTGTCGTCCCCTTGAGATGAGGAGAAATCGATGGCTGTTGAACTGTCTCGATCTTCGGTGGATCCAGCCATGCTGTTGTAACTTGTAAGGTGATGGACATTCGTTTTATTCGTTATTGACTGTTAACCCTAAGTAGATTATGATGCTGAGGATAGGTGGTTTCAGGGGAGACTAGTTATGCCCTGATAATGTGAGCTGGTTCGTTTAGGTGTTTAATTAGCTTGTATTGTTCGCGTTACATTCTGGAGTTGCAATATCACAGATGATGACGCACTCCGCTCTATGATAGTTTGATGACAACTTTGAATGAACCATGTGAATTCAGAGTGTTAGTACTTCTGTGAATCGATGGGGCGTTTATATAATGTGTATTTTCAAATGAACTGCCCGCTAAATTATATTTTAGTTACTCCCGCCATACCTGAATATACTAATGTCTAGAGCTATTATAAGTCAAACTTTTTTAAAAATTTGATTGAATTTATAGAAAAGAGTCAAGATTTATGACACCAAACTATATTTTTATAACATGGTGTCACAAATATTTATATTTATATTTTTTATAAATTCGGTGAAACATAAAAAGTTTGACTTAAGAAACTCTAGAAAATTGATTTATTTAGAGACAGAGAGATACGAGTAGATGTATCTGAACTACCCATCAGATTAGTGTGTGGTTCAATTGATGCCCGTTTGCGGAATTTGATTGTACTGTTCCTTCGTTGTGTGCTAGTTTGGGTGCAATTTGATTCATGAGAATTGGAGAGGATTGTGGGAAAAATGAACTACACCTCTTAACCCCCTCTAATCCCCGTAGAAAATGATGGATCCAAAGAAGTCGTTAGTGTAAGTTGATGAGAGCCTGGATTTGTTGAGACTTGAGAGAAATCTCTACGATGACACCCAATTATGAAACGGTAGAATCAATTGGCATATCTGGTCTAATTAAAACTTGCCAAGGCTGGTTGATGCTAGATAAGTTGTTTCTGCCTAGAAGTGTTTGAACAATGGTATTTTCTCGATTTCAAATTATATGCCATATCGGGTTTGCTAGATGTATAGTTTTACATATTATCTGCACATAGTAAAAATTACGTATATAGAAAAACTAAAATAATCTATAACCCGCCATGAAGAGAGTGACAGCTAGCTCCCCTTGGAAGCCATACCCGGAGCATCTTCACCGGATCTACTATAACCAGTTATAGGAGAGCTCTCAAAACGAACTTTTGGATATGAGCCGATGACATCTGCGGCGTATGCTGATGTGATGGATGAGTCTCCTGAGGTCGTGCCTCAACGTCGGTCTGGTCACTCGCTGTCATCGGCTTCTCTTCGTTGCAGTGGCCGTCTCGCGGCCAGGCCCCTTCAGGCGTCTGTTGCCCCTAGGCAAGGAGTTCTGGATGCTCAGCAGAATGCTCTCGCTGACACTCCGCGCAGGATTCGGGAATAAGTCTGCTGGCCTATCTAAACTCCTGTGCTTTAAGGAAGACCCACCCTCGGGTGCCTCGGGCCAAACCCCGTGTCAGAACGTCGAGGAGTACTCGCTTAGCGGCTAAACCTCGGGCGGCCAACTATTCAGGCGCATCAGGTTCTTACGGTCAAGTTGGGGCTCGCGGATAGAGCACAGTCTGTCGACTCTGCGGATATGCATAAATATGAGTCCATCTTTGCTGAACCGCTTTCGGAGTCCAAGCATGAGGCCTTCAAGGTCCTGTTCTAGGACAACTCGTTCCTGGACAACTTCGCCCTGGAGGTTAACATGATTCTGGTCGAGCCGCGTTAAGGATTCATGTCGTCAGTTTGTTGTGCACGGCCTCAATGGCGAAGCACGTTGTTGGGTGGATCCAGAGGTCCTAGCCCAGTTGGCCCTTGTCTAGGCGTTGGCAGGTTCCTGCAGTTGAGATCACTTCTATCTTTGTCGTTTACCGCAACTTCTTTTGGTGTTTTCTTCTTTCTTTTGTGTTCTTTGGTCCTCCTCCTCTTTGGTAAGCCCGCCATTTACCATTGTAGGGGTAGCTTGTAATGTTTCTCTACTTCCTCTTAATAAAATATGTGCCTAGCCACGGTCTCGAAAAAAAACTTTAGGATATGAGAGACCTCTGCTTTAGCAGATTACCAAAACCTCACCCTGATTTAGAACCGTGAGAGTTCCATTTCTTTAGAAGAGATGGTGGTCGATTTAGGAGATCCTCTAAAGAATTTAGGGTAATAGGAAACTTATTTGGACTGCTACATTCTCTATTTAAGCGATTGAGACGTCTAGCGTCTGAACGTCCGGCGCCAACAGCGCGTCTGGACGCCCAACGCCTGTTGCCCCCGCCTCCATGGGACGTGATGCTGCTGCCCACTATTATAATTTGCTAGATCGATGCGCCTGCGCATGCTCCTTCCCTATGCCTCTGCCGCTGGGTCCTGATTTGACCGTGCATGCTTGTGGGGGGAAATTATCGCACCCGCTGCCATCAGGAGCAGCAGCGACGGGCCACGCCTTGCCGTGCACTCCTGCTGCCCGCATGTTGCTGCTGGCACATGATGCTATTGCTAACCAGCCGCATCAATCTAGAATAAGGGGGGAAAGAGAGAGAGAGAGCAGCCGAGCATGGATACAGCTTCGCTCTATGCCTACTACCACACCCATGGATACAACTTTGTGCTCCACGCCTACTGTCGCGCCCGCTTGGCTTCCCGTGCGCACACGGGGCTGCGCATGCGCCCGAGGGAACCACCTCTCTTGTGCCCTGTAGTCGCGCCTTCCAATGAAACACTTGCAATGTAAAACATTTGCTGCAATATACGTCCGAAATAGATGAAATATTTACATCATATGATTACAACATATGTGTATGGGCATTGTAACATATGCAACATCTTGATAAAACACTTGCAACATACGTCTGAAATAGGTGAAACATTTGGAACATACACTTATAACATATGTATGAAAACATATGCAACATCTAGATAGAACACTTGCAACTTGCAATATGAAAACACTTGTTGTAACAGAAGACTGAAACAAATGAAACATTTTGGAACATACTGTTGCAACATATGTGTGAAAATATATGCAACATCCAGACCAAAACACTTGCAACATACATCTAGAAACAGATGAAACAGTTAACAAACACTTGCAACATACCTCTGAAACACTTGCAACATCCCCTAATCTACTTTTGTAACATCCTTATGAAACGATTGCAACATGTCTCTGAAACATCTGAAACAATTGAAACGTACATTTGCAACATAGGAGGAGAGAGGCTTGGGCTAGTCGATTCCGGTTGATGAGGTGGGAGCCGGCGGCGAGCGGCTACGTGCGAGCACCACCCAGCACTAGCACTAGTGGCTTGCGTGAGCACCACCACCACCAGCGCTAACAGCACCGGGCTTGGCTCGGCGGCGGCTGTGGGGGAGGGGGCGGCAGCGCCATGGCCGCCGGGGTGGGGGAGCTCGGTCGCTGTGGTGAGAGAGAGCGCCGGGCCAGGGTGGGAAAGAGTCGCCAACTCCCCTATAGCACCGCCGCGCCATCACCATGGATCTCACTCGTGCTCCATGGGTCTCATCGGGGTGGGGGAGAGGGCCACCAGATCCGCAGGCGTTGGGTGCTCCCGCTGGGTGAGAACGCCGAGGTGGGAGGAGAGGCGCCGCTGGGGTGGGTGAGGGTGCCGCCGATGGCCAGGGAGGCAGCCATGGCCGCGCGTCGAGATGGGGCAAAATGCAAGCGCGAAAAGGGATAAGGATGGAGGGGAGGAAGCGAGGGATAAGATTTTTTTAAGTGCGGGAGTGAGTAAAGTGAGGTGTTGGTTCGTCCGGACGTCAGGTAAGAAGCATTACCGTTAAGCGATAGGGGAGAGCCTAAGTGATCCGGTGAAGATACTCTCGGGTCCAGGCTCTTTCAGGCGAGTATTTATCAGCTGCGGTCATACTTTTTTTTTCCTTTTTTTTAGTCCTTGTGTGTTTTGCGGGGAAAGTGGCGATCACATTCTTAGAAGCACCAAGATGTTGACATATGTTTCGAAACAGAAAAAAAGGGAAAAAAAACGTTGAGCTACGGACTATATTTTGAATCTGAGTTTACACACGTAACCAAGCCTATACAGCGCCAGGCTAGACAAGTTCACAATCTCAGTAAGGCCTTGTTTAGATGCTAAATTTTCTCCTAAATTCTACTATGAAAAAAGAAGATTTCTATCACATCAAAATGCCGGTACATGTATAGAGTACTAAATGTAGATAAAATCAAAAACTAATTGCACAGTTTAGTTGTACTTTGCAAGACGAATCTTTTAAGCCTAATTAGTCAATGTTTTGACAATTATTACCGAATACAAACGAAATGCTACAATACACTACAGTGTTGCAGAGTAATTCAGCCGCCACCAAATCGGCCGAACTAAACACGGCCTAATATTCCTTTAATTCTTCCACGGTTACAGAACAGTGAATTGATGGCTGGATACCAGTGCTAGTAGTACAAAAGTCACGCGGCGCCCTCCTCGGAATGGGCGATGACTGCAGATTGACACCACCCGAAGGCCCACAGCGCATACTCCTACAGGGAAAGCTACTGGTATGCCCAGGGTTAAAAAAACCACTCGGTAAACCGTGGTTTACCACGGTTACCGGTCTAACCGGGCCGGACCGGTGACCCACAGCACATACTCCTACAGGGAAAGCTACTGGTATGCCCAGGGTTAAAAAAACCACTCGGTAAACCACGGTTTACCGCGGTTACCGGCCTAACCGGGCCGGACCAGTTCCGGTCCGGTCCGGTATTCTCCAAATTCAAATTTAAAATTTGAAAAAAAAATGCTGAAAAATTTCCTAAAAATAGTTCATGATTTATAGAAGCCAATGGTGTAAAAATTTTTCAAATTCGAGTTCGTTTAGTATTTATTTATACGTATATAAGTTTGAAAAAAAAAGAAAAAAAATCCCGGTCCCGGCCCGTTAAGGCCCCCAAATTCAAATTTAAAATTTGAAAAAAACAAAAAATGCTGAAAAAATTCTTAAAAATAGTTCATGATTTATAGAAGCCAATGGTGTAAACATTTTTCAAATTCGAGTTCGTTTAGTATTTATTTATACGTATAGAAGTTTGAAAAAAAAAAGAAAAAAAGAAAATTCCAAACTCAAACCGAGCGGTAAACCGCTCAAACCGAGCGGTTACCGCTCCAAACCGTCCGGTAAACCGGTGACAAACCGAACCGAAGGCGCGTTTGAATTCAAATTCAAATTCGACCGGTTACCGACCGGTTACCGGTAAACCGGAACCGGAGGCCAGCGGTTTAGGGTGACCGGTCGGTAAAAAAAATCCTGGGTATGCCTGCACCGAATGTCGGCGGCGGCGCGCGGCGGAGCGGCGGCCGTTGGCAGGTACCGAGCCCCCCAAACACAGAAAAGCAAGCTGGAACCTCAGGACGCCAGTTTCCGAGTTGCCCAACCCAAGCTGGACTCGACGATATTTTCGTGCTGGTCAGGGCAATGGATAAGGCAACGCGGCTCAAGTCCCAGCCGGCCGGCCAACCGCACCCACAGGTTGGCGGCTGATGTAGAGCTGCAGCCTGCAGGTAAGGGAGAAGAACTACGGCTAATAAATGTTTCCATAATGAGAAGGACACAAAAAAAAAAGGAAGAAAAAGGAGCTACAGCTAATCACCGAGGAGGAAGAGACACGACAAAATTCAGTACAACTTTGTCCGGACAATTTGTTTAAAAAAACTTTGTCCGAACAAGAATTTGATACCAGCGAAATAGTTATTTTCGTCACACAATCTCATCTCTAAGCTATTAAAGTGTTCTTCAACCCTTAAAGTGGCCAGTTTAGATGTGAAATTGAGCCAGAAAGTAAACTTTAAAGATTGAAACAGACACTTTAGTAGTTCATAACAATATGGCCATTCTACCTCTAAAAATCACGGCCTCCGGCCAGAAATGATAGGCGTATTTGACCATAGAAAAAGTCATATACAAATACAAAATAGATTTTGACCAGCTACTTCTGTTATAGTAATAGTATATAGTCAATTGCTAAAGAATCAATATCGGATTAGAGCCACTTTAAATACGAGTATGTTGATGTAAGTTTTATGCTCTAATTGTACATAATTCGACTATGGTCAAACTTTGTAAAATTTGACTTTTCCTCCAATCTAATAAGCCTACAATTTCTAGATAGAGGGTGTTTTATTTTTTTTCTATACCTAATAATAAAGAGGCAAAATTTCAGCCTATTTTTTTCGTTCATCCATTTTTTTTTGTTCATCTCGCTCTAACTTTTAAACAATAGAGAGTTTCTTCTGTCCGGACTTATATATATAACCTATGCTCGTACGAGTTAAAATAGCTCGCGTCTAAACGGATACGGAGTCCGATTCTAAAATTATTGGGTTCCGTTATAAGACACAGACATATTTATCTATATACCTATAATATATATAATATAATATAATATTAAAAAGGCAAAATTCCTGCCTTAATTTTTTTGGTTATCAAATTTTTTCCGGCTCCATGTGCCATGTTTGTGTCATGTTCCATTTTGTTTTTCGGTTCGCCGTGACTCCGTATCCATGAGACAAATATCCCTTCTCCATCGAGGATAAGGAAAAAGAGTGACGCGTGAGGAGAAAAAGGAGAGGAAAAAATGAAGAAAAAAGAAAAAAAAGGAATAAAGAATTAAGAAAAGAAAAAAAATCATCCGTTCCTACTGGGCTTCGGTCGTTTTGTTTCTGTTTCTCTAATTCCTTTTTTCGGTCACCTCCCGTCTTCCTGTACAGAATCCCAACTTCTATTTTTCTCCCTTTCCCGTATGGAATTCCAGTTTCTATTTTTCCCGTGGTGTGAGTTTCTACTTTCCGCTTTTTATTTATTTTTTCATTCAATTCGTCCACTTCTATTCTTCATTTTTCCCTTCTTTATGTCCATCATTTCTGTTTTCGGTTTTTTCTCCTCTACACACCTAATACATACAACATTCCCTTTGGACTATTAATCTTTCTCTAGAAAACAAAGATTTTCACCATCAAATCCTTGATATAGAACATATAGTAGATTTGAAAAACCAAGATTATTCTTTTATGGATCACCGAAGTTCTAACTAATCAAACCATAAACCGAAAGCTTGAGCACTTTATTGTCTAACCCATCTAAATATGTGTCTTTATAATTCCATCTAGGAAGGGCTGGGATGTGTAAAATCGAGAGAGATCTCCCGTCACAATTTTCTGGATAGTGACTAATTCTTGAAACGTTGGCAACCAACTTTTTGCCTATTTTAATCAGATACTAGAATTACAGATTCGATAATGCTATCCTCAGGGCGTCTGGATGGACGGATGTGGATTCCCCACTCCCGTCCGTGCCGATCGTGCCCCATCCGCCAATATGCGTGCTCCCCCGATGCTCCCCTCATGGCTTCTCCATCTAAAAAAACAGGATAACGATTCCCCATTCCGGTGCTGCTACTCGTGCTCTCCCCTACCTCGCTCTCCTCCTGCTCCTGCTCCTCTCCCTCCACTTCGGCTCCGCGCCATCGCTGCCTCCCGCTCTCACCATATCTCCTCCTTCCTCGCCGCCAATGGAGGAGAAGTATCATTAGCACCAGGCGGCTCCCGAGGTCGCACGTTCGTCGCCTCCCCTTCTCTAGCACACCACGGGGATTGTGCCCGCTCGACTTGTCACCGGGAGCAGCACAACCTCTCATCGGGGGGCGCCCAGCCGCCTATCCACTGCCATCCCCCCTGCATGGCTCCGCGACATCGAGCTCCGAGCTGGCATTAAGCTCCGTGTCAACGAGCCTGCATTCGTCCAAGCAACAAGTAGATGTTGCACTTGGAAGTGCATGTTACAAGTGTATGTTTCAAGTGTTATAGATGTTTCAGAGGTATGTTGCAAGTGTTTCATATGGATGTTGTAAAACTAGATTGAGATATTGCATATGTTGAATGGCTATACACGTATGTTGCAAGCATCTGTTCTAAATGTTTCATTTATTTTTTCAGATGTATGTTTGCAAGTGTGTTTATCTGGAATGTTGCATGTGTTTTACACATATGTTACATGTGTTTTATCTGGATGTTGTATATATGGTTTTTTTCAAGCATTTTCAGGTGTTTTTACAAGTGTTTCAGACATATTGTTGCAAGTGTTTCAACTGTTTTAAACTTATGTTGTAAATGTTTCACTTGGATGTTTCAAAAGTAGATTGGGTGTTGCATCTCCCTTCTCACCTTTCTGTTGCCTTGCCTATGTGTCTCATCCTCTTCTCGATGTTAGTGATGTTCGGGCGGCGTGGGCTCACGTGGGTGGCGGGGCATGGGTGGGGCAAGTCGTTCGAGTGGCGCGGAATCCGAGTGGGCAGGGCGTGTGACATAGAGCAGGCACGTGGAGCTGCGTCTGGATGTGGGCCTAGGGCCGGACGTCCAAGCGCTAGCCTGCGCCCGAACGTTACAGATTCTTTTGGTCCTCAATAATTAGTCTAGAAACTCAATATTTAGTTGTACCAGCAGATGGAGAGTATGAAAAGTAAAGTTTGATATATTTACCTCATTGCAACAAGAGAAAACAAATAAAATGGTTTTATTTTCATTCAATATACGGTTAATAGAATATTATCATAGCATCGCCGACATTAACTCATATTATGAATGTCATAGTCATCATAAATAGCATAAATTATAGATTTTAATTTTATAGAATATGTAAAACATAAATAGACACTTGCTATTTTTGTTGTTATTTTTCATTATGTTTGATAGTTTTTTTTTCTCCCGTTACAACACACGGGCCTGTTTGCTCGTCTAAATCAAATTATCTTAAGTACGTCGAGCTTGTACAAAAGAATAATAATATTTACATTAGGGAATAAGTATGATTGGATTCAGCATGGAACGTATTTCTAGAATACAGTATATCTATTTAATGTCACAAATATTGATAGTTATATCTACAAATTTAATCAAATGATTTAAGATTAAAACTAAAGCGTCAAGTTTTTTTTTGGGGGGGGGGTGCTATACGTATATGTCTCCCATATGATGCAGAGTAGGAACTTTTTTTTTAAGATTCAGAGTAGGAACAGTTAAAACACCGGATTTGATCTAATCCTCTAGGAAAGAGGAGCTCACTGGTAGAAAAAAAAGGCACAACATTCGAATCCGTTAGAAGTAGGTGGGCTTGGATACTTGGATGGGGAAGGAAACGTATGGTATTTGGTCATGTAATAAATTTGTTTGACTAGAGTCTTAGGGACGACAAAGACAAATTGACAACTATAAACACAATTTAAAAGAACAAGCCAAGATGTGCTAGGAGGAACGAAATAAAGAACATAGAAGAACACGCGGAGCATGATTTGTTTGTATGCAACTAATTTTGAGTTAAAAGGCCCTGTTCGTTTGTCTTATAATTCGTACTCTTCAGCTTGTTTTTTTAGTTAAAACGGTGTTTTTCTCTTACCACAAATCAGCCAGAAGAGTGTTCCAACCGGATTTTCAGACTAGCCGAACACAGCCAAAATTGTTAATTATGGAGAAAGGAGTAGGGAGTACTCCGTATACAGTACTACTGAAATTAGTTAGGAGCAGTGGCTGTATACTCGACCCTACTCGTAGGGGGTGTCTAGTTCCCAAAAATTTTTGGGTTCTACGGTAACATCGAGCGTTTGAACACATGCATGAAGTACTAAACATAAATGAAAAAAAAATAATTGCATAGTTCTCGGAGAAATCGCGAGACGAATCTTTTAAGCCTAATTAGTCTATGAAAAGCCTTAAGTGCTACAGTAACCAACATGTGCTAATGATGGATTAATTATGCCCTGTTTGGCAGGGCTTCTCCAGGAGCTTCAGGAGCCGTTTGGTGCCGTTTTCTGCCAAACGGGGTAAAATAAAACAACTTCAGGCATGGAGCCCCTAAAAAGGTGCTGAGACAAAGAAAAGATGAAGAGTGGAGCCAAAAATTGTGGCTTCTCCCGACTTCACCTCCTCCACGTGGACACCGAAGAGAAGAAAGACTTGTTGTACCCCTGCCAAGGAGGGGCGCGACCATCGGATGCGCGCGGCCGCCTGAGGAGGGCGCGAGGGCACGCAGGCCATGGTCGCAAGGTGCCGGGGGCATGCGGTCATCGGAGCACCGCCTCCAAGCACGAGGGCAGGATGGCCTGGCCGCGAGGGTTGTGCGGAGGGCCGCAGTCGCAGGACGGCTGCCCACCGCTCAGCCCCGACTGGCTTCATACTCAATGGCGCGAGGCCGACAGGTCGTCGACCCTCCTCGAGCACCGAACGCAACCACCACCACCGCCTCTCGAGGAAGCAGGCGGCGAGAATTCTAGCCCACCGAACGCAGCAGCCACATGTCCAATTCGAATTCTCACTCGCTCGGCTCGCTGAGGGCAAATTCACGTGGACGCCCGAATCGAGCGGTGAGATGCTCCCGTCACGTCGCGTGCTAAATAGATCAGCTCGGCTCACGGGAATGAAACCCTCTTTTTTTCCAGGGAAGAAGATGAGGACTGGGAAAAAAAAAGGACAATCTGATCTTTTCATTTGTTTTGTTCGTTGTAAGAAGCTATTTTGTCAAACGGGGTATCAAAACAGCTTCAGCTACATAGAAAGAGCCGTTCATGGAGCCGAAGCCTAAAAAAATAACTTCACTCGTGAAGTGGAGCCATACCAAACGGGGCCTTAATATCATTAGATTCGTCTCGCAGTTTCATGACGGGTTCTGTAATTTATTTTTTATTAATATAAAAAAAAGACATATCCGATGTAACAAAAAAAAAATCTTCAGCCCACGAACTAAACACCACCGTAATGTTGTACCGGCAACTGTTATTTGCTCTTTTCCCCCGTGACCGCTGGCACGCAATGACGCAACGCCGTTTTGTTCGAGTACTACTGCTGCCAGTGAGCGTGCACTGACAGAAAAAAGTGTAAGCCTGCACGTGTGCTCGCTCTGCCCTACCGCTGGATGCTGCGTCATGGTTCACAGCTACACGGGCACACCGCTACACCCAAGAAGAAGCGAGCGGAACCGCAGCCGTTACTTTCACTGCCATCCATCGCCAAAACAAGAGGAACAACAGTGGCAGCAATCTTGCAATCTCCACAGCAGCAACAAACCTTGCTCCGATCGAAAATTGTCAACAGATAATACTTATTTATTACACATGAATAATTCATCAGGTTCTACAAGATCAGTTCATCACCAGCTGCGGCGATTCCAGTTCCAGCAGCAGCATATGTACACAAATCATCAGTTCATGAATCAGAGAGGTGACCAAAGCCTCTTCACATTAGCATCCAGATCGGCATCCAGATCAGAAGCAGTAGGGGATGGATACCAGTAGCAGCGAGGGTGTCGGTGTCGTCTCGGCCTCTCAGGCGCGCCCGGTCTCCTCGGCGGCGGGGGCGGGGGTGTGGAGGGCGGGGACGCGCCCGCCGCAGCCCGACCGCTTCTTGCGCTTCCCGGAGCCGGACATCAGCGCCCACACCGGAAGCGGCACGAACCGCGGCGGCTCCGACGGGGAGGAGGAGGCGACGCACTGCCTCTTGCTTTCCGGCAGCAGAAGCGGGGGCGCCAGCCGCTTCTTCGGCGGAAGTGTCGGCAGAGGCGGCGGTGGCGGGTGACGGTGATGGTGGTGGTGATGCTGCTGCTGCTTCTTCGGCGGGAGGGGGGGAAGCGGTGGCGGGTACAGCTGCTTCTTGGGCGGAAGCAGCAGAGGCGGTGGCGGGTACTGCAGCTGCTTCTTCGGCGGAAGCAGAGGCGGTGGCGGCAGGTGCTTCGCCCGCTGCGGTGGTGGCTTCGCTGGTGGCGGCAGCTGCTTCTCCCGCTGAGGTGGTGACGGCGGGGGACGAGGGGGCAGGGCCGGGCGGTGCGCGGCAGCGGCAGCGGCAGCGGGCGGAGGGAGCGAGCCGCCGTGAGCACCCCCGGACGGGAGCAGGTCGCCGGAAGACGCCTTGGGCCCACCACGGATGCGGAGCCGGGCGGCGACGTAGGCGGCCGCTGCCTCCTCAGCGGTGTCGAAGGTGCCGAGCCAGACGCGGCGGCGGAGCAGCGGGTCGCGAATCTCCGCGGCCCACCGGCCCCACGGGCGCCGCCGCACGCCGGTGAACCTCGCGCCCTCCCCTTCCTCGTCCTCCTCCTCCTCCGCGCCGCCGCACCCGGCGGACTGGAGCAGCACGCGGCTGCGCTTCACGCTCTCTGCCGACGCCGAGCCCGGATGCGCCGCGCGCTCCGCCGCCTCCTCGCCCTCCTCGTCCTCGCTGGAGGACGAGTCGGTGGCGTCCTCGTCGTGCACGATGATCCGCACCACCCGGCACCGCGTCGCCGCCGGCGCCGCGGCCGCGGACCTCTTCGCCTCCTCCACCGCCTTCATCACCTCCTCCTTCAGGCTAGGGTCCATATCGTCCCCACTCCTCGGGGGATACGCCACCTCCTTCACCCCATGGAAAAGAGCCCGCGCCGCCTCAGCGCACGGTCGCGGCGGCCATGGGCGGGCCTCGGCTAGGGCTAGGGCTTCGATCCGCTAGGGCAAGCGAGCTAATCGGCGGGCGGATTTCGGGACGGGAGCGGGAAGAGAAGAAGGCGAAGGGGAAATTGGGGACGGACGGAGTCGAGGGGAAATTGGGGAAGGTATTAGTTGAACAGCGCAGGGGCGTTTCGGTAATTTCGCGGTGGTGGTTCCTTGCAAGGAATCTCCGCCACAGGTCGGTAGGTGCCGACGTGGCGGGGGCGGGGCATATTCGCTTCGGGAGCAGGGGAACGGGAGGAAGAGAGCGCGCAATGACGGGAGTGCCCTCGGGCTGGTTTGTGGAATATTCGTGGGTTTCAAAATTCAAAATGCCGTTTCCAGAAGCTGCAGCGTGACGGCAGTTTCAACTTGCGGAGCAAGAAGAAGCGGCAACCCGCGCGCGCGTGTGCATTAAGAAAACACAGGTGCGATGAATACGTGATTATCTTGTTTATTTTAATGTTGTGAGATTATCAATGCATTTCGTATTTGTATAAGTTGGCCAAAAATACCCATCAATAGGGAATTGTGCGTTGACAAACTATATGCACCCTGTTCGTCGGAAGGTTTTTGGCTGGCTAATGTTAATCTGCTGTGAGAGAAAAACACTGTTAAATAAGCGTTGATAAGCTCAAGTGAATAGAGTGATGTACACTACAAACAAACTAACGGAAATTAACAGGTGTTCGTACACGAAGGCTAGTAATGATTATATATATATATATATATATATATATATATATATATATATATATATATATATATAACATGGTTATACCATATATGAAAGTATTTAAGACTACTCGCAGTGGGTACTCTAAAGGAATACTCTAAAGCTTTAGAGTATGAATATAGAGTAAAAACACTCTATATTTAGAGTGGTACAGTGCTTACTCTATAGTGGACAGTGGCGGGCCCTCTTAGCTAAACAAAGGAAAAAAATGCTATAACTCACAAACCAAAAATTCAAATTAAATTTCGATTGCACCATTAAATTCGTCTCAATAAATCCTTTAAAACTAGATCACACATGGATATATTTAGATAAAGTAACAAGTGGGTCCCACAATAGATAGAGTGGATAGAAGATGATACAGAGGATGGATGGGTACGAGAAAATTGAGTATATAGAAGAGAATCTTGCTGATTAGGACGTATAGAGGATGAATATAGAAGTCCACGAGTGCGGATAGCCTAACAAGGTTGTAATTACAAGAGTGAAACTCAAAAGTTAACATATGAGCATTAAGGGCAAAAAAAAAAAGAAGGTTAGTGGTTGGCACGTTCTTCAAAAAGCATACGAGCGTTAGTTTCTCAAAACATGGTTACACGTTCTCATCTCAATTTTCTTCGTAGGGCTAACCTAGCGTCCGGACAGACTGACGTGTCCAGACGTCCGCGTATGCTGCTACGTATAGGTTCCGTGTTTGCTCTTGCTTTATTTTTTTTTGGAAGCACGCGCCTCCTGCTGCTGCTGTGCCCCCACACCTTCTCCTGCTGCGCCTCACACATCCTCCTGCATGTCTAACTGTATGCAAGAGAGAGAGGAAACACAGTGTGCATACCCCAATGAGAGAGAGAGCACAACGCGCGTGTCCATACAAGAGACCCTGCTGCATGAGAGAGAGAGAGCGATCACAGCGCTCGTGCCCCAATGCGAGAGGGAGGAAGGAAGCACAGCGCGCGTTCACATGTGTGTGAGCCGGCTGCATGCTCTACCGTGGGGGGCACGCCTAGTGGAGCAGGGGCGCCTGATGCAGCACATACTTGCCCGCGAATCAGAGCGCGCGTTGGTAGCAGCACCTGTTGCAATATACTGGAACAAGGTGAAACAATTAAAATGTATGTTTACAACATATGTGTATAACCACTGCAATATACTCTCTCCGTCCCTAAATAACTGCCACTTTTGGTTTCTGTGCCGTAAGTTTGCTTAGATTTGTATAAAATACGTGCAATATTTTTATCTCCAAATTAATTTATTATGAAAATAGATTAAACAATCTAACGATATTAATTTTATAACATAAATATTAATATTTTTAATATATTTAGTCAAATTTGTTTTTCGGAAAGTGAAACCGACAGTTATTTATGGACAGAGGGAGTATGCAACATCCATATAAACTAAAACAGGTGAAACATTTGGAACATATACTTGCAACATACTCCATATGCAATATCCAGATAATATGAAAACATTTTCTACAACAGAAGACTGAAATAGATGAAACATTTTAGAACATACTGTTGCAATATATGTGTGAAAACATATGCAACATCCAGATCAAAACGCTTGCAACATGCTTCTGAAAATAGATGAAATAGTTTCAACAAACGCTTGCAACATGAATCTAAAAACACTTGTAACATATGCAACTTATGCAACATCCCCCGATCTACTTTGCAACGTCAAGACAAAATAATTGTAACATACATCTGAACGTTTAAAACACTTGAAAAAACACTTGTAACATATGCAACATGTGCAACATCTCTCAATCTACTTTTATAACATTAAGACAAAATAATTGTAACTTACATCTGAACGTTTGAAACACTTCAAACATCCCTATGTAACGTAGGGGAGAAAAGATCAGACCAGTCGATTCAGGTCGTCGGTTGGAAGCCGGTGGTGACACAGGGGAGGGAACAGGACGGGGGAGCGCGGAATGATGGGACTGCCCTCGGGCTGGTGTCTGGAATATTCGTGCGTTTCAAAATTCAAACTGGGTAAACCGGTAGGGGTGGGGAGGAGTTTCCAGTTTCTAGGAGCTGCCGCTAAAGCTAAGACTACCCGCAGATACTTAAAACGATATTCTAAAGCTTTAAAATATGAATATAGAGTAAAAACTATTGCACTAGGTACTCTAAAACGATACTCTATCCTTTCTCTCACTCTATATTTAGAGTAGTACAGTACTTACTCTATACTCTATAGTGGCGGCCCCACTAGGTAAACAAAGGGAAACATGTTATAACTCACAAACCAAAAATCCAAATTAAATTTCGATTGCACCATTAAATTCGTCTCAATAAATCCTTTAAAACTAGATCACACATGGATATATTTAGATAAAGTGACAAGTAGGTCCCACAGTGGATAGAGTGGATAGAGGATGATATAGAGGATGGATGGATGCGGGAGAATTAAGTATAGAGGAGAGAATCTTGCTGACTAGGACGTATAGAGGATGAATATAAAGGTGCATGAGTACGGGTAGTCTAAACAGCCAAAGTGAGTTGGGTTTGGATTCGCCCGGCAGACGGCAGTTTCAACTTGCGGAGCAAGAAGTAGTGGCGACCCGCTCGCGCGTGTGCATTAAGAAAACACAGGTGCGACTAAAATACGTGATTATCTTGTTTAATGTTGTGAGATTATCAATGAATTTCATATTTATGGTCTGGTTCATCCGGCTTATAATCCGTACTTTTCAGCTTGTTTTTTCAGTTGGGACAGTGTTTTTCTCTCACAGCAAATCAGTCAACAGTGTTTTTCAGCCAGCTTATCAGCACACCCGAACAGGGCCTATATCATTCCCATCAATAGGGAATTGTGCATCGACAAACTATAGGTATGTACACAAACAAACTAACAAAAATTAACATGTGTTCGTACTCATAGGCTAGTAACTATAAATCTTTTATATGAACAAAAAAGAGAGAGCATGGTTATGCCATATATGAAAGCATTTAACAAGGCTGTTTGTAATTGCAAGAAACAAGTGAAACTCAAAAGTTAACATAAATAAGAGCATTATAAAGGGCAAAAAAAAAGAATGTTAGTGATGGGCACGTTCTTCAAAAGCATACGAGCGTTTAGTTGCTCAAAACATGGTTAGCACGTTCTTATTTCGGTTTTTTTTTCACAGCGGCAAATCCGAATTTCATTATTAGAGCAAAAATTACAAGCATATAGTTCAAGTTTAACTATTAGAGGGTTCTTATTTTTTTAATAGAAGTAAAATAATATTGTACCTAGTTTTTCCTAGACGCCCATGTTTGTTTGGAAAGATAATATGATTTCTACTTACGAGTTTGATGACGGCTACACTATTAGCACTGGCACATTCTTTTTTAAAAGAATCGCTAAGACAAATTCGCCAACAGAATTAGGCCATTTTGTATTCACAATGGCTTCACTTCATGTTACCATTGCTTTCATTCACTCATTTGCGATTTTCCAGCGTCCATTGCATATTTTCGTATCATCCTCATTTTCAATCACACAAAATAAAACCTATCCCTTCAATCGTAATAACAAAATTACAAGCGTCATGAAAATGGTTGCTTATTTTGTTTTCTTTCAAAACTAATTAAGACCCTATTTAGATCCACCTATGACCTATCTAACTATTAATTGTGTTTAGCTAGGAGAAACCAACTAATACTTAATTGGTAGCTGAGTGGTAGGTACGATATTAGCTGGTTTATCAGTTGAGGATTCAAATATAACTATTAATTGTCAGAAGCTAACTATTAGTTACTCCCTCTATCCCTAAAAAATACAATTCTAGGTTTAAAAAAAAAGTCACTTCTTAAGTTTAACAAAGTTTATATAAAATAGTATAAATATATATGTCTCTAAATAGATTTACTATGATAATTTAATGATAATAGTTGGTATCAGTAGTTTTTCATATAAATATGAGCAAACTTTAAATTGTTGGACTTTTTGAGAAGTGATAATTGCAAAAAAAAAAAATTAGGATTGGGATGCAAACAGGTCCTTAACTTCATAACCTGTTCATTTTGTTTTATCTGTTATAGCCATATAAACAAGTAAATCACATGTTGATTCTGCACGAAAATACAATAAAATAGGCAGCCTGGTAGTTCAAGCACTAAAAAATACCCACATGAATGTAATCGTGAATTCTTGTACCTATTTGAAGCTCGAACCTGAGCTGCTGATATTTACCAAAGTGTCCAAGTCGGTGTCACTATGAACTCTGTTGTGAGCATCTCCAATAGTTTGGTAAAAATAACTTGCCAAATCTTATGATTTAGCAAGTTGCTAAATGTTATGGCAAGTGAAAAAATGATGCATCTCTAATAGTTTGGTATTCCAACTTGGTAAAATTGAAAAATTAGGCCCACATACCTGTTGACGGGCCTCCTCGTGCCGCGACGACGCAAGAGGATAACACCCTATCAATCTACCATAGATTGGCATCAAGGTCGAGGACATTGAAACTACCAGATCGATCCCTACTATAGCAGATCGCAGACCACACAAGAGGATCGCGGAGAACAGATGCAGTACAGATCGAATTGTGCACCGTACCTGGACCCTTGCTGCCTCCTGCCAATGCGACGAAGAGAAACGGCGTTGCCGCGTGACTCGTGCGAAGACGAAGACCGATGACGGCAGCGTCGCGGTGATGAAAAACGAGGAAACCGCGACGACTACTTGATATATACCGCGGGGTTTTCATCGCGCGCGCAAGGGAGAAACGTGGGAAGATGGACTTGGCGCGCGCGGGAGGGGAGGGGATCGCGCGGGACAGGCGAGGGCGACGGAAAATTTTGCGAATGGCAAGTCTTCTCCAACTGCGCAAATATGGGAGTGCGAGGCTGGGGGATAGCAAGTTGCCAGGGATAGCAAGTTCGTTTGAGGAACTGTAGAGTGGTTTTTGTGGTTTTGCCAAATAAATTAGGATAGCAAGTCAATTTACCAAGGAGATGCTCTAAAGCCGCAACGAGTAATGGGATCTGAACGCCACTTTGCAGTGCCGTCATAATCCCATAACTCCGTAAGTTCGTGGTGACCCCGAGAAAATGCAACGAGACCCCCAGAAAATGCAACGATACGTGTTTCGCTCTAGCCAGTTTTGTTCAGCCCATCATATACCTGTACCGAACTGGGTGGATATCGAGCCAACTACATTTTTTTTCCAGCTTTCTTCAAAATTGACAGTCTTATTTATCATAATCTCCTAAATTGTTGGGACCCAACTTAAACCGAGCCTAACGAACTAAAGCCAAAGATGAAAGTCATTCAAAATCAAGCTAGTTTTACTTTAAAAGAAAAAAAACAAGTTCAATCAGAGCAATTTCGAGCCGCTCAGCCAGCTCAACAAGTTTTTGGTTCAGCACTACCTAGCCACTCAGCCAGCTCAACGAGTTTTTGGTCCACCCCGTTCAGCTGCTGCACAATCACTTTTTCCGCTGACAGTTGTGGTATAGTACAGCTGCATAGTTCTTAACCTGATTCGGCTCTACCAGGAAGATAAGACAAAAACAGTTCAGTCTACTGGAATTTAATTTGACAGTGACATACAGTTTTTACATGTTGCCTAGTAGCTAGTATGTCATAACGCCGAATTCCAGAATACGAAGTGTATAATTTCTAGTGTGTGGTTCATTTCTATGAAGGTCTGGCAAAACTATATACAGTATTGGGTCACATGAGCTTTGCTATTATCGCCCATCACAACTCTAGTATGTGGCTGGTGACTAATGACGTGGTGTCACTGAAATCTATCAGTTCTTCTCAGTTGCCGATTGGTGGAGATGTTGATCCGCTCGTCTCGCAGCATGTTCATGCTGGGAGCCAACAGTCTTGTGTAGCGATCAAAATACAGAAGCTGCTTCATGAGAAGAGCAAACTCTCGAGGAAATTTCAGCCCGTAAGACTCACTTACCCTAACCTGGGAAATGCAATAACGAAAGTGTCAGATTTCATTTTCTATTCTCTTGTTATAGCTAGGAAAATTCACAAAAGCAATGGCAAATAAATGAAAATCTAGTGCCTTTAAACTTTCAAACAGCAACATGTGCAACACATCAAGGCAGCTACCACAACACATCAAGGCAACTACTGCAATCATGAAACTGATATGTAAACACCACATCAACTTATCATCATCTACTTCATCATGACAGCCAAGCCATAGTTCAGGCTTATACTCTTTGGAATAGGGCTGGTCCCCAATCCATTTTGAAATCAACATCAGAAATTTCAGTAGGACCACATATCCACCGAACCAGGGAAGTTAAAGCTAAAAAGCTTCTGCAGAAAAAAGGACTAACCATAGGAGAAATAACATTTTTACAGCTTATTATCCTATGTATGAAATCTTTTGTTTGCAATAGTAGACCATTCTACTGTTCTAGACAAAATTGTAAAAGAAAGTAACTCACCAGATCAAGAAATAGAGCATTCATCTGTCTCTCATCAAGGACAACATTAGCAGATACTGCTGTAGCATCAGGGGTCCTTGCTGTTGCGACTATGATTTCAGTATCCAAGTCCTGCTTAACAAAATAGAGAACATTAGCGCATTTTTTTGGTACCCAATAAGCTAGTAGAATGGGATATCAAGTAATCCAACTTTTTGTAAATGTATAAAGTTGCTTTGGACTTTGACAACATGATAACAAAAAGTAATAAAATATTATATTATGAAAGTATTTTTCATGACAAATAGACCTTCCGTCAGGTCAGATATGGGTTCCCCAGCAAAGACACATGCCCATGCCTAGAAGAACCTTACAAATGGTTACAATTGAATCCAGTGGATACAGCAAAGAGTATGGGTTGAACTGTTTGCTGGATATTTTTTCTTTTTAAAAAACAACTGTCCACAGGATAACAGATGATTTATTTCTTCTTTGTAGAACTACACAGACAAAAGATATTGTTTAGATATGAGACAAACAGACTGGAATGAAACTTTAGTAGATTAGGGTGATATTAAGGTGTATATTAAATTAGAGAGATGCTGAAGATGGATACAAAGAGGAGAATGAAATCATCGTTAATTAAATTAACGTAGGAAGGGGTGACACCAGGAAGCGTTTTAGAAAGGACATCTCAGTTTTTTGCTTACACTGAGAGCTCGAGTTAACAGAAGTATGCTAGCAAGAGAGGGGGGAGAGAGAGAGATGACTGAGATAGACAAATATGCTGGCGAGAGGAGAGAGACACATTGAGCACTTGAGAGAGATGATCAAGCTAAGACAAATATGCTGGAGAGAGGAGAGATAAAGCACTAGAGAGAGAAAGGAAAAGGTGCATTCCTAGAATTACTGGTGGCTGCCTAGATGCAAGTCGATCACGTGGCGCTGAGTTTAATTGGGTAATACCCTACCCATATCCAAAGTTAAATGGGAAACAGATTTCTTATCCATACCCTACCCAATTGGATGGGTATGGATTTGGACATGGGTGCTGGATACCCAGCACCATCTCTATATGCCTACATGACCAACCCAAATAGTTTTTCTTAGATCCAGTCAAGGTAGACATTATAGGATATCATAAATGTGCGAACAGTGGCCCTGTTCATCTGGCTTATAATCCGTCTTATTCGGCTTGTTTTTTCAACCGGAACAGTATTTTTCTCTCACAAAAAATCAGCCAACAGTGTTTTTCAGCCGGCTTATAATTCCAGCCGAACGGGGCCGAAGTACAAAAGAAATTAAAGAAGGCAAGTGCCTACGTAAATACAAAACTAGTTAAATGAAATAGCTGATTTACGTCTGCCTCTGCCATAGCATTAACTTATGCAATTTTAGGAAGATCTTTCTTAAAACAGCAAAGAACTTAGGTCACTCAAAAGATGGTTAACCAAAGCCTTTTTTTCCTTCTCAGAAACATTGATCAAGCTTCAGGATATCAAATATCCTACTTTGGAAACATTACCTGTATAGACGAGAATATCTTTCGCAGGTCCTTTGCAAATTCATTAATATTTATATCATTCCCTGTAGCACCCATTTCAGAAAGGGCGGTGGCCATAGCATCATAATCCTCAGTTGCAAAAGCAGCCAAAAAGACCTCCATAGCAGCCCAAGTCCTTGGAGATATTCGACCAACAATTCCTGAAAAGTGTTAATTAGTATAATGATCCAACTAATGAAGAAAGTTGCAATCACAAGCTACCATAATACCGTAATCAACCTAGAATATTTGGATTTTTTGTGCATAACGAGGTGAAAGTTCACCCTTAGTTGTGTGATATGATTCATGTTCTGTTACATTTAGAATGTAACTGATTGATAATCAACCAATACAAAACAACTGACGGGAGAAATTGCTCGAGCATACCGAAATCAATAAAACCAATTCGCCCGTCACGGAGCAACCATAGGTTTCCAGCATGCACATCCGCATGGAAGGATTCACAAGAAATCAAGCTTCCAAACCTGCAATTTAATGCATTTTTAAGTTTAAACCAAGGCTCTACAAAGGTCATAAAAGAAAAAAAAAACTAAATTGATGGTGTATGATATCACAAGATAAAGTGATGCAGCTGTGCAACTTACCAGACGTTAAGGGCTGTGACTAAAGTCAACTCAGGATCAGGAACAAGAGATCTTATAGAATCAAGATCAGTAAGCGGAACTCCATACAATCTTTCCATAGTCAAGACACGTTTTGTACTACAGTGTTGATACACAAATGGGGCTTTTGCCTGCCTGTCAAACCCCATTGCATCTATGTATCCCTGAAATGCCTGAATATTTGCAGCCTCTTTTCTAAAGTCAACTTCTTCAAGCATTGATTCCTTTATATCCTTGACAATGCCTACCTATAATGAAAAAAACTTAGTAAAAATGGCATTTGTTAATTAGATACTGTGTTGTTTTTTTAACTCATTGAATAACAATAAAGACTGAATTAAAAAATAGAAAAATATTTTTTTTAATATGTAGGAGAGCTGCGAATCTTTGTATTATAGAGGAAAAAAACGGCCCGTATACAATACCAACTCATGCCAGGACCATACATGAGAAGGTTGGAAACACTTTACAACACGATTACTCGAAAATTACTTTTAACGACCAAATAACAAAGCAAAGACTCATCCAAAAGCTCCCACCCTATCTAGTCTGAGAGCATGAAGTTTCTGAGCTCCAGCTAGGCACCAAAGCTTATACTCATCTCTAAACTGACACAAAACCTCACTAACAGAAGGGGAGTCTCCATAAAATATATATATATATATATATATATATATATATATATATATATATATATATATATATATATATATATATATATATATTCAATACGTACAAACTAATTATTCCTGTACTTACCAATGAACTGTGCATACTTACACAGTAGATTACCCCTAATTATACCACTCTATTCAATGTTCTTTCTCAAAATCCATTAACTTTTTATGTGTTCATTTATGCACATAGATTTACTAACTGTAGCACAATAAATAAATTAATAGTGCACTCTGTTACATTGATTTTCAGAGCAAAAGGGCCTCTAGCTGAGTTGGTTAGATGGCTTAAGTAGCACTCCTCAATTCCTGAGTTCGACTCCCCGTGGGAGTGAATTTTTAGGCTGGGGTTAAAAAAATCCCCCCTCATCTGTCCCACGCCAAAGCACAGGTCTAAGGCCTGGCTCCGGTCGTGGTCGTTCATGGGCTACGGTGCCGCTATATATGGGTGGGGTAGGGGTTCAGGGGTTTTCTCAACCTGCATAAAAAGGTTTTCTTCTTAATGCAATGTTCAAGGGCTGTCTTACCACCCACCCACCCCCCCCTCCCCCCCAACACACACACACCCCGCGCGCATGAAGATCAGGTTTTTTTTTACATTGATTTCTAGAATATAAATCACCATATGCTACAAGAACCACTTGGTTCAGTGATTGTTTTGTACAACAAAATATGGTTAACTGCTGATAAATGATTGCTCTTACTTCTATTAAAGAAATAAAATTAAAGGAAATTGCACATGAACTTCATCATTAGGAGTACATTTACCAGTGATGTCCTCTGTAGTTCAGGGTTCAAGAACTCCAAAACACGTGCAACAACATAGATAAAATTCAGATCAGCAACCAAAGTATCTTCAATACCAGGCTTGAGAACTTTAATCACCACATCCTTCTGAGAGCTCTTCAACCTAGCCCCATGAACCTGGATGACAATGAATTACCTCAATGCTTGACAGCAGAATGCATAATGTAATTAAAAAGGTTCCAAGAGAAACCTGTGCTATCGAGGCAGAGGCTATTGGCACCGGATCAATGTATTCATATACACTATCCAATGGCCGCTGCAGCTCCTCGCGTAATATTGATTCAATCACGTCGTATGGGACGGCTGGTGCTTGGTCAAAGCACTTCTGGAATTCCTCGACATATTCTGCAGGAAACAAAGTTGGTGCAGATGCTACAAACTGCATCATCACACAGTCAGTTCACTATCAGTGCCCAAACAATCATAACTTGCAACATCATTTTTAAAGAAGTAGCAGAAATGGTACACCACTATGGAATCAGAAAGTTATTCAAACTCAATCCCCATACCCATCTCAAAAGACCAACCAAGAAAAGGTAACTTTTTTTTTTGGCAAGAAAGAGCTCCCCAGTATATTCAACATCAAACTGAAATTCAGTCTTATGGGGAGTCGAACCTGAAAAGGTAACATGTTGCTTGTTTGAAATGTGATACCCTTTGAAACTCAACACAGGTGATGAGCATATGAGCATGCTAATTTGCATCATGATTTCTCACAATTAATTAGGGGAATCTTTCATTTTCCATGTACACATAATTACTACAACTAAAAGTGTTAATAATTCAACTTAAATCCCATTGATAATTAAAAGATTTCTATGGGCTACTAGTGTATCACAGATTGTCATCAATCATAGTACAAAGTCTGAACATGTCTCACCTGGCCTAACTTGATATAAGTGGCACCCATGCGCTCAAAAAGCCTTCTAAGGTAAAGTGGGGAAAGCAAACCAAGCTGCATCTGAGATGGAATTCCTGCTGATGTGTTGGCTGTCTACAATAATAAGAGCATGAAATTATGTTCCTGCTGAAATTAAAATTCAAATAACTGGTAAGAAATATCTGGGTCAAACATGGGAGTTCCTCAAAATTCAGCCTCATGTTGCACCAATGAAACCCCACTTCCATCTCGACCTAACTAACGTCCCTCTAAAGCTCACCCAATTCAACCAATCAGTACAGCAACAGTGTATTGTTGAACCTCCAAGGCTCTGCTCTGGCTCTTTAGTCTTCAACTTACAAGCATGTATCCAAGTGGGAGAGTGGATCATGGGTGTGATTACGCGAATGCGCACCACTGATGCATCCATGTGATTTTCTTGAATCAGCACTGCCACTATTCTAAAGATACTTCTCACATGACCATTAACCCTATTTTGGGAGGGCTATAAGAACATTTGCATTTCCATCATATATGCGAAGGCAAAATGAACGCATAAAACAGTGAAAGTCAAACCTTTGAGAGGTCATTCAGCCACTCCCCACCAACCCCAAGGACAGCTTGGATCCCTTGGGCCATCCTGAAAGCACCTCGAGGCCCTGTGCTAATCGACGTCTGGAGAAGGTCCTCGACTAATTTAGGCAACTCGCCAACTCTATCTGCGTTTGAATACAAAAAAATTTGCAGAATTGGATGTTAAATTCGTAAAGAACAAACAAACTTCAAATACACACATGCATCCCTTGGTCACTCATCAACTGCTAAACATCCTTGTACTAGTCTACTGAATAACAGATCCCCATCTATACTATCAACTGGACCACAAATCCTATAGCCTTGTCACAAACGTTATGGTACTAAACATGGCGCTCTCCCTCCTAGTAGCTACTTAGATGCTGCCGACACGAAGATTACAGAATCACTTAGCAGAAGACGAAATATTACAGCAGCGAGGATCAATCAAATCAAATCAACTCATTACCTTGGATGCGTGTGGAGAAGTCCTGGGCCTGGGAGTAGCGCGCGAAAACCCTAACCCCAACCCGGGCCCGCCTCCGCCCCTCCCGTCCGGGCCCGCCAACCCGGAGCGAGCCTCCCCCGCCGGGATACACCTGCAACAAACCCCAGTCAGTGTCCACCTCCACCTACCGGGTTACAACACAGTCGAATCGAAGATAACCTCGCACCAGCGCCAATGGAATCCATCCAGAGAAGCGCGAACGCAACGGACTACTCTTGTGAAATGGCGAGACGTGAGGTGGGGACCGGGTCGGGCGGAGTGCGTACCAGGGGGAGGCGGCGGCGGTGGTGGTGGACGAGGAGAGGGGAGCGCGCCGCGGCGCCCCTCGCGGCCGCCGAAGCCATCGGTGAGAGGGTGGGTGGGTGGACCGTGGACGGGCGGCTCGCCGGCGACGGGAGCGGAGAGGCGGGCCGCAGCGGCGGTGTGCAGGTCTCCCAGATTGTCCGTGCGTGCGTGCGACGGCGAGCCGAGCGAAGTGTGAAACAGAGAGAGCGTTCGGAGCCCACGAGTCCGAAATGTGTGTAACGGCGGAGGAGACGACACGTGTGCAGGATAGCGGCCTCGCTTCTGCTCGGTTCCGCACCGTCCAAACCGCCGAAGGCGTGACGTGAAGCGTGTACGTACACTGCAGATTTGCAGGTTCGGCCCGCGTGACTAGCCGCAGTGGGTACTTAAAACGATACTCTAAAGCTTTAGATAATGAATATAGAGTAAAAATTGCTACACTGGATACTCTAAAACGATACTCTATCTTTTCTCTCACTCTATATTTAGAGTAGTACAGTGCTTACTCTATACTCTAAAGTGACGGGCCCACTACCTAAACAAAGGGAAAAATACTATAACTCACAGACAAAAAATCCAAATTAAATTTCGATTGCACCATTAAATTCGTCTCAATAAATCCTTCAAAACTAGATCACACATGGATATATTTAGATAAAGTGACAAGTGGGTCTCACAGTGGATAGAGTAGATAGAGGATAATATAGAGGATGAATGGGTGCAGAAGAATTAGATATAGAGGAGAGAATCTTGCTGACTAGGACGTATAGAGGATGAATATAGAGGTCTATGAGTGCAGGTAGTCTCAGATATTCTTCTTGCTTGAGGCTGGGTTTAGATGCAAATTTTTTTTTGTAAAATGGTATTGTAGCTTTTTTCGTTGTTATTTGGCAAATATTGTCCAATCATAGTCTAATTAGGCTTAAAAGATTCGTCTCGTCCATTTCGTCTAAACTGTGTAATTAGTTTTATTTTTTATCTATATTTAATGTTTCATGCATGTGTCCAAAGATTCGATATGACGGAGAATCTGAAAAATTTTGCAAAATTTTCTGAAAACTAAACAGGGCCTGAGGAACCAGGGGTGTTCAGTTTCTCTCCAAAAAATTTTCATCCCGTCACATTATATGTTTGGAGTATTAAATATAGAAAAAAAACTAATTACACACATCGTGATAAATTTACGAGACAAATTTTTAAACCTAATTAATCTATGATTTGACAATATTGTACTACAGTGACATACTGACATGTGCTAATGACGGATTAATTAGGTTTAATAAATCTGTCTCGTAGTTTCTAGACGAGTTATATAATTAGTTTTTTTATTAGTATCCGAACATCACTTCTGACATCCCATAAAATATTTGATCCCATAAAATATTTGATGTGACGTCCAAAACTTTTTCTCCCGCCACAGACTAAACATAAGAAAAATCCACAGATCCTTCGTGTGCTATCGTGCTGAGGGCCTGAAGGCTGAATCACGCATGTTCCCTTCCCGTGTAATTTCGAGGGAAAGGCTAGTGCAAAATAGAGTGATGTTACATGCCAAATAACTGTAATTTCCTCTAACGGGTTTTTCAACTAGATCTCTAGATATAGAGAAGTTCTTGGCAAAAGTGGAGAGACATCGAGGATGATTTTTATTGGAATGTCTCTCCAAACGAGAACTTAGTGTATCTAAGAAAGTAAAACCATAGTTTGTAACTGAGTGAGTATATTTTTAAGATTATTCTAGGTTACATGGATACCAGTTACTGCTCCGCTTTAATGATACGACTGCATTATTATGGAAAAAACCAATCGGGCATGGATGCCTGCTACTGCCCTGCTTTAACGATACAGCTGCATTATTATGGGGAAAAAACAATCGGCACGATACAGCTGCATTATTATGGGAAAAAAACAATCGGCCGATATAGGTTGCATACTTATATAGGACTTGTGTCACACTCTAATTAAAGGACAATATAGAGTGCATACATCTTATGTGCGCCCCAGGAATAGTCGCACACATAAGCCGACAAATTAACAGAAGTATCATCACTGAGTACATACATAACGTTATTACATCACATAGTTCTTACATAAACAAACGGAAAGATAAATAGCAACTCTCAGGCGTAGTGTCTGATCCACAGGGAAGGACGACTGGTTGACCCAAACCTAGAAATCCTCCGGGAAGTCCTCGTAGAAACTGTCATCTGTTACCCATCCGGGATTTTACCCAAAAACAATATAGCAACAAGTGTGAGTACATTCGTACTCCGCAAGTATAGTATGAGAATTCATGAGGCTCAAAAGGTTAGACACGGTTGACTGCAGTTAGCATTTTTAGTAGATCAACATTTCATTATTAATCATTATTAAGTTATGCTCAAGCTCCCATTTATCCCACATGATCCACTACTAGATTTAAGAAAAGAAAGCATCAGTGTGATCTCATCATCATGGTTCAACACGTATCAAGTAACCATTTATTCTGTGAGTTTTCCGGGCCGCTCGTGTCCGTGAGCACGGCTGTTATAACAGTTTAAACACTCTGCAGAGGTTGTGCATCTTTACCCGTGAGTCGTGTTACCCATATGCCCGGGGCCCGTCGACCCCCTAACACTTCCAAGGTGAGCAGGCAGGGTACACTATGAAGCCTTCCATAGGCCTCTTCTAACATGTTAGGGCCGCTAGGTTTCCTCGGCAGGCAGATATAGAGAACCCCTTTCGATGGCACAATTCCCGCAGGCTATACACATCTGAACAGAGGCAGTTCTATACCCAACGTGGCAAGCCCCTCTTGTGCCCTTTCGGGTAACCTCTAACAAGTTAGAAAAGATCCTACTACTGAGCTAAAGTCAGAGCCATTTAACTCCCACGGTTGCACTATAAGTCTCAGCTTTTGCCCTACAGATAAGTCCTTACGAAGGGTTTAGGGCAACATGATCAACATCATTTGCACCATCACCCTTTAGTTTCCACTACTATCATCATGATTATCCGTTGTTTCCATTAATCAATGTGTAGATCATGTTTAGTTAGAGCACTAGCTTTCTACCCAAATGCAAATAATCCCCATAAGAATCAAGGTACAGGTCATCAATTTGCTAGGAAGTCCTTGTAGTCGAGCAATATTAGACACATGCATAATGAGTATGTTATATAATGATTAGGACAACAAGGTAGGCCCATGCTATACTTGCCTTGGTTCACGAACTGCTGCTGGTCCTGCTGCTCCTCGTACGCGTCCGGATTTCCGACGTACTCCTCACCGTCTGAACTCGTACGACACGAAGTACAACACGCAATTCGGAGCAGACATACAAGCAAAACATAGCTACTATTAGAACAGTACACCAACAATAAATAAATCTGAATAAAATGTTTACCAAAATCATCTACGTCTCGCTACGATCACATTGACGCGAATTGCACGAAAATCGGAGCTACAACGCAAAAGTTACGCGCGAAACAAGGTTCCAAAACTAGCTACCAAACTAGACTAAATTGAGAAACTTAAAAGCTTCTAACAGGTCCATCAGTGGCACTAATACGTAGATTACTAAATTACAAAACTAACGCAAGTTGAACGGATCGAATCGGAGCTAAAACGACGATTTTATACACGTTTTACTGTAGTGGCAATTCTGTAAATAGATTGAAAACATTTTGGAATTAAAATAATTCGAAATTCTGAAAATTCATTAGAACCGAGGACTGCGGGTTAATTACTGAAAATAACAGGGTCTCTTTAACAAAATTTGCCCCGAAGGGGTATCGGCTGCCCACGGCCGTCGATCTTGTGATGAACGGATAAGAAAGAAAAGGGGGAGGGAGAGGGCGGCGGGCTGGCCGGAACAGTGGCGACCGCGGCGGCGCAGCCATTGCCGGCGACCAAACCACGCCGGAGTGCGTGGAAATCCACCTACGGCCCACAGCTCGAAATATAAAGGCACCGGGACGATGCGGGGGAGACAGCGAGTCCGACCATGCGCTTTACGCGGGCGGGGAAAGTGCCCGACGCGGTGGCCGCCATGGTCGGTGATGGGGACCTCGCCGGAGCACGGAAAAGAGTCCAAAACGACCACTATTGGAGAATGTGACAGCATAGGGAGGATGCGGGGATGAAGGCGAGCTCACCGAGCGAATTAGACGGGACGGAGGTGGCTCGGGGGTGCCGGCCGACGCGGTGGCGGACGGGACGCTCCGGCGATTCGTCTATGCGGCTTCGGGTGCTAAATTGGGTGGGGGATTGGAGTGGGAATGCAGCAGGGGGAGGGGCGAAGGGGGTTGCGGCTCCCTTTTAAGGCCGGGCGCTGGGCATGGAGGCGCTCCCACGACGCAGGGACGTGGGCGCGGGCGGCTCGGTGAGCGACTTGACCGGCAGTTGGAGCGGGGAAGACGGTTGGGAAGGGGAAACGTCTGACGAGTGGGCCCCAGCTGCCAGCGACCGCGTGCGAAGGAGTGAGGCGCGACAACGGCGGTTTGGCCTGGTTGGGCTGGGCCGCGGCCCAAGAGAGGGGCGCGGGGAGGAAACGGTGGGCCGGTCGGGAAAATGGCTAGCAGGCCGAACGGGCTGCTCGGGCCAGAAAGAGAGAGAAGGGAAAGAAATTATCTTTTTCTAATTTTATTTTTTAAATCAAACTTTCAATTGTTTTTGAATATCTTTTGAGATTTGACTCAAACCAATCATCACAAAAACATAAAGTGCAACAGCATGAGTGCAAAACAAATTGTTACCTTATGATTAATTTTAATTTCACAAAATTTATTATTCCCTAAATTTGAATGCACAACAAATTCATAATTAAATCAAATTTATCTATTTTTAAAGAAAACAAAAATTTAGGGTTTCACAATTCTACCCCCCTTAAAAGAATCTCGTCCTCGAGATTGGATGATGCTTACTCAAAAAGCTGTGGATAAGACTTTCTCAGATCTTCTTCCCTTTCCCACGTAGATTCATCTTCTGAATAACGATTCCATTGCACTCTGCACATCTTTATAGTGCGGCTCCTAGTAACTCTTTCTGCAGTTTCAAGAATCTTTACCGGGTACTCCTCATACGTGAGATCTTCTTTAACAGTAAGCTCCTCCAAGGGAATCTGCTCCTCTGGTACCCGTAAACACTTTTTCAACTGTGAAACATGAAACACATCATGCACACCTGATAAACTTTCTGGCAATTCCAATTGATAAGCCACTTCTCCACGTCTCTCCAGAATCTTGAAAGGTCCCACATATCTCGGTGCTAACTTGCCCTTCATATTGAATCTTCTCACATTCCTCATTGGTGACACCTTCAAATACACATAGTCACCTACTTGGAAACTCAACTCTCTCCTTCGGGTATCAGCATAGCTCTTCTGTCTAGACTGTGCGACTCTCAAATTATTCCTGATCATCCTCACTTGTTCTTCGGCATTGCGTAGGACATCAGGTCCAAACACTTGGGTTTCACCTGTCTGATTCCAGAATAGAGGTGTTCTACACTTTCGTCCATATAAAGCTTCGAATGGCGCCATCTTAAGACTTTTCTGGTGACTGTTGTTGTATGAAAACTCAGCATATGACAAACTCTTATCCCAACTAGTCCCATACTGTAAGGCACAAGCTCTCAACATATCTTCCAAGATTTGATTGGTCCTTTCGGTCTGCCCATCAGTTTGGGGGTGATATGCCGAACTGAAATTTAACTTGGTTCCCAAAGCACTGTGTACCTTACGCCAAAAATGTGATGTAAACTGAGTTCCTCGGTCAGATACGATCTTCTTTGGAACCCCATGTAGACATACTATTCTCTCCATATACAACTCCGCTAGCTTTGCACCACTATAAGTGGTTTTGACTGGCAAGAAATGGGCTACCTTAGTAAGTCGATCCACTATTACCCAGATCGAATCATATCCTTGTTGAGTGCGGGGCAATCCAGTAATGAAGTCCATACCAACTTCTTCCCATTTCCACTCTGGTATTTTCATTGGTTGCAACAATCCTGCAGGCCTTTGGTGCTCAGCTTTCACCCTTTGACAAGTATCACATATGGCCACATACTCAGCCACATCCCGTTTCAAACCATACCACCAATACTTCTCTTTGAGGTCCAAGTACATCTTGGTGCTTCCAGGGTGTATAGAATACGCTGAATCATGTGCCTCTCGCAGAATCATATCACGGATGGCTTTCACTTCAGGTACACATATCCTTTTTCCAAACCATAGAGTACCATTCTCATCCAACCGGAAACCTGGTGCCTTTCCAACCACTACATGCTCAGCAATCTCCTTCAATTTCTCATCCTCCAACTGACCTTTACGTATCTCTTGCTCCAATGTAGGTTCTATAGCCAATTCTACTACATTACTGACAAAACCCAAGTTGAGATGTTCTATTTCAGCTCGCAACTCTGCTGGTATAAATGTCAGCTGAAGTCCGTTGGCGTAGCTCTTCCGGCTAAGTGCATCGGCAACAACATTTGCCTTTCCAGGATGATAATGCACTTCCAGATCATAATCTTTAATTAATTCCAGCCAACGACGTTGCCTTAAGTTCAACTCGGACTGAGTGAAAATATATTTTAAACTCTTGTGGTCAGTGTAAATGTCACACTTATGTCCGATCAAATAATGCCTCCAGATTTTCAGAGCATGGACAACTGCGGCTAATTCCAAGTCATGGGTTGGGTAATTCAGTTCATGCTTTCTCAATTGCCTGGATGCATAGGCCACAACCTTTCCTTCTTGCATAAGCACACATCCAAGGCCTAGGCGAGATGCATCACAATAAATAGAGAAGCTCTTACTTAAATCAGGTAAGGTCAACACCGGGGCTGTTGTCAACCTTTTCTTTAGCTCCTCAAAGTTAGCCTGACATTTGTCTGACCAAACAAATTTGGCATTCTTCTCTAATAGGGCTGTCATAGGCTTGGCTAGTTTAGAGAACCCTTCAATAAACCTTCTATAGTATCCAGCCAAACCCAAAAAGCTACAGATTTCACTAGCATTGACTGGGGCTTTCCAATTCAACACATCTTGCACTTTACTGGGATCTACGGCTATTCCACCGTTAGAGACCACATGTCCCAGAAAAGATACTTCTTTCAGCCAGAACTCACATTTGCTCCTTTTTGCATACAATTTATGTTCCCTGAGTTTTTGTAAGACTAACCTTAAGTGTTCAGCATGTTCCTCTTCATTTTTGGAGAATACTAGGATATCATCTATGAATACCACTACAAACTTATCCAAGTACTCCATGAATACTTTGTTCATTAGATACATAAAGTATGCAGGTGCATTTGTCAGTCCAAAAGACATCACTGTGTACTCATAAAGGCCATATCTGGTAGTAAATGCTGTCTTGGGTATGTCAGATGCACGAATTTTTAGTTGGTGATATCCAGAACGGAGGTCAATTTTTGAGAACACACAAGCACCTTTCAGCTGATCAAATAAATCATCAATTCTAGGGAGTGGGTATTTGTTCTTGATGGTGACTTCATTTAGGGACCTATAATCGACACACATCCTTCGTGTGCCATCTTTCTTATCCACAAATATAACAGGTGCTCCCCAAGGTGAAGAGCTAGGACGAATAAATCCTTTCTCTTGCAATTCTTTAATTTGTTTCTTTAGTTCTTCTAATTCATTTACCCCCATTCTATATGGTCTCTTAGCTATGGGTGCAGTTCCAGGTAAAAGCTCGATAAGGAATTCGATGTCACGATCGGGTGGCATACCTGGCAATTCATCGGGGAACACGTCCGGGAATTCATCCACCACCTGGTCCTCCTGGTTAGCAACATCGCTCAGCTGATTGACGGTGGCGGTAGGTTGAGCTTGCACTTCCACTTCAACACAAATTCTATCACCACTTGGAGATGTCACAACCACAGATTTCTCCTGACATTGTATCACTGTCCTATGTTGCTTCATCCAATCCATTCTCAGGATGAGGTCAATTCCAGCGGTTCTCAGAACAATTGGATTTACCTTGAAAGCTACCCCCCTTAAAAATATACTAGTAGAAGGGCTCCAATAATTTGCTGGCATGCTACCCCCCGGTGAATTAACTAACATGGGATCCTTCATGGCACACAGGGGTATGCTATGCATTCTAACAAAAGCTTGGGATATGAAAGAATGCGAGGCACCGGAATCAAAAAGTACGGTAGCGGAGATGGAGTTGACGCTAAACGTACCCAGCATAACCTCAGGCGCCTCCTGAGCTGATTCCGACGACACATGGTTCACCTTGCCAGTGAACGGAGGTCGAGCGTTGGGTCTCTGGTTGTTCTGCTGGTTCTACGGGGCCTGCCGGTTCTGCTTCTTCGGGCACTGGTACGAATAGTGTCCCACCTCTCCACAGTTGTAACAGGCATTGGGGTTGCCTGGGGTGCCACTCTTGATTGGGGCATTGTTGGGCACTCCCTGACGTGGAGCTTGGTTGCTAGCTTGCTGTTGCTGGGGGCGCTGCTGACTCTGATTACCCAACTGCGGTGGGTACTGGGGACGCTGCTGGTACTGGTTCCTCTGGGGGTACCGGTCCTTGTTCCATTGGTTGGGTGGCCCTTGGTTCCTCTGCGGAAAACCTTGCTGCGGAAAGGCTCGCGGGCGAGTGTTGCTACCCGATGCCTGTCCCTGGAGCTTCCTCTTCTTGAGGTCCATTTCCTTACGCTTGTTATCAATTACAATTGCACGGTCCACCAACTCCTGGAAACTGGCATATTTGTTGGACATCAGCTGCAGTTGGAGTCCATCATACAGCCCCTTCAGAAAACGGCGCTGTTTGTCAGAATCTCTAGCCACTTCAGCCGGGGCATATCGCGACAATTATGCAAACTTGTCGCGGTATTCCGCCACTGACATGGACCCTTGCTTGAGAGCCCGGAACTCCTCTTGCTTCAGCTCAATAAGTCCCTCCGGGATATGATAGGACCTGAAGTTCTCTGTGAACTCTTTCCATGTGACCTCTGGAGCATTCTCTGGACGTCCATACTGGAATGACTCCCACCAATCCTGAGCAGCTCCTTGGAGTTGGCCAGAGGCGTACAAGACTTTCTCCAAGTCGTTGCACTGAGCAATGTTTAGCTGCTTTTTCACAGCTCTCAGCCAGTCATCCGCCTCCATAGGTTCAGAGGCGTGTGTAAACACAGGTGGGCGTCCCTTCAGAAACTCACCACGCTTGTCACGGACCTGCACAGGTGGGGGTGCTCCTGCGGGTTGCTCACCGAGACGGTCCATCACGGTCTGCATGAGCTGCGCTTGCATGGCCATCAACTGCTCAATAGTCACCGGCGGTGGCGGAGGTGGGTCCACCAAAGCTCCGTGTCCACGACCACGGCCACGGCCTCGGCCACGTCCTCCTCTGGCGGCCATCTGTTTCCAAGCAAATGTGCAAACTTTTAGAGATCTCCCAAAAATTTTACAAATTATTTACAAAAGGTAAATAACATAACTGAAAATTTCTGGACGAGTGTCCACAACAGCAGACCGAAAACTGAAGTATAACTCCAGTTCCAGAAATCCATAATAGGCGTGGCATACATCGTTGGAAAGCTTAAAAAGTCTGCTACAACTTTTGTATAGAACTTTTTCACTGATACAGACGGCAACATCATCAAAAACTGAGCTAAACAATTTCTGTTCTAGGTTACAGACTGCACAGACTTGCCAGGTTGCAGCAGGCATATCTCTCAATCCAGAATTGATAATGAGGTGATTCCAGTGGGAAATGAAAGGTACACAAGTCTAGTTCTTCCCACAAAAATTTCATAATTTTTGGACGTAGAGATTTAGAGATATGAGACAAAAATTGCAGACTGTTCTGAGAAACAGCACAGCAGTAAAGCAGAAATTAACCCCAACTAAATTAATCAAATACTAACTTAAGGTTTTGATAAAAAGAACATGTGGACAAGCCCACACTGTTCCAGCAATCAAACAAACTCCAAATCAACCAAGTCCATCAACACAACCAACGTTACAACGGAAAGTTCACAAAACATACACAAACTTGACACGACTCTCGATTCTAAAACGCATCTAGCTAAACAGGGCTGCAAACATCTAAGGAGCGCGATCCACCATGGTGAACACCCTAGCCTTCTTCTTGTAAATGGTAGGCTGTCCTAGCTGAACGGCCATCTCATCTATCTGGTTCTGAAGGCGCTTTTCAGATTTTTGCGCTGCACGAAGCTCTTCCCTGAGTGCTTCGTTGACCTCCTGCATGGCGCTGAGGTGCCTCACTGTGGTGTCTAAGGTGAGATCAGAAGCTGGAGGAGCCAACACTGCCCATGTCTTCTCCCTCGGGTCATAGCGTGGGAGATACCGGTAGCGATCGTTCTGCATATCCTCAAAACGCCTACCATGGTAATGCAGGTACGCCGCCTGCGCAGCATCTTCCATGCTGTCATAGACACTGGCACGCCTGGCTCGGTGGCTATGGGTGGTCACAATATCCTGAGATTGGTCGGTGTTGTTCCAGGCGGTGATGATCACATTGGTCTTCCAGTATGTCGCCTCCACTGGATGTGTGTGCTCCGCACAGTAGTACTTCACAGAGGCAGCAAACTCTGGATAGTACTCAGCTAGCATGGTGGTGAGGAGGTTGTGGTAGTGGGCATCTTCGGGAGCTTCCTTAAACTTGTTCCTGGTGGACCATCCTATCTCTTCTGGCTCCTCTGATGCAGCTGGGGAGGGCACTGGTGTTGGTGCAGAAGCAGCCTGGGATGCTGGTGGAGGTGTAGCAGCGGGGACTGGTGCATCCACATGTGGAATGGGTGCAGCCACGGGAGTCGAAGCGGGTCCATCAGATGCAGCATCTGAAAATGCCTCCTCCTCCATGGGTTCCTCCTCCTCCTCGTCAGTGACGTGGACGACCTCTGGCTCCACTGGTGGTACTGCTGGTGGTGCTGGTGGAGCAGGTGCTGCTGGAACGAACTGGGCGACGTAGGCAGCGGCACTGACACGAGGCATCTATAGTTTTGATATAAAATATTATCAGAGTCAATATTTTATGCAATAGAATAAAGAATAGAGCATAAAATTTTTAAGAAAATATCAAGAGTGAGGTAGTAGCAAATAAATAAATAAAGTCAATCTCCTAGAAACGACCATTTCTACCTAGGTTTGCGTCCTACAGTCGACACAGCTCTGATACCAATTTGTCACACTCCAATTAAAGGACAATATAGAGTGCATACATCTTATGTGCGCCCCAAGAATAGTCGCACACATAAGCCGATAAATTAACAGAAGTATCATCACTGAGTACATACATAACGTTATTACATCACATAGTTCTTACATAAACAAACAGAAAGATAAATAGCAACTCTCAGGCGTAGTGTCTGATCCACAGGGAAGGACGACTGGTTGACCCAAACCTAGAAATCCTCCGGGAAGTCCTCGTAGAAACTGTCATCTGTTACCCATCCGGGATTTTACCCAAAAACAATATAGCAACAAGTGTGAGTACATTCGTACTCCGCAAGTATAGTATGAGGATTCATGAGGCTCAAAAGGTTAGACACGGTTGACTGCAGTTAGCATTTTTAGTAGATCAACATTTCATTATTAATCATTATTAAGTTATGCTCAAGCTCCCATTTATCCCACATGATCCACTACTAGATTTAAGAAAAGAAAGCATCAGTGTGATCTCATCATCATGGTTCAACACGTATCAAGTAACCATTTATTCTGTGAGTTTTTCGGGCCGCTCGTGTCCGTGAGCACGGCTGTTATAACAGTTTAAACACTCTGCAGAGGTTGTGCATCTTTACCCGTGAGTCGTGTTACCCATATGCCCGGGGCCCGTCGACCCCCTAACACTTCCAAGGTGAGCAGGCAGGGTACACTATGAAGCCTTCCATAGGCCTCTTCTAACATGTTAGGGCCGCTAGGTTTCCTCGGCAGGCAGATATAGAGAACCCCCCTTTCGATGGCACAATTCCCGCAGGCTATACACATCTGAACAGAGGCAGTTCTATACCCAACGTGGCAAGCCCCTCTTGTGCCCTTTCAGGTAACCTCTAACAAGTTAGAAAAGATCCTACTACTGAGCTAAAGTCAGAGCCATTTAACTCTCACGGTTGCACTATAAGTCCCAGCTTTTGCCCTACAGATAAGTCCTTACGGAGGGTTTAGGGCAACATGATCAACATCATTTGCACCATCACCCTTTAGTTTCCACTACTATCATCATGATTATCCGTTGTTTCCATTAATCAATGTGTAGATCATGTTTAGTTAGAGCACTAGCTTTCTACCCAAATGCAAATAATCCCCATAAGAATCAAGGTACAGGTCATCAATTTGCTAGGAAGTCCTTGTAGTCGAGCAATATTAGACACATGCATAATGAGTATGTTATATAATGATTAGGACAACAAGGTAGGCCCATGCTATACTTGCCTTGGTTCACGAACTGCTGCTGGTCCTGCTGCTCCTCGTACGCGTCCGGATTTCCGACGTACTCCTCACCGTCTGAACTCGTACGACACGAAGTACAACACGCAATTCGAAGCAGACATACAAGCAAAACATAGCTACTATTAGAACAGTACACCAACAATAAATAAATCTGAATAAAATGTTTACCAAAATCATCTACGTCTCGCTACGATCACATTGACGCGAATTGCACGAAAATCGGAGCTACAACGCAAAAGTTACGCGCGAAACAAGGTTCCAAAACTAGCTACCAAACTAGACTAAATTGAGAAACTTAAAAGCTTCTAACAGGTCCATCAGTGGCACTAATACGTAGATTACTAAATTACAAAACTAACGCAAGTTGAACGGATCGAACCGGAGCTAAAACGACGATTTTATACACGTTTTACTGTAGTGGCAATTCTGTAAATAGATTGAAAACATTTCGGAATTAAAATAATTCGAAATTCTGAAAATTCATTAGAACCGAGGACTGCGGGTTAATTACTGAAAATAACAGGGTCTCTTTAACAAAATTTGCCCCGAAGGGGTATCGGCTGCCCACGGCCGTCGATCTTGTGATGAACGGATAAGAAAGAAAAGGGGGAGGGAGAGGGCGGCGGGCTGGCCGGAACAGTGGCGACCGCGGCGGCGCAGCCATTGCCGGCGACCAAACCACGCCGGAGTGCGTGGAAATCCACCTACGGCCCACAGCTCGAAATATAAAGGCACCGGGACGATGCGGGGGAGACGGCGAGTCCGACCATGCGCTTTACGCGGGCAGGGAAAGTGCCCGACGCGGTGGCCGCCATGGTCGGTGATGGGGACCTCGCCGGAGCACGGAAAAGAGTCCAAAACGACCACTATTGGAGAATGTGACAGCATAGGGAGGATGCGGGGATGAAGGCGAGCTCACCGAGCGAATTAGACGGGACGGAGGTGGCTCGGGGGTGCCGGCCGACGCGGTGGCGGACAGGACGCTCCGGCGATTCGTCTATGCGGCTTCGGGTGCTCAATTGGGTGGGGGATTGGAGTGGGAATGCAGCAGGGGGAGGGGCGAAGGGGGTTGCGGCTCCCTTTTAAGGCCGGGCGCTGGGCATGGAGGCGCTCCCACGACGCAGGGACGTGGGCGCGGGCGGCTCGGTGAGCGACTTGACCGGCAGTTGGAGCGGGGAAGACGGTTGGGAAGGGGAAACGTCTGATGAGTGGGCCCCAGCTGCCAGCGACCGCGTGCGAAGGAGTGAGGCGCGACAACGGCGGTTTGGCCCGGTTGGGCTGGGCCGCGGCCCAAGAGAGGGGCGCGGGGAGGAAACGGTGGGCCGGTCGGGAAAATGGCTAGCAGGCCGAACGGGCCGCTCGGGCCAGAAAGAGAGAGAAGGGAAAGAAATTATCTTTTTCTAATTTTATTTTTCAAATCAAACTTTCAATTGTTTTTGAATATCTTTTGAGATTTGACTCAAACCAATCATCACAAAAACATAAAGTGCAACAGCATGAGTGCAAAACAAATTGTTACCTTATGATTAATTTTAATTTCGCAAAATTTATTATTCCCTAAATTTGAATGCACAACAAATTCATAATTAAATCAAATTTATCTATTTTTAAAGAAAACAAAAATTTAGGGTTTCACAACTTGCTAGCGCCCAGACATTCTATCTGAAGTGCTAGTGTCGGACGGTACCACTCAGTGAGCGAGCGAGTACCCCAGCGCATTGGGCTTGCGAGCGAGTGCCCCAGCAGCGGGCCGCACCACCCCTAGACGTCATCCGCGCCATCGGCCACTTCCCACGCTCATCCCATGTGCAACACTCAATCTACTTTTAAAACATTTAGATCCAATAGTTGCAACTTACAAAAGAAGACAGATGAAACACTAAACATGCGTCTGAAACACTTGCAAAAACATTCAAAAAAACACTTAAAAACCATTACAAATATATGCAACGTCCAGATAAAACACTTGCAACAGACATATGAAACACTTAAAACCTGCATACATATGCAACAACTAGATCTACTTTTGCAATATGTAGATAAAAACATTTGCAACGTACGTCTGATATAGATGAAACATTTGGAACATACACTTGAAACATACATGCATAGCCATTGCAACATGTGCAACATCTCAATCTACTTTTGCAATATTTTGACCTACTTTTGTAACACTGATACAAAACATTTACAACATACCTCTGAAACACTTAAAACATATACTCCTTTCTACTTCGGCGAATGCAAGCTTGTCCGTGCGTGGAGGTCATCGGTGTGCTCACCGGTGGCACAGAGCTAGGCGGCAACGTACAGAAGGCGTGGTGGGAATGGCACGGACGGCGGTGGCACAGAGGGCGGGTGAGAGGCGCATGAAGGTCACTGGTGTGCTCGCCGGCGGCGCAAAGCTCGGTGGCGCAAAGGGCGAGGTGGGGACAACGCGTTGAAGCCGCGACGGACGAGGCGGAGTGGGGAGTCGCGGGGTGCAGACTCGTCCATACGTACGGACGCCTTCCATGGAAGGAAACGAAGGTTGGTGGGGATCACCTGGGAGCAAAGCATGGCGGCGATGAAGGCATGTGGGTGGATGCAGCGGCACAAGGAGCGAGCATTTAAAGGAGGAAGGTGGGTGCACACAATGACGCAAGGATGCAGGGGTGTAGCAAGCGAGCCCTTGCAAAGTCGTGGGGGCCTATGCGAAGAAGCCCGAAGCGGTGCGCCAACTTGTTTCGGTCCGATGGATGCGGCATCCGACGGAAAGAGAACTGTCCGGACGCTCTAATCAAGCATTTCCGTACTATATATTACTAACAAGTGCAGTCCCTGGTAACATCAACAGTGCAGCCGTGATTGGATCGCCCGTACATTATTGTTACTAGTGAGTGCTAGATGGCCTTCATCTCCTTCCAATTTAATGCCAGAGCTTGAGAACATTTCCCTCTTCAAAACAAACGTCATCGTAAAGCTTTTGCCGGTGTACAAGGAGAGGACAATGTGTTCCAAAATTATACTGGATATATCACTTTTGCATTAATAATGTAATGGTACAAAAAGTAACGGCCTTTGGCAGATTTTTTTCATATAGTCGGCCATGGGCCCAAGCTACACTTGGAGCCAAGTGGGAAAAAAAATGCAAAACTCCATTGCTAGCCTTGTTAGACTTCCTCGACCTGTAAAAGAAAATTTTTACATGTTGTCATTCATTACTAATTCGAACAAGACTAATGCCAGATTTACTATAATGTGCAGATAGCAGTTGAGGAACATCCTTGTGTGTTTCAGCCTACCAGGCAAACTATCGTTACTTAAACTAGAAGCATCGAAATGAAGTGGGTGTCTGTTTTGTTTAGTCAGAATAGCCAACAAGAACGCCTGTTCTCATGATCAAAATATTCTCGCTGGAACACAATAATAAAAGACACTGACAACAGATGAAGAATGATTTCAGGAGAAGCCAAGTTTGTTTTTCTTCTTTTTAGAATGTGGCTGTTTAGACAAATTGCTTGATTATTATTTTAATTTTACAAGTTAAAAAAATGTGAAGTCACTAGCCAAACACAACAATTTAAAATAGAGCAAGGATCCGATGGCTGTGCTTGTGAAATAAAGTACTCCAGTTCATTTGGTTGTCTGTATGGAACTTGAAATTAAATGGCATACCTGAGGAAGATTCATTAACTCCATAACTGCCTTATTTGGAGTTAATTCATTATCAATTATCCGTGCTACTGCTGTCAAGACTGGCATTTTGACCTTGTACTTCTGAGCCAAGGCAATGACAGCCCCAGCAGTTGATACACCTTCAGCAACCTAAAGACAGATAAATGCACTAATTACAGATTATACAGATGAGTAGGTGACATCTTCTGCATATACTGATGTCATGGAAGGAATTCTGCACACCTGATTCATAGAACTCATGATCTTATCAAGCTTTTCACCAGAACCAAGGCGTAGTCCCACAGTTCTATTCCGTGAAAGATTGACGAAACAAGTAAGCATGATGTCACCAGACCCAGACAAACCAGAAAGAGTAGTTGGCTTTGCTCCCATCTTCGTTGCCAGCCACCGTATTTCTGAACAGCCTTGAGCAACAAGGGCAGCCATACAGTTATTTCCAAGACTCATACCTTCCACTATACCTGCAGCTATTGCAAGAACATTCTTCAGGGCACCTGCAATTTCTACTCCTGTAACATCACTGAAGTATCATAGGTCACATTCAAAATATTTGCCTAATGTTTTCTCAGTATCACAGGTCACTGAAGTACCAGAACTGTCATATCAAAATAATAAATCTCTGCTAACCTAACTCATAATGTGTACAAAATCCTAGAAAGCTATCAGTGGAAGAAACATTCATCACACTTCTTTATGTTAGTACAGCATATCATGTATAACCTATTAGTTGGGATACTTTTATGTGGACAAAAGTTTCTCAGGCAACAAAATATTGCTCCTAAGCCTAATATTGAACTGTTTGGTAGAAACTAACTTCAAACAAGGAAAATTATTTCTTATGCTTAGCTGTTGAACATACTAATTGCAAATTTTAGATTACTAGTCAATTTAAAATGAAAGCTAAAGAAAACCATTAAGCTTTCCTTCTTCCCTATTGAATGATGTTCTGGAATTCAGATAGTAACACACTAACTTTTCCCTTGTCTTAATAGTTCAAAAACTAATGCCATGCTACTGAATTTAAACTCTCTCTCTTTCTCATAAACAAAAAGTCAGCAACAAATTCCGTGATTCATTTTGTTCATGCATCTTCTACCTCATCTTCTTCATCAATTTTATAAAAAAAAGCCTACATGACATGCCCTTTTGCATGTCGTGCAGTTGTAGCTTCTTGTATGTTCTGTGATAAAGTCATGGAGCTAGGCAATTTTACCTTGATGTGCTTATCCTCAAATTTGGGGAAGCTAACAGCTGCTGAACAGAACTTGCCAACTTCTTGTCTTTGGACGCCACCACCATTGCTACAATTTCAAAGTTGAATGACAATGAACTTCAATCCAAAGGCTAGTGAGCCAAATATCATCAAACGCTAGTGGAATAGCTTGCACAATTGCATGGCTAGGTTTCAAAATACAGTTGTATTTGTTGTACAGTTCTGATTCCTATGGTTAAAAATACAGCTGTACTTGCTCTTATGTTTTGAAGGAAAAAAAAAGTAACTAAAAGTACAGTTGCATTTGCCATACAACATCATACACTAAAAACTGGAACCAAAAAAAGCAGTGCAGAATCTCTTTTTGCTCCCGGTTAATGAGAGTTTCTTGGATTTTTTTCTGTCTTTTCTTTTATCAGAATTTTCTGATTATTAGGATTGTTTTGGTGTCTTCAATTCCAGCAGTTATTCTTTCATATACAGATATGTGAAGAAGTTTAAAGGAATACAAATAACTCAGCATCAACATTAAACTTGAAAAAAGAAGTGACATAACAGGTTAACAATATTAATAAATAATATCAACAGACCTGTAGGCAATTTGTTCATTAACTCTACAGCAAACGATGGTCCTGACAGGACAACAAACGGTTGACGGCGATTTCCCAATGCTCGGGGGATGATTTTAGACATTGTCCGAAGGGTATTGAGTTCCAACCCTTTGCTAAGTGATATGAATGGCAACTTTGGATCAACATGTGTTGAAATACTTTCAAGAAAGGATGAACTGAACTGCCACAGAAAGTATCAGAGTCAAAAGGACGAAATATCTGCAACAAGCATAATGCTCCGTAAAGAACTGTGAATACCTGAACCGGAACAGCATGGAAGCAGAAATCAGCTCCTGCTAAAGCATCAGCGGCACTAGTCGTTGCAACAATATTTTGTGGCAATCTATGTTCTGATAAGTACTTGCTGCAGTAAAAAGGAAGAAGCTGTAATTCAGATATATTGTAATATTTTTCACCAAAAATAGTTCATGATTGGCCACTCTATATAAGAAGGTAGTGTTACACATTAGCAAATTGTCTTTTCCTCCTTTTTGTGCGAAGCCAAATATTATATATACTCAGCTACTATCATACATAATAAACTGTAATAAATCATCAATATATAGCATATTCATCACAGGATCATGCAGCTGGTGAAATGGCTACTTTGAAGATAAAACAGCTCAGTTACAGTTTTTCATGCACTTTGAGTTCAAGTCAATTACTCCATTTAAACCAGATGAGGTTTCCTTTCACATTCTCATAGGCGTTGGAAACATTGCCTAGCTATACATTTTCTTACAACTATGCAATATGAACTCTGAGGAATGTGGATGGGATGCAGCACAAATTGATGTATGGTAACAGCTAAATGCACACAAAATTAGTTTTCCAAACCCGAAATGTGCCATTGCCTAATTGGTCATAATAACAGGATGATAAATTAACCCCCATGGGCGGAGGGGTTTGTGGGTTTCCTGTGTGTGAGCCCGGTGTGGCTTCCCGGACATCTGGGTGTTCCTGTACATAAAAATTTCTTTCCTTCCTTAATTGAGAGGCAGAGCTCCTGCCAGGTTTTCAAAAAAAATAACACTATGCCTGACAGGTGACAGCCTGCCCTGCACGTCGATAATCTGAGTATCTATTCGTTCAAGATGATTTTTTAGTTCAACAAGAACCTAGGAAATACTCCCTCCATCCCAAATTATAAGGTATTCCAAGAATCTGGGAGAGTCAAAGGATCTCAAGTTTGACCAAATTTATATGATAAGATAATAATATTTATGACACCAATTAAGTATCATTAGATTCTTCATTAATTATATTTTCATAGTATACATATTTGATGTTATAATTTTTTGTAATTTTCTCTATAATTTTAGTCAAACTTAGATGCTTTGACTCTCCCAGATTCTTAGAATGCCTTATAATTTGGAATGGAGGGAGTACTATTCTACCACATGGATCAAGAAAGCAGGCAGCAGAGGTTACCAACCAATTGATATGTGTGTTGTTGATGGACCGGCAGACGAGGTCGTCCCGGAGCAGCATGGCCACCTCGAGGTCGGCCTTCTTGGCCGCCACGTGAGCCGCCATGGCCGTCCCGAAGGACCCTCCTCCGAGAACCACCACCTGCAAAACCCGCCACTCAACTTCTCTCAATCAGATCCGGTAAGGAAGCGATCCTCCCAGTCCAGAGAGTGCGAGAGCGAGTCTACCTTGCGCGTGGTCTCGAGGACGTCGCTGCGGTTGCGGCGGCGCCAGGAGCGGGACCACCGGACTAGCTTCTCCCACGCGATGCGCACCGCACGGCGACGGTCCTTGCGCCCGCTCCTGCGTTGCGCGGCGCCGGCGGTGTCGGCGTCGTCGTCGTCGCTGGAGTCCTCGTCCTCCCGCGGTGGGACGGCGTCAGTGGCGCCGGTGAAGATGGGCGGAGGGCGGCGGACGACGGCGGCGGTGAGGCGGGGCCGAGGACTCGGGATGGAGGGAAAGAAGGCGGCGGCGGCCATTGGAGAATGGAGGAAGAACAGATTCGCGCGGGCTTGTTATTGTTACTATCTTATCCGTTCCCGCCTTTCGCGGCTCCCCTGCTTCTCACTGTTTTTTTTTATTCCACTCGAGTGATTTGGAGTCTTGTAGCCAATACAATGACGCCACGTTGCTTCTTCCTTATGAGTTTTCCACTGCTGGCCGGATAGGGCACAAGTTTTTTTTTTATGCCTCAACACTTCAAGTAGAAGCTGTAGTATCTGAACTCACGCACCAACTCACACTACCACAACGCACACTGACACACACACCCTAATGCACGTGGCTGAGAGGAATCCGAAGTCATCGAAGGCTTCGCACGTGACGGGCACGTCATCCCTACCATTATGGCGCATCCACGTGTGAGACTATAGATATTGGGGAAAAACCCTGGTGGGAATCATGCGCCGAGCAGCGATCGAACGCACGACCGGCGGCTTCCGCGTCGAGAGAACTGACCGTCCGAGCTACGGCTCGTTCCCGATAGGGTAGAAGATTTAGAAGAATGGTTGGAGGCTCATCTACAACTGGTAGGGTTTTGAACAGCTCACCGAGTAAGGTTTGGAGATTTCAAAGGATGGTTTGGGGGGCTCATCGACACCTAGTAGGGTTTTGAACTGCTCGCCACCTAGGATTTGGGGGTTTAGAAGGATGGTTGGAGGCTCATCGGCTTGGTAAGGTAATGGGGTGCACCCGCCACGATGGTGAAGCGCATTTGGTTTCAGGGGCTAACACATCTCTCCAATACCAGCGAGCCCCAAAATAGACGAGTCAAAATAGCTACCCTGCAGAAGCAAGCAAAATGTTTGCCATCTCATGTCCCGAGGCCACCCAGCCCATGAACCAAATGCTCCTCATATGCGCGCCCTGTTCGCTTGACTGATAAGCCATAGCTAAAAGTACTGTTTGTTAATTTGTTGTGAGAAAAAAACACTACTAAATGGCTGACTGATTTAGCTGATAAACTCAAGCTAAAAGGGCAATGATTTCTCGTTCCTCGCTCCCTCTTCTGATTTCTCGCTCAGCTAGGTAAGGCAAGCGAAAACAGAACCAATCACGAGCAGTAACAGAAGAACCGCTCAGCTAGGTGAGGCAAGCGAAAACTGAAGAACCAAACGAGCAGTAAGCCAGCAACAGAACCAAACGCGCCCAACTAGGCGAGGGCGCATGAACCAAACGCTCCTTCTCATCTGATTTCTACGCACCCAGTTACATTGTTCTCTGTATGTGTACGGTTAATGTTTTCCATGCTGCACCTCACATTTCGCATTTTGTTTTGAAAATAGTAGCCCCTTCTCCAGATCTACTAGTCCATCTTATTTCTCTCCACTCGAGTGTTTCCAGGAAATGGTAGTTCAAACATTATTTAATTTGCTACAGTGAAAAATACCATGGCGTCTTCTACAAATCACAATGTTGTCTCGCCGTATGATGATCATGCTAACTGGTGTATGCTATGCCCTGTCCCAGTAAAAAAACACACCGGGAAAGTGGAAAGTACCCTGCATTCGTGGCAGAGCACATAAACATTTGCCAAATGAAATCAAATAAGAAACGAATTAGCAACCGCAGCCCAGAGTGTAAACATGATAAACATGGAACATGCTATAAACACAAAAAAGGTAACGGCAAAGCAAGCATAAACTCAGCTCTTCATGATTTGCATTAAAACCAGATGACAGCACCATAAACAAAAAATTCAGATGTCCAAATTGCTCATATCCTCTTTGGCTCTTCTAGTAAAATTTTCTAATCTCCTAGCAAGCCCCAGATGCAAGCATAATTTTAAGCTTAGGTCCAAATGCAGAGTATTACTGAAACGTGTTACATCTAGTGCGACTTGACATACTCCTGCACTATGTTAAGGCCCTCAGATTCTTCACCATAGTCCTGGTAATTGAAACAAAACAGTGAAATGTCATGTTTATACTGCCTAAGGTAAACCAAAATAATTAATTGTACTATGAAATTAGGTGATTGATATGCTACCTTGACAACGACACAGGAGCAGCCTACAACCTTCCTTGCTTTGCCCTCAGAGTCAATCTTGCAAAGCTGCAAGGAGTGCAAGTGGAGGTTGTTATGATCAAGGCTCAAGTTCATTCAACAGAATACACAGCATTGTGGAAAATGGCATGCTCTAGAAAATTGAAACACATCTGAATGAACTAAAAAAATGTAAAGGCTTTGACATTTACAGACAATAGTAAATTTCCCCTGTCAAACAAAAGTTGGAGCATTGGAAGTTATAAAATGAATGTTCAAATGAGTAATCCAGTAACACTATCTAGGCAGTACCAACAAAAATACTATGTAAAAAGGAGAAGTTTTAGAGAAGGATACTCTAACTCACCCCAGCCCACTCGCCAAGAGTCTTAGCAGCCGGGACAGTGACCAGGTGAACATTGTGCTCAGCGCAGAGGGCCTTGACCAGCTTGACATAATCAGGCTGGTCACAGTCCTCAGCAAGCACGCAAAGCTGAGCGGCATGCTTCTCGATGGCCTTGGCAGCCTCACGAAGACCCTTCACAAGTCCATCATGAGCACTTGACTTCTTCATCACGAGCTGCAGAGCAGTCATCAAGTCCATCGGCTCTCCAAGAACTGGGGTTGGTGCCTCAACCGCGACTGGGGCCTCCTGATCACTGCCAAATCAAAACAATTTGGTGAGTTGGCGATGCAAGAACGAAAAGCATTAAATATGTCAAAACAAATTTACAAAAGTTATAAAAGTATCAACATATACTGTGCACAGATGAAACATTTCAACACTACTAGTACTCAGGAATTGGGAGGCTCTAGTAAGAAACAGGACAGGTAGCAAAACAGCAGAACTTAAGATCATATAAAGTGAAGTTCATTTTTACAGTCTTTGATATGGTGATAATAATAACAACCTCAATCAATTGAAACAAAACCATTCATCTCTCAACTGGTTAGATTGGTACACTAAACTGCACAGACTAGGCAGACTTGCAGAAAACTAAACCTAACTAATAACCCAATTAGCCATCAAAACCTCAGTTTGGTTTTGTCAGCCGGCCATTTGGCATGAAAGCAACTGGAAACTTGAATTGCACACTTTTCATCCAATCACAAGTTATGAACGCACTTGCAAAACAATCTAATTCATCAGAACACAAATGAGCCGAACATGCGTTTATGTAGTCGACCCAGGACAGTAGATGTGCCCGATCATTCAAGATCGGAAGACAGCATGGTCGCAGGATAATCATTTCATCACAACAGTAGCGCAACTAATCTACCGAGCTATTGGCTACTGCTACCCCTACCTGCGACAGTTCCAAAAAAAACACGCATCGAGTAGAACGATTCTAGCGTCATACCAATCCGGAACTGAAATTTCATTAACCAGACCAAGATTCCTGAAACGAGCAGGGAAAAGATATCGGCTGGGGAACTTACGCCATCTTCCGCGCTGTGAAGGGGTCCCTGGCCGGCTGCGAAGGGAGATCTGGAGCAGGCAAGCGAAAAGTCAGTAGCGGATTAGTGAGGGAGACGGGAGGAGGAAGAACAAACGAGACGAGGGGAGCGCGCCGCCACCTGGAGGGAGGGAGCACGGAGGGCGGCTAGGGTTTTGGCGAGAGGGTGCGAGACAGGTGGGAGAAGGCGGAATTATAGTGCCGGATCGTTAGGCCGGGCCTGTATGGGCCTTCATGGGCTAAATTTCTAGCCGGGCCTGTATGGGCCTTCGTCGGCCCGAGCGGACAGCTCTCCACCAACACCGGAACGCTCCGAGTCCGGCCGCGGATCAGAAACGGACAAAAAAAAAGGGCTTTAGTATTAGTACTAGAAAGCAGCGCGGCCTTGCCGCGCGGTCCCATGTGGTGCTTTGCATCATGAAGCTAATAATTATATTGCAATTAGTATTACTTAGCTTCTGTGGAGAATAAATAGCAGTAGTACAATATAATTATACAGATCACTGGAGTTGACGTTGATCGTTGCCATTGCGGAGAATAATAGGTGGAGAGTCTTTTTTTTCTTTTACTAGTCAAGTGCCGTGTGTTGCGATGGGGCAACACAAGTATGTGTATATTTGTACAATAGTTTTTGAAACGTGTTTCTTTATATGGGCACCTTTTTTCTGAAAAAAATATGTTATGAGCTATTCTTTTTCCAACAACTCTAGATGAGTGGTGATGCCAAAGGTAAAACTGCTATCATGTGTAACCAAGCCTAACAAATGCTTTCCAATTAAAAAAACCCATTTTAAATATTCTATAAAACTACTCTCATGTTTGATCCATTGGAAATATCTAAACTCCATAAGTTCCAAACACCAGAGCTGCCATCCAAAGTTTAAAATTCACACTGAGACTACTCATTTCATTACATTGAATACAATGAGATAACTCTATCAGGGGGTTAGAAAAAACATTCTCATAAGATTCATAACCTATATTGTTACATCTAAAAGTTATCACAACAGTCAGGTGGAACAAGATAGCTATGCATAAATATTAATGTGTGGTATCTGAACATTCCATGTCAAGGTTGAAGAAATTACAACAGAAACCTAGGAAATAGGTAGTTTATACTAACAGCTACAAACCTCCTGAGTTGTCCTGGAAAAAAGATTGGCATCAATAAGCGATATGGAAGCATATGGAAGTTTAACCAAAGACCAACATGCTCTGTCAAAAAGCTCTAGAATTGTTAGTTCAACCATTTTCAGGGTCAACGACAATGAGATCAACATTGGTAAACAGGGAAAAAAATAGTATGATAATTCCCCTCGATGATCACCAATAGATTTCAGCAAACTGACCAAAGAAGCGAAACAGAAAAACAAAACAATCTTTATTTCTTGGATGGTTGATAATTCAAGTATTAACAACTGTTTAGAAAATTATTTACATGATCTCTTTCATGTTGCTACAAATCAGTCATGCTCAGTCCAATTTAAATCATGCTCTATGCAAAGACATAATAATTTTCCATCTGTGAAACTCAAGTCCAGCCCGCGATCCTCCATGCACGACGCTAGTTCACTGTTCGAGGCTCGACGGGGACATAACAATGAGTGAGCCAACTAACATTCAGGAAATTAGGATATACTCTGCTAACAAGAGTGAGCCTACTAACATTTGGGAAAAAAAATTGTGGTGAAAAAGTGACTTATATATGCACGGCCAAATGAATTTGCAGCATACTCAAAAAATTAGGATATACTTTGCTAACAAGAGTGAGCCAACTAACTTTGGAGAAAAAAAACTAAATTCGGTGAAAAGATGACTTATATATGCATGGCCAACATCAAACAATGAATGTGCAGTGTATTCAGAAAATCAGGAAAAAAATCACAACAATATATACGATCAAATTGTTTTATAAGACAAAATGACACATGGGTATGGAATTGCACGTCAACACAGGCATGGCACACTACAGGATTCAACAAGTGTTTTATGTTTCTACTATCCTTTTCTTATAAGTTAATATACCAACTTGTAGGTCTTGCCTCAGCTTTCTCATAGTGTACACAATTTTCTAACAGAAAGATGCATCTAATCCAAGAGATGGCAAACCAAAGGCATTCCATTCAATTCTCCTAATTATGCACCAAAGGAGAAATTTTACCAGGATAAACCTCCAGAAGCATAAACGATCCACTGAAATGTTACATAGGCTGAAAAATCCACAAATATTAAGTAATTAAACCAACTGCACAAAGGGCAGAGCAAAATAACTTGCACCTAATCTTACCATATTATTGAGAGTGCATATCATCAGTGACCTGCATGGAATTTTGGTGGACAAGATGGCAAGATACAAGGCATTGCAAAAAAACAGTTAACTTGGTGAAATTAAAACAGCTAAATCTTCTCAGTCAGGTGGATCGTCCACTTATCAGTCAGGTACTGGAAATTAGGCACAAAGTGATTCATTTCATTGAATATTAGAACTGAAACAAACTGAGCTCAGATGTTTGTTCCTTCCTTGTAAAATGTAGAAAAGAAGCAATGCAGTTAGGCTTCATTGCCTTCCACACTCCAATAAGGAAGTGATCCACATGCTCGAGCTTCCACAAAAAGTTGAAAACCTTGAGATACATCTTCATAAACATTGTGTCTAGGGGAACCTTAGCATCATACTCCAAAGAGAAGACATCCCAGCCGCAAGCACCCTCTCCATGATACATCATCTTTACCCTTATCTGGTCGAAGATATTAGGGTCATCATACTGTGCATTGGATGCTCCAATTGCAGTCTCAAGCAACAGACTATTTTTTATTACCCTTTTCACATATTCTCTAGAATCTAGGATTCTCAGCATCTAACATGCCAATAAACAGAAGACCAATAATAAGGTAACACCAAATACAAGACATGCAAATCAATATTTACAATATGTAAAAAAAGCTGATTTCACTTAGCTCAACTCGACAAATGACTAAGTGAATATCAATTTCAAATTCAGCTTATAACAGAATTTTTCGTACCTGGATTGTAGCTTTCAAACCATAAGCTTTGACAACAACCGTGATATTTGCATTTGTAGCCCCATTCAAGATTTCAGGAAGGATGCCCTCCAAGGATTTTGAACCATATTCCATAAGTCGGTGAACCTTGAGATCCTGACAGACAAGTAGGGATAAATAAAGAACATCATTCCCATAACTCCTTATATTATCAGTGCTGGTGAAAAAAAAGATGGTGTGCAAAATTCAGCATATTAAACCAAATCCTTGCAGGTATTACTCAAAACAAACTTCAAAAAAGAGTCAAGGGCTATATATTTGTCCAGATCTGCATTTCATTCATAAAATAGCTTAACTGGGTGCCGCATAAACAGGCATCTTTGTCATTGTAAGCACCTTCCTTTTTTTGTTCTTCCCCTCAATATGGTGGTAGGAATTTAAGTCTGCAGCATGTAAGGCAGTTTCTTGTAAGATTATGAAGGCACATAATTTCCATCTCGGCCTTGCAAATCGGGCAATATGTATGAGCCTCAACACTCATAAAACTATTTCCTAATAGACTTGCCATAAAAAACTATTTCCACCAGCTGGATTTATTGGATCCATGTTTTACTGGATCAAAATGATTCCCAATTAATATTTTTATCACACCTAGCAATTGCAAACCGAGTAAAAATGCAAACCGAGTATCTTAATCAAACAATAATCGATGCTACAAACCAAAGAACCACTCTCGTCCAATGCCATTGAGTAATACAGTATTCCGCAACCAATGCCAGGTGACTTGGTAGATCAGAATTGGACAACCAATTTTTTTTCTTGAGCGGAATTGGTCAGGCGTTCTACCATTTCATATATAGCAGTTCAAAATTGGACAGCCAATTCCGTGAGACAACCTAACACACAACGAGAGCAAAGAGCCACTTTGGAGAGAACATTTAGTTTCACACAGTGGCAAGGGAGAAGAGATCACATACCTCGTCAGCAGAGAAGGCGGCGCCGCGGCTACCTAGTTGAAGCTTACCCATGCGCCATCGTCAGCAGCAGCGGAGGCCCTAACCCTGAGCGCAGGCCACGGGATGGCAGAGGTAGTGGCAATGGAGGTCCGGACTTCGGAGGGCAGGCCATGGAACGACGGCTATGGAGGAATCCCTACACACGGGCTGCAGGACGCCATGGCAAAGGCCTAAAGCGCGGGATGTGGGGCACCGACGGTGGCCATGGAGGAATCCCGGTACGCGGACCGCTGTGGCGAAGGCTCGAAGCGTAGGTCACGTGGAGCCGGCGGCGGTGGCCAGGTGCTGGTGAAGATCGGGGGTGCAGGCTGATACCGCACAGGATGGGGAGCGGAGATCCAAAGCATGTGGGACTGGGGAAGAGATCGCCTAGGGTGCGGAGATCCGGAGCGCGGCTTGCCAGATGGAGCGTTCACACGGGGGAGTTTCCTTTTTGGCCGGGCGGAGCGTCCATGCGGGGAGTTGACGCGAGGCGCGATGGGGCAAAGATGAGTAGACGAACATCGTGGAGGAACCGGCGGTGGCGGTGCCCTCGGCAGTGGTCCTGCAGAGGCACTGAGTGCCGGAGTCGCAACGCCGCGTGATGGCCGGGACAGGGTCGCATGGTGGGGGCGGCGCGATGACGGTGCGGTCTTTTCCTGCTTGCTCTAGGTTCCCGCGGCGGTGGTTGGAAGCCATCGGGCCTAGGTCTCGTTCGAGGCTCTTTTGGTTGCCGCGGAGGTAGGCGTCGTGGGCACGTGGGCAGTTCCGCGGTAGAGTCGAAGAAAGCGCGGGCGGGGATTAGCACGGGTGATTAGGAGCGGAGCGGAGCGAAGCGAAGCGATATCAGACGATGACCTCGGGGTCTCTTTAGCTGTAGAGATAGCAAAACTTTAGGTTTTGAATTTTTGAACAATTTTTTGTATTGAAAACTTTTTGACGTAAAGACGTTTCCGGTATCCGAATGATTTTAACCCTAAAAAGCATAGGTAAAATTTTTTATGAAAAAATTCATACTAAGACATGTCATATTATGGATGCACTACATAGATCTACTCGTGTGGATTTCAGATTAACTTGTTTTTCTATTTTATGATTTTTTTTGTGATTTACTACGCATTTTTTAAAGTTTCAGTCGATATGATTTTACCCCTAAAAAGCATAGGTAAAAATTTGTAGGGAAAAAATTCTTACTTAAACATGACATATTATGGATGCACTACATAGATGTACTCGTGAGGATTTCAGATCAACTTGATTTTCTAATTTACAATTTTTCTATGATTTACTATGCAATTTTAAAGTTCTAGCTAATTTATTTTTTAAAAAAGAGATATAATCAAAGGTGGACTGTGGGTTGATTTGTGAAAAATCTGAGGAGGTTTTCACAAAAAATGTTGAGAGGGTCTCTGCAGTGTGGGTTGATTTTCTATAAAGGAAAGGTTTTTTTTTACAAAAAACCAGGAGCCTATCCGATCTGGATTGCGGGTTCATTTCAAAAAACCCGAGGTGGTTTTCACAAAATATACTGAGAGGGCTTGTGGAGCACGGGTTGATTTTTGAAAAATAGAAGGGCTTTTTTGCAAAAAAAACTATGGTCCGTCCGATCTAGGCCGTCAGCGCGCCCGATCGAACGACCGCGAAAAGCGGGTGACGTGGCCACGTTGGCCGGCCAGCTTTTGGAGGCAGGATTCATATGGAAAAGATTAGACAAATTCATGTTCCCCTAAAAAAAGAGTTAAATGCATGGCAAGCCCCTGAACTTGTTCAACTGTGTTACTTAGGCCCCCTGAACTCTGGAAATACATTTCTGACCCCCTAATTTTGTTAAATGATACACTGGTGACCCATACCAGTTCAGCTGGGCATTTTCTCCGACGTGGCATTGCCAACTGGCGTCCACGGTGGTTGGGGCTCACGTGAGATGCACATGTGGGTTGGGCACGGCGGGTCAATATGCGTGGAGGCTCCTGGAAATTTAGTCTTGTGCATTCCCAGTCCTCTCTTCTCCTCTGTCCCAATCGATCCTCTCTCTGGCTCTCTCCACAGGGGCCGCACAGCGCCGCCGTCGCCGGCTCGTTCTCCTGCACCCTCCCCCCAGGTCGTCCGCATGCTCCCTCAATGTAGTGCTTCTGCCTTGAATCTGGGTGGGACCAAGCTTCCCCTAATCATTTGCCCGGATTGCAAAGAGAGGAGGGTGGTGAAGCGTACATGTACATCTAAGCAGCCATGGAGTTTTGGGGAAGTGTTTTACTGTTGCCCTGCACATAAGGTGAGTTCATCTTGCCCTAGCCGAAATGGTTTTCTTGCCCCTTTTTCAGATGGAAAGAAGAGTATGTTGCAGTGCTTAAGAAGATGAAGAAGGAAGGCAAGCTAGTGGTTGAAGATGGGGTCCTGGAAGGTGGGCATAGTGAAGTGAAATCAAAGATGAAGGGCAATCCTGTTGACCAACAATCTATCATGTTGCTCAAAGTTGTTAGCTTGCTGAAAGCAATACTACTTGTGTGTCTATATTCTGCTCGTTCTGTTGTGTGTTGTTTGTAATCATGAACAAATGAATTGAATTCTCAATATGTTGTTGTGACATGAATGAATAGCAATGGTCTTGTTATATGTGATTGCAATGTGGTATGTGCATGCTGAACAAGTGAAATAGTTGAGTACAAAAGCTGTCATTTGACTGCAGTCATTGTTGAGCAGTACAAAACACAAAGAAATAGATGAGCACAAATAGCATTAGAAAGCAGTCATTGACTGCAGTAGTTGTCACTGAACTTAAGCTGTAGCAAGTGTTATTGGCAAGCACTCACTGCACTTTAGTGAAATTGCAGTGTCATTTTGCTTGATGGGTTATATTACATTTGATTGTACCCTTCATGGGACTAGAGCAAAGACAAGTACAAAAGCTGTCATTTTGCTGCACAAAATGAAACCACAAAAGTTATATCTCTTTTCCTTTACAAAAGGAAACCACAAAAGCATCAGTCTAGTCAAGCTAATCACTCAAGTGGTGGCTTCTTAGTCTTCTTCGAAGCCTTTTTTGGTGCCTCGCCATCCTTCTTGTTGTTGACAGCTCTAGGTCTTTTTGCCTTGATTGCAGTGGTGGGAGGTACTGGTCTAGAGGTTGGTATGTTGGACATGATGAAAGATGAGTCTGGCAAAGGTAGCACTTGCTGTTGTGTGCTAGCCTGAGATGATTGTGACAAGGAAAAGAGTAAGTTTATTAGTGTTCAATGTTCAAAAGCAAGTCTAGGATGAACAGAAGCTGTGACAGTGACTCATCACCTGTGTATGTAGCTGGGAAATCAATATGTTGGTGAGCTGTGATAGTAGTGGCTGACTAACTCTATCTACATGCTAGATAATGTCTTCATGGGGTTCTTCATACATGTATTCTATAGGATTGTCTTCATGCACATAGGCTACATGATTATCTTCATTCTGAACTTGTTCATCGGCAAAGCCAAATTCTTCCACTGGATCTGCAGTATGGATCTGGTGCTGTAAATTAGGGCTAACTCCAGCTTTTCTCAACTCACATCCACCTCTGTTATGGCCCTCTGCCCCATAGTAGTTGCAATGCATTTTGACACCATGCCTTGACATTTTGACACTTTGAGCACCTTGAATCTCAGCTGACTGCTTCCTCCTATTTTTAGGTGTCCTTCCAACTCTTTTCTCATATATAGGTGGAAGGACTTCAGGTCAAGGCACCTTTTCCCATAAAGATTTGTCTTTACAAGGCATTATCTTTGGACCATAAGCAATTAGAAACCTTGTTGAAGAGTAGCAATCATGCACCATTGTCTCTGTGGGTAACCTCTCCTGCCTCAGGCATGAAACAACATGTGAACAGGGTATACCAGTGAGGTCCCACCTTCTGCAGTGACATGTCCTCTTCTCTATATCAACAACAAACTCATAATATCTATCTTTCACTAGAAAGATACCTTGACCAGCTGGGCTTGGAAAGCATGTGTTTGCCCATTCTGATATCTTGCACACCTTTTGCCTAATCTTTGGATAGATAGAACCCTGCCATACTTCCCCAACTTCCTTATGCTTGTTGAAGTGCCTTGTCATCAACTAGTTCTTCACTTGTTGTAACATACTAAGAATTGGCATTTCTTTGGCCTCTAGGATGTACTTGTTAAAAACCTCACAACTGTTGTTCAGTAGGATATCACATTTTGAGTATGTGCTAAAAAATTTCTCACCAAGTGTTTGGTGCCATTTTCTCCAATCGTTGATATGCTTTCAGATTGAGGGTCTTCAGCTTCTCCATATTTCTGTTCCATTGCACTACACAACTTGATCTTGCACAACACCATAAGTTCTCTCCTTTGAAATGCTGCTGAAAATTGGAGTAAAGATGTCTCACAAAAAATCTATGCTGAGATTCAGGGAACACCTTAGATACTGCTGGAATTAACCCCTGCGCAGCCAAGTCACAGCCAAAATTAATTTCCATTACATCAAAGAATATGGGTATAAGTATGAGATTACAAGTACTAGAGAATGCTTCACCTTTTATTTATCAGTCATCACAGTCCAAGGGTATGTGTTCTGAATACCAAGGTCTTCCTTTAGAGTTTGCAAGAACCATGTCCAACTTGAAAGAGACTCTACCTCCACAACTCCAATGGCAATAGGATAGATACAGTCATTTGGATCTATCCCAACTGCAGTTAGCAGTATTCCACCATACTTTGTCTTTAGATGGCAGCCATCTAAACAAAAATGAGAGGCCTACAGCCTGCAACGAAGCCCCTCTTGCATGCATCAAAGGAGACATACATTGAGCTAAACAAGTTTCCAGCAAGATTTAAATACAAATTGCTCCTTGGATTGGATCTCCTCACCTCCTGTGCATAGTCCCATAGCATACTATACTACTTGGCCTCATCACCCAATCATTCCTCATAGCTAATCTCCTGGCTCTAGCAAGTTTGCTCCTGGATGGTGTCAAATTCCAGTCCTTCTGTACAACCCTTGCAAAGTTTGAAAGGCTCATCTTTTGGTCAGCTCTGAAAGAGTCAAGATACTTTTTAGCAAGCCAATTAGCTGTGCACCTCTTCAATTTCCATTTCTTCTAGCATGTATGAACACCATTGTAAGTCTTCACTAGCAAACCATGACCTCTTCTATCATAAGATGCAAAAAAGTACTAGGGGCAATCTGCATCACAGTGAGCTCTTATCCTTTTAGGTTCATTGCAAGGGATCTTTATTTCAACCCTATTTTTGCGGCTATACTCAGTTATGGCCTTCCTAACCATTTGAGCTGACTAAATGACTTAGGTTACACATGTCCTCTTGTCTAAATGACTTAAAACCTAACCTACTATCTCCTTCCTCTTCTATGTCAGGTAGCTGCAGTCCATCATCATCATTTGATACATCATCATCACTTGGTACCTTCAGTCTTCCCTTTGCAATCCTCTTACCCTTCCTAACGACATCATCATCTTCCACATTGTCAACATAGAGATCATCATCATCTTCTTCCAATTCATAATCAGAATCAACAAAGTCAGAATCTTCTTCACTGTCACTGAGCTCATCACTCCCACCAATATTACCTTTATCTATTGTTCTACCTGCATCATCTAAATGTGAATTCAAGTTGCTGTAGAATTTCGGTAATTTCTCACTCTTGTTTTGCTGGACATATGTTGTTTTCACTGGGCTACCTTAGGCAGATCAAAAAATGGGTTCGCCACTATATCATCCCAGTTCAGACTTGATAGGTAGTCATTATGATCGAAATAAAGGACAAAGTTCTTGAAGTTGTGAACAAAGGATGCCATAACCAATGTGTCTTTATCTGAATAAATCAACCTAAGTCCATCTGCTACACTTTTCCCAGGTAGCAACCAGTACACCTTAAGGGTTTGACTCCTTGGGTAATGAAGCATGAAGCTCAGTTTCTCTACCCACAGTACAGACCAAGTTTGAACCTTCACATGATCAATACAATGCACCTTTTCATCTAGATATGCCTTGCTTTTCCCTTTCCCCACAAAGAATCCACCATGGTGTATCTCTACTGAGAACTCATCAGAATCATCACCTACATTACCCAGAACGCAAGAAAATCAAGAACCGCAAGAACTTCAATAACAACGTGAATCACAATCCCAAAACCTAGAATCAAAATGCACTGCCATTTGCAGTCCTAATCTTAAACAAACCACAACAATAACAACCCATAACAACTAATTCCTAGTCTACAGCAGAGAATCCACACTTACCATACACGGGTGGTGGTTCCCCTTCCTAGCGCACCCTCGGTGCCATCGTACTGGCTACCCGTGATCTTCTTGGGCACTCGGTCGTAGCAAGTGCCGTATTGCCTTCTCCTCCGCTAGATTGATCAATCTCGCTGCCGATTGCCTTTGTTCTTTGCCTCCTCTCGATGGGTCTGCCTCTTCGCCTCTCGCGAGATAGAGTGGACATACGAGAGACAGAGGAGAGGACTAGGAATGCACAAGACTAAATTTCTAGGGGCCTCCACGCATATTGACCCACCATGCCCAGCCCACACATGCATCTCACGTTGCCCCAGCCACCGTGGATGCCAGTTGGCAATGCCACATCGAAGAAAAGGCCCAACTGAACCGGTATGGGCCACCATTATATCATTTAACAAGATTTGGGGGCCAGAAATGCATTTCCAGAGTTCAGGGGCCTAAGTAACAGCTGAACAAGTTTAGGGGCTTGCCATGCATTTAACTCAAAAAAAGACAAATTCATGTGTTGCCTATGCTATATCGACAAATTCTACCGAACAGTGTCATGATACATTTTGACTATCTCTTCTCTCCCCTTCTATCCTCTATCTTCTCATCTCCTTCTCTTCTTCCATCCGGTCACAAAGAAGCTACCAAATACATATACTCGAGTCCACAAACGTCTATAGAGTCTGTGTTAGAGTCAAATTTGAGTTCTCATCGATCTGTCCACTAGCTATAAACTCTATAAAGCTAAACTCCACTAGCTATTTCTCTAAACATGCAAGCTGTCCACCTAATCAATCTATTGTTGGATGCATTTATGACCAACTAGCATTTGTAATTATGATCTACATGTCAGCGAGACATGTCATCCACTAACATGCATTGAGTTGTCCCAATCAGCATGCCACGTCATCTACTAACATTAACTTATAATTGTTGATCCCTTTGTATAAGTAACTTTATTCCAAATCGTCAACAAATTTCCCGGCAACGCGTTTCTGATTCTTAGTTATTAACATTCTAAGCTATTTATATTCCTTCTTCGTAACCCGCGGCAATGCGCAGGGAATCCTCCTAGTTTTTGTAATTTCAAAGGCATGTACGGCTAGTGTTGACGGTAGTTAACGTCCATCACAACCCGTCAACTTAAAGCATGCAATTGGTCATCAAATAGAAAATTAGGGGTTTTATCTGACAATTTTCATGAGTTTTGGTGATTTATAAATTTGCAGGGTTTATTCCAAAAAAGAGTAAAAAGAAGATTAATGTATCAATAATTACGAGAATTATCCATGATGAAACATACACTAGAAGGGTGTAGAAGACACCAGAAGACACTAGACTGAGCGGGGCAGCTAGAGGCCGCCAGGTGGGGCCGGCCAGCCACACCCCTGGCCGGCCAGCCTCCCCTTTCCACCATATTCCACGAGCTTCTAGAGTATTCGCACACCGCCTCCAAGGATGCATCTTAGCCCTACATGAAGTCAGTTTGATCCAATGGACATCGCTTCTCCTACCGGGGTATAAATAAAGAGGCAAACCCCCCCTAAGGGGACCGGTATTCATTAGTCAAGATTAGTCCAGAAATTAGGGTTTTCAGAGATTAGAGAGAGAGCTCTAATTCTTCAAGTCCGGGCACGTCGAGTTGAGTTCAAGTAGAGTTGGGCGTAGAAGTCTAGGATTCCGGATTTGTTCATCTAGATTGGTATGATACCTTGTATCTTTGTGACATTGTTCTATTTCAATATATTTCTATTTAGTATGTCTTTACTTTGCTCTAGTTGCATATTTGATATAGTTCTGATTAGTAATGATGACTTTCATATGTTCGTAAAGCGCCTAGTTCAATACTCAAGTGGATTAGGTGGTAGATTTTATGTAAGCGTGGTGCTTAGATATTATATTTACCTACGGATGCTTCCTAATGTGCAGAAATGTGTGGTAGATCACGGGTGTCACATGCCTGTTGAGTCCTTGTGCAATCCACCTTTTGTACATAGGCAAAGTAGAGCGCAGTCGCGACGGAGGAGGCATGGTTATGCTTAAAAAGTCCTCTTTAGATGATGCTCCTGTGATTGTTCTTTCTAACTAGTCATTATTGTAGATGAGAGTATGTGTCTTGATGTGAATTATAGACTATTATTTAGGAGTAACTTAGGAGTCTTTTAGCTTAATTGAATTTCTTGATTATGTCGGATTATATTTGTCGAGTCTCTACTTTCTATCTCTGGAATACCATTATTATTATGTTCTATTCATTTTATTATCATCATCTTGACTTACCCCTAATAAAGTATTAGAGTGGTTGGTTTATCATAGGTCTGCACATTTATAGTTCTAAGCCATAACATCTTTTAACCCTCTGAAATTGAAAGCTTTTACCTTTTGGCTAAAAATAAATAACAATACTCAGGATATCACCGGGTGAAATGGTACAATGGGTGAATTATCTGTGCGCTTACGGATATATTCTTTTTAATATTTTTAGAGAGTCAAGTGTAGATTATTTTACCAGTGTTTTTAATATCATGCTAGGGATGACAACTTAGTATGAAGTGATGTTAGAAATACCAACAAGCATTTTTGGCCTCGTTGCCGGGGAATAAATCTTTCATATTTCACGGGGGATCGAATGTTCCATATTTGTCACACCTCAAAATTCTTAATTTTGGGTTGTGCATGGAAAACACTAAATAAAATAAATGATTTCAATATTTATATATTTTTTTAAAGATTAATTAAGTTATGCTAATTTAAATTTAGAAAAGATGTGGTTTCAAACTTTTCATATTAATTTAACAGGCCTTTCGTGATATGATGTTAGCTTGTCGTGTGACTTTGTGTGTTGTGCGCGTAAAATTTTCAAAACGCGTTAGACGCCGTCCGATCCTTCTCATGAATTTTCCGGACTTTCCCAGAGCATTTTCCCATTTTCCTAGAGCTTAATCTAATTTCTAGATGCTCTAAAATCTTTTTTCATGGGCTCCGAATACTTCATTTGGATTCATTATCTCTCCATCTATCTCTCAATCGTCGCGGTTGTTGCAGATCTAAATTCCTTTTAGTGAGCCGCCAGCCATAGCGTCCCAAATCTATCGCCGAAGTTCTGCCCATTTAGGTTTCCGATGAACTTCTGGTTAGGTTTTCAGGCCACTTTGGGCGTCTCCGGCGAGAACCAATACCACCACAAGGCAACTCTCATCGTTCTCTACGCTTTAGTGATCTTGTTTGTGCCAACTGAATCCCCATTGTTTTTCTTCTCTAGTACGCCGACGATCGCCTCCTTGGATGTGTTGACACGGTTTTTGACTCACCTATAATTATAATTTGTGCAATATTTACTTTAAATAAATGTAAAAGATATATGTGGCCAAATCCCATATAAATAAGGAATGAATAATATGAGAAAAGATATTGGCTATGAAATTTAGTACAGCCAAATATGCAAGAGTGAAGACGTGCGACATATTTGCTCCTGTGTATAGATTGAATATCAGGTACTCACATGAATATATATACGATGTTTTGTTGATTAAATAAAAAAACTAATTGATTTGATGGCCTAATCCACCTTGCAAGTGACGTGTATTGTATGAAAATAGAGGTAGCACCGTTGAATAGCAGCCCGGCCTGCTTCTCGTATTTTCAACACCGGCTTGCAGCCCAAATAACAGCCCGAGTCCAACTCCTCCACGCCATATCGCTTGTGCCCTAGCTTGCTTGTGAACCGCCGCTGCCGCGCGCCCACTACTCGCGTCGTGGGAGCGTTCCCCGCACCCCGGCCTCCATAAAGGGAAGTCCAGACCCCGATGCCGCTCTCTGCCCTGATTCCCCTCGCGCTCGTTCGCAGAAACCGCAACCGCATCGCAGCGCTCGGAATCCGGCGGAGCCGCTGCCATGGGGAAACGCCTTCCCGGCGCCGCCGCAGATTCCCCAGCGAGTGTGGCCGCGCTGCTCCTATTCGCGATCGTTTCTGCTCCGGCAGTCTGTACTCAACGCGTGCCATCCTCGTCTTCTTCTTGGCCGCGCGAGCCAGTGCACCGTCCTGCCCTGCAGTCAGCCATGGCCATGTGTGCAGTCCGTCCAAGGATGAAACAGCTGTTGGTAAATCTCTCGAAATCCTTTTCATCTTTCTTGACTCGTAACAGCACCAGTTGCCTATTCCTCATCACCTCTCTACGTACTCCATGTACGTATACAGTTCTGTACCTACGTCTTTCCGTGTCCTGCAGGCAACAGATCGGAGCTCCTGGCGTATCTGCAGCTCGGCCTGTGTAGCAGGCCACCGACGCCCGCTTCAGCTGTTGGATGCCGAGCACCAATCATATCGTCGCGTGCGCCGCTTGCTTGGACAGAGAACTCGTAGACGTGGGGATCTTCGTCGATACGAACCTCTAATCCCTGTTTGAGCTGTGCTTCCGTGTTCTCCTGCTCCTGCCAAGCCTGCCAATGGCCATCGTCCAGCTTCTGTAGCTGGTGAGCATCTGCATGTCCACGTTCTTCCCCGTCTATTCTGCTATGTGCTAACAACGGCATTGACGTCTTACATGCTAGAGTGATTTATAAACTAAATATTAATTTAATTAATATTTATGCAACCAGTTTTATAATTAAAAGCAAACATAGGTTTTATACTCCAGTGTTATATGTGAAAAAAATATATTAATTTGAGTAATTGCTAAGATTAATATGCTTTTAAATTATAAATTTGCTTAGTTTAAGCATGTATAGTGAATTCGTATAGATGTACATACTTACACGTTAATTTGTTCTTTTGCAAAATAAAGTTTAACATGATTAAATTATGTTTTAACTAATCTAAGTAAATGTTACTCATATGGTTTTTATCAATAAAAAAAAATAAATCAAGCAGGTGGTCTTTTCTTTCTTTTATAATTTAAAACTCTGATAGTCGTTTCTTTTAACGATAGTTCCGTTATCGACATTTCTTGTGATCTTGTAACCGTAGAACCTAGCTCTCTTTAAGTACGTTATTTTCTCTCGTATGGTATACTGTTTTTAGTTGTTTCTATTTGTTTGCTTGTATGTTTGCTAGTGTGCTTGGTTGCTGCGATCGATGAGTAGAAGCAGTACTGTCCTTGAGCGCCGAAGACCAGAAGGTGTTGACCATATGCTAATGTTTGAGAAAGTATGAGCAAGTGCAAAAGGCAAGTATAGCATGGGCCTACCTTGATGTCCAATTCATTATATAATCTACTCATTATGCATGTGTCCAATATTGCTCGACTATAAGGACTTCCTAGCTAATTGATGACCTGTACCTTGATTCCTATGGGGTTATTTGCATATGGGTAGAATGCTAGTGCTCTATTCAAACCTGATCAATACTATGATTAATGGAACAAACGGATAAACATGATGGTAACAGTGGAACTATAGGGTGCAGGTGCAAATGATGTTGATCATGTTGCCCTAAACCCTCCGTAAGGACTTATCTGTAGGGCAAAAGCTGGGACATACAGTGCAACCGTGAGAGTTATATGGCTCTGACTTTAGCTTAGTAATAGGATCTTTTCTAGCTTGTTAGAGGTTACCCGAAAGGGCGCAAGAGGGGCTTGCCACGTTGGGTATAGAACTGCCTCTGTTCTGATGTGTATAGCCTGCGGGAATTGTGCCATCGAAAGGGGGTTCTCTATATCTGCCTGCCGAGGAAACCTCGCGGCCCTAACTTGTTAGAAGAGGCCTATGAAAGGCTTCATAGTGTACCCTGTCTGCTCACCTTGGGAGTGTTAGCGGGTCGACGGGCTCCAGGCATATGGGCAACACGACTCACGGGTAAAGATGCGCAACCTCTGCAGAGTGTTAAAACTGTTATAACAGCCGTGCTCACGGTCACGAGCGGCCTGGAAAACTCACAGAATAAATGGTTACTTGACAAGAAGATGACTTATAACGATGACGATGAGATTATGATGATGATCAATTACTCTCCTTAATTCTAGTAGGTGATCATGTGGGTTAAATGGGCGCTTATGCATAACTTGATGATAATTAATAATAAAATGTTGATCTACTAAAAGTGCTAACTGCAGTCAATCGTGTCTATCCTTTTGAGCCTCATGAATCCTCATACTATGCTTGTGGAGTACGAAATGTACTCACGCTTGTTTTTTTTATACTCTAGAAAAATCCCGGATGGGTACCAGATGGTGGAGCTAGTCAGTTTTCTGAGAAGTGCTTGGTGTACGTACCCCCAGTCAACCGTCCCTTGTGAAGAATGGAGCCTAAAGATTAGTTCTCGTTCCGCGATACTCTGATGTAAGTGTTAAATATGAGTATGTTTCTGTTTTATAACATTGTTTCTGATACTATGTACTCTGTTGTTATATGTGTGGACTTCCTGGGCACACATATGGCTAGCCTAGTTTGTTCTTTAAAACTGGGTGTGACAATATTTCACAGGGATAAATCTTTCATATTTCACAGGAACATTTTAAATTTCATAGAGGAATCATTTATCATAAGAAGATGTTTTATAGTAATCATAGAATAATTTTTAGAGGGAATAATAATATGGCTATAGACATAAATACTTATAGATAAACCATAACCTTTTACTTTAGCAGGCTTACCCTTGTTTTGTCTTTGTTTATGAATCCTATATAGGGTAAGTGCAAGATTGGTTGTGAACCTTCAATTTCAACTTTCAGAATCAACCAAAAGAAGAAGCTCAACATCAGTTTGTGAAGACATGGCTGAGAAGACTCTGTGTGAATTCTCTGCTCCAAGCACCGAGAACATTCGCGTTGGACTAGAACTAGACACTGAAGATCATGGCTATGAGCTCAAGCCAAGCCTCATCAATATGGTGCAAGCTATTACATTTAGTGCAAAGAAGAATGAAGATGCAAGTGCTAATTTGCAGAATTTTTTGGAGATTTACAGTACCATCGTCATCAAGAATATTTCTCAACAGGTCGTGCTACTTCGTTTGTTTTCATTCTCATTGGATGGAAGAGTGAAGCAGTGGTTCTATGCAAGTAAAGATCAGATCAAGACATGGGAAGAATGTTCAAAAGCTTTCCTACAAAAGTTTTTCCTAGTAAGCAAAACCAATGCCTTACGAGGAAGGATATCATAATTTCATCAGCAGAAAGGTGAACCTATTCCAGAAGCATGGGAGCATTTTCAAGAATACATCTCAGATTGTTCTCATCATGGAATAGAAGGATGGTTGCTCATGCAAATATTTTATCATGGATTAACTCAGAAATCATGTGAACAACTTGATGCCTCTGCTGAAGGATCATTTATGTCACTCACTCTTGGAAAAGTTGAATGTCTTATGGAGAAGATAGTAACAAATAAGAATTGGACATACAACGTTCAAGCTTGCAAGCAGAGTGAAGAAATTCCAGAAGAAGTATATGCACTGTCAGCTGATATGAGTATGCTATTGAATTGGCTAGAACAACGTGCTAGTTACAAGAGAGATCGTCAAGCCATTCAAGATGCATTCAATGCTTAGAATAAATGTGGAGAATATTTGGGAGTTGAATTTGCTGATTCACTTGAAGATATCCATACCATCATCAACAACTCCGCTTCACAGCAACAGTGGAATCAACCTCGGTCACCTAGTCAAGGTAAGTACCAAGGTAATTATAATAATTCTTCCAATTATAAACAACCACCTTTAAGAAAATTAATATTAGAACAAGCTAAAATTAATGAAAATATTTCTAGGAAGCTTTCTTTTAATGATAAAATGCTAGAAGGAATAAATGCTAAGTTGGATGATTTTTCTTCTGCTATTAAAGAACAAATAAAATTTAATAAAAAGATAGAATTATAAATAGCACAATTGGCTTCTACTTTGTCTTTTGCCACTAACCATGAGCAGGTTAAAGGAATATCCACTAGAGGAGGTAAGTCTACTCGTAATCCACCTTATCCAAAGGGGACACAAAGGACACCGGTGTTAGTGTAGGCAGAAGAAGAAGAGAAGAATGATGCAGAAGAAGTCACTCCACAAGAGTAAGAATTAAATCAAGATTTTCATGACACAAATCTTTTACCGTTTCCTTGCAGAAAAAGAAAGGCTAAAATGGATGAACAATTTGGTAAGTTTGTAGAGGTAATTCAAAAATTATATATCAATATTCCATTGCTAGATGCCATATAGGTACCTACGTACGCGAATTATATTCAAGGCATCCTCAACAACAAAATACCACTACCCACCACTGAGGTGATCAAGCTGACAAAAGAATGTAGTGCGGCCATCATCAACAAATCATCAGAGAAGAAGAAAGATCTAGAATGTCCCACTATTGATTGCTCAATTGGAGACCAACATTTCAGTAATGCACTATGTGACCTTGGAGCAAGTGTCAGTGTGATGCCTACAGCGGTCTACCATAAACTTAACTACTCAGTGCTTGAGCCAACACCAATGTGCTTACAACTGCCAGATCAATCAGTTCGATACCTGTTGGGAATTAATGAGAACATCCCAATCAAAATAAGAGAGTTCTTTGTGCCAGTAGATTTTGCGGTTCTAGACATGCATCCAGATTCAAAAGTGTCACTCATTCTCGAAAAACCCTTTTTGAGCATCGCCTATGCACACATTGATGTCAGGAAAGGAGAAATTAAATTCACTATAAGTGGACAAGAAGAGCGGTTCGCATTCAAGCCACAACCGGAACAATGCTCAATTCTAGAGTGTCATGAGAAGCAAGAAGTAAGGTCATCATCATCGAGACCGGAGATCAATCATAAAGAATAAAATCAATTGGAGAAGTCCAGTTCGGTGGACTTTAAAATCCTAAATCTTCGCCGGGAGGTAACTCGGTAGTAATCAGTAATTTATTTCTCGCATTAAACTCTCTATAGTTGCATAAAATAAAAAATAAAAATAAAAATTGTCATCATGGTATAGTAAAAAGTTAAGCCCCACGTAACTAATATTTACGGAGCGTAAAACCCCTGTAAGTGATATTTACTGTGGTGGCAGAAAAATATAAAAAAATTCATCATTCAAATTCTTATTTTTCGTAGATTCATAAAAGTATTTTTGTTTTGCATCTTTATGGGATTATATAGTATAAATACAGGTATGGGGCCCACACCACCACCATCCACTACCATCCATTTCCACCTCCATTATTTTCGTACTTTCACTCACAACCATCCAACACACCCACACCTTTTTCACCGAAAGAGCACCTCAATTCACATGCATTTGAATGTATACAAAGTAAGAGACATGTCAGGAAAAAATGGAGGCCAAAAAGACAAGGTGAGGGGCCGCCCGACTCTACCCATGGCCGGCCGGCCACCCCCCTCCTCTTCTATAAAACTCCATCCTCTCCTTTCACTCCTCACTCACTCACCAAGCCAAAGAACACAGAGCCACCTTGTGTAAGCAATTCCAAATTTTGAGTTTCATTTTCTCAAGATTTGAGTAGAGTTTGGAAGAAAAGAAGTTGAGTTATGAGTTGAGTGAGTAGTAGTGCAAGTTCTTTTGAGAAAAGTTTAGTACAAGTGCTCTTGATTTGTTAGAAATTAGGTAGAAGATGAGTTAGGTGTTGTCCACTTAGGGAGAGAGATTATATAAATCATTCAAGATGGATCATGAATTCCCGCATCGTTGATTCCTGGATTACCAACTCTCTTCTATTTATTTCTCTAACCCCTCACATTTTCCACTAGCTTTGTTTTTGTTGGAGTTTACTTTGTGCAGCAAGGATGAGCAAGAAACTTAAGAATGCCGCGAAAAGCCTTGGACGGGCACTATCGTTCTGCTCCACCATGAGTAGAACATCATTGCAGGCAACTTCATCCAGAGCCGCCTCTGAGATGGAAGTTGATCCACCGTCCCTAGTTGTGCATGGTTCTTCATCACAGTACTGCAAGCCGGAGGTTCTCACCCTCACTAGAGACTCCCACATTAAATTCAAGGATGACTGGGAGAGAGAGGCATTTATGAGCAACTAAAGAACAAGGAATTCTCGCACACGCCGAACTTTGACAACAATCTTCTTCAAGCCATAGGTATGAACACTGATTTTGAACTCATTTTTAGAAATATTGGTTGGAAAGATGCTTGGATTATTAGTGAGGAAGGTAGCAAATTACTTACCATGGAATTTTTGTGCACCTTGACCTTAGATGATGATAATGTAGAATTTAGGCTTTTCAATAGATCATTCACCATGACATGAAAGACCCTTAGCACTACACTAGGATTTGTAGAAAATTGTTCCTTGGATGTAGATGCTTCTTTACATAATTTTGATAGGAGTCATTTTTAGACTGTTATTTCAAATTTAAAATCTGTTAGAAAACCCACTACAAATGAAATTCATCATCCTACATTGAGATTCATGCATAAGTGGCTTGCAACAACTATATTTCCTAAGGAAGAATTAGGAACAGTTAGAAATGAAGAGATAAAATTATTGTATGCCATGATTAAAAAAAGCTTTCACCTGTCAAATTAATGTTGCATTATTAGATCACTATTCCTGCCATGAAGAAGTGCAAAATACCATTTACATCATGGGTCACACGTATTGCTAATGGGTTAGGATTGTTAGACAATGTCATTCTTACATTTATTCCTACACCTCGAAGAATTATTGGCTTTGATTTCTTTGCACACGCTCACCTGCTGAAAAAGAAGGGCAATAAATACATCATGATTTATAAGGGTTATACAAATGAATATCCATTACCCGATAGAAACCTCGGTCTCTACTCCGTAGAGAGTTTTGTCTTGCCTTTGCAGAAAGAAGGATTGATATTAGGGAGGAGCCCTTCTGCACGTATCACCAGGAACCAGCAGCCACAGTACCGTGGAGCGGATGCTGCACCGGCGGGGCCAGTTTTTACTCACTTTGCTAGTTTTGAGCAGGCAGGTCCATCACAGCCACCAGCACAGCCATGGTCGCACCATTAAGGATGGGAGGAGCAGCCCATGCATGAGCATGGAGAGTCTTCATCAGGCGCTCCTTGGGGCCTGGTAATTTTTGTGCTTATCACTCTTATCCATAGGAACTATCTGTAGTAGGAGAATTCCAGAGGGCATGCACATCCTTTTCTGCCTGGGAGACCAATGAGTACATATGGGAGGGCCATTTCCTTTTCATGCCCCTCCATAGGACGACTACTACCCACACCTGCAGCAGCACTTTCAGCAGCCTCATGAGCCAGGCACCCATGATTTCGGCCACCACATCACCAACATGGAGCGAGGTCAAGATGAGATGATGAACACACTTCACCACATGGACTAGCGCTTCGACAACATCCAGCAGGGACAGCAGCAGCAGCACGACAACCTTCAGTACCTGATTCACGCGATGGGGTTTGACTACCCACCACCACCACCCGACTACTAGTGCCACGATTAGCTTAGAGGAGGACCCCTGCATGCAGGTAAGTTTCTCTAGATTTTTGTACATATTTTTTAGCACTTTATTTTTGCTTAGTATACAACTTAAAAAAAACTATAAAACCAGAAAATCAAATAAAAATTTTACTTTTACTTTGACATTTAAATTCTCGTATGATAAAAATGAAAACCCAAAAATAGAGTGTATAAATAAGTTTGCTTTAAATTTGCTTAGTTTGTTTAAGTGTGGTTCCCTATTTTTAAGAGTAGAATAAATAAGTAGAATTTGAAGATAGTCTCTCTCAAAAGAAGGATAAAAATGCTCAAGTTATAATTTCCTTTCAAGTGCCTAGTATTTAAATCTAAATTCTCCCATGAGTTGCATGAAATTGATTTGATATGAAGATTTGCTCTAAACCTGATATCTGTGGGTAGCACATGCTTGATCTAAATATAGGCAATTGACGGATATGATATAAGAAATTTTGAGCTGCTATTATCTTATTCTAAGTGATACTTGAAATCCAGATATTTATCTTTTGAAAATTTAAAAATTCACATTATGAGATTTTACATGACAAAGCTTAAATTCCTACCAGAGCTAAATTGAATATATTTAGTATAGAAAAAAAACTAGCACTCATTTGCTATTTGTATTTCATTGAGTTTAATCAAGCTTTGTTGTATGCCTTATGAGAGGTTTGTCATACTCTTAAAATCAAGATCACGCACACTCCACATATTATTGCTGCTCTTACACTGAGAGTATGCACCCATATATTTTATACTCATCATTTTACGCCCAAAAATGTTTTTTCTCCTACACTATCAGAGAACACCAAAATTTTTTTACCTATAGGATAGCCCTTAAATAAATGCTCTAAGTACTTGTTGTAAGCTCTCTCAAATATTTTGTATGCAGAAAAGACATGTGGCTATGCAAAAAGAAATAAAAGAAAAAGTATGGAAAAAATGGACAAGTGTCCAAATAAAAAAAGAAAAAGGGAAAAATATATAATAAGATAGCCCATGTTTCCTTGTAATTATTTCTAAGTTCAAATGAGAGAAATATTTATATTGAACAAAGTAGAATTAGGCTTAGCCACTATATATCACCTATCCACCTCATTCCATACACATGCACATCTTGATTTGATTGTATGACTTAACTCTCTTGGGATCCATTGTTTGAATTTACAATATATATTTATAAATATGCTCTCCTACCATTGCTATGAATCCACATAAGCTTGTAGTGTAGGAAGAGATGGCTTATCACTTTTAATGCCTTAAGTGAGATCCAAAAATACTTCATATATGAGTGACTTGAGAGTGTCATGCAATGAATCTCTGATATTTATTTCTAACTTATTAAAAACTCCAGAATGATGGTTAAACAAAGGATTCGAGACATAGTGCTCACTTGATTGTTCTATCTTTCAATCGCTTATGATCCAAGTGATAGTAAAAGCTCCATGGTTGAGAGAATAAGAGTAAGTTTAGAAGTTAGATCAATGAATTTCAATCCGGAGGAGAATTTTTGTTTAAATGCATGTGTACTTTTGAGGAGTTATATATACTTGTGAAACCTTGAATTATTACTTAAGTTGTTTTTGCTAGGGACTAGCAAAAGTTTAGCTTGGGGGATTCTTGTTGACAATAGTTAACGTCCATCACAACCCGTCAACTTGAAGCATGTAATTGGTCACCAAATAGAAAATTAGGGGTTTTATCTAACAATTTTCACGAGTTTCAGTGATTTATAAATTTATAGGGTTTATTCCAGAAAAGAGTAAAAAGAGAATTAATGTATCAATAATTACGAGAATTATCCGCGATGAAACATACACTAGAAGGGTGTAGAAGACATCAGAAGATACCAGACGGAGCGGGGCAGGCAGAGGCTGCCTGGTGGGGCCAGCCGGCCACACCCCTGGCCGCCCAGCCTCCTCCTTCCACCATATTCCACGAGATTCTGGAGTATTCCCACACCGCCTCCAAGGATGCATCTTAGCCCTACGTGAAGTCAGTTTGATCCAACGGACGTCGCTTCTCCTACCAGGGTATAAATAAAGAGGCAGACCCCCCTGAGGGACCGGTATTCATTAGTCAAGATTAGTCCAGAAATTAGGGTTTCTAGAGATTATAGAGAGCTCTAATTCTTCATGTTCTTCAAGTTCGGGCACGTCGAGTTGAGTTCGAGTAGAGTTGGGCGTAGAAGTCCGGGATTCCAGATTTGTTCATCTAGATTGGTATGATACCTTGTATCTTTGTGACATTGTTCTATGTCAATATATTTCTATTTAGTATGTCTTTACTTTGTTCTAGTTGCATATTTGATATAGTTCTGGTTAGTAATGATGACTTTCATATGTTCGAAAAGCGCCTAGTTCAATACTCGAGTGGATTAGGTGGTAGATTTTATGTAAGCGTGGTGCTTAGATATTATATTTACCTTCGGATGTTTCCTAATGTGCGGGAACGTGTAGTAGATCGCGAGTGTGACAGGCCTGTTGAGTCCTTGTGCAATCCACCTTTCGTACATAGGCAAAGTAGAGCGTGGTCGCGACGGAGGAGGCATGGTTATGCTTAAAAAGTCCTCTTTAGATGATGCTCCTGTGATTGTTCTTTCTAACTAGTCATTATTGTAGATGAGAGTATATGTCTTGATGTGAATTATACACTATTATTTTTTAGGAGTAACTTAGAAGTCTTTTATCTTAATTGAATTTCTTGATTATGTCGGATTACATTTGTTGAGTCTCTACTTTTTATCTCTGGAATACCATTATTATTATGTTCTATTCATTTTATTATTATCATCTTGACTTACCTCTGCTAAAGTATTAGAGTGGTTGGTTTATCGTAGGTCTACACATTTATAGTTCTAAGTCATAGCATCTTTTAACCCTGTGAAATTGAAAGTTTTTACCTTTTGGCTAAAAATAAATAACGATACTCGGGATATCACCGGGTGAAATGGTACAATGGGTGAATTATCTGTGCGCTTGCGGATATATTCTTTTTAATATTTTTAGAGAGTCAAGTGTAAATTATTTTACCAGTGTTTTTAATATCATGTTAGGGATGACAACTTAGTGTGAAGTGATGTTAGAAATACCAACAGCTAGGCTCATCAGTTCGTTGGGACGATCGACAGCCTCACATTATTTATAATTCCAAAGACACGTATGGGCTAGGCTCATCAGTTTAATTTAATTCCAAAAGTCACATGCGGCTGTACATCTGGCGCCGCTCCTCCCAATCTCCGTAATTGATACAGCTCTATCTTAGCAGCTGTCTCACCGAGTCACCAGGATCAAAGCTGAGGCTAATTTCATGTTTAGATGTTTAGATGTTACGTATCATGAAATTATGCAGCCTGGCAACTTGTTTAAAGAAACTAAATATCTTTAATTCACAATTAATTTTAAAGATTTGTTGCCGCTACTCAGTCCCTGCAACTTATAAAATCTATTTAAAATCAAAATCAATTCAAAAAGTTATTATTCAAATTTTGTTAAGTTCATCTCGTCTAGACAGTGTAACCATGTCATTGCGTGTAAAATATAAATCTGAAAAAGCCTACAATCCATTGACTGCTCCAAAGTCCATTTGAAAAGCTTGAAAATTGTCAACTCCAAAATCAGGAATATAAATCTGCGTGGGTGGATCGGAAGAGGCTCAATGTCAGGGCCATAGTAGATCTCGAAAAAAAGAATTGGCATTCACGTGAACTATTTTGAATATATGATCAAAAAGCCTAAATGTGTTTCAAAATATTCTAGGTTCCCATGCAAAATCATTTTATGAAAATGTTCAAATCCTTCGCAGTAGATGTGGACAAAAATTTATAGCACTTGTGCAACGCACTGACACATATCTAGTATAATAAATATTGCTGCACCAAATATTATGTTGTTGCATAGGTTCAGCTTCTTAAAATGAACAACTGAAGCTGCCTTTTCTAGAAAACATCTACTTTGTACATTATAATTTTGCCATCACTTCAGACCTATTTTCAGTTTTCAACTTTTCCAAATGTATGAAAATAGAGAAACACTTTTACAACTGTTTCAATACCTTAAGGGAAATGTAACACCCAAAATTTTGCATAGTTTAAAATAGATGAAATTTGAATTTTATATGTTTATTTGTGGGCATTTAACATAGGAGAAATAATAAATTTTATGAAAATAAAATCAAATTTAAGGCTAGCTACATGTTGTTGCACTCATGCTGCTGCATATTTAATTATGTGATGTTTGGTTTTTACTCAACTCAAAAAGGAGTTCAAAATCTCTTGGAAATGAATTTACAAATTTATTTCATAAAAGAAAAGGAAATCCTTTATTTTTTTCTTCTTCCTCCCTGGTTTTGGCCCGCTGGCCCAACCAGCCCGCTCCCCCCTCGCTACCGCTGGCCCAAGAGGGCTTTGCCCTCCTTTTCTTTCGGCCCGACTGGAGACAGCCGCGCACCCCTCTCCTTGGGCCAGCCCGCTGGCCGAGCGCAGCGAGCTCCCCCCTCGCCTTGGCCCGCTGACGCGCGGGGCCCGCGTTCTCTGTCACTGCCGCGTGGGACCGCCACCCGCCGTCTCCTTCCTCCCACCGTGAAGGAAGGAAGCTTTCCTTTTTCATGCCGCCGCTGCGATTCAAGTGATTGCGCCCGCTCCTTCCCTTCCTTGGTCGCCCCCGGGGCTATTTAAGCCGAGTCCCGAGCCCCTCCGCCCCCTTGTGCTCCCTCTCCGCCTTAGCCCTCACCCGGAACGGCTGCTCGCGCAGCGCTGCCCTAACCGGCCGCCATCCCGAGCACCACGCGACGCACGCTCCGTCCCCGCTTCCCTCGTCTACGCGGGTGAGTTCGCGACGAGCTTCTCCTTGGTTTTGTACCCGCGATGCGTCAAATGGTGGCCGGAGTCGCGACATTGGAAAACGCCGGCGAGCCTTGCCATTCCCGGCCATGGCGCCGCCGTCGGCCGGCCGGCAGCAGACCCCCGTGCCCCCTCTTTTAAATCAGGGCCATTCGGATCTAATCCGACGGTCCAGATCTCTAGATACCCCTTCGGGGGTAACTTTTGTTAAAAAGCCCCTGAAACTTCTTGAATAAAACCCGCAGTCCAAAGCGTAGTTCCCGAATACGTTTTCTTCTTTTGAAAGCGTAGCTGGTCTCGGTAAACTCAAGAAATACGTTTTCAGTTATTTACAAGTTTACCACTGCTTTTGTTTTGGCCATAAAATGCTCATTTTAACTCCGATTTGACCCGTTCAAATTCCGTTAGGTCCGTTTTATGAGCTTTACATGTTAGTATTGTTTTACAGTAGGTTTGTAATATTTAAATTTCGGATTTGTATTATAGTAATTATTTATCTATAGGAAATCTTGGTAAATTCGTAACTTCCGCGTTTCAACTCCGTTTTTCGTGATCTTTATATCTGTGTGATCGTAGCAACGCGTAGAATAGTGTTCTAAACCTTTTATATTGATTTCTCTCTGTTGATGTACTATTCTAATCTAGTCTTGGTTGCCTTGCATGGATGATCTTGGAATGCATGTTGTTGATTGTGGTTCGAGTAAACGGTAATTGCTACGCCGGTGATGAGATCTTCTTCTGTGATAATCCAGACCAGCAGGAGTTCTACGAGCAAGGCAAGTATAATATGGGATATTCTTTGTTGTCCTATTCATTATTTAATTAGTCATTTGCATGGGTCAATTTGCTCAACATAGGATATCCTAGTCTTTGATTATCTTGTACCTTGTTACCGATGGGTTACACTTGCATATGGGTAGTTGCTAGCGCTCCACTTAAATACTATGAATAAGGACAATGACTACTGATTATATCCAACCCTTGTTAAAACTTGATTTTGAGAAACATGAACGTAGGGTGAGAGAGCTTGTGTATCACGATGCTCTCGGCCCTCCATAAGGACTTATTCATTGGCAAAAGCTGGGATTTACAGTACAACTGTGAGGGTCATATGGCTCTGGCTTTAGTCAAGTATGAAGACCTTTTCTAGCATGTTAGAGGTTATCCGAAAGGGCGCAAGAGGGTTCTGCCGACTCGGGTATAGTTTGGCTCCTGTCCCTATGTGTATAGGCTGCGTGTCATTGTGCCATTTGGGAAGGGGGAACCTATATCTATTTGCCACCGAAACCTAGCGGCCCTAACATGTTAGACGAACTTTTGAAAGGCTTCATAGTGTACCCTGCCCACTCACCTTGGAAGTGTTAGGGGGTCGACGGGCTCCGGGATATGGGAATCATGACTCACAGTGAAAGTGTACACCTCTGCGCAGAGTTTAACAAACTGTTATAACAGCCGTGCCCACGGTTATGGGTGGCCTGGAAAACTAATGGAATAAATGAATCTTTGCTGATGATGTTAATGATAATGATTAATGATGATGTGTTACTTGTTCATGATGTTACTGTGGTTACTTGGGGCTTAAGCATAACCATAACTTAATTAATCTTAGGAGTATATATATATATATATATATATATATATATATATATATATATATATATATATATATATATATATATATATATATAAAGCGAACTGCAGTACAACCAGTGTCAACCTTTTGAGCCTCATGAACCCCATATTATCTTGTTAAGTACAAGATGTACTTATGCTTGTTTATTTTTCATTATTGGATAAAAATCCCGGATGGGTACAGATGGCAATGATTACGATGATTACTTTGAGGACACTAGGTTTGTTGTCAACCAGTCGACCAGATCCTATGGACATGGAGACGCCCTTGGAGTGTTTTGTTTTTTTACCAGATCACTAGACTTTGAGATGTTTTTATTTATGTAATGAACTATGGTTCGCTATTGTAATAAGGCACTGAGTATGATACTTCTCCTTTACAATTTGTTCTATATGTTTTATACATATGGTTTGCATCCAGATTTTGTGTAATCAAAATATGGGCGTGACAAATTGGTATCAAAGCTCGTGTCGACTGTAGGACGCAAGCCCAGTAGGAATGGTTGTTTACTACTTATTACTTTACTTGTTCTTGCTTACTACCTTAGTCTTGTTAATTGTTAAAATCTTTATGCTCCTTCCGCTTTATTCTATTATGAAATTATTGATTCTAATCCCATCTAAAAATAAAATTTTGTAGATGGTGCACACCAGGCAGTCTGCCTGCAAGAGCGTTGGAGCTGGCCTTCCACCCCGTGTCCTGTTCCCTGAGGAGGTGCCAGCCCCGGAGATTGTCATAATCTCTGATGATGAAGAGGAGCCCATGATGATGGAAAAGGAACCCATGGAGGAGGACACCGTGCTCTTAGTGAACATTACTGGGCATGAGGAGGCGAATGAAGAACCTACACCAGCTGCACCGACTCCACCACTCCCTGCTTCGCCTGCTCCAGCACCAGCTGCATCTGCTCCAGCTTCACCACCACCAGCTCCTGTCGTGGGAGAGTAGGAGATGGCGCCCGCTGATGAGGTAGAACCTGAAGAGGAGCCTGGGTGGATGCATACCTACATCTACAAGCACACCCCTCACATGGCCTACCACCACAAGCTGCTCAACGACATGCTCCAGGACTACTACGCCGATGTGAACACCGCCATCCAGTACTATTGTGCTGAGTACACTCACCCCACTGAGGCGATTTACTGGAAGACGGAGCTAACTGTCACTGTCTGGAAGGACGACAAGAATGGCAGGGTGGTGAACACTGTCCATGGGCACACGTCCAAGCGTGCTGAAGCTTTCGACAGTATGGAGGACGCCGCTCGGGAGGCCTATGAGTACTACCATGGCTTACGGTATGAGGCTATGGAGGCAGATCGCTTCAGGTACTTGCCCCGCTATGATGCGCAGAAGAAGGATTGGGTGGTGACAGACCCTCAGCACAGCTCTCCTGCCCTGGACACTACAGTGCGATATGCTCTTGCACTAAAGGTGGGGAATGAAGATCTCCAGAAGGAACTGAATGGAGTGCACAAGGCCGCGAGGCGTTACCAGAAGGAGATCGACAAGCTGAGGGCTCGGCTGGGGCAGCCTCCGCTCTACAAGAAGCTAGATAAAGATTATGACGTGCATCATGATGACTCTTAGTTTTGCTATGCCCTATTGTAATAAAAGTCGTTAGTCGCGCCGTTCGAGTCGAGTCGTTGCTTGGATCATGAACTTTGATGTGTTTGATGGTTTGTTCTTGTGGTCATGCTTGAGTTGGACTTTTTCTTTGAATGCTGAGAACTCATGGGCTTGTCCGTGATTCTCTTAAGTTTTAAGGTTTAGTGATGCTTAATAAAGTTTGGGGTTCACTTTATCTATCTCCACTGTTGCTGTTTTCTGGAACAGCCTGTGCTCTTTATTTAATATCTCAGTTTTGGTAAGTCCAAAAATCGTGAAAATTTTACAGCAGTAACTATACTTCGACATCTTTCCAACGCATCTGAGATCACCCTTATATCTGTTCTGGTCTAGGAGTTATAACCGTTTTAAGTTGAGGTTGCTGCGCTGACTGAGAGTCTGGAACAGTCTGGGATTGTACTCTGTTTCGGCTGACATGATGACAGAATCTGAAAACGTGTTAAATACCAAAGTTGCAGGAAACTTCTTAAGCTTTCTAACCATGTATAGCACACCTTAAAAGGATATTTGGAGTTAAAATTATGTTCGTTTTACTGATCTGTTGTCACTGGTTGTCGCTCAGAAAATTTCAGCTTTTTTTTATTATTTATGAGTGATTTATGATTGGATAAACCCTAAATCTGAGTATTTGTTTTGGAAAACAGATGGCAGCCAGAGGACGTGGCAGAGGTAGAGGCCATGGCAGGAATGTCGCCATGGATCCGCCCAACCCACCTGTAGTGACAATGGAACAACTGATGGGGATGCAAGCTCAACTCATGCAGGCGATGATGCAACTGATGGACAATGAGCCTGTTGGAGGACCACCACCTGTCCATGTTAGGGACAAGCATGGTGAATTTATGAAAGGACATCCACTGGTGTTTACGCACTCTACTGATCCGTTGGATGCTGACGACTAGTTGCGCACGGTGGAAAAGCAACTGGACATAGCACAATGCAACGACATGGAAAAGGTGTTGTATGCATCGGGGCAACTGCAGGGGGCAGCTCAAGATTGGTGGGATTCCTTCAAGTTTGGACGCCTTGCAAACGCCGCTCCTATTACTTGGATAGAGTTTACATAGAATTTCAGGACATACCATATCCCAGATGGACTAATGGAGATTAAGCGGGAAGAATTCAGATCCCTGAGGCAGAAGTCTATGGCTATGAGTGAGTATCGTGATAGGTTCACCCAATTATCACGCTATGCTCCTAATGAGGTGGCTAATGACGCAGACAAGCAGCGACACTTTCTCAAAGGTCTGAATGATGATCTTAGGTTGTAGCTGAAGATCACCACATACCCTGACTATCAGACACTAGTGAATCGCGCCATTGTGATAGACAATGAGCGTAGAGAAATAGAAGCCAAAAAGAGAAGGTTCCAAGGACAAGCATCTGGGAGTAACACCCGTCTCCGTCCTAACCCACAGTCAGGCTTCCCACAGAGAAGCCAGGGGCCTCCTAACCAGTGGAACAGAGGGCAGAACCAGCAACGCTCTCAGTACCCCCAGCAGAGTGGTGGCCAATGTCCTCATTACCCTCAGCAACAGAATGTTGGTCAGCGACCACAGCAACAGAAGGGTTACCAAGTACCATGCCAATATCCACCAAACAATGCTTCCATGAAGAATGGAGGATCAAATGATGTTAAAAAGTGTTTCCGCTGCGGCAAGGAAGGCCACATGTCTTACAATTGCCCAGAATTTCCCAACCAGCCGAATGCTTTCAGGAATGGCAATCAGAAGATGGCACCTAATGGTTCTAGAGTGAACCACGTCAATGCGAAAACTGTGCAAGAGGCGCCAGAAGTTATGCTGGGTACGTTCAGCATCAACTCTATCCCCGCTACCATTCTCTTTGATTCTGGAGCCTCGCATTCTTTTATTTCCCAAGCTTTTGTTAGAAATCATAGCATACCCTTAGTTTCTATGAAGCATACCATGATAGTGAATTCACCGGGTGGTACTATACCAGCTTCCTACTGTTGCCCCTCTGCTAACATAGCTTTAAGGGGGGTAGATTTCCCTGCTCAACCTGTTGTGCTAAGGACAGCTGGCATTGATGTGATTTTGGGAATGGATTGGATGAAACAACACAATGCAGTAATTCAATGTCAAGAGAAGGTAGTTGTGTTGACTACTCCTAAAGGGGACAGAATGAGTGTTGAAGTGGCAGTGCAAGCACCACCAACAGCAACCATGAACCAACTAAACAAAGATGCCAACCAGCCAGAACGTGTTGTGGATGATTTTCCGGATGTATTCCCTGATGACTTGCCAGGTATGCCACCCGATCGCGACATCGAGTTTATTATTGATTTGTTACCTGGAACTGCACCCATAGCTAAGCGTCCATATAGAATGGGGATTGATGAATTAGAAGAACTTAAGAAGCAGTTAAAGGAGCTGCAGGACAAAGGCTTCATACGCCCTAGTTCATCTCCTTGGGGTGCACCTGTAATTTTTTGTTGACAAGAAGGATGGTACTCAACGGATGTGTGTGGACTATAGGTCTCTTAATGAGGTTACCATAAAAAACAAATACCCTTTACCTAGGATTGATGACCTATTTGATCAGCTGAGAGGTGCTTGTGTGTTCTCAAAGATTGATCTTCGTTCGGGTTATCATCAGTTAAAAATCAGACGTTCGGACATTCCAAAGACAGCTTTCACCACAAGGTATGGGTTGTATGAATACACAGTCATGTCATTTGGGTTGACCAATGCACCTGCCTATTTCATGTATTTGATGGATAAAGTGTTCATGGAGTATCTAGACAAGTTCATAGTGGTGTTCATTGACGACATACTCGTATTCTCTAAAAATGAAGAGGAACATGCCGAACATCTGAGATTGGTTCTACAAAATCTTAGAGAACACAAGTTGTATGCCAAGCGGAGCAAGTGTGAGTTTTGGTTGAAGGAAGTATCATTTTGGGTCATATTGTCTCCAATGGGGGAATAGCAGTGGACCCCAGCAAGGTAAAGGATGTGCTGAACTGGAAGCCACTAACCACTGTGTTTGAAATCCGTAGTTTCTTGGGATTGGCTGGGTATTATAGAAGGTTCATTAAAGGGTTTTCCAAGCTTGCCAAGCCCATGACTGTCCTGCTGGAGAAGAATGCTAAGTTCATATGGTTAGAGAAGTGTCAGGCTAACTTTGAGGAGTTAAAGAAGAAGTTAACTACGGCTCCTGTACTGATTTTGCCTGATTTGAGCAAGAGTTTCTCCATCTATTGCGATGCGTCTCGTCAAGGACTCGGATGTGTTATTATGCAAGAAGGATGAGTGGTGGCCTATGCTTCCCGGCAATTGAGAAAACATGAGTTGAACTATCCTACTCATGACTTGGAATTAGCAGCAGTTGTCCATGCCTTGAAGATTTGGAGACACTATCTGATTGGCCACAAGAGTGACATCTACACGGATCACAAGAGTTTGAAGTATATCTTCACCCAATCCGATCTGAATCTGAGGCAACGACGGTGGTTGGAACTAATTAAGGATTATGACTTGGAAGTGCACTACCATCCTGGTAAGGCCAATGTAGTAGCTGATGCTCTTAGCAGAAAGAGTTATGCTAACAAGATTCAGATAATGCCAGAATTGGAAGAGTTGTGTGCAGAGTTTAAATTGTTGAACCTAGGCATTGTCACCAATGCAATGGGAATAGAAGTGACACCTACCTTGAAACAAGAGATTCGTAAAGGTCAACAAGAAGATGAGAAACTTAGGGAGATTATTGCAAAAGTACCACTTGGGAAAGCACCAGGATTCGGGATAGATGAAAATGGCACTCTATGGTTTGGAAAAAGGATATGTGTGCCAGAAGTAAAGGCTATCCGAGAAACAATTCTGCGAGAGGCACATGAGTCAGCTTACTCCATACATCCCGGAAGTACCAAGATGTACTTCGACCTTAAGGGGAGATATTGGTGGTATGGATTAAAGAGAGATGTGGTAGAATATGTGGCATTGTGTGACACCTGCCAGAGGGTTAAAGCTGAGCATCAGAGACCCACAGGGTTATTACAACCAATGAAGATACCCGAATGAAAGTGGGAAGAAGTCGGTATGGATTTCATTGTTGGATTACCTCGCACTCAGAGGGTTATGATTTAATATGGGTAATCGTGGATAGGCTTACAAAAGTCGCTCACTTCCTACCGGTTAAGACCACTTATAAGGGTGCAAGATTAGCGGAGCTGTATATGGAAAGAATAGTAAGTCTGCATGGAGTCCCAAAGAAGATCGTGTCTGACAGAGGGACGCAGTTTACATCGCAATTTTGGCAAAAAGTACACAATTCTTTGGGAACTAAGTTGAATTTCAGCTCAGCCTATCACCCTCAGACGGACAGGCAAACTGAAAGGATCAACCAGATTCTAGAAGATATGCTGAGAGCTTGTGCATTGCAGTATAGCGATAGTTGGGATAAGAGTTTGCCATATGCTGAGTTCTCATACAACAATAGCTATCAGAAGAGTCTCAAGATGGCACCATTCGAGGCCCTGTATGGACGGAAATGCAGAACTCCACTGTTTTGGAATCAGACAGGGGAGACCAGGTGTTTGGACATGATGTTCTTAGAAATGCCGAGAAGTAGGTGCGAAAGATCAGAGAAAACTTGAGAGTAGCACAGTCTCGACAGAAGAGCTATGCTGACACTAGAAGGAGGGAATTGACCTTCGAAGTAGGGGATTATGTGTATTTGAAAGTGTCTCCCATGAAAGGTGTGAAAAGGTTCAATATGAAAGGAAAGTTATCACCAAGGTATATTGGTCTTTTTTAAGATTCTCGAGAGACGTGGAGAAGTGGCCTACCAGCTAGAATTGCCTGAAAATCTATCTGGTGTGCATGATGTGTTCCATGTGTCACAGTTAAAGAAGTGTCTGCGTGTACCAGAAGAACAAATACCACTAGAGGAAATAGTTGTTAAGGAAAACCTGACATATCATGAGTATCCCGTAAAATTTTGGAAACAACAGAAAGGGTTACAAGGAGTCGAACAATCAAGATGTGTAAGGTACAGTGGAATAGGCACACTGAGGAAGAGGCTACTTGGGAAGGAGAGGAGGATCTGAGAAAGGCATATCCCCAGTTGTTCGACTAAGCACCATCCAATCTCGAGGACGAGATTATCTTTAAGGGGGTAGAATTGTAACACCCAAAATTTTGCATAGTTTAAAATAGATGAAATTTGAATTTTATATGTTTATTTGTGGGCACTTAACATAGGAGAAATAATAAATTTTATGAAAATAAAATCAAATTTAAGGCTAGCTACATGTTGTTGCACTCATGCTGCTGCATATTTAATTATGTGATGTTTGGTTTTTACTCAACTCAAAAAGGAGTTCAAAATCTCTTGGAAATGAATTTACAAATTTATTTCATAAAAGAAAAGGAAATCCATTATTTTTTTCTTCTCCCTCCCTGGTTTTGGCCCGCTGGCCCAACCAGCCCGCTCCCCCTCGCTACCGCTGGCCCAAGAGGGCTTTGCCCTCCTTTTCTTTCGGCCCGACCGGAGACAGCTGCGCGCCCCTCTCCTTGGGCCGGCCCGTTGGCCCAGCGCAGCACGCGCTCCCCCCCTCGCCTTGGCCCACTGACGCACGGGGCCCGCGTTCTCTGTCACTGCCGCGTGGGACCGCCACCCGCCGTCTCCTTCCTCCCGCCATGAAGGAAGGAAGCTTTCCTTTTTCATGCCGCCGCCGCGATTCAAGTGATTGCGCCTGCTCCTTCCCTTCCTTGGTCGCCCCCGGGGCTATTTAAGCCGAGTCCCGAGCCCCTCTGCCCCCTTGTGCTCCCTCTCCACCTTAGCCCTCACCCGGAACGGCTGCTCCTACAGCCCCGCCCTAACCGGCCGCCATCCTGAGCACCACGCGACGCACGCTCCGTCCCGGCCTCCCTCGTCTACGCGGGTGAGTTCGCGACGAGCTTCTCCTTCGTTTTGTACCCGCGGTGCGTCAAATGGTGGCCGGAGTCGTGACATTGGAAAACACCGGCGAGCCTTGCCATTCCCGGCCATGGCGCCGCCGTCGGCCGGCCGGCAGCCGACCCCCGTCCCCCTCTTTTAAATCAGGGCCGTTCGGATCTAATCCGACGGTTCAGATCTCTGGATACCCCTTCGGGGGTAACTTTTGTTAAAAAGCCCCCGGAACTTCTTGAATAAAACCTGCAGTCCAAAGCGTAGTTCCCAAATACGTTTTCTTCTTTTGAAAGCGTAGCTGGTCTCGGTTATTTACAAGTTTGCCACTGCTTTTGTTTTGGCCATAAAATGCTCATTTTAACTCCGATTTGACCCGTTCAAATTCCGTTAGGTTCGTTTTCATGAGCTTTACATGTTAGTACTGTTTTACAGTAGGTTTGTAATATTTAAATTTCAGATTTGTATTATAGTAATTATTTATCTATTGGAAATCTTGGTAAATTCGTAACTTCCGCGTTTCAACTCTGTTTTTCGTGATCTTTATATCTGTGTGATCGTAGCAATGCATAGAATAGTGTTCTAAACCTTTTATATGGATTTCTCTCTGTTGATGTACTGTTCTAATCTAGTCTTGGTTGCCTTGCATGGATGATCTTGGAATGCATGTTGTTGATTGTGGTTCGAGTAGACGGTAATTGCTACGCGGGTGACGTGATCTTCTTCTGTGATAATCTAGACCAGCAGGAGTTCTACGAGCAAGGCAAGTATAATATGGGATATTCTTTGTTGTCCTATTCATTATTTAATTAGTCATTTGCATGGGTCAATTTGCTCAACATAGGATATCCTAGTCTTTGATTATCTTGTACCTTGTTACCGATGGGTTACACTTGCATATGGGTAGTTGCTAGTGCTCCACTTAAATACTATGAATAAGGACAATGATTACTGATTATATGCAACCCTTGTTAAAACTTGATTTTTGAGAAACATGAACGTAGGGTGAGAGAGCTTGTGTATCACGATGCTCTTGGCCCTCCATAAGGACTTATTCATTGGCAAAAGCTTGGATTTACAGTACAACTGTGAGGGCCATATGGCTCTGGCTTTAGTCAAGTATGAAGACCTTTTCTAGCATGTTAGAGGTTACCCGAAAGGGCGTAAGAGGGGTCTGCCGACTCGAGTATAGTTTGGCTCCTATCCCTATGTGTATAGGCTGTGTGTCATTGTGCCATTTGAGAATGGGGAACTTATATCTATTTGCCACCGAAACCTAGCGGCCCTAAAATGTTAGACGAACTTTTGAAAGGCTTCATAGTGTACCCTGCCCACTCACCTTGGAAGTGTTAGGGGGTCGACGGGCCCCGGGCATATGGGAATCATGACTCATAGTGAAAGTGTACACCTCTGCGCAGAGTTTAGCAAACTATTATAACAGCCGTGCCCACGGTTATGGGTGGCCCGGAAAACTGATGGAATAAATGAATCTTTGCTGATGATGTTAATGATAATGATTAATGATGATGTGTTACTTGTTCATGATGTTACTGTGGTTACTTGGGGCTTAAACATAACCATAACTTAATTAATCTTAGGAGTATATATATATATAAAGCGAACTGCAGTACAACCAGTGTCAACCTTTTGAGCCTCATGAACCCCATATTATCTTGTTAAGTACGAGATGTACTTATGCTTGTTTATTTTTCGTTATTGGATAAAAATCCCGGATGAGTACAGATGGCAATGATTACGACGATTACTTTGAGGACAACTAGGTTTGTTGTCAACCAGTCGACTAGATCCTGTGGACATGAAGACGCCCTTGGAGTGTTTTGTTTTTTTACCAGATCACCAGACTTTGAGATGTTTTTATTTATGTAATGAACTATGGTTCGCTATTGTAATAAGGCACTGAGTATGATACTTCTCCTTTACAATTTGTTCTATATGTTTTATACATATGGTTTGCATCCAGATTTTGTGTAATCAAAATATGGGCGTGACAGGAAATAAAGAGAGATGGTAGATAGTTGTTTTAACCTAGCAGCTTATAGCTTTTTCAGAACACATATAACTTAGAGTAGTTTTTCCCTATCACATAGCTCACAGCTGAACCAAACATACCACTTGCTTCCAACATTGAGCTCATGGCATAAACCAAACATAAGAGTAAGGCATGACTTAAAAATTGTTGACAATACATACTTCAAAAAAAAGTTGATAAAGTCATAAATTCTATAGTAAGACATGGAAGTGAAACGGACCAAGAGAAAAATTATACAAAGATTGAGCCACACACTAGACTCACGGTTTATGTGGACCGCTATGCCAATTTTTATTAAAAATAACAAAATGTATGTTAATGAAACTTCGGATCCAGTACAGAAAAAGCTTGAGGGTCGTCATCGAGCAGTACATATGCTCATGCATCTAGAAAAAATTTGGATGGATACTGTACCGTGCTGTCTTGACCTCAAGGACTCAAGACTCAAAGTCAAGACGCATATAGCCACATAGGGGCTCTGGATTGAATAACTCCATACAATGTGTCCAAGTGTTAAGTTTTAAATATTGGGTCAAAGTGGTAATCCACACTCAATTACAACAAACCCAATATATGGATGAAAGTAATTTCTTTCAAAACAAATACTAGTACCGAATTTATTGGAAAGCTCGTAATGACCCCATGACCAAGGAATGTGATCGAGCAAATTACATGCTGCTGCTTCTGTCCTACAAAAGAAACAACAAGAATTAGAATGAAGTCTTAAGGGATAACAAATAATGCAAGAGGCATTACTACAACGATGTTGTAGGCTCACTCCCAAATAACAGTGACAAAATAATGGTTGCAGTCGCCTTGACCACATGTTTTCTTAGATACCATGACTGTTGTCTTGTTGTTTGAAGATAATTTTTTTTCTAATAATATAGTACATGCACACATGTGACTCAAAGTGTCAAAGCAAACACACTATAGTGGCTGGTTCCCTTGTAGTACTAATCAGGATTCGAATTCCGGTCTCGCTAAAAAAGGACCCTCTCGTTGTGTTGCTTGTATGGCATGGTTGGTCTGGCTAAGAGCATCTCCAAGAGCCTTTCTAAATCTCACTCTCTAAATCATCACTTAGAGAGTCATTTGCATAAAAATCGATTTCTATATCATCTTTTTACTCTCCAACAGTTTTTTTATGTCTCATGTGCACACTCTAGAGAGCCATTCTCATATTCTATTTTTGGCTAGTGAAAAATCTGAATTGAAGATGTGTATATTTGGATAACCATTTAGAGAAGTTGTTAGAGGGTAAATTTTCACCAAAATACTGGTACTGAATTTATTGGAATAAAATTCATGGAAAAGCTTGTAATCCCGTGACCAAGGATTGTGATGAGTAACAAATTACATGTTGTTGCTGCTTCTGTCCTATAGAAGAAACAAGAATAAGAATGAAGTCATAATAAGGTATTACAAATGTAATAGTTTCAAACTTCCATGATGTTAAACAGTTACGTAGATGATTGTACACATGTTGCCGGAGGCATTAGTACAATGGTCTTGTAGACTTACTCCCAGATAATGAGATAATAGTGACAAAACAATGGTAACACAAAGAAAAAAAATTTGCAGTTGGCTACCACTTGTTTTCTTAGTTACCATGACTGTTGTCTTGTTTTGATTCAGTTCATCAAAATATAATTTTTTTCCTAATAACATGCATGCACACATGTGACTCGTAGGATCAAACCAAACACTCTAGTAACGTAGCAGTAGGTTCTTTTGTTGTAGCACCAACCAGCTGTCACACCCGGTTTTAAGGACAAAACCAGACATACACCATATGTGAAATAAAGAAGTCAAATCTCACATATAGCCGCAGATAAGTGTAATATCAAGAGACAAATGCTTAATAAACATAATGCAGTAGTATAAGATATAACCTTAGAGAGCAATACAGCGGAAGGCAACTTCGAACACCGGGTGTAGACTTCACTCCAGGAACAAACTGACTAGTTGATCACAAGCCTAAAAACTCTAGACACTATCCTGAGGTGTGGGAAATAGCAAGAGTGAGTCCATGTCGAACTCAACAAGTATAACACAGGGTTCATGAGACTCACAAGGTTTGACACAAGTTTACTGCGATAGCTTTTAGTGAGTCATCTTTTAGCAATTGAGTAGCAACAAGTTTACCAAAAGCCCAAATAACCTCGTGATCATGTAAACGAGAATAATGTATAGCAAGAAACAATAACCATTAGTGAGCATCAATATCATCAATATTAACATTATCATCAGTGTTCATCATTTATTCTGTAAGGGTCCAAGGCCACTCGTGACCGTGAGCACGGCTGTTATAACAGTTTTACACTCTGCAGAGGTTGTACACTTTCACTGTGAGTCGTGATTTACCCTTTCGCCCGAGGTAGCTAATCTCTTGACCCACTTCCAAGGAAGGTCGGCAGGGTTCACTATGAAGTCTTTCAAAGGTTCGTCTAACATGTTAGGGCCATTAGATTTACTCGGCAAACAGATGTAGAGCCCCCCTTCCAAATGGCACAATAACGCGCAGCCTATACACATAAGGACAGAGACCGCACTATACCCGATTCGTCAAGCCGTTCTTACGCCATGAAGGTTACCACTAACAAGCTAGAAAAGGTCCTCATACTTGACTAAAGCCAGAGCCATATAACCCTCACAGTTGTACTGTAAGTCCCGGATGTTCGCTTACAGATGAGTCCTTATGGAGAGAAACTAGAGCACTATAAAAACAACCCAATGCTCTAGCCCCCTTGAGCCATGTTGCTATAAAACATCTTTTAAACGTTTATTGCATATACCATTAGTCAAGTTACAGATCATGGTTATTTATCTTGAGCACTAGCATAAATACTACCCAATGCAATGTCCCATGATGTCAAGGTACAAGATACAAAAACCAGGATATCCTTAGTGGTAACAAGGTAGACACATGCACATGAATTAAGTGTATTAAAGGTGAATAGGAAACAAGGATAATCCCATGCTATACTTGCCTTTCACTTGCTTTACAATATTCTGATCTTTTGGTCTCCAGCGCTTACCGATAGTTCTTCTACTCGCAGATCATAGCACACCAAGCACTCTACAAACATACAAGAAAACAAACAGAGACAACTAAGAGCAGTACACCACACAAGAGGAAACAAACGTACTGAAAAAGAACTAACTGCTACGATCACAAAAACGCAAGAACCGCCGTTAACAAAACTATTGTTAAAAAGGAACGACTAACGAGAGTTTTATATTATAAAAGAAAAAAAACATACAAGCTTGATTAATTTTAATTTAGCAAAACCTTATGAAGGATGTTAATTCAGATTACATAATTTCACATTTTATTTTCAAAGCTAAGTTAAACAAGTCATATTTTATTTATAAACAATGCCATATAATTTAATCAAGTTAAACTTTATCTCTACAAAAGAAAAGTATACATATAAGCATCTAAACAAGCTGTATATGGTGCGTGTTTAAACTAAGTAAACTTATAATTTAAAAAGCATATTAATGTTTGTATATAAAACAGCGAAGCATATACCTATCTGGCGTTTTTTTTAATTAGATACTAGTTGCACATAAAAATTGATGACATTAGTATTTTAAATTATACAATTCAAAAGAAATTTTAGCCTGGTCGCTTCTAACGTTTAAATTATGCCGACCCAAAACTAACGCCACTAAATCAGACCTAGGATAGTGAAACTACCGAGTTTTAAAGTCGTAGCTAATTATTTAAAGAAAAGACCATATGGTAGATAGAATGGATTATAGGCAAAACGTGTAGGATGGATATGTGCTGTTGGTGCATGTACCGTACATGGCTTTCTAGGCATGCATGACGGCTTGCATGCTTCAGCTCGGCAAAGGCAACAGCAGATGGTAGATCGACGTCATGTGTAGGCATGGCCGGCGGCGATGGCTGATGCTGAGCTAGGGCACATGAGAGATACGAGCAGGGCACACCATGCACGGCATGCCACGGCTGCTGCTTGGACGACGCAGCTGCGTTTCATGCATGCGTGCGATGGGAACGCCAGGAACTTCTTCACCTCGACGCGAAGCTCGGCAACGGGTCGTGGATGGTGGTGAAGCGGCGGCGGTCGTTTTCTGCTCTCGGTGAGATTCAAAGCGCAGGTGGCGGCGCATGGGAGCTAGATGGTGTAGCACGGCGCAGGACCACAGGTGATGAAGAACTCGGCAGCGACGGCGGCATATTTAATGGGTATCGATCAATTCGACTAGAATTTTCAAGAAGATGCGATGGAACAACCTTGGTATTTATAGATGAGTATGGATGAGTCCCTGCCGTGCTCGACTTACAGATTAGTTAGAGACAGCGACGGCCCAGGAAAGAAAACAACTCTACCACAAGGAAAGCCAACGTCCAGTTGAGAAAGGAAATAATTGCTTCCTTCTATTGATTTTATTATATATCCTCACGTAGGAAAGAAACGCAAGGAGGAAATAAAAGCAAAAAGAACAAAACTGATAGGAGTTTGATTAGCGAGCTCTGAGAAACATATGATGAATTGATAGAAGATAACTCGCATTGACCTCGGAGTAGAATTTTGAATAAAGAAATAGCTGATGCATGATTAAGTATATGTAGATGAGGCATATAGACGTATATCACACATGCAAAAGCAGCATGCACCAGAGTAGTCAATGCAGAGAGGAAGGCATGGAGATGCTCACCAACGAACAACTACGAATAACAGGCAGCGTCGTTGATAGCCCTGCATGGCCGGACGTGAAGATCATGCAGGACGTGAAGAAGGCAGCAGTTGGAATTTCATGCACGCAGTCGTGCGCCTCCATCAGTGGTTCCGCAGCGGCCGAAGACTCCAGGGTCCAGGTGACTTGAAGATCGATGGCAGCGGTCGAACTTGGCAGGATAGGCAGCTGCCGAGTCTCTAAGATCACAACAACAACAGTTTGAGAAGAAGATGAGTGAACAAGCACCGTCGGCCGGGGAAGGCATGTACGTACGTTGCGACCACGGAGCATGGAGCTAACAGAGTCAGCATGACGTACGTCAGGTATGGCGGATCCGGGCCTTCCTAGACACGAAGAGCGGCAAAAGGTTCTCCGTGACGGTGAGGCAACAGACGGCACGGAGGTATCACGGGGCTCAACTGAGCGGCAGCAGCTTCCTTGAAGCAGAGCTCGGCAGCGCGTCACGGATGGCGGAGAGGTGACGTACGGTGCCAACAGCTACGACGGCTTCGACGGGCGATGACGTACGGCTCGACGGAGCGGGCGTCAGCTTGACGGGGAAATCGGCAGCGGATCGCGAACACCGGTGGGGCTTTAGATGGCGTGCACGGCTGCGGCGGCGGCTTGCAGCTCGGCGAGATCGGTCAAGTGCGGCGGCGGCTAGGGCAAAGCAGCAGTGCATACATATAAAACGGGTTGCGTCAATGGCTCTGGTTATTTATAGGGATGGCTCAAGAGTTGAGACGTGGGGCTGGGCGCTGGGCAGATCAGGGTAGAGGAAACGTGAGCCTTCAGGTTGAAAGGGAGAGAGATTTTTCTAAATATTTTTTTCCTTTTCTTTATTTAATTGCTTCTTCTTCCATGTATATACATATATATGTTCGGCAGCCATATACGGAGTCTATACTTGCACAAATCTAAATTCACGCACTTGCCAACTATCAAGTATATATATACGTGTATATAGCTTGCTCAGGTTTACCATATCTTGGCCGGGACAATTTTCCATGTATAATTATTTCTTTAAGAGAAAACAATTAGTACTTCTGGATTTCCTAGCGAAGTTTTAAAAGCATTTGAATTTAGTTTGCGTTTCAGTATGAAACCAATCAATACAAAAACACCAATGCTCCGGCATGAATGCAACAACTTGTGTCTAGCCTTATAATTGATTTTAATTTCACAAAATTATTATTTGCCTATATTTCAATGCTCACATAATTGCATATAAAAGTCAATTCCAGCTATTTTAAAATATAGCAAAATTTAGGGTATTACACCAGCCAGCCATGAAGGTGAATTAAAATCCCCGGTCCAATACTAAAAAGAGGCCCCTCGTTTTGTTCCTTGTATGTGGCAATGTTGGTCTGGCCAAGGGGCGACAGTATATGCTCCTATTTTTTTACATGTTGTATTAGTTTTGTCCTAAGTTAAAACATCTGTATCTTTAACAATTGATTTCAAATAAATTTATATAGGTTCATGATATAAGGTTTATGTTTTTAGATTGAGTTAACTACAAAAAAATCATAATAATTCATATGTTGTGAAACTATAAGGATTTGTTGAAAGTGAAGGTCAAAAATAGTACTATTTAACTTGGGACAAAGCTAATATGACACATGAAGAAGAACAGAACAAGTATTTACTAAGCCTTTAAGGCTGACTCCATGCTCATGGTTTCTATATATTCTTAACACAATGCTTCGAGACTTGAGAGTGGTCAATTTACTTATACAGTATCAAAATCGATCCAGCACACAGAGGAAAACAAGTCATATGAGAGCTAGCTAGTAATAATTATTTGTATTTTTTAAAAGTGGTATATAGAATGTAATGTTTGCATGGGCATTACAGATTTGTTAACTACGACCTCCTTCCAGAAAGAAACCTGTGATTGTAGCTCTCAAAGTAATCAAATTTATAGAAATGTATTGTCAAAAATTTTAACACACAAAATAGTCATAGTATTAAAATATATTCTATTGAAAATCTAGCATTTGCAACCAAATACCCGAAAGTATGCAATGTTGGGCTTTCTTTCATTTAAGATCTCATATGCTGTCTTCTCTAGGAACTTGTGGCAATAGAGGCGGTTGCTATAGAAGCAAGCCGTGTTGATTGCTTCGGCCCAAAATAAATGACTCACATTATACTCATTCAACATTGATCTTGCCATATCAATCAAGGTTCTATTCTTCCTCTCAACTAGGCTATTGGATTGAGGTGTATACTTGGCCGAGAATTGATGCTTGATTCCAAGCTCATCACATAGCTCATCAACTCTTGTGTTTCTAAACTCACTTCCATTGTCACTTCTCACTTTCTTGATTGTGGTCTCAAACTCATTTTGCACTCTCTTGATGAACTTCTTGAATATGTCAAATACATCACTCTTATCCACAAGAAAGAATACCCATGTGTATCTAGTGAAATCATCCACAATCACAAAGCCATACTTGTTGTCACCAATGCTTGTGTATGTAGTTAGCCCAAATAGATCCATGTGCAACAACTCAAATGCCTTGGAAGTACTCATAATGCTTTTCAATGGATGAGTGTTGCCTACTTGCTTTCTGGCTTGACATGCACTACATAGCTTACCTTTCTCAAATGTGACATCCTTCAAGCCTCTAACTAAGTCATGCTTCACTAATTTGTTCAATTGCTTCATGCCAACATGACCAAGTATTCTATGCCATAACCAACCCATACTTGATTTGGTGAGCAAGCATGTTGAAAGTTGAGTGTCACTAGCATTGAAATCAACCAAGTATAGATTCTCATATCTAAAACCCTTGAAGATCAAATTGGAGCCATCAATACTAACTATCTCAACATCATCAACACCAAATATGCACTTGAAACCAAGATCACACAATTGAGCAACTGAGAGAAGATTGAAGTTCAACTTTTCAACTAAGAGCACATTGGAAATGCTATGATCATTAGAAATAGCAATCCTTCCAAGAGCCTTTACATCACCCTTGCTATTGTCACAAAATGTGATGCTATCAATGCCACTATCATTTGATTTGAGAGAGTTGAACATTCTTGAATCACCGGTCATATGTTGAGAGCACCCACTATCAAGCACCCAATGCCTTCCTCCGGCCTTGTAATTTACCTACAAAACAATTTAATGTCTTTTAGGTACCCATACTTGCTTGGGTCCTTGGAGGTTAGTAACTAAGCTCTTTGGTACCCAAATGACCTTCTTTAGACCCACAATTAGTGTACCAACAAACCTAGCATGCACACCTTTCTCACCCTTGGTAAGCACATAACAAGAATCAAAAGGAATGTAAGGTACATTAGCATTTTTCTTGTTCTTATTTATTTTATTACAATTAATCTCTAGATGCCCAACTTGCTTGCATCTATTGCAATAACGACCATTGCTCTTTACAAAGCGAGGCTTTGGAGTAGCAAAAGCCGCCTTGCCCTTCTTGGGAGTATAGCCCAAACCCTCTTTGTTAAGAGAGAACCTTTGGCTACCCAAGCATTTTAACAAGTGGGCATCCCCACCATGGGCATTGCCTAACGCGCGGGTGAGATCATCCACCTCTCTCTTGAGAGTCTCATTCTCAACCACAAGTGATGAATCACTAGTAGTAGAGATAGAGTTGGTTGTAGTGGATGATGATGATCTACATGAAGCATTAGTAGGACCAACAAATAAAGAATCATCAATAATATCACATGTTAGTCCAATGTCATAAGTGACATTCACTTGCTCCTCCTTAGCTTCCTTCATGAACTTCTCCATCTTGAGGTCCTTTTCCTTGATGAGCTCAAGTAGAGTGAGCCTAGTGTGAGCAATTTCAAGATCCTCGTGGTCTTCCTTTAGACACTCACGAGAGGCCTCTAGCTCATCAAAGGATTTCCTAAGAGCTTTGAGCTCTTGTTCAATTCCTTTGCACTCCTTACTCTTTTTGAGAGCAACAAGCTCCTCCATCAAGGCATCTTTTTCATTGCTTTTGGCAATGAGCTCTTGTTCCAAGATTTTGTATTTCTTAGTGGTCCTCTTGTAGCCTTTGCTCATTTGATCTATTATGCCCAATAGATCATCCTTGGAGTAGTCCTCATCCTCCTCATCATCACTCCTACAACCATCACTAGCACAAGAATCATCATCACTATCATCATATTTTACCTTGGTAGGCTTGGCCATAAGGCATGTCGATGTAGTGTCGAAGATGGATGGCTTGTTAGAGAGGGCGATGCTTGCAATGGCTCGCCGAGTGGTCCTTTCATCATCACTAGAGCTTGCATCATCATCACTATCGGAGTTGTCACTATCCCAAGTGACCACATAACCACCACCCTTCTTCTTCTTGTTGAATGTGAAGCTCTTCTTTGCTTTCTTCTCCTTCTCTTTCTTATCCTTCTTGTTCTTCTTGAGATTCAAGTCCCCATTATGAAATCTCTTATCTTCATAGGGACAATCCGCCACTATGTGATCGGGGCTATTGCAATTGTAGCAAAGGGTCTTTGCCTTCATAGTGTCTCTCCTCTTCCTTGCCCCATATCCTTTCTTCTTCATGAACCTTCCCATCTTGTGCACAAGGACGACCATGGTCTCATCATCGAATGGATCATCATCATCGCTCCCCACCTTGCTCTTGCCCTTAGAAGATGAAGCCTTGAATGCAATGGGCTTCTCTTGCTTGACCTTGATCTCCTTCTTCTCATCTTCATCTTCATCATCATATTGAGCATCGGTCATGACATCTCCAAGCACTTGGTTTGGAGTCACCTTGTCCAAACCCTCTCTTTGGATCATCTTTGTAACACCCAGGTGTTACGCAAGCATTTACATTGCAAATCATGAGCATAACATGTCATGGCATTCATAATCATATGTACTTAGGGTGTACCTTTAGTAAAATAAAAGTGTGGAAACTAGTATTGCATAACATGTTATGTTAATGTGCTAATTACCTTTCATCAAAATTGTGCAACTACAAATTTTATATCACTTAGAATTATAGGTCAAATTTTTGGAGCAACTAAATTACTCAAAGTTTTGTCAAAAACTGGTTTCAAAAATGTTATTTGAAAATATTCAAAAATACTCCCTATTTAGCTTTTATTCTCCAATTCAAAATCTGTTGAGAATTTTTAGTTGGCCCCTTAATCAAAGTTGTAGAGAATTAAATTCTAAGCAACTTTTATTTTTGGGCCATTTCCAGAAAAGGTCTTTTTCTTATTCAAAATGAGGTTTAAAAACTGTATTTGAAATTTGTTTAAAAATAGAAATTTGAAAAATAAAAACCTAACCTAAGCAGGCCGCCGCCTCGGTTTCGGCCCGCAGCCGGAAGCGCCCCGCCTCGGCCCGGCCCAGTCCGGCCTCTCTCTTCTCCCTCCCGCTCTCGCGCGCGCGGCTCGCTGGCGCCGCGGCAGAACGCGCCCGCCGCGTGGCGGCCGCATGCCGGCGACGCCCCCGCGTGGCCGCCCGTGGACCCCGCGCGCTCCGCCTCAAATCTTCACGAGCGTCCGGTCTCCAGTCCACTCACTGCCTCGCTCGCTCCCTTTCCCTTTCCTCCGGAGAAACTGAGCGGGAGCGCCGCTCGTCACCGCACGTCCTCGCCTCCACCGTCGTGTTCCGACGCCGGTGAACCACCACCGCTCGATTGCTCGTGCACGGAGCTCCGCCACCCTCTTCCCTCCTCCGAACGGGCGCCACCATCCCCTTGCTCGCTCCGGTAAGGCACCATTTCTCCGCCCCCGCTGCGCCACCACGACGGGGCCGCCGAGCTCGCGCTCCGCCCACCGTCTCCCTCGCTCCCTCTCCATCCCCCTGAGCCCCTCTCTCGAGTTCGCTATCTCCTCGCGGACACTATGCGCGCGCTCGCTGGTCAGGTCGTGGCCGGAGATGGCCGTTGGCCGTCGGCCACCGCCACGCCGTCGCGGTCCCGAACGCCGACGAGGCCGCCCCTGTTCTCCCCCCCCCCTCGGTCTCCACTGGGCCACCGCCCTGTGGGCCGCGCCTCCGAGCGGGCCGGCTCGCCTTTTTCCCCTCGCGCGCGATCAGGCCGAAAACGGCCCCGGGCCGGTTAGCTTTCACGGGCCGGCCCAGTGTCAATAATGAAAAATTGTTTTCTGTTTTCTTTTATTATTCATGGGGAAAAATACTTTGGAAAATATTTTTGTCATCATTTCAGCTCCAAAAATTGTGAAATAAATTTCTATGGACTCATTGGAACCAGATCTACAATATAAACATATTGCATGTCAATATTTCATTACTTTTCTGTAGTGTTTGAATTAATCCTTGAAATTGGTGTTTTCTTGAAAAATTGATAATAAATTATAGAAAAATCAGAAAAATGTGGTTCCAAGTTTGTTAATCTTTTTGTGCCATGTACTTGCTAGGAAAATTATATATCATGTCTGTTCTGTAGAAAAAATTTTAGGTGTAGTTCAAATGCTTTCTATTACTAGTATTTGTTATTTTGTTAATTAAATAAAGGTAAATAAAACATGCAAGTAATAATTTTTCTACAGTGATTGTTTACTGTGTAGAAAGTAGGAAAATTTCTAAATCTATTGTTTGATACTTTTCATAATGCAACATATTTTCATGCTCGCTTTTAGGCCTTAGCTTGTTATTTTTGTATAGACAGTTCTAGTAATCCAAATGCAATGAAAATTTTGTGGCAGACTAGTATTGATGTTAGTAATCCACTGTAATTTTCTAAGATTTTTCTGTGCTACCAAAATATGTGTTGCTGTTCAAGCATAGTGCTAACTAGGGTTTACATTCAACCTTTAATGCAAGATTAGTTAGTAAACTATGCTTTGGTGTATCTTTGAAGCATCTTGAGTGTCAAGGTGCCTTTGCATGGTAGAGAATAGTGGTGGTAGTTTTTGAGTACATGTTCTTGGATGACGTAGACTACCTTGTAGAAGAGTCGTACGTTCCACGCAATCCAAATAAAGTAACATGCTCATTACATCTCATTCATCATCATCATCTCATGCCATCCCTGCAATGCACCTAGGCATGAGTACTTATAATTCTGCATCATACAGGATCGCAGGAAGTGAACTCGGTAGCAGTTCCCGAGGACCCGGAAGAGCAGTCCGAGGTTCAAGAGCAGGAGTCGACCGAAGCCGAAGAGGAGGTCAGTGAAGATCTTCCAGAGTGCCCCGACCACCGTCCGAGCTCCTTTGAGTGAGGCAAGCCCCGGAGCATTTCTCTCCCGGTTTGCAAATAATTTATTATTGACTTTACTTAATTTGATGCATTACGTTCAGGAGTTGTTTGCAACCGTTGCTGCATTATACTTTGTTTCACCTTGCTTTACCCGATCCTTGTTACCCTGGTGTCCGCGGTCAAAAATTTCTTAGTTTGCTTAGACCGGTAGAAGTCGGGTGATTGGCTGTCATTCGCGAGCTATAGGGGATTACTTGAACCTATGTGAAAGATATGTCATTTGAGAATAACTAAGTGTCGAACTGGAATTGAGACCGGGCGGAGACTTGCAGGGTTTCAAACTGTAATGTTCTCCGTCTGAGTCGATTAAGGACCGACCGTTGTTGGGCCTCGAGTCATGTTGAACACATGCCTCACATTTAGCTGGCCGAATAATGTACCTTTCGACCACGAAGCTGGGAGATTATTCGGGCCGAGTGGATTGCCCGCAACGCACTGTACCGGAGCAGTAGTGGCAGGAAACGGGGGCGCGATGATAAGGCCAAAGAGCAGTCGGGCGGCCCCCGGGTACATGTGGTTCCTGGCAAGCTCGCGACTTTACCTGAATAGTTGACTCGGTGACCAATACCTCACTTTAGCGGGTGAGTGAGGTTTGTGTGAGGAATAAATTACCAGCTGGTTAATAATCGATTCGAATCGCCATCGTTCACTGGATAGTGAACACTTGACTTGAGCTACTTTATCGTAGTAATGATTATGAAACCTTGGATAGTTATGTGGAAAATGACATGATAACTATTGATAATGATCATTAGTAATCCTTACTTGCCTAATTACATGTTACTCTAGCACAAGTGCAAACATAGTTGACACGGTAATAAAGATTAAAATACTGCATGCTTTTGAAAAAGAACTGTTAAGTTAAAAAAATGCTTTTCTTGCAAATGAGTCAGCTACCCCACCAGAAAGCCTATCATGATCCTTGGTGTCATTTTATTTTGGTTCTGTCGGGTAAGTCTAGCTGAGTACCTTCTCGTACTCAGGGCTTTGTTCCCACTTGTTGCAGATGGGCAGATGTATTACGGCTACTGTATCAACTGCCTCTATCCTGTGATGGGCGAAGCTTAGGACCATGGGCAATGGTCATTCGCTACTTCTCGTCTGATGCTTTTGCTGGAGATGATCACAAGCTGGCACTTTATTTCAAACGCTGTGTGTGTGCGTGATTTGAACTACTGCTTCCACTACTTTTATTCGAACCTGGTTTGTAATAATTTTGTTTTAAACTCCGATGTATTTTATGCCGCGAACTTTTATGTAACTTATGACGGTGACCGCTAAACTTAGTACGATCTTGGCTGTTATGTGAAATGGTTTGAAATCCGTCGGGATTTCACGGACTACCGGGTTATACGGGCTTAAGTTTGTTAAATCGTCCTCTCATTGGATGATTTTCCTACTTAATCTCGTATAATTGGGCGGTTCTGCTACAGCTGGCATCGGAGCATGGTTAGCGTGATTACTGTTCATAAGTGTATTTAAAACAAAATTTTGTTTAAAAAGCATGATTTTCAAACTAAAAGTGTGCTAGTGGTCATATCCTGTATGCCCAGTTAAGGACTCTAGGTGGCTATTTAAGTACTAACTTGGGGTTCTTGCACCATATTTCTCTTTTCGTTGCTCATACGGCGTGCTATTGTATGAGTGCCACTTAATTGAGTGGTAATATATGGATTAGTTACCTCTACGCTTTGGTAAGTGTGAGCTATGAGAGCATGATCGGATACACCGCCGATCTAGGGAGAGTGCTTATATGATACTAGAATAATTACATGTTCTACACATGTTTTTATGAAAGTATCACATGTGTGGGTGTTCCGTCCGTTGAGGCGATGCCGTCAATAGGACGATGTGTTTAGGTAGATACTACCGTTGTACACGCATCTGGGGATTCGTGTAGAGCGTGTAGGTAGATTTACTGCTTTCATGCATTCATGGGAAATGTGCTGAAATGAATTTTCTGCAGGTACATAACAGCGTTTCCGTGTAGAACAAATTAGTTACGTATATGAGAGATCGTTTGTATGCCACCGAATTCATCGTTAGATATCCTTATTTTCTAAGTTTGTGAGAACGTAAGACTCGTGCATGCATCATATTGCCTGTACATTTCATTTATAACATGCATTCCTCCCCTTATAAAAGGATTATCCCATTTTGATAAAAGTGACATCAACTTAAAATATGTTCTCATCGGGTAATTAAAACTTGTGCTACAGATGGCCCGCACGAAGCAGACTGCCCGTAAGTCCACTGGCGGAAGAGCACCCCGTCGTCAGATGGCCCCACGGGAGCGCCACAGCACGAATACTTTTCTAAGCGAGTTTGGCATGCCCACCTTGCTTTGGAGAGTGCTCCATGATGTGGGGTACCCGGAGGGTCAAGAGCGGTGTACTCTTGGAGTGAGAGCCAGCTAGCTGAGGATGGACTTGCAGTAGTGGAAATCACCGTCCCTGCTCTTGGTGATGCGCCAGAATGGGATGGTTGGCATTTGGAGTTTGAAGGGCGCACTCCAGTTGAGGGTGCAGAGGGAGCAGCCTTTCGTGTCATCCGAGACATAATGAGCAGGTTTCCCAATGAGTTGGCAGCCGCTTTGGCCGGTACTTTCCCGAGAGATGATCCTCGTGATACCATTTGGGTGCAACCGCAAGGAAGTGCCCTGGTTAGAGGCCCTAGTGAAGGACGGGCTAGCGACAACCACGCCATGAGTGCCATGTATGCAGCCATCAGAGCATACCAGGGTCTTGAGAGTACCTATTGGACCTTGACTGGCCTGCGTGGTGATGACCGGCTTGAAGCAAGGAAGCAGAAGAAGAAGCAAGCACGTGCTATGGCTAGCTTGCAGGAGCAGTTGGCCGACATGAGCTTGCAGCGAGACCGGGCTCTCGAGAGAGGTGAGAGTGCCATGCAGCGGGTGCAGACGTTGACTCAGGCCAATAGAAATGCAGACCGCATGATGGGACAGCTAGTACAGGAAAGGAATGAAGCCTGGAACGAGAGGGACCTTCTGAGGCAGAGGGTCGAGGAGCTAGAAGAGTATAATGCCAACTTGCATGAAGAGTTTCATGCCCTCTACAACGGGATGGGCCCGTATGCTCCTCCAGACGCCGCCCAGATGGACGTCGATGACGACGCTGCTACTGAAGGTAGCGGTGGTGACGCCTCTGACCTTGACAACGGCCCCGAAGAGTAGGATAGTACCCTTCGTTAGTAGCTAGGCTCTATCGCGATGGCCTTCTTTTGGTTTCTATGTATCATGTTGTATCCTGTTCGATCTTGAGACGGACGATCTTTTGGAACTTGGTTGTGCATGCGCTGCCCGAACGCATAAAAGTCCAGTGTATGTATGCTGGCAACGTGGTTGTATTGGACGCGATGTTGCATTCGAAGTAATTTGATTAGTGATGTTGTTTTAATTGGAATGTGATTATTGTGCCTCTGTTTTATTGTATGACTTGTTCTCTCCAATGAATTCAGTATGGCATGATTGTTCATTCGAATACAATTACTACAACTTCGCTCAATTATTACTTGTTGCTGAAAAATGCAGATGGCAAACACTCGCCGTGCCACGTATGAGGCCACTGAAACTGGTGGCAACGGTGCAGGGGCTGGTGGGGGTGGTGCAAACAACGTCAACCACCAGGAGCCACAGCCAGAGCCACAATTACCCCCTCCTCCACCGCTCACTGCAGAGGTATTCTTCGCACAGTTCCTTGGAAGCCAGCGCAACGCCGAGCAATCACAGAGGAATATGGAAGATTTTCTGCGTACCATCGCTGAAAATATTCAGAGAGGTAATAATCAAGGTGGTGGCTATGGAGTGAACCAGTACAGCAACTTCAAGGAATTCATGGATACTAGGCCACCTATTTTCAAGGAAGCAGCAGAGCCACTCGACGCTAAAGAATGGATCAACACTATGGAAGATAAGTTTCGTGTGTTGAGGCTGGCAGAAGTTCTAAAAACAGAATATGCTGCACATCAGCTACAGGGACTGGCAGGGATGTGGTGGAAGCATCACCGCACCACCTTTCCTCCCAATGCCCAGATTACTTGGAGAGAATTCACTGAAGCGTTTAGGGGAGTTTATATTCCTCCAGGGTTGGTTGAGATGAAGCTTGGAGAGTTCTTGGCCTTAAATCAGGGTACCAAGACTATGACACAGTATCTGCATGCCTTTAACAACTTGTGTCGTTATGCTCCAGACATGGTCGACACAGATGCAAAGAGAATTGCTAGTTTCAAGAGAGGGTTAAGTCCGAAGATGATGAAGCATGTGGGTACCAATACCTGCGCCAGATTCAATGACTTTGTCAGTGATTGTTTGAAACAAGAAAAGAACAACAACGCCTACACTGCATCCAAGAATCGCAAGAGGGTGTTTGAGTCAGGACCATCACAGTCTAGAGTTGTCACTGCAAATCGTTCTTCTTATCGTCCGTCCGCACCTGGTGCAAGGTTCAGGCCGCCACAGCATAAGACCCAGAGCTACAAGGGACCACAGAAGCCGTACAAGATGGTCGTGCCGCCAGCAAAGACCATCGCAGCTGCAGAACAGAGCAACTCCAAGGGAGCTATAGGATCTGCTGGTACAGTGAAGGGGCCCTGCTACAATTGTGGTCAGCCAGGCCACTTTTCAAAGTTCTGCCCTTATCCGCCTAAAAAGAAGCAACAGACTTACACTGCTCGTGTACACCACACCACCGTTGATGAGATTCCTAAGGGAGAGCCTGTAACTGCCGGTAAGTTTCTTGTTAACCATCACCCTGCAGTTGTTCTATTTGATTCTGGATCATCGCATTCTTTTATGAGTCAAGCATTTGCACGGAAGCATGAACAACTATGCACAGAATTGAGTTATGGTTATCGCATAAGTTCAGCAGGGGCTGATGTGTTAACCAATCAGATGGTTAGAGGGGCAACCCTTGAGTTAGGTAGTCAGAAGTTTCGAGTAAACCTGGTAGTTATGCCTGGACTAGTTTTGGATGTAATAATAGGAATGAACTGGATGAAGAACTGGGGGGCAGTCATAGATACAAGTAGTCGGATGCTTACCCTTAAGGATCCCCAGGCAGAGGGTACTTTCTTGGTACCATTACCTAGAAGAACAGACCTTGTGAGTGTGACCTGTGCTATGAAAGTTGTTCCTATCCACCAGATCCTGGTAGTGTGTGAGTTCCCGGATGTGTTTCCAGACGAGTTACCTGGCCTTCCTCCAGATAGAGATGTTGAGTTTGGAATCGAGTTGATCCCCGGGACAGCTCCTATTTCGAGGAGACCCTATCGGATGCCTCCGGATGAGTTAGCTGAGCTGAAGAAGCAACTGGAGAAATTATTAAAGAAGGGGTTTATCTGACCGAGTAAGTCTGAATGGGGATGTCCTGCCTTGTTCGTGAAGAAAAAGAAAGAGGGTTCTCTGAGAATGTGTGTGGATTATCGACCTCTTAATGCTGTAACTATCAAGAATAAATATCCTTTGCCTCATATCGACGTTTTGTTTGATCAATTGGCTAAAGCTAGAGTGTTCTCCAAGATAGACCTAAGATCAGGGTATCATCAGATAAAGATTAGGCCGCAAGATGTCCCGAAAACCGCCTTTTCTACCAGATACGGGTTGTACGAGTATCTTGTTATGTCTTTTGGCTTAACAAATGCTCCTGCATATTTTATGTATCTGATGAATACGGTTTTTATTCCAGAGTTGGACAAGTTTGTAGTTGTCTTCATTGATGACATTCTAGTATACTCTGAGAATGAGAAAGATCATGAAGAGCATCTGAGAATTGTCTTGACCAGACTGAGAGATCATAAGTTATATGCTAAGTTCAGCAAATGTGAATTTTGGTTGAACAAAGTTCCTTTCCTTGGTCATATTCTATCTGAGAATGGAGTTTCGGTAGATCCGAGCAAAGTGCAAGAGGTTATGGATTGGAAAACTCCAACCACAGTGTCAGAAGTCAGGAGTTTCCTAGGGTTAGCTGGTTACTATCGCCGATTTATACCAGACTTCTCAAAGATTGCCAAACCAATGACAAGTCTGTTACAGAAAGACCACAAGTTTGTGTGGACAGGGGAGTGTGAGACATCTTTCCACACCTTGCGGAAACTGTTAACCACTGCTCCAGTTCTTACGCAGCCCGACGTCGAGAAGCCTTTTGATGTGTTCTATGACGCATCAAAAATAGGATTAGGCTGTGTTCTGATGCAAGAAGGAAGAGTCATTGCTTATGTCTCTCGTCAGTTGAGAAAACATGAAATCAATTATCCGACACATGATCTTGAGCTTGCCGCCGTAGTGCATGCCTTAAAGATTTGGAGACATTATTTACTTGGTAATGTATGCAATATTTTCACCGACCACAAGAGTCTCAAGTACATTTTTACCCAACCAGAATTGAACATGAGACAGCGGAGATGGTTAGAACTAATCAAAGATTACAACTTGAATGTACAGTATCACCCTGGGAAAGCCAATGTGGTAGCCGATGCTTTGAGTAGAAAGCCACATTGTTTGAATATGCAACCCTTGAGGATGGTTTTAATCTAATGCACCCTGCCGTGTTACATAGTATTCAGATCAGTTGCTCCTTGAAGAGTAAGATAATAGAAGGCCAGAAAGTAGACAAAGGGATATTCCACATCAAAAGGAAAATTAGAGAAGAACCCTCAAAACACTTCAGAGTGGACGAGCAGGACGTGTTGTGGTTCGACAACCGTCTTGTTGTTCCAAAGGATAGAGAGCTTAAGAATAAAATTATGGATGAAGCTCATCTCTCTAAGTTGTCCATTCATCCTGGCAGTAGTAAAATGTATCAAGAACTAAGACCTCGCTATTGGTGGACAAAGATGAAGAAGGAAATTGCAGCTTATGTAGCCAGATGTGACACATGTTGTAGGGTGAAAGCTATTCACATGAAACCTGCCGGATTATTGCAACCTTTGTCAGTACCCAGTTGGAAGTGGGATGATATAAGTATGGATTTCATCACGGGTTTGCCCACTACTCAGAAAGGCCATGATTTGATTTGGGTAATCGTGGATCGTCTTACCAAGACAACCCACTTTTTGCCTGTCAAGACAGATTATAGACCACCTCAATATGCCGAGAAGTATATTGCGGAGATTGTGAGATTGCATGGCATACCGAAGACTATAGTGTCTGACAGAGGGTCACAGTTCACTGCTCACTTTTGGGAGCATTTGCACAAAGGTTTGGGGACTAGTCTGATTCGTAGCACTGCTTATCATCCTCAAACAGATGGTCAGACTGAAAGAGTTAATGTTGTTTTAGAAGATATGTTAAGAGCTTGTGTGTTGTCTTCCAGAGGTTCATGGGAGTCATGGTTACCCTTAGCAGAGTTCGCATACAATAATAGCTATCAAGAAAGTATCAAGATGGCACCTTTTGAGGCTCTGTATGGCCGAAAGTGTAGAACACCTTAAAACTGGATTGAGCCAGGGGAAAGAAGGTATTATGGTATTGACTTCGTGGAAGAAGCCGAAAAGAAAGTTCATATCATTCAGCAAAATATGAGAGCGGCTCAGTCACGTCAGAAAAGTTATGCGGATAAGAGGAGGAGACCGCTTGTGTTCGAAGTTGGTGACTATGTTTATCTAAAAGTCACGCTAATGAAGAAGAAGCGGTTTGGAATACGCAGAAAACTTGCTGCCAGATTTGTAGGACCCTACAAAATCATGGAAAGGAAGGGTCCAGTGGCTTACAAATTGGAATTACCAGAAGCAATGGGTGCTATATTCCTAGTTTTTCACGTATCACATCTCAAGAAGTGTTTGCACATTCCAGAGGAAAGAATTGAACCTCGAGGCATAAAACTTAAGTCAGATCTGGTGTATCGTGAGCAGCCAATTCGAGTTTTGGATTCCAAGGAGAGGGCTACTCGAAACAGTGTGGTGAAAACGTATAAGATACAATGGAGTCATCATGATGAAGGGGATGCATCTTGGGAAACGGGTGAATACCTACAAAAAGCATACGAAGATTTTTATAATAAATGGTTCGTAACCCAAATCTCGGGACGAGATTTTTATAAGGGGGGAGGGCTGTAACACCCCGGTGTTACGCAAGCATTTACATTGCAAGTCATGAGCATAACATGTCATGGCATTCATAATCATATGTACTTAGGGTGTACCTTTAGTAAAATAAAAGTGTGGAAACTAGTATTGCATAACATGTTATGTTAATGTGCTAATTACCTTTCATCAAAATTGTGCAACTACAAATTTTATATCACTTAGAATTATAGGTCAAATTCTTGGAGCAACTAAATTACTCAAAGTTTTGTCAAAAATTGGTTTTAAAAATGTTATTTGAAAATATTCAAAAATACTCCCTATTTAGCTTTTATTCTCCAATTCAAAATCTGTTGAGAATTTTTAGTTGGCCCCTTAATCAGAGTTGTAGAGAATTAAATTCTAAGCAACTTTTATTTTTGGGCCATTTCCAGAAAAGGTCTTTTTCTTGTTCAAAATGAGGTTTGAAAACTGTATTTGAAATTTGTTTAAAAATAGAAATTTGAAAAATAAAAACCTAACCTAAGCAGGCCGCCGCCTCGGTTTCGGCCCGCAGCCGGAAGCGCCCCGCCTCCGCGCACGCGCCCCGCCTCGGCCCGGCCCAGTCCGGCCTCTCTCTTCTCCCTCCCGCTCTCGCGCGCGCGGCTCGCTGGCGCCGCGGCAGAACGCGCCCGCCGCGTGGCGGCCGCATGCCGGCGACGCCCCCGCGTGGCCGCCCGTGGACCCCGCGCGCTTCGCCTCAAATCTTCACGAGCGTCCGGTCTCCAGTCCACTCACTGCCTCGCTCGCTCCCTTTCCCTTTCCTCCGGAGAAACCGAGCGGGAGCGCCGCTCGCCACCGCACGTCCTCGCCTCCACCGTCGTGTTCCGACGCCGGTGAACCACCACCGCTCGATTGCTCGTGCACAGAGCTCCGCCACCCTCTTCCCTCCTCCGAACGGGCGCCACCATCCCCTTGCTCGCTCCGGTAGGGCACCATTTCTCCGCCCCCGCTGCGCCACCACGACGGGGCCGCCGAGCTCGCGCTCCGCCCACCGTCTCCCTCGCTCCCTCTCCATCCCCCTGAGCCCCTCTCTCGAGTTCGCTATCTCCTCGCGGACACTGTGCGCGCGCTCGCTGGTCGGGTCGTGGCCGGAGATGGCCGTTGGCCGTCGGCCACCGCCACGCCGTCGCGGTCCCGAACGTCGACGAGGCCGCCCCTGTTCTCCCCCCCTCGGTCTCCACTGGGCCACCGCCCTGTGGGCCGCGCCTCCGAGCGGGCCAGCTCGCCTTTTTCCCCCACGCGCGCGATCAGGCCGAAAACGGCCCCGGCCCGGTTAGCTTTCACGGGCCGGTCCAGTGTCAATAATGAAAAATTATTTTCTGTTTTCTTTTATTATTCATGGGGAAAATACTTTGAAAAATATTTTTGTAATCATTTCAGCTCCAAAAATTGTGAAATAAATTTCTATGGACTCATTGGAACCAGATCTACAATATAAAAATATTGCATGTCAATATTTCATTACTTTTCTGTAGTGTTTGAATTAATCCTTGAAATTGGTGTTTTCTTGAAAAATTGATAATAAATTATAGAAAAATCAGAAAAATGTGGTTCCAAGTTTGTTAATCTTTTTGTGCCATGTACTTGCTAGGAAAATTATATATCATGTCTGTTCTGTAGAAAAAATTTTAGGTGTAGTTCAAATGCTTTCTATTACTAGTATTTGTTATTTTGTTAATTAAATAAAGGTAAATAAAACATGCAAGTAATAATTTTTCTACAGTGATTGTTTACTGTGTAGAAAGTAGGAAAATTTCTAAATCTGTTGTTTGATTCTTTTCATAATGCAACGTATTTTCATGCTCGCTTTTAGGCCTTAGCTTGTTATTTTTGTATAGACAGTTCTAGTAATCCAAATGCAATGAAAATTTTGTGGCAGACTAGTATTGATGTTAGTAATCCACTGTAATTTTCTAAGATTTTTTTGTGCTACCAAAATATGTGTTGCTGTTCAAGCATAGTGCTAATTAGGGTTTACATTCAACCTTTAATGCAAGATTAGTCAGTAAACTATGCTTTGGTGTATCTTTGAAGCATCTTGAGTGTCAAGGTGCCTTTGCATGGTAGAGAATAGTGGTGGTAGTTTTTGAGTACATGTTCTTGGATGACGTAGACTACCTTGTAGAAGAGTCGTACGTTCCACGCAATCCAAATAAAGTAACATGCTCATTACATCTCATTCATCATCATCATCTCATGCCATCCCTGCAATGCACCTAGGCATGAGCACTTATAATTCTGCATCATACAGGATCGCAGGAAGTGAACCCGGTAGCAGTTTCCGAGGACCCGGAAGAGCAGTCCGAGGTTCAAGAGCAGGAGTCGACCGAAGCCGAAGAGGAGGTCGGTGAAGATCTTCCAGAGTGCCCCGACCACCGTCCGAGCTCCTTTGAGCGAGGCAAGCCCCGGAGCATTTCTCTCCCGGTTTGCAAATAATTTATTATTGACTTTACTTAATTTGATGCATTACGTTTAGGAGTTGTTTGCAACCGTTGCTGCATTATACCTTGTTTCACCTTGCTTTACCCGATCCTTGTTACCCTGGTGTCCGCGGTCAAAAATTGCTTAGTTTGCTTAGACCGGTAGAAGTCGGGTGATTGGCTGTCATCCGCGAGCTATAGGGGATTACTTGAACCTATGTGAAAGATATGTCATTTGAGAATAACTAAGTGTCGAACTGGAATTGAGACCGGGCGGAGACTTGCAGGGTTTCGAACTGTAGTGTTCTCCGTCTGAGTCGATTAAGGACCGACCGTTGTTGGGCCTCGAGTCATGTTGAACGCATGCCTCACATTTAGCTGGCCGAATAATGTACCTTTCGACCGCGAAGCTGGGAGATTATTCGGGCCGAGTGGATTGCCCGCAACGCACTGTACCGGAGCAGTAGTGGCAGGAAACGGGGGCGCGATGATAAGGCCAAAGAGCAGTCGGGCGGCCCCCGGGTACATGTGGTTCCTGGCAAGCTCGCGACTTTATCTGAATAGTTGACTCAGTGACCAATACCTCACTTTAGCGGGTGAGTGAGGTTTGTGTGAGGAATAAATTACCAGCTGGTTAATAATCGATTCGAATCGCCATCGTTCACTAGATAGTGAACACTTGACTTGAGCTACTTCATCGTAGTAATGATTATGAAACACTTGGATAGTTACGTGGAAAATGACATGATAACTATTGATAATGATCATTAGTAATCCTTACTTGCCTAATTACATGTTACTCTAGCAAAGTGCAAACATAGTTGACAGGGTAATAAAGATTAAAATACTGCATGCTTTTGGAAAAGAACTGTTAAGTTAAAAAAATGCTTTTCTTGCAAATGAGTCAGCTACCCCACCAGAAAGCCTATCATGATCCTTGGTGTCATTTTATTTTGGTTCTGTCGGGTAAGTCTAGCTAAGTACCTTCTCATACTCAGGGCTTTGTTCCCACTTGTTACAGATGGGCAGATGTATTACGGCTACTGTATCAACTGCCTCTATCCTGCGATGGGCGAAGCTTAGGACCATGGGCAATGGTCATTCGCTACTTCTCGTCTGATGCTTTTGCTGGAGATGATCACAAGCTAGCACTTTATTTCAAATGCTGTGTGTGTGCGTGATTTGAACTACTGCTTCCGCTACTTTTATTCGAACCTGGTTTGTAATAATTATGTTTTAAACTCCGATGTATTTTGTGCCGCGAACTTTTATGTAATTTATGACGGTGACCGCTAAACTTAGTACGATCTTGGCTGTTATGTGAAATGGTTTGAAATCCGTCGGGATTTCACGGACTACCGGGTTATACGGGCTTAAGTTTGTTAAATCGTCCTCTCGTTGGATGATTTTCCTACTTAATCTCGTATAATTGGGCGGTTCTGCTACAATCTTCCTCAAGATAGCAAACTTCTTAGGTAAGTTCATCAAGAACTTATGTGAGAAGCCCTTGTCCTTGACATCTTCTCCTAGGCTCTTGAGATCATTGACAATAACTTGTAGCCTATATAACATCTCCGGTATGGACTCATCATCCTTCATCTTGAAGCTTGCAAACTTGTCCTTGAGCATATAGAGCTTGGCACTCTTTACCGTTGAAGTGCCCTCATATGTTTCCTCTAATCTCGTCCACACTTCACTTGCCATCTCGAGATCCTTGATTTGCTCAAAGGCCTTTGCATCAATCCCATTGTAGAGAGTGTTGAGAGCCATAGTGTTGCATTGGTTGTTGATGCGGTCATTGTTGGTGAGGTTGTCGGGATCAATGATAGCATAATCATGATGTGTCACCTCCCAAACCTTCTCATTAATAGAGCCAAGATATTGCTTCATCTTTCTTTTCCAATGATCAAAAGATGAGACACCATCAAAGAATAGAGGCTTGCCCCTGACATGGTTGAACACAACTTGAGCCATCTTACACCGAGGTTGTTAAGCCTTACAAATTGTGAACACGGCTCCGATACCACTTGAAAGGTCTTGATGGCTAGAGGGGGGTGAATAGCCTTTTAAAAATTTCTACAAAGACAAGCTAAACAAGTTTATCAATATAACAAATAGCGAGATGCGAGTTTTGCTTAGCCTACGGGGTGTTTGCAAGCCACCTATCCAATTAACAATTCTAGTATATTTGCACTCAACCGCACAAGTCAAACCGAGAAGGAAACTACAACTACAACTAGCAAGCTACACAAAAGAGCTACACTAGCAAAGCTAACTAGCTAGCAAAGGTAACTAAGAAGGTAATGCGGAGTTGAGTTAGGAGAGTTTCACCGAGGGGCGAAGATTGAGCCAACCAATAAGATCAACAATGAATACCAAGACAACCGAACACTGGGATCAATCAATCACAATATGAAAGTGATGACACAAGATTTATCCTGAGGTTCACGTGCTTGCCGGCATGCTAGTCCCCGTTGTGTCCCTCTTCACCACGTGGTTCGGTGGCTAATCGGTCACACACCGAGCCTCTCAAAAAGGCGCCACAAGAACCTACCAAATAGCAAAAGGTTGCAAATGACATGAGCAATCCACTAACGTTGCCATTGGCGCTTCGCCGAGGTAGGCACAAACCCCTCACAATCACCGGAGGTGGCCAAGAACAATCACCAACTCTTGCCAAAGCCTCCAAGCTGCTCCAAGCCATATAGGTGGCGACAACCACCAAGAGAAATAAGAATCCCGCAGCAAATCAACCACCAAGTGCCAACTAGATGTAATCTCACAATGCAAATGCACTTGGATCACTCAATCTCACTTCGAATATGCAAAGAAGCAAGAGAGATGAGTGGAGGGGAGTTGCTTAGCTCAAAGTGCTCACAAGTATATCAAGAATGCAAGAGATGGAGCTTTGAGCCGGCCAATGAGTATTTATAGATGTACCTCCTTCGAATATAGCCGTTAGACACTCAAAACCGCTGAAGTCGCGCGGACCGGACGCGCTGGTCGCGCGGACCGGACGCGCTGGTCACACTGTGTAGCTAGACCAGACACGCTGATCCCAACTGACCGGACGCACTGGGCTCAACCGGACGCGCTGATCCCGTAACTGACCGGATGCGCTGGTCAAGACTGAGCACCTCTTCAACGAAACAGCAACCGGACGTGCTGGAGAACTAACCGGACGCCACAGTGCCCGCGTCCGGTTGGAGTCCAGTAAGCTCCATCAATGACCGGATGCGCTGCGTGTCCGATCAACAAACTGAAACACGCGCAGACGCTGAACGCTGACCGAACGCGTCCGGTCAAACAGAGACCGCGTCCGGTCCAGCGTCCGGTCACCATTGTGACCTCCATTCGCCTCCGTTTCTTTTCCGACTTCCGGCGTAGTGGAAAAAATAGTCGTTTCAACTCCTCGAAAACGCCTGAATCCTGCCTCACAAGCTCGACGGGAGGGAGAGGGACCCAAACCCTCTTTACCGCTCAAACTTCAACACCATCGCAAATGTGCTAACACCACCAAGAGATCACGTCATGTGTGAGTGTGTTAGCATTTTTACAATCATTTTTTGAGGCGTTATTAGTTCTATCCAAATGCACATGATTATGAAATACACACCTAGAGGCACTTAGGAGTTCAATAGCCGCGTCATTCCCCTCTTTATAGTACGGCTATCTATCCTATAATGTAACCACACCCACTAGGTGTCTTGGTTACTAAAACACAACCCTTAAGCATATACCTTTGCCTTGATCACGTAGGGTTGCGTCCAAATCCAAGTGTGGCCATCATGATCACCATGTCCATCTTGCCACCAACCTTGGAATGTACTAATCCTCATATGCTACATACAACTTAGGCATAGGATTAGTACTTAGGCATTGTCACTAATTACCAACACCAAACATAGGACTTTCAAGGGTATGTACCACTAGGAGGAGACAAGAGGAAGCTCATCTATGAGAGTTGTGTTCACCTATGGGATGATCCGTACCTCTTCAGAATTTGTTCAGATGGGCTACTCAGAAGATGTGTACCAACTGAAGAAGGAATCAAAATCATTGAAAGATGCCATTCATCACCATATGGAGGACATTATGGAGCATTCCGTACACATTCGAAGATCTGGCAGAGCGGATTTTTCTAGCCAACCATGTATGAAGACTCCAAGGAATTCGTCCAGAGATGTAGAGCATGTCAGAAACATGGCAACATCAATTCCAGAGATGCCATGCCACAGACTAACAATCTCCAGATTGAGCTCTTTGACTGTTGGAGAATTGATTACATGGGACCGTTTCTAAAATCCGGGAATCATGAGTTTATCCTAGTAGCAGTTGACTATGTTTCCAAATGGGTCAAAGCTATGCCGTGCAGAAACTCTAATTCAAAGAACTCCAAGAAGATGTTTGAAGAAATAATATTCCCAAGATTTGGAGTTCCAAGAATGGTGATTAGTGATGGAGGCACTCACTTCATTGACAGGAGCTTTCACAAGTACCTGTTGAAACATGAGATCCATCACAATATCGCTACTCCTTATCACCCTCAGACAAGTGGCCAGGCAGAAACATCGAACAAGCAGATCAAGAATATTCTACAAAAGACAGTCAACGAGATGGGAACCAAGTGGAAGGACAAGCTACCCGATGCATTGTGGGCCTATCGAACGGCTTACAAAACACCATTGGGGATGTCTCCATATCAACTCGTCTATGGGAAGACATGTCACTTGCCTGTCGAGCTAGAATTCAAAGCTCACTGGGCAATTAAGAGATGGAATATGGATCTTGAAGCAGCTGGAGTCAAGCGACAAGTGCAACTCTCAGAACTTGACGAATGGCGTGAAAAAGCTTATCACAACGCCAAGATGTACAAGGAGAGGACCAAAAGATGGCATGACAAGAGGATCAAGACGAAGAACTTCACTCCTGGAGATAAGGTGTTACTTTTTAATTCTAGGGTCAAGCTATTCGGACATGGGAAGCTATGAAGTAAGTGGGAAGGACCATTTACGGTGATTAGCTCTTCATCACACGAAGTGGTAACTCTTCAAAACGACGAAGGTACGTTATTCAAGGTAAATGGACAACGCCTTAAGATCTTTCTAGAACCTGATAAAAATCCTACTGAGTTGGACGTAGTCTAGTTTATTCTTTTCCACTAATTTGATCCTCCTACGCCTCTGAATCGTTTCACGTCCGGACTGGTGGAAAATTGGGTTTAGAATCGAGTTTGAGGGGGGTACGAAAAAACTGATCGTGGACCGCCGACAAGTGGGGCGAGTCGGCCCCACATGTCAGGCCGGCCAGCCTGTCAGGGAGACAGGCCGTGTCGCGTCGCCTCTCACGTCCCTTCCGGAGTATTCTAGTTCCGATTCCGTACGAATCAATTTGTCCCTATTACGATCCCAAATCTAACCCCTTCTGCAAGTTGATCTGGGGTATAAAACCAGACCCCCTGCTTGCCCCAGAGCCATACCAAATTTCCAAACTTTCCAGCAGCAGCCAAAGCTCTCCTTGCCCAAGCTCCAATGGCCGGCTACAGTGAGATCGACACCGACGAGTTTTTCCCTTCCGACGACTCGATGGCCATTGTTGTTGCCCAGTCGAAGCCTCTCGCCATCGTCCCGTCGAAGGAGCTTGCCCTCGTGCTGCCAAAGGAGGTTGGGCCAGTTTGTCATCACCAATCCTACTACACCCAAGCCACGTCGACGCTCCGTCTCTCGCCGCCGCCATCACGTCTCTCCATTGCAGGACTACGCCATCAACAAGAGATGCCAAAGTTCTGTGTCTCCAAGGAGCTCGACCTTCTTCCTCCTAAGCCCAATGAGGTGCTCACGGGGTTGAAGACAAACAAGTTTGGAGATGTCACATGCATGAAGTACAGATCTACTACACCGTGTACGTCCTTTGAAGGAGTTCGGGCCATGCCAGAGCAGATTCAAGTCAAGCCTCCTAGAACTAGATCTCCATCTTCATCATCCTCACCTAGATCTAGTGGACAGAAGCGTAAGAGGACCTCCAATGTAGATCTAGAAAAGCAGATCGAGGCCCTCCTTAGGTCCAATGAGATGCTCACCTAGGCAGATGTTAGGAACAAACAGAGCTTGGCAGCCCAAGCTGCCATGATGGGTAGGTTGACTAAACGTGTGGACATGCTAGAGGTCAAGTATTCAGGCTTAAAAGCTAAGCACCATATCGCATGCCACACCATAGTCAACTCATTGAGGAGGTGGAAGAGAAGGAGAAGAAGAAAGAGAAAAGGTGTGAGAGAGAAAGTAGAGTCGATTGATAAGGCACTAGTGTTTTTGTTTAAAGAGTCTTAGAGTTTGAGAGTCTTAAATTAGTTTGTTCGCTCGATCGCTTAAAAGTGTAATAAAGGTGCCTTAAATGATATCAATAAAGTTGTCTTAGAGTCATTCATTCTCCCTCTATTATTTTGGATATGTGTTTTGTCTCCACATGTTTTGTTCAGAGATAACAGGAAACAAGTGTGGGAGAGAACCCTGTTGACAAATAAGAAGTTGATTGCGAATTTATGAGAAAACAGAAGTATTTGATGACAAGACCGCACCCGACGATGTGGGCCTGGCTGGCTACATGGGCCAGGTCGACTAGCCCTTCATCCTCTCCATCCCCGTCATTGTTCAACCACAGTCTCGTACGTACCTCATACTCTCTCTATTTTCATATGTGCTGCATTAAAATTGATGACCTATTGCAAAGCAAGCTCTATACTTGTCTAGATTAAAGTTAAGATTACTTTGCCATGAATTAAGGATAGATTCGCACAACACTTTTCTTGGAAGTACTTGTTATTGTTGGAAACTTTTATTAGGGACCCCATACACTTAGGCCCTTGTGGAGTGTGAGATAGAAGGATAATGAGAACCTGATTCTTGATGTTTTGTCATTTGAAGAATTTCTTTTAAAAATCTTAAAATTGATAGCTAACCCTCCTCTGTGGTAAAGATACAATGCCTACCAAAGCCTTATATGTTTATAAAACTAGCTCATAAGGTACTTGCTTTGTGTTGAGTTGGGTCAAACCGTGCAAGACCCTTGTTGAGAGGTGGGTCATACTCCCATGATCAAGATCACTTACACCCAGACATATCTGCTGCTCCTATCCTGGGAGTACGCAAAAACATGTTTTTCCGCCCCAAAAATCTATCTCCTACCCTGGGAGAAGATCCAAAAAAATGATTATAGGTTTCAGAATAAATGCTCCAAGATTGTGACTAATTCCTTTTCAAGTTTATTATATTCCAGGGCAGAGACATGGAGCAATGCAAAATAAGTATTGGAAAAAAAGGGAGAAAGAAGAAAAAATCAGCATTCAAAAAAAATCAATGATAGCTCCTATCTCTGTGCCTGAAGAAGTTCATCATTACAAGAAAGTTTAAGATCTTGATTGTAAATTCCTCAAGACCTCTCAAGGAGCAAAGTAGAATTAGGTTAGCCACCAAATATTTCCACACACATGCACAATCTTGATCTAAGGGTATGACACTCCCCTCCGAGGATCCCGGCTTTGACTTGGCAACACATGCAAGGTAAGTATGCTATATCCTTGAATTACCTAAAACTCCAGATACAGCCTTTTTTGTGAACATATACATGCAGTACCTAAAAGCATATGTCTTGGGCTGATTTTGCCTTGTTCCCATAAAACTGTGGTCGTATCTAGGCCTAGGCTGCACAAGACGCGATGGCAGAAAATTTTTTCCTCCGAAAGCACCAATAGCAAGCGTTAATTAGTATCTTGCCAAAAAAAAGTTTTCCTTTCCAATTAGCATCTTGCCAAAAAAAAGGTTCATTTCCTTAATTGGAGTATGCGTGCGGGGAGGTCTAATGTACGGCCGTGCGTGCATTAGCTGCTTCCTACTTAGAAAGTATATACAGTTATTCGGCTCAAACACAATTGTAGCCATCTTGACATAACAACGAACCACTAATTAAATTTCTTCCTTATTGAGGGGATATGTTGCACGTTGTTCAGTTGCACGGTCTTCCTTGAAGTAAGCTTCAGATCAATCGTACCAACACCACGAACAGCCGCACGTGCTCTAGTCCCCATTAATAAGAAGGAACTTCTTCCGACCTAATAAGAAGAAAATAAGGAAATGTCAGCACACATATGAATGAAACGTTGCATGAGCATTACAGATTTGTTAGCTACGACCCCCATCCAGAAAGAAAATTGTAATTCTAGCTCTAGTAAAACAATCGAATTTACAAAAATGTAGTGCCAAAATTTCTGACACCTAAAATAGTCATAGGATTTAAATATATTCTATGAGAAATCTAGTGATACATATTTCATATCATAAATATTGATACTTCTTATTAAATTTGGTCAAACTAAAGATGGAACTTAGTATACTGTTAGTTGGATATATAAACTTATGTCTTGTTGTAGAGAGTCATCTCATACCTTTATTCTGCCTTGACGTAGAGGAGTCAGGTGGTACCTTTAATTCTTATATTTTAGTCAAAAATCGAGTAATGGATGGTTGGGATGATCATTAACTGCCTTCCTAATAGCATCCTCTGCTTCAGCGCAGCCTCCAGCAGTAAAATGAATAATAACATGACGGAGAGAAGGGAGGTTCTCCAAGCCAAAATCAAAGATACTGTTCCCAATAGTTGCTTTGGGGTCAAATCCAAGGCGAAGTTTTTGAAGTTTTGGCATAGCCCCATGTTGAAACTTAAGGAACAACTTGGGAACCCAAAGCTCAAGATGTGTTAGACATAGGAATCCAGATGCACTGCTAAGCTTCTCCTGCTCATCCGGTACAAGCATTGATTCTATATGGAGAAAACGAAGAGATGGTAACTCAGCAAGCTGCTCAAGGTGCTCAGGTAGTACACGCACATCCCACAAATTGAGGTGTAAGGCGGTGAGATAGGACAGCTGTGCCTTGTCCCACTTTGGGAATGCCTTCCTATAGTAGCCACCAGTGCCAGTGAATGTCTGCAGACTAGAAGGAAGCTGTGCCATCAAATCCACGGGATAGGCAGTCAATCCAGGGGCATTTAGGATGAATATTTGTAAACTGGGGCACAATTGTAGGCACTCGACAATCAGGTCGTTCACTTTGGAATGTGGCATGTAAAGCCCTAGGACCTTTAGTTCTCTCAGTTTACCAACCTCGGCCGCTGCGTGCAAGGTAACCTGTATGCCTACTATCTCTCGTAGAGACGTCATATTCTCCAGAGTCAAACCATCCGGCAGTTTCACTGCAGTAGAGAGTAGCCGGACAAGTTTTGTTAGTTTAGCAAAGGACACTGGTAATACCATTGGCCTTTGCCACCTGCTGTCACGTCGCCTTATGTCCAATGTCTCCAGAGACTCCAGCTCACCAATACTCTGGGGTACCTCATTGTTTTTCAAACCATATAGTCGCAGAAATCTCAGGAGACGCAACTTCCCAATATCTTGCAGATGATGGTTATCCAGACCAGAGCAGTCATCTACCTGCAACACACGCAGGACACGAAAGCTCGACAGGGGCGGTACCGACTTGACCTTGCCAAAGATATCAAGTGACCTCACTTTGGACAGCTGCTCTCTGCTTGCTTTATTTGGTGAGACCGCATAGGATTCGATGCTGTTATTACGAAGTGATAGCCGGCGAATCTTCCTCTTCTGCATGGCAGATGTAAGTGCGCTTGCTTGTTGTCCATCTTCTGACAACAACACTGTAACAAAACCTTCTTCAGCTGACAACTTATTTATTAGCTCAAGCACCATGTCGTGCACTTGGCAACAATGCACCTGACCATCACTTATATAATGGTCATCACTTATTTGTGCCGGCTGGATCAAACTTCGATTGATGAGATCGTTGAAGTAGCTCTCTGCTATCTCCTGCAAGCTTTTCCCTGCAGGTCCTCGTGTCTCCTCCTCCTGTTTAATGAAACCTTCTGCTATCCAGCTCCATGCCAAAACATCCTTTCTAATGAAGTGATCCTCAGGATATTTGCTTAAAGACAGCAAACAAGTCTTCAAATGAAAAGGCAGATCATTGTAGCTCAGGCTTAATATCTTCCTCATCTTGTCCACATCAAGACTGTTTCCAAGCCCAGAACCGATGGACTTATTCACCTTCTCCCATTCCTCTGAGCACATCGGTTTACTAGCTAGTAAACTTGCTGTAGTAATAATGGCTAATGGTACACCACCACATTTCTTTAAGATTTTTCCAGTGACTTCGACCAAAGTAGAAGGACACCCATCTTCAGTGTCAAATATTCTCATGTTGAGCAACTTTCTTGAGTCGTCATCAGAAAGTGGTTTCAGTTCATAAACGAAACCGCCAACATGTTCTGCAACACTCCTATTGCGAGTGGTTATGATTGTCTTGCTTCCAGGATGACCATCTTGGAAAGCAAGTTTGATAGTATCCCAAGCCGATTCTTTCCATAAATCATCAATCACGCACAAACACCTGGTAATAAAGTAAATAACGGTATGCAAAGGTGTGTTAGTAAACCCAAGGTATATGCGGAAGTCCAGCTGAAAAATATAGAAATAAGAAATCTGGCACGTTGGGTATTGTAAATGGTGTGATCAAATTAGTACCAAGGTGACTGCGAGATGCCAAGATGCATGGATAATCACCTCTGGTGAAAGTAAATGATTTATTTGTCAATCATGCAAGTGACGTTAACAACCATAGTCCAAGCATTGGGGTCGGCCACAAAATGATCATTACTCATGCTTTTTTTTTTGTCTATGTGTATGTGTGACGATTTATAGAATCTAAACTTCTACTGCAGATCCTAAGCTTACAACCATATTCTAATTCTAAGTACTTGAAACTTGAAAGGACCGTACCGGTTACTGTGTGCCAAAATAAATGATGCTATGGTATTCTTACCGGTCAAGCTTTTTTAAGTTTGACTAGATTTATAGAAAATATTAGTAACATTTGTATCTCCAAATAAGCATATTATGAAAATAGATTCAACGATCTATCTAATGATACTAATTATGTACTATAAACATCAATATTTTATTGTATATGTTTGGTCAAAGTTAAAAGTGCTCGACTCCTCGTGAAGCGAGAACGACACTTACTTTAGGACGGAGGGAGTACTTTATCATCATTCACTTTTGCTCAAAAAAAACATATTTATGAACGATGATGGAGAGAAGGTATAATTTAAATTGTACCTATTATCCTTGTGGATCTCTATAATTCTGTCAATGAGTTGCTTCATTTCCCATGGCTCATCGTTGCGGACACACTTTGTATCGTTAAGTTGAAGGAGGATGTTCTTGAAAATCATCATTATATCAGGATTAAGGGAAACTGAGACAAAAATATTGCGAGTAAATTTTGATTTGAGATCTTGAAACAATGAATTGGCAATAGTAGTCTTCCCCAATCCTCCAAATCCAACAATAGAAATTATGTTTGATTGCTGCCTCGATGATGATGAGTAGTCCTGTTCGAAGAGTCTCTTAGCTAGCTCATTCTTTGGCCGGCCAATGCCAACCAGCTCTGTTGCCTTTCTGTACATACCTTCTAGGCGAGGATCAACAGGCACCATAGCTGGCATCGCAGCAATGTTGTCAACCTTGTACCTATCACGACGCTCAGCAACCTTCTTGACCTGGTCCATGATGTCTTTGACAACATTATGGATCTTATGGTTACTCTTGGCCTTCTTGTACAGATTGGTGGCCTTGCAAATGAGCCCCTTGAGGCTGAACGGCTTGGTATGGTCATGCTCCTTGCCCCGCAACATGAAGGTGTCGACTTCATCTTCTATGTCATAGGATAGCTCCCTCACATCCCTGGCCCAGATCTTGACTTGCTCATCAAGCTGGTCTGGCGGCACCTCGGCCACCTTGCGGAGGGCTGCGGTCATGCTTGTCAGCTCTTCCTCAAGTTCCTTGATCTCTCCCTTGACACCCTTGTGCAGCTTGTATTCGCCCACCACCAGCTCTGCAAGCTTGGGGAGGAGAGTGTTCATTGCCCCTGTGGTTACTTCCATCTTGGCCGATCGATCTCCTTTTGATGGCAAGCAGCCAAGCACTAGCTTGTGTGTGCGGATTGGCTTTTGGTGGTTCGACCGTCCAATTAATTATTGTCCAAAGAACCCGACAGACTCATCAGAAAAGGAAGACCTGGATATAAACAAAACAGAAGCCACGCAGAAGACCAAAACAGAGGTGAGCAAGCTCTGGAATTTGTCGTACAGCATGTGAATGTAAAAACCAAAATTGGTTGCAGACAGTCAACCGAGGCGTATAGAAATCTTATGTTCAGGGGAGTTATAAACAAGAGAATGGAAAAAACTATGGAAGAATAAAGTGGCAATGAAAAATTAGAGTTTTCATGTGGATGCTCATACAGGACAAATTGCAAACTGGGGTTAACTTGAAGAAAAAGAATTGGCCGGGGGATAGGAATTGCTGCCTATGTGTGGGGTTCCAGAAACCACTAGAAAACTGTAGCGCGGCGTTGCCGCGCTTGTCCATGATTTTTCTTGTATATACCAACTTTCTTTTCTTAACATTTAGTGGAAATTGAGAATATATTAAATATATGGCTATATTAAGAAAATTCTGATTGTACTAATACATGTAAAGGTTTAGCGAAAAATAATTTAAAAGGTACAAACTTGTATTGTTCTTTTGGCTCGAGGCTCCCTATTAAATTATTTGCCGTAGAATTGGGACGTCTATTTATTAATGCTATTTATTTATTAGGAGCCTATTGGTTTTGAGTTAAGAGTTATACTTGCTCATATCGAGTGGGTGAAGCTAATGTAAAAAATCTGTCGTGTCCTGCGTTGACATATTAATATTTAGAGCTAACTTATTTTTATTCGATATTATATGGTTATTCTATTGACGTCCATCGAAATTACGTCAAGATGGAGATGATGAATTGCAAAAGGTCTATTGACATTTTAAGCAGAGTCTATTATAGCATAGAGGTAGAGCAAACCTTTTTCTTGTCATCTTTGAATCATATATATTAACTAATAATCAGTAATAATATTATCAGTTTCATCAATTTTTTTGTTAGTTCTGCACTTTATAAAAATAATTTTTTTTCACTCTCGTATAAGCTTTTTTAGGTACGAAACTTTTAGCCAGTGTACCATATAACAGATCTGGTGATGGACGGCGAGGTTTATTGCCGGTATATGTGTATTTCTAATGTATTACTGTATTTATTTTTCTAAAGGAAAACGGCCGTATTGTAGGCTTGCCATCTGGTGACGTCATCAAGCTAAGGCAGAGGAGGCTCCCGGCCGGTGCTAGCTCCGCGCCGTGCTTGCACGGCTGCTCGCTCGCCCGTGCGGGTGCATACGCCGAGGAGTGCTAGCTCCGCGCCGTGCTTGCACGGCTGCTCGCTCGCCCGTGCGGGTGCGTACGCCGAGGAGTGGCGCAGGAGAGCCCGCAGCTTGCCTCGGCAGTTCCCAGGACCGGGGATCGCCGGAGCTGCCGGAAGCGGCGCAAGCGGCGGCACCATGGACGGGATTGGGCCATTGGGGAGACCTCGATTTCAAAGTCCACGAATGCATTTGAGTAGCCGGGGAGGGTGAGGGAGGTATGTTAGAAGCTCGCCATGGACTCTGCTTGGGCAGAGGAGTTGCGGAGTCGCCGGTGGGAGAGGAGAGGGCACCGTGTTCCGGTGGCTGGCAGACTGCGGCGGGGCAACGGCAGGCGGCTGCTCTGCATCACGGCGCAAGACGATGGTGGCACGGGCGGCCTTCAGAGCGCCAAGCAGAGAGATGAGGAGAGGGGGACAGAGCTCTGGCCTTGGCGCGGGTTTGAGCTTGCTTTGCCGGCAGAGCAAGGCAGAGAGAGATAAAAGAAGACGACGCGAGGAAGACATCGTCCGCACAGGCGTCGAGACGAAGGTGTAAACGGAAGGCTCCGGAACCCTGTGACGTGGCCTTCTCAAGAGCGGGATACGTGGCAGAATAATGTGTCCCTCCATTTTCGTTTACTTGTCATTTTTACTATAGTAATTTTGACCATGTGTTTTTTTAAAAAAATAGATACATCAAGTTTTCACGTATATGATTCTTCAGTGAACATACTTGATTAATGTTATATACTTTAAAGTATCTAAGATTTTTTAGAAGAAAAAACGGATGGTCAAATTACAACAGTAAAAGGTTGGTGACAAGTAAATAAAAACGGAGGGAAGTAAGCTGCATCTTTTGGTGCAGATTTCGTTATGTAAAGACTAGTCACATCTTCTTTAACTGTATTCTCTCTAAAACGATTCGGATGTGTTTTAAGGAAACGTTGGGTTGGAATAAAAATCCAACTCATATTCATGAAATGTTTGATTAATGGATCCCTTTGAACTCTGCAAAGTTCCAGATTAAACTCTTCATCTGAGGGTGCTTTTGTCTGTAAGGTCTAGACGGTAGTTGTCCTTTTTCTGCTAGTTGGTGTTGGCTGTAAGCCTGGTAGTGTGAGGGCGTCTCTTCTGCCTGTTGTTTGGGCGCTCTTCTGCCTGTTGTCAGGGGGTTTGCTGCCTTGGTGGTGGAGCCGCTGTTCTCCAATCTCCGACGATTGTTGTCTCTTTTTTTAGATTTAGTTGTTTTCCCAGCAGTATGTACGGATATTTTGCTTTCTATGTAAGCAGGGTTTACCTCCATAAAAAAAAAGTGAACCGAGACTAAGCAGGGAGCATTACCTCACCTAATCGGCTAATGGATCAAGGGAAGCTGCGCATCCAGCGCGACAAGCTTCGATGCCGCCGCCGCCAAGCTCAATCAAACGGTAAACGCTTCATGGGGAAGCCAGTGCCGCGTCTCTCGAAAACCGTCACTTCGCACCCGCCAGGACACGAGAACAGACTAGATCGAATCCTTCAACTTGTTTAAATTAGCACAAGTTTATGAAACGAAGAGAAACCATGGTGTATATATAAGGCACTTCTGGAGCAACATACCTGACGGCACCTTCTACTTGGAAGTTGGAAGCCTAGCCGCCGTGCTGTGGAGCCATCTCGCCCGCCGGTGGATCTCTCGCCGTGTCGGAAGCAGATGCTGGCGGTGGCCGATCTGATACCTGGCCTCGCTAGCTGCCTCGCGGTGGCAGTCGGAGAGAAACCGTGTTATCGCTGCCTCGCGGTAGGTGAAGCGAAGCTGCCCTTGAGTTGTGAGTTGACTGCCTTTCTTGAGTCAAGACTCGAGGGCTGTTGCGGGGAAACGGGAAAGGATGGATCTTTTGCGGATGACAGGATCCTCCTATTCCGAGACCACGCTACCAAATGCTCCTTGTTATCATGCAGTATTTCATTTTCATTTAGAGTAGCCATTTGAAGCCCGCACATCTACGGTTCTTGACAAGACATGAAGAGATATATATGTGTCGTTCCCGACGTGTGAATGGTGATGATTTCATCTTGTGTCACATTAGACACTCACACTCCCACCCATGCTGCTTGGAGCAGGTTCTTTGCATTGTGAGGCACTTCTGCTGAGCCAAATAATATATTTCTACATATTCTGATGGAGATAAGACGAGAATTCTTTTTCTATTTTTACTAGTAAGTAGGAGCTAAAAAAACAGAAAGTAGAACTTTTCCAGTCCGACCATGAAAAACCCAATTTGTTTAGACATGAGTGCGGGACGAACCATTCCAAGGTTCTGCCAGTTGCGTCCGTAAACTTTCAATCAAAACTATTTAATAAGTTACCTCTCCGCTCCGGTTAGATGTGGTTTTCAAGGAGTTTTGTTATGTTTAACTAAAATTTATGGTAAACACTTAATAAGATTTTTAAACCAAAAAGATTGATCTCTAAGCTTTTAAGAATTTCTACAAAATCCTAGAGATAAAATAGGACACGAGAAACACAAATAAGATATTTATAAATCATGAAATTATATCCAGAATCTTCAATATTTAAGATTTTGCTGTAGAAAATAGGAAAATATCCAAAAATATAGAAAATTCTCAAAGCATTCTAATCAATGTCTAATTAGTTTTAAAACTTTCCACAACAAAAACATGAGATGCAACATACATTAAAGTCGAATCCATTTGTGTTGGACACATTCATGTTGGTTGAATCTCGTATTTTTGTTGTGTAAACATTTTTTTAAATGTGTTTAGACATTGGTTAGAATGTTTTAGAATTTTTCTAGATTTTCTGCATACTTTTTATTTTTGTAGAGCCAAATTATTTTGCCATAAGTTTCAAGATATATTTTCATGATATCTAAATACTTTATTTGGGTTTATCGTGTCCCAATCTATATAGGTTTTTTTTTCAAAATTTATAAGCTTAGATATATTTTCATAGTCTAGAAATCTTAATTAGGTGTTTACCAAAACTTTTTAACTAAAGATAACAAAATCCACCTTAAAAATCGCTAACTAGGACAAGGAGATAATTTAAATTATTTTGATAGTTGAGGGAGATAGTTTGCCCAATTTTACACTTTGAGGAGAAAACTTAAAAGACGACAAAAAAGCAAGAGACAGAAAGAACTTTTCCATCTATTTTTAAGTTTTTTTACTCATCTATTGAGTCAAAAAAAAGATGGAAACAATTCTCTTTATTTTTATTTTTTTATCTATTTTTAAGTTGCCATCTAATTAATTTACTCTTAACAAATCATGTACCATAGTATCAGAAAATTCAATTTAAACAATATAGTAAATTAAAGAAAGAGACACTACACCCCTCCACTCGTCTTGGTGTCTGGGCCATGGCCTGTCTAGCTTAAGTGGGTTGCAGCAGCTTGGCTTTGGCCGGTTGGGCCATCCGTGAGGCTTAGCACCCGGGGTATCTTGACCCCGACAAGCCCCCTCCGCGTTTTAGAGAGGCCGAGTTACAAGAGGCAATACCTTAACTCACCTGACCCTATACTGTTAATTACAATACAAGTCTAATGTAACCCCACAGTACAAATAAATATTCGACACATTTCTAACAATCTTCACCTTGACGAATATTTTGCCACCTTGAAGTCTTGTCATGCGCGAACAACCATGTATTTTGGACTTGAGTTGTCGACTTTGCTGCTTCACGAAGGGCTGCCCAACGTGTTTGACTTGGCTTCAAACTCGCTGCCTCAGGAAGCCTCGCTACATTTGCAACTCCATCCCAGTGACTCCACCTACAACAGTGCACCCTTGCAACTTGGGCCTTGTTTAGTTCCCCTCAAAATTCCAAGTTTTTTCACTCTCTCTCCGTCACATCAATTTTTAGCCGCTTGCATGCAGTATTAAATGTAGGTAAAAAAATAACTAATTACACAGTTTAGTTGAAAATCACGAGATGAATCTTTTGAGCCTAGTTGGTCCACGATTGGACAATATTTGCCAAATAAGACGAAAGTGGTACTCATCGGGTTGAAATTTTTTTCAATATAAACAAGGCCTTGTATAGTTGCAAATGCCCATCCCTTCTAATGCCTAGAGAAGATTGCTATCATGTTCCAAGTCACCTCGCGCACACGGAGCCTGACGCGACAGAACTTGATGCGACGGGAGTGTACCTGGGCCTTGTTTAGATTGAAAGTTTTTTCAATTCGATGAATAGTACCACTTTTGTCTTATTTGACAAATATTGTCTAATCATGGACCAACTAGGCTCAAAAGATTCATCTCGTGATTTCCAACTAAACTGTGTAATTAGTTATTTTTTTACCTATATTTAATACTCCATGCAAGTGACTAAAAATTGATGTGATAGAGAGAGAGTGAAAAAACTTGGAATTTTGAGGAGAACTAAACAAGGCCCTGGCCATCGAGACGGCTTGATAGGGCGGAGGGGCAGCCGTCACCTACCGCATTTTTTTTTTGACAAGTCACCTACCGCATTGAACACTTGAAGCTGGTCTAGGGTCTAGTCCCGAGCTCGACCCAGCCATAGCACCCATGAATGTTGCTCGGTTCCGCGATAGCTCCGATAAAGCGAAGACCTATGGACGGCCCAACTGGCCACAACCAAGCAGCCGCAGCCCCTTTAGCCTTGATAGGCCTCCGAGCCGACCACGGAGGGAGGCGGTCCGCTGCGACCTCTCCCTTCTCCACCGAGCCGTGCCCACACTCGACCTCCATCATGCGCTATTTAGGGCCTGTTTAGTTGGGTAAAGAGGGCAAAAAAAAGTTTGCGCAGTACCAGTCACATCGAATCTTTGGACGCATGCATGGAGTATTAAATGTAGGTAAAAAATAACTAATTGCACAGTTTGTCTGTAAATATCGAAATGAATCTTTTGAACCTAGTTAGTCCATAATTGGATAAATTTTTCCAAATAACAACGAAAAAGTGCTACAGGAATTTATCCAAAATTTTTCACCGTCTAAACAGGCCCTTAGGACGAGCGCCATCATGCGCCTCTGCCCTGACAGAACAGGTGTGCATGCTACACTATACCTGGCGCAGAGAGGACGACCGCCTTGGGGAAGACGCCATCCCAGCATGTGCAGACAAGACTTGACCGCCAGATGGTGACGACAGGCAAGGTACTAAATAGCGTATAGCGGATTGATAACGGATTGGCGTCGAGGTAGCGGATTGCGAATAGCGGGCGATATTGCGGGCGATAAGTTCCAATAGCGGCACCCGATAGTCCCATATAATTTTAAGTACATATATCATGAATAATGAGTATAAATAATTTTAAGTACATATATCATGAATAATTTTAAGTTCCACAACCAATACGTGAGTATTTGAATTTGGGGTGTGAGTTATAGTGAGCTGAACTAATTAGAAATATTTGCTTTCATGCTATTGCAACCTGCTATGCACAATTGCGGCCGCAATATCGGCCCGCTATTCAGAATTGCGGCCGCAAAGTTCCAGGATGCAAATTTCAAAGCGCTGCCTCGTAGCGGTAGCGGCAATGGACCGCTACCGCTATTGTGGGTGCAATTGCGGCCGCTACCGCCGCTATTTATTACCTTGACGACAGGTACGGAGCCACGCCGCCCCAGGTTAGCTCGACGGGACGGTCATACGACTCCACCCACTCCGAAATGGGTCACATGACCTCGACTTCGACTCAATCAGAACTAACCAGACGACCAGAGGCCTCGACCTGGGCACCAGGGTCGAGGCCCTCCGCACCATGACCAGGGGACGACTAGCTACTCCCCTGACGCCATAGGAAGAAACGGATATGATGACGAAGACCATGCCATGGAGGACGGTTGGCGAACCACCACCATGCCCATAGTGCCACCACGACCGGCACTGCAGCATCACGCCATGCCTCGCAGCGGTGTGGAGAGCAAGTTCCCAACCAATACGATGACGCCACGCCTAGACGTACGATGATGCCAAGACTAGATAGATGGATAGATAGATTGCCGGCCAAGCAAGCTAGCTCCTCCCTTTCTCGGGCTCTCGACCACTCCGGCCAGGAGAACCCACTCTCTATGTACAAGGACTGGCACCCGAACTCTGTATAAGGGCAGCCAGGCCTCCATTCCAAGGGGACGACTCTCGGAGACATTCATTTGGGCCTTCGTCTACCTCACACCTCCTACCTCAATTCCTTTAGCTTACACACTCCATTGTAAGAACTTCAGAGCACTTGAACCGAGGAACACAAACTTGAACTATCTCTGAGACTGGACGTAGGGCTCTGGCCTAAACCAGTATAATTCCTTGTGTCTTTGAGTACTACCATCATCTTCCTAAAACAGTGCGACACATGTATAAATTCACTTGTTGGTAACAAAACAGCGACACTAGCACTTTACTTCTTGCAATGAACTATTGTAGGTTGCATGGTAGTGATGCTTAAAGCCTTTACATTGATGGAATCTTTGTCCTGCACCCCCACTATTAGGTTAGATGCACACTTATTTACTTATTGCTTGCGTCTACTACGCATTATATCTGTGATGTGATGCTTGGTGGAGGATGTTTGTGAGTGGCTAAGGCATGTGGTGCCACTAAAACTGGTTATAACATGAGGAGATCTTGGCGTGTGTCTTGGGTGTATGGCAAGGGTTGAGTTGACCAGACAGGAGACGAATCCGTTGGACAGATCTTGTCGGGGGGTGTGACCTGGGCATTCCCTATTTGAGATACCTGCGGCGGGTACATGTGAGAGATGAGTAGATACCTGGGCATTCCTAGAATGGAGGTGCCATGGTGGCACGGGGAGATCGAGTATCCCAACTTCAGAAGATGTCTTGTATGGCTACCCCTAAGGACTGATATCCTAAGAGAACCGGCTCATAGGACCATTCCGTACACACCACTCGTCCTTGGCTGGGCAGGGGACGGATGTTGACTAACTAGGGTGATGCCACTACTGCTAGGTTGTATGGGGAATAGTATGGGGAGGTACGAGCAGAGGGCCCACACCCTCCTAAGATAGCGTGGTGACTTGTTGGCCGGTACCACGTCTCACAGTCTTAGCATGCCGGCGCGCCAAGGTGACTCAGGGCTGATGGTAGAGTGGCATCGTATCGGTTGGAAGGCAGCCCAGCGTCAGCTTAGACGGGGCGCATCGTTGATGATAGTGATCTTGTGGTTCTAGGTGTACACGCTCTACAGAGTTTGATCAATCTATACGTATAGCCATGTCCACGGTCATGGACATTCCTATGTTCTGCGCTTCCCTTGACTAGAGAGAGAGGAGTCCTTCTATCTCTTCCTCGGGGTTTGGATGCAGGATCCGGCTGATAGCCGATGAAGCAAGGACGAGCGGGAGTTGTCTTTGTCGCCTAGAGAGTGAGAGTGTGGTGAGACGTGGGATGGATGATTGGATAAAGGGTTAAATACTTGAGGATCATGATAATATTTACACTATAAATATGAGAATTTGCATAGGAAGATTACAAGCAAATAATAGGTCTTTTTACTCTACCCTTGCATACCACTTTCCATAAAGCTTACGCAGTGCATAGGGTGAGAAACAATATCCAGTATGAATCGAACTGAAAGTTATTTAGCAGGTGAGGAGCCTAAGTACGACTTCACCACCGATGTTTGGGAAGATTAGAGGTCCTGTTCTACCCTCAAGTTTGCTTGAGGAGATGGAGTCTACGCTCGCTGTTGCACCTTTGATGATGTTCTGAGCTGCTGTGTGATGAGTGATTCTGCCAAATGGCGACGTAATAATGAGTAACCCTTCTACTGTACTCGTAAAACAGGTATTCACTACCTATGACTGTGATAACAGCTGAATTTCGATAATGTGATAGCGCGATCTCCTGGGACTATCACATTATGGATTGTATGTGTGGATTTCCCTTCGTAGAAATCTTGGATTGTTTCATTAGGCATAGCTCTTTGTGGACGGGGCCAACCAGAGAGGAGCGCAGCTTAATGAGCAGGCTCTTGGAGTTGCTGGCAAGGGAGGAAGTTATGGAAAAACAACATTCTAGGGAGGATTGGCTAAACGCCGGTGATAGGAACACCGGTTTTTTCCATGCCAAAGCGAGACAACGTCCACGAACAAATAAAATTACAGCCCTCAAGCGTCAGGATGGCTCAGTTTGCTCGAATCAGAGTGAACTTGAGGGCTTGGCTGCAGGGAATCACCAACTCTTCTCGGTCCAGGATGACATCTAGCCGAAGGCAGTGGTGAGGTTTGTGCCGAGGAAGGTCTCTGATCACCAGAATGAGATCCTAGATGTAGCCTTCACGGATGAAGAAGTTAAGAATGCTCAAGCCAAACAAATCTCCTTGGCCAGATGGCTTCACTGTTGGCTTCTATCAAAGACATTGGAATCTTATAGGGGATGACATATGCAAGGCAGTCACTAGTTTCCCTCAATGGGGGTGATCTGCTAGGTGTGGTCAACAATACAGTCCTTGTTTTGATCCCAACGGTCAGAATTTAACACAATTTGGACCGATCTCTTTATGCAATGTTTTATATTAAATTTGTTCGAAAGTGATTGCTAACCGCTTAAGGCTCGTTCTCGATGGAGTGATCTCCAAAGAACAATCGGCCTTTTTTCCAAGAACGGCTTATCACTGATAATGTGTTGGTAGCCTACAAAAGTATTCATTATCTGAAAAAGAAAAAAAAAGGAAAGACAGGTGCCCATGCGGTGAAATTAGACATGGCGAAAGCTTATGATAGAATCGAATGGCATTACCTTCGGTGTATCATGCTCAAGCTGGGGTTTAATGAACGCCTAGTAAATTTGATCATGAAATGTGGCGCTGGTGCCAGGGCTGCCTTCGCTGGGGAAGATGGCGTGGTGACGCTCGGCGATGTAGCTGCGGGGGGGCGCGCCCATGGGGATGACCGATGACGGAGAGGTGAAACCCTAGGCTGTCGGTCGCGTCGGGAGAGAGAGGGATGAATACAGAGAAGAAGCATCCGAAAGGGAAAGAGCAGCCAAGGGAAGCTGAGTATATATTTGTCGTGGATTCGGAGGAGAAGCTAGAGAAGCTCAAGAGAAGCAGAGAAGAAGCTAGAGAAAAAATGAGAAACAGTAAAATCCGCTGCCGCCGAAATCTGTTCGAAGCAATCTAAGCTGCTAGAGTGTTGATCTGACGGATGGCACATTTCGGGGAGATGTGGAATGGGCGTCTGGCGGAGAAGCTCTTTCGAAATGTAGGAGTAAACTTCCTCAGGCAAGAGTAACCCAATGCTGTCTTCATCGAGCCTACCTTTGCGTAGAGTTGTTAGCCTAGTAGTCAACCATCTTGGGTTCTATGGGGAAGTCCAATTCAATCATCAGGTAGTAGAAGAAGCTTGCTCGTGAGGGAATAAACTTCTTTCTCTTATGTCTCAACCACTACTACATTAACTTTAACCGAGACTAGCAAAAAAGGTTTCCCAAGGCGGGCAACCAACCCGCTCGAACGAAAGGTCTATGTAAACGAAAATTTTCGGAGTCAGACGAGTTAACCGCCTGCGTAAATGAGGTTAATCGAGGCGGACACTTTTGCCCATTTGCGTAAATGTTTTTAGAAAAAAAGCTCGCCAGTGAGCCCACTCACAACCCACCGACGAGCCCGCTCGCCACCGGATCTGCGTGTTGTTGCTGCTCATGTGTTGCTGCGCCACCAGGATCTGCAGGGAGGAGCATGGCACCGCCGGGATCCGCCTCGCGCCGTCAGGAACCGCCTAGATTTGGCTCGCCGCTGCCGGAGGGTCGCCAGATCTGAGCGAGGAGCAGCGCTGCCTGGAGGGTGGGAGAGGGGCGTCACTGCCACTGCCTAGAGGATGGGGGAGGGGTGACGCCGCCGCTGCCTAGAGTGTGGGGGAGGGACGCCGGGAGGATCCGCTCTCCCTACTGCTCCTTCGATCACGGTTGAGGAAGAGAGAGGGAGTCGCTCCTGCATGTGGTGAGATAGACGGAGGCGCGGGGGCGAAAAAACTGGGTGCAATGGAGTTTCAAACCATAGCTCTGTATTATACATGTGACTGTGGTATTGGGCCTGCTAGTGGGTTTTGGGCCTATTAACCAAATGGGGTCAGAGGTCCGCCTTTGAAAATAGATCCATTTTCGGAGGTAGACCTCTTAGGAGGCCCGCCTCCGTAAGTAGATTTTAGGTGGCTGTTATTTTTTGACCGTCTTCGTAAATTGATTTTATGAGACAGTCAATTTTGACCGTCTTTGTAAATAAAATGTGCACCTCCGTAAATGTATTTTGCGAGACGGTTAACTATGAACGCCTCCATAATTGAAAACGTCTGTCTCCAAAAATCCTCAGATATTTTACAAGACGGTTAGATTTTGTGACCGCCTCCGTTAATGTTTGGGTAGTGTCTCGCAAGATTATTTTTGTATTAGTGAACGTAAGGTGGATGACGTCAGGTACCTTCTTCAAATTAAAATTCTTCCTGTGATGTTATATTTGAGTTTTCACGTAAGCTATTTAGCCCTAAAATGTTAAAATCATATTTAAATTCATGATTCAAAAAGTAGATACGAAAAAGGTTGAGGGTCATCGTGCAGTAGACACGCTCATGCATCCACCCATGGGCGTGGTTAGGAATATGTAAACCAAAACAAAATTATTAACTTGCATTATTACTACTCTCTTGCCCTCAAGGATTCAACTCAAGCTATTACCTCAAGAGTCAAGACGCATAGCCACATATTGTTGCTGCTCTGAATTGAATAAGTCCGTACGACGTGTCCATGAATTAAGTCATAAACAGGTCACAATGGTAATCCATATACTCAATTACAACAAACCCAATGTGGATGAAAGTTTTTTTTTTGAAACAAATAGTAGTACTATATTTATTGGAATAAATTTCATACAACAAACCCAACTTGGATGAAAGTATTCTTGAAACAAATACTGATGCTGAATTTATTGGAATTAATTCATGGAAAAGCTTGTAACACCATGACCAAGGGATGCGATGAGTAACAAATTACATGTTGCTCCTTCTGTCCTTTTTTTGGATAATGGAAGCAGGTTCCGGCCGCTACACACCCTCAGGAGGGTATACGAAGCTTTTGATGCTTCTTACCTACAAAAGAAACAAGAATGAGTATAAATTCTCAAGGGATAACGCAGTTACATAGACCATTGTAAACAAGCTGCAAGAGGGATTAATACAATGGTCTTTAGACTTATTACCAAATAACAGTGACAAAACAATGGTTACACAAAAAAAGCACGTTAGCCTGGCCGGGCCGGGCTGGGAAGCCACGCCAGGGAGGGCCAGGAAGCCACGCCGAGGAGGGCCAGGAAGCCACGCCGAGGAGGGCCAGGATGCGCCGGTTGGGTGGATGGAAGGCTGGGCAGGGCAGCCACGCCAGGCAGGGCCACCCACGTAGGGCACCGCTGCCACGCTGGGCAGGGCCGCCAGCGTCGGGCACGGCTGCCGCGTTGGGCAGCCCGCACCGGGGCACGACCGCCAGTGTCGAGCAGGGCCACCGCGCTGGCCAGGATGCACCGGCGTCGGGGTAGGGTGGCCGCTTGGGCTAGGATGCGCTGGCGTCAAGGCTCGCATAGTCATGTGCGGAGAAGGAAGAAGGGGGAAAATTTTGGGTAGTGCAGTAGAGGGCCAATAGAAATGGGTAGTAAGAGGGGGAAAATAGGATGCCAACAAATCTGGAGGTTTGCTACGGGGTCTGCTGGATCTGGTTTCTTGCCCTCCGCTACCCAAATTGAGAATAGGGAGTCTGGTAGGGGGTGTTGCTGGAGATGCTCTAAGGCATAAATATTAATATCCTTTTGATGTCAGTATTGGTACCTATTCAAGACCTCCTTTCAAGGTCTATCATTGGTCATTTGGTCTTAAGTAATGTGGTGCAGGTTTTAAATCACTATTTATGCCATTGTAGTATTTAATAGTGTAGCCTACACTCTGCAACCCAAGGTTCTTATTTTTATCTATAATATAAAGGAGTGAAGGAATTAAAAAATACTTGTTACCTAAAAACTTCCTACCCACCTAAGATCTCCTCTATTGGATGTGCTTTGATTTTTATATCCAACGCTTGATATAGATCTGACAAGCGGACCCGAAAATAAAAGGGACGATACTTATATGACGAAACACGCTTTGTTGTTCTCGATCTCCCCTCCGCTCCGTAGTTTTTCACCGAGCGACTGCTTACCCACCCGCGTGTACCCACCATGGCGGTTACCTTCTCATCAATCACTCTTCCTTGCCCATCTCCTTTCCAAAAGCCACGCTGAGGGACGGTCCGCCCGCTTCATGTCCTCCCGCGGCGCGCCGAGGAACGGTGTCTCCTTTGCACGCCGCGTAACCGCCCACTCCCTGTCTTTCTGCGCCGCACTGAGGGACGGCCGCCCGTTCCCTGTCCTCACACGCCATGCCGAGGAACGGTGTCTCCTTCACCGGATCGTCGGGACGCAGATGCCGCATCGGCCTCTTGCCCGCCGGCGAACTCGAGCGGGCGCTCGTCCTGGAGGCACGCTCCACCCTCTCCCACCTCCCAATCCCTAATCCCCAACGCCAACCGGCAACTGCTTCCAGAGCACAGCGTTGAAGGAGAGGCCACGTAAAAGCATAAGAGATCTGCCAAGGATCTGCCAAGGAGAAGCGGAAGGGATCGGCGGAGGTGCAGGAACCAGCGGCTGCCGACCACGACGTGTGCACGGAGGAGGCGATGGTAGAGGAGGAGTTGGAGGAAGCGGCGGCCACGTTGGAAGCCGAGGAGAAGCAAGGCAGGTCGCCGGCTCGCCCCTTCACCGACCCTACCTCCTCGCCGGTAATGTAACCTGCATCAACAGCTTGCGGCTTGCCTCCATGGCCGCGGAGGCCGACTAGGTTGCCAACGGCCATCCGGAAGGGACGCCTCCGTGGCTGGTTCACGTGCTCAACGATGGCGAGCGCACGAGCGGACGTCTGTTTAGGTGCGTATGGGACGGCGAGTGCTCAATTGTCCGCCCGCAAACTCGATTCCCTCATTGGCTGTTTGATTAAATTAAATTTCGGCCGCTGTTTTTGCAGCCAGATGGTCGTGGTTGTTCGTGGGGCTGGGGTGGCGAATTCCGCAATTTCAGTCTTATTAGGGCTAGATCTATTACGTTGGCTTAGTTTGGCTCCAGGATAATTTAGTTTAGATTAGATATAAAACTGGTTTGCTCCTTTCGGTTTATGATGATTGACTAGATGATGTTTATGACTCCTACTAGATTAGACGCGCTTGAGGTGTCGAGCTTTCTTTTTTCATGCCTAATTCTCTTGCTTCCTTGCCAGATGGATAACTTTTTTTTTTTGAGAGGACAGGAGGGGTCGAAACCCCTACTGGAAATTTATTGCAAAGAAAGAACCAAAGCTACATGAAAAAAATAGAGCAGATGGATAACTTGATCAGTAGCATTATAACATTCTTGTGGCAATCCTTGAATTGATAGCATAAGTTGTATCTTGTATCAGGATTCAGGAGCACGATGGTAGGCGTGAGCGCAGCCAACTAGGCTGAGCTCCGAGCCACCTACTGCTTCTTCATCGGCGACGTCTGCACCAGGCTCCAATTGTTAGTGATTTATTGATTTCGTCTCCCTTTTAGTAGGATCTCATCCTGGCGCTGTATTGTCTATTTGCATGCGTGACTACTGCACGAATGTTCAGATATAAATTAATATATGAAGCTTATTCCTAATATACATGCAAAAATGCATATACCTTAATGCTAAGTTGCTTATTAGTATACGTATTTCTGTCACCGTTCCAGGTGTTGGTCTCACCATCTGTTTTTATGGTGTGCTGCATTACATGGTTTCTGGTCACCATCAGGAGTGGTTCGTGGACGTCTCTACAATGCTAGCAAGCAAGATGGCCTACTTTAATTTAATTTAAATGTTCATTAAATTAAATACTATTAGCTTCTTGTCATATACCCGACCGTAAATGCTATATGCTAATATATATTTTCCTGAGTATATGCACATATATACTCTCCTAGATAGAGTATGTGTTCATACTCTTGCCGCCATATATACCAGATATATGACCTTGTATATGTATCAATGCACCTCTGAGTATGTGTATCGTGTACGTACTATGGTACTCATACTAATATATACGTGAGTCAACATGTATGTACTCATACTCCCTATAAACGTGTATGGTTTCATACTCCTTATAAACATATGAGGCTACGGCGATCGGGATCCCCGGCTCTCGGTGTTCCCGGTGCGATCGCGGATCTTCGGTGGCCACCGGCAGGCAGCAGTGCGGCACCGCCGGGCACTCGCATGCAAGCACGTTTGTTCTTCGTTGATATTTGAGAATTTTAATTACGGTTTCAAAAGAGCAGCTCTGTTGGAGGCATACCAGCAGAATACCATCTATGCATATCTTGAGATATGCTACAGTTATGCAGATGCAAATAGTTGTGGAGGACGGCATGAAGCAAGAAATATTTATCAGAAAGTTGTCACCAGTCTGAGAGGTAAACCACTACTATTTTTCCTTAGTTTTTCATATCAACATGATGCACTTATTGTTTTAGCAAATTATGGACTAGGCATAACATTTCTAGAAAGGGCAATAAAAATTAGCAGCAAAGGACGGGAGCTTTCTGCTATGCTGCGCATGGCCATCTCATTAGTTTTCTTCTAGATGCCGCAAAATTGCATTATTTGATGAAAAGGAAAGAGCTTTCCTATGTCTCTGGCAAAAAAAAATTGTATCTAGCTTGTTGTTTGAATGGGTGCTGAGGTTATTGGAGTTGGACCTGTTTGTTTTCAGATATTATAGTTATTTTTTCAATTTTCTTCTTCTGAAAACAAAAGAGTTTTCCAATGTCTGGCAAAAAAAATTGTATCTAGCCTGTTGTTTGAATGGGTGCTGAGGTGATTGGAGTTGGACCTCTGTTTGTTTTCAGATATTATACTTATTTTTTCAATTTTCTTCATTTGTAGTGCATTTTAAAGGAAAAAATTTCTCTCCTTATTAAGCTCACAAAAAATGGTGCTCATTGAAACCAGAGAGAATTTGAAAGAAGAGCGGGTATGATGGGTGGAAGGAATTTCATTGTTCCTGCACATTGCTAAAACTTTTAAGGTAGCAAGTAAACATTTAGTTTCTTTGATTAACGTGGTTGTCTGTTACAGTTATAACACTAGCATTACAAGAGTCAATAATAATTATTGACAGAGGCGTATGACAATTCTTATTTTGTGTTTTATGATTTATGATTCAAATCCCACATGTGATTCATTTGTAATGCTTTGCTCTTTCCTATGATTCTTCACCTGATAAATTTCTGAACGTCAAGTAGTTAAACATTATTTTGATATATCACTTTCGGGATGCCAATTTTGCTCCCCTTTTTATCCCAAGTTAACGATGCTATTGAGATGCTTGAGAGAATGGCACATCATGGTGCCTGCGGTTGCAAGAAGAACACAAGAGACGGTGCCGGCATCATGGTCGCTCTGCCACATGACTTCTTCAAAGAGGTGAGCTTCTTTGCAACAAAAAGAAATAGAAGAAAGCAAAACCAGTTTTTCGGCTAATAATATTTAAGTTGCACGCTTAATGTTGTCTATCTTCAAGGTGCTTCCCTTTTCTGACTAGAAAAAAATTGTTTATGCTTTGATTTCATAGGTTTCAGGGCTGAAAAGGACCATGGAGTCCCCACAAAGCACAGGTTTTAGAATGGAACAATGGCAAAATTTTTGATTTTCTATAGGGGAATAACAAAATATTGCCTTCGATTTGCTCTTAACAATTGTAATTATGTAGCCAAATGACATTTCGGTTGGCTTATGTTTGTATGAATAATTCTTATTTGAAGTTGTATTTCTTCATATTACAGGACTATTGTTTACAAGGGCCAACTTAAACAATGCCAGCTTAAGGGTGACTACTATGCAGACCTAGGTCATGAAAACTTTGAGGTTTATGGCTCTGATAAATACAAAACTTTGACAGTTACACAAAAATTGTCATGATCATAGTCGGCGGATGGGAACCAATAATATAAGACTGTTGTAAGAAGATACGCTCCCATGCAGGCATCAAACTTCGTCAAACAAACTACAAGTTTTCATAGCCGTCGACTTCTTGTCCATCAACAATCGAAGAAAATCACTGGATGGCAATGTCAAGCAGACCACAGTCCTCTGATTCAACAAGAAGGGTGATGAGAGTGAGCTAGAGGTAAGGTCATTGATCGAGGAAACATATGATGGAATTTGCTATGATGATTAAGAGTTTGTAAAAAATGACATTACTATCCTTGTGATGTCTATAAAAATTTTCATAGACACATGCGAAATATACATGTACACTAACGACTTCCACTCAAAAATAAATAAAAATGTACACTAACGGCAGGGACGCTAGAACTGGCACTCACGGGCACTTCAACATAGTTCCAAATGATCAAAAAATGTTGGTTTGAAATAAACGTGGAAATACTAGGATAAGATGATAACTGCAAGCAAGCTAGAAAATGGCAAATAAAAACGACAAATGTTTTCTAGGCACGTGCGTGTCGCACGTGCATTTTAACTATTAAAGTAAAAAGAGAGTATTAATAAAATATACAATAAGCACCAGAGTTTCAATTTAACTTCAGGATTAAAATATCTATAGCAATCGATATGACTAATATTTGGAAATCATAATTTAGATTCATGACATCATAAATATGGACCGCAACAAGAGGCATAATAGTTTAAGCCAAGGTTTGGACTAAATATGCATATTGAAGATGCATAGAGGTGTCATGCAAATGGAGAAAAACTATGAATATGGATAAAAAAATATACAGATTAGTAATTTATAAGTTGATCACAATTAGATAAATACTACAGAATATGTATTATACCTATTGTGTTAGAAAAGAAACCAAGAGGAAAAACATATAATTTAATAAGTAATTTTACTAGTTAAAGGTATTAAACAATAACTAACTAATGCTTATGTGTCTCTTAAGATTTTAACCTGTACAAGACAGAGACAGAGGGAGTAGATAGATATATAAAATTTTGTTCTGAGATGTAGAGGAGTCAGCTCGTACCTTTCATTCTTATATTTTAGTCAAAATCGAGCGATGGATGCTTGGGATGATCGTTGACTGCCTTCCTAATAGTATCCGCCACTTCTGGGCAAGGCACCAGCAGTAAACGAACGACAACATGACGGAGAGAAGGGAGGTTGTCCAAGCCACAGTCGAAGGTATTGGGCTGAAATTGGCCAATAGTTGCCATCGTTTCAATTGCAAGGCGCAGTTTTTGAAGGTTTGGCATAGCCCCTTGCTGAAACTTAGGCCCTGTTTAGTTGCCAGAAATTTTGCAAAATTTTTTAATATTCCCTGTCACATCGAATCTTTGGAAGCATATATGAAGCATTAAATATAGATAAAAATAAAACTAATTACACAGTTTAGACGAAATGAACGAGACAAATCTTTTAAGCCTAGTTAGACTATGATTGGACACTAATTACCAAATAACAACGAAATTTATACAGTGTCATTTTGTAAAATATTTTACATCTAAACCGGCCCTTAAGGAAGAACCTGGGAATCTGAAGGTCAAGGTGTGTTAGACACGGGAATCCAGATGCGATGCTGAGCATTTCCTGCTCATACGGTTGTTCCGGTAATAGTAGTAGCTTGAGAAAACGAAGGTACGGTAACTCAGCAAGCTGCTCAAGGTGCTCAGACTGTCCGCAGTGCCATACTCTAAATGATACTCTAAAGCTTTAGAGTATGAATATAGAGTAAAAACTGCTGCACTGGATACTCTAAAACGATACTCTATCCTTTCTCTCACTCTATATTTAGAGTAGTACAGTGTTTACTCTATAGTGCGCAGTGGCGGGCCCTACTAGCTAAACCAAGGAAAAAAATGTTATAACTCACAAACCAAAAATTCAAATTAAATTTCGATTGCACCATTAAATTCGTCTCAATAAATCCTTCAAAACCAGATCACTCATGGATATATTTAGATAAAGTGACAAGTGGGTCCCACAGTAGATAGAGTGGATAGAGGATAATATAGAGGATAGATGGGTGCGGGAGAATTGAGTATAGAGGAGAGAATCTTGCTGACTAGGACGTATAGAGGATGAATATAGAGAACCATGAGTGCAGATAGCCTCAGGTAGTACATGCACAGCATCCAGTGTGAGCTGTAAGTCGGTGAGATAGGACAGCTGTGGCTTAGTCCACTTGGGGAATGCCTTAAAGAAGCCACCATAGTTAGGCCTTGTTTAGTTCTCTAAATTCACCCTTAAATTTCACTATGCAAAAAGAAGATTCCCATCACATCAAAATACCAGCATATATATGGAGTATTAAATGTAGATGAAATCAAAAACTAATTGCATAGTTTGGTTGTACTTTACGAGACGAACGTTTTAAGCCTAAGGGCAGTCCCAATGGTGCATTGATGATGGTTTCTATTCTCATTAAATGACTTGCCACGTAGGCAAAATGCTGACATGGCAACGTAAATAATGAAGAAAAAGAGCAAAAATCATAGAAATGGTTTTTTATGAAGAAATCAGGTCTACTCTTAACCCAATGCACCAAGAAACCATGAAATCATCATTGGGGAGAAACCACCAGTTTCTAGGGAGCTCGTGTCGCACTCCCATTGGAGGAAGAAGATAGAGTTGGGAGGAGAAAGAGAAAATAATTATTACTCATAGAAACTATAGGTCGGAAAGAAGTATTTTTTTGGTGCGGTATCCTATGTTATAGAAACTACTAGTTTCTTTCATTGGGACTGCCCTAATTAATCAATGTTTGAACAATTATTACCAAATAAAAATAAAATTATTATAATGTTGTACAGTAATTCGGGGAGGTCCAAATCGGACATCTAAACACAGCCTTAGTGAATGTCCGCAGACCAGAAGGAAGCCGTGCCATAAAATCCACGGGGAGGTCATGATAACGTCGTGGGTCCCATAGGATGAATACTTGTAGTCTGGGAAACGATTGTAGGCAATTGACAATCAATTCGTTCGCGTTGGAAGGTAGAGAATGGCCTCCTTTAGATATCAAATTTCAACCCAAATTTCATTATACAAAAAGAAGATTCTCATCACATCAAAATATCGATACATGCATGGAGTACTAAATGTAGATGAAATTAAAAACTAATTGTACAGTTTTATTGTACTTTGCGAGACGAACATTTTGAGCCTAATTAGTCAAAGTTTAGACAATTTTTACCAAATACAAACGATTTGGTACATTGCGTATTTAATACGCACTGTACCAATTCGGGCGGCCGGATTCGGCATCTAAATACGGGCAATCATAACGAGCAGGGATGCGAAGTTCGAGGACCTTTAGGCAGTGTTTAGATGGTGTAAAAGTGGATGTAAAGTTTCGGTAGCACTTTTCGTTGTTATTTGGTAAAATTTATCCAATCATGGACTAACTAGGCTCAAAAGATTCGTCTCGACATTTACAGATAAACTGTGCAATTAGTTATTTTTTTACCTACATTTAATGCTTCATGCATACGTCTAAAGATTCGATGTGACGGGGAATCTTGTAAAATTTTTGGAAGTTTGAAGTGATCTAAACACTGCCTTCATTCTTGTAGTTTACCAATCTCTGTCAGTGCATTCAAGGTAGGCCATATGCCTCTTAGCTCTCGTAGAGATGTCGAGTCAAACCATCTGGGCCTCGTTTAGATTCCAAATATTTCCCTAAATTCTACTATATAAAAAGAAGATTATTCCTTATCACATTAAAATGCTGGCACATGTATGAAGTACTAAATGTAGATGAAATCAAAAACTAATTGCACAGTTTTGTTATACTTTGCGAGACGAACATTTTGAGCCTAATTAGTCAATGTTTGGACAAATTTTACCAAATAAAAATAAAATGCTACACTACGCTACAGTAGCGTGCAGTAATTCCGCCGCCCCAATTCGGGGCAACTAAACACGGCCCTGGTAGTTCTACCTCTGTACCGAGTAACCGGACCAGTTTTCCTAGTTTAGGGTGTATTTAGATGGGGGTGTAAAATTTTTGGAAGCACAGTAACTTTTTCGTTTGTATTTGATAATTAGTGTCTAATCATGAACTAATTAGGTTCTAAAGATTTGTCTCGTGATTTACAACCAAACTGTGTAATTAATTATTTTTTACCTATATTTAATGCTTCATGCATGCGTCTAAAGATTCGATGTGACGGAAAATCTTGTAAAATTTTTGAAATTTTGAATGAACTAAACGCACCCTTAGCCAAGGACACTGGTAATACCATTGACACGTACCTGCCCCTGTCCGAGTAAAGTCCTCTTATGTCCAATGTCTCTAGGGACTCCAGCTCTCCAATACTCTCGGGTAGCTCTGTGACTTTCAAAGCATATATAGCCGCAGAAATCTCAGGAGACGCAACTTGCCAAGATCATTGAGATGAGTGTTATCCAGACCAGAGCAGTCGTCTACCTGCAACACACGCAGGACACGAAAGCTCGACAGGGGCGGTATCGACTTCACCTTGCCAAAGACATCAAGTGACCTTACTTTGGACAGCTGCTCTCTGCTGCTTGCTTTTGATGAGGATTCGATTTTGATGCTGTTATTATTATTAAGTGATAGCCTGCGAATCTTCCTCTTCTGCATGGCAGATGTCGGTGTACTTGTTTGTTGGCCATCTTCTGATAATAGCGTCGTAACAAAACCTTCTTCGGCTGACAACTGATTTATCAACTCAAGCACCATGTCATGCACTTGGCAATAATGCACCTGACCATCTCGTTCAGAAACACGACGACTTTGTGCCGGCTGGATCAAACTTCGATTGATGAGATCATTGAAGTAGCTCTCTGCTATCTCCTGCAAGCTTGTCCCTGCTGCTCGTTTTTTCTCCTCCTGTTTAATGAAACCTTCTGCTATCCAGCTCCATACCAAAACATCCTTTCTAATCAAGTGATCCTCAGGATATTTGCTTAGAGACAGCAAACAAGTCTTCAAATGAAAAGGCAGATCATTGTAGCTCAGACTTAATATCTTCCTCATCTTCTCCACATCAAGACTATCTCCAACAAGTCTAGAACCGAAAGACTTACTCACCTTCTCCCATTCCACTGTCGGTTTACTAGCTAGTAAACTTGCTGTAGTAATAATGGCTAATGGTACACCGCCACATTTCTTTAAGATTTTTCCAGTGAGTTCTAACAAACTAGGAGGGCACCCATCTTCAGCGTCAAATATTCTCTTGTTGAGCAACTTTCTTGAGTCATCATCAGAAAGTGGTTTCAGTTCATAAACACCACCGCAAACATGTTCTGCCACAGTCTTATTGCGAGTGGTTATGATTATCTTGCTCCCAGGAAGGCCATCTTGGAAAGCAAGTTTGATAGCATCCCAAGCCTATTCTTTCCATAAATCATCAATCACGCACAAACACCTAGTAATAAATAACAGCACACACAGGCATGTTAGTAAACCCAAGACAATTATACACGCAGAGATCTAGCTGAAAAATATAGAAATAAGAAATCTGGTACGTTGGGTATTGTAAGTACTGTGATCAAATTAGTAGCAAGGTGACTACAAGATGCAAGGATAATGACCTCTAGAGAAAGTAAATGATTTTTTTTGTCAATCATGCAAGTGTGGTTAACATAGCTAGTCTAGACTACAAACCAGATATCCCTTCTCTCATGAGAGAATATTATTTCTTTTACTTTCACAGTTTCCTGAATCAAATTTCACCATTTAATTCCATTGATTGATGGTCAGGTAAGATAGTATAGCCCCCAAAATAATACCAAAGACCATTTTTTGAGTCCTACTACGTTTATACATGTAAGGTTATTGAGGTCTTGGCAGCAAGTGTGTGCTACTGTGGTTATTGAAAAGTTTCACAAAATAAGCAGTACAACAATGACAAAGCCTTTTAGTCCGAAGCATTGAGGTCGGCCACAAAATATTCATTACTCATGCTTCACTTATGTGTCACAAAGATCTTGCTGCTTTGTCAACAAGAAGAGATAATTAGGTGGCTTCAGGTCTTCCACAACCAAAAAATGTGTTGCGCATGTTTGAGACATGGGCAATGCTATGGTACATCCTTTACTTACTAGGAGGTAATACCTTAAACAAATCTAAGCCCTTGATTTTTAAAAAAAATTTAGACTAATTCATTAATTAATTGACATAGAAAAAAGGAAAAAAAACTTGCCAAATCCCCAAGTCATGGTGACCTCGTCATGGAGACAGGGGCTGCTTGCCTCCTTCCTTTTATGTGAAGAAAAAAAATTAAGGAAATATTCATTGATAATATGTTTCAACTTTCACGACCTTTTACGTTTATATTTTAAATTTCAACATGCCGATTTCAAGTTGATATCTGAAAAAGTATCTACCATATCTGCCAGATCACACATGCATCAATCAAATCTAGAAAAATATTTTTTATATCTCAAACTTTCCTTGTTTATCATACTTTACAAAATAAATAATTAAATTAATATATATTTCACATATTACCTCCTGCGAGGTAATAGGTTATCGTAACCGTTCGATCTAAGAAAATGAACGGCTCACAATTATTTGGGGTACCATAGCAAAGCCTTTGAGACATGGCTAAGAGGGATTAACAAGTCATTCAAACCTTTAGTTGGCATTGGCCGACCAAAGAGACATGGCTAGCTACCTAGGAGTGGCCACTACTTGGTGGTCACTTTGGTTATGTAGGAATGATAATGTTTTTGAAAACAAAATCTTATCAACCCCTATGCAAGTTATATTCTCAATTGCTCACTGGCTCCATACATGGGCTATCCTCCAGAAGCCAGGCTCACAATATTTGGTTGTAACGGCTTCATGATGTTTGGTGCAGGTGGCCAAGGATATCTTCTCCCTGGTGCATGGGTGGCATTCTAGTCTTCAAATTGATAGTCACTATGTGCGTGACCTTTCTTTTGTTGGCTTTGTATCTCTTGTAAGGCAGAAGCTAGAAGAAATGTTTTCAAGGATTTGTATCAACTCAATGTATTGCCTTCGGAAACAATCAATAAAATCTTCCTTCATAAATAAATAAATAAATATATATGTGTGTGTGTGTGTGTGTGTGTGTGTGTGTGTGTGTGTGTGTGTGTGTGTGTGTGTGATGATTTACAGAATCTAAACTTCTACAGAATCTAAGCTCACAGCCATAGTCTAAGCAAACTACTTGAAACTTGAAAGGACTGATTACTACATACTTTATCAGTCACTCAAAAAGGAAAACAAATATTTACTAACAATGATGAAGAGTAGGTATAATTGAAATCATACCTTTTATCCTTAAGGAGCTCTATTATTCTGTCGATGAGTTGCTTCATTTCCCATGGTTCATCTTTGCGGACACACTTTGTATCGTTAAGTTGAAGGAGGATGTTCTTGAAAATCATCATTATATCAGGATTAAGGGAAACCGAGATAAAAACATGACAATCAAATTTTGCTTTAAGATCTTGAAGTAATGAATTGGCAAGAGTAGTCTTCCCCAGTCCTCCAAATCCAACTATAGAAATTATACTTGGATGCTGCCTCGATGATGATGAGCAGTCATGTTCCAAGAGTCGCTTAGCTAGCTCATTCTTTGGTTTACCAATGCCAACCAGCTCTGTTGCCTTTCTGTACATACCTTCTAGGCGAGGATCAACAGGTACCATAGCTGGCCTTGCAGCAATGTTGTCAACCTTGTACCTATCACAACGCTCAGCGACCTTCTTGACCTGGTCCATGATGTCTTTGACAACATTGTGGATCTTATGGTTAGTCTTCGCCTTCTTGTACATATCCCTGGCCTTAGCAATGAGCCCCTTAAGGCTGAACGGCTTGGTACGGTCGTGCTCCTCGCCCCGCAACATGAAGGTGTCGACTTCATCTTCTATGTCATAGGATAGCTCCCTCACATCCCTGGCCCAGATCTTGACTTGCTCATCAAGCTGGTCCGGCGGCACCTCGGCCACCTTGCGGAGGGCTGCGGTCATACTCGTCAGCTCTTCCTCGAGTTCTTTGATCTCTCCCTTGACACCCTTCTGCAGCTTGTATTCGCCCACCACCAGCTCTGCAAGCTTGGGGAGGAGAGTGTTCATTGCCCCTGTGGCGATGTCCATCTCGGCCGATCTCCTTCCTTTTGGTGACAGCACCAGGCACCAGCTTGTTCGGATTGGCTTTTGGTGGTTCGGCAGTTAGCTTAACGTAGCACCCAGTTTTAAGAATAAAACCAGATACACACTATATGTGAGCCTGGAAGTCAAATCTCACATATAGCTACAAATAAGGATAATATCAAATGACAATGCTTAACATATAACATACTTATTATAAAAGATGTAACCTTATATAGCAAACAACGGAAAGATAACTCCGGTCTTCAGGTGAAGACTCCACTCCACAGAGACAACTGACTGGTTGATCACAAGCCTATCTGCTCCAATCTCTGGCAATCTGGTACCCATCCAGGATTTTTCCAAAGTATTGAAAATAAACAGGCGTGAGTACATTTCGTACTCCACAAGCATAACATGGGGATTCATGAGGCTTAAAAGGCAGACACGGTTTACTGCATTTAGCATTTTAGTAAGTCAACATTTTGTTATTGATCAATATCAAATTATGCTTAAGATCCCAAATTAACCCACATGATCATATACTAGAATTAAATAGAGTCATTGATCAACATTATATCATCATCGTCATAATACCATCATAGTTCACCATGAACAACAACATCATAAGTAACCATTTATTCTGTGAGTTTTCTGGGCCGCTCGTGACCGTGAACACGACTGTTATAACAGTTTTTAACACTCTGCAGAGGTTGTGCATCTTTACTCGTGAGTCGTGTTGACCATATGCCCGGGTTAATTACTCCCATAACACTACCAAGGTGAGCGGGCAGGGTACACTATGAAGCCTTCCATAGGTCTCTTCTAACAAGTTAGGGCCGCGAGGTTTCCTTGGCAGGCAGATATAGAGAACCCCTTTCGATGGCACAATTCCTGCAGGCTATACACATCATAATAGAGGCAGTTCTATACCTAAAGTGGCAAGCCCCTCTTGCGCCCTTTCGGGTAACCTCTAACAAACTAGAAAAGATCCTATTACTGAGCTAAAGCCAGAGCCATGTGACTCTCACGGTTGCATTGTCAATTCCAGCTTTTGCCCTATAGATAAGTCCTTACGGAGGGTTTAGGGCAACATGATCAACATCATTTGCACCTTCACCCTATAGTTCAATTGTCACCATCATGTTTATCCGTTTGTGCCATTAGTCCTAGTATTGATCATGTTTAAATAGAGCACTCTCATTCTACCCATGTGCAATAAAACCCATAGGGATCAAGGTACAAGCCATCAATGGCTAGGATGTCCTTATAGTCGAGTAATATTAGACACACGCATAATGAGTAGATTATATAATGAATAGGACATCAAGGTAGGCCCATGCTATACTTACCTTGGTTAGCACACTCCTGCTGGTCCTGCTGGTCTTCGAAGTTCTCCTGGTTCCCAACGTACTCCTCACCGTCTAAACTCGACCAACACGGCAACATACACATTTCTGGAGCATTCGTGCATAGCAAACAAACATATAATTAGAACAGTACACCAGCAGTATAAAAGCAAGATAAAAGGTTTATGAAAATATTCTACGTCTCGCTACGATCACATCAACGCGAAGTGCACGAAAAACGGAGCTACAACGTAAAAGTTACGAGCTATTTAAGGTTCTAAAAACTAGCTATTAAACTAGACTTAACCAATAAATTCAAAGGTTGCTAACAAGCCTAACAGCAGTACTAACGCGTAGATTATGAAATTACGAACCCAACGCAAGTTGAACGGGTCGAAACGGAGCTAAAACGACGATTTTATAAGCGTTTTACTGCAGTGGCAATTCTGGTAATAGATCAAACTGTTTTTGGATTTAAAATAAATCAAAACTCGGATTTATCCAAATAGCTGAGGACTGTGGGTTCAAATACGAGAAAGGTGGAGGTCTCTTTAGCAAAAATCCTCACGAAGGGGTATGTTCTAATCCTAGTCGTAGATCTCAAAATCGACGGCTAGGAAAGGATGAGAGAGTGAGAGAAGGAGCTGCCAGCCAGGAACAGTAGCAACCGCGGCGCCGCCGCCATGCCTGACGGCGAGAAGCTCGCCGGAGCACAGGAAACAGGGCCTACGGGCGACGATTCGACGAACCGAGGGCACCCGGGTGATGCGGAGATGATGGCGACCTCGCCCGAGCCATTTGCGTGGCCGAGGAAGTCCTTGCGCGGAGCTCGCCACGGCCGGCGGCAGAAAGAGCCCGCTGGCGCTTGCGGAGATGGCCCTAACGGCCATGATTCGAAAAAATTAAGGGCATAGGGAGGGAGGGAGAGAGGGGCACGGGGAAGCTCACCGAGCGGTCAAATGGAGACGAGGGAGGCTCGGAGGCGACGGCGACGCAGAGCAGCAGGCGGGGCTCTCCGGCGACGTTTGCTGCGGTTCAGTGACCAAGTGAACTCGAGGGAGAGGGAGTTGAAGTGGGGGAAGGGACAGAGACGGGGTCGCGTTTCCATTTAAAGGGCCCGAGGCGCGGAAGGGGGACGCTCCCACGATGGAGCGTGGGCGCGGGCGCGGCGGTTGCACCTTGACCGCGGCATTCGAACGGCAAGAGGTGGAGGACGGCGCCGACAGGTGGACCACGGCTGTCAGCGGCAGAGGGAGGGAATGGGCGCGGGCGGCACAGTTGCGGCCGAGATGGGCCGGCCCAGGAGGGAGGGGGAAGGAAGGGTGCGCGCGGGCTGGCTCGGCGGGAGAAGGCAGCAGGCCAACTGGGCCGCTCGGGCCAGAAGGAGGGAGAGGGAGATCGAGCGGGCCGGGGAAAGGATTGGGCCAACGGGCCGAATAGGAAGGGAGGGAGAATGAATGGAAATTCTTCTCTCTTTTTTTCATTTTCTAAACCAGTTTTTCAAATGCATTTTCAAAAGGATTTTAAAACATTTTAGCATTTGAATCAAAACCAGACATTACATAAAATAAAATGCAGCAGCATGTATGCATAAACAAGTTGCTAACCTTACGATTGATTTTATTTTCACGAAAATTATTGTTTTCTATATGTGAAATGCACACATACATACCTAATTAAATCATATTTAGCTATTTTTAACAAAGCAATTTTTAGGGTGTTACACTTAAGGAGCCACCCAAGTTATCCAAATAACCCCATATATAATAATCCGACAGACTCAGAAAAGAAAGACCTGAATAAAGAAAACAGGAGCCATGCACAAGATCAAAACAGAGGTCAGGTGAGCAAGCTCTGGACTTTTCCTCCAGCATGTATGTGAAAACCAAAATTGGTTGCAGATAGTTGACAGTCAACCGAGACTAACCAGGGATCGGAGCATTATCTCACCTAATTGGCTAATGGATCAAGGGAAGTCACCAATGCCACCTCGCTCGAACGCCGTCATTTCGCACCCAGGGCTAAGGATGAAAACGGTCGGAAACGGTCGGAAAACTCCTCAACCATTTTCTATTTTTATATTTGAATACGAAAACGAAAGCGAAAACGGTAAAGCCGGACACGAAAACGAACGCGAACTTGCGGAATATCGAGAATTTCGAAAACGAACCCATTCGAGCGAAATTATGTCGAACACGGTCGGTATACGAAAATTCAATACGGAATACCGATCCACAATGCATAACAATTAGCAAGTGTCATCATGGCAAATTTCAAGTGCAAGAGAGCAGACTTATTAATTTGGTTTCTTTGACAAGAGAAAAAAAAGAAAAGAAAAAAAAAGAAAAAAGAGGAAAACTCGAGATGCCATCGGTACTAGACTAGAAAGGATAGCTACAACGTCTGGCCCATCTAACTCTCTCTCTTTTGGTCGGCCAGTCACATGCAATACAACAACAGCGCCGCGTGAAGCCAGATACAACCATGCAAGCATACAACACCGTGCGAGGTGATTAGTCCTACCTTGACGACTCACGGAGGTACGACGGGGGTGAGCTGCCTATATAATGCGACCAATGAGCATCAGTGCTCCACACTTGCCTTTGCCTAGTTGCCTGGACAGTAATGATTGACAACAAAAGTCGGTTTAAACTGAATTTTGAATTCGGGATATTCCGAATTAAAAGTAGAAAAATAGAAAACGGTCGGAAACGGTCAGAAAATGTCTAAACCGTTTTCTACTTTTACATTTGAAATACGAAAACGAAAGCGAAAACGGTAAAGTCGGACACAAAAATACGAATTCGATCGGATAAAATACAGAAAACGATGTGGTTCGGTTCGGGATATTTCCGTTCTGTTTTCATCCTTACCCAGGACAGGAGAACAGACTGGATCGAACCCCCTCACCTTTGTATATGCAACGAAGAGAATCCAAGGTGTATAAAAGGCACGGATCTGCACTTTTGGAGCAACATGCATATATGTAAATAAAAAAAGGGACTCAGATCCAGCTGGCCTAGTAATAGTAATTAAAGATTCGTGCATACCTGACGGCACCTTCTACTTGGAAGTTGGAAGCCTAGCCGCCGTGCTGTGGAGCCATCTCGCCGGTGGATTGCTCGCCGTGTCGTAAGCAGATGCCGGTGGCGGCCGATCTCTATGCTTTTAAGAATTTCTAGAAAAAATCCTAGAGATAGATTTTTTTTTATCGCCTCAAATTTCAAGTTATAGTTTCTAAACTCACGCATCAACACACACGCTGCAACCACACGCACTAGATCTACAACCTATACTCTAGGTCTCCACATGTGCGAGTGCGAGGAGCTAGAGAAATCCCAGAACTCTAGGTCTTTCCACATGTGCGAGTGCGAGGAGCTAGAGAAATCCCAGAAAAATACTGGAACCAGTGAGGCATGCAAGTCCATCAGGGATCGAACTCGGGTGGGCTGCTCGCACGCCGGCGCAGCTAGCCAACCGAGCTTTGCTTGGTCCTCGACACGAGATACCCAAATAAGCTATTTAGAAACCATGAAATTATATCTAGAAGCTTCTAAAATTTAGATTTTGCTCGAGAAAAATGGAAAAATATCCAAAAATATAGAAAGTTCCTAGCTCCTAAAGCATTCTAATCAATGTCTAATGAGTTTCAAAACTTTCCACAACAAAAACATGAGACGCAACATACATTAACGTTGAATCCATTCGAGCTGAATGCATTCATGCTGGTTGAATCTCGTATTTTTGTTGTGTAACCTTTTCTAAATGTGTTTAGACATTGAATATAATGTTTTAGAAATTTTCTAGATTTTTTTGATACTTTTTATATTTTTGTAGAGCTAAATTATTTTTGTAGAAATAGATATATTTACATGATATAAAAATACTTTATTTTGGTTTCTGGTGTCCTATGATTTTTATTCAAAATTTATGTGGGGATACCGCTTGGCTTCTTACTCTCGCTGAGGGATAGCGTGGAGGAGGCTGAAGGTTTCCCACTAGGATGCAAGAGCAAGGGTTCAAGAGAAACAGACATAACATAGTGATAATTAAGTTTGGAATAAATGGCCATTAATTCATCATCCATTACTATGCCACCCACTAGGGCCGCGTTCACTTACTACAGGAACCCAAAATATTTCCTCTTCCACCCATCACATCAAATCTTTAAACGCATGCATGAAACATTAAATGTAGGTAAAAAAACAAACTAATTACATAGTTTGTCTGTAAAGTTCGAGACGAATCTTTTGAGTCTAATTAATCCATGATTGGACAAATTTTACCAAATAACAACGAAAAGTGCTACAGTAACTTTTCACCCCAACTCACCCCATCTAAACACACCTAGGTATTTATAGTGCACACCTCGGGGGCGTGGCGAATTACAAACTGCCCTTGCCTAGCAGGGCGTCTCTTTACAGAAGTACATGGGTAAATCAGTCATTTTGCGTGTCTATTCCAACTACTCCTCCTGACGGCACAGCTACTCCGTCTCTAGGGACGTCGTCTTTCGCCCTCCACTTGACGGCACAGAGTCGATTACGCGTCATCTTCCGCCCTCCACTTGACGGCACGGAGTCGATTACATGAGGGTCGCTTCCAGTCCGAGGGGGCCATCGAGCTATACTTGACCTACAAAGACACGGAGTCAAAGTTACCTTCACCGAGGGCGCTGCTGAGCAAGGCGGCCAGATTCCTGCAGGAGGTCACCCTTGGGCTCCGACGGGCAGGGTCTCACCAGCTGATCCTTTGAATACAAACGAGAAAGAGCGGCCAAGGGTCCAGCCTCTGGACGAGGCCAGGGTGGGATGGCGCGTCGATGGCATTCCCCCAACAATTTATAAGCTTTGATGTATTTTCATAGTCTAAAAATCTTAATAAGGTGTTTACTGAAACTTTTTAATTAAAAATAACAAAAACCACCTTAAAATCACTTCTAACTAGGACAAAAAAGATAATTTAAATGGTTTTGATAGTTGCCATCTAATTAGTGTACTCTTAACAAATCATGTACCAATGTAACTGAAAATTCAATTTAAACCATCCGCGACAAGCAAGCCTTCCTCCACCACGACGAGCGAGCTTTCCTGTGGCTGCATGATGCCATCCACGATGGGCAAGCCTTCCTCCACCGCGAGCTGGTCCTCTCATCGCTGCTCCTCCTCGCCTCCATTCAATGGTGCAGGTTGGGCATCATCAGATCTAGTGGATCCAGCGACGACCTGGTCAGGCCCCGTGCCCCCGCACACGCACGCCGACTAGGCCTGGCGGCGGCAGGGTGGCCGCAACTGCGGCTAGAAGATGGATCTAGCAGATCCGGGCCAGACATGGTGAGGCCCCCACGCCCCCATGCACGCATGCCAGCTAGGCCAGGTGGCGGCAGGGTGACTGTGGCCGTAGCCGTAAGTCGGCTCATGTGGAGGTGGATCCCGTCGGCAGCAACTGCCCTAGGGGTGGCATATGCTAGGGAGTTTGGGCGGAAGAGGTTATTCTCGGCAGCAGCGACAGAGTACTCCGGCAGAGACAACGACCATTCCAATGACGGCGGATGCCTATGGGCGGCGGAGGCCTTGGAACCCGAAGCGAAAGCGAATCCTGTCGGCTCATGTCTGATCGACTAGTTCTGACTGGACAACGACGGATAAAGGTGGGCTAACTGGCGACACGTGGTGTCAACTCACTTGAAGCGGTAAAGATGGCACCAGTGGAGGTTCGCAGCAATGGCGCACTAGGGTAGCAGCGACTTGACAACTTCCATTCGCTGAATCTGGCCGTTTCAGGAGAGGATGCGGGGAAGCAAGGATGTGCCAAGGTCATAGTTTTTTCTTTCTCTTTATTTGGTTGTGTGTTCTCCTCTTTGTTGAAGTGTGAGTCTAAACGCTCTGTATTCTTTTGACTGTGTATATCCTTCGTGGATATAGAGGCCAGATTAATGAAAATCCATTATCTAAAAAAATATTGGTAGTGTAATTAAATAAATGCATTATATTTTTATAAAAAATACTACTACACATATAATAAAAAATAATTATCTTTAATACCATGGTAGAGACGAAAGTTACTATTTATTATGCCAATATATTAACAAGACATGGAGGTGAAATGGACCAGGAGAATATTATATAGATTAAGTTGTACAAAGATTGAACCACACGTGACGCACAGTTTATGTGGACCACTATGCCTGTTTTTATTAAAAATAACAAAATATTATGTTAATGAAGCTTCAGTATCCACCGGGGGTGGGGGGGGGGGGGGGGATTGCCAGGAATAAGCAAAGCAAATAAAATTTAAACTTGCATTATTACTACTCTCTTGCCATCAAGGACTCAACTCAAACTACATCAAGAGTCAAGACGCCTAGCCACATATTGCTGAGGCTCTAAATAGAATAACTCCACATGATATATATGTCCATGAATTAAGTCCTAAATATGTCACAGTGGTAATCCATGCTCAATTACAACAAACCCAGTATGGATGAAAGTATATTTTGGAAACAAATACTAGTACTGAATTTATTGGAATAAATTTCATACAACAAACCAACATGGATGAAAGTATTTTCTGAAACAATACTAGTACTGAATTTATTGGAATAGATTTCATGGAAAAGCATGTAATCCCCTGACCAAGGAATGTGACGAGTAACAAATTACATGCTGCTGCTGCTTCTGTCCTACAAAAGAAACAACAAGAATAAGAATGAAGTCGTAAGGTATTACAAATGTAATAGTTTCAAACTTCCGTAATGTTAAAAAGTTACGTAGATCATTGTACACATGTTGCAGGAGGCATTAGTACAATGGTCTTGTAGACTTACTCCCAGATAATAGAGACAAAACTATGGTAACACAAAAAAAAAATTGCAGTTGGCTTGACCACTTGTTTTCTTTTAGTTGACATGATTGTTGTCTTGTTGTTTTGATTCAGTTCATCAAAAGATAAATATCTTTTCCTAATAACATGCATGCACACATGTGACTCACGGTATCGAAGTAAACACTCTAGTAATGTAGCGGTAGGTTCCTCTGTTGTAGCACCAACCAGCCAGCCAAGAAGGTGAATTAAAATCCCCAGTCCAGTACTAAAAAGAGGCCCCTCAAAAAATTTACATAGGTTCATGACATAAGGTTTACACTACTATAAGAATGATTTTGCGAAACACTATCCCAACATTAACGCAAGCGGTCACAAAATGCAACGTGAGGATTTTCGGAGGCAGTCATTTTATTTACGGAGGCATTTACAATTGTCCGTCTCGCAAAACGGATTTACGGACACGGACATTTTATTTATGCAGGCAGTCACAAATTGCTCGTCTCCTAAAATAGATTTACGGAGGCAGGCCTTTTAAGAGGTCCGCCTTCAAAATGGAGGCCAAGTGGTCCACCTCCGTTAATCGAGGTAAGTCCACCGGCCCACTCGGTCCCCACTAGCAAACCCTAGAATATAAAATGCACCCCCCACCCCACAACAGGTGCCCTTCATTTTCCTGGTCTCCCACAGCCGCAAAGTCCCTCCCCCTCTCTCTCACTCTTCTGGAGCACGCGGGCGGCGTTGAAAGAGTCGGCCTTGAAAACCGAAGGATACTTCCGATTCTGCTTGAACAAAACGAAAGATATTATCGTCAGAAAAATTTTCCTTTTAGCAATCCCGTCTTCCCATTCATTCCCAGTGGATCCTTCTTATCCCTTTTCTGTGCAAGCAGCCACGCGAGGCACGGTGTCCTCCTCCGGCGTGGTTCCTCTGGTGGCGTTGTACGGAAGTGGGGTTCTAGCGGCGTGATTCCTTGCTTATATTGCTCCAAAAGACGTATGTTATATGTGGGTCTCTTTGGTACTACTTAACTTCACGTTTTTCTGCTTCACCCAAAAAACTCCACAGTGGAAAGAGGTGTTTGGGTTAGAGGTTAACTCCAACTCAAGAAATGAGAGGTTTTGATGGGAATGGTCTATTACGCCCTTGTGCTTTTGCATGCTCGGATATATATAACTAAAGCACAAGTGTTAGTGATATCTGTCCAATGGGAAGATATTAGGCATTGGCCGTTGCATAATTAAACTGTGGTACAACAGGAAGAGGGTAGGAACGGTCCACGGTATCATCGGTAGTGATGTCAGTCCAACCAGCACTCACTAGGCATTGGATGCTAAATAAGAAACACTAGGCAATGGTCTAAAGCTGCATGGAAATGGATGACCATCCAACCGCTAACATCTGCAGATGACTAAGCAAACGAGCATTCTACAATATTCACGATTCACTTCCCCTTTCAAAAAGAGGATGTTTTTCTACTACCTCGTACGCGAGTTTAACAATGAAAGCCAAGGCGATATTTGTTCTTACCTGAAGATCTGAAGATGCACGAAGAATGTCCGACTGTGGAATACCAGTTGATTGGACGCAAATTTGTGGTCCAGGCATCAATCAACAGTATAGATGGTTCCCCCGCCAGGCGCCAGCGGCGGCAAGGAGAATCCCCTGGCGCGGCGGCGGCCGCATCGTGCAGCATCTGGGCGGTGGGGGAAGGGGAACAGATGGGCGGGATGAGCCAGAGTGCTGAGCATCGAAGGGATGCTCAGAGGCGCCGGCGGGATCCATTTCGCGGGGCACAAAGACACTGGCGGCCGGAATCCAAGGGCGGCGGCCGCCCCTTGGCGTCGTGTGACAGAAATCTGGAGCTTTTGGAGCCGTGTCTGGAGTCCAAGGGCGGTGGCCTCTAAAGTACCATTTTGTACTCCTCTCTTCCAAAGGGTGTGTTTAGTTGAGAAAAATTAGGTGAAAAGTTACTGAAGTACTTTTTGTTGTTATTTGGTAAAATTTGTTTAACCATGGATTAATTAGACTCAAAAGATTCGTCTCGAACTTTACAGACAAACTATGCAATTAGTTATTTTTTTACCTACATTTAATGCTCTATGCATGCGTTCGAAGATTCGATGTGATGAGTGGAAGAAAAAATATTTTGGGTTCGCATGCTAAGTGAACACAGCCAAAATAAATTTAATTTCTACAGTCAACCAAGTTAAACTAATTTAAATTTAATATCTATCAGACTATAAAAATATATTTTATGATGTATCTAACTCTACTAATTTAATCTCGTAAGTAGTTGATTTAAAACAACTTTAAAAGTTAATTATTTAAAACGGAGAGATTATCTCTTTTGCCTCCTTTTGATAGTGTTTTTTTTATCTGTTGCTGAACAATCGATTCAGTATCTCACGTGTGTATATCTTTGTAGCATCAATTGTATTTGCACCAGCCGATTACAGTCTGAACGATTTTGGCTCCTGGCGCAAATCTAGTACTTCTTTTAATCCCATGATAATGGCGTTATGTGCCGGTATGCTGCAATGCTATACTCACTCCGTCCCTGAATATTTGTTGCTGTTGGTGTGTGTGCCACAAGTTTGATTCGATTTGTAGAAAATACGTGTAATATTTATATTTTTAAATAAATTTATTAAAAAACTAGATTTAAAGATCTTTACAATAGTACTAATTATGTATCATAAATATTAATATTTTTTAATATATATTTTGTTAAAATTGTTTTTCGGAAAGTGTAAACGACACGTATTTAGGGACGGAGGGAGTATATCCAAATATGTACAAGTACTGCTGCTTACCAATTACCAATGGGTTTGTGCACACCCGACCTCTCGTTGAAGAAAGTTTGGTGCAGTCTCTCTTGGATCCATTGCGTCAACGAACAATCGATGTATGGTAAGGTACTGTTGGTTGTAAACCTGGTCTTATTCCTGACCTTGTCAACCAACATACTAGACTGTCTCTTCTTGATTGAAGCATCTGTGTACAGTGTTGTTTGCTCATCTCAAAACAAATGAACTGAAAAAAGAAAAGGCATCATGCCGCAGAAAAAAAGTCATAGGGGTTGTTTAGTTGGTGAAAAAGTTTGGGCTCGGCTACTGTAGCACTTTTCGTTTTATTTGACAAAATTTATCCAATTATGGACTAACTAGGCTCAAAAGATTCGTTTCGATATTTACAGACAAACTGTGCAATTAGTTATTTTTTTACCTACATTTAATGTTCCATGCATGCGTCCAAAGATTCGATGTGACGGGTACTGCGCAAACTTTTTTGGGTTGGGGGAGGAACTAAACATGCTCATAGTAATTCCGTAAACTTTGTCTTACGTGCTGAACCAATACGGTACATTTCTTTCAAGAGAAGAGCAACGTAATAACATCTGATTGAGAATTATTCATATGCCATGCAGAATAAAAATACTCTTTGCAAGACTGTCGCACAAGAATGTTCATGCTCCTGTGTGTATCTATCTTACACTCTTTAACTTAGGTCTTGTTTAGATTGCTAAAGTTAGAAAAATTTAGCACTGTAGCACTTTCGTTTGTATTTGGTAATTATTGTCCAAGGACTAACTAGGCTTAAAAGATTCGTCTCGTGATTTACAATCAAATTGTGCAATTAGTTATTTTTTTATCTACATTTACTGCTCTATGTATGCGTCCCTAGGTTCGATGTAATGGAGAGAGAGCATAAAAACTTGGAATTTAGGAGCAATCTAAACGAGGCCTTATTCATGGTATGACAGTGAAAAGTGTCACTATTACAAGATAAATTTAGTACACTGCAATGCAGCAAGGCGCTACAACTGAATGACAATAGGCGAGGACGTCAGATCAATGATCTTTGGGCAAATGCTGGAAACGCAGTCTCTTCTCCGGAGCCGGCCTACTGGAGTCGGGGTAACCAAGTCTACCACATGGTTTCCATCGAGGATATGGCGGCCATCACCATCGTCTGAACTAGCATTGGGCATAAATAATGGAGACATCAGTCCTGTCCCTTCTTCCAATCCGACATCATCGTCGCTGCACGGGCTCAAGGAACATAGAGGCGATGTTCTTGGTCCATTCAGTTCTCTTCTTGTGTCGCCGACTAAGTCATCCTCGACATCAGAACCTGCTGTTCTGGTTTGCTCGTCCATTGGCTGCAGTTGGTCAGAGAACGGTTGCTGGGAACAATGGTCAGAATATAAATATCCATCTCGGAGAGGTGAATCAGATGGTTCTTCGTCATTATCTTGGGGCTCCTCAGGGTCACGGATGTCATTGCCATCCTCCTCAGATGATGGGCTGTCAGCCTGGCACTGCAGATCCTCCATCGCGCAGACTACGGTCTTCATCTGGCTCGGCAGGGATGGGCAACCGGCGGTGAACTTGGTGTTCTTCGAGGAGAAGAAGTTCACCGTCAGGTTCAGGCTGACGACACAGCATCACATTCCATGTCAGTATACCATGACCGTCAGGAATAGCCAAGAAATGCAGAGACAGGAACGGAGACCAGAGATAAAGGAAGGGGCTTTTGCTTACTTTTCCCATGAGGGGAGGTTGAGCATGGTGTACGCGAGCTTGACCTTGTTGCCGATGCCGCTGAGCGACTTGAATTCGGCGGCGGCCTTGCGCACGGCGAGGGACTCCGTCGGGTGCTGCCACGCCCACTCGAACTGCAGAGCGCACGCCCAGGAAACAGAGCTCTTCAGATCAGCAAGAGAACATAGCAAGATTTCCGTTGAAGAAATCGGAAGCAGAGACCGGGCTGAGTCGCGTACCTGGAGAGCGGCGACGTTGGAGGGGAAGCCGTAGATGCAGAGCACCATCTCCCAGGGCCGGCCGCGCCGGGTCCGCCACGCGCCGCTGACGATCTCGCCGTTGTGCTGCCGGATCCGGCGCCGCGGGTTCACCGTGAAGCCGATGTAGGTGCGGCCCTTGCTGCGCGGGCAGAGGGACCGGAGCAGGTAGCAGCAGAAGAACCCGCCGCCGCCGCAGCCAGCAGCTCCGTGTCCTTTTGGCAGCGGGCGCCCGCCTTCCGCGCCGCGGTCCGCAGCGTCGCCGTCGCCGTCGACGTGCGCTGGCGCGTGCGAGGGTTTCCTTCTCGGCCTCCAGGTGCCTCGCGCCGCCGCTCCCCTCCTGGCCATGCCCTCACTCGCCTCTCTGCGGTCTGCGCTGCGCGTGTGATTGTGATTGATTCCGCTGATTTTTTTTAGAGAGAGAAGGGGATGATTTGACCGTTGGAATCTGCAAAAGGGGTAGGGAGAGAGAAAGAGCCGTTGGTGAGGACACGTGTGGGCTCCGGTAGCCTCGGCCCAATTGTATCTGCCGATTGGGCCTGAGTTGGTAAGTAACGGAAAAAGGCTTTTCTCCTCAGCTTTCGTGATTCGATTTTCATTTTCTCCACGCATTCATAAAACCTGAGTTTCCTTCTTTGTAATTTTAATTAAAGCTGTATAGTTTTGGACTACGATCTTTCTGACGTGACACCACATTAACCATTTGAAGGATAAATTGGACTTTGTTGATAGTTTAAGGAAGTAAAACAAATAACAAATAGCTTTTTTGGAAATTTTATGAAATTAAAAATCACAACTGGTTTAACCTCAAAAAAGTATTTTATCTTATAATATTATGAAAAGAGGTTTCATATTTTTCTAAAATCATGCTCTATTTTTCACATTTTCTAAAAAATTATTTTACCTTAGCAAGAGCGGCTAGCATAAGCACAGCTCAAGAAGCAAATGCATAACTACATAGATGGGACAATTTATCTTAGGCGTTTAGCTCCTGCAACGTACCAAAGCCTTGCCTCATCCTTAATCTTAGTAATGAGCTCTTTTCGCGAAAGAGTGGTGGCGGTTAAAATTTCGAAAGGGCTAGCGCCCGAATGTCCGGACGGACGGCGCGTCTCAATGTAGCTCCCACGCCACCTTCATCACATGCGCCACGCGGTTCACTCACCCGCACCCAGACATACGCGGGGACCCACCCGAGCCCTCTCCATTCGGACGTAGTTCTCGTGGCTCCTCCGTCACACGCCCGTGCGAGAAGCCCGCTTCGTTTCACGCGCCCGCATGCGAATGGGATTGGTCCTAGTCACCTGCCCCGCCTGCGTATGCGCGCTGCAGAGCCATCTGCCAGCCTTAGGCACCCACACGGTGACCCATGCCGGTGCGCTAGCCACCGACTCCATTGCAACATGTGCCCCCTAGATCTACTTTTGAAACATCTAGACGGAATACTTGAAACATATGTCTGAAAACAAATGAAACACTTGAAACATATGCTTGAAACATGCATGTATAGCCATAGCAACATATGTAAAATCTAGATCTACTTTTGCAACATCCAGATGAAACACTTGCAACATACGTTTGAAATACCTGAAACACTTGAAAACATACACTTAAAACATGCATGTTATGCAACATCTAGATATACTTCTGCAACATCCAGATGAAACGCATTAAATGTACGTCTGAAACACTTCAAACATGCGCTTGCAACATGAAACATACGCTTGCAACATGCATATATAGCCATTGCAACATTTGAAACACCCAGATGAAACGCTTGAAACATACGTCTGAAACACCTGAAAACACTTGAAACACGGCATCACCGGTGGCCATGGCCTACCTGTTGGGAAACTGCGATAGCCAGTAAGCTCATGTCAGGGGAGACATCAAGAACAACGACCCATCATACACCTCCACCGCAGGCCTCTGTACCGTGTCCGCGCCACGGTGCGGGACGGTGGTGACATGGCAGGGAAGATCAGCGAGGAGGACAGGGAGCGGATGGAGACCGCCCTTGCGGAGTAGCTGGAGGAGCAGGACGACGCCACGAGACGAACAACAGAGGAGGACTATGAGGAGAGGCTCAGGGAGGTGGAGGAGGTGTGTGGCCCAATCATGAAGCATGTGGGGCGTAGGGATGAGGGCATAGCGCGGGATGGGCGTGCGGCACAGCGCAGAATTGGCGCGCGGCGCGGCGCAGGATTAGCTTTTGGTGAACGGAGAATGGATAAGAGAGGGAAGGTGAGCGGTGGACTGCTTTTAGTGGGATGTGGGCCTGTGTCCGATGCGTCCGGACGTCAAGTAAGTAGCATTATCGTTAAAAAATTTTAGTTCCTTTCATTCTACAACTCCCTGGCAAGTAGTAATAGTAGTGATCAGACTGCTCTAGCCGGTAGTCTAGCGCGCTTGCCCGTTGTCGCCACCAATTTAAGATGGAACCAAATCCTTGCCAATGCTCTGTGCATGGGAAGTCTCCACCCACCCACAGCTTGTTGGTATTCTAAGGCACTGTTTGGATCTATGTCGCTAATAATTAGCTTCTTTGGATCCAAACGAGTCTAGCTAATAGTCTAGATAATTGTTAGCTATTACCTAAGTAACAATCGTATCTTACTGGCTGGGCAAACCAGATAATAACAGCTTATATTGTATATGAGCTATTAGCTAGCTAACTATTAGCATCTATCGGATCCAACCAGGTCCTGAATTCGTAGTTCATATACTCTTGTAGAGTTACATGAAAAAGTGTTTATGCCTTAGGCAGGGACCTCGGAAAGACTAAAAAGCCATATGTATGGTATAAAGTCGTGTCATGAGATTTTCAAAGGTCGTCCGAGATTACAAATGCAGACAGGGTTTTACTATCTTAGAGATGTTTGTGACTACTTTGAGCCATCAACTCTTCTAGTTCCATAGAGAATAGGGACAGGGGGCTAACTCCATGATTTCATATTTTGAGCTCCTCAAACATACAGGTACTCTAAATACCAACGTTTTGAGTACTGACCATAGCACTAATTACACACCATTTCAATCTCAGCACTTCATATAACGACGCACACATCCGTAATCTAGTTTATATATACGGTGGCACTGTTTTAGGCAAATACATGGCATTGTTTTTATGTCTCTACTACTAAAAATTACAGAAGAGGATCGTTCACCGGGCGAGCGAAAACTACCGCACGCTCCTTCGCTCGCCCGGCCTCGCGAACCCGCCGTCCCCGCACGAACGCTCCACCCGGCCACAAGGAAAGTCCCCGTAGTCCACGACGCATCCGGTAAAAAAGGAAGCCGCGCTCCGGATCTCCGTCTCCACACAATCTCCGTGCTCGCACGAAGGCAATCGATCCCCTCCTTGCAATCGATCTCCGCGCTCCGGATCTCCGTCTCCACACAATCTCCGCGCTCGCGCGAAGGCAATCGATCCCCTCCTTGCAATCGATCTCCGCGCTCCGGTGCCCTCGCGCCGCCGCTCCAACCAGCAGGAGCCCCGACCCTGCCTTGCCCTGTCATCCTCCGCGCTGCTCGAGGAGTCGCGGCACGCCTCCCGTCCACCTTGTTTTGATTCCTTCGATCCCCTCGTGGCGGTGATGCTTCATGCGGGCTGGCTCTGCTGGATCCAGATCTCGGAGGAATGGAAAGGAGATATCCAGGGAGGGCCGGCGGGTTAGGGCGCTTCTGCTGCTCGTGGTCCTAGCGCTCGCCATGTCGGCGGCGTGGTTGGACCTGACGACGATGATGACTCGGGCATCGAGGGGGATGAGGCAGCGACAGGGGTGGAGGAGCACGCGGCGGCGAGCGGGCTGCCAATCCTACCCAGGATGGTTTATGGGAAGCAGCGGCCTGGTGCCATGAGGGCCTGCCTTGAGGTCGGCAAAGGCAAGTATAGTGGTTCAGCTTCAACAAGAATTTCCTCTATTTTCTTGTGCTATTCCTATTGTACAACGAATTTGATTCTGGCTTCATTTGATGTTCACGTCCAGTTAAGTCTTTTCGTTAGCTCAGGAGATTTACTGGAACAGGGTTTATTGATGAGGTGGGTTTGCCTACTGTTATTGGTAGGAAAAAAGGGCAGCTTGTTTTGACAGCTTTGCATAATGTGGAAATTAATGAAAGAAATCAAGAAATGCTCAGTATCTTTCTGATTATGCAACATTAGATGATTTCATTGTTGGCTTGGAATGTCCCTTGTTGAGATATTGATGATATCGTACGTGTATGGTCATAAGTTTAATTTGTACCGGACCAATTGTTTACATGTGCTCACATGGCATATATGAGGCTTGTCATTGCCATTCTTCAGCATTGCCGGCCAACCGCGAAGCCACTGCAGCATCTCAGGTGGCAAGGAGGCGGGCAGCCGCTGTAGCATGAACCCGGCTGTGGCCAAGTACAGTGTAAGCTACATTCTAACCTGCTGTGTTTGTTAAAATGACTGCCCATAACTAGATGCTAAATTAGCCCTCTTGATTTAGAACACTTGTTTGTGTCAGTTTACCTCCCATTAACTACCATCTCCACCACATGGTTCAGTGCCATACTGTCAAGATGGCATATTCAGATTTCGTGGAATACACTAGCAAATCTGTGTAGTTGCTTGTATTGTTACTCTATCCTTTAAAACTTCATGTCATGATATCAGCTATTCTCTTTTTTTAGTACCAGGTAGAATGAATATGAAAACTGTATGCAGAAAAGGTACGCATACACAAAGATAAGTATTGGAATTGATCTAATTCAAAACGTCGCTTTAGATAGTGGTTCTGGTTTTATACAAGTACATATTTCATTTTTTTTACTGGAGGTCCAGACGTCCGCTGCCGTTAGTGTCCATAGAAAAGGTAATATGTAATGTTGGCAACTGTAACCCCAGGCAGGATGCATAGATTGTGGCACTGGGCGAGGAGGCTGACGCAGTATGAACCTAGAAGGAGGTCAACCCTGCGAGCAAGGTCGCTCACATCTCCAATCATGGAGGAGCAAGGAGGCCCTTGCTAGGACCCAATCTATGAGCTCACAACGGTTATTGTGACTGAAACTGAAATCTACCTCTCAAGGTACTTCTAATTTTGGTAGTAATTTTAGGAAATTAACTAGAGTATGGATTGACTATTTATAATCCATTGTTTCAGTGGAGGTGAAATTTTATGATGCATTGAGCATTTGGTTTCCGAATCCACAATTTTTTTATTTAATCCATGTATTTTATTTGTGCCATTTGAAGAAAACAATCATTGCGATTAGTATTTCGTATATGAGTTCCCATATGTTTTTTTTGGCTGTTGTTAAATGTGAGGATCATCTTTACTAACACACTAATATTTTTTAACTGTAATACCAATGTGCTAACCATCAGATTCACTAACATGTCTCTAACTCCCTTTTCATTAGCTTTTATTTGTTTTATTAATTTCTCACTGTTATGTCCTTGTTTTTACTTAGCTATCATTATTATTCCCTTTCTGAAACTAAGGTCGCTGACTGCAACCAACAGCCTATGCAAGCTTGTCAAAATGGCAGAACATGATTAGCTATGCGGACACACTGGCGGTGTCGTCCCAATAGGCAATGACTGTTGAGAGTAATTTTTTTGTTCAAGGACAGCATTATGATCAACTGTGGCTAGAGTTGGTGACCCCGTCATGCCATCCACCCTTCCCGTGAACCCGAGCACCGTGTCCAGTCCTGTGTGTTCAGAAAGATTGCAATTGTAATCACGAATCACATGTTTTAATCTGCTTCAAGGCATTGCGAGTTATTTCTGGATTTACGCCGGCCTGAGAATTCCACAGTGAGGTATGTGGTTATGGCACTCAAATTCCAACTAGATTTGGTTCTTACAAGAGCAGTGCTTCTGGGATATTTGGGGTTAAATATATTTTTTATTTAATTCATTTATATGAAGACTAACTGATGTTCTGCTAAGGTACCAGGCTGCTGGGAAATTTGGGTTAAATTTATTCTTGTTTAATTCATGTATATCAAGACTTACTGATGTGTTGCTAAGGGACCAGGCTGAGAGAAAGAGAAGGTCAGTAAACCAGCAAACTCCGTGGGGGCAATGACCTTACCTGTCAAATTAAAATGATACTATGAAATCACTTTATATTTTGACAGGAAGACAATTTTGGAAGAGAGAAATAGTAGTGCACTGCCTTCACCCATTACCACATTTCGCACTAGGAGATCATCCAATGAGTTACTATACTGTTTTAACCACGTTTATGTACCCTGCTCGATATATGTTAGTTGACAATTGATTTTTAAATGCCTAATTTGGTAATGGACTTGCATATTGTGTGCACCCATTGTAAATGTTTTTGCTTGTAAACCCGTATGGGTATGTTAAATTCATTGCTACCCCGTATTTCTCATATTTTCATAATGTTAGAAAGGTAACAGTAGAAGTGTCTAAACTCACAAGAACATATGTGATGTTCCTATTCTAACACATTTTTTGCCTCATTTTAAGTAGGTCCAGATTGAAATACCACAATGGCAAGGCGACGGCAGCACAAAGACGCGAGTACAAGAACATGGTGGGGTGTTGGCGACGGCAGCACAAAGACGCGAGTACAAGGACGTGGTGGGGTTGGAGCTCTGTTAGATATGCAAACATGTGTATCTTAGGGTTAAGAGAGCGGTATTGGTATGGATTTGTCTTATATGAGAACAAATTAAAATCTCAGTGTATCACACTTTATTACGAGGGAGTTTAGACTTTTGGTACCCGGGTTCAAACTTGAATCATCATTATATTATTTAATTCCCGTGCCAACGCACGGGCATGACCCTAGTGAGCAAAAATATCGGAAGCCTAGCTACTTAAGAGAAGAAACTCATTGGCTCAAATTTTCTTTTCTTATTTGTCCACATTTCATTTGGTTGAGTGCTGTGTGCACAAGTGATATAATATAGAGTTAATTTCTTTCAATTCCAACAAAAAAAAAGTTTGACTTTTGTTTATGTCAATGGAATTCTTAAACTTCCCTTGTGTGTCACTATTTTAACTCACGTTCAGCTTTCATACATCATACAAAACCAACAAAAGATCTTTAAGGTCGAACCCACGTTGAGCAGTGTACCTCGTACGCGCCCTCGTTGCCACCGGTGTCAACTTCCATTACAAATCTGACCGGCGGGGGGGGGGGGGGGGGGGGGGGGGGGGGGCGTTGGTGTTATTTTATCGGGGATTTTTTATTTTTTAATCTTTTTTATTCAATATTTCAATAATAATCGTTTCTAATTTTTTTTACAGATTTGACCTTTTTGGTCGCGCCACATGCATTGGCGCGGCAACATCCGCCATGTTAGATGGTGTTTTTGATGTGGAAAACGTTGTCACACCACTTTCATAGGCGTAACAGTATCGTTCTGTCGTGTCACCGGAAGTGGCGTGACAAGATAAAACCTTTGAAAAATCATAACTCTTTGATACGGCATCGGATGAAGATGAAATTTATATGAAAATTATAGCTCTCGATGAGATCTACAACTTTGTAGTTTTGAGTTTTTCATTTGAGAACTTTAAGATGATAAAAAAATTAATATATAATTTCATGAGCATAATAACCGTGTATAAGTGCTTGTTGCATTAGAAAAATAATATCGTTTCTGTATGGTGTCAAATGAAGATACTTTTTACATGAAAGTTGTAGCTCTCAATGAGATCTACAACTTTATAGTTTTGAGTTTTTATATTTGAGATCGTTAAAATGCACAAAAAAATAATATAAAATTTCAGCAGCATAATAATCGCGTATTAGTGCTTATCTCATTAGAAAAATAATATCGTTTTCGTATGGTGTCAAATATAAATGCATTTTATATCAAAGTTGTAGCCCATAGTGAGATCTACAAGTTTATATTTTTGAGTTGTTATATTTGAGGTCGTTAACATACTCTAAAGATTAATATAAAGTTTTAGCAGCATATTAACGACTGAAATTTTATATTATTTTTTTGAGCATCTTAACGATTCCGAATGTGAAAACTTAAAACTATAAACTCGTAGATCTCACTAAGGGCTATAACTTTGATATAAAATGTATCTTCATTTGATGCCATACAAAAACGATATTATTTTTATAACGCGACAAGCGCTAATACACGATTATTATGTTGCTGAAATTTTATATTATTTTTTCGTGCATTTTAACGATCTTAAATGTAAAAACTTAAAACTACAAAGTTGTAGATCTCATTGAGAGGTACTACTTTCTTGTAAAAAGTATCTTCATTTGACACCATACAAAAACGATATTATTTTTCTAATGCGACTAGTACTTGTACGCGGATATTATGCTCCTGAAATTTTATATTAATTTTTTTGAGCATCTTAACGCCCTCAAATGAAAAAACTCAAAACTACAAAGTTGTAGATCTTATCGAGGACTACAATTTTTATATAAATTTCATCTTCATCCGATGTCATATTAAAGAGTTATGATTTTTTAAAAAGTTTTGTCTGGTCACATCACTCCCGATAGCGCGACAGAACAATGCTGTCACGCCAGCGGGAGTGGCATGACATCGTTTTCCACATCAAAAACAGCATCTAACGTGGTGGATGTTGCCGCGCTAATGCATGTGGTGCGACAAACGTTATTTGGTCACGTCAGCGGCAAAAATGTCAAATCCGCAAAAATTTTTGTAGGAGCGATTATTATTAAAATATTGAATAACAAAGAATTAAAAAATAAAAATTCCCTTATTTTAGCATACCCAGCTGGGTGGTGACTGGTGAATACGGAATACCGCCCCGTAGTACCAAGTGCATAACAATTAACAATAGTTCATATACAATTCACATTGTTTTTTTTAAAGTTGAGTTGCATTGTCACAGCTTACATAGCTTATGCATACCTAAGCCAATATTTTTTGAGCACGAGATATTAAACTTATACATACAAAAAATAAAAAAGAAAATGTGGTGGTAAATATAAAATAATTAAACTTGACCGAGCACAAGCAGGCAGCGTACTCGGCTATTGTGTGCTTCATGGGCTTCGGCCAACCACATTGGGCCCGTGCAGATGGGGACTTAGACTAAGCAAGTATAAGCAGTGTGTGTGAGTATGCTAGTTTTTAGTACCACCTCGACATCCCAACCAGAGACAAGGGAGCAAGCTGCTTATATATGACGCCGCAGCACCAGTGAGGGAGGGCACAACTACACCACAGCTGGGTTACACTGAGGCCTGAGGGCACAGTCAGTGAGTGGACTGGGCTGTCTGTAGTGGGCCTTAGAATACGGTTGCAGCCAATCCCGTATTTATGAAAAACGGGATATCCCGCTTAAAAACGGGATTTCGCAAATACGGACGGAAAAACGTCCAACCGTTTTTGATCCCGCTCCCGTTTCATTTCGTCCCGTTTTCGGTCCCGTTTCCATTTATCCCGTAAAAGACGAAAACGAACGGAAAAATGCGGTATACAGTTGCGGACGGAACGGGATTTATCCCGTCCGTTTTCAACTTTAGTCTGGCTGGCTTGAGACTCACAACCGATACTTTTTTTTTATACAAATCATTGGGCACTTGTCCGTGCAGCAACGCACGTCACCTCCGGTGGACACCTGCCCCACAAAATACCTGATAATAATAATATAATGTCTACGTCAAAATCGACAATTATACAATACATTAAGCAAAGGGACAGACATCCTCTGAGGCTCTGAGCAGTGGAGAACCCAAAAACAAATGCCAAGAGCCAAACAAGCTCGCTCGGCGGCGACGATTCATGCTGCTCTGCTCCTGCATGTCAGCATGTGACGACGATGCCATCCACCATCCTCTGCTCTGCACTGCACCTCAAAAGCGACTCCAAGGGAAGGGACCTCCTTGACAGACACTGCTCAGCCCCAGACCAAAGAGCACGGGAGAGCAGAGGAAGCAGAGCAGAGCTTTGCGGGAGGCGTCAATGGCAGGAACCTGGGTGAAGGTCTGCTTCCCAAGCCTTCCTCCTCCTCCAGTTCTCTCTCTCTTATTGTTCCATCGAATTCTCACAAGCACCTGCAGCTTTCTCGGAGACGTTCCTGATGTTTGAATTGAATCGGATTTGGGTTTGGTTTTGAATCACCGAAAAGATTTGTTTGTTTCTTGAGTTTTGCAAGGTCATCTTCAAGTTTGAAAGTGAGTTGGGATCAGTCGGTGATAGCAACGCTTTCAGGCTTGTTTACCTGGAATCGACCCTTTCGGATTGTGGGGGAATCCTCTCTAATCTAATCTAGTTGGTGGGGTGGGGTGGCGTTGACTAGGGAATTTCAATTCTGTCTTCAATGGATCTTCGTCTTCCAGATGCCAAAGGCCTGCTGACAGGGAAGGGAAGTCGCTGATGGTGAAGTTCTGCTCGAGTCAACACTTCAACAGCTTCATATGCAGCTCTATCCTTACAACTCCCCAGTTGCCATGAGCGTTCCAACGCCTGCAGCACCAGCCGTTTAGTTTGAGAGCCAGCAAATTCTTTAGATTATCTGCAACTGCAGGGTTATGGAATTTCAGCATATTAGGCCGAAATTTTGCAGTCCTAGTGTCACGGTTAGTCGATCTACCTGTAGATTTATGCCTACCTACAGCCAATTGTTTAGTCATTTGATCTGAACCAAATCACAAGCATGCCAGGCTTCTTGAAATTCTGATTCCATTTATGCAAAAATTAAGCCTCAATTTTTGTTTGGGGTGGCATGATTAAGCTTAACTTCTTTGTGAAATTATATGTTTAGAGGAGATTGACTATGAATGTTCATGTTCTCACTTATGCCTGTAATTGCAATGCTTGTAAAATCCACGCAGATGGAGCAGAAGGGTGCCGGTCCGGCAGCACGAAGCTCCCACGCCATCACCCTGGTCGGCCACACAGCCTACGCGTTCGGCGGCGAGTTCACCCCGCGCGTGCCGGTGGACAACACCATGTACGCGTTCGACCTCACCACGCAGACCTGGTCCGCCCTCGACGACGCCACGGGCGACGTGCCCCCGCCGCGCGTGGGGGTGACCATGGCGGCCGTGGGCGGCACGGTGTACACGTTCGGCGGGCGGGACCTGGAGCACAAGGAGCTGAACGAGCTGTACGCCTTCGACACGGCGACGCGGGCGTGGACGCTCCTCTCCTCCGGCGCCGACGACGACGGCGGCCCGCCGCACCGGAGCTACCACTCCATGGTGGCGGACGCGGAGTGCGGCCGGGTGTACGTGTTCGGCGGGTGCGGCGACGCCGGGCGCCTGAACGACCTGTGGGCGTACGACGTGGCGGCGGGGACGTGGGAGGAGCTGCCGTCGCCGGGGGAGGCCTGCCCCCCGCGCGGCGGGCCCGGGCTCGCCGTCGCCGGCGGGAAGGTGTGGGTGGTGTATGGGTTCTCCGGCGAGGAGCTCGACGACGTGCACTGCTACGACCCGGCGACCCGGGCGTGGGCTGTGGTGGAGACCACGGGCGACAAGCCCAGTCCTCGGAGCGTGTTCTGTGCGGCCGGGATCGGGAGGCATGTGGTGCTGTTTGGTGGCGAGGTGGACCCCAGCGACCTCGGCCACCTCGGCGCCGGCAAGTTCTCGGCCGAGGCGTTCGCGCTCGACACGGAGACCCGCGCGTGGACGCGGCTGGTGGACGACGACGAGGCGGAGGCGGAGCAGCACCACCCGGGGCCTCGCGGGTGGTGCGCATTCGCGGCGGGGGAGAAGGACGGCCGGCAAGGGATGATGGTGTATGGAGGCAACTCGCCGACCAACGACCGGCTCGACGACATCTACTTCTTCGCGCCCGTTCTTGAGGTTGAGGCCGCAAGCTAGCGCGCGCGTGTGGGCAACTGGCAGTGGCAGTGGCAGTGGTGCATGAGTAATGTTTGGTGTGTAGCAGCGCAATCTGCAGGGCTTGGATGTTTTTTGTGAATTGTGAGTTTGTGACATCATCTTGTGTGGTCATCTAGATTTCTGGCTGTTTTTTTTCTTCGGTCTATGGTTTTATGCTGTGTGATTGGATAATAATCATGGTACTGTAATCTGTGTTTTACCGTGGCTTTGCATTGCAGCCGCAGCAGTATCTTGGATCAAGTTACTAGCTTGGCATAAGTCAAGTTTACACGATTCGTTGAAGCTAGCATCGACATCGGTCCAAAAGCAACGACGACCTCTGCTTGGACAGTTTTATTATGGAGTACACGATTCATCGGCATGCACGCCACGCTTGCTTGCTGGATCACCTGATTTTATTATGGAGTATTGTGTTAACGAGCAGTACAGATGGATATGAAAAATGAAACTAGTTTGTCACCTAAATATTGTCGCAATTCATAAAAGCATGCCACCATCGATTCATCTTTGTCTTCCGAAATGCTTTATTTCACCATCGCTTTGTAACATCAGACTGCGTATCTATAGTAGACAAACGATTATGAACGGATGGTGTAATAAATCCATCGGTGCTACTATTGGTTCTAGCCACAAATGGACGATACAAATAAGGACGATTTCTAAGATCAGTTTGTGGCTAGAACTAGAACAGACAATAAAATTAAGTTGTCCACATTTCTACCCTTTGTTCTACTTACGTATGGCTAGCTAATTTGGCATCTTAGCTCAAAAATAGAAAAGATGATATGCATTAATGTAGGTTAATTCAACTTCATGTTGAATGTTATGTTTCCTTTATGGAGGAATAGCTTTACTAATTCAAGTTTATTACCTCAAGTTGATACAACAATCATCAACATACTTCCGACCTCTACATGAAAGCAAACAGCTAAGAAAAATAGTACATAAAAAGAGAGCACGACACTCTATATGACTATCAGTCCTAAGGCTAGATCTTCACTCATACGTGTTCACTAACACATCTATGAAAACAGGTTAATTATGAGGGGGTTTTTCCATTATCATTCATCTCTAGCCTTTTCTTTTTAAGCTTCCATGGGTACTAGTTTGTAAGAGGGCCTTAAGAAGGGCTTACACTACTAAAAAAAACTTATCGAAGGCAGGCGAAAAAAGTTAACGGAGGTAGATAAAGCAACCGCCTCTGTTAATCCACATTAACCGAGGCCTAACCGAGGCCTCTGAACGGAGGCGGTTGCTTTATCCGTGTCGGTGTTTAGAAACCGTTGACTAGTAAATTTTGTGGATTGCGTGTCTAGGTTCGGATGGTGTGCAAAGAGGACACGAGGATGTATACTGGTTTGGGCGGAACATCCCTACGTCCAGTGGCGAGCTGTTCGTGTAACTTGCACTTGAGTTTACAGCAGGGGTTACAAACGGTCGAGAGAGGAACGAGTTCCCAAGTCTCTGTGGGTTGAAGACATTGTGTGTTCTCGTGGAGTCGTAGGATCATATGTGCTTGTGGGCTTTTTCAAAAAGGGTCACCCCCTCAAGACCCTGCTTCCCCCTTTTATAGTCTTAAGGGGAAGGGCAGGTTACAGCCAAGACAGCAGAGCAGAGAAAGGGGGGAAAAGAGAAAAAGGAGGATACGGAGAAAAAGAAACAGGAGCCCCGGGTCGTCGTCCTCCTTCCCCTCCTTGGCACGGGCCCCGCATTTTCGGAGGCGATCATTCAAAGTGTCCGCCTCCGTAAATCGATTTACGGAATTGAATGTCTTAAGATGTCTTCTTTGATTAATGTTGTAATAAAAAATAATTTATAATTTCTTCATATGAACTAGGATGAAGACAAATTTTATATCAAAATTATAGCTCTCGACGAGATATACAACTTTGTAGTTGAAAGGTTTTTGAATTGAAACTGCTTAGAGTCTCAAAATATTGTTGTAAGTGCACAGATTTTGAAATTTAAAATTATCAAACGATCTCAAATGTTGACATGGTCTATACAAAAGTTATAGTTCTCAATAGAATCTATAACTTTGTAGTAGAAAAGTTTTTACTTTAAAGATATTTAGAGTCCCAAATATGTGTTCTAAGGTTATAAATTTAGAATTTCTAAACGATCTTAAATGTTCACATAGTTAATACCAAAGTTCTAGTTGCCAACCTGATCTACATGTTTTATATTGACAAGTTTTTGATTTAAAGTTATCTGGAGTCTCAAATATGGGTTTGAAATTCACAAGTTTTGAGACTCAAATTTTTTGAATTTTTTCAAACTATCTTTGATGGAGATACATCATATACCAAAGTTGTAGTACTTGATAAGATTAAAAACTTTATAGTTAAAAGTTTTTTCATTTGAGTTCATTTAGTAACCAAAATATCCAATATAAGATTACGAAATATTGATTAAAAATATAACATATTATATACAATAAAAAATGTGTGTGTGGTGTAGTGGTAGATGTGTTATTGTGGAATAGCAGACGGTGGGTTTGACTATCTAAAGTCGTAAGTTTTTTTATTTTTTAAGTTTTTTATAGAATATTAATGGAGGCGGGTATGTTAAGGCACCTGTCTCGATTAAGATGCTCTACTCCGTTAATCAATTAACCGTGACGGTTAAGGCAACTGCTTCTGTTGGTCTCCATTAATGGAGGCCTTTGATTGAAGGCGGTTGCGATATTCGTCTCCATTAATCAAATTCATCCGTCTTCATTAAGCATTGTGTAGTAGTGGCTTCGGTAGGACGGCGCACGTTTTTTGAGTTTTCTGCAGAACATTCACGGAAGAGGGCATGTTGAGGCGTCCACCTCGGTTAATGAAATTAACAGAGGCAGGCAACTTAAGATGCCCTACTCTGTTAATCAATTAACCGTGTAGTTAAAGCAACCGTCTCCGTAGGTCTCCATTAATGGAGGCCTTCGATGGGAGACGGTTAAGATGTCCGTCTCCATTAATTAAATCCGTCCGTCTTTATTAAGCATCGTGTAGTAGTGGCTTCGGTCGGGCGCCCGGGCGCGGGCGAATCGACGGCCAGGCAAAGCAGATTCGCGCATCGACAACCTGCTAGTATTGACTCGGCCTGCGACTGCTAGTGACACAGGGACCGGACACTGAAATACAAGCCCGACAAAATTATCGGCCTTCAGTTCTAAAAGTAAATATCGGTCTGAACTTCACCTGATTTATTCAATTAGTATTAAATTATTTTCACATTGAAACATAGTGAGGTCTGTCAGGAAATATAGTGAGGTCAGTCAGGCCTGGGTCCGCTTGAAGCCCAGCCCAAATAATTCGGTCCAACACGGCCTGTAGGATGTTTGTGGGCACGATTTTCTACCCTAATAGAAACCTTGGGATTTTTTCGGTCTATCTCAAGAAATGCTCAAGTCCCCCTCAAAAAAAAAAAAAGAAAAAAAAGAAAAGGAAATGCTCAAGTCTACTTCGTTCCAATTAACGCGGTAAGATCTGTTAAGATCTCTATGTGGGCTCAACATCAAAAGTCGGATCCTAAAGGTAAAAACATTTTAGAGGCCGTTTGGATCCTTTCAATCGGAGGAATTAAAATCTACTTAATAAATTATACTATTTGACTTGGAATTTGATATTCCACCACTTTCCAAAGATCACGTATAAGTCTATCTTAAATTCATAAGGTGGGAAATGAAAATTAATTCTATAGATTATTATCCTATGTTTCTGCTTTGCAACTTATAACACTCTCTTTAACTTACACTCCTATGGTAGAAATGCAATACATAAGTATCTCTCTGATAGAGCCAATAATAATATATAAATATAATCCATTTACAACCATATTATCTTAAGTAAATATATGTAAATTATGATTATTAAAATCAATTCAATTTCAAAGATCCAAACAGATTGAAATTTGTTGGAAAAAATTCAAAGTGATATCTGTGCCAATTTGCGTGGCGAGATCGTTACATGTGCCAATTTGCTTTATAATAGCGTCTCCGCTAGCTTCTTGCCGGCCTCCACAGGTCTGGGTGCCGGGCAGCCGCTAGCGAGTCCGAGCTATCGCGTCGTGACTCGTGACCTCCACATGCAGTGATTCGGACTCGCAGGACTCTAGTCTCGGAAGGCTGGTGCCAGACGTAAGGCGACTGTCGAGAACACGGCACCTCGTCTCGCCGCCACAGCACGAGAGCGGCGTTAATTCCGGTGTGTGTTGAGCTCCCGGACAGATGGCATGCATATATGAGAGGCTGCTCGGGCTCTCACCAATTTCAAGCCAGGCCAAGTGACTAAGCATATACAATTCAAACAATTTTAAGTAGTGTTTTCCTCTCACAGCAAATCAGTATAAGTATCAACATAAACCAAAATTTAGCGAAACGAACAGGGCTGCAAAAAAAAAGTAGTGTCGGTTAGACTGAGTTTATCTCTGAAGCCGATCACTTGGTTGGATCAAGGACATGCCCCGTGAACAAGATCACCCTAGACCGCTCCTCCATGATGAAGAAGGTGAAGGGATGGTCGGCGGTAAACTTAACGAGGTCAGGCGGTGGCCCGCCACCACCACGCATGGCCGCACAGACTGCGGCGGCTTCGGTTCCCACATCGTCCACCTTGACCACCGCCGTGTGCGCAACCTTGGACAGGAACGTCGCCCACCGTGCAGCGCCGGCGACTACTTCGTCCCCATCACCCCCTTGCATATGCCACGCAGGTCGGCAGCCACCGGCAAGAACGGCAACGAGAGGCCCAGCCGACCGAGGTCGCCCTTGAGGTCACCCCAGCTGAAGGTGATCGCGAACGTGGGCGGCATGATGCTGACAGGCCTCTCCTTCGTCTCGGCCAATATGCCGCACAGGTATGCTGGCGAAGAGGTGACCATGTCCACCATGGTCGAGAGGCCGTCGCACGCGTCCTGGAGGAAGAAGAAGAACATGGGGTACTGCGTGCTCTTGTTGGCTCCGTCGGGGGTGTGGCCTTGGACTCTGCGGCTACCTGCCCTCGGCGGCGCTTGAGCTGGCCACCACGAGTGGGCTGCCCCTGTGGCCCTGCCTTCCACCGGACTCAGTGGCGCCGGGCTTGTAAAGGGAGCTTTACGATCTTGAACCTATCCGTGCAGGCGACGTCGTCCAGCCACCTCAAGCCGCCCATGAACTCCGCCTCGACGTGTCCTCCATCGAGCAGGTGGAACTTGCGCTGATGCTCGAACCGGGGCCCGCCCCGGTACATGCTCAGGGGAAGAAACGGCTGTTAGGAAACGTGACATATCCTCTCTTGTACAATGCACGCCAATTGTAACACGGCAAATGACCGTGGCGGCTGTGCATAAGAAGATTGCATTCGGTTAGGGTTTAGATAAGGTTGTTAGCCTAGGTTGTTTAGATTGATATCTCACCCAACCGAATGCCTTGTAAGTCAAGCGTGTAACTAGTATATATATGTTAACACGTACATGTGATGAGCCAAGCTAGGCAATCACGATTCCATATTCTTTACATGGTAATCAGAGCACCTCTTCCATAAACACATCTAGCATCAATGGCGGCCTCGTCATCTTCCTCCTCTGGTCACTCCCACCACTCTCTGTTCGGCCCTGCCATCTCCGAGAAGCTCACGCGCGACAACTTTCTGTTATGGAAGGCGCAAATCATGCCCGGCATCAGGGCGGCGCAGTATGAGGGTTACCTAGATGGAACCAAACCTGCGCCGGCCAAACTGGTGGAGCTCGTCAAGGACGACAAGACGAAGTTCACCACCATCAATCCCGACTATGAAAAGTGGTTGAAGGAGGATCAACAATTGCTCGCCCACATCAACAACTCCCTTTCAAGGGAGGTGCTAGGGCAGGTGGCGATGATGACCACCTCGGCGTCTGTCTGGACTACGCTCGGCAACATGTACGCTGCGCAGTCATAGGCCAGGGTCACCAACCTTCGTATGCAGCTTGTCAACTGCAAGAAGGGTGGCCAAACTGCCGCTGTCTACTTCGCCAAGGTGAAGGCTCTTGGTGACGAACTTGCTGTTGCTGGTCGCCCGGTTCCAGATGAGGAACTGGTGACTTTCATCCTCGCTGGCCTGGACTTCGACTATAACCCGCTGGTGTCTTCGGTCATGGGGCGCACAGATCCAATCTCGCTGAGTGACCTTTATGCTCAGATCCTTGCCTATGACATGCGTCTTCAGATGCTGCAGGACAACGTCGGCCAAAACTCCTCCGTGAACGTTGCCTCACGTGGTCGTGGAGGACGTCGTGGTCGCGGCGGCTTCGGTCGTGGCTACGGTGGGCGCGGCAACAACAACAACTCCTCTTCGCCTCCCAAGACTGGTGGGCAGGGAGGTGCCAAGCCCATCTGCCAGGTGTGCAAGAAGAAGGGCCATGAGGCTGACATCTGCTGGCATCGCTTCGAGGAGGACTACCAGCCCAACGTCAAGACCGCCGGTGCTGCATCCATGAACTATGGTGTTGACACCAACTGGTACGCCGACAGTGGAGCCACCGACCACATCATAGCAGAGCTGGAGAAGCTGAGCGTCAGGGACAAGTACAAGGGCTCTGATCAAGTCCACACTGCAAGTGGATCAGGTATGCAGATTAGTAATATTGGCCATGCAATTTTACATACCCCAAATAAGAACCTTCATCTACAAGATGTTCTCCATGTTCCAAGTGCCAATAAATCTCTTGTATCCGTCCATCGTCTTACTTCTGATAACAACACCTATGTTGAATTTCATCCTCACTATTTTCTTATAAAGGATCGGGCCACGAAGAGAATTCTTCATCGCGGCAAGTGTGAGGGTGGCCTCTATCCCTTGAGGTCACAGGAGACAGGAGCACAACGTCACAAACAAGTCTGTCGTGTCGCTAGGCCATCTACATGGAGGTGGCATAGCCATTTGGGTCATGCATCTTTTCCGATTGTTGAGAGAGTCATTAGAAACAATTTGCTTCCTTGTTCATTTGATCATGATAGTGAGTCGGTGTGTGACTCTTGCCAAAGATCAAAGAGTCGTCAATTTCCCTATTCCAGTTCGATGAATAAAAGTTGTGCTCCTCTTGAGTTGATACATTCAGATGTGTGGGGGCCTGCCCCTATTTCCGTTGGCAATCATGCCTTCTATGTTTCCTTCATTGATGATTATAGTAGATACACATGGATCTATCTTCTTAAGCACAAATCCGAAGTCTTCCAAGTGTTTAAAAATTTCCAAAATCTTGTTGAAAGAAAATTCGATAAAAGGATCATTCATGTTCAAACCGATTGGGGAGGAGAGTATGAGAAATTAAACTCCTTCAACCAATTAGGCATCTCTCATAGGGTGTCTTGTCCTCACACTCATCAACAAAACGGTAGAGCAGAAAGAAAACATCGACACATAGTCGAAGTTGGTCTATCCCTCTTAGCCCAAGCTTCTATGCCCCTAAAGTTTTGGGACCAAGCTTTTCTCACCGCCACATATCTCATTAATATTCTACCGTCAAAAGTTCTAGACAACAAAACCCCTGTTGAGCTCTTGTTAAAGGAGAAACCTCACTATAATTCCCTTCGGGTGTTTGGGTGTGCTTGTTGGCCAAATTTCAGACCCTACAACACTAGAAAGTTGGCTTTCTGATCCACACAATGTGTTTTCTTGGGTTATAGCTCTCTTCATAAGGGGTTCGAATGCCTAGAGCCAAATATGGGACGGATCTATGTTTCTCGAGACGTGGTGTTTGATGAAAACGTCTTTCCCTTTTCTATCTTGCATCCAAATGCTGGTGCCTGATTAAGAAACAAGATCTCTCTTTTGCCTGATAATCTCACTTCTTTTAGTTCTGAGGATGTACTTTGTCATGTGCCAAATATTACTAACTCCGCTGTGCCTAGAAACTCTGTTGAAATCTAGGAACAAGATGATGTACAGGAAGTGCAAGAAATATCAGAAGAAGAGACTATGGATCCGGCAACCACATCTGATCCTGGTGCTGATCCTGGAGTGGATTCAGCGACGGGATCTCCTGTTGAGATCGCGCCCGTGTCGGGCGAGCTGGTAACTAATGGAGGCTCGCCGCGTGGGGGGACAACATCGTCTTTGGGATTCCCGTCTGTCTCTACTCGCGCGGTGACAACCGACTCGATCATGGGATCTTCTGTGACTCCTTCGGGATCTGGTGCGGCTACGTCCAGCGACTCTAGCGACTCCGTTGCAACACAAGAGGGTGTGGTGTCTGATCCCGCTGCTGGACGTCCACATACTCGTCTCCAGAGTGGAATTGTTAAACCCAAGGTGTACACGGATGGAACGGTGAGGTATGCAAACTTGTGCACGTCAGGTGAACCATATTCGGCTGATGAAGCTTTGAAACTTCCAAAATGGAAAAATGCCATGCAAGATGAGTTTGATGCATTGCAAAGAAATGGTACTTGGTCCCTGGTACCACCGTCTCGGGGCAGGAATCTCATTGACTGTAAATGGGTATTCAAGATAAAACGACGAGCTAATGGTGAGATAGATCGATATAAGGCATGACTCGTTGCTAAAGGTTTTAAGCAAAGGTACGACATCGACTATGAGGACACGTCCAGTCCTGTGGTGAAGATTGCCACAGTGAGATTGGTCTTGTCCATAGCAGTAACAAGAGGTTGGTGCTTGAGATAGCTAGATGTTCGGAACACGTTTCTTGATGGTGTTCTGGAAGAGGAGGTTTACATGAGGCAACCACCTGGGTTTGAGGACTCAAGATACCCCTCATTTGTTTGTAAGCTGAAGAAGGCTATCTATGGGTTGAAACAAGCTCCACGGGCATGGTACTCTCGGTTGAGCTCCAAACTTGTAAGCCTTGGCTTTGTTCCTTCTAAGTCCGACACCTCACTTTTCATATATAGAAATAAAGGTGTAGAGATTTACATGCTTATCTATGTTGATGACATAATTGTTACAAGTTCATCACAAGATGTAGTGAAGGTACTACTAAAGGCTTTGAAGGAAGACTTTGCACTAAAAGATCTTGGAGACTTGCATTATTTCCTAGGAATTGAAGTTGAAAAGAAATCAAGTGGTGATTTGTTATTGACTCAAAAGAAATATGCCAAAGACATCTTGTTGAGAGTCGGTATGACAAATTGTAAACTAGTTCCTACTCCAATGCCGTCTACAGAAAGGATGTCACAGCATGATGGAAGCCTCCTTGGACCTGAAGACAGTACAAAGTATCAAAGTATTGTTGGTGCATTGCAGTACATTACGCTTACAAGGCCAGATTTGGCATTTGCTGTTAATAGGGTCTGTCAGTATTTGCATGCTCCAACCACAGTCCATTGGACCGCGGTCAAGAGAATCATCAGGTATCTGAAGTTCACAGAGAGCACAGGATTGCTTATTCGGAAGAAGTCACCATTGGTTGTTAGTGGCTTCTCTGATGCTGACTGGGCAGGATCTAGAGATGATAGAAGGTCTACCAGTGGCTTTGTTGTTTTTCTAGGGTCCAATGCGATCTCATGGAGTGCAAGAAAATAGCCCACAATATCGAGATCGAGTACTGAGGCAGAGTACAAATCAATGGCAAACACAACAGCTGAAATGATGTGGTTGGAGCAGCTACTTGGTGAGTTGGGGATTAGATTAAAGGTCAAGCCACAACTCTGGTATGATAACTTAGGCGCAACATATTTGTGTGCAAATCCCGTGTTTCATGCTAGAGCTAAAACACATAGAGATTGATTTTCACTTTGTGCGTGAACGAGTTGCAAGAAAGCAGCTGGAAGTTCGGTTTGTGCCAACAGAAGATCAAGTAGCAGATGGATTTACCAAAGCTCTTCCACAGCGCAAGTTTGAAGAATTCAAGGACAATTTAAATCTTGTAGAGAAGACAAGTATAGATTGAGTGGGGGTGTTAGGAAACGTGACATATCCTCTCTTGTACAATGCACGCCAATTGTAACACGGCAAATGACCGTGGCGGCTGCGCATAAGAAGATTGCATTCGGTTAGGGTTTAGATAAGGTTGTTAGCCTAGGTTGTTTAGATTGATATCTCACCCAACCGAATGCCTTGTAAGTCAAGCGTGTAACTAGTATATATATGTTAACACGTACATGTGATGAGCCAAGCTAGGCAATCACGATTCCATATTCTTTACAACGGCTCCATTCAATCTCCCTTGAAGTAGACGACGTTGGCGAGCACCAGATCGGTGTCGGCGTTGATGTCGCTGGTGGAGACGATGGAGTCGATGAGGTTGTCTGTGGCCTTCTTCACCCACTCGTTGATCATCTTCACTGCGGCCTCGGGCTTCACGTACCATATGCATGCATGCATGTGTTATTAAGTGAACTTGCATGATGGATCCGATCATACATAGTTCGTATATATGTGCAAATGCAAGGTAGTAACAATTAACAGACACGAAGGCTCAGTTAAAATGTTATTCCTTTCAATGTAAATTTTTGGCATAAGACGTTTACATTTTGGTTTTTTCGGAGATAAGTAAGGCGCCAATTTTTTCGGAGACCAGGTACAAAGACTGTGAGAGAGGAGGCCAATGGGTGCACATAGTCGTTAGGAACGGACCAACCAAGCCTTTGATTAAGACAAAAAAACCCTCTGCTTAGTCCACCTGATCGAACCACTGGTATATACAATATGGTTAATAGAGTCAAAATTTTATAGTTGACACAAACCAGCTACATGGTGTAGTAGAAAAGGATGAGTTTCTTAACTAACTGGTTGTGAGTTTGGTTCATCTCTTTACGCTTTTTTCTTCTATTTTATTTCCTCCAATTTGTCTTTCATGTACACAACCTCCTCACCATTCTATTTCCTCCAATTATCCTTCATGTGCACAACATCCTCACTATATTCTATTTCCTCCAATTTATCCTTCGTGTGCACAACCTCCTCACTATTCTATTTCCTCCGGTTTATCCTTCATGTGCACAACCTACACAGGCCAGACTTGAATTCTGAGGAGGGGCGTGTGAATTGCGGTCATAGCGAGGTTCGCCGCGCGGGAGCCCATCGTGCGTGGGCAGCATGTGCCGCATGGGTGAAGCCCTGCCCTAAAGTGTGGCCAGCACGAGCCGCGTCGGTGAAGCCCTGCCCTAGACCTCCTGCTTTGTGGGCTTGGCCTAGAGCCCCCAGGAATAGGTGCCGGAGGGAGAATTTGTGTGCTCGAGTAGAGACCCTACTAGAGTTGACCATGTTTATAAACGTAGAGTGTACGCACACATTCAAAGGGGAGGGCGAGTGCATTTGTATGTATTGTGATTTGGAACTGAAAATCAATAAAATGATCTGAAATTTCACTTTGTACGATCAAATAATACGTTATTTACACACATAAATCTTTATGAGCTCCTTGCAAAATACTGAAGCAGGTGTGTCGGTGTTCAGTCCCGTGGGGGTCCTAAACTGACGAGTGAGTGCTGCATGTCCCTATCCTGGATGGTGATGCAAGGAGAACACACGGGGGTTTATCCTGGTTCGGGCAAGAGAAGGCCCTACGTCCAGTGGGGGGAGAGAGCTTTGTATTTCCTTGCACCGAAGTGCTTGTGTAGGGGTTACAAGCTTTGCGAGAGAGGGCGGCGAGCCCAAGTCTTAGAGAAAGAAAAAAGAGTACAAAGATGATTGCTTGAGATGTTGATCTCTGTCTTGTGTCTTGCCTGTTGCTCGTTTGTCTTCTATCCGTTGTAGAGCCCCGGCCTGCCTTTTTATAGGGCAAGAGGAGACCAGGACGCCGGGGAGCCTTGAGATGATGTTTTGTCAATCCCTGTTGAGGTGACTGTAGCGACGTGCCCTGGGAATGGCCGGCCATCCCTGGACACCATGGCGACGTAGAGGATGAGCCGATGAAATGACCCGGAGCACGGTGCCATACCGTCCTTCCTTCCCTATTGAACCATGCTAGGCGTCGAGGCTAGGTTGAGGTAGGGTCAAGGTCGGACGGATAAGGTCGAATCCCTGAGATTACGGAATACGGGCCTTGTCGTATCCTCCCTCGAGGGTGACGGACGGTATAGAATGCGCGGTAAGGTGTGTATAGTGACCGGTTTCACCTCCCATCACGGGATGGACGGTAAAAACAGTGAGGGCTGACACCGGCATTGCTCCCACGTTGATCCTGGTTGCGACCATGCCGGTAGGTGGTAGTAGGTAATTGCATTAAATGCCCTGACTTCTGTCCTGGGGCAGGTGAATCGAGGGGGTCGAACGTCCTGACGCGGGGTCACGCGAGTCGGAGTTTTTCCGTCGGGCGAACGAGCCTCGTGCGGGACGGAGTGTGGTCGAGGTGCCCTGTCGTGCGGGATGGGGCGCGGTCGAGGCGTTCCCATCGAGGGTGCCTCGTACGAGTCGGAGCCGGAACGCGGTCGAGGCGCTCCGTCGAGCTGGCCTCGTACGAGACGGAACTGGTATGCGGTTTGAGGTGGGCTGCGTTTTGCTATGGCTTAGTCATTTTTGTTTTTTATTATCGATGGATGTGGGTACCCCCATACTGTTGGTACCGACAGTAGCCCCCAAGCCTTTGGGTGACTGTGAGATCACTCTCCCAGAGGCTTGTTAGTTGATGAATTGGAGTCGTAGCGTTGTGGTTTTCTCCGGTGGGGGCGCGCGAGCGCACCCGCCGGGTGTAGCCCCCGAGGCCTCAGTGGAGTGTTGAGACTCCTCTGAGGTCTTTTACGCGTTCTGTTGGGAAATAGTTTCTAGTGGTGGCGTGATCCGCATCTTTTTGTTTGGAGTATGGTTCGTTGCGGTCGAGCCCCCGAGCCTCGTACGCACGAGGTCGATCAGAGTCCCGGCCGTCTTTTGTCGTTCGACCCTCACGCTCCTCCTTTAGGAAGGAGGAGGAGGGGTGGGGAATGCCATACTACCCCTGTTTGGGCGAGTTCCGACGATCTCTGGTGAGCTACTAGCGGGGGAATTCGAGTGTGAGCCCGTGCTCCAGTCGTTAGGAGTCGGCTAGTGGCCCGGAGGCACTCTCAAAACTGCCAAGGCGTGGTCGTGTGGATCTCGATTCCCTGCGACAGGATCCGAGGGCTCGGTGTCTCCCTCGAGGGGATTCCTACATCGACCTCCTCCTACAGCCTCGAATACGTCCTGGGGTGCCTCGAGAGCGTGGCTCGAGCCCTGGCCATGCACGGGTGCATCCCTGGTCGTCCCTAACTCTATCGCTCGAGGGCAGTTGTCGAACCCAGGTCGAGGGCCAGCTTCCGCTTCCTCGAGACTCATGGCGGGCTCGGAGCCCGTTTACCAGGTATCTGGGAATATCCGTCCACTGATCCTGCTCGCCCGTTAGCCGGGCGCGGTAGTGGGCGACGTGGCGTACGGTTATGATGTGGGGGACGGCCACGTGCCCAACTCCTGTGAGATTGAGGGAAATGGTTAGGTAAGAGCATTAAATGCGGGAAACCGCTCCTACCTTTTCGCGCGGCCGTTGGGCTTCCGCCGGGGCTATAAAAACAAGGCCTAGGGGTCTGCCTCCCCTACCAGTCCTTTGCGTTCTCACATCCTTTGCCTCAGACAGCCCTGTGCCCCCTTGCGCCCTCCGCCTACATCCAACGCCGCCGTCGTCGCACCCCCTTCGTCCACACAGCTCTCCCTAGCGCCGATGGCAGGCAAGAGTCAGATCCTCCCCGCCGACGACTGGGCCGCCTCCTCGGCGACGGAGAGGAGGCTGGAGGAGCTGGTCGAGGATGGACTGCTACGGCCGAGGATGAGTCGGTCATGGCCGGAGTGGATTGCGCCGTCACCCGACCACCGGGAGTCGGCACCCCCCGAGGGATACGTGGTCAGCTTCATTTGCTTCCACGAGCGGGGGTTCGGCGTTCCGGCGACCACCTTCATGCGCGCGCTCCTCCACTACTACTGAGTGGAGCTGCACCACCTTGCCCCCAACGCCGTTGCGCAGGCCGCCATCTTCGCGGCGGTCTGTGAGGGCTACCTAGGGGTGGAGCCGCAGTGGAATCTGTGGATCCACCTTTTCAAGGCAGAGCTCTTCGCAAAGAAGGCGGGGGAGAAAGGGCTTTGGTGCACAGTTCGAGCGAGGAGCTGCGTCCTGCAGGTGAGGTCAGGTTGGGCAGATCTGTACATCCTGGCCCATCTCATCTCCTCGAACAGCGGTTGGCACGACGGCTAGTTCTACCTCCGCAACGACGAGAGTCAGTTGCCGAGGTACACCGGCCGGGTGCTAACCGCCCGAGAGGAGAACTGGACCTACGGAGTCCCGGAGGCCGAGAAGCCGCATCTAGATCCGCTGCTGGCGGCGCTGCAGCAGCTCCGTCTGCGGGGCTTGACAGCGGCGGCGGTGGCCACGGCGTTTCACCGGCGCAGGGTGATGCCGCTGTGCCAGCGTCGCCTCCGCCTCGACCAGATGACTCCAGAGGCGCCACTGGAGGGGAGCTGGATGTCACACGAGTCCCTCACCCTCGAGGAGGTCCTTCGGCGGGCACGCCGGATGGTGGGGAACTTCAAGGTGGACAAGGTCGGCAAGGTCCCCATGCGACCTACCCAGGGGTTCGAGCCCGTGGTAAGTGTCTTTGGCTGGTACGTTCGTTTGTTTCGTTTATTTTTGGATTCCTCTGATTTAGTCGAGGCCGATGCGCAGGATCTGTCTGCGTTGCGGGAGACGCGGCCGCCAGTCCCAGAAGACCGGCCCGCCCAGGAGGCTCGACGCCAGCACGCGTCCCAGCAGAAGCAGACCAAGGAGACGGCCAAGAAGCGGCAGATCCGCACGGCCAAGGAGAAGGAGGCGCTGAAGAAACTTCGGCGACAACAGTCCCTCGACGGGCTCCCCCTCGCAGAGTCTCCCTCCGAGATGGTCTCGGGGGAGGATGATGACGGCAGCGACGGGGATGACGACGACGCCCTGTCGCAGTACGACGCCGCGACTGGCCTGGGGGACCTCCCCGACATTCGCCCGCTGTTGGAGCCCGTCGGGGGGTCGTCCTCCTCGGTCGTGGTGGTCAAGGAGACGGGGGAAGAGGCAGGCAAAGGGACGGACCCCTCGATGGGAGGGGCCGCCCCATCCCAGACCCTACAGGAGGGGTCAACGGGACTGCCCCCACCAGCCGAGGCCCCGCAGGCTTAGCCGGCGGCTGGAGCAGTGGTACCGGCGTCGTCGACGGCGGCGCCGCCGGCAGGCGTGAGGACCCGAGGCCAGTTGGCCTCGGAGGCGCAGAAGACCCGAGGCGGCCCTCCAGTCAGGGCCCCAAGGAGCACCCGGGCCGCTGGGGAACCGGCCGCAAGGCCGCCGCAGGCTGCGCCGGGAGGCTCGGATCGGTCGGGGTCGAGGCCCTTGGTGCCGCTTTCCGGGTAAGGATCCGCACTTCTGCTTTTTTAACCTTTCCTTGGTATTGTTTTCCGACGTTTCTCATTGTTTCGCAGGTTCAAGCAGAAGACGAAGCTGATGGGGCCGACCCCCGCAAAGTCGCTCCGGGCGAGCGCCGTCGTCATTAATCGGACGATGGCGCAGGACGCCGACTGGATCCAGAGGCTTCAGGCCGCGAAGGAGCGCCTGAAGCAGCAGGAGGCGGCAGCCCAGGCGGAGGCAGGCGCCTCGACGGTCGCCGGTTCTGACCCCGCCACACAGGGGTTAGGACCGGTGGAGGTGGTGGCGCCCAGCATGGGTGGGGCGGAGCCCGGGTCGTCGTCGACCGTCTAGGCGACTGTCGAGGCTACGACGGCCGAAGCATCCGTCCGCGACGCGGAGCGGGCGGATGTAGACATAGTTATGGAGGAGGCCCCGCCGGCGGTGGGATAGGAGGCGGCGCAGCCGGGAGAGCTGCAACCACAGTGAGACATGCCGGCGGAGCCGGCGGCTATGGTGGAGGGTGGGGTCGACGAGCCCCTGCCTAAGGTCCCAGAGGGAGAGGTGCCGGTGGTCGAGGGGCCGGCCCCAGCAGAAGAGTCGACGCCAGCCACGGTCGACCTCACCCTCGACGACTCCCCCCTAGACAAGGGGAAGCAGGTGGTGGGAGTCGAGGGGGTCGAGGCCGTGGACCAGGCTGGTCCCTCGGCGGTGGTTGGTGAGGCCAGAGCCGCGGGTGAGGCCGGTCCTTCCGTGGGACCGGAGAACGCCCCGGCCGGACCGTCGTCCGAGTGGCCGGACCTCGCCGCGCTGGCCCTAGTGTGGGCGGAGGAGGAGATACCGCGCTGGGAGGGACCGTCCCTCGAATTCAGGGACGCTTCCAACCCTGGCGCGGACCCGGTCTTCGCCCTAAACGATAGAGACGAGGTGCACCACTGGGAGTACCTCGAGGGCCTCCGTCGACACATGGATCGATCACTCCGTGTGGTGATGGAAGCCATGCAACGAGGCATGCGGGATGCCACAGAGGTATGTTTTGGCTTATCCTTAGTTTCGCTATCCTTCCGCTGTCTCCCTTTTTCTCGGTTCTCAGTCTTTTTGGTTTTTTCGAACCATGATCAGGAGCTCAAGGAACGCTCCCGCCGCAAGTCGCTCTTCATTCGGAATGAGAGCGGCGTGTGGGCGGCGCTTGCCCGGCAACGGGCTCTGGTCGAGGAGGCCAACAAATGGCTTTCTGATCAGAGTGCCGAGATGGCCGAGCTGCGCATCGCCTACGCGGCGGTGAAGGAGGAGGCGATGCAGGCCTGGGCGACCGAGGCCGTGGTGCGTGAAGATGCGACCAAGGCTCGGGAGGAGGCAGCCTAGGCCCGCAAGGACGTCGAGCCCCTGTCGGCACGGGTGAAAGAGCTTGAGGAGGACGTCTCTCTGGTCAGCCATCAGCGTGACGCCCTCAATGTCCAGATTGGGCAGGTCACCGCTCGCTTCGGCGCCCTGAAGGACGAGATCGCGGCGCTGAGCGGGGCCGTTCAAGAGAAGGACGCGGCTCTTCAGACCGCCCGCCAGGAGATCGAAGCGCTGAGGGTGACCGTTCGTGACAGGGACGACGCTCTCCAAGGGCTCAAAAGGACGTGCGGGGGGCTCCGTGACGAGGTCGTGGGCTTGCAAACCCATACCGAGGGTAAGTATGGGTGTTACGGCCACGGCGTCGAGGCCCCGTATTAGTATTAATTTAGTTTATTATGTTTCAGAGCTGGAGAGGGAGCAGCGGGTGGCTCAGGCGGCGGCCAATTCCTTCTAGAGCCTCCTCGAGGCCGAGACCCAGCGAACACAGATGCTCCAGGGCGCGATCACCTCCGTGTGCGACGGCCTGGGGGTCGAGCCCGACGCCGACCGGGGAGGACGCCCTGGGGAACTCCTTCGTCCGCCGGATGGCGGCGCTGGGCTGCCTCATCCGGGAAAGGATACGGGGCAGCCTCCACCACGGCGTGAAGAGGGCACTGGCCATTGTTCGGTCTGGGTTTGTGTTCGACATGGAGCTTGTTGCTGAAGGCTTCATCACCGACCCGGACCAGACAGACGAGGAGAACGAGGATGCCTGCCTGGATCTGATCGGAGCTGCCGAGGAGCCTGGGAGCCGCCTGGCCTCACTTTTCGAAGCCGAGGTGGTTTCGCCTGCCGACGACGAGGGCCTGTGAGCCAAATCTGGGCGCAAAGGCCCGTGTAATAAGTTAGTATTTTGAATTTTGGTCGTGGTGGCCTCGGAGGCCTTAAAAAACTCAGAACGTAAACCTTGCGCTGGTTATTTAAGTTTTGTTCGAGCTTTTCTTCCCTTTGTTGCTTGAATCACCTTTTTGCATGATTTACTTAGCACGCCGTCGTGCCTTTGAGCGTAAGGGAGTGAGTGGAGGTACCGTAGCCTTGGAGGCGTAAGTGATCTCGCGGCTCGACTGCCCTTGAACTCTAGGGTGCTCTTGCGGCCTCATAGATCGCGTAAGAACCTGATTTAAGCGACGAGGGGTGTATTCCTTTTCAAAGTTATGAACCGCCATTAAGTCTACTTATCGTGCGGTCATGCCCCTAGGCGTGAGGGGTAGCGGAGGTACCGTAGCCTCGGAGGCGTAAGCGATCTCGCGGCTCGAGAGCCCCTTTGAGCCTTAGGGCATTCTCGCGGCGTTGTTGACTTAAGAGGTAGTTCTTCAACTTTGAAAAAGAGTACAAGTTTTTTCGGGGACTGGGGGGTTCCCCCCTTGTAGCCCCCGAGGGAGGGTCGATTCTGGGGGAACAGAGTCGATCCTTCCTCATTGTTTGTAAAATGAAAGTTTGAACATCGCTGTATTCTTTATTGATGAGATTGAAAAGAAATTACAGAGCCTCGAGGCTTTTTAAGGGAAAAAGCGACGTAGCTGTTCAATGTTCCAAGCGTTGGTGAGGATTTCACCCTTCTCATTGGATAGCTTGTAGGTGCCCGGCTTTAGTACTTCTGTGATGATGTATGGTCCTTCCCATGGTGGCGTGAGCTTGTGCCGTCCCTTGGTGTTCTGGTTTCGCCGCAGCACCAAGTCGCCGACGTTGAGGTCACGCTTGCGGACATGTCTATCGTGGTAGCGTCGGAGACCCTATTGGTACCTGGCAGAATGCAACAGAGCCACATCTCGGGCTTCCTCGAGCTGGTCGAGGGCGTCCTCTCTTGCGACGTTGTTATTTCTTTCGTTGTAGGCCTTTAGCCTTGGGGACCCGTATTCTATGCCGGTGGGGAGCATAGCCTCAGACCCGTAGACTAAGAAGAACGGAGTGAACCCCATGGCTCGACTCGGCGTTGTTCTTAGGCTCCATAGGACCGAGGGGAGCTTGGCAGCCCATCTCTTCTCATGTTTGTTTAGCTTGTCAAAGATTCTAGGTTTCAGGCCTTGCAGGACCATGCCATTGGCACTTCCACTTGGCCATTCGTTTTTGGATGAGCAACGGCCGACCAGAGCACACAGATGTGGTGGTTGTCGCAGAAATCCAAAAACTTCTTACCAGTAAACTGGGTGCTATTGTCCGTGATGATACAGTTGGGAACCCCAAAGCGGTGGATGATGTCAGTGAAAAAGAGCACAGCTTGCTCGGACCTGATGCTGGTGATAGGGCGGGCCTTGATCCACTTGGAGAATTTGTCGATGGCAACGAGTAAGTGGGTGAAGCCGCCGGTTGTCCTTTTCAAAGGCCCGACAAGGTCAAGCCCCCAAACGGCGAATGGCCACGTGATGGGAATGGTTTGCAGGGCGTGTGCTGGAAGATGGGTTTGTCTTGCATAGTACTGGCAACCTTTGTAGGAGCGTACTAGCTTGACAGCGTTGGAGACCGCGGTCGGCCAATAGAATCCTTGTCAGAAGGCATTTCCGACAAGGGTTCGAGGCGCTGCGTGGTGACCGCAAGCCCCCGAGTGTAGATCGTCGAGCAGGTCTCTGCCTTCCTCGTTTGTGATGCAATGTTGGAGGATGCCAGTAGGGCTGCGCCGGTACAGCTCCTTACTGTCGCCAAAGATCACAAAGGTTTTGGCCCGGCGAGCGATCCGTCGAGCCTCGGTCTTATCTGAGGGGAGGTCCCCTCGGATGAGATGGTCGAGGTACGGAACGCGCCAGTCAGGCTCAGGGTTGGGTGGCGAGGTCAAGCCTTCCACCTGCATGGCTTCAGCCCCGGTCGAGGGGGCTTCTGCCTCAGGTGGGGGGGGGTCGAGTGACGTCCTGTCGACCCCTCTGTCTGGCCCAAGGTTGATGGATGGCTGCCGGAGATCTTTCACGAAAACGTCTGGTGGAACCGTAGTTCGACTGGACGCGATTTTCGCCAATTCATACGTGCGATGTGGTTGAGCTCGAGGCCGTGAAACTTGTCCTCGAGGCGCCGCACCTCTTGGCACTAGGCTTCCATCTTGGGGTCATGGCAGCTCGAGCTCTTCATGACCTGATCGATCACGAGCTGGGAGTCGCCTCGAACGTCAAGGTGTCAGACCCCGAGCTCGATGGCAATTCTCAGCCCTGTGACGAGCGCCTCGTATTCAGCGACGTTATTTGACGCAGGAAAATGAAGCCGGATGACGTAGCGCATGTGAACCCCGAGGGGCGAGATGAAGAACAAACCCGCGCCTACTCCTGTTTTCATCAATGACCCATCAAAGTACATGGTCCACAGCTTAGCTTAGAGCTGTGCAGGGGGGAGTTGGGTGTCAGTCCACTCAGCCAGGAAGTCTGCTAATACCTGTGACTTAATAGCTTTGCACGGCGCATAATATAGGGTCTCGCCCATGAGCTCGACTGCCCACTTGGCAATTCTACCCGAGGCTTCCTGGTTCTGGGCTATCTCTCCCAAGGGGAAAGAAGAAACCACAGTTACTGGGTGACCCTCGAAGTAGTGACGGAGTTTGTGCCGTGTCAAGACGACGGCATATAGCAGCTTCTGGATTTGCGGGTATCGTACCTTGGTTTCCGAGAGTACCTCGCTAATGAAATAGACCGGCCTCTGGACGAGCAAGGCGTGTGCTTCCTCGGCCCTCTCGACAACCAAGGCCGCGCTGACTACTTGTGTTGTCGCGGCGACATAAAGTAGAAGCGGCTCTCCTAGGGTCGGAGAGACGAGAATTGGTGAATTAGAGAGTGTAGCCTTGAGCTTTGCAAGAGCTTCTTCGGCCTCGAGGGTCCAGGAAAAATGCTCCGATTTCTTCAGGAGGCGGTACAGAGGGAGCGCCTTTTCACCGAGGCGCGAAATGAAACGGCTGAGTGCCGCCAAGTAGCCCGTGATCCTCTGTACGCCCTTCAGATCTCGGATGGGGCCCATCTTGGTTATCGCAGTGATTTTTTCTGGGTTGGCCTCGATGCCACGCTTAGACACGATGAACCCCAAAAGCATACCTCGAGGAACACCAAAAACGCATTTCTCAGGATTGAGCTTGATGTTTTTTGCCCAGAGGCATTTGAACGCAACGTCAAGGTCATTTACCAAATCGTCGGCTTGTTTGGTCTTGACAACGATATCATCGACGTAAGCCTCGACGGTTGGTCCGATGTGTTCCCCAAAAACGTGTTGCATGCATCGCTGGTACGTAGCCCCTGTGTTCCGGAGACCGAAAGGCATCGTAACATAGCAGTACATGCCGAATGGGGTAATGAACGAAGTCGCGAGCTAGTCGGACTCTTTCATTTTTATCTGGTGGTAGCCGGAATATGCATCTAAGAATGAGAGAGTTTCACATCCCGCAGTGGAATCAACGATTTGATCAATGCATGGTAAAGGAAAGGGAACTTTCGGACATGCTTTATTTAAACTAGTATAGTCTACACACATCCTCCACTTCCCACTCTTTTTCTTGACTAATATAGGATTAGCTAGCCATTTAGGATGATGAACCTCCTTGATGAATCCGGCCTCCAGCAGCTTGTGTATCTCCTCACCGATGACCCTGCGCTTCTCCTCGTCGAAGCGGCGCAGACGTTGCTTCACCGGTTAGGATCCGACACGGATCTCCAAGGCGTGCTCAGTGACTTCCCTGGGTATGCCCGGCATATCCGAGGGACTCCACGCAAAGATGTCGACGTTTGCGCGGAGAAAGTCGACGAACACTGCTTCCTATTTGGGATCGAGGGTGGCGCTGATGTTCAGCGCCTTTCCCTTGGGATCAGCAGGGTCGAGGGGCACAAGCTTGACGTCCTCCGCGGGCTCGAAGCTGCCGGCATGGCGCTTTGGGTCGAGAATCTCATTGGCGAGACTGTCGAGGTCCGTAGCCAAGGTCGCCGATTCCAAAACAGCCTCGCCGTGCTCGACGCACTCGACGTCGCACTCATAGGCGTGCTTGTATGAGGGCCCCACAGTGATGACACCATTTAGGCCCGACAACTTGAGCTTGAGGTAGGTGTAGTTCGGGACCGTCATGAACCTGGCATAGCATGGGCGCCCAAGGATAGCGTGGTATGTTCCACGGAATCCGACCACTTCAAAAGTGAGAGTCTTCTTTCTGAAGTTGGACGGTGTGCCAAAGCAGACAGGCAGATCGACCCGGCCGACGGGTTCCGCCCGTTTCCCCGGCACAACACCATGGAAACCCCCAATGCTGGGTTGGAGGCGCGTTCTCTCGACCCCCAGGAGGTCGAGGGTCTGGGCGTAGATAATGTTGAGGCTACTTCCGCCGTCCATGAGTACCTTGGTGAGGCGTGTGTTAGCAATGACGGGATCAACAACAAGCGGGTAGACTCCTGGATTGGGGACGTAATCAGGATGATCATCATGATCGAAAGTGATGGCCATCTCAGACCAGTCAAGGAAGCAGGGGACCGCCGTTTGTACGGAGAAGACCTCACGCCGCTCTCGTTTGCGCTGGCGCGTCGAGAGGCGGGTCGAGGGTCCTCCGTAGATCATGAAGCAATCATGGATCTCGGGGAATCCCCCATCCTTGTCATCACCCTTGGGGTCTTCCTTCTTGTCGTCTTTCTTGACGCCTACGCCCTCGAAGTACCTGCGGAGCATGTGACAATCTTCGAGGTTATGGTTAGTAGGTCCTTTGTGGTAGGGACACGGCTCTTTGAGCATTTTATCGAAGATGCCCCCACCGGGGGGGCCTCAAGGTTTCTTGCGTTCGGTAGCAGCGACAAGCTCATCGGCTGGGGCCTCGAGCTTGCCCTGCTGGCTCTTCTTCTTCTTTCAGTTGTTTCTCTTGGAGCCCCGGCTGGAGCCCGTGGGATCGTCGACCTTTTGTTTCCCTTTGTCCTAGACACCGCCAAAGATGGCACCAACTGCCTCCTCGCCGGCGGCAAAGGTGGTGATGATGTCCATCAGCCCGTTGGCAGTGAGTGGGGTGTTACGACCCAACTCTCGGACCAACTCCTTGCAGGTGGTTTCGGAGAGGAAGGCCATAATCATGTCGGAGTCAGTGACGTTGGGGAGCTCGGTGCGCTGCCTGGAGAAGCGCCGGATGTAATCCCGGAGGGATTCACCCGGTTTTTGTTTGCAACTCCGGAGGTCCCACGAGTTGCCAGGGCGCATGTAGGTCCCTTTGAAGTTTCCCTCGAACACCCTCATGAGATCGTCCCAGTCGTGGATCTGTCGCGGTGGAAGATCCTCGAGCCAGGCTCGAGCGGTGTCGGAGAGGAACAAGGGGGAGTTGTCGGATGATGACCCGGTCATCGGTGGCCCCGCCCAGCTGACACGCCAAGCGGAAATCAGCGAGCCAAAGTTCGGGTTTGGTCTCGCCGTTGTACTTGGTGAGAGTCGTGGGAGGGCGAAACCGAGCCGGGAGTATCGTCTCGTGGATGGCCTTACTGAAGACCCGAGGACCCAGAGGCTCGGGTGAAGGGCTGTGATCTTCCGAGCTGTCGTAGCGTCCGCCCCTGTGCACACGATAACCTCGAGCCACACCATCATCGTGCTTGCACGTGCGGCGCTCGACGATGTTACCACGGGTGTCTCGAGGTTCGTGATCATCAGCGAGGTGCTCGGGGACAGGCGCCGCCCGGTTTCGCCGGGCAGGCTCAGGATGAACCAAGGCCTCTCTCTCGTGTCGGGAGGGCTCGACGAGCTGCTCCGAGGCTGGCTCACGCCGCCTCGAGGCAGAGCTCTCGGCCTGCTACATAGCAGCGGTCTCGAGGAGTTCTCGGATTTCAACTCGAGCCCGACGGGCGTCGGGGTTTGACGGCTCGGGCATGTTGCGGAGAAGCATGGCGACGGCGACGACGTTTTGGCTGGCTCGAGCGAAAACTGGGGGATCGACCACCCGATCCTCGTCGATGCGATGATTGACGTCGCGAGCCCTCTCGCGAACTCTCTCGCCAAGCGCGTGTGCCGCACGCTCACGCTCGAGGGTTTGTAGGTGCAGGTTTTCTCGTTCCTCGTCGAGCCTGTTCTGCAACTCGCGGATTTGCTCGAGCTGCATTCCTTGATCCGCAAGGAATTGAGCCTCGTCCCATTCGGCAGGGAGCTCGACATGAGGTGGCGTGTGCCTTCCTTCGACTGGTTCTTCGTCCCCCGACTCCGACGTGCTTTCAACGTCGATGTTAAAGCATTCGTGGGTCAAATCGTAGGTGTCGTCAACCGAGTCGGAGTCGGGGGCGCCGAAGTAGTAGTATGACGGGGGAATGTGAGGTCGTTGCAAACCACCTCCGCGGTTGCGACGCTGAGAAGCGGTCACACGGGGTTCTGTTTCTGGGGTCTTCGTGGAGTGCAGATAATCAAAAGCCGGTGTGGATGCAACGAGGTCCAGAGTGGAGCGTAGATGGTGCCTGGGGAGTTCCTCGTAAGCACTCATGCTAGTGCCGGGCAACCGAGTCTAGCCCAAATGGGAATGGTGATGGAGACGTCGCTGCCTGTGTCGGAGTGGTTGATCCGGGCAGTGGTGGTGTCTCACCGGACAGGGGAGTGGCGGAATTCTCCGTCGGCATCTTACCCTCAGCCAAGCTCATCCTACCCAGACCCTCAACAAGGAAATCTGGGTTGGCGTCTGTAAGGTCCAAATGGCTAGAGGGGGGTGAATAGCCTATTTAAAATTCTACAAGCTTCACTAAATAACCACGTCTAGCACTAGCTCAACTATACTATGCAAGCCACCTATACAATTCTAGTGAAGCAAGGTTATGATCTCTAATACACACCAAAGACTAAGTCACTAAGCTACTTACTCCTATGTGATAAAAGCTACACTAAGCAAACTACACTAGGAATAGTACAAGAAAGTAAAGAGCAAGTGACTTGATTCTTATACCAACGATGTAGAGAAGTAATGCACTCGAAGAATCAATCATAAGAGAAATCCTCGGCAAAGAGATGACACAAGATTTTTACCGAGGTTCACTTGCTTCCCGGCAAGCTACTCCTCGTTGTGGCGATGCACCCACTTGTCGGTTCACGAGCTAATCGACTATCAAGAGTCGAGCCCTCGGAGGGCGCCGCACAACCGCACACAAGATGGGGATCCTCCAAGCCACGAGCTTCACTAGAGTATCCAATTTGCGAACTCCCACGGGGAAGGATCAAGAACCCCTTACAACACTTGGTGAGGGCTCCAACAATCTCCAATTGCGAGCTCAATCACCTCCGCTGCTCCAAGCCGTCTACCGTGTCGGGAAACACGGAAGAGTAACAAGAAATCCGCAGCAACTCGAAGATCAAGTGCCTCTAGAATGCAACTCTCAAGCAATGCACTTGAATCTCACTCAATCTCACTCAAGATGTGCAACTATGCAAAGAGATGAGTGGAGGGGTTGTTCTCTAGCTCAAAGGATGTCTCTAGGTCTCAAAATGTGCAAGAGTTGCCCTCAAACCCCGGACATCCTCTATTTATAACGAAGGGGTACGCAGCTAGCTGTTACGGATGACGCAGCAAAAATCGCGCTGACCGGACGCTCCGGTCAGGGTGACCGGACGCGTCCGGTCACTACCAGACAACCGTGAACAGAGCGAACCCCAAACCCCTTACTACCGCTCAAACACCACCGCCTTCGCAAATGTGCTAACACCACCAAGTGTACACCACAATGTGCATGTGTGTTAGCATTTCACAAACATTTTCCAAGGCGTTATGTTAGCTCTCAACTAGATCCTAATGCATATGCTCAAGACATTGATCTAGTGGCACTTGATTCCCGAGCTAACCGTGATTGCCCCTCTTGATAGTCGGCTATGTATCCTAAATCCGGTCAATCACTTCTCTACTCAACTTAGACCGGCAAAAGAAAAAATCCTATGGTTATACCTTTGCCTTGCGCTCTTAGATCCTTCTCTTCCATTTGATCATCATGTCCATCATTTTATGTGCATCTCCACCATGATCGTCATTTCATGTCCATGCACCAATTCTTTGTGATCTTGTGGCCACCATTCCTTGCCACGTACACCTTCATCACGTGTGTTGCTTATGCCTAACTCAAAACACTTAACGCATGGCATTAGCAACTTGGTGTCATTAATTACCAAAACCAAACTTGGGCTTTCAATCTCCCCCTTTTTGGTAATTGATGACAACCATCACAAAGATATGAAATGAAATCATTTTTCAATTTCGATAGTATTAGCTCCCCCTACATATGTGCTTCCATGAGTTTGGTTCAATTGTGCACATATGTATGGATTAGAATTTTGGGAGAGTTACTACTATCAAATTGATGCTAAGGTATATAGAATGGACCTTTGAAGCGTGATACCAATCGGAGTTGCCTTTATATACCATCCTTAGCATCGATGTAGCTAGACACCACTTGTAATTCATCACTTGTAAAGATCACAAACACTAAAGTACCCCGTGAGATCAATATTATAAGCAAAGGTGTCTAGATACCACTTGTAAAGCTACTCACAACAAATCATCATTCAAGTTCTAATTCTAGCAATCACCATACAAACATGAATATGAATTTAAGCTTTGCAATGCAACAATTCATCATGTTAATGCACATACAAATGCAACAAATAATTCATGAGCTTGCTCCCCCTACTTGTGTTCTCAATTTTTAATTGATCCCTTTCCAATGTCATTCTTTCCCCCTTTGCAACTTATCTTTTTAACTTTGTGACTTTTCTATCTTTGTGACTTTTCTCTCCCCCTTTGTCAACAATCACCAAAAAGGTGCCAATGTTAGTGAGAGTTAAGTCAATTAATATGAGGGGGTCAAAATTATGGTTCAATCTAGATCACTTGCCTAGAATATGTAATTCGGTTTGATCCAAGGACAAGCTTCTTCACACCTCATAAAGTATAAGGGTTATCTTGACCATGTTGAATTACACATCATGAGCTCATTTTCTAGATTCAACACTAGGTTTGCAAGCCCACAAACATGTCATATGCTACCACTAGATCAATCAAAACATAGAAGCAATAGTGGTACCATATATACATTAAACTCATTTGATTTTCGTGAATGAGCCTATTTGTCATGCAAATATGTCTATATGTTCTAAACATGTCCTTAGCAAAGTATGGATGATATGCCAAACAACTTTACCTTGCTATGTCGGAGGAGAGGCATGTCATATAAGAATGTGGGGGTGCACTCATCTCAAGTTAGAGAAGTCAAGTATGTTCAATTCATTCTTCAACTTGTAAAATCTTTTCTCAAGTGGCTTTGTGAATATGTCGGCTAGTTGATTTTCGGTGCCAATGCTTTCAATGCTAATATCACCCTTTTGTTGATGGTCTCTTATGAAGTGATGCCTTATGTCAGTGTGCTTCGTTCTTAAATGTTGAACCGGATTTTGTGTCATCTTGATAGCACTTTCATTGTCACAAAACAATGGTACATTCTTGAACTTAATTCCAAAGTCATTCAAGGTAGCTTTCATCCAAAGCAATTGTGCACAACAACTACCGGCACTAATGTATTCGGCCTCGGCAGTAGATAGTGCAACACTATTTTGTTTCTTTGATGACCATGAAACAAGAGACCTTCCAAGCAATTGACAAGTGCCATTTGTGCTCATTCTATCAATCTTGCATCCACCATAGTCGGAGTCTGAATATCCAATCAACTCAAAATTAGACCCCTTTGGAAACCATAGTCCAACATCATGAGTGCCCTTAAGATATCTTAATATCCTCTTGGTTGCTTTCAAGTGACTTTCTCTAGGTGAAGCTTGATATCTTGCACACTTGCACACACTAAACATCACATCCGGCCTCGAAGCGGTGACATAGAGCAAACTTCCAATCATAGACCAGTATTGCTTTTGATCTACCATGTTGCCACTAGCATCAACACCCAATTGATCATTTGTGCCCATTGGTGTACTCATTTGCTTAGCATCTTGCAATCCAAACTTCTTGATCATGTCCTTGATGTACTTCCCTTGACTTACAAAAGTGCCATTCTTCATTTGCTTGATTTGAAGTCCAAGAAAGTAACTAAGCTCTCCAATCATAGACATCTCAAACTCTTTTGCCATCATATTTCCAAACTCTTCACAAAAATCTTGATTGGTTGATCCAAAGATAATGTCATCCACATAAATTTGCAACACAAACAAGTCATTTCCAAGCTTCTTGGTGAAGAGAGTGGTGTCAACCTTTCCTATCTTGAACCCTTTAGAGAGAAGAAAGTCCCTTAACCTCTCATACCATGCTCTAGGTGCTTGCTTCAAACCATACAATGCCTTCTTTAGCTTGAAAACATGGTTGGGCTTCTTGTCATCTTCAAAACCGGGAGGTTGCTCAACATAAACTTCTTCATTGATGTAGCCATTGAGAAATGCACTCTTGACATCCATTTGATAGAGCTTGATGTTGTGTGCACAAGCATATGCTAATAAGATTCTAATTGCCTCCAATCTTGCAACCGGTGCATATGTCTCTCCAAAGTCAAGACCCTCAACTTGAGTATATCCTTGTGCTACCAATCTTGCTTTGTTTCTCACAACCATACCATCTTGATCTTGCTTGTTTCTAAAGACCCATTTGGTGCCAATTACATTGTAGTTCTTCGGCCTTTCAACAAGTTCCCAAACTTGATTTCTAGTGAAGTTGTTTAGCTCTTCATGCATGGCATTTACCCAATCGGAATCTTTCAAAGCATCTTCTATTTTCTTAGGTTCTTCAAGTGACACAAATGAGTAGTGCTCACAAAAGGATGCTAATCTTGATCTAGTTTGAACACCACTTTGAATTCCACCAATGATTTGATCCAATGGATGATCCCTTGCAATACTAGTAGGTTGGAGTATTGGGAGTTGATTGCTTCCACTTGTTTGACCTTGAACTTGAGCTTCATCATGAGAACCACTAGAGCTTGCTTGATTTGTGTCAATTTGCACACTTTGGTTGATCACATGAATATCATCATCATCAACTTGCCTTGGCCTAACATCACCAATGTCCATGTTTCTCATTGCATTTACCAATTGGTCTCCTCTCACATCATTAAGGTTTTGAGCTTCATTTTGAGATCCTTGGGTTTCATCAAACTCAACATCATGAACTTCTTCCAAGGTGCCATTTGTGAGATTCCAAACTCTATATGCTTTGCTTGTGGTAGAATAGCCAAGTAAGAACCCTTCATCACATTTCTTTTCAAACTTGCTCAATCTAGTGCCTTTCTTGAGAATATAGCATTTGCAACCAAACACTCTAAAGTATGCAATGTTGGGCTTTCTTCCATTCAATAGCTCATATGGTGTCTTTTCAAGCTTCCCATGGCAATAGAGACGGTTGCTACAATAGCAAGCCGTGTTGATAGCTTCACTCCAAAATGAATGACTCACATTGTATTCACTAATCATTGATCTAGCCATGTCAATCAAAGTTCTATTCTTCCTTTCAACTACACCATTGGATTGAGGAGTGTATGTTGGAGAGAATTGATGTCCAATACCGAGATCATCACACAATTCCTTAATTCTTGTGTTCTTGAACTCACTACCATTGTCACTTCTAATCTTCTTGATGGTAGTCTCAAACTCATTTTGCACTCTCTTGACAAAAGATTTGAATAGATCATGTACATCACTCTTGTCATAAAGAAAGAACACCCAAGTGTATCTAGTGTAGTCATCAACAATCACAAAACCATACGTGTTGCCACCAATGCTAGTGTATGTTGTTGGCCCAAACAAGTCCATGTGCAATAGCTCAAATGCCTTTGATGTGCTCATTTCACTCTTACTAGGATGTGTATTTCCAACTTGTTTGCCGGCTTGACAAGCACTACATGGTTTATCCTTTTCAAAAGTCACATCTTTCAAGCCTCTAACTAAGTCATGCCTCAAAAGTTTGTTCAATTGTTTCATTCCAACATGACCAAGCCTTCTATGCCATAACCAACCCATACTAGATTTGCTAAGCAAGCATGATGTCAATTGTGTCTCACTATCATTGAAGTCAACCAAGTACAAGCTACCATGTCTAAATCCTTTGAATATCAAATTTGATCCATCAACACTTATAACTTCAACATCATCGCTACCAAATATGCACTTGAAACCAAGATCACAAAGTTGTGCCACCGATAAAAGATTGAAATCCAAGCTCTCAACTAGCAACACATTAGATATGCTCATATCATTTGAGATAGCAATTTTACCAAGCCCCTTGACCTTGCCTTTCTTGTTATTGCCGAAAGTGATAGCATCAAAACCACCATTTTGACTTGTATCAATTGATTTGAACATACAAGAATCCCCGGTCATATGTTGAGTGCACCCACTATCAAGCACCCAATGCCTTCCTCCGGCTTTGTAATTGACCTATAAGATAAGATCAATTCTTTTTAGGTACCCAAACTTGTTTGGGTCCTCCAAGGTTAGTGACCAAGCTCTTTGGTACCCAAATGGCTTTCTTCTTTGAGCCCATCCATGGTGCACCAATGAACTTAGCATGAACACCATTTGTACCCTTGGTAAGTATATAGAAAGAATCAAACTTAATTGAGGATACATTAGCATTGGATTTCTTGTTCATGCAATGTTGCTCTATGTGACCAACTTGCTTGCAACTTTTGCAATAGCTACCATTGTTCTTCACAAAACGAGTCTTGTGAGGAGCAAAAGCGGCCTTGCCTTTCTTGGGGTTATAGCCCAATCCCTCTTTGTAGAGAGAAGCTCTTTGGCTACCCAAGCACATAAGCAAGTGGTCCTCACCACCATAAGCCTTAGCTAAGGTGTGATTGAGCTCTTTTACCTCCTTCTTGAGATTTTCATTCTCAACTATTAGTGTGGAGTCACAAGTGAAACCGTCACTACTAGATAAGGATGATGTAGATGAGCTACACGAAGGGTTAGTGGGAGCAACAATAATAGGCTTATGACAAGATTCATCAATTATATCATAGGATATGCCTATGTTGCAAGTTTTAGCTTTCTCAACATTAGTTGGCATGTTTTCACATTTTTCAACTAGAGAGGAATGAGCTTCTTCAAGCTTAGTGTGAGACTTTTGAAGCTTCTTATGGTCTACCTTTAGACTCTCATAAGATGCCCTAAGCTCATCAAGTTCTTGCATAAGATTTTTCTTTTCCTTAAGCAAGCCCTTGCACTCCTTTCTAGATTCTTTAAAATGTTGAGTGCAATCTTCTAGCATAGTGATTAGTTCATCTTTAGTGAATTCTTCTTCATCACTATCACTATCACTAGCATTATCATGATCACTCTCATCATCGGATGATACCTTAGAGGCCTTAGCCATGAAGCACGATGGAGTGTCGAAGAGGGAGACCTTCTCTTGGATGGCAATGCTAGCATGTCCCTTCTTCTTGCTCTTATTGTCATCCTCATCATCACTTGAGGAATCATCACTATCCCATGTAGCAACATGAGAGTCATTCTTCTTTTTATGAGAGCTCTCCTTCTTTTCTTGCTTCTTCTTTTGCTTCTTCCTCTCCTTCTTGATAGCATCTTCATCATCACTATCATAAGGACACTTTGCAATGAGATGGTCCTTGCTATGGCATCTAAAACATCTCATGGTATGCTCATTCTTCTTGGATGAGTTCTTCCTCCTTCTTGCACGAAAGCCCTTCTTCTTCATGAATTTGCCAAATTGCTTGACAAAAAGAGTCATCTTCTCATCAATGTCATCACTATCACAAGAGCTTGAGTCTTCATCACTTGATGATTCAATCTTGGATTTGCCCTTGGATGTGGTGGCTTTGAATGCCACACTCTTCTTCTTCTCATCATCCTTCTTCTCATTTTCCTTCTTCTTCTTCTTGACCAATTCATCCTTCTCATCATCTTCTCTATATGAATCATCGGTCATTACTTCTTGAAATATTTGTTGAGGAGTTGAATCCTTCAATGTAGTCCTCACTAGCACGGTGATCAATGTATCAAATCTCTTGGGCAAGCTTCTCAAGAACTTCATAGAGAATTGGTTGTCCTTGACCTCCTCACCAAGTGCCTTGAGCCCATTGACAATGACTTGCAATCGATGAAACATTTCTGGTACACTTTCATCATCTTGCATCTTGAAGCTTGAAAATTTTTCTTGCAAGATATATGCTTTAGCGGTCTTTGTGCCTTCGGTGCCCTCAAATGTTTCTTCAAGCTTGGCCCAAGCATCATGTGCAACTTCTATGTTCTTCACTTGCTCAAATATCTTATCATCTAATGCCTCATGAAGAGCACTAATTGCAATGTCATTGCATTGGAGCTTCTTCTCTTCCACCGGTGTAGGTGCTTCCGGATTAGCAACCTCAAATTTTGTTTCGGTGACCTTCCACACTTCTCTATTGATTGACTTGAGGTGTGCGGTCATCTTAACCTTCCAATATGCATATTTTGTGCCATCAAAGTGAGGTGCCTTCTTGGTGTTGTTGATGTGCAAACTTAATTGAGCCATTTCTTCACCGGAGGTTGTTAAGCCTTAATCAAACGGTGCCTCGGCTCCGATACCACTTGTAAGGTCCAAATGGCTAGAGGGGGGGTGAATAGCCTATTTAAAATTCTACAAGCTTCACTAAATAACCACGTTAGTATAAAAGATGGCTAAGCTAATTCTAGCACTAGCTCAACTATACTATGCAAGCCACCTATACAATTCTAGTGAAGCAAGGTTATGATCTCTAATACACACCAAAGACTAAGTCACTAAGCTACTTACTCCTATGTGATAAAAGCTACACTAAGCAAACTACACTAGGAATAGTACAAGAAAGTAAAGAGCAAGTGACTTGATTCTTATACCAACGATGTAGAGAAGTAATGCACTCGAAGAATCAATCACAAGAGAAATCATCGGCAAAGAGATGACACAAGATTTTTACCGAGGTTCACTTGCTTCCCGGCAAGCTACTCCTCGTTGTGGCGATGCACCCACTTGTCGGTTCACGAGCTAATCGACTATCAAGAGTCGAGCCCTCGGAGGGCGCCGCACAACCGCACACAAGATGGGGATCCTCCAAGCCACGAGCTTCACTAGAGTATCCAATTTGCGAACTCCCGCGGGGAAGGATCAAGAACCCCTTACAACACTTGGTGAGGGCTCCAACAATCTCCAATTGCGAGCTCAATCACCTCCGCTGCTCCAAGCCGTCTACCGTGTCGGGAAACACGGAAGAGTAACAAGAAATCCGCAGCAACTCGAAGATCAAGTGCCTCTAGAATGCAACTCTCAAGCAATGCACTTGAATCTCACTCAATCTCACTCAAGATGTGCAACTATGCAAAGAGATGAGTGAAGGGGTTGTTCTCTAGCTCAAAGGATGTCTCTAGGTCTCAAAATGTGCAAGAGTTGCCCTCAAACCCCGGACATCCTCTATTTATAACGAAGGGGTACGCAGCTAGCCGTTACGGACGACGCAGCGAAAATCACGCTGACCGGACGCTCCGGTCAGGGTGACCGGATGCGTCCGGTCACTACCAGATAACCTTGAACAGTGCGCGTCAGAACTAGCCGTTGCCCTGACCGGACGCGCCCCAACGTCTGACCGGACGCGACAGTGCCAGCGTCCGGTCGTGTTCCAGTAAGCACCCGACGAGACCGGACGCGTCCGATCGCACGTGACCGGACGCGCCGCGCGTCCGATCAGCACTCCGCTCCTCTGGACGCCTGACCGGACGCTCCGGTTCCGTGAGGGACCGGACGCGCCGGTCGCGCGCTCTCCTTCTGCGCACAAGTGAACTGACCGGACGCGCTGGTCAGGTCAGACCAGCGTCCGATCACAAACCCTAGTGCCTGCACTGCGTTGAACTGACCGGACGCGTCCGGTCAAACCGAGACCGCGTCCAGTGCAGCGTCCGGTCACCACAGTGACCGCCGTTCGCCTCCGTTACTTTTCCGACTTCCGGCGCAGTGGAAAATAGGCATTTTATTTCCTCAAAAACGCCTGAATCCCGCGCTCGCAAATGTGCTAACACCACCAAGTGTACACCACAATGTGCATGTGTGTTAGCATTTCACAAACATTTTCCAAGGCGTTATGTTAGCTCTCAACTAGATCCCAATGCATATGCTCAAGACATTGATCTAGTGGCACTTGATTCCCGAGCTAACCGTGATTGCCCCTCTTGATAGTCGGCTATGTATCCTAAATCCGGTCAATCACTTCTCTACTCAACTTAGACCGGCAAAAGAAAAAATCCTATGGTTATACCTTTGCCTTGCGCTCATAGATCCTTCTCTTTCATTTGATCATCATGTCCATCATTTTATGTGCATCTCCACCATGATCGTCATTTCATGTCCATGCACCAATTCTTTGTGATCTTGTGGCCACCATTCCTTGCCACGTACACCTTCATCACGTGTGTTGCTTATGCCTAACTCAAAACACTTAACGCATGGCATTAGCAACTTGGTGTCATTAATTACCAAAACCAAACTTGGGCTTTCAGCGTCTGGCTGAGAGGCGCCGGATCGGGGAATCCCACCACCCTCCGTGAGGTGAAGACGACGGTTGCGCCGGGCTCGTCGTCGGGCGGCTCGCGCCTGTCGAGAGCGATGATACCGGTGCAGTGCTCCCCTAGGTTGGGAGAGCTCATAATCCTCGTCGGTCGGGTGCCTGGGCAGGAGGAGGACCATATCGTAGCCATGGCCAAGCGACATGAACTCCAAACTCCCAAACCAGATCACCGTGGCCAACGGGATAGGGCGTTCGGGGTCAGCCATCCAGGAAAGAATGGCGGAAAAGCGACGTTGGCACGCAGCGGGTCCCCTACCTGGCGCGCCAACTGTCGGTGTTCGGTCCCGTGGGGGTCCTAAACCGACGAGTGAGTGCTGCGTGTCCCTATCCTGGATGGTGATGCAAGGAGAACACACGGGGGTTTATCCTGGTTCAGGCAAGAGAAGGCCCTACGTCCAGCGGAGGGAGAGAGCTTTGTATTTCCTTGCACCGAAGTGCTTGTGTAGGGGTTACAAGCTTTGCGAGAGAGGGCGGCGAGCCCAAGTCTCAGAGAAAAAAAAAGAGTACAATGATGATTGCTTGAGATGTTGATCTCTGTCTTGTGTCTTGTCTGTTGCTCGTCTGTCTTCTGTCCGTTGTAGAGCCCCGGCCTGCCTTTTTATAGGGCAAGAGGAGACCAGGACGCCGGGGAGCCTTGAGATGATGTTTTGTCGATCCCTGTTGAGGTGACTATAGCGACGTGCCCTGGGAATGGCCGGCCATCCCTGGACACCATGGTGACGTAGAGGATGAGCCGATGAAATGACCCGGAGCACGGTGCCATACCGTCATTCCTTCCCTGTTGAACCGTGCTGGGCGTCGAGGCCAGGTTGAGGTAGGGTCAAGGTCGGATGGATAAGGTCGAATCCCCGAGATTGCGGAATACAGGCCTTGTCGTATCCTCCCTCGAGGGTGACGGACGGTATACAGTGCGCGGTAAGGTGTGTATAGTGACCGGTTTCACCTCCCATCACGGGATGGGCGGTAAAAACAGTGAGGGCTGACACCGGCATTGCTCCCACGTCGATCCTGGTTGCGACCATGCCGGTAGGTGGTAGTAGGTAATTGCATTAAATGCCCTGACTTCTGTCCTGGGGCAGGTGAATCGAGGGGGTCGAACGTCCTGACGCGGGGTCACGCGAGTCGGAGTTTTTCCGTCGGGCGAACGAGCCTCGTGCGGGACGGAGTGTGGTCGAGGTGCCCTGTCGTGCGGGATGGGGCGCGGTCGAGGCGTTCCCGTCGAGGGTGCCTTGTACGAGTCGGAGCCGGAACGCGGTCGAGGCGCTCCGTCGAGCTGGCCTCGTACGAGACAGAACTGGTATGCGGTTTGAGGTGGGCTGTGTTTTGCTGTGGTTTAGTCGTTTTTGTTTTTTATTATCGATGGATGTGGGTACCCCCATACTATTGGTACCGACGAGGTGCTTCTCTCTGTTTTGGTTTACTTGGCACCAGGGCTTTTAGTATAGGCTATAGCAATTCTTATCGTGCTAATAATTTTTAGATACTTAAAAAACCATACGCACATGATTTGTGGCTAAACATACTTCAGTAATAATCATATATATTTTTGAAATGCCTAAACAATTCGGATCGCAAAGTTCGCTACAGTAATAATCACTGGTGACAGATAAACGAAAGGAGAGCTAGATGCCATACCATCTTCCAGCTGGACCCGTAAACTGGTCGTACCTGGGACCTGGGTGCCATCGTCTCTGTTCCTGTGGAAGTGGGCCCGCGTACGCAGGTAACAGAGCAGAATAGCTCACGTCACGGTAGGTGGGCCCCTGCCGTGAGACCTGGCGGGCAACGGGCATGAAGCTGGCGCTGCACTGCAGCGCACTGCGATCAGCACGAGTACGTGCACCTGTGCGCGACAGCGACCCTAGGGCCACGTTTAGATTACAAATTTTTTTAAACCCGACAAATAGTATCATTTTCGTCTTATTTAGTAAATATTGTCTAATTATGGATTAATTAGGCTCAAAAGATTCATCTCGTAATTTTTAACTAAACTATATAATTAGTTATTTTTTTTACCTATATTTAATACTCAATGCAAGCGGCTAAAAATTGATGTGATAAAGAGAGAGTGAAAAAATCTAAACTTTTGGTGCATCTGATTCGGGCCGCGAGCCCGTTTCCGTTTCACCTCGTGCTCACGCCGAGGCCGAGCGTCGGGTCGGGTCCCTGTCCCTCTCTCCCTGGGCTGCGTACACGCCGCTAACCAACACGAGAATACGCTACACCTCGATGGCTTGTGGGCCCAGCATGCTGCTGCCTCGAGGCCGTGCCCCTCGTCGCTTTGTGCTGGAGGCAGCAGGTACTCCAGCTGTGGCCTGTGGGCCGGCCTCTTGCCCAGTGCCCACGCCTTTTCCTCGCCGGCCCCACTTTGCTTCGCACGAGGGCCATGTTTAGTTGGGCTGCGTTCACTTCTGAAATATTTGGGGGAAATATTCTTGTAGCACTTTCGTTGTTATTTGGCAAAATTTATCCAAATATAAATTAATTAGGCTTAAAAGATTCATCTCGAACTTTACAGACAAACTGTACAATTAGTTATTTTTTTACCTACATTTAATGCTCCATGTATGCGTCCAAAGATTCGATGTGACGGGTGACAGAGGAAATATTTTGGGAAGTGAACACAGCCTTGGCTCCAAAATTCAAAAAGTTTTCCAGATTCCTTGCCACATCGCATATGCCGGCATATGTATAGAGTATTAAATGTAGGTAAAAAAATAATTAATTGCACAATTTATCTGTAAATGTTGAGACGAATCTTTTGTGCCTAGTTAATCCATGATTGGACAAAATTTATCAAATACAAACGAAAAGTGCTACAGTATTTTTTCAAAAAAAATTTGCCATCTAAACATGGCCCAGGTTTAGCTCAGACACCTTATGAACGGGCCCGTCAGGTCCATCGAATGAATGCAAGTCGCAATGTTAGATCCTTTCCATCCAATAGCTTACCACGTCAACATTGTAGGTTTTCATAAATTCATAGTACAATCTAGTTTTAATTTCTCAAGACCTTTCAAGCATAACAAATAACTTGGTACCAAATCTGTAGGGCACATCTTAATAACTATGTAGCCGAGTCGCCACACTTCGGTTAAACACTTGGTTTTTCTTTTTCATATCAGTGTTCACATGATTTAACTTAGGACTGCCTTGATACTCAGCTTCTCTCCATATCTCATACGTAACATTTTATGAAAAAAATATTTTATCATGATTGATTAGTAATTAAATATGATTCCATGGACATGCAATCACTCATAGAAGATTCCATGGACATGTAATCACTCACAGAACGCTACATGTTTCATCCCTCCACAATATAGTTTGCGACAAATTAAAAAAAGATACAATTGCTAGCACCCACTCACAAGATACAAGTGTATTTCAGTTGCGTAAAACCTACCTTCTACAATTGTTTTGTTCTATTTATTCGTATGGTTTAATTTTCGCTACAATACATGTATGTTTGCATGCTTTCAAAAACTAGTGTTGCCTCATCTCCCCTTCCCCAACGAATTCTAGCATTGTCTCCGTCCTCCCTTTGAAATTGGCTTGCCTTTGGTCGCCATATCTTTTCCCCGCCGACACTAACACACCAAAGAAAAAGTTAAAAACCTAATAGCTTGAAATGGATGAATCGAAAGAAGCACACATAGAGTAGTACCATTAGTACCTGAAGAGCTAAATGTTACTCTAGATGGTGTGTATGATGCCCCTCAAGAATTTACAAAGTACAACGCCAACCCTACTCTCCAGTGGCACTTCTGCTTATAAGCTACTCTACCTGAAACATATTTTTTTATTTGATCCTGATTAATTGGATCAGTTTCCTTTTATTTGGTGCCAAAGAAATTAGATCAAATCTTCTTGTTTACTTCTGATTATCTCTAATCAAGTATGTATTGTTGTCTCTCCGTACTAAACCGTGTCTCTATCATCTATGACCCGACTATTACCGTCCAACGATCTTGTATCAGCCGTTCCTAACCGCCTCTCAGTCGACTTGCCTTCTAATCTTTCTCCAAGTCATGCCCATTTACACCTATTCACACTTCATCAACTATAAAGCATATCATTTTCAATCGCTTGAACCGTCAAAAGTTTTTTAAAAAATGCTTGATTAATGAAGCTTGACTTGATGGATCGAGAGGCACCTCATTTCCAATCTCCTGGATCGTTGGAAGCGTGAAGAGAAAACGGAAAACCTCAATAAATGAAGTTTGACGGGTCTTGTAATTTGTAGCCGTCGATGGTGTTTAGATGCAAAAAAAATTTTTAGAATTTTAATATTGTAGCACTTTCGTTTGTATTTGACAATTAATGTCCAATAATAGACTAATTAGGTTTAAAAAATTCATCTCGTGATTTACAACCAAACTATGTAGTAATTAGTTATTTCTTTTACCTATATTTATTAAGTAGTCCATGCATACTTCTAAAAGATCGATGGTCCAATACGTTGCGACTGCCTGCCGCAACGGCTGAGGATCTTTGTGAGTCCGCGCTTGCCCCTCCCTCTCTTTTTTTTCACCCCCGTTCTCCCGTTCACTCTCGCTCTCTCGCTCGCTCTCTCTTCCTCTTCTAGTGGGGGCTGGCGGCGGCGGCGCCTGGGCGAGCCGCGAGCGCGCCGCCCTTCGCCGGGACTTCGCCGGCCGCTTCGCCAGCGACCACCGAAGGGCATCCACCAGGTACGCCCGCGCATTCCCTCCGCTTCCCTTCCTGCCGTGGGAAAAGGAGCACTCGCACTCCAAACCTAAGTGCGAGCTACTCGTATTCGGATCTGACCCAATCGCAGATAATGCCTACTAGCTTCCATTTTCTCCGCGAAATTCATAGGGCTGCTAAAGCTATGCCGGGTCCGCCTGTATCCATTGTCTTCTTCGGCGGAGTGCGAAGCTAACATCGCGTTACTGCTGCTGCTTGTCTCTGTAGGTTGCTGAGGAATAACAAAGATGTCCGCGGGCGAAATCCTGAGGGCAGAGTTATCTTCCAGGACGCCGCCGTTCGGCCTGCGGCTATGGGTTGTGATTGGCATCTGTATCTGGGCGCTAATCCTGTTCGTGCTAGGCTTCATGTGCTTCTGGTCCGTACACCGGAGGAACAAGAAGCCGGGCAACAACAAGCCCTGCGATAAGATCCCGGTGTCCCAAATCCCGGACGTCTCCAAGGAGATTGCGGTGGACGAGGTGCGGGAGCAGCACGCCGCCGTTGTCCACAATCTCCGTGTGCAGGAAAGCCATCACGCGCTGGCCGTGCAGGTGCAGGAGAAGCACTACGCCGAGAAGGATTCGGGGAAAATGCTGGCACACCTGGTTAGGAGCAAGTCGAGCGACGCTGATAACCTGAGCCAGTGCAGCTCCGCGTACCAGTGCGAAAGGGCTGGGAGCTCGTACTCTGGCGACGAAGGTAGCTCGGGCAATGCGAGGAGGCAGTATGCTCAGTATGCGACCGTCTCTGCGTCGCCGCTGGTTGGTCTCCCCGAGTTCTCGCACCTGGGTTGGGGCCATTGGTTTACTTTGAGGGATTTGGAGCATGCGACGAATCGGTTTTCTAAGGAGAATGTCATTGGGGAAGGCGGGTATGGAGTTGTTTACCGTGGTCACCTCATAAATGGTACTGATGTTGCAATAAAGAAGCTCCTTAATAACATGTAAGAACCTCTCAAGTTTGTTTTTTTAACCTAAAGGACACCTTCCATATTGGACTTGCATATTGTTCTGCCGTATTTGATGGCCTCAGCACGCTGATGATGTTTGATATGTCATTGTAGGGGCCAAGCAGAAAAGGAGTTCAGGGTTGAAGTTGAGGCAATTGGACATGTCAGGCATAAGAATCTTGTCCGCCTTCTTGGCTATTGCGTCGAGGGAATACACAGGTGAAGCTGATTTCTGATCAATTGCACTGACTGATGGCTAGATTTTGTCTCAGCTCAGCTGCCATATATATGTGCCCGAATAAGATGACTACTGATGCATATATAATCGCATTCTAGTTTCATGATAAAATCTTGAACTTTAAACCCTGAAAGAAAAATCTACAGCTCATCTGACTTTGAGAATGCATCTGCCCTAGTACATTCATTGAGCTATTCCAATTTCAGCTCATGATATGTTATCCGTTAGATCATAATCATTTTGGAATATTGCCTCTATAGCACTATTGGCGAATCATTTTGCCAACATACGGCTGTGCTGGCTCAGATTACTATTTTGGCACAGCTTAATTACCCCATTTCACTCTGTTATACCTCCCTATCAAATACTCAATGCCCATCAAATCTGCTGTCTCCTGCACTTTCTTCCTCCACTCCATCCATGTCCAGTCATTAATTGTAACACAGGGCTCTTAAGTACAACAGGGCTTCACGCGGATGATAAGCTCTAATTAAACCTTGCAAAAGACAATCAGCCATGCATAATTGCATATTGCACATATATAAAAGCAACGTCAGAGCAACATTCTACACTAAACTAGTTTGTACCCATTGGTGCTTTTGTGGAATCTAAATAATTCGAATGGAATTTTAGATTGGGTTTCAAATTGTGCCCATATGCTTTTCGTGTGCCCTGTGGAGTTTGGACACAACAATCGATGAATCTCAGAGAAAATCCAGGAGAACTTGAAGGAAACTAATTTGGTAGATAAGCAAAACAGAAACTTTACAGGAGAGTTGGGTTGATGCCATATATAACTTTTAATCTGTCATTTCAGATGGAAAGATGGTAACGGGCATCATTTAGTCTGTAGCACTGTTCTAGGCACTATGAACTCAATTCAGCCATTTAATAGGACACTTGTTATCTGCTTTATTGATGTATCCAGCACTGATGATGTCGCATTGCTGGCAGTTTTGGTGTTTGTAGCATGGTTCAAATGCTTCTAGTGACTAGTGAGGCCTTGCTGGCCATTGCTGCCAGTGAGAGGCATTGACTCCATGAACTAAACTCCACCGGGTGTGGGTGATAGGAGTCGTTTGTCCAGGCAGTGTCAAATCCGCAAGACCCAGGCCGCCCAGTTAATCATATGTACTGCTGCACTGTACTACCTGGTATCACATGTTTATATGATTTTTAGAACTATAAAGTTGTGATACCCTGATTACTAATTCTTTACAAGAAAATTCTCATTTGGTGCTTAAGATATGCATTTTAGTCTTTAACAGTGTTTTTATTCAGTATATGTGAATTGAAGAGAGCAGAATCATGCTCCTCTCCTTGGTTTTAGTTGTTAACAATTAGCACAGATTCTTGGTAGTTGACATTTTTGAATGAAAACACTTGCTTGTAGTTTGAGTAATAAAAAAAAATAGATGCTGTTAACGTTTATATGCATTCTCCATCTACATTTTGCACTTCTGGTGGTTAATGTAAACTGTGGAAATCTATCTATTTCATACATCGTTTATGGTTTTGTAATCTATTTGAGTATTCTCCTCATCATATCCTCTTACACCAGGATGCTTGTTTATGAGTACGTGAATAATGGAAATTTAGAACAGTGGCTTCATGGTGCAATGCGTCAACACGGTGTTCTTACATGGGAAGCCCGGATGAAAATCGTTCTTGGAATTGCTAAGGCGTAAGACGTGGACCATTCAATATTTTGCCTCTTCTTTTATGCATATGCTTAGTTATGTAAGACATTTTTATAACTGATGATATACTACAGGCTCGCTTATTTACATGAAGCCATAGAACCAAAAGTTGTGCACCGTGATATCAAATCTAGTAATATACTAATTGATGAAGAATTCAATGGCAAGCTTTCTGATTTTGGATTGGCCAAGCTCTTGGGTGCAGGAAAGAGCCATGTCACAACTCGAGTAATGGGAACTTTCGGGTATGTTGTTTGCTTGACATTCCTTCATTTTGTAGTATCTTGCTTCACTAACTGGAACATGTGGCATTACCGTAGGAAACCTTAGATGTTGAGAGCTTTGTTTTTCATGTTTTTAGAGCAATTAGCTTTGTGGCACTTGACTTGGAAAGAACCACTCACCCTTTTTTTGATACTGTTTCAGGTATGTCGCCCCTGAATATGCCAACACAGGTCTGTTAAATGAGAGGAGCGATGTCTACAGTTTCGGGGTGCTACTACTGGAATCAGTCACTGGGAGGGATCCTGTTGACTATGGTCGGCCTGCTAATGAGGTGAGCATCTGCTGTCATATCATGTTTGCTGAAACAACTCATACAAGAGTGAGGGGACCATCTGTTTGACAGAAAAGCAGCATCTACCTACTATGGGAGAAAATTTTTCAGTTTTCAGGAGTATGGGTATCTTGCATTTATGCTTAGTATCCCTTGTGGCAAGTGTACCTTTTTCAATATCGTATAAGCAACAATGCGTTGTCAGCTCCATTTGTTAATCAGCTACAACATGGACACGGTGCAGGTTCATCTGGTTGAGTGGCTCAAAATGATGGTTGGCGCGAGAAGAGCTGAGGAGGTGGTGGATCCTGACATGGAATTGAAACCTACCACTCGGGCTCTGAAGCGTGCCCTTCTAGTGGCACTGCGGTGTGTTGACCCAGATTCTGAGAAAAGACCCACTATGGGGCAGGTTGTTCGGATGCTCGAGGCAGAAGATGTCCCATCACGGGAGGTTGTGCTTCTTCTGCTTTAACCCCCCAGATACAAACATACTGCTTTTTTTTTTGTGCAATAAGTCTGAATCTTGTGTTTTGATCCTGTGAAGGACCGTCGGAGCCGGAGGGCCCACAGCAGTAATGCAGATAGCGAGTCTAAGGCAAGCTCAAGTGAATTCGAGATAAGCAGTGATCGAAGAGAGTTGGGACCATCCGCGAGGTTTCAGTCCTAACTCCTGATGAGAGCACAGCCGATCCTCATGGCCAAGAACTCGGTTTTGGACTAGTGGTGAGCATTGGAGGTACGGGGTGTGGGTGGGGGTGGGGCTGGTTGGTAGAGATAGGAAGGACATTGCATTTCTGGAGGACATTGCATTTTGTACTGTAGAGATTGGAAGTACATTGCATTTCTGGAGGTAGGTATTATCCTTGGTAGTAGCCAGCTTAGAATGCAGAGTGAGATGAATCCCCGGAGACTAAAGATTCAGACCTTGCTGTGAATCTTACTCGGTGTTCTGTTGGCGCTGCAGCAGCAGCTTGTACAGACATTTCTTTTCTGTCATTTCGTTAGGATTTGCCGGCTCGTAGAAATTAGAAAATATGGTCTCTTAATTAAAGTGATGACTGATGACCGAGTGACTTGAACCATCAGCCTCTTCTAATCTTAGTCCATTGGCCAAGCTAGAATTCTGTGAAGCATGTTTAGCATGGAATCTCACTGATTCAAATCGAATTGATGCTATTTTCTGTGATATGTCTGAAAAAAAATCCTAGTAGATTGGAAATTAAATGCAACTGGAAACATGTAGAGAATCGCTGGCTACTAAAGTTCTGACCACCGGAGGAATTTGAGCAGGCTGACAACTACATGGTAAATCCTGGGATCTTGACTCTTTAGGACCGGCCAGGCAAATCCTAGGACCTAGGATAGTTGGGGTTACCAAACTGTGATCGTATGCTTACGCCAGTTTCAATGGAGAGTTTCGTTACGTCGTTTCCAAGACTGCCATGTCATTTGAAATGAAATAAAATTAAGATGAAACACTCACTCTCAATGGAGAGTTTCATTTCATGGTTTCATAGTCATTTAATTCTAAGACTCATAGAGAGTAAGTAATTATGCCAAGAGAGTTTTATCTAGATGAAACTCATTTCTTCTCTCTTCTTAAATACACTGCCATGTTATCAAAAGTGCTTACGTGGCAACCTATTTAATGCAAATGAAACTCACGTGAAACTTCCACTGAGACTGGCCTTATAGATAGTGAGGAATAAATCTCTGCTCTCCCAGCCACTTGGGGATTGTAGCCGGTGTTGTTCATGTGGGGCCTGGTCACTATTTGCGTGGGTTCCACATATATACTGTTTATGTGGCCCTGGTCACTGTTCATGTGAGTCACACACTGTTCACTTTTTTTTAACTTCTCTTTAAGCCGGCGCAGCGTAGCGCGCCTTCGGTGCTAGTGTTCCTTAATTAGCTGGTAGCACTTGTTGATGCACTAATTTGATCCCTTCAATACTTGCCTATAAGGTACTTGCCCATATCGATATTGTGAAATCATGTGCTATTTTTTTGAACTTTCAAGACTTATATTATTCATCTGACCCAGCCAAATCGCTGGTCACCGATCCCTCAATGGCACAAGGAACCCCCCTCAACAACTTCTACTACCACATGGTTATAATAAAAATAGGAGGTTGAATTCTCTCTTTAGATTGCCCACTTGACTAGAGCAATTGGGCCGTTTTTTAGATGGCATGGTGTCAGGCTTGTTATTGAAATCTGCCTAGCACGAAGCTTCATCTTTTGCTTGTCCTTTTGTGTTGTGGGACGATCGTTAGTCGTGACATATTCTTCTTATTCTTTTTTTTTCTTGCACATGTGCCCCTCTCTTTGAATTTCTTGTTTTTGTTCTTTTTTGAAAAATTGGTCAGCCCGGTTTTGAAAAAGGGCTAGGTTGGTTTGGCATACCTCCTGGCTAGTTTTACTAATTTTGGGTCAAGAACCAAACAGACCCTAGTTTTTGTGTTTGGCTAGGTTAATCCCACCTTTGATCTCTTAACTTAAGCACATGTGCAAGAAAAAAGAATAAGAAGAATGTGTCACGACTCATGATCGTCCCACAACTCAAAAGGACAAGCAAAAGATGAAGCTACGTGCTGGGCCGAAGCAGCTTCCCGTGCTTCTCCTTACCTTCCTCGGCTTCTCCTCTGCTTCTCTTTACCTTCTACGGCTTCTCGTCCGAGTCCGGAGAAGCAAATATATACCTAGCTTTCGCTTCTCCTTCAAGAATCTTCTCCACCCTTCCTCTCTCTCTCTCTCCTCTTCACTCGATCTCTCTCCCTCTTCCTCCTGACACGGACGAGGTGACGTCACGGCGGCTCGCCATGGGCGCCCTGCTGCACGGCAAGGACATTATCAAACTTTTTGACAAGTTTCAAAGTTTTACTATTTGTAGTCCAAAGAGAGGCAACACAACCTTTTTTGGACAGATATCTGGGCAGGAGAAGCACTCAAAGATACTTATCCTCAGTTGTTTTCCTTCACTGAAAAACCAAATGCTCCATCAGATTTTTCCTTGACTAGGAAGTTAGCAGATTTTTTTAGCCTTCCTATTTCTACACAGGCTGCAGCACAATTGGAAGAGATTCAGGCTATCTTGCAAGAGAGGGTGTGGGATGAAAATATTAATGACATCTGAAACTACTCTTGGGGGCCATCAGTGTTCAGCAGCAAGAAAGCATGCAATATCCTTATTGCCCCACTCTTCTCATGGCTATGGGCTTCAAGTAACTTAGGAAAACATAAATTTTTCTTTCGGCTCCTTCTAGATGAACATAAGAAACCTATTGAGAAGGAAGAACATGGAGCTAGAGGATTACAATTCACTACTACAAGAATTCTTTTGCACAACATTTACCTTTTGGGCTCCGAGGCGGGCGGAATGGTTGCCCGCCTCAGTTATTCGAGGCAGAGCAGCCGGGCCAGCAACCGCCTCGGTTAATGCTTATTAACCGAGGCGGTGGTTGTCCTTTGCAATGCAGGTTGTGAAGAAACAAGCTTTCATCTCTTTTTTGAATGTGCCTTCAGTCAAGACTGTTGGAATACCATACCCATAAATTAGAACCTGAACCTCCAACCTTTAGATATACGGTAATAGAACCTGGGCTGATTTTGGAAACTCCTTGTTCAGAGAAATTTTCATCACAACTTGTTGGGTGGAGTCATTTTTGACAATGGTTAAATTAATATCAATGCTTGGAAGAGATAGTTCAAAAAGGAACTTGGTTTGGTGTGTGCCAAAGCCAAGCCAGTTAGACAAGCCTCCCTTAATATTTGGAGAGATATCTACATGTTATAGAATGTTTTTTTTCTTTTTTGGGCCTATTTGCCTTGTACACCTGTAAATATTATTATTTCAATTAATGAAAAAGCAAAAAAAAAGGTAGGGGGCTCCCCTGCTGTTTCGATCAAAAAAGGTTCAAACCACTAAAGCTAGTGGCTACGATTTTGATGTACAAACTGCTAAATCCACTCGAGCCCCCATACATTTTCTCCACCATGTCGACACTCGTCCACTTCATCCTCAGCTTAGCAATAAAGTTCTTGGCGGAGCGCTCCTTGGCTCTATCTTGATCCCGGGTCAAATGCTATCTTCATCACCTTTCACATTGATATCATTTCCCCTGTGCGGCTATGGTGTGGATCACTCATTGGCCTCTTGGTCTCAGTCCTTTGATCCAATCCTTCTCATTCACTCTTTGTCGTGCCTATGGTACATCAACACGAACCTTAGACCTTCTCCACCGCCATCATATCGACCATTGAGTCCTCTCTAACACTGACTCCTACACATACACAACCAAGAGATATGTTGAACCATCACCACTTCGCCTCCCGTTAGTCACACAAAAAATAACTCAACTAGAAGGACTTCACCTCGTTAATTTGACAATCATTCATCATTATAGAGACAAGGATACATCTCTCATGATCTCAAGCTCTGGCGTAGGCATCTAGCTCTGCTTTTTAGATAGTTCATTTTCTTCCTTCTACCTATATGAAAAAACAACAAATCATATTTTTGGAAAAATTATAAAAGTAATTCTTTATTATTTCTGGTGATGAATGTTTGCCTGAGCTATAGTTGGGAGGATGACGACAAGGAACCAGTGGCGGATCTACGGGGTATGCCAGGTATGCACTGGCATACCCTACAGGTCTAGCATGTATAGAGTATATACACATGTATATTTATATTTGTAATAAAACAGAAAAGCTTACAAAATAACTAACTGAAGTTGCGCCGTGCGGCGTGAGGCCTTTTCACTTTCGAGGCCCACAACCTCACCCAGTGACACAACCTATACCAGCTACGGGCCTATGGCCACACGACGTCACTTGGAAGGACCCCACATGACGGGACTTGAGGGTAGGAATAGGAGTCAGGATCCAATGCCGCTGGGTTTCAGATCGCCGCCGTCTCCGATCAACAAAGCCGTACACGCGCTCAGGCGAGGCTACGAGGACACGACGTCACCACTAATCATGATTAAGATGGTCAGATTGAGGATCCGCCCCAGCTACTTCGCTGCTGGTTGGCTGTGCGTGTGCGACTTGCTAGGCATAGAGCTCGACTGCTAGCTACCGAGGTGTTCTATCTCTGCTTTTGTCTCTTCTCTTTTATGTAAAAACATAACGTCTATTGATATTTCTCGGCAACGGCAATTGTTGATAGAGTATTTTTTACAATGGTTTAGTGAAAAGAAAAATTAAGAATTTGTTAAGAGGCATTTTTAAGTGAATAAAGATAATATAATTGAAACATTCACATCCCTTAGAAAACGGTTTAAAAAGCCGGATAAGTAGTATGATAAGTTTCTCACATACTCTGTTTTATGTTTATATTTGGGACTGTTAATATGACGTTTGAACTATTTATATAATAATTTATGTCTTTGAATCTAATACTTATCATGTAATTTAGTGTGTATATCAAATTACGTTTAATTTTACAATTATTACTGAATTGAGAAATGTTTTTATCAAATTATATATGAAAAAATTTAGACGGCATACCCTAAGTTAAAATCCTGGATCCGCCGGTGCAAGGAACCACAGGACCGTTCCGATCCCATCATGTGCTTTCTTCTCCTTGTGTCGTCTGTTTTCCTGCATGGTGCATGCACTACAGGAATCAAGCGCTTTGCCGAGTGTCCAGGACACTCGGCAAAGCCATAAATACACTCGGCAAAGCCTTTGCCGAGTGCCGCACTCGGTAAAGAGTATACGACAAAAAATTCGTCGGCAAAGACCTCTTTGCCGAGTGCCACGACAGCACTCGGCAAAGAAAAGTTGCCGTGACGGGGGAGATAACGTTAACGGGTGCTTTGCCGAGTGTCCCACAGGTGGACACTCGGCAAAGATTTTTTTTAAAAAAAAATTTCTTTGCCGAGTGTCCCACAGCCCAGCACTCGGCAAAGAAAAAAAAAATTTTTAAAAATTTCTTTGCCGAGTGCCCTATGGCTGGCACTCGGCAAAGATTTTTTTTTTGAAAATTCTTTGCCGAGTGCCCGCCGAGTGGCACTCGGCAAAAAATTTTTTTTTTAAAAAAATTCTGTGCCGAGTGCCACACTCGGCAAAGAATTTTGTTTTGAAAATTCTGTGCCGAGTGCCCTATGGCTGGCACTCGGCAAAGAAATAAATTTTTTTTAAAAAAATTCTGTGCCGAGTGCTACACACGGCAAAGAAAAACATTTTTTTTTGAAAATTCTTTGCCGAGTGCCCTATGGCTGGCACTCGGCAAAGAAAACAGTTTTTTTTTGAAATTCTTTGCCGAGTGTCTTCTGCTTGACACTCGGCAAAGAATTTTTTTTTTTAAAAAAATTCTTTGCCGAGTGCCCTCTTTTCTGGCACTCGGCAAAGCTGGGAAATTTGTAAAATTGGCTTGCTTTTCCTAGCTTTGCCGAGTGTTTTTGTGATTGCACTTGGCAAAGGCATCCTTTGCCGAGTGTTACACTCGGCAAAGTGACCATAACCGCCCCATTTTTTTGAATTTTACATTCCATCGCAACAAAAATAATATTTCACATATATATCAAATTCATCACATATATCTCACATACATCATAATATATATATCAAATTCATCACATATATCTCACATACATCACAACATATATAACATAAGTGCATCGTAAGTCCAAATAGCTAACACAAGTTCATCACAAGTCCAAATAACTAACACTAGTGCATCACAAGTCCATCACCAAGTGAACAACAACTAGAAAGACAACTACCCACATCCCTAAGCTCCCCACTGAGACTGTGGTGTACCATGAACTGGATCATTCGAGGGTCCGAGAGGTGGATTATTCGAACCCGCCGATTGAGGCTGCACAAAGGAGAAGACATTGCATATGTGAGACAATAATCCACTAGGCTACAAGTAGTGTTACGGTTTGGCCCTAAGCATGAACATACAAACTTAAACAATAATATTTATACTTACAGGAGTAGCATGCCCTAAAGGTGGAGGTGGCGGTGAAACGAATAGCGAAGCTGGCGGAGCTACACCCGTCTTTTTCCCAAGAGCTTGCATGTACTAGAGAACCTCCGCCATCTGCTGTTGCTGCCTCTGCTCCATCGCAATGTTGAGCCACAATATATACATCATCTCCTGGATAGACAGAATCTTGTCGAATTTCGACTAGCCTAAGATGAGGGGTCCGTCTCGTACTCCAGGATCAAACCAATGTCATTTGAATATGATAGGACTAAGAGGTTTGCAACCGATGGCATTTACAAATGAAAGTTCGTATATTCCTTCAATTCTTCCATAATAGTCGAGGCCATCAGTGCCGGGGGTAAAAACTCCGCTATTTGTGGTTCTTCGGTTGGGCCAACTTTGCTCGTAGCTTTCTGTGTGAAAGCGATATCCATTCACATCATAACCGGTAAATGACTTGACCCTATAGGCACAGCCGTTTGCAACCTGTCTCAGCTCGCCACTGATAGACGCATCGATTTGGGCCTGCAAGCTCGAGCAGAATAGATCATTATATTATTTCAACGTACGAGCAACTTGGAAGGTTGAACTAAGTATGAGCTACATTCGAAAGTACCTAGTTTTTGAACCAAAAAATAAAATCGGGCCTCCCTGGTCCCGCACCCTTTAAAAGAAGGGTATCAACTTCCTGCGGGGTAGGATCCCTTGATTGATTCCAGAAGTGATGAATAAATTCCCTGTACCAACGTAAAATAAGGGGTTGGATGAGGAACAGTGATGGCGTATTGAAACAAGTTCGTTGAGAACTTACCCAATGTATGGCGCCACCTCGTCAAGGTTGTTCAACACATATATCATGATGCATCGCCACTCTTTATGTGTCAAGGTCTTAGTGGTTGATGCACTTGCGCAGCCGAGTTGCCCTTGGAAAAGGCTGAGGTTCAATTCATTTTCACCAGCATTGTAACGAGGGGGTGGATTATGCACGCTTGGAAGGTTCTCGGCATAGTATTTCTCTGTGAAGTTTGACACCTCCTCCAGAATGTATGCCTCTGCAATAGAAGCCTCAATTTTCCCTTTATTTCTATATTTTTTGCAAAGAGTCTTTAGACATCTCTCGATTGGATAGCACCAACAGGCCTGTACGGGCCCCCCATTCGTGCCTCATACGGGAGGTGTAATATCAAATGCTGCATCGGATTGAAGAAGCCGGGTGGGAAGATCTTCTCCAACTTACAGAGCAACACAGGTGCCTCGTTTTCCAAGTCATCAATTATGGTCCGAGATAACTCCTTAGCACAAAGCTGACGGAAGAAGTAGCTTAACTCTGCCAGCGCTAGCCACACATGCTTAGGAACATAGCCTCGAACCATTGCCAGAAGAAGCCGCTCAAGCCATATGTGGTAGTCATGACTCTTCATCCCGTTGACTCGCAGAGTAGATAAGTTCACTCCCCTCCTCAGATTCGCTGCATACCCATCAGGAAACATTAGTGTCTGCATCCATTCAAGTACTTCCCTCCTGTATTTCTTAGCCAAGACGAAATCGGTCTTAGGCCTTTTCCATGTCTTGCCGGCTCGAGGAGGCTGCATCTCTTGTTTTGGTCTATCGCATAACGTTGCCAAGTCCACTCTAGCCTTAGGGTTGTCTTTTGACATTTCAGTTTCCATGATGGTTCCCCAAAGTGCCTCGGCGACATTCTTTTCAGTGTGCATTACATCAATGTTATGTGGGAGAAGGAGGTCATCAAAATAGGGGAGCCTCGTCAACCCCGACTTATGAGTCCACATGTGTTCCTCACCGTACCCCACAAAACCACCACCTTCTTGATTGGGCACGAGAGCATCTATCTAAGCATGAATCTCGGCACTAGTCATCATTTGCGGTGGAGGGTCTTTCACTACGACACCTTTCATAAAGTTCTTGATGTCTTGTCTGAATGGATGGTCAAGAGGGAGGAATTGACGATGTTTGTCGAATGACGAATACTTGCCACCCTTCTGTAACCAAATGAACCTCAGACGTTCCTTGCATATTGGACATGGAAACTTTCCATGAACACACTAGGCACAGAATATCCCATAGGCCAGGAAGTCATGCAGAGAGTAGTGGTACCAAACGTACATTTTGAAGCTTGTCTTTGTAGCTTGATCGTATGTCCATACGCCTTCCTCCCAAGCACTGACCAATTCATCAATCACAGGCTCCATGTACACACCCATATTACTCCCTGGGTGTCCAGGAATTATCAATGATAAGAATATATTCTGTCTTTGAAAGCATACTCCGGGGGGGGGGGGAGATTGAGGGGGATAATGAACACGAGCCAACATGTGTATGGGGCAGCCATCAATCCATAAGGATTGAACCCATCTGTTGCCAGCGCAACACGTACATTACGAGCCTCATCTGCTTTCTCACGATAAATGCAATCAAAGCGGGTCCATGCTTCACCATCAGATGGATGTACCAGTTTGTTAGCATTGTATCGTTTTCCCTTTTTATGCGATGTCATCTGTTTCACGGATTCCTCGGTCATGTATAGCCGTTGGATCCTCGGTATGAACGGGAGGTACCGTAGGATCTTCACAGGGATCGTAAGCTGCCTCTTCTGGCCATCACCAGAGTCTACCTCTAGGTACCTGGATGATTTACACTTTGGACAGTAATTTGCATCCTTGTGTTCTTTTCTAAATAGGACGCACCCCTTCGGACAAATATGTATCTGATCATATGGCATCTTGAGTGCACGAAGGAGTTTCTGTGACTCGTACATGCTCTTTGGCAGAATGTGGCCATCCGGAAGCAGGCTGCCAATCACGGTCAACATACTATCAAAGTGTTCTCGACTCATGCTACACTTAGACTTCAACCCCATTAAACGTCCAATGGCATCCAGTTGAGAAACTGTTATCTGGTCGTGAAGGGGTTTCTGTGCTGAAGACATCATGTCATAAAACGCCTTTGCCGTTTCCTCCATCTCCTCCTCCGTACGTCCTTTAGTGTATTGTGCTTCATGAAAGTCATCTAACATATCTGCTACCCCGGCAGCAGGATCAAAATCCTCGACGCGGGGTCTCACCACCTCCTCTCTTAGACGATGGGCTTCACCATGGTGGACCCACTGAGTATAGTCCGGCGTAAATCCATTCTTCAAAAGATGTTTACCCATATCCACCTTGTTTTTCCTTTTTCTATTTGCACATCTCTTGCAGGGACACAAAACTAGAAACACTCCTTTAGCAGACTCGCCAAATGCTAGTTCCAAGAAATCATTGGTCTTCATCATCCATTCAATGGTGAAATCACTCTGACTTGAATGACCCATGTACATCCACTCACGGTCATCCATCCTCTAACATATATACCAGCGAGCAAAGTAATCATCAATTGCAGCTACATGTCGTTCGTACTATCTAATAGGTGAGGATAGGTCATAATCCCACCCGCGGATGCGTAGATGAGGTTACTTTCCCTGCTCTACTCCTATCAGAGACAGAATTTCGGCAGCACCTCCCCGCTGTTCTCCCGATACACGTCCTAGCAGGGAGAGTGTGTATCCGGAGAACAACAGGGAGATGATGCCGAAACCCTGTCTCGAATCGGAGCAGACCAAGGAAACTAACTCATCTACGCATCCACGGGCTGTCCAAAATATGTGGACAATCCGAAATAGATACGGTCATAGATATACAAAGATCTGCATACCAATAACTGTATCTCTTTCGAACGGGAGACGCCTAACCGAGTTACGCGAGCTACGACTATGATAAAGAAAGGGGTTATACCTAGGGTGCCGGTGGAGTCAGGATAGCGGAGCCGTGGCGAGTCGGTGAAGTGGCGAGGCGACGCAGTGCAGGCAGACCCGCAAAACCGAGGAAGACGATCGACGTACTCCGACTCCGCTTCAACGGGCTCTTCTCTGCAAAAAGAAAAAGAAAAATAATACTGTTAATTAAAAATTTCGACAGAACCTCCCCTGCACGGGAAGTTTCCAATACCTGTAAAAAAACAACGGCACGATGACCGACATTCACATATGACAGCTCGATGGCCGACATCCACATACAACGGCTCGATGGCCGATATCCACATACAACGGCTCAATGTCCGAAAACCACATACAACGACAACACATACAACAACAATTACTACTGACACGACTATTTCACGCATTACACGAATTGCATAAAAAAAGAATGAACGAACCTAGTGTGTGCTCGTCGGCGTTGCGGCGGCACGGCGGCGCGGTCGCGCGGAGGCGCGGCCGTGCAAGGCAAGCGGCACGGGCGGCCGGCGCGGCTCGGTGGGCGGGCGCGGCGCGGGGCGAGCCGGGCGCAGGGCGGGCCGGGCGGGCGCGGCGTGGGGCGGGGCGGGGCGGCGCGGCGCGGCGCGGGCGCAGCGCGGAGCGGCGTGGCCGGGGCAGCGCGGGCGGCGCGGGGCGGCGCGGCGCGGCCGGCGCGGCGCGGCGTGCGGCGAGCAGCGGCCGGCCCGGCGCGCGGTGCGGTGGCCGGCGCGGAGTCTCCGGCGGGCGGGCGGGCGACGGCTCTGTGCTGTGGGCGCGCGGGCGTCTGAGCCGTTCGGGCGGCCGGCCGGGTGTATAAAAACATGCTTTGCCGAGTGCCCGCGATTCGGCACTCGACAAAGATTTTATTTTTTTTTAAAATTTCTTTGCCGAGTGCCAGATCGCCGGCACTCGGCAAAGATTTTATTTTTTTTAAAAAATTTCTTTGCCGAGTGCCAGATCGCCGGCACTCGGCAAAGATTTTTTTTTGCCAATTTTTTTTAAAATTTCTCAGATTTTTTTAAAAATTTCTTTGCCGAGCGCCAGATCGCCAGGACTCGGCAAAGATTTTTTTTTACCAATTTTTTTTTAAAATTTCTCAGATTTTTTTTTAAAAATTTCTTTGCCGAGTGCCAGATCGCCGGCACTCGGCAAAGATTTTTTTTTGCCAAAAAAAATTTAAATTTCTCAGATTTTTTGATTTTTTTTCTTTAAAATGTCTTTGCCGAGTGCCAGCATGCTGACACTCGGCAAAGATTTTTTTTTGCACCCAATTTTTTTTTACAGCCCTAATATAATATTAGAAGCTACATTTTAAATTTTGATATATTTTTTATGTTTTTTGCTGCACTTAGTTAATTTGTATCATTTACTTGAATTTTTTCGTAAAAAGCAAATTTAAACTGCAGATGCATGGAATAATGAAATTTAGCCATTCAAAAAATAATATTCATGTTTTTGAGTGTATTATGAGGCGCTATCTAGGAATACACCCGAAATTTCGAACATCATGTTCACGAAACATGGGCACCGACTTGCGGGCGATTTGTTTTTAAATTCTATTAAATACAAACGAAGTCCGAAAATCATAAAAATTGCCAAGATGTCATGATATCGCATGTAGATGCTATGATAAAAAATTAAGAATGTTTCGAGAAAGTTGTGATATACGTTGCTTGAAACCCAGACATCTCCACATGTGTTATCACAATATCACATGTGGTTTGTCTAGGTTTCAAGCAACGTACATCACAACTTCCTCAAAACATTCTTAATTTTTTATCATAGCCTCTACATGTGATATCATGACATCTCGGTAATTTTTATGATTTTCGGACTTCGTTTGTATTTAATAGAATTTAAAAACAAATCGCCCGCAAGTCGGTGCCCATGTTTCGTGAACATGATGTTTAAAATTTTGGGTGTGTTCCTAGATAGCGCCTCATAATACACTCAAAAGCATGAATATAATTTTTTGAATGACTAAATTCCATTATTCCATGCACCTACAGTTCAAATTTGCTTTTTACGAAAAAATTCAAGTAAATGATACAAATTAACTAAGTGCAGCAAAAAACATAAAAAATGTACCAAATTTTAAAATCTAGCTCCAATACTATAGTAGGGCTTCACAAAAAATTTGGGTGCAAAAAGAAAAAAAAATTAAATTCTTTGCCGAGTGTCAAGATTCTGACACTCGGCAAAGAAATTCTTTGCCGAGTGTCAGACTTCTGGCACTCAGCAAAGTAATAAAAAAAACTTTGCCGAGTGCCTAACAGCAGGCACTCGGCAAAGGATCACCGTTCGGGCTCACCGTTTGTACGTACGTCTTTGCCGAGTGTAAATCTTTGCCGAGGGCTGGACACTCGGCAAAGAATTTCTTTGCCGAGTGTATTTCTTTACCGAGTGTCCGGCACTCGGCAAAGCGATCTTTGCCGAGTGTCTTCCTTTGCCGAGAGCGGCACTCGGCAAAGAGTTTCTTTGCCGAGTACCCGATATTTGGCGCTCGGTAAAGTATATGACACTCGGTAAAGATGTTGTTTCCGGTAGTGATGGATGATGGAAAGAACAAGTCAGGTGCGCTTTCTAGCTCTTTGCCATGGCGTGCACACACATGCAGCTTCGTCGTGCATCTGCGGCCCATCCTAGCTAGATTCCTACACGAGCTAGCGTTGAGCGACTAGGAGCCGACTCATAGCATAGAATAGCAGCACACCCACGAGACGAGACGAACTCCGATCAAACCTACGCAGTCTGCAGGCAAGAACTAGCTTCATGTAGGATTTAGGCTGCGCATCGACGGCGACACCGACGGCTCATATACCGGCCGGCGACAGAGAGGAAAAAGATTGCACCGATCGATCGTAATTATGCACCAAATCTAAGGGACCATGCATTCCAATGATGTTCCATGTGTTACACTGTAGCCTACGTTGGTATGCATCCGCATCATGATTCAATGCGGCAGGTACTGTATGTACATCGGAGACGCTTTTTTCTTTAATTTACAATCATATCCGAGACACATTTGTTTTGTATAGAGAATGCAATTCCGCGTGTTAACGTTTTTCTAGCCTTTAGATTTAGAATTTTGGAATAATATGCATCGAAAAATGGGAAAACCCTACACTTTGTTGTAGGTGTAGCCCTGGGCTGGGACACGGTGGAATTTCCATTTAATATATCAAAAGTTCAGAATTGTAAGCCGTTTTGACTTTTCTTAAGTAGAGGGGTAAACTCTTTTTCTGTGCAATTTCAACCCTACAGAGTAGCATGAAGCCATTGTTTATAACTAGTTGATGAACTTGGGACTCGTACACGCTTTAAAATTTCAGGAGCCATAAACATTAGAAATGTTCATGCTTTACCTACAACTAACAAAAGTTACTAATCTTTGCACGCTCCCTCTATTTATTCTCTAACACAACACACACATATAGATACTCTGTAATCCATATAACCTTTACCACTTGCGTCCAGGTTATTTACTGGCTTGCTGCATGCGCTTAATTGGAGTAAAAGTTAATTGTGGCAGTTCATTTGCTAATCAGTAGTGCTAGCACACGGACGTCCGGATAGACTGGCGCGTCCGGACACCCGCGTCTGTGGACCGTTCCCGTGCCTTCACTCCATCCCCGTGCCAGCCTGACGTGGTGTCTGCGCCTCACCTGTCCCCACTTATGCGCCCTCCAACAGCTGTAGCAGGCGGACGACATTACAATATGTGCAACACTCGATCTACTTTTGAAACATTCAGGTGCAACACTTGCAACATAGGTCTGAAGACAGATGAAACACTTGAAACATGCTTCTGAAACACTTGCAAAAAATACCTAAAAAATGCTTGAAAACCATTGCAAACATATGCAACATCCTGATAAAACACTTATGTGTGAAACATATGCAACATCAGGATAAACACACTTGCAACATACATCGGGAAACACAGATGAAACATTGAAAATAGATGCTTGCAACATACGAGTACAATCATTGCAACATATGCAATATCCCCGATCTACTTTTGCAATATTCATATGAAACGCTTCCAACATACCTATGAAACATCGAAACACTTGCAACATATGCTTTCAGCGCAACATCTCCTCGCTGGTTGAGAGAATGGAGGCTTGTCGGCGTGCCGGAGGCAGTGGGCCGAAGGCGCTATTAGGCCGCGGGCCAGCAGCGACGGCTCCGCGACGCGGCGGGGAGGCAGCGGACGCATGACTGGGAGAGGGTAGTGTCTTGCAGCAGCGCCTGGTGGTCGTCTTTGAGATCCAGTAGGTCATCGAGGCCCACAGCGTCGAACGGCCAGAGGAGGAAGCTGCCGATGTACCCCAGCAATAGAAGGAGGTGGAGCAGCTGCTTCGGGAGCAACGGCTCTGAGTAGCCTACCGAGAAACCCATGCCGGCCACGACCGGGACAACTCTTGTCCGGATTTGCTGGCTTCCCTCGGCATGTTTGTGCCTCTTGGCTTGCGGCGGTGGTGAAAAATTGCCCCTGGGCGGATAGGAACGAGTGGACAAGAGGTTAGGAGCGAATGGATGAGAGGATTTTTTTGTTGAGAAACTCCCGAGCAGATGGAAGAGGATAGCTGGGCTAGAGTCGCGGCCCACCCAGGAGCGTCTGGGCGGACGGATGCCCAGACCGCAGCATTACTGTTTGCTAATAGCTAGCAATGCTTCAAGTGCGAACATGTATTTTTTTAGCTCTGTGAAATAAAAGCCAAAAATATATCCCCTTCTTCGGTCACAAATATATGTACTTTTTTAACTACAATAATGCAGTCTATTACTGTAATTAGGAGTATATCAGTTACCAATGAAGAAAGACAAGAGATTATTAGTACGTGTGCTACAGCACTGCGTGCGTACCAGATCAACTAACACGACAAGCAAACCAAACAATCGTGTTAGATTGCTTCGTCTATAATCATCCAAGTCACCTCTCCCATAGTAGTCACCATCTACATCCATCTCCTACACTCATCAGATCGACCAGGTGATGCATCATCCACAATTCCACTCGCTCACTGAACGACGTACGCTTTATTTCAGAGATGGATCCAAGCGTCATCAGCTTTGCTGATGAGGAGACATCTATCTTCGATCGCTCCGCCATGACCTCCGATCCGATTCCTCTCAATGCAAACTTTAAATCTTCTGTTAGAACGTCATCGAAAGGTTTCCCGTGTAGCAGCTTAGAAACTGTAACATATATAATAACATGTTCAGAGTTCGACCTCGAGCTGACATTTTGTTGCATTGTGCTTTGACCCTTGTCTGATTATGTTTTGACCCTTCCTTGTCTGTGTCCCGTTAAGATTCTTGCTACATAATAATACCAATGATTTAGATTATCCGTATTTCAAAAATATCTATGTACTACTCCCTCCATCCCAAATTATAAGTCATTCCAAGAATCTTGGAGTCGAAGCATCTCAAGTTTGACCAAAATTATAGAAAGAATTACAAAGATTTATGACATTAAATAGATATACTATGAAAATATAATTAATAAAGAACCTAATGATACTTAGTTGGTATCATAAATGTTATTATCTTATCATATAAATTTGGTCAAACTTGAGATGCTTGAACTCTCCAAGATCTTGGAATAACTTATAATTTGGGATGGAGAGAATACTTCAGAACATAAATTCCTTGAGGTCAAAAACCGCCAAGGAAAATATAAAAACTGTCAATTAAATGCTTCTTGAAGGGTGATCGTCAAGCAAAGGCCACAAAGTATAGAGAACACTTTTCCTTGGCGATCTACTCCCAAGAATGAATTTCTTGGCGGTTTGGCTACTAAGGTAAATTGGACGACGACATCAAGAAAATTAGTGGGCTGCCAGGTATATCTGATTTCTTGAGGGCTTAATTAAACCGCCAAGGAATTGAGTTACAACTACCGAGAAAAAAGTTTTTCACCTCGAAAGAAACTCCGCAGTCGCCAGGGATTAAACTCACAACCTCAAGCCTCGTGTGTTGCTTCCTTACCACTACACCTCAAAGTCTGGCTCATACATTCCTTTTATGTTCACTATAGTGAATATTGTAATGCATATTTGAGAGACTAAACGAGTTCAGATTTAAATAAAAAAAGTTTGAAGTAGAAAGTTTTAGATCTCTTTGTACAAGTTTGGTTTAGTTCGTTTCTCCATCTGGGATTATGCATTTGAAAAATAGTTAAAACTTTAATTTCAAAAGTTGATTTTCCTTGGCGGTTTACAGTAGCACTCAAGGAAATGGACGTTTTCTCTGGTGCTTAAAAATAGCACTTAAGGAAAATTGCACTTTTCTCTAGAGGAAGAATGGAACCGCCAAGGATACAGATCACCGTGGGCGGTTTACTACAACCACCAGAAAAATGATCTGTCAACAAAATTGCATATATCTAGGACTGCTGTGGCCTTTAATTGATTAGTCTAGTACTTTCCGTTCTGAATTATAAGTCTTTCTAACTTTTTTACCATGTATATCTAGACATAATATACAACTAGATGTATATAGCAAATAAAATATACACCTGGCTAGAAAAGCTAGAACGACTTACAATTTGAATATGCACCTAGGAAAGTCAGAATGACTTATAATTTGGAAAAGATGGAGTAGTATTTAGTTAAGAGGCAAGCTAACACAACCAGAATTTTAGACTTCTCCTAGTGATGTGGGTTTCTCCTAGTGTTTTAGCATTCAAAATTTAGTTTAAAATTTTCTTACCAAATGTCTCCTAGTGAGGATTCCCATGTTCTATGACTAGTGGTATTGTTTTACTACTACCTATAAACACTAGGAGAATTCCACCATTTTGATAAGGATGAATCAACGACGAAGACAACCAACCAAGATAGGCACACAAAAAGTGCTCAATGTTAAAGGCCGTTCTGGAGAGCACTTGCATGGCAACCAATGTACAGCAGGTACACTTACAGGTAAACCATGCATCGGCCTCATCAGCAATTCAGCCTGCATGCATCATGCATGCGACTGGCGCGAACACGTACGCACGCCACGACCAAATCAGATCGTAACTACCACGGTTTTTTGAAAAGAAAAATGGTCACAAACGACGCTTTCTGCCACCAAAACTACACCACTCTACTCTACAGGATTTCAAGTCCGTTGATTCCAGAGACACTGACAAGTGACAACTCACTCTCCAAACAGCGAAGGAAAAACTGTATCGCTAATTGACCCCACGTAGAGAAAACAATGACTTCCCCAGTTTTTCAGTCGATACTAGTCAGTTACTGTACATGATTATATACATAAAGCTTAGATTAAAACCGAAGCAATGCATGAGTCTATCAGTAGCAATTTAATTATACAGAAGAAAGACATTGACAAGGCTGAGGAATGGCCAGTGCAGGTTGTTGTAACAGTTGTATTCTCACCCACCACCAGGCATCAAACCACATCAACCAGTGAGATTTTTCCAACCGAGGAACCTTCCCCCATTTCCATTAGATCAACGGAAATACAACCATTCAGCATTACAGACGAGACAGTTTTCAGAGGATAAGCCTACCGACGGCAAAAGAAACTCCCAGGACTTAAGAACCGGTCTAGAATCCAACCTAAAAGATAGACCATCAGAAAGAACAACCAGTAAACTTCAGAGCAGCATTGCACTCCCACCCTGCAAGAGCCAGCATCAACCAGTGAGATATCTATGATCACTTAATGAACATAAAATCTGTTAGAGCATCTCCACTAGACCCCCTCTCATTTTTTTCTCTTAAAATTTGCTATAGAGAATTGAGAAAACAGAGTTATAAATTATAGGAGAGTAGTGCTAGAACATATTGAGAAAAGAGTTACAAATTATAAGAGAGTGGTGATATAACAAATTGAGAAAACCCGTCTATTTTATTAATAATAGGACGACCGCACTTGTTGATCAGTATAGATCTCCTTTTCTTTCCTCTTCCTTTCTCCCTTGCCCATGTGTGGAGCCCGATGCTCACCCACGTTACTCTGGCATGGCCGGTGGTCGCCCTCGCCCGTGCAATGCCCTGACATGACCAACGCTTACAACCCTCGCCTGTGCGGCGGCGCTTGCGTGTAGTAGCATGGCTAGCCCTCGCCCTCGCCCGTGTGGCTGCATGTCTGGCCCACGCCCTCACCCCACGCACCACCATTGTGGTCATCTGTAAATGAAGAAGTGCCATCTGTAGATGCAGAGATCCAACAATGCTCGTGAGTCGAGGGAAGAAAGGGGATTAATTAAGAAAATTCTCTGATTTTTCTCCTTTCTTTGTGGGATTGAGGGAGATTTCGATGGATTGAGAATAATTATAGAGAAAGATGATTTAGAAATGGATTTGCTGAAGCAAGTGTTTTTTTTCTACCAAATTCCCTTTATCACTAGTTATTATATAGTAAAAAGAGATCGAGTTTTCTCAATCAGATGAACATGGTCAGTCTCACTACGTTTACAAGTACTATTTTTCAAAACAAAAACGAGATGGGCAATGTCCACAAAAGTAGTTCCTTCTATCATTAGAAATCCTGACGCTCCCAAGAAAAGAGAATAAATTTCCCTCCTCCAAAGAAAGAAGAAGAAAAAGAACATGAGTAAAAGAGAAAAAGAGTCCAAAATGGAGGGTCCATCTATGAGTATGCGGTCATGTGTCAATGCCAGTTGCGTACGTTGGTAGTTGGTACGCATACACGTCCGATCATCCACGTCTTATGTACAGTAAGGCATATATCATGCGTCGCGTCGAGCTCTGCGTAGTACGTATTTTACGGTACAGCGACGCAGGCCGGCCGCAGCCGCAGGTGGTGGCCTCAGCTCGCTCGCCCGCCTTTATGCTACCAGCCGACCACATCACGTTTGTTCCCCGGCCTGCGCGCGACAGGCAGAGGATCGGACACGGACAGCTAACAACCCCTTGATTGGTTGCTGATCCGTTTCGTACCTTGATTATGTTATGTTATGCAACGATCGACAAGACGACGGTGCGCGTCGTTGCCTCACGATCATCTCTCTAATCGCCACTTTGCTGCTGATCCAATACAATTATTGGTTTTGTATGGAGACCATTTTCCTTCAGATTCTCACAATAATAGTACTAGCTATTTGCATATATAGAATCCGGTTGTATAAACTAGGTTTTAATTAGCACCTTTATTTGATTCTCAAGGGCAATTATTGAGACGTTAATTAAATCAACTCCGAAGACGAGACGACGACACGGTTTAATTAATATATCACCAGTACAAAAACCGACAACTTCAGTTTTGGATTCTTAAAAATCAGTTTTTGTCTCTAGTTTCTGAAATCTGGATTTTGAGCAAAAACTGGTGAAGGTGTTCGGATCCCCTAGATTTTAAGAATCTGACTTCATTTATTGCTCTATGGGTCATAAGAAACTGACAAAAGCTAGGTACCAATAGACAACAGCTTTCTCGTTGTTAAGAATCTAGCAAAAACTGGCAAAAAAACTGGCCTGTTTTTGGATCTCGCCTAGTTGTCAAAAACCAGATTCTTAAAAACCAGAGGGATCCAAACAGGACCTAAATTTCAGATTTATCAGCATAGACTGGCCAGTAGAAAGGGTTTATTGTAATTTTTTTGTGGATTTGAATCTAGCTCACTAGCCGATCATCCCATGAGCTCGAGTGAGCCCAAAATTAAGCTGGTAATATCATAACCCTAAAATATATTCCATTTTCCACCCCTACTCATCCAGCCGTTGCGCTAGCCGCTCCTGCTCTAGGGCTTGTCTCCGGTCTCCTTGCCACACATGCCATAATAGCGTCACATCATCTCATTTCCATACTATTTTGTGTTCTTGGATTTATGTGAAATGGTTTAGAGATATTTTAGAAGACCTTTTGTACAAATTAAAGGGTTTTATTTTTTTTGCTAATTTTTTAATCTTCAATGCAAAAAATTTTACATGACATTTTTTACAAAATTTGAGGGGTTTTTTCGCTATTTTTTTAATCTTCAATAGATTTTTTTTTCTGATATCAGCCACCATCACTACTAGAAAATGAAAATTTTTCGGTGGTCCAGAATTTCCTTGAGTGCCATCTGGCTGCCAAGGAATAATTATTTTCTAGATGGTTATAGTAAACCGCCAAGGTGATTTGTAAGCGGTTTCATAAGGCCTCCAAGGAAGTTTGTAATTTTCTTGAGTGTTATTGTTAAGCGCTAGGGAAAACAACCATTTCTTTGAGTGCTATTGTAATTCGCCAAGAAAAAATCACCATTTTGAAACTAATATTTTAATTATTTTTTAAATGATCTCAGATTGAGAAATGACCTAAACCAAAGTTGTAGTACTCGAAGAGATCTAAAATTTTCTAGTTCAAAATTTTTCATTTGAATTCGTTTAGTCTCTCAAATATGCATTACAATATTAACTATAGTGAATATAAAAGGAATGTATATTAGCCACCTAGTTACAAGTGACTTTGCGGTGCAGTGGTAAGGTAGCAACGCATTATGTTTGAGGTTCTGAGTTTGATCCCTGGCGACTATGGGGTTTCTTCTGAGGTTAAAAACTTTTTTCTTGGTGGTTGTAGGTAACTCATTTCCTTGGTGGTTTGAGGCCCTTAAGAAATTAGATATACTTGATGGCTCACTAATTTTCTTGACGTTATCGTCCAATTTACCTTAGTAGCCAAGCTGCCAAGAAATTCATTCTTGGGGGTGGATCGACAAGGAAAATTGGAAACATTTACTTGGCAGTTTTCATTTTTTATTAGACAGTTTTTGACCTCATGGGATTTCTGTTCTGATGTAAGGGACCGATATTTTTCAAATACCGGTACCTAAATCCTAGGTATTATTCTGTAGCAAGAATCTCAACGGGACACAGACAAGCAAGGGTCAAATCAAAAATCAGACAAGGGCCAAAACACAATGCAACAAAAAATCAGGTCGAGATGTCGACAAAAGTTTTGAGCTCTGAACATGTTAATTTTATTGGAGGCGGACAAAAACGATTAATGGAGACGGGCAATCCAACCGCCTCCAATCAAAGGTCACGGTTAATCCGTGACTAACGGAGGCGGTTGATTTGCCCGCCTCCGTAAATCAAATTAAAACAATAAAAAAGCAGATGAGCCCAATGCCAGCCCATACGGGCCCGACGTCGAGCCCAGCCACGCCGCCGCCGTCCTGGATCCGCCACAACTGTCGGGCCGGGACGCGCTGCCGCCGCCGGATCCGCACTTGGATGCGCCCTCTGTGGAGCCCCTGCAGCCGGATCTGGTGGAGGCGGTGGAGGTCGAGCTGGATCTGGTGCGGCCCCCGCTGGATCCGCCTACTCGCCGCAAATCTGCCGCCTCCATTGTCGGCGCGCCCTCTGCAGCCGCTGTTCGCTGGAGAAGGCGGAGAAGGGGAGGGAGAGAGGGCCCTGGAGGAGGAGATCCGCGCGGCCCTGCGCCAGATCCGCACCGCCCTTGCATGGAGACGGCTGCGTCGGAGGAGAGCCGCACCCTGCTTCGCCCCGCCCTTGCCTGAGCCCGGTGCCGCCACAGCAGCAGCCGCCGGGTGCGCGAGGGCCCTCCCCGCTGCCCGCCGGTGATGGCCCGCGCCGCTGCCCGCCGCCCGCCGCCGTTGGGGTGGAGAAGGGGTGCGGATCCCGCCTAGAGGAGGTGGCGCCCCGCGCCGCCGGCCCGCCTGCCGTGCGCTGGTGGGAGGCATGGGGGAGGAGGGCGGAGAGAGGGAGTGAGTGCGGGAGAGGGAGGGTGGTCGGGCTCGTGCGGGAGAGGGAGGAGTCGTGCTCGCAAGGGTCGTGTGGGAGAAGGAGGGAGTGCGGCGCCGCTCGGGCTCAGTCTGAGAAAGAGAGTGAACTAGAAACCCTAAGTCTATCTATTTATACTTGAAGACAGTTATCGGGCCTCACCTGGGCTTGTTGGGCAGCGGCCTTTTTGGAGGCGGGCCTTATAGTATGCCCCCTCCAAAAATAGATTTATGGAGGTGGGTATTTTAAGACAACCGTCTCGGTAAATAAAAAATGTCTACCTCCATTAATCGCAGACATTAATCGAGACGGTTGAATTTTGTGACCGTATTCGTTAATAAAAGGGCACCATCTTGCAAAATCATCTGTGTAGTAGTGTACAATTTCTAAGCTATGACGTTCTAACAGAAGATTTAAAGTTTGCATCGAGAGGAATCGGATCGGAGGTCATGGCGGAAGGATCGATACATGTCTCCTCGTCGGCAAAGCTGATGACACTTGGATCCTCTGAAATAAAGCGTACGTTCAGTGAGTGAGTGGAATAGTGGATGATGCATCATCTGGTCTGATAAGTGTAAGAGATGGATGTGGATGGTCACTTCTTCGGGAGAGCTGACTTGGATGATTATAGACGAAGCAATCTAACACGATTGTTTGGTTTCCTTGTCGTGTTAGTTGATCTGGTACACACAGTGCTGTAGCAACGTACTAATAGTCTCTTGTCTTTCTCATAACAGCTAACTAACAAGGATATGAGGCCTTGTCTATCCAACCCTTTGTTTGATTTTTTTTGCTTCATTGGTAACTGATATACTCCTAATTACAGTAATAGATTGCATTATTATAGTTTAAAAGGTACATATATTTGTGACCGAAGAAGGGGATATACTTTTGGCTTTTATTTCACAGAGCTCAAAAAATACTTGTTCGCACTTGAAGCATTGCCAGCTATTAGCAAACGGTAATGCTGCGGTGCAGGCGTCCGTCCGCCCGGATGCTCCTTGGTGGCCGCGACGCCAGGCCAACTATCCCCTTCCATCTGCTCGGGAGTTAAAAAAAAACTCTTGTCCAGTGGCTCCTATACTATCCTCTTGTCCACTCGTTCCTATCTGTATAGGGGCACTTCTTCACCACCGCCGCAAGCCAAGAGGCACGAACACGCTAAGGGAAGCCAGCGAACCCAGACAAGCCCTACACCGGTTGCGGCCGGCATGGTTTTCTCGTTGGGCTACTCGGAGCTGGTGCTCCGAAGCAGCTGCTCCACCTCCTCATGTTGCTAGGGTACATCCGTAGCTTCCTCCTCTGGGCGTTCGACGCCATGGGCCCTGGCGACCTGCCAGATCTTAGGGATGACCACCAGCAGGTGCCGCTACAGGATGCTGCCCTCTCCCAGTCATGCGACCGCTGCCTCCCCGCCGCATCGCGGAGCCGTTGCCGTTGGCCTGCCGCCTACAAGTGCCGCCGGGCTACTGCCTCTGGCACGCCGACGAGCCTATATTCTTCCAAGAAGTAAGGAGATATTACGCTGAAAGCATATGTTACAAGTGTTTCAGATGTTTCAGAAGTATGTTGAAATCATTTCATATGGATATTGCAAAAGTAGATTGGGGATGTTGCATATGTTGGAATGATTGTACACGTATGTTATAAGTGTATATTCCCAATGTTTCATCTGTGTTTTCAGATGTATGTTGCAAGTGTGCTTATCCGAATGTTGTATATGTTTCACACATATGTTGCAAGTGTTTTATCTGGATGTTGTATATGTTTGGAATGGTTTTCAAGCGTTTTTCAAGTATTTTTTGCAAGTATTTCAGAAGCATGTTTCAAGTGTTTCATTTGTCTTTAGACGTATGTTGCAAGTGTTGCACCTTGATGTTTCAAAAGTAGATCGAGTGTTGTACAAGTTGCAATGTCACCCGCCTGCTACAACTACTGGAGGGGGGCGCGATGGGTCGGGCGGGGGCACAGACGCCACGTGGGGTCAGGTGGGTCACAGACGCCACGTCGGGTTGGCACGGGGGCACATGGAGTGCAGGCGCGGGAACGGGGTGCAGGCGCGGGCGTCCAGATGTGCGCATCCATCCGAACGTCTGGGCGCTAGCAGTATCGATTAGCAAACGAACTGCAGCAATTGACTTTTACTCCAATTAAGCGCACGCAGCAAGCCAGCAACTAACCTGGACGCAAGTGGTAAAGTTAGTTGACCTAATCCACGACGTTTTTGCGCTTGTTGACTAATCACAAAATCTGGTCAATCAAATCTTGCCATCCATGTCCTACACTGTATCCTTAATTTCCTTGGCAAGATCTCCTCGTAGAAGCTTTTTAGTGTCCAATGCTAGCTAGCTGCAAGCATGTAGAGACAAGTCAGAGACACGCTAATCGCTAAACGTGTATACATATGCCTGTGTGTCATTATATCAGTTGGTTGATCTGGACAAAGTTAATCAATGACGACCTCATCGTCTGAAAACGCCTGACGAAATGACACTGCACTTGCAATACATAGGTCCGGGCTTGCAAGAAGAAGCTACGAAGCATCGCCGGCTTTTTATTATGAAATTGGAATGAGACTCGTAAAAGGCACCCATACTTTGGACCATGCATATATTGCGATTCTTGTTAGCTTTTTTGCACACTCAAAGCTCTGGAGGATATAGCTAGCTAGGTTTGGTGAGACCCTGACCCGGCATCCATGCATGCTTATGAAGCTGGTCAATTGAAACCGTAAACTGTGTTCGCTCGCAGCTTAATTATCCCTATCTATTCTTATGTTACGTGTGAGTTATGTTTCCACGGTTCTGGTAGGGAGTGCTATCGCCACTAGCTTTCGGTAATATCCGATTACTACTGTATACATCGAGTAATTAAAGCAACGTTAACATATATGCATGGGCGTGGCCAATGTGATGAGAACAAGTTCTCTAAATAAATATATTCTTTCTTCAAAGAGTGCTAGTGGAAAATATATAAACTACAACCCTAGCATGATTTAGGGCGCGTTTGGATACATAGGTGTAACACCCAGCAGGAATACATAAGGCACAAATATGAGTTTTAATATACATTAAGTAAATTTTAGTGAAGGTTGATTAGAAACTTTAAAGAGAGATCAAAGTTCAATTTTTGATCCATGGCTCAGATAATCATCGGGGGTCATGGATGCGTAAAACTTGTCAAATGCATTCCGTTTAACTACTGATATATGTTGTTTGGAGTTTAGATCGCAAAGTTTTGGCTACCGGAAGATTAATAAAGGAGGGAAAAAAGTGATTGCTGTGATGAGCTTACAGCAGTCCCCGTAGGTTCCCGTGATCGAACGTTCCTCTGTTCCATGAACGTGTCCTGCTCTGCTCTTTTTTCTCTCTCCCTCTTTATTGTTGATTAATATGATCCTTGATGCTTTTGTATCTTTTGCTGTTTTATTTGTATTGAAGTGTAGCATGGTAATTCTTCAGAACATTCTTGTTGTTATCTACCGGGGTGTTACAGTTGGTAACTCAATTTCATGTGTTCAAATCTTGACCCACTTTAAAACTTGACACATTTGCACTTGTAGGATAGGAGTTGGGTTTTTTAATTCTCCTCGCAATGTCTTGCCATGCTTTATGTTATGGTTATTGATGCTACATTGATGTGCCCATCTTTGTTGTATCGGCTGTAGATGTCTTAAGACCCTGGTCGTGGTAGCCACGGTGAGAATGAGCATGCCCCCTAGTCTCCTTAGGATATGATAGTTTTAGCAGAAATGCAAGGAATATGAGCAGAGTTACAAGTACTATATACAGGGCTAAAAATTATTCCTGCATTTTGGATGTCAATTAGGAGGACTAAACATAGACTAATCATAGGCTAATATGAGCTACTAGGGCTTGGTAGTTACAACCTGTTAGCTACTTTTAGCCAGTGATTATCTCATGTTTTTTAGCCGTGGAATCCAAATGTCCCTTTAGTTTGAAATTTTGTGAATGCGACTATGAATGATCAACCATATATATCATTTTACATTTTACATGGTTGTTAACAAACAATACACGATACCAGGGGTGGAGAGAAGGGGGGCAGGCAGGGCCTGGCCCCTCTAAAGTTGTACATCATGTACTAGTATTACTTACTAGTTCTATTAATTTTAAAGATTATATAGGTAATAAAAAGTATCCTCAACTAAGATGGTGATGAGTGTTGTACACAAAAGTATTACTTGGTTGACTTAAGATCAGCATTTAATATAAAATTTCCTTTGGTTCCCTACATAGGGGTGTTTTTACCGCGGATAACTTAATTAGAAGATCACAAGATAACAAATAATGTTTTTAGTGTTCATAGGACAAAACAATTTCTTTTATTTCCTTGTGCTAAGTTTGATAATTATTTTTATATCATTTATTTAACTTCCTCTTGATGACATTGCACATACATTTGGTTCTTGCCTATATGGACTACATAAAAATTTTAGAACACAAAATCTTGGTGGGAGTTTGGGTTCAGTGTTGGGCTATATGGCTCAACCGAAATGACATTGTGTTTGACAAATAAAAGGTAAAGAGCAATGTTGACGGTGAAAATGACATGACTCTACATCTTGAAAATACCATCAACGTGGCTCGGAATAAAAGGAAATGAGTATTGCATGAGCATATTTTATAGAAATAACATGGTTGCACATGTACGTGGACTATTTGACTATGCAGGTGAAATACAGGAAAAGGTGGGACCAAGGGGTGTAAACCATGGGGTTGCCCGACAATAGGGGGTTCGCTCGACCCCCCTTGATCCTCAATTCAGGTGACAAGCAAGGAAACACACTTGGAGACAATTCCAATCATCAGATGCAAGTTGTATTTTCTCTAGATGGTAGATGCGCCATGTACAAGGATTGATGGACATACATCCGAGAAGAAATCAATGCGACACACTCCAACACAACCCACACCTCACCATTATAGTGGGACCAAGATCAACAAGTAAAGAGGAGGGCCCACAGGCGAGTAGGGGGTCACTCGACCCCCCTATGGTCGCTCAACCCCCTTGGATTCTCCACCGCCTCATCTCTCCACTCCATGCAAATAAACACAACTTTGGTGGATCTCCACCTTTGATTTGATGGCGGTTTGATCCAATGGATGGTATTTGGAGCACTTGGATCCATAGGCCCACCAAATGGAATATTCCCTAGGATCAAGGAAGCATCTCCACTCCCCCAAGGCACCTCCTAGCACTATTAATACCCCTCACTCCCTCTGGTTCACACACACACCCCAAAAGGAGCAAGCCTCTCCACTCTCTCAAGATGTAGTAGTAGTGTTAGTACAGTTGACAGTTAGAGTGAGTTGAGCTTAGTCTTTGGTTTCCCAATCTAGTCTTCCAAGAGATCTGGTTTAGCTCTTGTATTAATGAGAGATCTACTGTATTTTGCCGATGTTATTACAAAACAAAAATACTAAAGCATTTTGTCCTTCGTTGTTTGTAACATATTAATCGCCGATTAATGAGAGATCTACTGTCTTTTGATCCTATATTTTGTTGTATGTTCCTCTAAAGCTACCTAGTGATTTGACTACTTTTGCAAGAGTTTCAAAGAAAAGTAGTTGTCCTGATATGTGGTGTTCAAGTGATCATACTAATTTGTAACAATTAGACGTATTACGATCATTCAATCAATACCACCGTATGCAATAGTCTTATTTTTGAATCCGATAATTTAATCTAAAACAATATTCTGCATCAAGAAATATGCTGTAGAAAACCCAAAACAAGTCGTCTTCTTGAGCTTAGCACCAGATTGAACAATGAATCAAGCTCAACGCCTATTGCTTACTTACAGTGCAACCATGCAACTATGCAAGGCACGTTGACCCATTCTGTATGTGAATTTCTGAAGCACACAGTACACGCTATTCGTCCTCCTGCACCTAGATGATCGGCTTCACAACCACGGACTAACAAGATGATGACCTAGGAGGACGATGCAGAAAGCCTCCCACACCGCGAGATTAGAGGCTGGGTCGCGTCTCTAAAACTAATAAGCTCAGAGCATCTCTTCTCCAAAACTTGCCTTTTGACTTCTTGAAGAAAATGGCAAAACATTAGACTGTCTTCACTACTAGCAAACACAAAACCAAGTTAGGAATCACATATGGATTCATTGGGACAACACTATCCAAACATTATGCTTTCTTCACCTACAGTTCCAACCACTTGATCTCACATTGAAGGAAACAGACCTCTTTGGTATAGCAATCATGCCAAACACTTCAATTAGCTTGTGTATCTAACCACACCTCAAAACTTTGATCCAAATAATCTACTTGCAAGGAAAACTGGGTTTAACCTTCTCAACAAAAATCCTAGAACAACTACTCATACTTCCACTACAACCTAAAACTTCGAGCTAAGAACTAGCTTCACTTTCTTAGCTGCACTCAATCCATGAGAGCAAAGAGGAGACAAAAGCAAAGCACTTAAGTCTCATGAAGAACCACCAAAGTGATGGCACAACAATTTCACCAAAATTAATACCAGAATGTCTTAGACCTTCCCTTGACTCAAGCATCATTCAAACAACAACCACTACGTTAGCTACCACTATGTTTGCAGACTCACACCAACATAGCATCACATCTTCATTCCATTGGTATATGCCTTCAAGGAAATCCATGCCACACTAGCCACTAAGGGTTATCCATCATAACATCATATTTCTATGAAAAGCAACACTTTGTGTCAATCGTGACTGATTCACCAAAGAAGCATGACAAAACCACCATGAAACAACCTCCAAAATCGAGTTGTCCTTACAGGTACTCGACTAGAACAATTGTAAGTCATGATCTTCACAAATTGGTCACTTGCACCACATTATAAAATATGTCATTCAACTTTTGCTATTATTAGAACATTTGATACACTCCTACTATTCGAACAACTCTAATAGGCTAATTTAAAGCCAAACATATCCACCTCACAAGCTTTATGGCCATTGAAACACGTAGACTAGCCGAATACGACTACAAAGCCTCTTCAACTTCAAGTTGCATTTTTAGCATCCAAACTAACACCAAGAAAAACACTAGGCCTAAACACTAGATATTACAAAAATATAGTGCCCTCGCTTTAGCAACATGGATGTAAACATCGAACCCTTGGATCCTCACGAAACTCCACCTGAGTCTATCCGCACCGTATCTTGATGACTGCCATAAAGATAGACTTTGAGTTGTGTGGAAAAAACCCTACACAAGACTAAGGTTAGGTTGAAACATTGCCACTCCAATCTATAGGACAAGGCACACAATGACCCACCCATTTGATATATCAAGAGCAAATGGTTACAATTCACAGCATGGTGGCCAATCCATCTATCATTCAACCATTTCCTTTGAATATAAATAGTTAGGTTAACCTAACACTCGGCCAAACTCACTTAGGAAAGCAGAGAAGGCATTGTGGGGGCCCTCCACTCAACCTATCTGCAAAGCCAGAGAATTCTCTATAGGATTCCAAACTTATTCTTGAGTCCTACAGACCAAAACTACAACAAAAACCTCTTCTACTATTCAAAAAGTTCCTACAACAACAAGGAGCACAACAACAAATATAGTTATACCACATATAAACATAACCACATACATGTACAAGTGAAACAAGCGAGTAAGTAGAGCATTTGAAAGATCCAACTCCCATCCTATAAGTGCAAGTGTGTTAAGTTTTAATGACTCAAAATTTTAGCACAACAACTTAAGCCTAGAACCTATAACCTAGGCTCTATTACCAACTATAACACTCCAGAAGGAAAACAACAACCTTCTAGAGTATTATCACACTACACTATAACAAGAATAGATTATGAGAGAACGCGGAAGCATCAACAATCATCTAGTTTGGCCATTAAATTAACTCTCCTACTATGACATAAGAAAAGGCATTCTCAAACATAACCAACAAAACTTAGATGTTTGTTACAACATATAAAACAACTCCACATCCAACTAGCATGTTGCAAAGGCAAGTGTTTGTTTGAAGTGTACAAGTGTGCATGCTACTCTCATCCCTCCAAGCATCCTCGAAGCTCAAGTTCCTGAGATTGGGGAAACAAGCGTATGAGGTTTATGGAAAACCTCAGCAAGCAAACTTCTTCAACCAAGTCATTTAAATCATAGTTTGATTAAGCATCAAATTTGGATAACACGGCAATAAAGATAGAAGTTACTTCATAAAGAAACTTCACAAGTATACTTCATAATGAAAATGTGAATGATGCAATGCAATACATGACTTTACTTCTATCCACACGTCCCTAGAAGAGGGAGTGAGGGCTGCAACCACATTGCTTATCAACATGCATTGTTGTACCGGTACTTACCGCACTAAATTGGCTACGGTTTCTTCAAATGCATATCAACGTAAAAAGTGCAAATGCAAATGTTTCAATGTATGCACCTATATACTTCATAATTCAAAAGTATTACCACAAGATAAAAAATCAAATACTTCAAAGTAAAGCAAATAACTTCAAATTTTAGATTATATGGCTAGTGTGAGATACTAAAAAATTAGTGGAGGCAATTCAAACAACAAAGCTAAAGCATGTGGACCACAACATGTCTACTTGCCTTTACCGATGATTAATCAAAGAGTTGGGCATAGTCCAATAGCAAATCACCTGATCACAAGTAATTCTTAGTACCAACATTATCAAACAAACAATGACATATGCATAAGAACACCCAAACCCATAGATTATACCACTATCGACGCACTTCGGTTAAAGACATCAGCACTGTTGCTTCTCTATTTCTTACATTTTTCACCATTCATCCAAAAATTGTCATAATGTACCTGATGATAGAAAACTTTATTATGTATAACTTTGCTACATTAAGATTCACAATAAGATATCTCTAAGATGGCATAAAAAACCTATGGACTTAACTGAACTTTTTGAAGATCAAAACAGAATAGTAAATTTATAAAATCCATAACTAGAGATATACTTATCCAAAAAATATGTTCTTTAGCAATACGGAAATCGTAGAAAAGCCTCTACAACTTTTGTTTAGATCTCAAGTTCATATTCGTCCATTATGATGATCAAAAGCTGATTAGATCTAATACTGTCCAAAATCTCATCACTAAAAAATAGTCTACTTTAAATGATCATATCTTTCAACATACAGAGGCTATGTGGGCGATCTTGGTGTCAAATTTAAGGTATTGAAGTCCACTACAACTTTGTCTAGAGTGTGAAAATTTATTTAGGCCTCTAAGCTCTTAGGATTTTAGAACATGGACAAAATTAATTTCGGGGATTGCTCTAACTAAACCCCATCTAAACAAACGATTCAATCCAAGAAACTTGATCAAAAAATTGTTTCATGATTTGGCATCTCACGTAGGGCAACCACAAAAAGCACGCCGACAGAACTCTTAGCGTCTACTCCTTACTTCTCTTCTCTTCTTCTTTCGACCCTATCCTCCAACGCACGACAATTCTTGCCATTTCAAACCTCTCGCCATCACAATCTACTCCAAACGTATCAAATCCATCATGGAAAACGAGGGGAATGAGAGATTGATGGGGAAAACTTGAGAGAGGTGATGACACCGAACCGGTTTTAGGGAAGAACGACACGATGAGCAGCGACGGCGGCAAACCCTGATCCATCCTTTTCCTCTTCTCCCCTGTGCTCCTTTCTCCTTGACGAGGAAAAGAAGGGTGGCTGTTGTGCTGGGTAGTCTCGACAAGAAAAGAAACATACTCCCTCCGTCCCACAATAGAAGTCATTATGGGATGCGGGTAGGTCAAACTTTCTCAACTTTGGCTAGGTTTGTAGAAAATGCGTGTAACATTTATATCTCAAAATAAGTTTATTATGAAAGGATATTCAACAATCTATCTAATAATACTAATTATGTATTATAAATATTAATATTGTTTTATATATAATTGGTCAAAGTTAAAAAACTGACTTCTCGGGAACTATTTTGGGATAGAGGGAGTACCTAAGGTTGGACCGGGTCCCATCGTGGGCACTTTAGCAGCATCTGTACTGTAGCTGAGTTAGGACTTTTCTTTTCTTTTTCCTAAAGCTCGCAATATATGTAAATTCGTGATCCAAACTTCGATTAATGTATATAAGTAGTCGAATGGAATGCTCTCGATAAGCTCTATACAAATATGGCCTCCAATCATCCACACAAGGATTAGATCAAAAGCCAATTTTTGGCCTCTCTTTAAATTGTCCTGTCAACCTTATTTTAAAAAAATCTATATTAAAACCCTTAATTATTCCTTATTTATTTTTGGGTATTACAAGTTGTGTTGTATTGGAGTTGTTAGCATAGTCATAGTTGTATGATAGTAAGATAATGATAGTATCTTTGCACCCCGTTCACCGCCCTTGGTACTCTAATCAATATCACCAAAATTTAGATTAGAATAGTAAGACAGTATAGACATGGTGTCTAGACTATATGCTTTCCTGTGTCTGCGGCTTGCCCCACAGTTTGTCTTGTCGTAGTCAGCAGGTGGTGATAGCCCTGTCCGATCTCTATATTCCACCAAGTTCAGGCAAGTTCTTAAAACGTAGGTCTTCCATGCTCGATGGTTTAAGCACCCTTCTCATCCCTTTCTATTGCTAAGTGGCCTTGTGACCTGAAGTACATTTGTTTATGAACATTGTTCTTGCTTGATAAAATTTGTCTTGCTAAGTTTGAACCATATGAGTAATGATAGATCTTTGGAAATCTTGTGCTCACTCATTGTCCTCCCTGCTAGCTAGACTGCTCTTTTATCTTTACCTTTTGACTTCTCCATTGTGTGTCATCACTCATATTATATATCACTCACCCCACTCTAGTTTAGTTGGTATATATTAGTTAGTGGATCCATCTTGGTTAGCTATCATATTGTTTAACCATTGCTTCCCTGAGGATAAATACGATACCAAGAAATACTCATTGGTGAAGTGCTACAATGGTATTCTGTGCGCTTGCAGAATATTCTATTTGAGCATAAGAAATGCCAACAAGCAACTTGTACGACGACATGACATTGAGGTTTGCAACAGAATATGAGGATCAAGAACTTGCGCATATATAGATCATGGCATGCTTTGGAGACTACAACAATGGATGTATTTGCCAACCAAGAATGGAGTTTTAACAACATGTTATGCTAAAGGCTATAAATCTCTTTTATTAAATATTTCATCCTTGATGAACTATGTGCATGTTTGCTTTTGCTGCAAGTGTAGCTATGTAATAAGGAATGGCTGAAGGATCTTAAGATGTGGTGGCTAGAATTATTTATTTATTCCATTAGCAAAAAAAGCAATATGGGTGTTACCGAGATCGAGGTAGTGGCTTACTTGTGTGGATATTCCTATATATATTTTTCTTAGATTTGCATATCCATTTCACCTCAACTCCTCAAGTTAATAACTCCTCCCCTATTCCAAAATGTACGATGTTTTTTATTTAGCTTAAAATCCTTAAATCAAACTTATTTAAATTGGACTAATTTTATAGAAAAAATTAAGTAACTTGTACATTATTTTGGAACAAATGTTTGATTTGGGAACCACCATATAGTCCAAGCTCTCTAGAATTAACTATTACTTGTTCTAAAAAGATATTCGGATTAATTATATGGACTTAGCATGATTGCATTAATGAAGCGTATTTTCATAAGAGTAAAATGCACCATGAGTCCTTAAACTTTTTGTGGATTCTCACCTAGGTCCTCGGACTAAAAAAGTGACCATCTGAGTCCTCAATCTACTGTGGATTCTCACCTGGATCCTCCAACTAAAAAATAACTATTTTGGTCCTTCAACTAATGCCACACCTGAGTAGAGGTCCCAATCCCACCATGCCACCTCTATCTGCCAACGTGGTTCTGCCAGTATGGATGAGGCTAGGTGAAACTTGCAGAAAAAACTGCCCTCCTCCATCTCTTCTATGTCCACTTCCTCCTCTTTCTACCATCGGTCACATGCCCACCACAGCGGCTGAGCCCACGTGCTCGCTTGCGCCATGCGTAGGCTTTGTGGCTACACCTAAGCTCTGAAGGCACATGCTTAGAGGCCATGGAACAGATAAAGAGAGGTGGACTGCAAGAGAGAGGGAAACTACAAGAGGAGAGATCAAGAGGGATTTTTTTGCAACTTTAATCAGCACGGCCACGTAGGCAGGCATCAAGAGTTTGGGTTTTGAACCTTTAGTCGAGTGCAACAGTATATTGAGGATCCAAATGATCACTTTTTTAGTGTGAGGAACCAAGTGAGAATTAAAAATAGATTGAGGATCAAGATAGTCGCTTTTTTAGTTCAAGGACCCAATTAAGAGTCCATAAAATGTTTAAGGACCCAGGGTGCATTTTACTCTTTTCATAATATAATGCCCTTTCAATGTTCATAATACTTTAGGACAGAGGAATTAGTAGACTGCTGGCATGTGTATATGAAATCCATGTCATAATAAATATAACAAAACTAAATCAATATTATATACTCAATGCATGCTTAACCAAAAGGCATAGATCCAGAAGAAATCCTGCACCTTTTCAAGGGATCTTAGTGAATTATCTGGAAATCAACTTTTTTCTGTTGAGCTATTAATGCTCATATGACATACATAATATGATATCAGAAGTTCATCATTGCAATTGTTGTGTAGGACAACTGATAATGCTATAATACCAACGATGTTATTAAAATCTCACAAATCAATGCATTGATAGGATAGGTTTATTTTAATTTGAGTGGGAATAACTTTGACTTTTATGTAGCGCTCATGTCTACTTCCTTCCTATCTGAGATCTACATGATTTCGGTCTCTGTCCAAAAAAGTACGTCCTGAAGTCATTGTACCGACTGCAATACGATCCAAAATTTATGACTGCCATTTGTTCAAAGTCATCCGGTTATGGACAAGACGCTATAAGCCACTCGGTTGAACTACTCTTTACACACTCCTGTTTCGGGTGAAGCAGACGCAAAAACCGTGGAATCAGCCAAAACAAAGCATAAAGCAGAATAAAGGTGTTGTCTAATCCTGTTGCAAAAGACCTGCTTTTGCAAAAGGTCTTAGAGAACCAAAACTGAAGTACCCTGCTGTCCTAGTACTTAATGGATCCATGTTGAGTGGGTAAGTAGTTGCACGTTCAATTCGTGTGTGTGTGCGCCCGCGCGCGCCTTTCTGATCTTTGGTTGAAAGATTCGAAAATTCTTTTCTTCGAGGGGAAACATTGGGCGTATAAGTTTATATATATGTCAAATTGAACCTTTAGGTGGACATTTGTCACTAACTCTCTTGTTTTGTTTTTGACCTCATAGTACCACTAATTTTGCTATCTAGAAAGGTAAGATGACACAATCATGTAGGGAATCAGTTAAGCTAGTTGATGTTTTATTTGCTCCCTCGTACTTACTCTGCTTTAATTTCCTTTTTTTACTGACAGTTCTGGACTTAGGCAGGAGTACGTTTCAGAGATGTACTTAGAATATTACAAGTGTGATATATTAGCACTTTAATTTTGATGGTAAACTAACAATTACATGTGTCTCTTTGTGTGTTAAGGGTGTAAATAATTTTTTAGAAAGATTGGCATGCCCTCTAGTGTGTCCAGTAAATTAATAGAGGTATTACGTACAAAGGCCACATTTCGATGGGCTCCGGCTCTACGAGGTACGGTGTTGGAGGAGCCGAAGCCGTAAGAAGCTCTACCAAACACGTCCAAAATTATCTCAAACTAAATGGTGAGTAGGATGAACCTTCTTTACCAATCCATTTGTAGTAAGATTTGTCAACAGACAAGGGTAGCTATAGAGCACATCTGAAGCTTCTTCCACGGTGATGCCACGTCCATCTTCCCCTTTTAATCTCCCTTCCCTCTCATTTTCTTTTGGATCCACCATGGTAATTAGTCCCATCATCGTCTTTAAATAAAACAACCATACGCCATTTTTAGCCCAGCAATAATGCACCATTAATTATGGTCATCATATTATCACCTAAGCTCAACTTAATCGCCAGCCCCCACAGCAACACATTTTTCTTTTGCTATGGGCACCACCGTACCACAACACACAACTTCGTGTCACAGTACTCTCTCTCTCTCTTCAGCCTCAAGCCTCCCCAAAAAAGCCATCCCCATCGAATCAAAGGCCCCATATATACACACCACACACACCCTCCTCACTCACTCTCAATCACATCCCTCATTCAATCGTGTACGCGTTGTTGTGCCACACACCTTCTTCTCTAGCTCGTTGCAACTTCTTCTAACCAGCTAGCTCTCTCTGCAAAGTGCAAAAGGCATCTCTCTCTCTCTCTCATATGAGGAGAGCAGATGATGAGCTCCTCCAGTAAGCAACAAGAAGGGCCGAAGCTATTCAGCTCGAGGATCCTCTCAAGGGATCGCTCGAGCGTGGCCAACGCGTCCTTCAGGGTATACTACAGCCTGGGCGCCGGCACCGTGCCGTTCCTGTGGGAGTCCAAGCCAGGCACGCCCAAGAGCTCCGTCACCCCGGCCTCGGCCGCCGCCAGGACGACCGTGCCGCCGATCTCGCCGCCGCCGTCCTACCAGCAGTCGGTGTCCCAGTCCAAGGCCAACAAGACCAAGTTCAGGAGGAGGCCAGTAGCCTCTTGGCCTCCCGTAAGTTGGATCATGGGCTGGCTGAGGCGGTCACCGCCGTCGTCGCCGACGCATCACCAGCAGCAACGCTGCCTTGCCCAGGACGACCATGGCGTCGTCGCCGGCGACGAGCGGCGGTCGCGGCGTCCTACCTTGTGCTTCTGAATTCTGATGAGCTGCCTGTGGATTAGCTGTTGCACTACGTGCGGTGTTAATTGGGTGTTGTTGATTAGTTAGTTGTTACAGAGTGGTACGTACGTGTTTGTGCAATTGGATTTCCCTTCAATGTTCTATAGGTTGGACTCTTTCGCTTTCCACTTTTTTCCACTGTCCAGCTTTATTTGCATATAGACATCTTATTGTAGTGTTTGGTTGTTTTGAGTGTGAATAAGTGGGTATGCATGCATGATTACTGTGTGCTGTGTTCTGTATCTTTATGCACAATATAGAAAAATCAATTAAATATACATATATATTTATGTTTCTTCAAATCAAAGATCAATACATGTATCCAATCACAGGCAAATAGAGCAAGTTAGCATTTTTTTTTGCAACAAACAAACCAGATCAAGTTAGTACATGTGGCTATTTGCAGGTATCGCTGTTTTAACTTCTCCTGGGAATTGTAGTTCCACGAATATATGCTTGTTGGTTACTTCTTAACAAAAGCAAAAGAGAGAAGTTGAAGCCATCGGGATGCTTGACCTTTCTTTGTCAAGCTATATATACATTATGTTTCACTATCACTGATGGGCCATAGGAAACTTTTCAAGAAACTACATATTTTTTAGTGGTGAAACACCTCGGTTGGAAAGACGCGTGGGAGTGGGATCCCATCACCTAGGTTAACACGTTGATATCAATTGATTATCTTACTATTACTATTTTCTTTTATGAACCACAGTGCAGACACAAATCCTCAGATACATATGCGCATATTCATCCCTGTGAACACATGCATGCATACCCCTCTAAATGCATCTCCGAAAGACTAAGTCGCACCAAACGGTTAATGGACATTTATCTACATTAAGTCGAGGACTTAAACCTAGATTAAAAGGTTTTAAAAAAACTTAACCATCTGATCTACTTACGCTCAGTTTGCATCTTATACCATTAGCAATAGTATGACATCAACGAAGCATTCATGCTAATTCTTATGAGGCACGCTGAAAGAGTCGAGGTGTGTTGTCTAACGAGAGTTGAATAGGCATTCATTTGAAAATATAAAACTTGTTGCAGACAAGAGACCTGAATTTCCAGCCAAGCTCAAAATTTTCTCGGGCCTTGTTTGGATGTATGTGTGTCCACTTTAATGCACACATGTGGATTGAGATGAATACATGCGCATCCAAACAAGGCCTAGAGTGGGTAATATAAAATCACAAATCAACAAAGATTATACATAATTGATTCTACTTGTTACCATGGTTGCTAAGTATGTAGTAGGTTCATTCCTCCCAAAAATCTAAAATAAAAAAACACAAGAACAAACATATAAGACACCCGATTTGTTTGCTGGATCTAGATTTTGACTTCTAAATTTTGATTTACCCATTGCTACAATGTACCCATATGTTAATTTGAAACTTACATTTTTTCCAAAATCAAACTCTCATCATACAAATAATAACCCTCTTCACATGCATAATCCTAGATTACTGCTCGATCAGTTGCCACGTTAGACTAAAGATTTACTTGTAAAATGGGAACTTTTGTGCCCAAACACATGCATAGTACTGTATTTAGGTGAGTCTCACTGGGAGTTTCATGTGAGTTTCATTTGCATTAAATAGGTTGTCACATAGTCATTTTTATGACATGGTAGTGTATTTAAAAAGAGAGAGAAGAAATGAGTTTGATGAAACTCTTTTGGTACGATTACCAACTCTCTATAAATCAATTAAATATCTATGATTGGCATGATTACCAACTCCCTATGAGTCAATTAAGACCCTGTTTGGATCCCATGTCAAAACTTTAGTCCTACACTTTTAGCCCATTTTTTGCCATGGGGATCCAAACAAGTGGGCTAAAAGTGAGCAAATCTAGAAATCTAAAGAGTAGTCCATTTGCTCCTCAAAAGGCCCAAAATTGGGCTAAAATGCCTTGGGAGGCGAGCTGGATGCCCAATACCACGCCACCCACCCACCCGCGCCCCGCATGGCTTAATTAAATGAGGGCAAATCTATCATTATAGATTGGAGGACTAAAGTTTAGTCCATGGATCCGAACAGTCCACCAGGAGGGCTAAACTGTAGTCCATGGCAAATGGATTCAAACAGGGTCCACTACAAAAAATCTGGGCTTTTATAATAAACTGAAAGTGTCATAGAAAGTACAGGATTTATCACAAAATGAATGGTATGCCAAAAAAAACCACCGCCATGAAGGTCGTCACAGAAAGATCGTCGCTAAATATACCTTGTGACGATAATATGGATAACCGTCACAAAATGTGACGACCATTTGTGACAGTTATATTTTGTCGTCATATATTATTGTCATTTAATGACAATCGTAAATGTCACATATTGGTTGGTCAAATCGTCATTCAATACGTTAACCGTCACAAATTGTATGCTGGGAATCTGACATGTTCCACATCAGCAGTGCCATGTCAGCATGGTGATGTGGAATCTGACATGGCTCAACTTGAGCTGTTATTCAATATATAATTAACATATCACTATTCAATACATAAAACTAACTATTCAAATACATATTAACACATCGTTACATTCCGGTAATGATCAGGCAACAAAAAGATTATCATATTCTATTAACACCACTAATACAAGACAGCTTCCTATGTAAAACAGCCACCTTCAGTTCAACAAAGTTGACTTATTGCGCCCACCTTTCATTATAATCGATAACAAAGTGACAAGGACCTACAGAGCAACAGATTTTGAAAAGCAAAAGAAATGATTAATAGTTCAATACAAACAAGTTCAATAAATAAATAGCTGATGCAAAAAGAAAAGTGATACTTTGCTCATATCAAGGACCTTTGATCAAGCATGCAAAGATTAAATCATTGTTGCTCTCAATTGAAAACAATTAACTAGCTGCCAGCCAACAGAAGTATGCTCATATACGCAGAATAATTAGTAGTTAATGATGTGACAAGTAACAGAACATGCTATTTTCTCTAACATGAAAGAAAAATCTGTAAGTTCACAGTTGTCACACCCGGTTTTAAGGACAAAACCAGACATACACCATATGTGAAATAAAGTAGTCAAATCTCACATATAGCCACAGATAAGTGTAATATCAAGAAACAAATGCTTAATATACATAACACAATATTATAAAATATACCTTAGAGAGCAACACAGCGGAAAGACAACTCCGAACACCGGGTGTAGACTTCACTCCAGGAACAAACTAACTGGTTGATCACAAGCCTAACAATTCCAGAATCTAGAAATCTGGTACCCTTCCTGAGATGTGAGGAAATAGCAAGAGTGAGTCCATGTCGAACTCAGCAAATATATCATGGGGTTCATGAGGCTCAAAAAGGCTGACACTGGTTTACTGCGATTAGCTTTTAGTGAGTCATCTTTTAGCAATTGAGTAGCAACAAGTTATCATAAGCCCAAATAACCTCATGATCATGTAAACGAGAATAATGTATAGCAAGAAACAATAATCATTAGTGAACATCAATATCATCAGAATTCATCGTTTTATTCTGTAAGGGTCCAAGGCCACTCGTGACCGTGAGCACGGCTGTTATAACAGTTTTACACTCTGCAGAGGTTGTACACTTTCACTGTGAGTCATGATTACCCATATGCCCGGGATCGCGACTCCCAAAACACTTCCAAGGTGAGCAGGCAGGGAATCACTATGAAGCCTTTCAAAGGTTCGTCTAACAAGTTAGGGCCGCTAGGTTTCAGAAGTCAGTCCGTGTGATACACCACGCAGGGATCCACAGTCTGCTTTACCCCATTTGCACCACAAGGGTAACCTCTAACAAGCTAGAAAAGGTCCTCATACTGAGCTAAAGCCAGAGCCATATAGCCCTCACAGTTGTACTGTAAGTCCCGGATGTTCGCTTACAGATAAGTCCTTATGGAGAGAAACTAGAGCACCATAAAAAAACAACCAAATATGCTCTAGCCCTCTTGAGCCATATTTCTATAAAGCATCTTTTAAACGTTTATTGCATATACCATTAGTCAAGTTACAGATCATGGTTATTTATCTAGAGCACTAGCATAAATACTACCCAATGCAATGTCCCATGGGTGTCAAGGTACAAGATACAAAAACTAGGATATCCTTAGTGGTAACAAGGTAGACACATGCACATGAATTAAGTATATTAAAGGTGAATAGAAAACAAGGATAATCCCATGCTATACTTGCCTTAACTCAAAATCCTTCTTCTGATCCAAATCTTCAATTAATAGCTTCTTGAATCTCCACGTAAATCTCGCCGACTGGACTTGATCAAAAAAATCACCACACACACATCGAGCAATCATACACGAAGCAAACAGTAAATAATAATTAGAACAATACACCAAACATATGAAACAATATGTGAAAAGGTTTTAAAGATGTTCTACGCATTGCTACGAACACACAGACACGAAAAACACGCTAATCGGAGCTACTGTAAAAGAAACGACTGCCGAAAGATTTTGTTGTATAAAACGGAAAAATTATAGGTCTCATTTGTTTTGACTATATAAAATCATATATATAGGATAAAATACTTTTTATAGATATTCAAAAGTGACTTAGGCTAAATTACATTTAAATTTAGAAAACTAAAGGAGAAATCAATAATATTTTATTTATAAATCTAGTTGCACAGTTAATAATCAAACTAGATCTAAACATTGAAATTCCAGAGATTTTGATAAAGAAAACATTAATACTATTATGTAGTTCATATTGTTATAAATCCATTGTAATTTGAACGGACTAATTCGGAATTAAAACAAATAAGTTATGAATTAAACGAGATTTTCTTTAGTAAAATAATAGATTAAATCTAACATCGAAACTTAAAGGTAGAAAACCTAACCAACAGTAGCACTAACAGTATAAAAATTTTCTAAAACTCTTCTATACGTTACTACGATCACATAGACGTAAAGATCACGAAATTTGGATTTAAAACGTGAAAGTTATGAGTTTTCCAAGATTTCCTATAGATAAATAATTACTTTAATATAAACTCAAAAATAAATTGTCACAAACCTACTGTACAATTCTATCATCATGTAGAGCTCGCAAATACGAATCTAACGCAATTTGAATGGATCAAATCGGAGTTAAAACGAAGATTCTACGGCTAAAACAATCTCAGTGGCAAAACTGTAAATATGTGAAAGCGTATTTTTCTTTTTCCGAAACGAATTACGTTTTCATTTATTAAAAACGTATTTTCCAGAATACGCTTTGGACCGCGGGTTCAAAAAGACAGAATCGCAGGGGCTCTTTAGCAAAACCGCCAGCCGAACCGGTATGTTCTAATCTACGCCATCCGATCTAGATCCGACGGTCCAGATCTGTCGGTGAAGGAACGGCGGCGCTCCGGCCGGGCTTCGGCCGACGGCGAGCTCCCACGGCGGCGCCATCGTCGGAGAACGCTAGAACACGGCTCCGGCCACCAAACAAAGAAAGGAGAACACCGGGAGGTCGAGAAACTCACGGCGAACTCACCCCGCGTGAAGATAGGGCCGGGGGATGATCGGAAGGCGGCGGCTAGCTCGCGGTGGCGGCGATGGCGGCGGTGTCTCTTGCGGTGGCTCGACGGGACGACTAGAACGGCTCCAAACGGATGGGATGCGTGCGGTATGACGCGGGGGTCGCGTTTTTATAGCCCGAAGGCGTCGCTATCTATGGAAGGGAGGGAGATTGAGCCGCCAAATCGAATCGGAGAGGAGGGAAAGGTGAGCTCGCGGTTGGGAAGCTGGAGGAAGAAGAAAGGAAAGGGAAGGCAGTCACTGACAAACGGGTCCCACCTGTCGGCGACACAGAGCGGGGGAAACGGCCGCGCGCGAGACGGGCCGGCTTGCTGGGCTCGGCTCGGCCCAAGAGGAGAAGAAGGCGGCGCGGGAGAGGAGATGGGCCGCGCGGAGAACACGGGCCGGCTGCAGCTGTGGATGAAGAAGCGGCCCGGGAAAAATAGAATTTTTTTTTTCTTTTCAGAATTTTCAAATCCATTTTTCAAATGATTTTCAAATCAAATTTGAATTTGATTCAAACCACTCAACACAAAACTCCAAATGCAGCAGCATGAATGCTCAATCATGTTTCTACCCTTATATTTGATTTTAAATTTATAAAAATTATTCTTATTCTAAATTTGCATGCCCACAAAAATATACAAAAATCATATTTTTCCTATTTTTATCTCTTTCAAAATTTTAGGGTGTTACAACAGTGCATCAAGTCAACACGAGATTATTCAAAAGGAAGGTACTTGTGCTCACTTCTGCTCCAAAGAAAAGAAAGATATTGCAGCCAAATTGCCCATTCAGATCAACTAGAATATTGGCATGGCATGGAATAGTTAGGGTACAATTGATTAACTGACTAGAAAAACTAGAGTCCGCAGAATGTGTTCACAAAAAAGCAACGAAGGCATACTTCTATATATGGCCTCACAAACACTTGCTATGACAACAAATGTTAATACATGTTATTTAGAGTTTAAGCCTATTCCATCAGTGCAATTAATCCATAAGAAATAAACGTACTTCTATGAGAGCAATTAATTAGTACGAGTCTATGCTTAGAAATGAGAATAATAACGCTAGTAGTCAACTAACAGCACCCGCCGAGAAGTAGACCAGCACTAGACCGAACAAGAACCGCGCCAAAGTCGGCATCCGCGTCGATCCAGGCACCACCACTCCGTCCTCCACGTCAATCTGCCACCAGCAGCAGCCCCAGCGCATCGGCTCGCCGAATCTGGCCTACGAAGGAGAGTGAGGGGGAGGAAGAGACGATAAGGAGGAAGATGGGGATCCACTGCCTACCTCATGGATAGGGAATCTGCTGGCCGATCCTGAGAGGAGGGGTGGAGGGCTCGTGGTCGTGCTGGCCTCCTCCGCCGCCTGACCACCGGTGCCCTCGCACTGAATTAGGGCTCTTCGTCAAGGTCATGGAGCGGTGCAGACTCAACCCCGAGCTTGTGACAGCGCGTGCTTGTGCTAGCAACTGCTAGTGTACCTCTCGGATCCATGGCGACAACGGAGGAGGAGACCCAGGCTAGGGGCAGTGGAGGAGGAGACCATGAGGGGGCAGCGGTGGCGCCAGAGAGAGGAGCAGAGAAGTGAGAGGGAGGCAGGAACGGCTGAAAAATTGATAGGGAGGGGTGAGGGCTAGGGTTCTGACTGGTATTTATTTAAGGTCGAGTGCATCTTGACCGTCCACTTCGATCTAACATCCAGGATGAGGCGGGCCTTTGATTTGGGCCGTGGTGGGCCGAATTTGGATAGGGTTTAGGTCTAATATACTGGGTTACGTTTTTTGATTTTAACATTTAAGTATATTTTTTTTTCTAAATGAACAGAATTTAGCATGACACACATGTTCTTTCAAATAGAAAAGTTTTCAACAACAAAGTTGTACAACTCATTAAGATCTATAACTTTTGTTTTGGTCATTTCCCCATTTGAGTTTGATTGAACTATTTAAAATTTAAATTTCAAAATATGAGGAATTCAAATAGATTTTTGGGGTAATAAATGATTTCAAATGGAAAAAAAATGTTAACAACAAAGTTGGATAACGCATTGAAATCTACCACTTTGTTTTGGTCATTTTTCCATATGACTTTGTTTGGACAGTTCAAATTTTGAATTTCAAAATATTAGAACTTCGAACAGAATTTTAGGGTACTAAGTAATTTCAAATGAAGAGTCATCAACAACAAAGTTATAGAACTGATCAAGATCTACAACTTTTATTTTGATCATTTGTTCATCCGACAAAGTGATAGTAACATTGTTCACAAATTTTACATCTCTTATAGTTTCACAACTTTTATGTTCATGACTTTTTTAGCAGAAATCATTTACTACTTTAAAATGTTGTTTGAAATTGTTATTTTTTGAAATTTAAATTTTGAATTGATAAAACAAAGTCACATGAAAAAATGGTAAAAATAATAGTTGTAAGAACATAAGAAATTGATAGAGCATGATTTTAGAAAATTTTAGGAAAAAAATCATCAAATTTGAAGTTAGTATAAGGGAGAAAGACTAGTTATAAGTTTTAGCCAGAGATTAAAAAGAAAAACTACACTGGTTCGTATTATGATTTGTGAGAACTTCGGTATATAAGAATTTTGAATAGAATTTTGGGAGAGTAAATGATTTCAAATAAAAAAGTTGTAAACAACAAAGTTGTAGAACTCATTGAGACCTACAATTTTGGTCCTGGTCATTTCTTCATCCGAATTCGTTTGGGTAATTTTAAATTTGAGTTTCAAAATTTGATAAATTCGAATAGAATTTTGACATAGTAAAATGATTTCAAATAAAAAAGTGAGCAACAACAAAATTGTACAACTCATCGAGATCTACAACTTTAGTCTTGGTCATTTTTTTCATCCGAATTTGTTTGAACAATTTAAAGCTCTTAAATTTAAACTCAAAAAGAAAAAAGAAAGGAAAAAGAAGAAATGTCCCACCCTGTCTCCCTCCACCCGCGCCCCCTCTTCCTTTTCAACTGGGCCGAGGCCCAGCTCCGAGCCCAATGTCGCCCGCGCTTTATCCCTCTCCCGTGTTGGACTGTCATATTTGAAAAAACATTGAGTGATGTTCTACCGCCGTCACATAAAAACTCCATATATCGTCATAAATTCGCTACTGTTAGCCGGCTACCTAAGAATTACATTTTATGACGATCCTTGGTACGTTTATGTGACAAAAGAAAAATAATCGTCATATATAGTTCTGACGGTCCTGATTTTATGATGATATAGACCTTTGCGTCATATTATGATATATTATATGATAATAATTTATCCCATCACGAGGATTATTGTCATAGAAGGAAGGTTTTCTTGTAGTATCTAAAGATCTACTCCCTCCATCTAGAAAAGAATGCAATTATAGAAAGTGTGCGATCAAACTAGCTCAAGTTTGACCAAGTTTATAGAAAATAATATTAACATTTATATCTCCAAATAAATTAATTATAAAAATATATTTTATAACTAATCTAATGATACTTATTTTGTTTAATGAGTGTTAGTACTTTTTTATATAATTCTAGTCAAAGTTTTAAGTGTTTGACTCCTCGGGATGTGAGAATTGCATTCTTTTGTGGACGGAGGGATTATGAAACTATAGAATGAAACTTTGCATTGAGAGTAAGTATTTCATCAGAGCTTTTATTTTATTCTATATGACATGGTAGTATTTGAAACAACGCCATGAAACTATCTAGTGAAACTGGTATTAGGAAAATATCATTTTTTGAGTAAAGAGAAAACAAATATCAGCTTATATATTCATTGGTCTCTCGTGGTCGTTTTTAACATGGTGAGCCATAACAATGCCACCTGCTGCACTTGTGCACTTGAAGGTGTGAGTCCAAGGATCTGAGTAGAATTTGGGCCCGAGAATCAACCTAAGGGCCGGCTGAGCTTGGCTGGGCCACGGCCCACGAAAAGAGGAACAACAATGCTGTGGGGCTTGGGCTTACAATACAATTACAAGGCCCGTCCAGTGTTGTCTCTCACCAGCAAAACCACGCAGCCACGATCTCCGTCTCCGGAGGGGACGACTTCGGCCGCGGCCGGCGTCCGCATCCAGTGGCGGCGGAGGGCATCCTCCTCCGTCTCTACCGTCTGCGCGCGTTCTCCCTCTCCGCGAGCCTTTCGATAGAGACATGCATTGCTCCTCCCGCCTGCAACTTGCGAGCGCAGGAGACGGTGCTACTGCTACCAGGCGGGCGGGCGATAGTTGTTCGACGTATTGGCGCTACTCAAACGGAAGGCGCCGAGCCAGCGATCCGGCGTCCTCGCCGATTACACGGGCGCTGCTCAATCACGTAAGATTCCTGTTCATGTAGACAATAGGGCGCGGGGCTTGGCCTCTTGTTGTTCTTGCAACGAGTCGATGTCTCATCTCATTGAAGTTCGTCGACAGGCACAAACTGCAGTGTCTGCGCATGTTTAGAAAAATGCCTTACCAATGAGCGCTCCTTTACCAATTACAATCTACAACTGGTAAAAACAGAGATTTAACAAGATTCGTTTTCTTGATGACATGATATTAGCAACATTTATCCTTGCCTGTTTGGCCTGTCCTTTTTGTTTCCTTCATGTGATAGTCGGTGCCAATCTAGTGTGCCTAAAGGCTCTGTGTGTAAACTCTATTTCTTCTTAATACAAATGATATGCAAACCTTTTACGTATTCGAGAAAAAAAAGATAGTTAGTGCCAATCTTGCAAAATAGCACAAGACACCAACACTGCTACTTGCCAAAAGCATCAGACATGGACAACATTAATGCCATTATTGTTGAACTGCTGAACCAAAGCATACACATAGTCCCAACTTAAAAACAGATAAAATAAAAGTCAGTTTTAAATAATAAACTGAAGACTCGAACTTCTATGTAAAGAATGTTGCACCTACGTACCAACCGTGGGAACTCGCCACTCCCTCGCTCCTACTCCACTCCTGCTGGCGCCGGGCACAACTTTTTGGCTTGCCTTAGCCTCCTTTATCCACACTCCTGCTGTCTGCCGATCGTCGGCACTGTCCTTCCACTTCGTCTCTTCATCTGTAGTGCTTTCTTTTTCTGCGTATTGCCTTGCGACTTGTGTATACACCTCGGACAACCATGGTTGCTACTGCGGCCTTCTTCTTTCCAGACAAGTCCGTTGCAACTCCAGCCATATCCTTTCTGACCAACAAGGGCTTTCTCCTACCTGAAGGAGTGTTTCAAGGCTGATGGTATGGAGGTTGTTAAGGTCAGGCTGCTGGTGCGGATGCCAGAAATCCAAGCCATGTTCAATGCCATTGACCACCAGCAGATCAAGGAGCAGAATGTTGCTCTTGATGCCTGGCTCTGGCGTTTCCGGTTGGTTGTCGAGGAGCAGAGGTGAGCTGGAGTACCGCGATGGAGGGTGAGGCGCGACCTCAAGGTCTGCAAGATAAGGTGGGTCATGACTCATGCGGTACAAATCCCCCATTTTGTCAAGACACAGGGAGACATCCAGTGCCATGGTTGCTGCTGAAGTCTTTGGTCAACATGAGGAGAAGAAAGAGATTGTGAGTTGGTTGACACAGCCTGACCAAATCAAAGAGGATACCAAGATTGTCTTTGCGAATCACTTGTCTATATTTTCGATAGTTGGAGTTGGTGGCATGGGGAAGACTACACCTGCCCAACTTGTCTGCAACGACGCAGATGTTGTAAAATGCTTTGATTTGAGCATTTGGGTATGGGTGTCTAATAATTTTGATGCAGCCATAGTAATTAGAATGATCCTAGAATCAATTGACAAGAAGAATCCCACTGTGGATGCATTGGAGACACTGCAGAGGATTCTCATACAGAAACTCAGTTGTAATGAGTTTTTGCTTGTTTTGGATGATGTCTGGAAGGATGGCAGAAGAAATGAATGGGAGAAATTAATGACTTCTCTGCAAACTGGGCAAAAAGGAAGCAAGATTTTGCTGACAACCCGAATGCAGTCGGTAGCTGACATGGATAAAGCACAGTTGGTTGTGAACCAGAAATTGAATGGGTTAGATGAAGACAACAGTTTGGTTCTATTCAAAGGGCACACATTTTCTGGCATGGCTCTTGAAGGATGTGCAGAGTTCCTCTTGACCGGTGAACAGATAGTAAAGAAAATGAGAGGGTTGTCCCTTATTGACAAAAGTAGTTGCTGGGCATTTGAGAGACAATATGACACCTGAATACTGGAACCAGTTCTTGTGCGAGGACATGCGGCATTTCACGGGAAGTACAGATGACATTGTTACAGCTCTTAGATTGAGTTACCATCATTTGCCTCTACATTTGTAAACTTGCTTTAGATATTGCAGTATTTCCGCCAGGCTATGAGTATGTGAAAGATGAACTAGTTCAAATGTGGGTTGGTTCAGGATTGATCATGCAAATGACATATACAATCAAAGTCCATAGGATGTTGAAGAGTACTTGGTTGAACTGACAAGAAAATCATTCTTTGATTTCAAGGAAACTGATTCTGAACAATATTATATGATTCATAATTTGTTGCATGAATTGGCATGCTTTGCTTCTTTGGGCGAATGTGTGAGAATAAAATATCATTATCACACAAATATCATAAGTACAGTCAGCATCTATGGATTTCTGAGCTTGGCACTCTGTCTATACCCATGTAGAAGAAAATCTCTGGTCTGAAGAATCTGCGAAGCCTCATCCTTGGAGGTATAACAATGTAGTCAGCACAATTGTTTCAGCTGCGATTAGGGAAGTGTTAAAAGGATTTAAGGTCATGTGCCTATTGAGTTTACCTGGAATCAAGGAGTTTGATTTTTTGAAAGGTCAAGGAGTTTGATTTCCCTATTCAAGTTCGTAGTAGGGATCATCTTTGTTATATATCGTTGCCTTTCATTTGAGAAAGAAGGTATTAGGTTTGTCTAAGCTTTACCAGCTTCAATTTTTAATTGCAAGTGAGTTTTATACTACTGACATAACACTGAAGAAACTGAAGGAGGTTCTAGGACCAGAGGAACTGAAGGGTATTGGAAAACTTGGCTGCTTGCGCTATGTATCCTTCTTTAATTGTTGCTTCCGTGTTGGTAGATTAACATGCCTTCAAGAATTACAAAATTTCCACGTTGGACCCAGAAAAAGTTATGATCTATCTTCACTAAAGAGACCTAAACTGCCTTCGCAAGCTGGACCGGCTGTACATTATGTAATCATTTTGTGGCAATAACGGACCTGCTGGAATTTGGTACGTGTTTTGATGCAAGTTTTTCTTGTAGCAGATGTCCTTTGTATCATTTCTATGTTGATTAGAAAATACATCTTTGATATTGTAAAGATTGCAAGTTGTGAGTCCGCCTTCTCCAGACATGTATCTGGTGAACAACAGGGAGAGGGAGAGGATACCTGAGGATATGGAAAGCGGATAACTTGGAGTCACTGCCAGTCTGCCACCAAGCATTGGTGTATTTGCTTTCTGATGCAGCTTGTCCTAAGTCACTTCCAGTTCCAGATGTGCCCCCCTCATTGCTGTATTTGCTTGTCGATGGCTGCAATGCTGAGTTGGAGACAGTGCAAAAGTGCCTCTGCATGGGAAAAGATGGCTCACCTCTGCTGGGTAACAATATATGTAATTTCTTTTTTGTCCTAACTTTGTTATGTCATGCTGTTTTATGATCTCGACTTCATATGTTTGAACTATGAGACAGACTATAGCTCTTCGGCTCTTCCTTTATATGTTTGGCTGTGGAGCACATTTAGGCAGATTCTGTTAGAAATATACTAATTGCTAGAAAGTAGAAACCATTTATTATTGGAAATATAATTTAAAATCTTCTTTTCCAGTCTCTTGCTAGTTTTCAAACTGAAGTATTCATAGCAGTTTTATAAACCCAAGATCTACTCCAAGAATTAATTTTTGACTAATTTTCAGCTAATATGAATGTTGTTGTAGCAACCAAATGGCATGATGAAACTTTAGGACCAACTCTACAGTCCTAGGCCCAACCGTGGCTGCTGAATCAGATCCAGTGGCTCAAATCGAGCCAAGCCTAGCGTGAATGCGTGGCCCAGGCCCAGGTTGGAGAAGCTAAAGCCCATGTGGGATTTGCCAAGTGCTAAGCAGGCCAAAAGGCCATTTTGGGGCACAGAGTATTATTGTAAATTTTGCTTTCAGCCGAATTAAGTTATAGTTTATATTATCGTATTCAGAAAAGGTAGATGACAACTGATTATTTTGGAGCCATCCAGCAACCGGATCTGCGGCCGTTGGATCATCTCGTTAGATGGCTCCGATCTTGTCTCGCTGCTGTACCCATATTCTTCGCCTATGCCTTCCCCGACTCTTTGGCGGCGCAAGGAGTGATGCGGCCTCCTCTTCCCACCGGCGTGGCGCGTCCCACTGGCGCGGCGTGGCCCACACCGGCCGCCTTCTCCCTGCGGCCCTCCTCCTTCCCCCCTACAAAGAAGGTATAGCGTCCGGCCCCGCAGAGAAGCTCCAGGCGCCACTCCTCCGCCACCGAAGAGAAGCTCCAGGCGCTGGTCCTCCGCCCCTGCAGAGAAGCTCCAGGCGCCGGCCCTCCACCCCCGCAGAGAAGCTCCAGACGCCGGTCGTTCGCCCTCCGCCTCCTCTCTACGGCCCTCCTTCTTCCCCCATACAGAGAAGCTCCAGGCTTCCGCTCCCGCAGAGAAGCCTCCTTCTATGGCTGTCTGATTTGGAATTTGTGAATAATTTGATGACATTTGTGAACAATTTAACATATATTTCTCTGGTATCTGGAATCCATAGAAAAAATTTGTAATTTTTTTTGAAAAATTTGGCATATATTGGTGTAATTCCCAAATTACATCATGCTGTTCAATAAATTACACTGGAGAAATCATTGTAAATATAGTAATAAGACGATGTAAATATAGCTATAAGGTGGTGCAAGTGCATGAGAAAAATCTGGTTGTTGGGAGGGGCTATGTATTATAGTGCTTTTTATTTCTTTTTTTAATTTTAAGTGCAGTTTTAAGTTTAATAGATTGCTCAAACAATTTCTGAAGTTGTTCCTGCAGTAAGTCATAGTTATGGGCGTTTTAGTTTCTCTGCATTTATTGCTTGTTATATTAAGTTTATATCTTGCACTGTTTTAAGAAGTTCAAATTGTCTAATAATTATGAGATGTTTTCTGCTACAAATTCTATGATTAAATTGGAACCAATAAGAAGATTAAATTTGAGAATTTAAGCTGAAGTTAATAAACAAGGCTTGTGTTTATTTTTCTGACCATTGTTGATTCATAAGCATTTATCATAAAATTTAGTGTTCTACTCTTTCTTCTGCACAAAGGTGATGTAGATTGAACATTAGATTTAAGAAAATGAACATCTTATTAATCAGACCATGTTAATTCCATGTGCATTCTTATTGTTGTTATTTACTAATTTTTCATATTTAATAATGAAGTTGTCAATGCATCCGACATTCCTAGGATGCTAAATGGTGTTGAGCCCCTGGATGGGAGCAACTATACCTCTTGGAAAGAGAAAATTGAGATCTTGTTGGCCATGATGAATATTGATTATTCTCTCCAACATGAGGAGCCTAAGGAACCTAAAGCAAATGCACATAACTATGCTAGTATGAAAAAGGCTTATGATGATGAGTCAAGAGAGTGCCTTATGGTGATAAAAGCCTCCATTTTAGAAAGAAACAATTAGAGCAATCCTACAATCTAAGACAGCTAAGGAGTACATAAGCAAAGGGACAATTTAAGGGTTCCACAAAAGCTTATGTCACTACCCTCGTAAGGAAGCTCTCTAATGATAATTATGATCGGAGTGGCACAAGAGACCACGTCATGCAGATGAGCAACATAACAACTAAGCTAAAGATGATGGAAATGGACATCTCTGATTGTTTTCTCGTTCACTTTACAATGACCTCATTACCTTAGTTTTCCCACTTGGCTATTAATTACAATAATCAGGAAGTGAAGTGGTTTGGTAGTGAACTAATAACAAGATGTGTTCAAGAAGAAGAAAGACTCAGTTAAAAGTCATGACTATGTTAATAGTTACACTCATAAGAGGAATGGATCAGAGGATTGTAAGGACAAAGGCAAACATATTAAGAATTCTCAAGCAAGACTTTCCAAAGAAACCACACCCATCACTTTGCAAGATATGTTAGGGTAATAAGGATAAGCAGAAGGATTGTATTGGTTATCTTAAGTGGCTCAATAGAAAATGTATAATAATCTACTATTAATCCATGTATACAAATTTTAGCCGTCAATTTTGATGGATAGGCCTTACACATTGCACTAAGATTATGAATCAATAAAAACGATGGCTAAAATTGTATATTAGGACTATTAGTAGATAATTATAATTTTCTATTAATCCGCTTAGGAAAACTAATACAATCCTTCTACTTGTGCTGATTAATCTCACATAACTTGCAAAGTGATGGGTCAACTTGAGTGTTAGATCCACCCTCTGACAATGGTTTCTTAGGAGAGTCTCACTATGCCAGAAATCAACATTGGAGACACCTAAATCAGTGACCCAAAAAGAAAACGCGTCACTGGTGTGACATCTGCGACGTGCACAGCCAAGACGAGTCACCGATACGTTTCTCCCAGCCGAAAAATATGCAGAGGGGCGACGTGTCTCGTCAAACCGCGTCACCGTCATATGTGGTATCTGACATGTTGACGCGGGTACGTGAGACGCGTCACACATGAGCTGCCACGGACCCGAAATTTTTATGAAACCCAGTTGACAGATGAAGGCTCGCGTCCGTCCTGTCCACCAGACACCCGAAGCGCCGCGGGATCCCATCTCACTGTCTCCCTCCTCAGTTTTTCCTCTCCTCTCCCGATACAGACCCTCCCCATCCCATTCCTCTTCTAAGATCTGCAAGCAGTGGGCTGCTATGGAGGCCCTGCGCCTGGTGACGGCGCAGCAGCGGCTCCCCTGCCCTCACTTTTACCCTTGGGTTGTTTCCCGTCCGGTGGTGGCGGCGCTAGGGTTCGGCGTCCATGGCGGCGGGGGCGCAACACAGTAGCGGCTGGGGCTAAGGGTGGCTGGATCCATGGCCACTTGTGCAAGGTCGACGGGATCCATGGCGGCTCATGGGAGGTCGTTAGGATCCATGGCTGCTCCTCTAATGGCGGCCCAATCTGTCATTACCTAGGTATCCCAAACCCTAACACTTTGCCCCTTTCATCTTCCTTCTATGACTTGGAATCCCGATGGATCTGGGATTTGTCTCAAAAATCCAGCATCCATCGAAGCCTGGTGGCCTTTGGCATCTGTATGAGTTTTATCTCATCATATTAAATTTTTTAAAGGCATTGCAACTGTACTTAGATTTCTGGCAATGCAGTTTTAAAACGTGGCTTCCTATTAAAGGGATGTACTGAGTTTCTGTTAATGTTGTAGAATCGTACTGACATCTAAGTAACTGATATATGTAACTCGAGCAAAATTATTAATTCTTCTGTCAGATTTTTTATTTTCAGAATCACCACTGTATAATGTCAAATGTTTTAAGGCATGCTGCAAGTTATAATGCTTTTTAGAGAATTGATTTCCTCTATGACTTCTAGTGTTAATTTTCTAGGAAAGTGGAAACCTTCTATTTTCTGTTGCAGGGAGATTACATCAAAGTTTATGCATTCATGGCATTCTATCCGTGTGTCATTAATAGAATAGAACAATAATAGTACTTACTACACTAGCACTACTGTATGTGCAACTGCAACTACGTTGAAATAGAGAAGATTTTCTTTGCCTGCTACTGCTGTTGATTTACTCTATCATGTAAAATCGCATTCCCCATGTTAACTTAGTTTAACTTGCAAACCGTAGACCATGCATTTATGTTACGTTGTATTTATATCGACCTGATGTTTTTTCTTGCACCAAATCTTTTATTTAGTGCTCAATTTAAACACCAATGTCGTATCTGAACCAACTCAAAATAAGGTCACTGAAATGCGTTGGATTGATTATTTAGGTGCAGGTGAAAGCTACAGCTTTAGGTGTATATTGCATTTTATTTTTATATTAGTACATCATAGCTAAGCTTGGTTGTTGCAGCCTGTGGCAGCAGACATTACAGACCCCATACCGGTTTACATGTCCTGGTCAGACAATATTAAGGGACTATTTAATCCCCTTGTATTTCCTTAAGTCCCTAGAACAATAGTGTTTCTGTACATTTGGAGATTGTTCTTAATTTTCTGCAAGAGATAACTGAACTTCTATTACTACATTAGTTGAATACACACCATTTTTTCCATCTCCTCTTTGCAGGAGATCATCTCGTCGACGGGATTGGTATATGTGGATGCCTTGCTTCATTTAATATATTTGTCTTATGGAACTATTGAGAAAGGATGTAGCCATGGCAGAGGAGAATCAGTAGGTATCTGGTGAGATTAGCATCACTGCAGAGACAACATTCATTTGTTGTTTTATTTATTTGTCATGTTTTTCTTTCTTGAGATTTGACAGTGAGCTGGGTTAGTAATCAACAGTCTTTGTTATTCAGATATATGATTCAGTTGGCTGTTGGTATTGAAATGCTGGAGTCTTTGTTTTCGAATCTTGGTCCAAAGGTTAGTATCTAATTGTTACCATGGACAATATACTAGTAATAGCATAATTTGTATATACTAACTTTGCTTTTATATATTTTCTTATTGTCGTAGGTCATTATAATCTGTTCAGTTTCTCTATATTACAGACATATCTATATGATTTACTAATTGTTGAGATACACCCTCCCCATTACAGATTGCTCATCAAATTTGATCATGGTTACACTTCCAGCGGCACTACTGTCATTAATGTAAGTTTTCTGTAACCTGCATACTTTAAGTTGGCAACCTACGCTGTGAACCATTAATGGAGGCCTCTTATTTCAATCAAATGTATCATTCTTCCTGATTCAGTTACACAAACATTCTGAGACTTCCAGGGTTGGTTTAACCTTCATTTCTGCTGCAGACGTCGTCGAGCACTATGATAATGACTCTTACATTCTGAGACTTCCAGGGTTGGTTTAACATTCATTTCTGCGTGCTTCTCTGATGTACTCTTCCTTCTCTGATGTACTTTTCCATCGTAGATGCCTATGATAATGACTCTTACAGTTAAGTTTGTGGTGGCTGTTTCTCAACATTAGTTCATGCCTTGTTTTCCTTCTGCTAGAGACTGTATTTGGTGGCAACCAATATCTTGATTGCGAACTTGCAATTTTGGAAGCTCCAGAAATGTGCATCGTGGATCCATTTTTGTACAACTTATTAATTGCATATATGGTTAGGATGTATATAACAATGCAATGTCACTAGCATGATAATGAAGCCTCACAATCTTATCACATTAGCCAATGCAGAAACCAACTAAATTTTGTTACTGCATTAGCTTCCTGTCATTTGGGAACACAATAGGATGAGTATGCTCAATTTCTTGCAAGCCTAATAAAGGTAATATGTTTCCACGGTAGTCTCTTTATGCACTGCAAAGGGTGATTTGTGCACTAATTGAAATGAAATGGTGGTGGTTAGTGGATTTGAGGCACATGGTTGCTCATGTTTAGACCTGGGTCTAGATCATGTACTAGTACTTGGTTCATAGTAATGTTTGTAGCTATCCAGTTATTTCCTATAAAGCCAAGTTTGTTGAGGAGTTTCCAGCGCATTTGATAGACCACAATCCTTCGTTCTTTTCCCAGTTTACTTTGATATATAATGTAGATATCCAAAGGAAGATTGTTACTTGTGTTTTCCAAACCTCTCTAACCAAGGAACCGCTATTTTTGACTGTGCACTGCTATTCTATCAAAGTTTTTATATGCTAATGCTTGACATTACTGATACAGTGGTGGCAGTACTAAGTACTAACTGAAATTATGTAATTTTAAGTATTAATTAACTAAGTACTAATATTACCTGAAATTGATATATCTGTCCCTTCATATTTAGCACAGATTCAGCTAATACACCATGGCGAGGGAGATATTGAATCTCAGCTGTGAGACTTAGTTTAGTAGGAGAGCTTCAGTTGTGCTATCTTCTTTTTCCTGAACAGCTAGCTAGATACAAAGTACATTACTACTATGTGAAGTTGATTCTTGTATGACTCTATACTATGTGATGAATTGTATAATATCATGTAATAAACATTGAGTTATCAGTTGAGCTTCTTTTTCCAGAACAGCTAGTTAGATACAGAGTACATTACTACACTGTGAAGTTGATTCTTGTATAATAATATCATAAAAATGGTGGAACATGTCTGATGTGTGTATGTATATATAGGATCATTATATTTTTTTTGTTTTATGAAAAGTTATCAGTGACGCGTATTGGGTGGACACGTCACTGATAAGTGTTATCAGTGACGCGTTTTGGCTGGACATGTCGCTGATAAGTGTTATCAGTGACGCGTATTGAATACACGCGTCACTGATAAGGGTTATCAGTGACGCGTATTGGATACACGCGTCACTGTTTAATGGTTATCAGTGACGCGTATTGAATACACGCGTCACTGTTTAAGGGTTATCAGTGACGCGTGAACACGCGTCACTGATGTGCCCTTATCACAGACGCAAGAACAGTGACGCGTCTTTTACGCGTCACTGATAAGCTTCTAGACGCGTCACTGATAAGCTTTTCTGGCATAGTGTCTTGTTGGGAATTCTTAATTTGTTTGCCTATGGTCTTATGATCCTATGATCCCTTCCTCTTATAAGTGTAAGTATTGACATAGTCAGGACTTTCAACTTTGAATCTTTCTTATTCTTGAACACGTCTTGCCATTAGTTCACTAATAGACCACTTTACCTCCTGAATATTGTATTCAATAGCAAAGTGGGAAAACTAAGGAGATAATGAGGTCATCATAAAGTGATCAAGGAAACCATGAGAGATGTCCATTTCCATCCTCTTTAGCTTAGCTGCTATGTTGATCATCTTCATGATGTGCTCTCTTATGCTAATCCCATCATACTTATCATTAGTGAGCTTCCTTATGAGGATGGTTGCAGAAGCTTTTCTAAACCTTTGAATTGTTCCTCAACTTTTCTTAGGTACTCCTTAGCTGTCTTAGATTTTGGGATCGCTCCCTTTATTTCATCCTGAACGAAGGCTTTTATCCGGTATGCGGGGCATGAGTCGGTCATTGACCATTGCCTAAGATCAAGCCAACACTACTCTAGCTTCACCCCTTGAAAGGTCCAAATAGCTAGAGGGGGGTGAATAGCCTATTTAAAAATCTACAAGCTTCACTAAGCAACCACGTTAGTATAAAGATGGCTAAGCTTATTCTAGCACTAGCTCAACTACACTATGCAAGCCACCTATACAATTCTAGTGAAGCAAGGCTATGATCTCTAATACACACCAACAAGGCTAAGTCACTAAGCTACTTACTCCTATGTGATAAAAGCTACACTAAGATAAGTACAAGAAAGTAAAGAGCAAGAGACTTGATTCTTATACCAACGATGTAGAGAAGTAATCCACTCGAAGAATCAATTACAATGATCAACCACAAGAGAAATCCTCGGCAAAGAGATGACACAAGATTTTTACCGAGGTTCACTTGCTTCCCGGCAAGCTACTCCTCGTTGTGGCGATGCACCCACTTGTCGGTTCGCGAGCTAATCGACTATCAAGAGTCGAGCCCTCGGCGAGCACCGCACAACCGCACACAAGATGGGGATCCTCCAAGCCATGAGCTCCACTAGAGTATCCAATTTGCGAACTCCCGCGGGGAAGGATCAAGAACCCCTTACAACACTTGGTGAGGGCTCCAACAATCTCCAATTGCGAGCTCAATCACCTCCGCTGCTCCAAGCCGTCTACCGTGTCGGGAAACACGGAAGAGTAACAAGAAATCCGCAGCAACTCGAAGATCAAGTGCCTCTAGAATGCAACTCTCAAGCAATGCACTTGAATCTAACTCAATCTCACTCAAGATGTGCAACCAAGCAAAGAGATGAGTGGAGGGGTTGTTCTCTAGCTCAAAGGATGTCTCTATATCTCAAAATGTGCAAGAGTTACCCTCAAACCTCGGCCAACATCTATTTATAACGAAGGGGTACGCAGCTAGCCGTTACTGGACGACGCACTTGAAATCGCGCTGACCGGACGCTCCGGTCAGGATGACCGGACACGTCCGGTCACTACAGGACAAGCGTGAACAGTGCGCGTCAGAACTAGCCGTTGCCCTGACCGGACGCGCCCCAGCGTCTGACGGGACGCGACAGTGCCAGCGTCCAGTCGCGTTCCAGTAAGCTCCCGTCGAGACCGGACGCGTCCGATCGCACGTGACCGGATGGGCCGCGCGTCCGATCAGCACTCCGCTCCTCTGGACGCCTGACCGGACGCTCCGGTTCCGTGAGGGACCGGACGCGCCGGTCGCGCGCTCTTCTTCTGCGCATAGGTGAACTGACCGGACGCGCTGGTCAGGCCAGACCAGCATCCGGTCAGAAACCCTAGCAAGCAGCACCGAATTGAACTGACCGGACGCGCCAGCCGCGTCTGGTCACTTCGACCACAGCGTCCGGTCACTGTTTTTCAGTGAAAACCATTTCGGACTTTCGCCACCTTTTCTCGCCTCCGTCGCAATAGAAAATAGGCATTTCATTTCCTCGAAAACGCCTGAATCCCGCGCTCGCAAGCTCGGCGGGAGGGAGAGCGAACCCCAAACCCCTTACTACCACTCAAACACCACCGCCTTTGCAAATGTGCTAACACCATCATGTGTACACCACCATGTGCATGTGTGTTAGCATTTCACAAACATTTTCCAAGGCGTTATGTTAGCTCTCAACTAGATCCTAATGCATATGCTCAAGACATTGATCTAGTGGCACTTGATTCCCGAGCCAACCGTGATTTCCGCTCTTGATAGTCGGCTATGTATCCTAAATCCGGTCAATCACTTCTCTACTCATCTTAGACCAGCAAAAGGAAAACCCTATGGTTATACCTTTGCTTTGCGCTCTTAGATCCTTCTCCTCCACTTGATCATCATGTCCATCATATTATGTGCATCTCCACCATGATCGACATTTCATGTCCATGCACCACTTCTTTATGATCTTGTGGCCACCACTCCTTGCCACATACACCTTCATCACATGTGTTGCTTATGCCTAGCTCAAAACACTTAACACGTGGCATTAGCAACTTGGTGTCATTAATTACCAAAACCAAACTTGGGCTTTCACCCCTGAGGGCCCCTAACCGTCCAACCGCCGTCCCCACCGTCTGGCCAGCCTACCTCCCCACGAACACCCTTCTAAGCCCCCGGAGAAGGAGAGGGAGAGGGAGCACCGTGTCGCGTGGGAGAGGGAAGGGGCGGTCGGCGCGTTATTTGGGTCCGACTGGTCGGACTCGATGATTCACGTTGGGAGTTGGGGATCGGGGGAGTGCTAGTGCCGACGCCCAATAGAAATAGGTTGAAAAAAATAAAGGACATGAGTTGGGCCATTGGACCTTATTGTGTAATATTAGACTCAAGAGGGCATCGTTTGTTCAATAATAAGGGGCTTGGGGGCTCCGGTAGGGGGGCTCGAGCCCCCAACCCCCCAAGACAGTACATAAAAGGGAGGGGCATTTTTTAGTTCATACTTACCTTGCCTGCACAAGAAGCAGAAGTATTAGTGACCTGGGCAGATATCGTGGCGGAAACGCCGGTTGCTAGTGAGCGTCGACGCCGCCCGACCGCTGCTATGTCCTCGCCATGCATCCATCCCGCCGCGCCGGTCGTCGTGGTGCCGCCGTGCCGGGTCGGCACTCTGGATCCGGCCGTGGGCTGGGTGGGTCGGTGTGGAGACGCAGGTGCAACGTCGTACGATTTCACTATCGTACCGGCTTCACGTCGCCCGGCGCCTCGGACCAGTACTCGGCGCCGCACCCCCGCCAGTGGCACCACCTGTCCTATCACGTCGTAGTCGTGTCTGCCGTGCGGATCACGCGGTGCACCTCTTCACGACAGAGCAGATGAAGCGGGCAGGTGAGCTGCCTTAGCTCGGTATTCTCTCTCTGGTCTGGCTTTGGGTGCTCTTGGATTGGAGATCCCAATCAGTTAGGGGGTGGGGGGCTTGAGCCCCCCTACCGGATCCCCCATGCCCCTTATTATTGAACAAACGATGCCCTCCTGAGTCTAATATTACACAATAAGGTCCAATGACCCAACTCGTGTCCTTTATTTTTTTCAACCTATTTCTATTGGGCGTCGGTACTAGCGCTCCCCCGAGCCCCAACTCCCAACATGAATCATCGAGTCCGACCGGTCGGACCCGAATAACGCGCCGATCGCCCCTTCCCTCTCCCACGCGACACGGCACTCCCTCTCTCTCTCTCCTTCTCCTTCTCCGGCGAGCTTAGAAGGGTGTTCATGGGGAGGTAGGCCAGCCAGACGGTGGGGACGGCAGTTGGGTTAGGGGTCCTCAAGGGTGAAGCCTGAGTACGAAGGACCCGAGTGCACACTTTAATGAACATACGCAATGAGATATTCTCTGTAAAGTGACAAAGCAATACAAGAACAGTAGAATGGTAGAAATGCTTTTCAAAATGTTGAATCTTGAGGAGAGGTATTAATAGTTAATAATACAAATTAATACCTAAAATATATAAGAGAGAAAAAAATAGATATTTCATTTGGTCAAAGATTCAGATGCTTACCTGACATGATTTGTCGTATTTGTGTTCAATACTAAGTAGATTCTCCTTCATTTGAAATTTCCCCAATGGTAATATTTGAAACCCCAATGGCAAATCCTAATAACTGCCAACTGGCTAACCCTAAAATCGCAAAGAGGAAAAACGATGATATTTTGTTTGCTTGAAATAAATTGGTATGCAAAATGCAATACAAAATTTGGGGGCATCCCACGTCTGATTGTATACCAATACTGTAGCTTGCAAGAGCAGCCTTTGCAAAGAGGAAGACGTGAAGAATGGGATCCGCAATCTGAATTGTGAAGGAAGAGAGCTTGGTTGCTGTCGATCGGTCGTTGATTCTAGGGACGAGGAGTCAAGGAGCTCCACCTGCCGCTGGGTGCCGGCCCTAGATGGCGGTGAGCTGTGAGCTCCCGTGTTTTCCCTCCTGAAACTTTGGGAAAGAGAAGCGACAGCCTCACCGCCTAGCAGAGTAGTGGACTCGCAGTCAAAGCTTCTACGGAAGGAAACATGCGTTTCAGCGTTAGCCTGTTTCCTGTTGGGCCGGCCAAACGTCAAAGCCTGCTTGTAGCCTGTGGGTGTATGGACTCAGGGTCTCACGGAGTTAGGGTGGTGCACGTATCTAGCCCAAGGATGCAAGGAAAGCATATGACCGAAGGGAATGGGACTATCTAAAGGCTGTCATGATTAGCTTGGTTTTCACCGGTTGTGGATAGACATGATTATGAGATCGATACTACAGTCTCTTTCTCAGTTCTGTTCAATGGTGATCGACTTGATTCTTTTGTTCCAACAAGAGGGATCCGTCAGGGAATCCAATCTTTCTTTTAGGAGCGGAGGGCGTTTTATGCCTCCTAAACGCAAGAATTCAGTCATCAAACCTCAGTGGAATTAAAGTGGCAGCATCGGTTCCGATGGTCAGCCACCTATTGTTTGCAGATGACGGCCTGCTGTTTTTAAGAGCAGATAGAAAGAGAGCGCGGATGCAGTGATGGATGTTCTGAATATCTGTTGTCAGGCCTCTGGACAAAGGATCAATACAGATAAGTCGTCTATACACTTTGCCAAGGGTGTAAGTACTTGTCTTTGTGGGGAAATTATGGATTCTCTCGATGTACACAACGAGGCCCTAAGTGAGAAATACTTAGGCATACCCACGGATGTTGGATTGCCCACGAACGGAGCATTCAAGTATTTAAATGATAGGGTGTGGAAGGGTCCAAGGATGGATGGAACAAACATTATCAGCCGACGACAAGGAAGTTCTGATCAAAGCAGTGGCACAAACTGTGCCAGCGTTCTCTATGTCTTGTTCCAGGTTGTCACACGATTTATGTCAGCATATTGATGTGCTATTCCGGAGCTTCTGGTGGGGCAGCAAGGAGGGCAAAAGGAGGACATGCTGGGTAGCATGGGAAGAGATGACTAAACCCAAATTTCTAGGAGAAATTGGGTTTAGAGACATTGAGATTTTTAACCTCGCTCTGTTGGCTCGAGTGCTCGACAGGTGTGGCGCATTCTATAGGAACCATCTTCTCTCAGTGCAAGAATCCTGAAAGCAGTCTACTTTCCGGACGTTGATTTTCTGAGTGCAGGACTTGGCTCCTCTGCCATCCAGGATATGGAGAGCTAGTGTGGACGGCAAGGGCATTCTTGAACAAGGCATGATTCGCAGGATCGGCATAGGTGAAGAAACCTTTATCTGGCTTATGAACTGGCTGCCGAGGGACGGTATGATGAGGCTATTCAGCTGCATCAGCAACACACCGCCAGAGGGAGTTATCGATTTGATTGACCCAATGACGAAAACTTGGGATGAACAGACACTAAAGATGCATTTCATTCCCATTGACTAGGAACTGATACTGAACATTCTGTTTACTACCAGGAGACAACACGACTTCTGGGCGTGGCACTATGAGAAGAACGGGGTGTTTTCAGTTAGATCAGGATACCGGATGTTGGTCAATAATTGGGAAAACAGAACAAATTGGATTGAACATAATCCAGGCAGGTCTGATGTAAGGATGGGTAAAATAGACTGAACGGATTTGTGGAAGGTTAAGTCTCGTCCAAAGTTCACGTCTTCCTGTGGCGATTTGCAAAGCACTCATTACCTACGGTAGATGTATGACAACGTAGGGGCATGGCACAAACTAGCAGTTGTTCCTTCTATGGCCACCAGGATTCATGTCGTCATTCCTTGTTGGAGTGCATCAATATGGCCAAGTGTGTTTGGACATTACAAGGCGAAGAGATCTTGGAGTTTATCAGTCAGGCTGACCATAGTGATGCTCATGGTTTGCTTCATGAGGTAGTCGTAGCTCTCTGGCATCACTATACCATGACATACCTTTGCCGACACTTTTTACTGTGGGCAATGGGCACCTTTGCCGACAGATAACCTCCCGTGAAAAGTTTTGCCGACAGTTTAGAAACAGTCGCGGCAGAAGCCGTCGGCGAAACTTTTGCCGACAGTTAATGGAATCCCCGACACTTTTTGTGTAGGCAAATGGTGCACATACGCCGACAATTTAAACCTTTGCCGAGAGTTAACCCTTCGCCGACAGTTAAGACCTACACCGACAGTTAGAACCTTTCCCGACAGTTTGTATGTTGGCAAAACCATTTTCGAGGTATTTTGTAAATCATGCCCCGTCCAGCAACTAAACTGTCGGCAAAACTATACTGCAGGTATAGATATAAATACAATTTGAATAATTTGACAAATCCACTTTTGTTCATATAGAAGGAATCACATTGAGCAACTTCACATGATTTTATAGAAGTAATATATTAGATCTTCCATACATAGACCAATTGGATCATAGTACATTGAGCCATACAAGTCCAAGATATAGATTAGTCACTAGCAGACATATATAGGCATATACTACCAGTCTTGTACTAACTGGTTATGGCTAAAGCTAAGAGATCAATAGATCATGACTTGGGCACAAAAGTGGCATTCAACACTTCCATGTCTTTGGCCTACACGATAGTAGGTGCAAACAAAAGAACAGAACTGCAATTCATGTCTTCCTGCAGCAATTCTCGGATACTTGTTGCCACTCCAAAATACTTGAACACTAACTTGGTAAACATATGGTTGCTGCCACTCCAGAGAACATGTAATAGCTCTCTGATCGAACCTCAAAAGGTTGCCTATCCAAAATACTTGCAACACCACATAGCTTAAGTACCTAACATGAAAAAAAAGGCAAAATATCAGTGAAATGTGCTTTGTATCATTAACTTTTGCTTTGTTATTGGGTGCAAATAGTTAAACAATATTACTGTACAATGGGCAGCTATCCTATCAACTATTTGGTGACACAGGCCCATTATATAATTCCATTCAATTATAAGCCAGAGTGAGAACCAATGGTTCAAATAGAAGTACTAAGTAATGAAACTGGACTCAGAACATAGAGTAACCAACATACATTCATAGAGTAACTAACATACATTACTGTAATGTTCTGAAATCAAGATTTTTAATCTGCAAATGCAAGAACAAGCTAGCAGGCTTTTGGTTGCGCCATTGCGGAATGCAACAACTCATATAATCAGTTCTCAAAATAACTAACTACTATCTCTTGGCAATTCAACTTGGCACAAGACAATTAGTGTGTGTGACTGTTCTTTGACTTTCCCACAGGCTGCATGTCTAAGTCTCAGAGATTTTTCTTACTTAGACTAGAGATTCAACTAAGCACACTCTGACGAATCTGAAGTGTGATTTAATGGTTGTGTAGTATCACAGTTTTACATAGGAATAATGCTACCAGTAACCAATTCAGCATATACTTGTTCATTTCAACAGCTTACAATTCTGTAGCCTAACTGGAATTATTTTTCTATTCTTTAGACTTAACATTAACCAAAGGCATTGTGTAATTTTGGTTTGATTAGGTTCATGTTTGTATGTTGCAACAGGAATAAAAACCATCAATGCAAACCATCTTCTTTACAATAATTGCAGGCTGATTAAGGTAAACATGAAAGGAAGAGGGTACTGAGTGTGGAAGTAGTCACTCAAGATACCTGAGCATGGATGACAATCTCCCCTCAGATTGATACTCATTTTAAGACCTACAATAGTACAGAGATAAGTATCATATATATCTGCGCAAGAATTTTCAGAGAATAACACAACATAAAACTGTAGTGTGTAGTGACTGAAAATGTGATTTCTGGACTGTTTAAAGCATACAACATGTAGGCATTTTTAAAAGAACATGATAAAGATATAGCAGCTCTCCACAGCATATGCATTCTCCGAAGCCACGCCACAAATTTATTTTACAGATTTTGCATCAAAAGTCTAATGAGCTGTTATACTCTACCTTCCAACAATGGCTTCGATCTGAGGGTCAAGCTCAATTCTCTACTTGTTCAGATAAGCATTCAGCCCATCTGTTCCAAGTACCTGACAATAAAAGGATGTAACAATAATTAGCACTGAGGCTTCAAACAGTTGTGCAGCCAAACTGTTGGCTTCAAACTGCAAAGGGAGCAAACTGCAGTAATCTAATGCTTGTATCCAGAAAACAGAAACAGTTAGGTAATCATAGCCAAATTCACTATAGAATTAGAGTAGAGATAAACATTCTCCTATGAGAAAATACTGTACACAAGGAGCAATCAAACATAGCAATATTCTATTCAATAGCCTATGTATACATGCATTCAGTTAAGAACTGCAAGTAACACGAGCTCCAGCCTTGTGTTTATTTTGAACTTCCTAAATAAATGTCAGAAAGATTCCTAAATAAAAGGGTTAGCCTTGTGTCTTGAATCAAGGACTAACAGACCTATGCCCAAAATATAGGCATTTCTGAGTCATGCAGCCAAAGAATAGTCAAAACTGGAAAAACATGCTTCCTGAACAAAAAAGTGTTTGTCTGTTGCCGCTACTTGCTACACTACCTGTACATGCATAGGTGGAGACAATATCTGATTGACCAAAAGGAAGAATGGCAGAACTGGGAACCTATAAACATCACTAGACATCTATACCTCCTATAAAGCAAAGACCCACTAGCCTATTTCTCTGGCTTCTCATTGGGCTACATCAGCAAAATGATGTCATCCGCCCACTAAGTGACGTCATCCGCCCACTAAGCCTCATTTATCTTCCACTAGCTATTTCTTTTGAAATAGAAAAAAAGCCGTAGCACCTAAACCAAGTATCGTAATTAAAATCCAATTGCACCATGGTGTTCCTCGCAATAAACTCTTCAAAACAAGACCCCACATGGATATATTTCGATAACTTTTTTGCAAACATTTAAACGGTCGTTCCTAAGAAAAACCTAGCAAAACTATCGTTTGTAAGCAAAAACCTAGCAAAACTGCATATCACATGGATTACATGTGGTCCTCCGAAACATGGATGATTTTGTGAAGGAAAACTCCTAGAACTTTTGGGAGGGGATGGCCCTCAGGTATAGTAGGGGTGAGGGTGGATGAGGTTAGCCTCCCGTATTGGCCGATCCTATAGGTTAGTGACCGTGTTTTCTTTGATAACCGTTTCTAAGCAAAAGCCCGTGTCTAAGAAAAACCTAGCAAAACTACATATCACATGGATTACATGTGGTCCTCCGAAACATGCATGATTTTGTGAAGGAAAACTCCTAGAACTTTTGGGAGGAGGGATGACCCTCAGGTATAGTAGGGGTGAGGGGTTCTGGTGGATGAGATTAGCCTCCCATACTGGCCGATCCTATAGGTTAGTGACCGTGTTTTCTTTCATAACTGTTTCTAAGCAAAAGTCCGTTTCTAAGCAAAAAAAAAACCTAGCAAAACTACATATCACATGGATTATATGTGGTCCTCTGAAACATGCATGATTTTGTGAAGGAAAACTCCTAGAACTTTTGGGAGGGGGGATGACCCTCAGGTATAGTAGGGGTGAGGGGTGAGGGTGGATGAGATTAGTGTCCCGTACTGGTCGATCCTATAGGTTAGTGACCGTGTTTTCTTTGATATGATTTTTGTTGTCTTTAGTTACACCTTTAACAAAAAAACTAAATCTGTTCTCTGCTTATATCGCATATATACTTATGTATTATACACCAACGAGATTCCTTCTACATCCTATTTCTCCTAACTCAATTCAAATTACTCTTGCATTCCCATAGCAACGCGCGGGGAATTCACCTAGTTCTATCTATGAGCAAGTCCTTTCCATCCACCCATTTATATATTGCGGACATGTCAGTGACATTCATAAATGTAAGAATTAGAAGTAATTGTCATGAACTGGCTGAGTAGTCCTCTACTAAACAAAAAAAAAACGAGTCTGCAGGAGACCCCAGCCAACTCCTTTTATCATTTGATTAGCACTTTCTAAAACGAGTCAATCGTGAATAGCCAACATTAAATAATTAATTCAACTGCTAACAGCATGCAAGATGTTTGGACACCATTTTTTCATACTGATCAACCCTTACTGAACACTATCTTCTTTCAACCTATAGACCCAAATTCAGTAGCAATGAAATATGGCCTGGTGGTGGCGTGGCCTGATTCAGCTTAGAAGGTTTATGCCTTCCAATCAAACTTATTTAACACAGCTAGTGCTAGTGCATCTCAGCCCCTAGTAGAATATTACAGATTAAATAAATAGCCGATAATGTTCTGGACATGCAGCTGAAACTCAAGGAATGCTAATAATCAGAAAAAATGATACATTAAAATTTAAAAGGGCCAAACTAGACTTATGGGATGCTAAAATAATCAGAGAGGTGTCTAACCTATTTAGGCAATATCACAAACACATAGGCATATAAACAAAAAAAAAAAAGAAAGAAGCAGATTATTGTTCATGTGGTGCATAATGGAAAATCGCTCTAAGATTAAGTTGCACCAAGAACTGATCTTTCATGTATGCATTTCAATAGTTCTAGGACTAACTTATACTTCCACTTGCAGCTTAAAGTTCAATTGACTCTCTTCTCTGTCCCTTTTTTATACAGAACAAACACAGCATGTTTTTCACATAAAGGACCAAAGTAAAATGACTATGAATTCCCATTAGTGTGAAGTTTGCCTTCATACTAAAAATAATTAAGTTGCAGATCCAGCTTAAGAGAACTTACATGCAAGCCGATGGATTGTGTTGTGTCCAAGATCTTGAATCCGGCTGGTTCCTCTGCAAAATCAACTAAGGAAGTAAACATCACATTCACATCTAAGTCGAGCTGAATACGTTCCTTCTCCAAAGAGGGGAAGAGATGGTGTATCTGGACTGAATCAAAGTTTGGCAAGTGAAGTAACTCAAACCTTGAATCTTTCGGTCCTTTCTGACCTTTGTTTCATCCTTTCTGCAACCAAGAAACAAATACAAGAAAGTTAGTTGTGCCCAAACCCTAGCAAACAGGGGAATGAGATTGAGGGAAGGGGATGCGAAGGTGACGCACCTGGATGCGGAGGGGAACGGGGATGCGGCGGTGGCAGCCCTCTTGCTCGCCGGCGATGGGCTGGGGGCTCCGGCGGCGGGCTGTGGCGGCGAGGGGCTGGGCCGGTGGCTTGGGTAGCAGGGGGGCTGGGCCGGGGACTTGGGTGGCGGTCCGGGGAGGGCAGCGGCGGCGGCCGGCGGTGCCGGGTGCTGGGCTCCGGCGGCGGCGCCCGGCGGTGATGCCCCTGCTCGCAGCGGCGGACGCGGAACTCTGCTCGCAGCGGAGGACAGCGCACTTTTTTATTTTTTCCCGATATTATTCGAGTCTGTGGGTTTCTAAGCCACCACACGGTGTTTTAGTGGGCTCAATATTTAGAGCCCGCCCGGCGTTCTATTTTGGCGCGCGACTTTGTTTTTCCCCTTCTACCTCCCACCCATGCATTTGGGATTTATTTGGTTCAGCGCCTACCCTTTTGACGACAGTTTGACAGTGGATTCGTTTGGCTAAGACGACAGTTTCTTTGTCTATGAACTTTCGCCGACACTTTTCTTGTTGGAAGGAGAAACGCCGATAGATAAGGTGTAGGCTTCCGGTACTTTTGGCGACAGTCTGTGTGATGCTAAAATGTGACACAATTGCCAACACATAATGTGTTGTCAAAACCCCTGATTTACCAACACATAATTGTAGGGAAAAGTGGGTCATGGTGTAGTGCATGAGGACCTTGTGCGGCTGATAGTCACAATGTGGTCGGTTTGGTATGCGAGACGACAAGCTATACATGAAAATATTTTTCAGAGCCTGTTGTTGACTTATAAATATGTGGAGCGCTTCATTGTGGACTTGGAACTGGCTATACCAAATGTGCAGAAGAAGATAGGGGTGCCAGCCCAGACCCCTCGCTGGATCCTTCCCCCTGAAGGTGTGATGAAGATAAATGTGGATGCTGCACTATCTAAGATTTTCTTTCATTGTGACGGTGGCAGTGATTGCAAGGGATGAGGCAGGCACCTTTTTAGGAGCGTCTGCAATTGTGATGGAAGGAGTTTCAGATCTAGAGACGGTGGAAACGTTGGCCTGCAGAGAAGGTCTAGCTCTTGTGAGTGACCTTATGCTTCGGAAGGTCAGGATTGCTAACGACTGCGCGACCATAGTGAAGAATATGCGTGGCCTGGGGATAAGTCCATGTGGCCACATCATCAGGGAGATTAAGGCAAGAATGGCAAGCTTCGCGCCGGTGGAGGTTGTCTATGAAAGTAGGAACTCGAAAGGTGGTGCTCACAGATTAGCTAAAAGCTCAATTTATGAATATGTAGGGCGGCATGTTTGGCTGCTTTTTCCTCTGAATGAAGTTTGTGCCGATCACTCTAATATATGAATAAAGCAGTACTGATTCTAAAAAAAATGTATCTAGCCCAAGGTGGTGCACAAGAGATAAAAGTTAGTTCCTATTAACTTGAACTTTGATTTTACCCTGGTGCCTGTGCACTCGGGTCAACCAACCTAGCTTCGCCCCTAGGGGCTGGCGGCGGTGCACGTGGAGGTGGCCAGGCCAGCTCGGGGTCGGGGCGTCGCGGCGTTGCTCACTTGCAAGCATGGCCATGGTAATGGCGGGAGTAGGGGGAGGGGAAGAAGAAGGCCATTGTGGTTGTGCTAGGGTTTCGTCAAAGCTTCGCGTCACGGTGTGACCGTAGAGCTACGGCGAAACCCTAGCGTGGCCATGGTGGGCGGTGAGCGCTAGGTGCTGGGAGGGGGCGTGGGCAAGGAGGAGGAGGGTGGGGTCGAGGACAAGCACAATCGCTAGGGGGTGGAGGAAGAGGAAGAGGAACGAGAGTGATCGGCGCGTGGCTTGCTGCCACCCTGGTCGGACCCGAAGCGCTCCCAACGCCCAACCCTGCCCAGTTTGACGATTCCCGATTATGACGTTCGGCGATTCCACATGAGCTCGCAAAGGGAGCAGGCGTGACTGCTCGAGAGCGAGGCAGACAGGCAGTAGCTAGGGCCTGCGCTGCACTGAGCGTTGCCTGCCTGCCCGAGGCCCCCGACTGGGCAGCAGCGCCGGCTCGCTGCCTCCTTGATTCACACATCACAGTACTTCACACGACCGTCACCTCCATGCTGCACGACGCCACGACACTGTGTAGCAGTGGGGCCACTTTAATTTGCGGGGCGTTCAGATTGCATCCCTGATGAGCCGCGGCGACTTAGCTTGCAGAATCTGTAGACTAGTGTGTGTACCCGTATCCAGGCAACACGTCACTATGGTATAAACTAGCTAGTTTGGTCTCCAAAACATAACTTTGACTTCTTATTATTATAAAAATATTTGTTGATTTATTGATAAGTGATATATGTATATTTTTATGAAAGTAATTTTGAAGACAAATCTATGGTTTTCATATTTTCAAACTTAACAACTTAAAAATTATTTATAATTTATATTCTCAATGTTTAACCCAAGCCTTAGTTGAAAACGACTTAAATTACTAGTATAGAGGGAGTACAAATTATTTCTTCTAATAATGGATTCAATAGTTTTAAGACACAGATGGATTGGATGGATTTTCAAAATCCATGCACACCCGTAAATCAGGTGACTAGTAATGGCTAAAACAAGCATGCACTCTGGTATAAACTAGCTAGATGGTCGTGTCTAAAGCAAATATATATACGTACACTTTTGTAGATCATAATCAGCATAAATAAGTGTTTGCTCAAAAAAGTCGATCCTGTTAGCACAGTTTTGCATGCAACCTTCGTCAATAGAACACTAGTAACAGCAGCATGCATAACATGAAATGAATTCCTTAAAAGAACACACAAGATGACACGGACGTGCTACACAGCAATCGTGTATGTGTGTTTCGTCGTCTGGCCACGTGGATCTCGTTTAGCATCACAGCAAGAGCCGCGATGAACACATAGTCGACATTTGGGAACACAGTCACACTGAACGTGCTCTTCCCAAGCAACGCACCCGCGGCAGTACGGCGACGGCGAATCTGCATGCAGCGCCAAGCAAACCGAATCAAATATTGCATGGGTCTCTCATTAACAATAACTATGCTCTTATAATTTATTCATTTATTTATAGAAACCATGAACATACGGATTTTCCATTATTCACCTGAGCAATTACGGTGCTGGAGTTGCCAAGGTAAATGTCGGCAGATCCCTCGTAGAAGCTACTACACTTTATCTTGAAATCGCAGACCTCCTGCGCTCTGTTCGACGCTAGGAATATGTCCATGTGCGTCCTTTTTTTCGCGACCACGCTCAACTGAGCCCGTTTTTCATTAAGAGGGCGTCCTCACCTGCACAATCGTAGATTTCTTGGCGGTGAAGAGCAGCTCGCCTCCGTTGTGTCTGTAGCCGTCCCCTCTGAACGCTTCCCATTCTCTGTACAAGCTAAATGCCTGCTCAGAACAAATCCAAGATACCTGAATTAGCGAGCTAGCTAGGGCGCGATCGAGAGCAGTGGAGACGAACTTGAGCTTGGAGTGAAGTGATCGATAGATGCGGTAGCTAGAGCCTTGCCTTTCTCTGCACCGAGACGAGAGGCCGGCCGGCGACGTCGACGAGGACGAAGCGGCCGAAGAAGGGGACGTCCATTCGCAACACGACCGCGCCGCTGGCATCGTCGGTCACGGTGCCGCCGCGCGTGAGGTTCATGGTCAGGGTCAGCCGCGACGCGCACGGCGAGCAGAACTGTGCACCCACCGCCGCCGCCATTGGCGCCGCCGGACTGCCAGAGGGTATTAGCTGACCGTCGTCGTCCACCGCGGTTGTGTGTGTTTGCTTGCCCGGCCGGTTGATCCAATCCGCTAGCTGCCCGTTATTCTTGACGTCCTGCAGGGACCTGGGATGGGAGGGTGGGTTGGGTTCTTCTTGGGGGACACGTGAGAAATTGTATGACGGTTTTGAAGAAGTTATGATTTGCCACGGATCATCATGATTTAGACGTAAGCAAGCTTTTTGACTTCTTGCAGTAGCATACGTGACAGTTTAATAATTTTTTTTGATTCAGACAGTTTAATAATATTAACTAGAAACCAATCTCCTAAAGAGATAGGAGTGACGGAGCTCAAGAGCATGTGTTGACAGAAAAAAAAAGTCACTGATCGGCAAAAGAAAAAGGTCACAGGAGTTTATGTATAGGAAATGCTATGTGTTAGACGTCCCACGGATCTCACAATCGCCGGATCGGACGCCTTTTTTACCCTTGTCCGCATGTTTATTAAAAAATCTTATCGCTCGCATCCTCTTCCCCATTGTTATCCCTTCCGTGCTCGCGCCCTACCCCACCCTGATGCATGCGCGGCCATGGCTGCCTCCCTGGCCGGCAGCGCCGCCCTCACCCATCCCGGCGTGCGCCCTCCCCCACCCTGGCATCCACCTCACCCAACTCGGTGGCTCCTTCCCCCATCCCGGAGGCGCCTTTCCCCCCACCCCAGCGTCCTAACCCACCGGGAGCCCCCAACGCCCACAAATCCGGTCGCCCTCTCCTCCACCCCGACGAGATCCATGGGGCACGATCGAGCGAGATCCATGGAGGTGGCACAACGGTGTTGCAGGGCAGTCGACGGCGCTCCCCCACCCTAGCGCAGCGCCTTCCCCACCCCAGTGGCGACCTCTTTCACCCCGGCGACCGAGCTCCTCCCACCCCGGTGCCCCTGCATGGCGCTCCCCGCCCCCCATCCTCCACCATCGCCATCGAGCCAAGCCCGATGCTGGTGGCACTAGTGCTTGCGCGTGCCGCTGGTGCTAGTGGCGCTCGCGTGCAGCCACTCGCCGCCGGCTCTCACCTCATCGGCCGGAATCGATCGGCCTAGGCCTCTCTCCCCCCTATGTTGCGAATGTATGTTTCACGCGTTTCAGATGTTCCAGAGGTATGTTGCAATTGTTTCATGGATGTTGCAAAAATAGATCGGGGGATGTTGCATATGTTGCATATGTTGTAAGCATTTCAGAGGCATGTTGCAAGCGTTTGTTCGAAATATTTCATCTATTTCAGACGCATGTTGCATATGTTTTAGTGGTTATACACATATTGCAAGCGTCTATTCAAAATGTTTCATATATTTTAGACGTATGTTGCAAGTGGTTATCTAGATGTTGCATATGTTGCAGTGGCTATACACATATGTTGCAAGCATATATTGCAAATGTTTCACCAGTTTTCAAACGTATGTTGCAGAAGTGCTTCATGTCGCAACAATATTAGGCGTAGGGAGAGGGCGCATGCGCTGCAGAGGCGGTTCTTGCGGACGTAGGCGGTCCCCGTGTGCATGCGGGAAGAAGCAGGTGTGTGTGGTCCCCACCTACATGTGTAGAGCAGGGCGCGTAGCAGCATGCGGGGGGCGGGTGCCCAAGTATAGTAGTGTAGTTGCATGCGGGGTAGGCACATTCGATGCAGGCGCAGCATACGAGGCGGGCACTGCAGGCGGGGTAGGCGCGGCATCCAGAGCAGCGTGAGCAGGTGTGCAGGCAGGCGTTCAATGGAATCGATCCCCGCACGTCCCTTTACATATTCACAGGTTGAGATGTCAAAAGTTCTGACTATCTTTCGAAGTTGACTTGTGCAAGCGTTGGAAGTTCCAACTACCTGTTAGAAGTTCTGACTTTCTCTATTCGAGTCTAGCTCTTCCCATACTCGATCCAAACTTCTCTAATCCCATGGGAAACCTGTAGTCTGTAGATTGCAACCTGGGAAGGTTTTCTGCTGGGGTAAGACCATCCTCTTTATATATATATATATATATATATCAGAGGATCACGATCGATTGAGAAATCCAACTACACAACTGTCTAAAACACATCTACTATTCCTTTTTCTCAACTTTTACTCTTCTAATCTTCTGCTGCCAAGCGCCTCAATGAGATTTCAGGCTGGGCACTTTTCCACCACAAAGCACAAACCGACCAAACCGAACCGATCTGCACCGAATTGTCGGTTTATTTGGTTTTCGTTGCGGGTCAATTTCTGTGTTTGAGAAGTTCGGTGGTTGGCTTTGGCTTCGGTTTCCTACTCAAACCGAACTAAAAACCAAATAACTGAAGTCAGGCACATCGCACAAGCATCCAACTCCATCCCGCACCCCCCCGCAGTCGCACTCCCACCACAGCCCACCAGCCACCACGGCCCACACAACACTCGCGCCTCATCTTCCCAACCCCATCCCGCAATCACACTCACACGCAGCCACACACACCGCAACCCTAACATAACATGAGGCGAGGCGACGATATCTCCAGAAGCGTCAGTGGCGACGGCCCGACGGTGTGAGTGCCTGCGCGGGCATGGTGGCAATCACGCGGGCAGGGAGGCGGCGAGCAAAGCACAGTGATGGGTGGCAAAGTAGGCGGGCAGCAGAGCTGAGCAGGCATGGCAGCGAGCAACCGAGCAGGGAGGTGGAGGCCGGCTCTCGCAGGGAGACCCAATCAGAGTGCGGCGCCTAGTGGCGAGCAGAGCGCGGCAACTAGAGCGTAGGAAGGCAGCTCTACTCCTTTTTTGTCCTGTTGCCTTGTTCGGTCGGTTTGTTTAAACCAAAAACCATAGTAAAAAAACCGAAACCAAAATGCTCGGTTTTGATTTTTCAAACAAACCGATCGGTTGCTGTTTGATGAAAACCGTTTTGGAAACCGAATAAACCGAACCGAGAATTAGCGGTTTAAACCGAATGCCTAGTCTGAACGAGATTTGTTGGTGTTCTAGATAGCCCTTGCCGATACTAGGACATCTTTATTATGCCCCTCTCCGATGGGTCTTATCAGGAGGTGTTGACAAGCTCTTCAGGCAAAGAACGAGCGTCCGATCGGCATGGCCTACTAGCTAGTCGGTCTTGCTGTTCTAGGGCATTCTCGCTGCGTGTATGCCTTGTGCGGCCTCGGATGTGCTAGCCCTTGCTAGTGTGTAACCCCCAAATTGAGGTCAATATACTTTTTTCGCAACTCCTCTCGGGAAAATGAAGGCAACCAATCCACTAAGATGTCTGAAGAGAAGAAGAAGGCGATGTGACGAATGCAATGATTCCTGTAAACATTGTCAACCTTTCGACAATTGACCAACTCCTAGAGGATCTTTGCCATATGTTGGAGGAGAAGAATGCTGCTAACCTACTAGACGTTCTTGCAAGTTGCACAATGGGTCGACAAGGGATGGTGAAGCAAATTCAAAGATGTCAATCTTAACTCTCCACCTCGACCACTAATGAGCCTAAGCTAGGTAACGTCGCTTGTAAGTTAGGATGAAAACGGAACAGAAATATCCCGAACCGAACCACATCGTTTTCTGTATTTTATTCGATCGAATTCGCATTTTTGTGTCCGACTTTACCGTTTTTGCTTTCGTTTTTGTATTTCAAATGTAAAAGTAGAAAACGGTTTAGACATTTTCCGACCGTTTCTGACCGTTTTCTACTTTTCTACTTTTAATTCGGAATATTCTAAATTCAAAATTTAGTTTAAACCGCATTTGGTTGCCAATCATTACTGTCTAGGCAACTAGGTAACGGCAAGTGTGGAGCACTGATGCCCATTGGCCGCATTATATAGGCAACTCACCCCCGTCGCGCCTCCCTGAGTCGCCGAGGTAGGACTAATCACCTCGCATGGTGTTGCATGCCTGCATGGCTGCATCTGGCTTCACGCGGCGCTGCTGTTGTATTGCATGTGACTGAGCTGAACAAAAGAGAGAGAGCTAGATGGGCCAGGCGTTGTTGCTATCCTTTCTAGTCTAGTACCGATGGCATCTTAAATTTTCATCTTCTTTCTTTTTCTTTTTTTTCTTGTCAAAGAAACAAAATTGATAAGTCTGCTCTCTTGTACTCGAAATTTGCCACGATGACACTTGTTAATTGTTATGCATTGTGGATTGGTATTCCGTATTGAATTTCGTATACCGACCGTTTTCGACATAATTTCGCTCGAATTAGTTCGTTTTCGAAATTCTTGATATTCCGTAAGTTCGCGTTCGTTTTCGTGTCCGGCTTTATCATTTTCGCTTTCGTTTTCGTATTTAAATGTAAAAGTAGAAAATGGTTGAGGAGTTTTCCTACCGTTTCCGGCCGTTTTCATCGCTGCTTGTAAGTGTTACACGTTTTGCTGTAACCATAGAGAGATCCAAAAGATGATGGATGCCCGGCCCTGATGCGGCTTTGGTGAATAATTTTTGGAATATGATGCAAAAGCCTAAGCTTAAGATTCAAGAAACATGTGGATAGTACACCAGTCACGCTTAGTACTTCTTTACTGGTCTCATCGTCCACTAAGACCATGAATCCTACGTATGACATGCAATTGAACTACTTTAAAGGTCAAGCTATTCTACCTACAAGTGTCATGTCAACAAATGTCCTAGTGACAAATAATCCTACAAATCCAAATCCCATCATGAGTATCCCACCTTTGGCCACCATACCCAATTAGGCCAGTCACGGCTGAATTAGTGAGTTATATGTGGCTTTGAGGATCCATATAATTCCGTATATTATGGGCATAGTGTCCCACCAGCGAGGGCACATGCGAACCATTTGGTCCTATACCTTCTTATGTATTTGATTGACGGTTGCAAAATTAGCAAGCAAAGCAAGATAAGGGAAGGCCTATTCTCGTAATCAGCCAACGTAGCTTGATTACACCGGCTAGGCCGACTTATAAAGTCGATTAGGCGGATGCAAACAAGCAAAAAGTCATTCAGCCAGAGTTAAGAGAATGTTTTGCTAATTTTCAAAATGACTTAGCTAGAAAGATCAAAGGAAGTCTTGGGATAAATATCATACCCTACACATTTTGATACGGTTCAGAGTCCGTTCGCTTCGCTGAAAAGCCATGGCTGAAAGTACTGGTCGCTGATCTGTTGTGAGAGAAAAACACTATTCCGACTGAAAAAACAAGTTGAAAAGTATGGATTATAAGACAAGCGAATAGGGCCTCAGTATCCCCATAATTTTAGAGTTCCTGATTTTGTTAATTTAATTGGGAAGGCAATTAATAAGGGCCTGTTTGGTTCAGGGAGCTAAAGTTTAGTTCTGTCACATCGGACGTTGACCGAGGTTGACCATAGGGTTTTTTATACTAATTAAAAAATAAATTACATATTCGGTGGATAATCCGCGAGACGAATTTATTAATCCTAATTAATCTATCATTAGCACAATTTTGTACTGTAGCAATTAGTGCTAATCATGGACTAATTAGGCTTAAAAAATCGTCTCGCAAATTATCCTCACCCTATTTTTAGTTTCGTAAATAGTCTATATTTAGTACTCCATACATACTCCCTCCGTATCGGATTTAGAAGTCGTTTTGGACAAGGTTTAGGTCAAACATTGAGAATATAAATCACCAATAACTTTTAAGTTGTTGAGTTTGCAAATGTAAAAATTATATGAATAGATTTGTCTTGAAAAATACTTTCATAAAAGTATACATATATCACTTTTCTATAAATATTTTTAATAAAAACAAGAGGTCAAAGTTGTGTTTTGGAGACCGTGTAGCTGTCTAAACGACTTCTAAATCCGATACAGAGGGAGTATGTCCAAACATTCGATGTGATAGGAACTAAAATTTAGTCTACCGAACCAAACAGGCCTAAGAGCAATTGGCAGCACGAACGCGCAGCAAGCCAACTCTCGTGCCCCTCCCTCTTCTGAGCTAGGCGCCATTACTTGTTCCTTGCGGTTCACCTTCTCCACCGCTGCCTCGAGAGCAGCCCCACTCACTGCTGCACATCCGGATTTGAAACGTCAATCCAATCTTCCTCCTATAAATTGAAACTCAAGCAAGAAGGGTTAGCAAAGGAACGAGAATGAGCAGCCAACGCAGAGAAAGTCGGCCAGGTCAACTTAAAGTCGGCTAGGCCGACTTCGCCCTTTGCTGTAAAGGCCGGGCAGGCCAGGATTAGTGGCCGGCCAGGCCGGGATGGCGGCTAGGCCGGGTTCAAAGACCGGCCAGGCCAGGTTTCAGCCAGCCAGGATGACTTTGACTGTTCCAGTGCTTGTCGATGCGACTTTGGTTGATTTAGTTCCCGCTGTTGTTGATCTTGTCCATGTAGGTGTTGACGAGTTTTCTAGGGGTCAAGCTGTTTTCCAGAAGCCAGCAGACCATGTGAATCACCTCAAGCCACTGCATGTGAATGGCTACATTAATGGCAAACTGATCAACAACATGTTGGTGGATAACGGAGCCATGGTGAATCTAATGTCATATTCACTTTATAAGAAGCTCGGGGGATCTGATGAGGAGGTGATTAAGACCAAGAGGACGGTCAAAGGTGTTGGAGGAAATTCTATTTCGGCCAAGGGATTTACCTCAATGAAGCTTACTATCGGGAGCAAAACATTGGCCACCGTCTTCTTCGTTGCAGAAGTGCAAGGGAGCTATAGTTTGATTCTTGGGCGTGATTGGATTCATAACAATCGATGTGTACGGTGTACCTTCTAGCTTGCACCAGTTCCTCATTCAGTGGGTGAATAATGAAGTCGAGATCATCCATGCAGATTCATCGGCCTATGCCATGGCCGATGCCCCTTTGCTTGGGGGGCATGATGATATGATTTGCTTGTCAAGGAGGGACCTCGCTGGTTTTGAGTCAGAGGAGGCTTTCTTCTCGTTTCACTAGAGCCGATTCATGATCGGCTCCATATCATCAAGATTTTTTAAATTCTATTTGGACAGGGGACCGCATCGGCCAATCCATGTGGAAAGTTGATATTGGGATTGGCAATAGACCACAACTGATGTTTGCAAGTCAAGAGTCAGAAGCCGACTATTATAAATTAAGCTTCTCAAGGAGTATCTATCAACACCACCGATTCTTCGTGCATTTAGGAGAAAGAGCTCCATTTACATCATATATTATTGCCGAAGAGGGTGTATCAGTGTTGTGCTGTCTTGATGCTAAGATGAGCATGTTCTAGCTTTTGGTGATACCTTACTGATCGTGCAGCAAGTCATGAATGTGTATCAATGCTTAGAAGGGTCACTAAATATTTATTTTGATAAGTGCCTTAATATCATCAAGCAATTTGCCGAATTTCAAATTTGGTATATTTTGAGGCATGAGAATCATAAAGCTAACATGTGGGCTCAACAAGCATCAGGTTATGATGTCGGTGGGTGGAATTTCACATAAAAAGGAGCCGATGCATTACATCGCTGCTCCTGGGTCTGCCAAACTGGCCAGACCAGTTTCAGAACTGCTGTGTGCTGTGGCTGATGAACTGGCAAGACCGGTTCTAGAAATCGGCCAGGCCGGTTTGCCTGCAGGTTTTTCGCCGAATCGGCTTAAATTGCTCTGTGTTGATGCTAAAGCCGATTCAAGTGATTGGAGGGCTCCTATAGTTGCATATTTACATGATCCAAGTGTTAAAATTAATAAGAATGTTCAGTGGGGTACTTTCGAATTTATTTTGCACAATGGTGAATTGTAGAGAATGATGATCAGGCCAGAGTGGCTACGGGAAAGGTCCATTAAAGGTGATCAAAGTGGTGTTCAGAAATACATGCAAGCTAGAGATATTGCAAGGTGAACGTCTCCCTAGAGCAATTAACGGAAGGTATTTGAAACCATACTTTCCAAGTGTTTGGCAAGAAGCCTAAGAGCTCGTCAAACAATGGACGATACATGTATCGCCCTTAGAACAAATATGGTCGATGTATACATCGCCCTTAGTCACTAGATAGCTGATGAGTTGGATATTGTTGCTATAGTTTGTCTTTTGTTTTTAGGTTCACCTAAAGCTTCACCTAAAAATAGAGGGGCATATGTTGACAACCAAAAGTAGCCAAAGCATATAATGGACTCCGCCATCATATTTCTGTCGTCGAGATGGTAAAAAAAACATATTTGGATCATCGTATTTAGAAACCGGACGAAGAAACGACATTTCAGGGCTGCTGACCCTGCTAGAACCGGCTAGGCCAGTTCCCCAACTGGGTGGGCAAGTTCCTCCAATGCATGATTTGATTGCACCATTACGTTTCTCTCATCGAGCTGATCGAAAAACATATATGGTTTGCCTCGTTTGGAGTTCAGATGAATTAATTATAAGTTTTGAAAGATTTTCTGCACCGGACTGCAGCAGAACCGGCCAGGCCGGTTTGAACCAGCCAAGCTGGTTTGCCTGCACCTGTGGCTGCTTAGGCCCCGTAAAAACTGGCCTAGCAACCCAAACTCTATTTTGGTCGGGATTTGAACGTATTTTCACATAGGAAACTTGGAGATCACGATCTGGAGTTGTTTCCTATTGGGATAAGACCACTCCTCTCTCTATATATATGAGAGGATCCCGGCCGATTGAAGGATCAAACACTCAATCGCCAAAAAACACATCTACTACCTCTCTTTTACCCTATCTTCCCCTCTACTTCTTCTCGTTCTTCGTCGGCGCTGCATGGACAGTGGATCGATGACGGTGAAGCTCTAGAGCGGTTAGGCCGGCTAGAGCAGCCCATAGCCGCTGCACGCCCCAACGGGGTCCCTCCCGGGTGTGTGTGGTTTCGGGTCTCAAGAGACCTCGCCGGCGTGTCTTGTGTATCGCACTCCCGGCGAGGTTCCTCCAGCTACGTGTTTTGCGTATCGCGCTCATCGTTGGAGGCACAAGGTCCGGGTGCGGACATCCCCTAGGCGCCGGCCGACCTAAAAGTCGGCTAGGCCCAACATCGAGCGAGCTAGCTCCTTATCGATGTGCTAACCTAATTAAGCGTCAACAGTACGACGACTAAATTTTCAGTGGAGACGAACTAGTTTCATGAGTGGCCTCTCCGATGACTACCCATATTTGTTCTTGCAAGTAGTACCTACCATTTTCATTAGCCTGTCACATGCATATACCTGAGCTTGGACTGACTGCACTAGATACTCTATATCATCCGCTACACTATCCTGGAGGAGCATTTAGCGGACGAAGAAGCCACAGCGCGGTACCCCATCCGGTCCGGTACCCAACACCGTCCGCCCCAGCGGAATAGCGGCCATCCGCTACCCACTAACGTGGCACGGGCCCCGCCGCTGCTGCTGCTGTTCGGCTGTGAGACAGGAGGCATGCATGGGAGGATGTAGCGGTGGGCCCCACGAGTTCAAGTAACTAAAAAATGTTATAACTCACAAACCAAAAACCCAAATTAAATTCCGATTACACCATTGAATTCGTTTCAATAAATCCTTCAAAACTAGATCTCACATGGATATATTTAAATAAAGTGACAAGTGGGTTCCACAGTGGATAGAGGATGATATGGATGATGGATGAGTGCGGGAGAAATAAGTATAGATGAGAGAATCTTGATGACCAGGATGTATAGAGAATAAAAATAGAGGATCATGAGTGCGGATAGCCTTAAGATGTCCCCGTTGCCTCTCGGAAGTAGCAATCATCACATCAATGTCAACTTTCATACAGTATTTATTTTCTCCTATTTATTTTTTAAGTAAATTGTAATAATTTTTTCTGTATTCTTTTAAAAGGTGGACCGATAAAATGATTGCTACTCTTTGCATACTCATACTACTATGTTTATCTGAATTTCCCTCAAATCCTACGGCAAAGCACCATAGTATTGTTAGATAGTACTATTAATTCTCCTTTATAAATTATCCTTATGTACAGTACAATATTCCTACGTCAACGTGCGGAGTATCATCTAGTAATTATATATGGCAGTAGCCATCCAACCTGAATCCTCGTATTAGGCATTGCTGGCTGCACTATTGTTGTGTCCCCACATTAGATATAGACTGGAATCTGTTAATCCTTCATTAGTCCTATTATACAAGAATTATAAATCAAGTATTTAGAAAACACTGTACATTGAGACACATGAGAAGATGTTGTGTTGCTTTACCCGATATCTGCATGACCGATATTATTCACATTTTACTCGTCCTGGATTCCATAAGACACATGAGGAAGACATTATGTTGCCTTACCTGGTAACTAACCCAAGAAATATTCGTGACCGATATTATTCACATTTTACTCGTCCTGGATTCGATAAGACACATGAGGAAGACATTATGTTGCCTTACCTGATAATTAACTGAAGAAATACCTGTGGCCGATATTATTCACATTCTGACTCGTCCTGAATTCGATACGCATTTACTCGTATATGTTACTGAGAACATCATCTATATTTGTATTTGTATCTGTTAGCTATCCGTGTCAGATTTTGAATGTGAAAGAAAATATGAAAACAAATACGAGATTAGCAATTTCTGTTCGTATCTGTTCTGATTGCATCATTTGGCTGTGTTGAGATCAAAAACTTTTCACGAAAAACTACAGTAACGAATCTTGCGGCACATGCATGGAACATTAAATGTAGCCGAAAAAAACTAATTACACAGTTTAGTTGAAAATCGTGAGACGAACGTTTTGAGCCTAATTAGTCCGTGATTTGACACTAAAGTGCTACAGTAACAAATATGCTAATGACAGATTAATTAGGCTTAATAAATTTGTCTCGCGGTTTCCAGGCAAGCTATGTAATTAGTTTTTTTATTAGTATTCAAAAACCCTTTCAATATCACACGGAACATCCAATGTGATATTTTTTTCAAAAACTTTTCATCAGCTAAACACAGCCTTTGTCTATCTAGGATCCTGTCATCCCCAAAGGATCCATCCTGTACCTAGCAGACAGCAGTCGTTGCTCATGTCAGCTCTCTTGACTCAGAATAGGCGTCAACTCCACTCCACCGCCACTACAGTCAAGGAAAGAACGAGAACACGGACACGGTATCTCTCCGACTTTCATAAAGAGGGTAGAAGCTGGGGTAGCGATGAAAATAGACAGAAACTGACAGAAAAACCCTATTTCTACTTTCGTTTTTATATTTATTTGGTAAAAATAGGACCGGATTCAGAAAATACGGGTTCAAAAACGGAATCAGAATATGCGAACATACCGAAACGAACAAATACAGATGGAGAGCTAGAAAATTAAATTAAGATCACATAATCTAATATTCTCAAAGTATACATATATAAAGTCATGTAATAATATATACAAAGTTTAATATTCATTTACATGCTATGTACGTGAATATAACATGCATATTTGCTGATTCGTAGTTATATTAATATAACATAAGGACATATAATTATTGAACATGTTGAGCATAGATTGAAAACGAGATAAATACGGGTCTATTCCGTATTAAAACGGGATTACTCGGAAACGGACGGAAAACACCATTTTCTACATCCGCAAATACGAAAACGGGATCTCGCAAATACGGAAACGGACGGGAAAATATAGAAAACGGAACGGGACGGTACAGGAAAAATTCCGTCCGTTTTCATCCCTAGGCTGGGGTGCCCTCCGGCTTCAAGGAAGCTTAATGTAGGGGACCAGATTCTAGTCTGGCCGGTGACGTCGCTCGGTCCCAGCGAGCGCGCCACCCGGGGCTCGAACCCGGGACCTCCCGCTAAGGAGTTTGGTATCTCTCCGGCTTTCATTGCGAGGGGAAAAAATCTACTTCACCCCCAAATTATAGGGATGGACTACTTAACCCCTAACTATGAAACCGTCTACTTTACCTCCCGAACTTTCTAAAATCGGTCAAATTACCCCCAGTTGGTTTTCAGATGGTGGTTTTGCTACAGTACCAGCGCTATTGATACAGTAACAGCGTCTTGCTACAGTACCAGCATTTTGTCTTTCTCTTTTTTATTTATTTCGGCTGAATCTTTAAAAAATCATAGTAAATCACAGAAAAATCATAAAATAAAAAATCTAATTTTGTTGAGTAGATCTACACAATGAATATATAATATGGTATGCTTTATTACAACAAAATTAGAGTCCAAATTACAGAAAAAAATAGATCAAAATCTACAGCAAACACTTTGTACTAAAGCATATCGTATTATATGTTCATTGTGTAGATCTACTTATGTGAAGTCCAACAAAATTAGGTTTTTTATTTTATGATTTTTCTGTGATTTACTATGATTTTTTAAATATTCAGTCAAAATAAATAAAAAAGAAAAGGCAAAACCGTCCGTTCTGTAGTAAACCCGTGGTTACTGTAGCAAATTCGACGTTTCAAAACCGCTTGAGGTAATTTGACCGATTTTGAAAAGTTTAAGGAGGTAGAATGGACCGTTTCGTAGCTAAGGTGGTTAAGTAGTCCACCCATAGTTGGGGGTGGGGGTGGGGGGTGGAGGGAAGGAAACTTTTTCCATTGCAAGGCTAGGTATCAGATCGGCCCCCACCGGCATCTGCTAACGGTGAGCGATCCACTGGCGAGATGGCTCCACAGCACGGTGGCTAGACTTTAGAAGTAAGGCGCCCGCAGCCCCCGCCGCCGTCGGCCCGCCTTCCTGGCCGCCAGCTGCCAACACCCGCCACTGCCGGCTACTGTAGCCGCACGACGCCCCGCGCCCGCGCTTGGCCAGTTGGCCGGAGGCGCCTGGCGCGGCGGTTCCCTGTCCGGCGCCAGCTGTCCCCTCCCTCTCCCTCACTCCCTGCGTCGCATCTCCCGGCATCCGGTGACCAGCATCCCCTCTCTGGCTCCCTCTCCGTGCTGAATCAAAGGTACTGCTGAACGCTGAAGCAATTTCCCCCAAATCTCTAACCCTAACTGCTGATTGTTGTTCAATTTGTCCTCAAATTAGTTCAATTCTTCAATTGATGTAGCTGTAAGCTGTGTAGTTGTACTGTTGTAGGCAGTGAGAACTGGAATTAGGGAATAGGAACTGGAATTAGGAAATAGGGATGAATAGGGAATAGGCTGTAATCTTATTTGGTCAAGCTTCTATCATGCATATTCTGAACTATTAGTGTGCTATTTGAACTATTTCTATCTTCATTTAAGACTTATTATGCTATTTAGTAGTTGTGTACCAAATTGTGAGGCAATTTTTATGATACTGTACTGAATTGCTAAATGGATTTTACTAGTTTGTATATATAAATTTTCGTTCGGCTTCCCTTTGCAAAAATCCTAGCTCCGTCACTGCTTTTTTTACATATGCATGTTGCTCCAGAAGTGCAGATCCGTGCCTTATATACACCTTGGTTTCTCTTCGCTCCATGAACTTGCGCTAATTTAAACAAGGTGAGGGGTTCGATCGAGGCCCCCCCCCTTTTTTTTTACTGTCTGCAAGTAGTCCAGAGCAGCAGAGCTTGCTCACCCCTGTTTTGATCTTCTGCATGGTTTCTGTTTTCTTTATTCAGGTCTTTCTTTTCTGATGAGTCTATCGGATATTGTCCGGTTATTTTATTTGGGTAACAATTAATTGGACGGTCCACCATTGTTGGGTCACTGCTTAAGCTAACTGCCGAACCACCAAAACCCAGTCCGAACAAAGCTGGTGCTGTCACCAAAAGGAGATCGGCCAAGATGGACATTGCCACAGGGGCCATGAGCACTCTCCTCCTCAAGCTTGCGGAGCTGGTGGTGGGCGAGTACAAGCTGCAGAAGGGTGTCAGGGGAGAGATCAAAGAACTCGAGGAAGAGCTGAGAAGCATGACTGCAGCCCTCCACAAGGTGGCTGAGGTGCCACCGGACCAGCTTGATGAACAGGTCAAGATCTGGGCCAGCGAGGTGCGAGAGCTATCCTATGACATAGAAGATGAAGTGGACACCTTCATGTTGCGGGGCAAGGAGCTTGGGCACACTGAGCCATTCAGTGCCAAGGGGCTCATCCGTAAGGCCACCAATTTGATAAACAAGGCCAAGACTAACCATCAGATCCACAATGTTGTCAAAGACATCATGGACCAGGTCAACAAGGTCGCTGAGCGTCGTGATAGGTACAAGGTTGACAACATTGCTGCAAGGCCACCTATGGTAGTTGTTGATCCTCGCCTAGAAGGTATGTACAGAAAGGCAACAGAGCTGGTTGGCATTGACCGGCCAAAGAATGAGCTAGCCAAGCGACTCTTACAACATGGCTGCTCATCACCATCGAGGCAGAGCAATCTAACATAATTTCTGTTGTTGGATTTGGAGGATTGGGGAAGACTACTCTTGCCAATTCATTGCTTCAAGATCTTAAATCAAATTATGATTGCCATGTTTTTGTCTCGGTTTCCCTTAATCCTGATATAAAGAGGATTTTCAAGAACATCCTTCTCCAACTTGATGAGAAGAAGTATAGCTACATAGATGAAGCATGGGAAATGAACCAGCTCATTGACAAAATTATAGAATCCCTCAAGAAGAGAAAGTATGTTTCTGTGTTATTCCTACTTTTCATCATTGCAATAAGTAAATACTTTTGCTTTTGGAGAGAATGAGAAAGTATGCGTTAACTGCTGTTTCAACTTTCATGTACTTTCACTAACCTATGCTTATTAGAAACTAAGATTCTGTGTTCAGAGTTTAGATTCTATATCTTGTCACACATATGGTGTCAAAACTGTTAGGAACTACATTTCCACTTTGCATTGGTGTAGTTTGTTGCGAGCCTGCAATATGTTGATGTCTTTCTTCTTTTTTTTTCTGGTCTTAGGCTGTGTACACCCTTATTGTGAGGTGGGGAGGATCGATCTTATTCCTGTTGTATCTTCTCGGTGTAATTGACTGAGATCAATAAAACTACCTTTATTAAAAAAGGATTTTTGTTTGGTAATTTACTAAGTACTTTGAGTAACATTTTCAATAACCACAAACTTGCTGACACCTTTAATATCCAACAAAATTTTCGTACATTAGGCTCAAACCATTGTCTTTGGCCAAAAGCTACAGGTGCTAATGATCATTGGAAAATTAGTACATAAATTTGATTTGAATAATTTGAGAAATTAAAAGAATTGTTACTCTCTTGTGAGAGGAGGGACAGCTTATTTATGGTTTGTAATAGCTATGTTAACACCATTTGCTTCGTAATACATAAATCATGCACAGTCCCCCTTCCATGTTTTGTATTAATCTTGTACCATTTTTAATTTCACACTGAGGTGATTATCCATGCATCTTGCAGTCACCTTGCTACTAATTTAATCACACCTTTTACAATGCTCGCGGTGTCATAATTTCTTATGCATATGTTTTCCAGGTAGGCTTTTGCATAATTGCAACTTGGTTTACTAACATGCCTGTGCATGCTGTTATTTGTCACTAGGTTTTTTTGTGTGATTGATGATTTATGGAAAGAATCGTCTTGGGATACTATCGAACTTGCTTTCCAAGATGGCCGTCCTGGAAGCAAGATAATCATAACCACTCGCAATAAGACTGTTGCAGAACACGTTGGCGGTGGTGTTTATGAGCTGAAACCACTTTCTGATGATAACTCAAGAAAGTTGCTCAACAAAAGAATATTTGACACTGATGATGGGTGTCCTCCTAGTTTGGGAGAAGTCACTGGAAAAATCTTAAAGAAATGTGGTGGTGTACCATTAGCCATTATTACTACAGCAAGTCTACTTGCTAGTAAACCGATGTGTTCAGAGGAATGGGAGAAGGTGAATAAGTCTATCGGTTCTGGACTTGGAAATAGTCTAGATGTGGACAAGATGAGGAAGATATTAAGCCTGAGCTACGATGATCTACCTTTTCATCTGAAGACTTGCTTGTTGTCTTTGAGCAAATATCCCGAGGATCAGGTGATTAGAAAGGATGTTTTGATATGGAACTGGGTAGCAGAGGGTTTCATTGCAGAGGAGACACAACAACAGGAAAGGACAAGCTTGCGAGAGATAGGAGAGAACTACTTCAACGAGCTCATTAATGGAAGCTTGATCCAGCCGGTGCCGGTGACTAGGCTGGTGGATAGTCGTTATACTGAAATCACTGAGATAGGTGTTGAGGTTCCTGCTTGCCAAGTACATGACATGCTGCTTGAGCTAATAAATCAGTTGTCAGCTGAAGAAGGTTTTGTTACAACGCTATTATCAGAAGATGGCCAACAAGCAAGTACATTTACATATGCTGTGCACAAGAGGAAGATTCGCCGGCTATCACTCCATAATAACAGCATCAAATCCTATGCGGCCTCACCAGAAGCAAGCAGAGAGCAGTTGTCCAATGTCAGATCACTTGATATCTTTGGCAGGGTCACATCGATACCGCCCCTGTCGAGCTTCCATGTCCTGCGTGTGCTGCAGGTGGATAAATGCTATAGCCTGGAGAAGAACCACCTCATTGATCTTGGCAAGTTGCGTCGCCTGAGATTTCTGCGACTACACAATTTGAAAGTCTCGGAGCTACCCGAGAGTATTGGCGAGCTGGAGTCCCTGGAGACATTGGACATAAGAGGTGCCTATTCCTGGCGACAGAAATTATTGTTGCCAGTCTCTTTCGGTAAACTACGTAGACTGGTCCGGCTACTCGCTGACGAGGTAGAATCACCAACTAAACGAGCCCCTAATACAAAAGGAAGTTACCTATAACCTGGATTTGATGGCAGAGTTTCCTTCCAGTCTCCAGAGATTTGTGAGCAATCAATGGTATCTGTCATTCCCAAGGTGGATTAATTCGTCGCTCTCGTGTCTCACTGTTTTGTCCATCCGACTGTTGCAAGTGCATGTCCTGCCTGAGAACCTTGAGAAACTTGCTGAGCTGTCATCTCTTCGCTTTCTCCGACTATGCATAGATTCTTTTAATTCAGAGCAGGAATGGCTCGTTCTTCCCAGCGGGGCATCTGCATTCCCGTGTCTAACAGAACTTCAGTTCGAGTGTGAAATAATGTTCCTTCAGTTTCAACACGGAGCTATGCAAAAGCTTCAAAGACTATCCCTTGGATTTAATGCCAATGTGACCAATGACTGGTTTCCCACCAATAACTTTGATCACGGCTTGGAGAACCTCCCTTCTCTCCGTAATGTCGTTGTTCGGATGGCCGAGAACAAGGAGTGCCCCGAAGCGCATGATGCTATCAGGAATGCAATTAGAGATCATCCCAACCATCCAACACTCAATATTTCCTAACCTAAAATAAAATTGAGAGGTACGGGTTGACTCCGCGGAATTATGATAAAATACCTGTGCCCCCATGCAATATTCATTCATGGTTCAAACACTAGAGCTTACTTGATTAGTTCCAACAACATTTCGTTGTATTGTTGTCTGAATACCTTTTTCCTTCTGATTAATGTTTTCAATCGTGTCATAAACAAAAATGATTATATATTAATTGTTAGCTTTCACGTTACTTTTATTTCTGGTACACGTGTGCAGGATCCTTTTTTATATATATTGCAAGTTAAGATGAAATTGTCATTGAGCCTAAGAATGGCCTACGTTACCGTTTATAACACAGTATTAAACCTTTTACACTTTCAGGCTTCAATCTCATTCTTGTCGTTTCCCTGTAGAGGACCAGAAGCTTGTGCGTTCGTCATTCGCACCAAAAAAAAAAGGAAGAAGAAGCTTGTGCGGTCGTCTGCTGCTCGGTCAAATTCCTTTTGTTTACGGGGTTACAGGAGGCTATTTGTGCCATTGCATATTCCAAATAATTTATTGGCAAGTTAATGTCGAATTGGCGATCTTACTTGTTTCCAAAAATAGCATTTGTCCATGTACTCTTTCTTGTTATAGCCACTGTACTGTACCTACTTTGGACATATTCCATTGACACATTTTATGGAGTTATTCAATTCAGAGCTAGGATGTTTGATACATAACAATAACTACTTGTTCAGCCCAATATTATCCGAATAACTTTTTCCTTGTGAGAAATGATTTCAACCTTGTCATGAACAAAAATGATTCTATATTATTTTGTTGGCTCTCATGTACCTTTTCAGTTTCCTCTGAGTGTGCTGGATTTTTTTGATATTGTGTTAATATGAAACAAGCATGCTAGCTAAGAAAATTTGTGGTCGGCCGGCTGAAAATATCTTTCTTTTGTTGTTATGGATGTATTGTCAGTTTTCACCAGTATATGGGTTCTCTCTGCTAAACTCAACTACTTCATTCATACAGCCCCCAAATGGAAGAGCTCAAACTCTCAAAAGGCGACACAGAGGGAGAACCTGAAGTCAGTCTAGGGTTCCTATGTACCACCACATCGGATCTTTTGCTGGTAATACTCTCCGCCAGTGACCATCATGGCACGGCGTCCTCCTTCTCGTTAGTCGTCACTCTGACACCAGCGACTACTTTTCCAACTAGGTATTTTGACATCACTCAATTGCCCTAGATTATTTTGGACTGTTTTTGTCCTTGAATCTGCTCAAGTACCACTTGATTCACTACTACATAAACGCCATCACCGCCGCTTTTTGGCCCTTAGCGGTGATAGCCATGGTCATCACCGTCAGTTTGGAACCCGTGGGGATAATATGCTATCACTGCCGCTTTGGTGTTTGATCTGGCTGTGAGTTGAAATACTTTGCTATTTTTTTTTGCAATTTTAGGCTTTCTGGGAATCCTCATCACCGCCGGCTGGTAACATGATCCGGCGGTGATGTACCTATTATCATCGCTGATATATCACTGCCGAGGGCAAAAACCGGCAGTGATTGGGGGTTCTGAACCTAGCTACTATGATGTCATTTCTGTAGTAGTGATGCCCCGGTTGCAAGATCGGAAACAATAAGGATACTATTGGCATATGCATGCTCTCACAACATCAATACATCAAATGGATGTGATGAGAGTGCTTTCCTCAATGGTGTGATCAATGAGTTGGTTTATGTTGAACAATCACCCAGATTTGAATATTACAAGAAGCCCAACCATGTGTACGAGCTCAAAAAGGCATTATATATGTGGTCTCAAACAAGCACCTAGAACATGGCATGAGAGGTTGAGGGACTTCCTACTCCTCAAAGGGACTCAAAATGGGCAAGGTTGATTCAACATTCTTCACTAAGAGGATTGGCAAAGATTTGTTTGTGTGCCAAATTTATGTTGATGATATCTTTAGTTCAACAAATCAAGACTTTTGTAAAGAGGTTGTCAAGATGGTGGCAAAAGAGTTTGAGATGTCTATCATTGAAGAGTTGAGTTACTTCCTTGGTCTTCAAATCAAACAATTGAAGGGTGGAACCTTTGTGAGCCAAGGTAAGTACATCAAGGACATGCTGAAGAAGTTTGGAATTGAGGATGCAAAGCCAATAAGGACACGCATGGGCTAATGGACATTTGGATTGGAACAAAGGATGTGAACCGGTTGATGAAAAGGTGTACCGGCCTATGATTGGAAACTTACTCTATTTGATCGTTTCTAGATATAATGTTTAGTACATGCATGTGTGTAAGGTTTGAAGCCTAAGGAATGTCACTTGACCGCGGTTAAGAAGATTTTGAGGTATTTGAATCATACACGAACTGTTGTCTTGGGGTAACCAAGAGATGCACAATTTGAACTTGTGGGGTACTCAGATTCAGATAATGCGGGATGCATGGTGGATAGGAAGAGTACATCGGGCACATTTCAACTACTTGGGAGATCAACTGTGTCATAGTCCTCAAAGAAACAAAAATTGGTTGCACTATCAGCGGTCGAGATGGAGTAATATCCATGGGGAGTTATGCATAATTGCTATAGATGAGAGTAACTTTGTTGGCTTATGGGACCACATTTTATGGTGTCATTGCTATGTGATAATGAGAATGCCTTGAAGATAGCCACCAACTAGGTTCAATACTTAAGAACAAAGCATATTGATATTTGCCATAATTTAATTAGATATCAACAAGAAAAGGGGGATATCAAGATTGAGAGTGTTTGGCACTGAAGATCAACTAGCCAAACATATTCACCAAGCCACTTGATGAAGTAAGGTTTTACAAATTAAGAAATGAATTGAACATTCTTGACTTCTCCAACATGTGAAGAACACCATATATGACTAACCTCTCCTCCGACCAAAGCAAGGATAAAATTGTGTGATGCATGAGCACTCATACCTTAGTAGATGTCATTAGTGCATATAGACATGAATTGGTGAACATTAGGACACTCATTTAAAACAAATGAGTTTAAAGTTCATAGTCTACCTTTATTTCTTCTGTCTTTGAATATTTCTAGTGGTAGCATATGACTTATTCATGAGCATGTTAACCCAAGTGTTTGAATTGAGTTGATGAGGTATACAACTGACAAATTCAACCTCAATAAGTTAATTGCTCATGGTGTGTGAAGAAGCTTGAAGAGGGTTCAAACTGAGTTTGAAGCCTATGCAAATCAATTATTCAAGCCAATGAGAAGAAAGCTCATAGAAACAATCTAAAAAGATTTTACGTGATCCTCACCTTTAAGTGACCATCTCCATCAAAAGTGTGGTGTGTCTACCCCAAGATTTCGGGTATTATCTCAAGTGGTGTCACCCTTTGTGGTAATTAATGACAAAGTGAGAGAGATATCAAGAATGGGGAGAGAAGACAAAGATGTCACTAAGGGGGAGAAGATGACAAGAGTAAGATTGAAGAATAGAAGGGAAATCTGAAGAAACACACAAGTAGGGGGAGCAAACTCATCAATCTTTGTTCTATTTGTAATGTGCAATACATGTGTTTGCTTGCATTTGCATTGTAGCTTAGAGATTCAAGTGGTATCTAGCTTGCATGCGATGTTTGCTAGAAATAGACTTATGACTTGACTCTAGTAGCTTAAAGTTAGTTTCTAGTGGTGTCCAGTGCTTAGCTTCTAGTTGTTGCTTTTCAAGCAAGTAACTAGAAACTTGCTTATAATATTGACCTCACGAGGTTTCTAGTGTTTATGCTTGGGATGGAACTTGCAAGTGATAATCACGCTACAAAGGTTTTTAATTCTATCTCATATACCTTAGCATCACTTAGCAGTGTTAATTCTCCCACAACTCTATTCTATAGCATGTGTGCAAGCTTGAAACCAAACCTCTCTAGCACATATATAGCGGGAGTTAACACTAAGTAGGGTTTGTGAAACTTGTCCATGTCTTTTTCAAGCGGTCTCAATGCTTGGACAAGGGTCACAAATCCACACCAAGTTAGCAATTTACACTTGTGTGAAGTGCTAACTTGGAATTTCAATTTATTACAAATGTTTTTGAGGTTGTCATCAATCACCAAAAAGGAGATATTGAAAGCCATAGTTTGGTTTTGGTAATTCAGTGACAACTAATGGACTAGCAAGTGCTTAAGTGATGTCATAATCTAGGTTATGTGCACACCCGAGAATTGAGTAAGTTGGCTACCATGGAGACGATGGTGAAGGCCATAAGATGATCAAGTGCTCAACATTGGAGAGAAGAGAAGAGAAAGGAAATGGAAGCAAACTCGAAGGCAAAGGTATAAGCTAGGGGATTCGATTTCACCGACTAAGATGCAATAGAGTGCGTGGCCGGGTATAGGATAGATAATCGCAATATTAAGAGTTGAACCCTAATAATCCGCTAAAAACCCTAGGGCACAAATACGAACTTTTTAAAATTTTTCCACAAAATCCCAAGTGTTGCTTGACCATGTAGATTAGCATCCCTAGCTGCATAATTATTCGAGGCTAAACCCAATGCAAGCATACGCATTATGAGTTGCTTCTTCATTTGGATTCTTGTTTGACAACATCTAAAAATTATTTTACAACATCCTATTTGATAAAACGTGGTATGTGGATACATGCATATAATACGTATATATGTACGTATACATGCATACACATACACGTATGTGGTTAGTTTTGGAATTAGGAGAAGGGTTTAGAGAGAGTGATCTAGGAAGGCCGTGGCTGGCCAAAACCCGACCCAGCTGGCCTGTGTCCAAGATTCACCGCAAGGCCTGGGAAGCCCATGGGCCAATCGGCCAGACCAACCCACCACCACCCATGGCTGCGGGCCCCATTTGACTACATGGTGCACTGCCATTGGCCTAGCCACATCACACGTGCCCACCCGGATCCATCTCCCAGCGCTCACGTCTCGGACACCCCTTCACACATTGACGTGCTGACCCTGCTATGTCTTAAAAATATTTCAAATGGATTCTTCAAAAAATATTTCAAATGGTTCGCTAGTTTTAACAATTTGTTTTGTACTTACTGCAGATAATAATTTCACTTTTCACCATCAGTGTGACATTAGGCCAGACCGATCCCCGAGTCATCTCTCCGGCACATAAATGGAAAATTGGAAAAACATTGATCATGAAGTTTTTTTTTACCAATTTGTTCTGACCCTTTCTGCGCCAGTGATTCAAAACTCCATTGGATAGAATTCGTAAAGAATCAAATTGTCTTTGTGTCCTTGTTTCAATCTAAAAACACCCTATTATGATTGGCTGACATCACTGCTTTTTCTAAGTTTGAAAGTGCGAATCACTTGGGGCTAATTTGGAAGCTAGGGAGGCACACACAAGGATGAAAAACCCCTCAATGAAAAACTAAATAATTATTCAAGTTATTTTTCCATGGATTTCCCACCCTGGAAAAAGTCAGGGATCCCAAAGGGATTTGAGTCTGCAAATTAGACTTCAGCCAATTAATCATGTGTGCTTATGTTTTTATCAGAAAAAAATCCATCCATCCATATATGCCCTGCAAAAACTTCTGATAATTAATTATCAGAAGTTTTTGCAGGTATTCCAGCAAGGAAACATGCGCTAGAGCAAGCAGTTACAGAATACTTAGAAAAAGAATTTATTAACATAGATCATCGTAAGTAAACAAGTTTGAAAGTAGTATTTGTCTATGCAACCCTCAATAAGATTACACTAGGGAGAACAAAAAGATAAGACTATATGACACCTGCGCAACTTGATGGAAGCTAAGATCCTGTGGTCATCAGTCATTTTTATCCGTGTGAATCTCTTGCAGAATCACAACAAGCGCTGCAATGAACACGTAGTCGACATTTGGAAATACGGTGAGACTGAAACAGTCTGTTCCCAACACCATGCTTGTGGCAGTATGTTCACGGTGCATCTGCAGAACCAGATGGTACGCTTAATGTCAAAAAATTTCTATGAAGCTGCATTCGAAGGATGATCAGATGCAGAACTGAGTCGACTGACTTTTTGTACTCACTTTAGCAATCAAAGTGTTGGAGTTACCGAGATAAAAAGAGCATGAGCTCTCATTGAAGCTACCCTTCATCATGAAATCACAGACCTCATGTGAAGTGTTGGAAGCCAAGTAGATATACATCTCTGTTTCGAACAGTTGGAGGATTGAAGATTTCTTGGCAGTGAAGAGCAAGTCGCTTGATCTCGTGCTATCCCCTCTATACGCTTCCCATGTGTTGTGCATGCTAATTACCTGGCAATGTTACCATTGTTTAGTGATGCTGAATTGGTAGTACGTACCTTGTCAATTGAAATCTTTACCATGTTTGCTGTAGTGGAGATTATTATGAACAGATGAAATATAGAGCCATTATCTAAAAAAAAGAGATGAAATATAGAGCTGTGGCGACAACATTCGGAACTTGAAATGCATTGTTCTTTTTCTATATAAGAGCCACATATCCATCGACCTTTGCTTGCATGATCTGTTTAATTCATTTACCTTCTCCCGCAGGGAGAGGAGGGGATTGCCGGCGGCGTCGAGGAGGAGGCGACGGTTGTGGATGCTTATGAAGGCGCCCTTGACCGTGACCACCACGGCGCCGTTGGTGTCGGTGATGGCGAAGTCACCCTCCCGCAGGCTAAATTTCTCCTTCACCGATAGCTGCACCACGTAGGGCGCGCAGAAATGTGGGGCCACCACAGCCACCGGGGCCACGACGCCTCCGCTGGGCTCCGGCGGTGGGGGCGCCGGCAAGGGTGGAGGCGCTGCCATCAAGGATCGTCTCGCTGCTACAGAATGCTTGCTCGGATGATTCGATCCGGAGCTTCCGGTGACGCTTATCTACCAACATTCATGAGAGGAGAAGCTGAGGGACCGCTCCTATGCTTACACGTACAGAGCTTGCTGCCAACACAGAAAGGAATGCACGGTGCATGCGCATTGCCAACCACCGCAAAGTGAGCTGATCCGCACAACATACGCTCTATTTTAAACAGAGACCCACAAGAATTTACTCTGAGCCTCAGAAAAGATTTACCAAGAAGGATTGATTTTTGGTTGGTCTGTTGAGGTTCAAAAACTGGACTCTGGAAGAAGCAAATACTACGCATAATGACATACGCGCCCTGTTCTTCTTCTTCTTCGGTTGCCGCAACTTCCATAGCCGGACATCCCTTCTCCTTATCGGACAAAGTATTGTGAAGTACTGCAGTTTAATACTTCCTGATGCTTATAGTTAGCTTAACACACGATGTGTAATGTGCATTGTGCATGGCTAGTACTTCCACTGTCTTGAAATATAAACATTTAAAACATCCAATATTTGCCCCGAAATATAAGCATTCCTGAAAGTTTGAGTGTGCGTTACTCTACAAGTCTTTAATTTATCATTGGGCCCTGCAAGAAAGGTGGAATTTGTTTATTGCACAAATCTAGGATTTGTTATGGCATCAATTAGCACGAAATGCATCTACCATTTGATAAAAAAGAGATTAGAAGGCAGAATGGATTTTCCCACTCCTGCTTAATTAATTTATCATAAAAATCCTATAAGTGCTTATATTTAGGGATGAAGGAAATCTCTCTCCCTCTCTCTCTGTATGCTTTTCGTACCTTGAGTCATTTTAGATGATGGAATAAAACATGTCACAACCTCTGCATCAAGACCTACAATAATTACACTTCCAGCAGAACATAGACAAATAGTTTCTAAGAGCAACTCCAAGGACCACATTCAAGCCCCCAAACTAAAATATGAGAGCTCAGACCAAAAACCTAGCTCCAGTAGCTCCAGTAGAGTCCCTACTCATGCCCTTAAATTTGGGAGGCCCTCGAATCTCATCCTTCTGTTGAGACATTGCCACCTCGAGTGGCGGAGGCATAGGCGGCCGCGAGCTAGCACTTACCTCAATATTTTTCTAGTCTTGCAGGAAACGGAGGGCACCTCTGACCAATATGGCGAAGGCCCCCCGCCAGACTCATGGGCCAATCAACAGCGGAGGTTCCGGCGGCGTCGGCGGAGGTCCCAGTCTGCAAAGTGGTGAATGAAGGCTTGGACCGTTGACGGAGGTTCCAGGTGCTAAAGTGAGGGCCATGGCCCGATGTGGCAGAGGTGTCGTCTAGAGGCTCAAGGCCAGGGGTAGCGAACCTGCCAAGTGCTCGGACCCATTCAGCACCTTGGGCCGGTAGCAAACCGTGAGCGACGGCCCGCGGAGAGAAGACGGTGGATAAGGAAAATATCTGGTTTACCCTCGGCCGTGCCACACGTAGAAAGGAATATTCTAGGAATGTACCAGCACCATCACGGGGCTTTTTTGTAAAAGAATTAGGTAAAGAGTAGTGCCCCATAAAATGGAGATGTAAATGTGAGCAAAGGTTGGTTGGTGAATGAATTGATGAAATCCTAGTTCTCTCAATCTAGGACAACTAACATCCCGACCTTTGCCTGGGGCATCGACTGGGCAGAGGCCCCCACCTTCTCGATTGTCGGAACTCGCTATTCCAACATTGGCACCCATCACGGGTTGGCCAATAAAAACCACGATGCTAAGAAAAAAAGCAACCCCAGCAAGAGCACCATCTAGCTCAAGGGATAGGGGGAGACCCAAGCGCAATACCTACAACACCTATGCTTCAAATGATGAAGACCAGCTCAAAGAGGAGCCGGTGATCGAAGAGCAGCCTCCGGCATCGGAGACCTAAGATCCAACACCAGACCAAGAGCTCCAACAGCTACAGGCTCAGTTGTAGAGTATGCAGCAGGAAAGGGACAAATTAGCCGCAACCTTCGCCGCAAGCTAGCAAGCGGCTCAAACATTGGCACAGGCAACCGAGATCAGACAGCAGCTCACCCTCCTGCAAGCGGAGATATAGAGCATGCAGCCTCCGCAACCCCACTCCGGCACTTCACGCCAACTACACTCTTTAAGTTAGAACTAGCTCAATCCTCCACTAGTGATAGTAGCGCAGGCAACTTTAGGCTCGCCCTTTGTGGCTCCGCTACCGCACAGAACCATAGACCCAAAGTCCTCACTATCCGAAGCATTCAAAACTCACCATGGCCAGCATCCTACAAGCCAATAACCCTGCCCAAGTTCAACGGAAAGTCAAACCCGCATCAATTTATCATGAGTTTTGAAGCAGCAGTAGCCTCCGCAGGTGGGAATGAAACAGTACTAGCAAGTCTTTCGTCATTACAGCCGAAAGCGATGCATTAGCTTGGTACTCCATGCTCAAGCCAAGCACAGTATACTCTTGGGAAAACCTCCGCAACAAAATCCTAGCAAATTTTAAGGGTTTTGCCAGTGAATCCTTGACCTCTATAGACCTGTTCTAGTGCAAGCAAAGCCAGGGAGAGGAACTGAAAGACTATTTCTAGAGATTTGTCCATACCAAAGCGAAGGCCCCCAATGTCTCGGAAGAAGTAGCTATTGAAGTAGATATCAAGGGCCTCCACATAGGACCTTTTGCAGCCCACCTGGCCAGGGAAAAGCTAGCATCCATGCAAGATCTATACGCTGAGTTTGAGAAGTATTGCAGGTCAGACAATGACCTTCGCAAGAGACTGGAAGACCAAAACCAGAACAAGCAACAAGGAAACAACAGGAATACACAAAGGAATAATGGAAGCCAAGGCCAGCAACAGTAGAAACAAGGCCAAGGCCAACAAGTTTTCAACATTGAGCAGCAGGGCAATAGTTAGCAAGGACAGGCGACATCGGAGACAGGAGCACAAAACACAGCTCAAAGGCCCTACCAAGGGAAAGGAAATGGACAAGGTAAAAACTGGAACAAAAACCAGAAACAGAGATAGCGAAAATAGTACTACTTCTTCCATGGAGAAGAAAAGAGGCATGTCACCAGAGATTGCCCAGATACCAAGGAGACATAGGAAAGAATCAAAAGTAGATCCAACCCTCAGCCTCCGCCACAGCAGCTGGCAAGAGAGGTAAACCACACTTTCACCATACCACAGCAGCAGCAGTATTGCCCCATTTAACTAGGCCTAAATTCCACCCAAATACATCCCTCCACATTAGCCTCTGCCTACTACCCCAATTTATTGCCCGCATGGCGGCCAAGTCCATCGCCACAAGCACAAACAAGCAACCATCGGGCGGAGGCAAGTCTCACCTAAATAAACCCTAGACCTCCACACATAACCTATTTTGAAACAAGTCAACCACAGCAAGCGCTGGTGAGGTTCGAGGCATTGCCTCCGCCACCACACTCAACCCAGCCGCAGCAACCACAGCCACCACAGCTTTCGCCACCCAAAAATGAACCAAACCCAGACAATCAAATCAACCCACACACCCCATTACCCACCATCGGCATAATCTTGCCAATTGTCAGAGGCTCCTCAATCGAGTTCCAGACCAAGAAGTAGAAAAAATCACCTCAGACTGGTTAACAACATAGCAGTACAAAGACCAGTACGGTACACTGACTGGTTGAAGACGCCCATCACCTTCATAGAACAAGATTTACAGCTCGAGAGCTACCCCCACGCCGATGCTATGGTAATCAAAGCGAACATAGCAGGATAGGGAATCAGTAGAGTACTGATAGATTCAGGCAGGTCCACTGACATCATTTTTGTCAATGCCTTCGACTAGATGAAACTCAGCAGGAATCAACTACAGCCTTCGGATTCTCCGCTCATTGGATTCAGAGGCAAGCGGATCGACGCTCTAGGGAAGATATCATTGCCTGTGTCTTTCGGAGGACAGGGGAACGCAAGGACATAATACATCATCTTCGATTTAGTAGACCTCTACTACCCTTACAACGCCGTCTTTGGCAGAGGCTTTGCAAGCAAGTTCAATGCCGCAGTACACATGAGTTACTTGTGCATGAAAATATCAGCGCTCCATGGGGTCATCACAGTACACGACAGTCAGAAGGAAGCAAAAAACATAGAGCAAGCAATCTACAAGTTGCAAAGAAACATCAACTCTATAGAGACAGCGAAGAGCAAAATGCCAGAGCCTCCGGACATGCCAAAGGGCAAGATAGACCTAATAGACCAGGAAGAAACTAAGACAATCCCGCTAGAAGAGGCAGTGCCTGACAAAAAGGTTATTATTGGGGCCAACCTATCCAAAGAAGAAGAAGTAAAGCTTGTAGAAACACTCGCCAGGAACAAAGATATCTTCGCCTGGTTAGCCTCTGACCTCAAAGGAGTCAGCAGAGACATCATACAACATGCTCTGGACATAAACCCCAAAATGAAGCCGTGAAAACAGTGGCAAAGGAAGATGTTGGAGGATAGAATCCTAGCAACGAAGGCTGAAGTTCAAAGACTCTTAGACGCAAATGTCATCAGAGAAGTCAAGTACTCGAAACGACTAGCAAATGTAGTACTAGTACCAAAGAAGAATGGTGAAATAAGAATGTGCATAGACTTCACTGACCTTAACAAAGCCTATAAAAAAGACCCATTCCTGTTACCAAGAATAGACGCCTTTGTTGACAAGGCAGCAGGGTGCCAGAGGTTTTCACTCTTGGATTGTTTTTCAGGCTATCATCAGATCTGGCTAAAGAAAGAAGACGAAGAAAAGACAAGTTTCACCACACCCTTCGGAACCTATTGCTATACCAGAATGCCAGAGGGGCTAAAAAACGCAGGTGCAACCTTCGCAAGAATGACAAAATCTATCTTAGGCCCTCAATTACAAAGAAACATCATTGCATATGTTGTCGACATTGTGGTGATAAGCAAGAAAGAAGAAGATCACATAGCAGACCTCAAAGAGACTTTCGCAAATCTTAGGCAAGCGGGCCTCAAGCTTAACCCCAAAAAGTGTATCTTCGGAGTCAGCAAGGGAAAAATGATAGGGTACATCATTAGTGCCGAAGGCATAAGAGCAAACCCGGACAAAACCAAAGCAATAATCTCAGTGGTAGAGCCAGCAACCAACAAAGAGGTACAAAGACTCACGGGTAGAATAGCAGCACTGAATAGATTCATTTCCAAATCAACAGAGCGTAGTCTTCCATTCTTCAAAGCCCTAAGGGGCGGAGGCAGAATAGAGTGGGGGCCAGAATAGTCGGAGGCATTCAGGCAGCTAAAAAACTACATGGCAACCAAGCTGATGGTAATAGTACCAAATCCGGAGGCCCCGTTACTATTGTACGTGGTAGCCTTCGATCACGCAGTTAGTGGGGTACTCGTCCATGAGAAAGACGATGGGGCAAAAATCATTCAGCGACCCATTTACTTTGTCTCCGAGGCACTATCAGGAGCAAAGCTGAACTATACAGAGATAGAAAAAAACACATATGCAGTCCTGACCGCCTCGAGGAAACTTAAGCACTACTTTCAGGGGCATGAGATTATAGTACCAACATCGCAGCCACTAGGAGACATATTAAAGAACAAAGAAGCCTCCGGAAGAATAGGCAAATGGGCTACGGAGCTATCATAATTTGAAATCACATACGTGCCAAGAACAGCAATCAAATCCTAGGCCCTTGTAGACTTCATGGTAGATTGGACACCTCCAGCTCAGAATAACCCATAGCCTAGCAACCAAACATGGAAGGTATTCACAGACGGGGCATAGGGCCAGTCGAGTGCCGGAGCCTCCGCCGTGCAAGTGGCACCATCAGGCCTCTGAACAAAATACACAGCAAGGCTAAAGTTTAGAGCAACAAACAATATAGCAAAGTACGAAGGCCTAATACTAGGACTCAACAAGGCAAAAGCACTTGGAGCAAAAACACTATTGATCAAAACAGACTCCTAGGTCATGGTAGGCCAAGTTGAAAAGGAATACATGGCACGAGAGCCAGAGCTAGTCAAATACCTGGCAATGGTAAGAGCCCTAGAGCGAAGGTTCAAGGGATTCACCCTAACACATATTCCAAGATTGGAAAACGCAGAAGCAGACGAGCTAGCGAAGGCTGCAGCAAACAATTTACCAATGTCGAAAGGAACATTCTACCAAGTCTTAAGGTCACCAGCAACAAAAACAGTAATGAAGGTGTTCCAAACAGTCTTGCTTACTGAATGTGAAGATTGGAGGCAAGCAATCGTCGACAGTCTGAATAACGTGTGCACCACAAAAGACAAAGCAAGCGAAGCAAGAATGACAGCAAGAGCAAGGAGCTACACAATGATTGATGGCACTCTGTACAAGAAAGGGGTGGCCTAGCCACTACTTAGATGCATAACGCAGAGCGAAGGAAGGGAGATCCTGCAAGAAATACACTAAGGAATCTGTGGCTCCCACATTTGCCCAAGGGCACTATCGGCGAAGGCCATCAGGCAAGGGTTCTATTGGCCCACACACATCAAAGATGCGGAGCAAATAGTGAAGACCTGCGAAACATGTCAAAACTTCTCCCCACATCAGTCCAAACCTTTGGCAGAAACACCGCTCATCACACCAACCTGGCCATTGCAAAGATGGGGTATGGATCTGGTAGGTCCACTACCACCTTCGCAGGGGGGGAACAAGTTCAGTGTGGTCGCTGTAGAATATTTTACTAGATGGATTGAAGCCAAGCCACTAGCAACCATCACATCAGAGTCAGTTAAAAAGTTTTTTTGGCAAAACATCGTGTTCAGATTTGGAGTACCAAGATTTCTAACAGTGGACAATGGGAAACAATTTGTTTTGGACAACTTCAAGGACTTTTGCAGAAGCATAGGCACTAGAATAGCCTTCGCCTTAGTTTACCACCCAGAGTCAAACGGAGCTATAGAAAGAGCCAACAGAATAGTCTTTTGGCGATCTCCAAGACACTGCTCAACCTCCGCAAAGGCAAATGGATAGATGAACTTCAAAAGGTCGTATGGTCCCACAACACAACAGTCTCTAGGACCGCAGGCTTCACCCTATTCAAGCTCCTGTATGGCGAAGAGGCAATGCTACCGAAGGAGATCAAACATCAGAGCCTCTGCACCATAAGGCAAGTCATGGCTGAAGATGAAGAATACTCAAAGGAAACAATCGAAGGAACCAGATGAGAGGCTATTGAGAACATCGCAAAGTACCAGCAACAGACCAAAAAATGGAGAGACAATCAAGTTCTGAGAAAAAAGCATACGATGATGACTTGGTCCTTAGAAGGAAAACAAACGTAGCACACGCTGGAAAGCTACAGCCAAAGTAGGAAGGCCCCTTCACAGTGAAAGCAGCCAGAAGACCAGCGTCATTCTACCTAACAGATGGTGAAGGCAAAACCTCAGTCCACACCTAGAACGTTGATAGCCCGTGTAGATTTTATATTTAAAATTATAAACGACCAGCCTCCACAACATATAAGCAAAGGCCCCATCATTTTTCTTTTCTGTTTTGGAAATTCTCCAGGGCCTATACTCTTTCCCTCATAGGGGAAACTCCTAGCGGAGGTGAGGTTTTTAATGAGGCAGGACCCATGTAAAAATCCTTTAAAGTATAAAGAGGTACTCCCCCAGGAAAGCGTTCCAAGCGAAGGTCGAAAGTGGCTAGCAACGGAGCCACAACATTCGACATTAAGAGTCAAACAAACGAGGGCCTCCCAATACTAGAAGCCGAACGACTTACAGTGTGGGAGGACCTCCGTAGCTAAAAATTGCCCAAATTCTTGACAAAGACCTGTCCTCTATCAGGCATCAAGAAGAAAACTCGCAATTGGCAAAAATACCAAAGCAACTTGGGAAAAGACCTACCTTTGCCATAGGCATCGGGTGTCCCTGAACCAGGTGAAGACCTATCACACTCAGGCACCAGGCATAACGGCACTTAAACGACTACAGTACCAATGTCATTTAAAACATAAGATATGTCAAGTATAATTAAGATAACAAGATCATTCACCAATCATAGAAAATCCAGACATTAAAACCAAACAAACCTACCAGAATTCAAGAGGCCAGGACACTCAAGACTATAAAACCCAAGCCCCCAAGCCACTCTCACCCTCAGTCAGTGCATAATTGCCAGGGGGAACTAGAGCAACGACCTAGCAGCCACATCAAAACACGGGCCATAAAAGCCAAGGAGGCAAGAGTGTCTTTAGCCACCAAAAACATAACCAGTATAGTATGAAGACTCATAAAAGTAGCAGCTACCACATCCCGACGAAGGCCTAGTGAAAGCAATTAGTATCCACGGCATAGTGATGAACAATAGCCAAAGTGTGTTGTACAGCCACAACATGTCAACAACACCTTAGCGTTAGAGGTTGCGGGAGGGTATTGTACGAAGGCTCATAACATCCTCTTGCAACCAAAGGCACAGGGTATCCTAGCCATAGATCAACCATGTTCAACGGGAGCGCAGCCGCTACAGCGTGACCAAAAGAAGACGGAGGTTCAACCTACAAGCTAGCAAAAGGCACAGTGCAAGAAATGCTTCCTCAACAACCATCACCTGTACAAGCTGTGTAGTGGCCTCTTGAAAAACATTTGATGACGACTCAAATTGTACCAGAGCCTTCGCAACATCGGTAAGATCGAATACGAGCATCACACAACCTCTGGCCTGGCACTCCAGATAGACTCCAACAACTACAAACAAGTATAGAGATGGAGGCCAGGGCAACCTACAATCTTCTACGGCATGTGAAAGAATGAGATCACCTCCACCGTGACGTGCAGGTTCATCTTCTCAAGGAGCCAAAGAAGAAAGAAGCGGAGGTCAGACTCTCAAAATAAGAGCCGTCGCGAAGACCAAAGCCGCAACTAGTCAACAACCAAGCTCCAACTAGTACTCAACACCATCCGAGAAAGGAACAGGTAGTGCCTAGATGAAATATGTAAGCAGAACAGATTCAGAGCCTTTGGCACAAACAACATTGATGTAAACAAAACCTTCGGCATATGATCCTTCAAAATTCTATAATACTTAAGTCAACTCAACACTTACACAACATACTAAGCCTCAAGGCTTGAGCAAAGTAGGAAATTATATAAAGCCCCAAGGCAAAATGTAAGCAAACAAGGAGCTCACAATAGTCTAAGGTGAAGGCCCTCGCCAAGCTAATGATCAAGTAAATTCAGCGTGCTCATCATCGATATCACAAATCACAGAAACAAACATATCATTAACAGAGCCACGGGGGAAAGCCAACCGCCAATATCCCCAAAGCTCGCCACTAACATATATACCATCTCGATAAAAAGTCAAAGGTGGCACATCCTGCGCAGGCCCTCGACCAGAAACCTACGCAGGGTAGAGTTTTACTAAGTTCCTTAGAAATTAAGAGCATATACAAAAGGGCAATCACCAATAGAACAAAACCCGCAGCTAGGTCTCAAAACTAACTCCTAGGAATTACACCTCTGATCAACATGACTGGGTGAATATGCTTTGTCTTTCCTGTCTTCAGTCATGGGCTTGGGCACAGACTCTGTCTTTTGCCCTAGCTTCTGGAGCGGCCGTCGATTCTTTGCTGACAACAACGTCAGGGGCAGGCAAAGACTCTTTTTCTTGGTCTCTAACGCGCTGAGTATAGGAGCCTTCGATGCCTCAGCAACGACGGCGCGTGGTGGCTGCGCTCCAACAGCAGCCGCCTTCTTCTGCAAATCCTGTAGAAATGAAAGAATCAGCCAACCCAAAAACACAAGGTAAAGCTAAATGCAAAAGCAAGCGCGTGGAAAAGAAGACAACCTCCGCCCGACGCTCTTCTGCCATAGTGTGGGCCGCCCCCTGCCAAAATTAACCCAAAATGACTTCATAAAATTACGGACCGACCTCCGCAGGCTGCGCGAGGTTGTCCTAAATCAGAGGGCCCCTCAAGATTCTCCTCTTGTATGCTTTCTATATGAGGGCACCCTTTCTGAGCCAACATCTTGGCAAAATTAGTAGCACCCGCAAGAGCTCTGAAATCGACAGCGCCTCCGACAAACGCTGGAAGTTTCTCTAAATGCGCCTTTAGCCAAGCCAATAGACTTAAGGCAGAAGGCTCCTCTAGTAGGTCGGAGGTACTACCGCCAAACTACCACAAAGCAGCTATATACATATCCACCACCGTTTGGCCTAACTCTTTGGCAGCCTCCAGGCGCTTCGTCAGCAAGCCAACCTGCTGCTGCAGTGCCAAGCCAGTCTTCTTCTTAGCGTCAATCTCCTTGCGAAGGTTCTCTGTAGTCTGTACTACCTTGGAAGCCCGCTCAACGACAACAGCCTCCGCGCTCTTGGCATCTTGGATCTGCTTCCTTACGGCCTCCGCTTCCTTGTGAAGGTTCTCTGCGTCTGTGCGAGCAGTTGACAAACCTTCGACCTCCACCGAGAGCTAGACCTTCTCAGCCTCCAACACCTCAATCTCCTTCTTCAACGCATCAATAGCGTCGTTCTGATATAGCACCTCACGCATGTTGCGCTCTTCAAGAGCTGCCGCCATGTGGTGACCCTACAAAAGTGAAGGTCAACAAATAGAAGCAAAAGGAAAGGACATCCCCAAAAGCACAACTAAACTCACAAGGCTTTGGTGCTCTAAGTTTACATGCAGAAGCTTCCAATAGTCCATGCTCAGATTGTGGTGAAAACGATCTAACAAGAAAGAGAGTATAAGGGACATGAGAACAACAATTGAAAATAACAAAGAAAAAGAAAAAGGCGATAACCTCCTATCTCATTATAAACAGTATGAATAGCATCAGCCCAACCAGTTATGGTAGTACCGGAGGCCACTGAAACCAAAAAAATAAAAAGCGTTAGCACGCGCAAACAAAAAGAAATATAAAAGAATCAAAAAAAGTGAAGGCACAAAGCCATGCCACACTCTAGCCTAGGAGCAGTAGGTTGGGGAATCGGGCCAATGACTGGAGGGCATGGAGGTAACTCCAGCCCAACCCGACTGATGCTCGCACCACCGGCAAGCTCCTTGTGGCTTGCAATGGCGCTAGTCACCTCCCCTAAAAAATAGAACTTGTAAGAAAATAGAATACACGCAAAACTCAAAGGACAAAGTCACCAAAAGCAAAGATAGGTTACTCAAGTGAAGATGATACGCGCTGGCCCCCGCGTTCGTGTCACCTATAGGACTCTGTGCCTGCAGTTGGAATGAAAACGCTCTGGAATGCAGAGGGTGGCTGCGACTTAGCCTCGTCTTCAGACACCTCCAAAACTGTAGTATCCACAGGGCGGTGGCGGCTCCCATTCCCAACCTCTGCGTCATCCGAAGGAAGGGCACCTCTAGTCCCCGCATCCCCTGCGTCCTCTGAGCTGGATGAGTCATCGCCCAACACACCAGGCATTGGGTTAGTGGTGGAGGGCTCTGGACAATCCACGCCCTCCACTCTTTGACCGCCAATATCCTCTGCCGTGTCAGCTTTTTTCGCCTCTGCCGCGACCTCAGTTGGACCACTGCCAGTGTTCTCGGCTAAAAATTATTCAGCATTGGTGGAGACTCAAACGGATCTAGAAGCAGAGGAAGTCGCAGACACAGTAGAAGAAACTGCGACTGCAGAGGTCTTCTGCTTCTTGGCAACAACCTTAGAGGCCCTAATCCCTTTCCTCTTTTTTGACTCTGCTGCTGCAGTAGCATTCTTAGCAGCGGCCTTCTTCTTCTCCTCCTCCTCAATTGTAGCTAGGACCTCCGGAGGAACGCTATGCTCCTCATGGTGGATCCTGAGCTCCTCGAGAACTCTGTTCAACCGGGGCATTGTGCCTTCGGCAGTCTTTCACGCAAGGTACTCCTTGTCGGTGATCTTTCTGACAATTTCTCACCACCATACTCCACCATCGTGGTGAAGGCTTTCTTGTCCTCACCTTCCTTCAACTCGATCCCAAACTGCAGGAAAGGAACCCCTTCAGCCGGTCCATAGATAGGCACGTTCACCATCTCGATGGTAAACTTAAGCTACTTCTTGCCGTGCGGCTAGCAATTGGAAGCCACCATCTCCTCAACTAGGTCACGACCTTTGGAATACCGGCATGCCAAAGCAAAGGCCCTGTCGCATGCCTCCCTCTCAGGCATCATCTCTTTACCTGGGGCAACTTTGGACAAAGGCTTCATCTCTGACATAACTGAGGCCTGGGGATAATGAACAATCTTCGTCCCATCTTCAAATGTACGGGTCACGCTGTACGTCTGGATGTAAAATAGTACTTCATCCAGTCCCTATCCCATTTGTTCTTCTGGCAGAAAGAGATCTCCAAACGAGAGCCCTCCTGCTGCCTCTTCGCCATGAAAGCGCAGCTGCCATATTAGGCGACAAGCTCTACTCCATCCACCTTCACCTTCTTTGGCTGTCGTTGCAATTCATAGTATGTGCAAAATATGTCCACATTTGGCTCAGCACCATAAGATTCACAAGCCCAATAGAACTTACTCAGAGTAAGAAACCCATTGGGAGTCAGATGATGGATCTGGAGTTGAAATTCTTCAAGAACTTCTTGCAGGAATGTAATGGAGGGCAGGCGAAGGCCGCAACTAAAGTAGTCCCTGAACACCACAGCATAGCCCTCAGCAGGTGAAGGCCTGTCCCACCAGCAGAGGCTCGGCCCACCCAACAGAAAAGTACCCCTCCTTTTCCATCTTCTTGATTATCTTCTCCGTCACTAGGGACTCACCAAAATCCTAGGTTTTTCTAGCCATCGCCTCCGCCTCATTGTCCCCGATCAAGTCACCAACAGAAGCATTAATGCTAGCAAGGTCTTCCTCAAGCTCTCACGCTACAACACTCACCACCATGCACTCTTCATAACGCGCAGACCACCCGATCGACCTAACGCCAAGGAGGTGGCGATAAGGATCGAAAAAGATAGCCCAGCGGGGAAGGGGGGAAGGAAAAGGAGCCACCGCCAAACTCAAAGAAGTAGAACAGCGACGGGTAGAGGCCAAAAGAGACAGGTAGAAGAGCGCAGGAGAGTGAAGGCAGGAAGCTAGCAAAGGGCTAAGCACGCGTGGGAAGTGTGAAAGCGATCAGGTGGCAGGGAGGGCCTCCTCCATGCCCAACCCCCTTATAGGTGATGGGTGGGCGCTCTGCCTTCCGTGACCCAACGGTCGCGTTCGCTTGCTCCGCCGTTTTGCTGCCTGAGACGCAACGGTCACTTCCACCCGTCCGAGTTGGTTCCAAATCCAATGCACCCAATGAACTGATGGCATGTCACAAGGCCAACGGTCGGATTTAGACGGCCCAAGGGGGGAAGCAACACCTCTGCCATAGCAAGGAAGGCCTCTGCTCACTAGAGCCAGGATGGATTTTTGAGATCACGGTCCGCTGCATCAGACCATGGCCTCAAAAGGGGGAAAACTATTGGGACATTTCCACCTCGAGTGGCGGAGGCCTAGGCAGCCTAGGCGGCTATGTGCTAGCACTTACCTCAATATTTTTCTAGTCTTGCAGGAAACAGAGGGCACCTCTAACCAATACGACGAAGGCCCCTGCCAGACTCATGGCGCTAGATCAACGACGGAGGTCACGGCGGCATCGACGGAGTCTCGGTCCGCAAAGTAGTGAACGAAGGCTTGGACCGTCGACGGAGGTTCCAAGTGCTAAGGTGAGGGCCATCGCCCAATGTGGCGGAGGTGTCGTCTAGAGGCTCAAAGCCGGGGATAGCGAACCTGCCAGGTGCTCAGGCCCATTCAGCGCCTTGGGCCGATAGCAGACCGCGAGCGACGGCCCGCGGAGAGAAGATGGTGGACAAGGAAAATATCCAGTTTACCCTCGGTCGTGCCACACGTAGAAAGGAATATTCTAGGAATGTACCAGCACCGTCACGGGGCTTTTTTGTAAAAGAATTAGGTAAAGAGCAGTGCCCTATAAAAGGGAGATGTAAATGTGAGCAAAGGTTGGTTGGTGAATGAATTGATGAAACCCTAGTTCTCTCAATCCAGGACAATTAACATCCTGACCTTCACCCGGGGCATCGACCGGGTGGAGGTCTCCACCTTCCCGATTGTCGGAACTCGCTATTCCAACACCTTCAGCCACATTCTTCCCATGGGCGCTCCACTCGGCCCCCATCTGTCGGTTGACCGGTTTCCCTCTCGTGTGCATGACTCTTCCTTCTCCTCTGCCCGACCTCCTCCTCCCAGATGAGCATCGATGGTGTGCGCCTCCCTCTAGATGAGCCCCTCCTCGACCCCCAACCTGCCCCCCATGAAGCCCCATGATGCACGGATCTCCTACGCCCAAGCTCGTCCCCAACGAGCCTGATGGCATGCGACTCCTCTCCTCTGACGAGATCCCAAGCCACTCCTCCCTATGAGATCCCGGCTATTCATCCCTGGCTTCCTCTTGGTGAAGCCACCCTGAGGGCATGCCGACCACTCCTCCCTGCAAGATTCGACAACTTCTCTGAACAAGTCATCTTCTTCTACTGGATCTGGCTGCTCCCTCAATGTGGTCCTCTTCTCGACTCGCGCATAGCTCAGTAGATAGATCGAAGAAGGGATGACGAGTGGGTCCCATGTGTCATTGTTAATTTGTTGGAATAAATTTGGGTCTCCCGTTGGAGTAGAGGTAAAAAAATTGACCCTCAAAAATAGGAGCAGCCCTCGTATCAAATGTAGAGGCCATGATTTAAGGGTCCATTATGCTCTAAGGGTTGCTAAACCTTCATCCATGGCTACTTGCAAAGATCTCTATGCGGTTGTTGTTTCCAAAATGTGGCACATCAGATGCAAAAGATCATAGTTCTTCTCCTTCTACAAAGGTACCCAAAATCTTGTCTACTATGTAGCTCCAAATAACTTCTACATATAAGATTTACTTTTGATGTCTCAAACACAAATCATTTTAGCTTAGACATACAATCCAACATAGAGCGTTAACCCCACCAGGATTTGATACTTGATTTTTCGACTCACTCCATATAGCCAAGAACCAAATAAGTATGGAATATTACTAGGGGTTCTAAACCAAATGTAATAGATATAGTTCTGCAAAGGAACTTAACACGATGGCAAAAAATAATAGAAAGAAAAGATGTTCAATTAGCTCATCATCATTAAAAATCAACATTTCTAACTTCCTTGCATTTCCATATTTTATAATCAAGTTACCTTTAGTAAGAATAACCCTCTTATGTAAAATCACTTTTAATCTCTATAGACAGAAAACATGGTGTGAACACATCATAATCAACTAAACACTCATACATAAATTGACTAGTAGAAATTCAATTTTTTAATAGAAGCCATTTGAAATAATCAACTAGTCATTCAATCTAATTTGGGCAACCTTGCTAACAAGATAATTCCAAGACACTAACTTATTTCTCATCGACACTCTCCGAAAACAAACATTAATTTAGAGGAATTGTGCTCATCACATTGGCTACTGTATCATGTGTTTATGTGAACTATGCTATATAAAATTGGATATTGTCCATAAGAAGGATCATTCCCCAGCCATTTATCTTTCTAAAAATGCAATTGAGTTCCATTGTGCACATTATAAGTTTGCATGTTTAAAAAGTCGACTTAACTAAAAATGGGAGTCCCCTACTATCTCTAGCAAATCCTTCGAATGAAGGAGTTCTGCCATCAGTGGTGTAAATGAATTGAAAAGTTTGTAAAAGGAGGAAGTGTGGGCACCAAGATTACTGATGATATATGGGTATTACTTCAAAACAAAAAAGGGTACTCAGGCGAGGAGACCCAGTGTCACCAATTATATTCAATATTGTAGCCAGCATGCTCTCTATGTCAATTGAGAGGGCAAAAGATGATGGCCAAATTAGAGGAGTCATACCACACCTTGTGGATGATGGTTTGTCTATCATGGAATATGCAGATGATCCAATCCATTTTATGGAGGGTAAAGTGCATTTTTTAACCTTCAACTTGCATGATAGTTTGTTTTTCAACCTTAACTGTAAAACCAGATACTGGACACCCTCTAAATGCCGAAATTGGAAAATTTTGGTCTTTTAGCTAGTTTCAAAGGTTGTTTTCTATTATTATAAATTAATAAAAGCATGTTTTAGTCTCTAAAATTCATAACTTATCTATTTTAAATCAAAGAAAATATGAAACTAATACTATTTTCTCCTAAAGATGTTATCTAATTGTTGGTAATCTATTTACAGATATTTGGAACATATTTATTTTTGTTCCTGTTGTTTTATTGCTTCTGGTCTGGTTTATTAGAAACATGAACAGATAAAATTCAAATGACTCCAAATAGAGCAGTAATGAACAAATGATTTTTTATGGAAAATGGTATTAGTTTCACAGTATTTTTGATTCAAAATAAATAAGATTGGAATTTTTTGAGATTAAAACATTTTTTATTATTTTAGAAAATAGGAAACCACCTTTGAAACTAGATAAATGACCTAATTTGTCCGATTTTGACCGTTGGAGGGTGCCTGGTACCCGATTTCATAGTTTAGGGTTGAGAATCGAACTCTCATGAAGTTGAAGGTTGAAAAATGGACGTTACTCTTTCATGGACCATGGTTTGGAGTAAGTAAGAATTAATATGAAGTCTTTGCTTAGCTTTTTGAACATTTTTTCTTTCTGAAAATTAATTTCCACAAAAGTGAAATATTTAGCTTTGGAAAACCTAAACATATATTTACACCCCACTCCGCAATGCATAGTTTATGGCCCTATGTCACAGTTTTATAAGGTTTAGCTCAATTGGCTAACTGACTATTGTTGTAAGGTTTGAGGCTTTTATTTGGCTAATTTTGTGTTGTCGTAATGAACTTGTTTTTTTTAAAAAATATATATACTTCCTTTCTGCAGGCTCTACTTTCAAGAGAACATATTGGCTACACTTTTAGGTGTGTTGTTGCAACGTGACAACACTAGGAAGATTGTTAAAAGGTGTCCAAAACTTTTAATGCTGTCGCTCTTGGTATATATCTTTGTGAAAATGGATAGAAAAGTAACAATAGATTTTGCTTATAGTTTTCAGTTTAGTGCGTGCTCTTTTCCTTTATATTTTTATAGACACCAATTGAGCTGAAAACTCTAAAGAATTTGCTATACACTGCTGCTAAGGCCAGAGTTTTTCCCTTATCGAAAAGAACACTATTCAATTCTTGTCATAAACGCACCACTGATTTCCTGAAACTGCATATCCATCTAGAGGGGAAGCTAACAACGAAATAGTGCTCAAATCGAAAAGAAAACTCGATGCGACTCGTTTTGGTCGGTAATGCATTAATTAATTCAATTATTGTAATAAATCTTAAATGAATTTAAACAAGCATGGATTGCAGAAAGCAATTACACAGAATAATTAATAGTGCTCAATCGAAAAGCAAATATACAGTATTGTTACACCATAAAAGCATAAAGCAACGAAGTTCAGTCGCGCTTGATCTTGCAATAGCCAATAACTTAATTTGAGATTAAAATCTCAACCAGAACTGCTACGACATACATGGTCCAACTTGAAGCTTATTATTGGGATAATCACTGTGGTCACTATTAGTAGTTACGATCCCTGCTGTGAACCTCATCCAGAACCACAACGAGAGCCGCGACGAAGACATGGTGAACGTCAGGGAACACGGTGACATTGAACGTGTCCTTTCCCAGCAGCACATTGGAGACAGTGTACTTACGGCTTATCTGCAGCACGAATGCAAATTAACGGCTAAATATTTCCAGACATGCACCAAAACATGCATGCATGGTTACAGACAACAGTTAGAAACCAGATTAGTTTTGTACTCCCTCCGTCCGGAAAAACTTGCAATTCTAGGTTCCCGAGGCAAAACTAAGGAAGAGCTCAAACGACGCATGTGCCCCTATAAAGTACCTTTCACTGTAGCGCATACTGCTGCCACTGCAAACGTAGAAATGACTGAATTCAGACCACTTACACAATGAATACAATATTTTATTTGTTTTGAAAATGAACCTTAAAACATGCATGCAAGCATCCCTCATTGAAACCGCAAAATGCCAAAAACATCACGGCAACCAACAAATGGAAACATAATTTAACTTGAGAAACTCATCCGTCGTCATTTCAGCTAGCGCGATTCCGACTGGCGCCATTTTTAAGTGGCTCCGGCTGGCGCCATTTTTAAGTGGCTCAAAGCAACATTACAAATATTCAGTTGCCGCCCTTTACTCCATCCTTGGCTTATAAAAACCTGGCAACTAGTGGGTCATCGTCTTTCTTCCCCATCTTTCTCCATCTTTCTTCACCCTGTCCAGAAGCCCATGGCTTTAGATTTGAACAAACCACCACCTGACGAGGACAAGGGAGAGACCTTACCAGACCTCAATGAGCAGCAGCCTGAAGATAAGGCCAATCTATCCCAAATCCATGATGCACATGAAGATGATCTTGTTGGAGTTGGGATTCCTGGAGGGCAAAACAAAGGAATCAGCCCAGGTATTGCCTCTTAACTTATCAAAGTTATTGGACTACACGAACCTCAGCATCGCCTGCTCTTCATGAAGAACACCAACTAGATGGGAGAGAAGCCTGCACATGACAGAGCCCTTCCATGTTTTTGTTGCAGATGGTGACATCGCTGCAGGACAAGAAGGAATCAGTGCTGATGAAAATGCCAACTTTGGTGGTCATGCTAATCTTTTGGATCTCAACTTACATCCTTTTCAGCAACCAGACCTAGAACATTGTAAGTGATTTTTTTCTGATTGTATTTTCTTCCATAGTTTGCCTTCATAGTTTTCCTCCATAGTTTGCCTTCATTGGGTATATACATGCATGCTTAGGAATGAATTCAATGTTCAGTTACTAAATGAAAGGTCTACTAGTGGAAAACGCACGCCCCTGCGCGCGATCGGAAAGGATATTGATCATTGTTGTTTGGAGAAGATGTAGAGGACATGATTACGGATATGTATATTTGCACTATATGTTTGGTGATATATATGTGCATTTTGTTCATGGCTGGTTCTGAAATCAGGTTATATACAGAGAGTATTGTACACAGCAAAGGTAGCTATATAGAGCAGTGTAGGCGAGAGTGATACATATCAGGTCTATCACATATGTTGCTGCAGTGGTCATTTGAACGAATTGTAGAGTGCTAGGCAGCGACGTCACAGAACATTAGTCGTGCTGCCAATGATTAAAATATAAATGCCCAGGCAATCATATGATCAAGTAAAGGAAAGTAATCAGTTCAAGGTGTTTACCAAAAAAAAGATGGGCTTAATAACAACATCAATAATTCAGTAATCTAATGGCAGTTGTAATTTCATGTATTCGTTTTTAATATATTCACTGGGTAGCAAGGTCCACATTTTTTTTAAAAAAGGCACTCTAACTCTGAATATTGTTGGGAAAAATGCATGGCCATACAAAAATAAAATGATTTCAAAAGCTACTGGACCGAATTTTAATGGGAGTCATCAATTCGTATGATTAGTAACTCTTTTTTTGCATAATTTTTACCATAACAATAGAAAAGTCCATCACTCTCAAATCCTAGGTTTGTGTAACCTTCAAAATACATGAAAGAAAGATGGAGATGGGAAAGTAATAAGGGGGCATTACAAAGGAGACCTGGGTTCAGAAGGGGCGGACTGCTTGAATCATAGCTGTAGGTCCGCCTGGCAATCTGCTGCCTTGCACAAGGGATGTGAGAAACATGAGCCTAGAACCTTGTCCATGAAGGGAACAAACATTATCAGCTACATGGTATTGCCATGTTCTTTGGTGCTGGCTAATTCCCCCCATCTGACCCCACACACACACGCAAAACAGGAGAAAACAAAAGAGGTCTGGTTCGTTCAGAATCCATAGCTTCTCTATGCTATAAAATTGAAACCCAGAGACAGACTGAACCGTGCCTATATAATTGTACATAGCATACATCTAATTTGAAGAATGCAGTAGCCAATACACCAGGTAACTAATGTAAAAAAACTGATGGAAGACATACCAATTTCCATCCTTGTGGATGAAAACAAAAGAGGTGATCTATTGACTTTATCTTCTGTATATTAACTTTCTTTAGTAAGACACCTCTTGGATAGAAGAGGGCCTCACGCTAACTTTTTTTAAAATTTCTGCAAGGAAAAAAACCAAACTGAATAAAAATCCTCCCGAAACCATACACCGGGATGTAGTCTGTATTCACTATAGCTCTAACTCAAACAACTTAAAATGACTTTGTTTATATAAATGACAACTTTTGAATCTTCAGTTCGAAAGAATAAGAAAGAGATACACTTACATGAAAGCTAATAAGCTTGAGGATTTAAAAAGGGGGATATTTACTGTGAAAGATATAAGATTTGGGTGTACAATGAGGTAAGACTCAGAATTTGGACATTCATATGCACATGTCATCAACTGTCACCCTTTCCATTCATGGGGGGTAGGGCCGAACCAATGTAGCAATCATCTCTCTCATATTACAAATTCATGTTGTTAAGAAAACGAATTCATCTTGTTGTCCAAAAACGAATTCATTCTCAGATGGCCATTGAGATGTATGGGATCATAGGAAAGCAGTACATACCCAATTTGCTAGCAGACGTACGTGAAGCAAACAGAGCATGGTCAATGTGCAAGAATAATAATTGGTTAAGGGGCATCATGAGAACATAATAAGCGTCAAAGCATTAGTAAAGTGATTGTACTGCAAGCTACAACACATCATCAGATGTACTAGACATAATTTACTTGATATTCAAGGTTTATTTCTTGTAATGTGATTGTACTAATTTACTTCATTTTCAAGGTTTACTTCACAATGTAGCATGTCCAATAGAGGCTTCAGGAAGAAGAATTACCTATACCGTACATCCAACCAGTGACAGACTGCATGTAGTACCATGTCCAGTATAGAATTTCCTGCAAAATATACGAGTAATTACTTTTAGATAACAATTCTTAATAAATTTCATGCTCCACAAGTGCAGATAACATCAGTAGTGAACTGGGTACATCGGCTAATAAAAAACATGTGCCATCAGTCATCACTATACATTGAAATCAGAAACACAACCATAACAATGTTTAAAAATGAGTTAAACTAATGCGCCCAACAATAAATGGATGTACATTTTTTTAGTTCCAAATGACACCATCAGCACCTATATTTTTTTGCAGTACATGATGACTACATTCCAACCATGGAGGAAATGTATGAGTATGCTGTCTATTCCAATGAAGTGCACATCGCCTTTGATCACGAAGAGTTACCTGACTCAAGTGATGAGGATTATGAACCAACAAATGAAAATGTTATGACAAGGTCAAAGGACCTTACTGCAGCTCAAGGCAACAGATATATGAAGCATTGCTGGAGAAAAGCAACCGAGGAAAACTGAAGAGGAACACTACAAATGAGGTTGCCCAATTGTTTAATGTCAATCGACATGCAGTGTGGCGTATTTGGCGCCGAGCTAAACAATGTCGTGCTAATGGACTGCCAGTTGATGTTAGTTCAAGAAAGGCCAAGAATAGCGGCCGCAGAAGGGTAGAATTGGACCCCTCACAAGTAGAGACCATTCCATTGCACAGAAGGTGTACCATAAGGTCTCTAGCTCAAGCTCTAGGTATGCCAAAAAGCACAGTACATCAGATGTTCAAAGATGGGTTCCTAAGACGGCACTCCAACTCACTGAAGCCGTACTTAAGGGAAGAAAACAAAAAGGAAAGGCCGCGGTGGTGTGTGTCAAAGTTAGATGACCATACATTGCAAACTCAGCCGAAGTTTGTTGAAATGAACAATATCATCCACCAAGATGAGAAGTGGTTCAACGGCACAAGAAAAGATGTCACCTACTACATGACTCAAGGTGAAGAGGACCCACACAGGACTGTGCGAAACAAGAATTACATTGAAAAGGTAATGTTCTTGTGTGCAGTAGCCAATCCTCAGTATGATGATGAAGGGAACTGCATGTTTGATGGCAAGTTAGGCATATGGCCTTTTATAAGAGAGGTAGTTGAACTTATGTGGTTTGTTTGCTTCAATTAGTTTGTATGGTTTGCTTTTCAAGGTAACATGTATGTAAATTGTTGCAGGAACCAGCAAAAAGAAGAAGTGATAACCGACCAAGAGGGACACCAGTGAACAAGACAATGAAGGTTGATAGAATGACAATAAGGTCCTATATGATTTCTTATCTGCTGCCAGCAATTAGAGATCGTTGGCCTCGAGATCAACACCACCAAACTATTTGGATTCAGCAGGACAATGCTAGGACTCATATTCCGGTTAATGACCCAGATTTTGCACGAGTCGTATCCCACATTGGGCTCAACATCCGCCTCGTGAACCAGCCCCCTAACTCACCAGATATGAATGTCTTGGATTTGGGGTTCTTTGCATCTCTACAATCGTTGGCATACACAACGATCTCTAACAATATGAATGACTTAATTGCCAATGTTAAGAATGAATATGCAAACTATGATCCGCGATCTCTAAGGAATGTCTTCCTAACACTGCAAGGTTGCATGATTGAGGTAATGAAGGCTGGTGGAGGGAATAAATATAAAATCCCTCACATGAACAAAGACAGGCTGGAGGCCCTAGGCATTCTTCCAAAGAGCCTAAATTGTGACCATGAACTATATCAGAATGCGATGGAGTCCCTACATGCCTAGTTGCATAATATTTAGAACTAGGTTATTTTGCTCAATGTAGTGCCTGTGTGTACAAAGGTGTTTGCATGTATAAAGATGTTTGCTGCTAGTATGGTGTACAAAGGTGTGTGCTACTGATGTGATGACTATGTAATCCCTATGTGTAATCTACAACTTCTGCATGTGCATGTATAATAGTAGTAGTACTACTATGTGTAAAGCTTACAATGGTTTGGGTCAAAACAAGTTTATACGGTCTGGTTTCTCATTTGGGCTAATTTGGTTTGGGGGAAAAAATCTGAGAAGGTTCATGGGCTGGTTGGGTTCGGCTTAGCTATTAAAGTGGATTTGTTTGGTTTGGTTTGGGTGGAAACAAGTTGAACTCATCCATTTCAGCCCCGCCGTTGCCACCCCGCTGTTTTAGTTTCAATTCGGATGCTACCCATTACTAGGTTGAACTATGTGTTCTCTTGTTATGGTGGGTCAAGTCTACGAACGGAGGAAGCGCGCTCATGGCTAGGCACACCGCTGCATGCCAGCCAAGGCGCATGCCAGCACCGGCGGTCAGCTGAGACCAAGCCGGCAGTGTCACCACTGCACCACATGCACGGGTTCCTTGGATCACCACAGGAACACATCCTTTCTATATTTATTAGCCTTTCTATATTTATCTGTTCAGTGTTTGTGGTTGAGTTTAAACCATGTAAGCTATAAGTACGTGACTTTGAGAAATAATATGATCAGCCAGAGATTGAGTATCTCTCTCGCTCCCTGGCGTTTTAACACTGTTTTCAACGCCGCCCAGCAGGACGGCGTCCCAGCCTCGCCGTCATTGGGAACCTAAACCCCATCCACCCACGTTCCACAATTACTACCTTCGTAATTCTAGCAGCTCCAACATCTCTACTAATTTTACTCACAAAAAAACAATTTCCATAATGGACTAGCTTGCACTTTAACTGCAAGGTTTTTGCTGTCCAGTTAAATTGCAATGCTCGCTCGCCATAAGCCAACATGAATGTTGTTAATGGCCTAGCAAAATTCACAACAAAACAACTTATCACAAATACAACTAAGTCCACAAGGCTGCTCATCACAAACTAATGCCGAGATTAAGGTAGTTAATTTATTAGCATAGTTCAGAAGCAAACAACCCCATCATAATTACAACAAAATCCACAAGGCTGGTCACCTCATACTAAAGCCAGCATTAAGATCACTAGCAATCAGGCATAATTCCTACCGAAAAGTTCAAACCAAACCATACATAATATCATCAACACCGTACATATTGTTTCAATGTCACACATGACCTAATGATTAACATAAAGCAACACTTACTTCATCATCACAGATATGCACATGACCAAAAGATCAACACAAAAGTAGCACTTCATCATCACAGATATGCACTTCTAAGGTCGAAAGAAAACAGGCAGACAAATTTTAAGGAAGCTGACATAGGTCTCGTGGAGGATGGGATCCATCCCAGCAAGCAGTACCTTCAAGCGCTGAGCCACCTCTGGGTGTAGTTCATCTGCAGTGGCAGCCCCCACAGGGACGTCCACCTTGGCCACCTTGGCCACTAGATCCGCGATTGTGGCCGACGCAAGTGGCGGATCTGCAACCTTGGCCACCTCTCGAGCTGGATCCGTGACCGTGCCCACCTCCACGGTTGGATTTGCGACCATGCTCATCTCCTTGGCCACCTTGCTGCCCGGAGATGCCACCACAGCATGTGCACGGTTGTAGCTACAAGCAACGTCGCCTCCTCCAGGCATGCTGGCATGCATGTCGACAGACTTGTCCACGGCCACAACCATAGCAGCCTCCATCTTCCCCCTCCGAATCAGGGACGTAAAGCCCCGCCTCCCTGTCAGTGCCTTCATCTTCCGAGTCAAGGACATAAAACACCTGCAAATAATATTGCATGCAATCGCTGTAGTTATTAGCTAGATCCCTTTGAATTAATTTTGTTTGCTCCTACTTGTCCATCCTAACACAAAAATCGACCCTCAGGTTCAGGGCATAATAATCAGCAAGTTTTGACCACAAATTAAATTAAACATAAAGAACAGAGAATAGATCAATATTTTTGCTCCGGTTTCTTGGTGGTTGGTAGCAATGATCGATCCTTTCTGAATCCAATCATTCGCAAAAAAAAGGATGTTGTCGACCGCGCGGTGAGTTTACCTTCTCGTGCTCGTGCATGGAGAGGACGGGCTGTCCGGCGGCGTCGAGGAGGACGCGGCGGTTGCGGACAGTGAAAAAACTGCCCTTGACTTGCAGCACGACGGCGCCATTGTTGTCGGTGACGGTGAAGTCGCCGCCGCTGAGGCTGGCCACCTTCTTGGTCACCATCAGCGGCACCACGTCCGGCGAGCAGAACTGGGGCGACTCCACCACCACCGGCGCTGGCACCGGCGCCGAGAGAGGTTGGTACGGACCCGCCATCGACCGGCCGAGGTTCACCGCTAGCTCGATCGCCTTTGCCGCTGGTGCTGAGAGAGCGCTTAATTGCTCGACGGCGGACTTGATCGGAGGCGCGCCTTCTTGCTGTCCTGCTTGCAGCTTCCGTTTGCTCTTCTCAGCTCGCTCGTTCGAGTGAAGTACTCCTATATAACAGACTGACAGTTGACAAGAGAACGTGGAGGTAGACGCGTCCTTTGCGCGGACCGTGGACTGTGGAAAGATCTGTGGTGCGGGGCCTTCGAAACTCAAATAATCTAGGTGCAGAACAGGTCAATGCATGCATAATAATCACAGCCCATCATGCATGATCAGTTCTCACGTACTCATTCCAAATCTATACTACACTTTTTTTCCCTTCTACAAGGCGCACACGCATCAAGAGTCAAACTTTAAAACTTTGACTAATAATTTGACTAACAATTTTTAACTATTGTGATATAAATTTGATACGATTAGAATGATAAGCAATTGTATTATCCAACAATTATAAATTTATAAACATAAATAACATAATAGAAAGTAAATGAATGTTTAAAGTGTAATTTAGAAGACTGTGTCATTTCAGCCCACGTACGTCTTATAAAACAGAACGGAGAGAGTAGTAAAAGAAAACTCTACTGGTATAGCGCTATATGTCCAAAGGTATTCACATCAATGCACACTAGCATGCAGTTCACATCATCCACCAACACTGATATATACCTATATCTAGCACGGAGGAGAGTCGGCCACGGTAGAGCATGGAGGAGAGGAGACGAAGGTGTCAAACAGATAGGCAACGGATGTGGCCTTGGAAGTCGCCAGCCATCTTTGTCACCGGAGGGCAGCACTACCATCGCCGCGCCGATAGATATGGGATGCGCTAGGAACACACACACAGCGCTGCGGGCCCACCAATGGATAGGAATACCCGGCCCGTATGTCGCTTTGACTACTGCCACATCCACATCAATAAATGTCCATGTAGCCCGAGGCACGGAGGCCCAGCATGAAGGCCACAAATTTGGCCCGGCCCAAGCACGGCCTGGCCCGGTGGCGTGCGGGCCTGGGCTAGCACGGCCCGTTGTAGCAGGCCGTGCCTACACCTTACCCCCTCCCCCCCCCCTCGCCCCCAGTCCCCCCTACTCCCCAAGGCCCAGTGCGAAGCGGCCCAGCCCCAACGGCTCCCCGCCTCCCTCCTCATATATAACCAGCACGCCGTGGTGCCCTCTCCCTCACCCCGAACCATAATTCATTTCCACTCGCCGCGCTCCTCTCGTCTCGCCTCGCGCCCTCACCGTCTCCTCTGCTGGTGACCTGGCCTCCATCCTCCCTGACTTCGGTGACTTCGATCCGCTTGCCGCCGGCGTGCAGCTCCCTACTCCTCCTAACTGATCCCCTCCCTCTCTGCCTCTCCCTTCTCCATCTTCCTATCTCCCCACTCGATCTCGGTGAATATGTGAGTTCATGTCCCTGTCTGTCCCTCCTCCACCGCTCGCCGTCCTGCTAACTGGGTTGTCGTCTTCTCTAGGTGGCCCTCATCTTCTCCAGCACTGGGCTCCTGTTGCGCAGGTCAGTAACCCTAACCCTAACCCTCCTCTTCTTCTATTCTTAATTTCTCTGACCATCTCTGATCTGTTCTTTTCCTCCTCCTCCATCTCTTTGCGCAAGTCGGTAGCTGACCAAGGCGGCCCCGTGCACCATTGAGGAACGGGGCTGGAGAGCCCTCCACGGTCAAGGGAGCCATGGCTAGTGAAGACGATATCGTCTGGCCACTCACAGGCAACGACGACCTGATCGCAGCAGGCCTGGCCCCTGAGAACGACGACGACACCCGTGAGGACGCTGCTGCGTTGTTCGGTATCGATGTCAATAGCGGCTCTGCTCTGGTCGATCTGGACGGCGACGGTGGTGAAGCGGCAACGGCGACTGGGACCCCGGCCGGCTCCAACAGCTCAACTCCCTCAGCTGCTGGTATCTCCTCTTGCTGGTAAGCGTAAATCTACTGTGTGGGCTGACTTTGATAAGATCTATGAGACTGTGAATGGTAGGTAAATTTGCACTAAAGCTACCTATAAAATGTGTAAGCATACTTTGTCTGCTAGATCTAATGCTGGCACTAACCACTTGAAGAGGCACCAAAAATCGTGTAGGCATTAAACTGATCAAGCTGCTAGGGTTCAGCCTAGGCTTGCTTACAATCCTGATGGTTTTGTGTATAACTGGGACTATAAACCTGATGTTGCTAGATCTGAGTAGTGTCGCTTGATTGCTAGGCTTGATTTGCCGTTAGGTATTGGTGAGACAGAGGCCTGGGATGAGTACATTGTACGTGCTCTTAACCCTAGGTTTACTAAGGTGTCTAGACAGACCACCATTAGAGATCTTAGTAAGCTGTTTACTGAACATCGTAATATGCTTAAGAATTCTATGTTGTCTGTTGCTTCCTCTGTTGCTCTAACATCAGACATTTGGTCTGGTAATGCTAAGGAGGACTACATTAGAGTTGTTGCTCATTATGTGAGTGCTGATTGGGAGTTACAGAAAAAGGTTATTAGTCTAAAGTTGATTAAGGTGAAATATAATGGTGAAAATATTGCTGAAAGAATTGCTTGTGTGGTTGAGGAGTTTGGTTTGATTGATGAGATTTTCTCTATAACTCTAGACAATGCTTCTTCTAATGGTAAGGCTATGGATACTTTGACACCTATGTTTGCTGGTTATTTGGGTTCTGATCCTTTACCTGAGCCTTTAGATCCTAATAAGCGTAAGTATAGTTTTGTACATCAACGTTGTACTTATCATATCATTAATCTGATTGTAAAATTTAGTTTAAAGAGGTTCAAACCTTACATAGAAGATTTTAGAACTGCTATTAACTTCTTAAATTCTTCTAATCAAAGAATTGCTATGTTTAAGAACTACTATACTACTCAGGGTGTTAGACCTAGAAAGTTTGGCTTAGATATGGATGTTAGATGGAATGCTACATACCTTATGTTTAAACACTTGGTTCCATACAAGGATGTGTTTTCTATGTTTATTAATGCCAATTATTGCTCAACATTATTGACTGCAAGGCATTGGTATATAGCTAGAAAGATATTGGAGTTCCTGAAAATATTTTATGAATCCACAGTTGTTCTTTCTAGTGTTTACTATCCAACTAGTCCACTTATTCTGCACTATCTGCTAGACATTTCTTCTCATTTGTATGCAAGTAAAAAGATCAAAATCTAATAGCTTTTGTATATCCCTATAAAGCTTAAATTCCTTAAATACTGGTAGGATATACCTCTATTATATTCATTTGCATTCATTCTTGATCCTAGAGCTAAGTTGAGAAGTTTATTTAATGTTCTGCAAATACTTAAAGAGAATACTTGTTGTGATTACAGTTCATATTATGCTGATGTGAAAACTGAAATTCACAATTTGTTTAACAAATATAGAGAAAGTTTGGTGCAGCTAGGTCTCAAAGGGCTGCACAGCCTGCAAGCTATACAGGTAAGAAAAAACAAACATGGGGAAAATCTTTGGAGGCCCTAGATCATCTGGTGTTGTTGGTCCTTTCCCAGCCTCTGCCCACACTTCATCTCAATCTACTTCTGCTGCTGCTTGTGGGCTCTCAGCTTATCTGGACAGTGACAATGTCACTGCATATGAGGATGACTTCGATTTACTTCTCTGGTGGCGTGATCACAAACTAACCTATCCTATCCTATCCTATCCATAATGACTAGAGATATTATGTCTGTTCCTCATTCTACTATCTCTTCGGAATCATGTTTTAGCTTGACAAGAAGGATAATTGAAGAGCGGCGATGACGCTTGTTGCATGAAACTGTGGAGATGCTGGCCTGCATAAAGGATTGGGAGTTAGGAGAAAGAAGGTTACAACATGCTGTTGACAACAAGAGTTGAAAGATTCTTTCAAGAATTTGTATCTTGATTAAGATGCATCTGGGGCTGCTGCTCCTAGTACATCTGGGGCTGCTGCTGGTACTTAAAGAGTTAGTGTGAGAATTGAGAGTTGAGAGAGGAGAGAGTGACCTGTTATCTCTTATCTATATCTGTGATCTATGACTAAGACCTTTAAACGATGTTTTAAGACTTAATTAAGAGTTGTGTTGCATTCTTTTTCTCATTCTAGGGTTTCTCACAAGGGTGAGTTTTACCTAGAAAGGTTTTTAATGAGGCAGCATTGCACAAACAACTCATTTATCTTAATTGTGTGTCTCTTTTGGTGCCTGTTTTATTGGATTTGGTCATTTGAAGTTAGATTTTATATTTGTGATTGTGAATTGAGACTGTGGATGAATGAATCTGTGAAACTGTGAATTTTGATAAGTGTTGGATGAGAGGAACTTTTTGAGGTGCCTTAAGATCACCGGGTTGTGGGCTGGCATGGCCCACAAATTTGACCATGCTTAGCAGGCCGGCATGGCACAAATTTCGGCCCATGGTGCCGTGCTTCGGCCGAAGGCCAAGCACGAGGCATGGAGAGGCACGGCTCGATCCCCTGCGGGCCGTGCCTAGCCCGTGCCCGTGCCGGCCCGGCCCGGCCCGATGGCCATCTATATCCACATCCACATGCCGTGCTTGCTTCCTTCGTTGTCACTTCCTCTCTTCTTGCTTGCCCTCGTGGATGTTGTTATGTGCCAACGAATAAGTCCTATCTTAACTCATTTTAATACGAGTTGTTAAATTAATTCCATTGTTGATTGGATTCAGTGCGTGTTCATGCATGAAAAGTTTCCAAGTAACTAAATTATTGATTTTAAGATATATTATGAAATATTCTGCATGTAGTATTGTACTTTTAGTAATGGTTTCTATGTCATGTAAGGGTTTGATCACCATCGGTTTCTTTAGATGGTTTTCACATATTACAGCGCCCCTCCTTTTTGTGTAAGTAATAATCCTATATTGGCGGGGAGCTGTAGTATGCATCTAGGATTGGCAGTGTCGAAGCTAAAGTAGATTAGAGGGGGGGGCGCATTGGGGTGCATACATGGTGAAATGTTTACCCAATATACTGTTTTAGCAATTTTTGAGGGGGACAATAACCACAGCTTCACCGTGAGGATTGGGCACACCATGTTTTTTTTAGGGAGCACTGACTTTATTTATTCAGTAGGATAAGAATTACAAACTTCATCTAAAGGCTCCGAAAACCAAACATGTCTGCCTGTCGATAAATTTACAGAGCTTCTAGCTAATATATGTTGACATTTGACTTCCGTCCTTCAAATACGAAATCCACTCTAGTGAAATTCCTTCTTCTAACATTTATCTCCTGGACAATTGGTCCAAAACTGCCGAACCCCTTGCCCAGTAAACTCCTCACCGCATTGGCACAATCGCTCGCAACTCTGAAAGAGTGCAAACCAAGGTCACTGGCCAGCACGAGACCTTCACGACATGCCACTGCCTCCATCACCTTTGGGTCCGACTGCCATGCCGCCACCAGGACAGAAGCCCCCAGGTAATTGCCATCTTCATCACGGGCCACTGCTGCTGCCGCCGCTTGGCCTGAGTTCTTTGACATCGCCGCAAGGACGTTGATTTTAGCCAAACCTCTCAAGGGTCTAACCCAGCGTGGCACCTATGGCACCGACATCTATGCCACTGCTGTTCGAGCCCTGGAACTCTCCTGATTGACCTCAAGTTCCCGTATAAACTGCTCAACAAAAGAGTGTGTCGAGAGCGGGCTCGGGAACTGGTTCTCACAGATCGCCAGACGTCGCACATACCATATCGCCCAGAGGCGGACAACCACCCGTGTAATATCTGTATGTTTAAGTGAGCTCATAGTCTCTGCTAACCAAGCATGAGCGTCCGTAAAGTGATTCTGGCTCAGGAACTCAACAATGCTCTCGTTCTCTAGAGCCCAAACACACTTAGCAAGATTGCATTCCAGAAGGGCGTGCCTCCACAAATCAATTGCTCCGCACAGACCACATCGTGCATCCGCAGCCATATTCCGATGGTGACGCACATGTCCTGTAGGAATAGAATGTCTGGCCAAGCGCCACAAGAAAATCCAAACCTTTGAGCGGACCTTGGTCCTCCATAGCTCGGTCCATTCTTTCTCCTGGGCACCAACATTAGACATGCCCAGCCTCCCTTCGGCCCAAGCCGCCAGCGTCTCCTGCCTGCTTACTAGCATTCTATAAGCTGAACGCACTGAGAGGACTCCTGATTTTTCGTAGTGCCAGGCCCGGTAATCATCCTGTGGACTTGTACTCAATAGAATACTTTCTATCAGCTCCTAGTCCAACGGACTGAGAAAATCTCGCACTGCCTGCATGTTCCAACTCTGGGACATTTGACCAATTAGCTCTCTCACCACCAGCGGTGAACCCACTCTTGATGTCCCCATCAGTAGTATCAATCCGTCCCTTGGGATCCACAGCATATCCCATATATGTGTCGATGTTCCCAATCCGATTCACCTGATCAAGCCCTGGCGAAGGATCTGAACACCGTCAACAATCGCTTGCCACACCCTTGATGGTCTCCCTCCAACCTCTACATCTAGCAAATCACTCTCCGGATAATACACTGCCTTCAAAATTCTTGCGCTATGTGAATCCAGTTCTTGCACCAAACGCCAAGCTTGGCGAGCCAATAGTGCCAAGTTAAAGAGCTCTATGTTTCGAAAACCTAGACCTCTCCTACGAACTTTAGCTTTGACGTGTCATCCCACGCCACCCAGCATGTTCTCCGTTTACCTTCCTTGCTTTTGCACCAAAAGTCCAAGACGCCATCAATGTGCTTACATAATCCTCTCGGCAGTCTGAAGCAAGACATGGAATATGTCGGGATGGCTTGAGCAACTGCCTTAATTAGGACTTCCTTGCCTCCAGCAAATAGGCATTGCTCCATCCAACCCTGCACCTTCTTCCAAACCCGATCCTTGAGATAGGTGAAAGCGCCGTTCACCGACGTGCCCACATCCATTGGCATTCTCAAGTACTTTTCAATCAAGGCCTCTTTATGTACATCTAAAATCTCCTTGATCCCATTGCGCGTAACATGCACACCATGTTATATCGTGTACAGACTAAGCACGACCTGTTTCGGGCTGGCTGAAAGGTCGCCACATTCCAGGGCCCATGTTCGCTATAAGTTTTTTTTTTATTCTAGAGACACGTCAAATAGCGTTTCTATGTCAAATTAAAGTAGTACTATAATGACCAACAAAAAATATAATTTCCATGTTGGTTCTATAAAAACACATATAGTAATTTTTCTATCAGTTTTATCATTTATTATTTGTGTGTTTTATGGTAACCGAGACGAAATAACTATATTTTTTTTCTATCGTTAGGAATAATATTTCAGTTTCCAGTAGTGGTCGAGCAATTGCTATATGTCCTTTGGAGGAGACTCATAAATTTCTGAGCCCAGTGAGACTCATAGATATGCAGTAACCACATCCAATTCCATATCCAAATTAATAATAGCTTCGGTAAAGCTCATGTTCTAATAGTTTTTTTAAAAAAAACTTTGCATGGAAATAATTATATATTAACTAAATGGATACCTTTATATTAAAAAGTTAACTTTTGGGACGACAAATTGAGGTGTCACTGACATAACCATTTATCAGTGCAGTGCATATTGTACATACATCAACGAAATAATACACAAATTTTTTGATGAATGTTTCATTTGAATGATATGATAGATTTGAACCGTGTCCATAGATACCACAAATGGTGTCAAAGACTACATGTTTGACTCACACTTCATGTCATGATGGGTGGAAGAAATGATACGCTCAAAGTCTGCTAATTAATGTTACATCATTTGGTCAATATAACACCAACAAAAATCAACCATGCAAACAAGATGCAGTAGAGATTATCTGCACAAGTCAATAAAGTTGTTTATTTTAGCATAATTTATATACATACACTACCAGAGACCAGGTTTTTCCTGTCGGTCGTAGATTTTCCTGTCAGTTTTATCAAAACCGTCAGAAATGTCAACAGATTCCCGTCGGCCGCTGAAAACAGACAGGAGTGAGCAACAATATTCCTGTCGGCTACCAAAAACCCACAGGAAATATAGGAGCCGTCAGGAACCCGCCTGTAACTCCTAACGGCCGTGTCCATACCGATAGGAGTCCTCCCAGCGCGGCTAATACGTCGGATAAAATTATGAACAAGATTCGTCCCCGCGCGCGACCCAGCGGAAAAAATTGCGGACGCGCATTACTTGCCATGCTACAGTACCGTGGGTCCCACATCGGACATTGCGACATAAAACTCCATCGCCAAACCCTAGCTACCCGTCCGCCCCCATCTCTTTTGCCCGCAGCCACCAAGCTCCTATCGCGCTCGTGTCCGCCTCGAGCGTCTCCTCGCCGCCTCAGGGACTCACCGCCGCTGGCACCATCACCCCGCACAGGGGCCTCCCCGACGCCTGTGCCCTCGCCCCCAGGGGCCTCCCGACGCAAGCCGTCGCCTCCTCGAGGGGTTCCCCGCCGCTCGCGCCGCCGCCGCCCATAGGGGCCTCCCCAACGCCAAGCCGCCGCCACCGCACTAAGGGGCTCCTCGACACCCGTGCCGCCGCCGCCCGAAGGGGCTCCTCGATGCCCTCGCCGCCGCCCTGAGCAGTTCCTCGACGTTCACGCCGCCGCCCTGAGCGGCTCCCCGACCTAATGCATCTTGCGCCCACACTGCCGGCCCCAGGGGCTCCCGCCACCCGCGCCGCTCAGGTGTGCTCTCTCTCTCCCATCCTCCCTCTCAGATCTGCTGTCTCTTTCCTTTCCTGATGGGATCTATGTTCACAATTGCATAAAACTGATGAGATCTATGTTTTGGTTTAGATTTAGAACTAGCAAACTGTTGACCTTATATCTTGGTAGATGTACTATCAATTTCTACTTATAAATAATGCTATATTTGATTTGCTTGATCAGAATGCTAGTTATCATCAAAAGTATATATCTGAACATAATAAATCCTGCAATAGTGGCACACCCAGTTGTCTTTGCCTGATGCTATCTTCCAAAAACTAGAGCATCCGCAGTATTTTCTTGGGTTACAATAAGATCAAATTATAATTTATGAACATACTAGGAGACAGATGTAATCTTAGGAGAGATGCAATTTTCTTCTTCCCTAATCAATACAATGTAAGATGAATACTTGTAGGAATTTCTAGACAAAATACACATCAGGAGATATAAATGGATACGTTATATGATTCTCTCCCTCCAAATGGAATAGGCGTGTGAAGCAAGACCTCAATATTAAAGACAGATCAGTTCAACACATATATGGCACCTAGTATGTACATATTTCTTTTATATTTTGGTCATGTTATGATAACCAAACAAGTTTTCAGAATTTACACCAGATGTGCCATTATTGGATACCATTTTCCATGATAACGACCCTTTGCCTTGCCCTTTCCGTCCAGCGAAAGGTGATGGAGAACTGTGTTGAACTTCTTATAGTTAAGCTGCTGCATGCAACCAAAGACGGTGCCTTGAAGGTAATACACTTGCAGTGCTTGGTTCACAGCTCGCATTTGCTGATGCAACCAATCAACCATAAAGTTGGCATCTGATGCCTTTATGTCACTGTCGCTGCAGGTTGTAAATCAGGCCCATATCTGCTTGACAACTGTGGTCACTCAATTTGACCCACTGAGATGCCTTGGGGTACGCTTGTTTTGCATTTTTGTTATGTTATAGCTGTTTTCTTTTTTTAAAAAAAATAGTGTTATAGCTGTGGTTACCTTCTGAACTGAATCTCATGGATAGAGGCCTTGAACGGCCTGTTGTTGTTTTTCCCCCTTCACTGTTGTTTACCTTTTTGTAAGTAATCTTATATTTCTCATGTAAACATGCAGGCCATTGCTTCTCAGTTGGCCAGCCAGGATGAGAAAATTCTCATTATAAGCATCAATAGTTTGAGCAAGGTAATCAGCACACCAAGTTTCGTTGTGTCAATTTTATGCTTATCATGTTTGCAAACCAGTTAGGAAACTAGTGCTATGAGCCTCAATTTTAGCTTTAACATATTCATGGCATGAACTGGGAGTCAACTAGCATTTAGCTGCATGCATGTGTACAGCTTATCGTCTTAATTACTTTGACCCGTGTTATGAGTTAGGTGAGGCATACAGCTAGCATGCAGTATTTCCCAAATTGGATACTCATTATTCTTCCTTTGTTTCAGCTTGTGATCAGATTATCAGAGGACAACCTCATGGCTCATTTGTCGCCGTTTCTTCCTGCACTTCTGGATGCTTTCGAAAACCGCAGTCCATATGTCCGCAAGGTTAATCCAGCCCCGCTTTGATTTTGATTTACATATTCCAGTCCTCTAAGATCGCTCACTTTTTTTCCCGCGAAATTTGTTCTTGTTTTTCATCTCCTCCAAATTACTTGTGATTTGTGCCGTGATGGAGGAGCTCTAGGAGCAGCAGCATAGTGGAGTGGTGGCTGATGCTAGCTTAGTATTATGGCATAGCAACCGGATCCCATATCAAGGTGAGAAGATTCCTGATTTCCCCCTCACCCCCCCCCCCCCCCCCCCCCCCCCCCATGTAGCATTTTACTGTTGCATCAATTTTATCTTCCATAGTTCCTGTTCTATCTAGACTTCAGGTCAGTAAAGAAGTAATGTAATTACTGATATGTGATATGTCCCTGTAGTTTAGCTTATCATACCAAACTAATTTAGCTTTTTTGTATTTGCATGAGTTTGTCCATGCAGCAGTCATCTCACTTGAAAAACAGAACCAATTCATCAAGGCTTTCAAGGCTATCAATTTGAGTATTATTTGTGCAATACAAATTGCGAATAGCCTAAATATTCTATCTGGTGATTGCTAAATTTTGACATGGTAAAAGTGTTCCTGAATTACAAACGTTGGTGTTATTTTAGTCTTCAATATTCAGGGGCTTAATTTCCATTTAGCCCTATGTGTATAATTAGGTGTTTGCTTGTCTTCTTGGCATTGGCATTTTATACAGTACAAAGTACGATAGTCTGAAGAAAGATGCCTGATTTTGTGAGGCTTTTTTTTTTTGTTCTATTCTTCAATCAATCTCTACAGTTTGTTTTTCTTGCTTGCTACAGCTAGTTACAGCCATTCTGTTTTGAACAGGCAGCCCATCCGTGAAGATATCATTAGTATTATTCATGACAAGTATACAAAGGATGGATTATCTGTTGATGAAGCATCAAGAATAGTAGATGCATTTCCAAAATAGTAAGTGTATATAATCCTTTTGAGCAGTTCACAGTTACTTAAAAAACTTTCTACTCTTCACTGCACCACAGAAAATAATTTCTGCTCTAGATAGTACAAATGTTTTCCTTCAAATACACTAAGTAGAGACAAGAGATATTTGAACTGACATAGTTCTTGTAAATTAAGAGATATTTGAACTGAAAATATAGTTCTTGTAAATTGTATCCTTGCAACATGCATTTGCATATTGTATCCCACGATAATTGAGTCAACTCAAGCTGAATATGCTAACTCTACTCCTTTGTAGGTAACTTGGTCATCCCATGCTGGAAACGACATTCCTGCTTCATTTCTGTTAGTATGATGTAGCTAGTGAAAATCCTCATTTTGAGAAGCTGTCAGTACTTGGAAGTAGACTTGTAGTGTAGTGAACGTGTATTCTTTACTCAGAATAGGAGGTATCATGTTTCAGTGTGTTGAACAATGGATCTGTACTGAGCATCAAGTAACTTTTGGATTTGGTGGACATGTGAAATTGTAATGAAATATAAGCTCTTATGACCACTTGTTTTGAATTTAATGTCTAATGTGACCTGTGAGTACATGTATAGACATTATATGGATCACATTGGGCATTATAAAATAATTTTAGTACAGATTTAAGTCCCGTCGGTTTTGGTTGCTTTTTCCTGTCGGTACCAAACGTCAGGAAAAACACATGGATTCCTGTCGGGAAGCTATTCCTGACGGGAATTTCTGAGGGCTGTGCCGACAGGAGTTAATTTTGACTGGTCAGATAACCACCGTCAGGAATGTTTTCTTGTCGGTCGGCCGTCAGGAGAAGTCGCTTTTCCCTGTCGAGCTGTTCCTGTCGGCCTGTTCCTGATGGCTGGCCGTCAGGAATATAATTTCCGTCGGTTTTTTGGCTTTTCCTGACGGTTTCCAACCGTCAGGAAAAACCTGTGGCCCGGTAGTGTATGCATCCCTTGATCGAATAACAGTGTTGAATATATATAAGCCAGCAACTCGATCGATGCATAGGGGAAGCTTGGGGTTGGTCAATGGCGTCGTCGGTGTGTGGTCGTCCTCATGGATCGACCCCTGTGCATTTAAAGACAAGAGAGCAGTTGGCCAAGACGCGCGCAGGGGTGGCCACGATAGTAAATGAAATCCCGGCCGCCGAATGCCTGCTGGACGCCTGTGATCAAGTTGGCCAAAGGGTTGGCCTAGGGCGCTGTCAGCCACCGGACATCTTCCTTTAGTCGTCGAATTCTGGTTGGCTGAGGCTCCCCATTGCCGTGCATCCGTTGGCTGGGGAGGAACAAAGCTGGGTTAGATAGCCTTAGCCAGCTGTGGTCGTTGTCGACTGGCTATTGGCTCGAGTAACGTGAGTGGCAGCGCCCTGCAAAGCCTGCTTTTCTTCGTTCTCGTGCCCACTCTCCCCCACTCGGCTACTCCGCCTCTCTCCTCTCTTTCCTCTCTCTCCCTCTCCCTCTCTCTCTCGGCACGGGGCGAGGGCGCCCACGGCGTGCCGCCATACCGGCTCAGGTGGCCATTGCCGATGGCCGCGGGTGCGGTGCGCCCTGGCGCAGCACGGCGGGCGAGCGCGGCCCCTCCCCCTCCCGAGCGTCGCCTCAGACCGCACCCACGCCCCCACACCCGCCGAGCGCTGCCCCTGCTAAGGCCACGCCGCCCTCCGGCCCCGTCGAGGTGTCTTCCACGGCGCGTCGCGCGTGGCTGCGTGCATAGGACCTGGCGGCGGTGTAAGGTCCAAATGGCTAGAGGGGGGTGAATAGCCTATTTAAAAATCTACAAGCTTCACTAGACAACCACGTTAGTATAAAAGATGGCTATGCTAATTCTAGCACTAGCTCAACTACACTATGCAAGCCACCTATACAATTCTAGTGAAGCAAGGCTATGATCTCTAATACACACCAACAAGGCTAAGTCACTAAGCTACTTACTCCTATGTGATAAAAGCTACACTAAGCAAACTACACTAGAACTAGTACAAGAAAGTAAAGAGCAAGTGACTTGATTCTTATACAAACGATGTAGAGAAGTAATGCACTCGAAGAATCAATCACAATGATCAACCACAAGAGAAATACTCGGCAAAGGGAAGACACAAGATTTTTTACCGAGGTTCACTTGCTTCCCGGCAAGCTACTCCTCGTTGTGGCGATGCACCCACTTGTCGGTTCGCGAGCTAGTCGACTATCAAGAGTCGAGCCCTCGGCGGGCGCCGCACAACCACACACAAGATGGGGATCCTCCAAGCCACGAGCTCCACTAGAGTATCCAATTTGCGAACTCCCGCGGGGAAGGATCAAGAACCCCTTACAATACTTGGTGAGGGCTCCAACAATCTCCAATTGCGAGCTCAATCACCTCCGCTGCTCCAAGCCGTCTACCGTGTCGGGAAACACGGAAGAGTAACAAGAAATCCGCAGCAACTCGAAGATCAAGTGCCTCTAGAATGCAACTCTCAAGCAATGCACTTGAATCTCACTCAATCTCACTCAAGATGTGCAACCAAGCAAAGAGATGAGTGGAGGGGTTGTTCTCTAGCTCAAAGGATGTCTCTATATCTCAAAATGTGCAAGAGTTACCCTCAAACCCCGGACACCCTCTCTTTATAACGAAGGGGTACGCAGCTAGCCGTTACGGACGACGCAGCGAAAATCGTGCTGACCGGACGCTCCGGTCCGGGTGACCGGACGCGTCCGGTCACTACACGACAGCAAGAAACAGTGCGCGTCAGAACTAGCCGTTGCCCTGACCGGACGCGCTCAACCGTTTGACCGGACGCGACAGTGCCAGCGTCTGGTCGCGTTCCAGTAAGCTCCCGTCAAGACCGGACGCGTCCGATCGCACGTGACCGGACGCGCCACGCGTCCGATCGGCACTCCGCTGCACTCAGCCCCTCTGGACGCCTGACCGGACGCTCCGGTTCCGTGAGGGACCGGACGCACCGGTCGCGCGCTCTCCATCTGCGCACAAGTGAACTGACCGGACGCGCTGGTCAGGCCAGACCAGCGTCCGATCACAAACCCTAGCAGCACCGAGTTGACCGGACGCGTCCGGTCAGACCGAGACCGCGTCCGGTGCAGCGTCCGGTCACCACAGTGACCGCCGTTCGCCTCCGTTTCTTTTCCAACTTTCGGCGCAGTAGAAAATAGGCATTTCACTTCTCCAAAAAGTGCTGAATCCCGCCTCGCAAGCTCGGCGGGAGGGAGAGAGGAACCCAAACCCCTCTCTACCGCTTAAACTCCACCGCCTTCGCAAATGTGCTAACACCACCAAGTGTACACCACCATGTGCATGTGTGCTAGCATTTCACAAACATTTTCTAAGGCGTTATGTTAGCTCTCTACTAGATCCTAATGCATATGCTCAAGACATTGATCTAGTGGCACTTGATTTCCGAGCTAACTATGATTTCCCCTCTTGATAGTCGGCTATGTATCCTAAATCCGGTCAATCACTTCTCTACTCATCTTAGACCGGCAAAAGGAAAACCCTATGGTTATACCTTTGCCTTGCGCTCTTAGATCCTTCTCCTCCACTTGATCATCATGTCCATCATATTTTGTGCATCTTCACCATGATCGACATTCATGTCCATGCACCACTTCTTTGTGATCTTGTGGCCACCACTCCTTGCCACATACACCTTCATCACATGTGTTGCTTATGCCTAGCTTAATCACACTTGATACAATAGCATTAGCAACTTGGTGTCATTAATTACCAAAACCAAACTTGGGCTTTCAATCTCCCCCTTTTTGGTAATTGATGACAACCATCACAAAGATATGAAATGAAATCAATTTTCAATTTCGATAGTATTAGCTCCCCCTACATATGTGCTTCCATGAGTTTGGTTCAATTGAGCACATATGTATGGATTAGAATTTTGGGAGAGTTACTACTATCAAATTGATGCTAAGGTATATAGAATGGACCTTTGAAGCGTGATACCAATCGGAGTTGCCATTATATACCATCCTTAGCATCGATGTAGCTATAGACCACGTGTAATACATCACTTGTAAAGATCACAAACACTAAAGTACCCCGTGAGATCAACATTATAAGCAAAGGTGTCTAGAAACCACTTGTAAAGCTACTCTTAACAAAACATCATTCAAGTTCTATTTCTAGCATACACCATACAATCATGAATATGAATTTAAGCTTTGCAATGCAACACTTCATCATGTTAATGCTCATACAAATGCAACAAACAATTCATGAGCTTGCTCCCCCTACTTGTGTGCTCAATTTTAATTGATCCCTTTCCAATGTCATTCTCTCCCTCTTTGCAACTTAACTTTTTATCTCTTTGTGACTTTTCTATCTTTGTGACTTTTCTCTCCCCCTTTGTCAACAATCACCAAAAAGGTGCCAATTTTAGTAAGAATTAAGTCAATCAATATGAGGGAGTCCAAATTATGGTTCAATCTAGATCACTTGCCTAGAATATGTAAATTCGGTTTGATCCAAGGACAAGCTTATTCACACCTCATAAAGTATAAGGGTTATCTTGACCATGTTGAATTACACATCATGAACTCATTTCCTAGATTCAACACTAGGTTTGCAAGCCCACAAACATGTCATATGCTACCACTAGATCAATCAAACATAGAAGCAATAGTGGTACCATATATACATTAAACTCATTTGATTTTCATGAATGAGCCTATTTGTCATGCAAATATGTCTATATGTTCTAAACATGTCCTTAGCAAAGTATGGATGATATGCCAAACAACTTTACCTTGCTATGTCGGAGGAGAGGCATGTCATATAAGAATGTGGGGGTGCACTCATTTCAAGTTGGAGAAGTCAAGTATGTTCAATTCATTCTTCAACTTGTAAAATCTTTTCTCATCAAGTGGCTTTGTGAATATGTCGGCTAGTTGATCTTCGGTGCCAATGCTTTCAATGCTAATATCACCCTTTTGTTGATGGTCTCTTATGAAGTGATGCCTTATGTCAATGTGCTTCGTTCTTGAATGTTGAACCGGATTTTGTGTCATCTTGATAGCACTTTCATTGTCACAAAACAATGGCACATTCTTGAACTTAATTCCAAAATCATTCAAGGTGGCCTTCATCCAAAGTAATTGTGCACAACAACTACCGGCACTAATGTATTCGGCCTCGGCGGTAGATAGTGCAACACTATTTTGTTTCTTTGATGACCATGAAACAAGAGACCTTCCAAGCAATTGACAAGTGCCACTTGTGCTCATTCTATCAATCTTGCATCCACCATAGTCGGAGTCCGAATATCCAATCAACTCAAAATTAGACCCCTTTAGAAACCATAATCCAACATCATGAGTGCCCTTAAGATATCTCAATATCCTCTTGGTTGCTTTCAAGTGACTTTCTCTAGGTGAAGCTTGATATCTTGCACACTTGCACACACTAAACATAACATCCGGCCTAGAAGCGGTGACATATAGCAAACTTCCAATCATAGACCGACATTGCTTTTGATCTACCATGTTGCCACTAGCATCAACACCTAATTGATCATTTGTGCCCATTGGTGTACTCATTGGCTTAGCATCTTGCAATCCAAACTTCTTGATCATGTCCTTGATGTACTTGCCTTGACTTACAAAAGTGCCATTCTTCATTTGCTTGATTTGAAGTCCAAGAAAGTAACTAAGCTCTCCAATCATAGACATCTCAAACTCATTAGCCATCATATTTCCAAACTCTTCACAAAAGTCTTGATTGGTTGATCCAAAGATAATGTCATCCACATAGATTTGCAACACAAACAAGTCATTTCCAAGCTTCTTAGTGAAGAGAGTGGTGTCAACCTTTCCCATCTTGAACCCTTTAGAGAGAAGAAAATCCCTCAATCTCTCATACCATGCTCTAGGTGCTTGCTTCAAACCATACAAAGCCTTCTTTAGCTTGAAAACATGGTTGGGCTTCTTGTCATCTTCAAAACCGGGAGGTTGCTCAATCATAAACTTCTTCATTGATGTAACCATTGAGAAATGCACTCTTGACATCTATTTGATAGAGCTTGATGTTGTGTGCACAAGCATATGCTAATAAGATTCTAATTGCCTCTAATCTTGCAACCGGTGCATATGTCTCTCCAAAGTCAAGACCTTCAACTTGTGTGTAACCTTGTGCTACCAATCTTGCTTTGTTTCTCACAACTACACCATCTTGATCTTGCTTGTTTCTAAAGACCCACTTAGTACCAATCACATTATAGTTCTTCGGCCTTTCAATAAGTTTCCAAACTTGATTTCTAGTGAAGTTGTTTAGCTCTTCATGCATGGCATTTACCCAATCGGAATCCTTCAATGCATCTTCTATTTTCTTAGGTTCTTCAAGTGACACAAATGAGTAGTGCTCACAAAAGGATGCTAATCTTGATCTAGTTTGAACACCACTTTGAATTCCACCAATGATTTGATCCAATGGATGATCTCTTGCAATGCTAGTAGGTTAGAGTATTGGGAGTTGATTACTTCCACTTGTTTGACCTTGATCTTGAGCTTCATCATGAGTACCACTTGAGCTTGCTTGATTTGTATCAATTTGCACACTTTGGTTGATCACATGAATATCATCATCATCAACTTGCCTTGGCCTAACATCACCAATGTCCATGTTCTTCATTGCATTTGACAATTGATCTCCTCTCACATCATCAAGGTTTTGATCTTCATTTTGAGATCCTTGGGTTTCATCAAACTCAACATCATGAACTTCTTCCAAGGTGCCATTAATGAGATTCCACACTCTATATGCTTTGCTTGTGGTAGAATAACCAAGTAAGAACCCTTCATCACATTTCTTTTCAAACTTGCTCAATCTAGTGCCTTTCTTAAGAATATAGCATTTGCAACCAAACACTCTAAAGTATGCAATGTTGGGCTTTCTTCCATTCAATAGCTCATATGGTGTCTTCCCAAGCTTCCCATGACAATAGAGACGGTTGCTACAATAGCAAGCCGTGTTGATGGCTTCACTCCAAAATGAATGACTCACATTGTATTCACTAAGCATTGATCTAGCCATATCAATCAAGGTTCTATTCTTTCTTTCAACTACACCATTGGATTGAGGTGTGTACGTTGGTGCGAATTGATGTCCAATACCAAGATCATCACACAAATCTTCAATTCTTGTGTTCTTGAACTCACTACCATTGTCACTTCTAATCTTCTTGATGGTAGTCTCAAACTCATTTTGCACCCTTTTGACAAAAGACTTGAATAGATCATAAACATCACTCTTGTCATAGAGAAAGAACACCCAAGTGTATCTAGTGTAGTCATCCACTATCACAAAACCATACTTGTTCCCACCAATACTAGTGTATGTTGTTGGCCCTAACAAGTCCATGTGTAACAACTCAAATGCCTTTGATGTGCTCATTTCACTCTTGCTAGGATGTGCATTTCCAACTTGTTTGCCGGCTTGACAAGCACTACAAGGATTATCTTTCTCAAAGGTGACATCCTTCAATCCTCTAACTAAGTCATGCCTCAAAAGTTTGTTCAATTGTTTCATTCCAACATGACCAAGCCTTCTATGCCACAGCCATCCCATACTAGATTTGCTAAGCAAGCATGATGTTAATTGTGTCTTATTATCATTGAAGTCAACCAAGTACAAGCTACCATGTCTAAATCCTTTGAATATCAAATTTGATCCATCAACACTTATGACTTCAACATCATCACTACCAAATATGCACTTGAAGCCAAGATCACAAAGTTGTGCCACCGATAAAAGATTGAAATCCAAGCTCTCAACTAGCAACACATTGGATATGCTCATGTCATTTGAGATTGCAATTTTACCAAGCCCCTTGACCTTGCCTTTCTTATTGTTGCCGAAAGTGATAGCATCAAAACCACCATTTTGACTTGTATCAATTGATTTGAACATACATGAATCCCCGGTCATATGTTGAGTGCACCCACTATCAAGCACCCAATGCCTTCCTCCGGCTTTATAATTGACCTACAAGACAAGATTAATTCTTTTTAGGTACCCAAACTTGTTTGGGTCCTCCAAGGTTAGTGACCAAGCTCTTTGGTACCCAAATGGCTTTCTTCTTTGAGCTCATCCATGGTGTACCAATGAACTTAGCATGAACACCATTTGTACCCTTGGTAAGTATATAGAAAGAATCAAACTTAATTGAGGATACATTAGCATTGGATTTCTTGTTCATGCAATGTTGCTCCATGTGACCAACTTGCTTGCAACTTTTGCAATAGCTACCATTGTTCTTCACAAAACGAGTCTTGTGAGGAGCAAAAGCGGCCTTGCCTTTCTTAGGGTTATAGCCCAATCCCTCTTTGTAGAGAGACGCTCTTTGGCTACCCAAGCACATAAGCAAGCGGTCCTCACCACCATAAGCCTTGGCCAAGGTGTGATTGAGCTCTTTTACATCCTTCTTGAGATTTTCATTCTCAACTATAAGTGTTGAGTCACAAGTGAAACCATCACTACTAGATGATGATGATGTAGATAAGCTACATGAAGGGTTAGAGGGAGCAACAACAATAGGCTTATGAAAAGATTCGTCAATTATATCACATGATATGCCTATGTTGCAAGTTTTAGCTTTCTCAACATTAGTTGGCATGTTTTCACATTTTTTAACTAGAGAGGAATGAGCTTCTTCAAGCTTAGTGTGAGACTTTTGAAGCTTCTTATGGTCTACCTTTAGACTCTCATAAGATGCTCTAAGCTCATCAAGTTCTTGCATAAGGTTTTTCTTTTCCTTAAGCAAGCCCTTGCACTCCTTTCTAGATTCTTTAAAATGTTGAGTGCAATCTTCTAGCATAGTTATTAGTTCATCTTTAGTGAATTCTTCTTCATCACTATCACTATCACTAACATTATCATGATCACTCTCATCGTCGGATGATACCTTAGCGGCTTTAGCCATGAAGCATGATGGAGTGTCAAATATGGAGCTCTTCTCTTGAATAGCAATGCTAGCATGCCCCTTCTTCTTGCTCTTGTTGTCATCCTCTTCATCACTTGAGGAATCATCACTATCCTATGTAGCAACATGAGAATCATTCTTTTTCTTATGAGAGCTCTCCTTCTTTTCTTGCTTCTTCTTTTGCTTCTTCCTCTCCTTCTTGATAGCATCTTCATCATCACTATCATAAGGACACTTTGCAATGAGATGATCCTTGCTATGGCATCTAAAGCATCTCATGGTATGCTCATTCTTCTTGGATAAGTTCTTCCTTCTTCTTGCACGAAAGCCTTTCTTCTTCATGAACTTGCCAAATTGCTTGACAAAGAGATCCATCTTCTCATCAATGTCATCACTATCAAAAGAGCTTGAGTCTTCTTCACTTGATGATTCAATCTTGGATTTGCCCTTGGATGTGGTGGCTTTGAATGCCACACTCTTCTTCTTCTCATCATCCTTCTTCTCACTTTCCTTCTTCTTTTTTTTGACCAACTCCTCTTTCTCATCATCTTCTCTATATGAATCATCGGTCATCACTTCTTGGAATACTTGTTGAGGAGTTGAATCCTTCAATGTAGTCCTCACTAGCACGGTGATCAATGTATCAAATCTCTTGGGCAAGCTTCTCAAAAACTTCATAGAGAATTGGTTGTCCTTGACCTCCTCACCAAGTGCCTTGAGCTCATTCACAATGACTTGCAATCTATGAAACATTTCTGGTACACTCTCATCTTCTTGCATCTTGAAGCTAGAAAACTTTTCTTGCAAGATATATGCCTTAGCGGTCTTTGTGCCTTCGGTGCCCTCAAATGTTTCTTCTAACTTGGCCCAAGCATCATGTGCAACTTCTATGTTCTTCACTTGCTCAAATGTCTTGTCATCTAATGCCTCATGAAGAGCACTAATGGCAATATCATTGCATTGGAGCTTTTTCTCTTCCACCGGTGTAGGTGCCGCCGGATTAGCAACCTCAAATTTTGTTTCGGTGACCTTCCACACTTCTCTATTGATTGACTTGAGGTGTGCGGTCATCTTAACCTTCCAATATGCATAATTTGTGCCATCAAAGTGAGGTGTCTTCTTGGTGTTATTGATGTGCAAACTTAATTGAGCCATTTCTTCTTCACCGTAGGTTGTTAAGCCTCAAATAAACGGTGCCTCGGCTTTGATACCACTTGTAAGGTCCAAATGGCTAGAGGGGGGGTGAATAGCCTATTTAAAAATCTACAAGCTTCACTAGACAACCACGTTAGTATAAAAGATGGCTATGCTAATTCTAGCACTAGCTCAACTACACTATGCAAGCCACCTATACAATTCTAGTGAAGCAAGGCTATGATCTCTAATACACACCAACAAGGCTAAGTCACTAAGCTACTTACTCCTATGTGATAAAAGCTACACTAAGCAAACTACACTAGAACTAATACAAGAAAGTAAAGAGCAAGTGACTTGATTCTTATACCAACGATGTAGAGAAGTAATGCACTCGAAGAATCAATCACAATGATCAACCACAAGAGAAATACTCGGCAAAGGGAAGACACAAGATTTTTTACCGAGGTTCACTTGCTTCCCGGCAAGCTACTCCTCGTTGTGGCGATGCACCCACTTGTCGGTTCGCGAGCTAATCGAGTATCAAGAGTCAAGCCCTCGGCGGGCGCCGCACAACCACACACAAGATGGGGATCCTCCAAGCCACGAGCTCCACTAGAGTATCCAATTTGCGAACTCCCGCGGGGAAGGATCAAGAACCCCTTACAATACTTGGTGAGGGCTCCAACAATCTCCAATTGCGAGCTCAATCACCTCCGCTGCTCCAAGCCGTCTACCGTGTCGGGAAACACGGAAGAGTAACAAGAAATCCGCAGCAACTCGAAGATCAAGTGCCTCTAGAATGCAACTCTCAAGCAATGCACTTGAATCTCACTCAATCTCACTCAAGATGTGCAACCAAGCAAAGAGATGAGTGGAGGGGTTGTTCTCTAGCTCAAAGGATGTCTCTATATCTCAAAATGTGCAAGAGTTACCCTCAAACCCCAGACACCCTCTCTTTATAACGAAGGGGTACGCAGCTAGCCGTTACGGACGACGCAGCGAAAATCGTGCTGACCGGACGCTCCGGTCCGGGTGACCGGACGCGTCCGGTCACTACACGACAGCAAGAAATAGTGCGCGTCAGAACTAGCCGTTGCCCTGACCGGACGCGCTCAACCGTTTGACCGGACGCGACAGTGCCAGCGTCCGGTCGCGTTCCAGTAAGCTCCCGTCAAGACCGGACGCGTCCGATCGCACGTGACCGGACGCGCCACGCGTCCGATCGGCACTCCGCTGCACTCAGCCCCTCTGGACGCCTGACCGGACGCTCCGGTTCCGTGAGGGACCGGACGCACCGGTCGCGCGCTCTCCATCTGCGCACAAGTGAACTGACCGGACGCGCTGGTCAGGCCAGACCAGCGTCCGATCACAAACCCTAGCAGCACCGAGTTGACCGGACGCGTCCGGTCAGACCGAGACCGCGTCCGGTGCAGCGTCCGGTCACCACAGTGACCGCCGTTCGCCTCCGTTTCTTTTCCAACTTTCGGCGCAGTAGAAAATAGGCATTTCACTTCTCCAAAAAGTGCTGAATCCCGCCTCGCAAGCTCGGCGGGAGGGAGAGAGGAACCCAAACCCCTCTCTACCGCTTAAACTCCACCGCCTTCGCAAATGTGCTAACACCACCAAGTGTACACCACCATGTGCATGTGTGCTAGCATTTCACAAACATTTTCTAAGGCGTTATGTTAGCTCTCTACTAGATCCTAATGCATATGCTCAAGACATTGATCTAGTGGCACTTGATTTCCGAGCTAACTATGATTTCCCCTCTTGATAGTCGGCTATGTATCCTAAATCCGGTCAATCACTTCTCTACTCATCTTAGACCGGCAAAAGGAAAACCCTATGGTTATACCTTTGCCTTGCGCTCTTAGATCCTTCTCCTCCACTTGATCATCATGTCCATCATATTTTGTGCATCTTCACCATGATCGACATTCATGTCCATGCACCACTTCTTTGTGATCTTGTGGCCACCACTCCTTGCCACATACACCTTCATCACATGTGTTGCTTATGCCTAGCTTAATCACACTTGATACAATAGCATTAGCAACTTGGTGTCATTAATTACCAAAACCAAACTTGGGCTTTCAGGCGGGTAGCGCCAACGCGGAGCATGCCAGCTACTTCGGCGTGGCGGCATGGGAGGCCGCAAACCGGCGGCCTTATCTTGGCGCAGCGTGGGCCTGGGTGCGGCCATCCTCCGGTGGTCTTCCACGGTCGGCTAGGGAGAGGGCTCACCCGGCGCAGCGGCTCAGTGGCACGGGCACACCCTGGCTGTGACTGCGGGCGCGGGGCGAGGCCGCGAGGGTAGCCCTTGGCACCGGCGGGCTCCGGCGGTGGGTGGCACAGGCGGGCCCAGCTGTGGGTGCTGGCGCGGGCCAAGTGTGGCCTTGGCGCGGCGGTCCGCGCGGGCTATGGTATGCTAAACTCCACGTGACGGACCTGGAGGGGGCGCCTCGACGGCTGCCCGCCCGAGGGTGTCACGGGAGCCGAGGCGCCACCCCGGCGACGGCTGACCGCCCGAGGGTGCAAGGAGCGGATACGCCTCGCCGGCGACAGCTGCCAGCTCGAGGGCGCGACGTGAGCGTATAAGGCGCCCCGACTGAGGCCGCTGCGGATGCGCGCCGGCTGCTGGGTAAAGAAGCCGTGCACGCCTCCGTTTCTTCTCCCCTTCCGTTGTGCCGGCTGCGCCAGGTGAGTCGCCCGAGCTATCCCGTTCCCGCTTGTTCTTCCTTTTTATCGTCCGTGCATCGCGGTTTCTTGATTCACTGCCTCCCCGCGCGGCTCCCTGCGTGTGATTTGTAGGTGCTGAAGGGAGGTCAGGGGGTGCCAGATCTGTTGTGTGGAGGAGCTCCGGTAGGGAGGGCCCACGGCGGCGAAGGAGGCCCCCGGCGCGGTGTCCCGGCACCAGCCCCCAAGCGCGATGTCGTGGTAAGGGGGCACCGGTGACCTCCCGGTGCGGCGGCGGCGCAGATCCAGCTGTGCGTCGCCAGTCGCGAGGACGGTGGTGTCATTCATGCCGGCGGCCGGTGCAGTACGAGAAGCTAGACCAGCAGGCGCTCATATACAAGTACCTGGTGGCCAGCGTGCCGTGGGATCTCGCGTGGTTCCAATCCACCGTGGCCTTACTGCCTCGCAACTCGCTTCTGCCGGCATGTGTTCCTCCCTCTCCCCGGCAGCCATCCTTGCTGTATTGCTTTCAGGTGCTTGCTCCGTCCCCGGCTTCTGACTCTCAATTTATTCCAATCAACTGTGTTTTGCCACGATACATTAATTTGCTCTGGCCATTTGTTAATCGGGCCTATCCTGCTACCTATGCCCGTTTTATCCGCTGCTCGGGTTACAGTTCAATCTACAGTTCAATCAATCTTCCTTTTCTAAATAAACAGTTCAATCAATCTTAAGCGTTGAGCTCAGTTGTTCTTCATTTCAGTTTATGACTGCTCAGACTCTATGTGTACCAGCTGCACATTGGTGCTGAACTTCTGATTGTTCAGAAATGTTGATAATTTTTGTGGTCAAAATGCAGCCGTTTTCATTCTTACATGCTATGGATTGAACTGCCCCTGTATGTTGCTGTACTATGTTGGTATCGGGTAAGAAGAGAGCAGCTGTGGCTACACAGGTGTCTAGAGGAGCAGTGGCGACATTTCAGCACGTGGTTAGAGCTATCAGCCTGCTGCTTGAATTGGTGAGAAAACATGATCTCTTTTTGTCTATTTTTAGAATTAGATTTTCTGAAGCAATATGCTAGATATTGATTTGGTATGTCATCCCTATCAGGTTTTTGAACCATCTATGTTGAGCAGGAACTAAAGGAACCTGCTCTTTGGTAGATTAATTTGCATAGCATTAATCTCTTGCCCACGCAAGGTGTGGCATAACTCTGTCCTGCAAGCGAGAAAAGTAAAAGACCCAGCTTAGACATGATGATATTTTGTTTATTAGTCTGAAGGTGTGCTTATTGACTATTGCTTTCAATACCTAGCACTACATGGGTACTGCATCTATATTCAGATATATACATCTTTTTCTTAAACTTTACAAAATTGGGTCTACAGTAGGCTGATCAGTGAGCTTGCAGTATCGACACTGGAGAACCAAGCAACATGTGTGTGGTCTTTTAAAATATTCAGATATATATGTTTATTGTTCTGCATGGCTTGGGCTATCGAGTTTAACTTATTTCTTAGTTTATATGCATCTTCTATATTCTGAAATGCGTCCTGGGAGAAGATTTTGGTTAGCAGGTCAAAATGTATGAAGAATTAACATGAGATGGTCATTAGAATTCTTTGCCTTTATTCTACTACTGGTTTTGAAATCAAAATGTATGTCCTGAAGGAACTAAAGCTTGATGAACCCACAACTGCTTCTTACTGTCTTAGTGCTTGCAGTTATAGGCTTTTGTAGAAATTTAGGAGTAGCCTGCCATGGTGAGCTACTGCCTTCATAACTCCACATTGTGTGAATTCGGCCATGGTAAATGATGCAAAGAATTGTTTCTTTACAATATAATAGTATTGTGTGTTTCTGCAGCTTATTGCTTAGTCAAACGGGATAAAAAAATGTATAACATACCTGCATGTTTTCATCTGGCATGTGATTTATTTAGTGAAATTACGTAACCAATATTCACTTATAATTTTTTTATTTTTTATGTAGATCATTCAAATACAACTGAATATTCCAATACCTCCATACTGCCATCACAAAATGGATCATCTCATTAGATTTGCACAGTTTGAACCATGTAATGTCACTTTCAAATTCAATGATCCAACTTTCTTCTGGAAATGAAGGCCACATCTTGAGGATCAGATGTAGGCCCGACAGACAATGGTGCTACTACTGCTAGAGAGGCTTAGAGAAGGGGAAGCTGCTGAAATTATTTTAAAACATCGAACCTCAGTTAGCGCTGTAAAGATCAGCCGAACCTCAGAAGCTGATGTTGCTTTCCTTGTGACCTATATCTAATCATTCGCTACTATGACTTGCTATGTGCAATGTGTTGTATTATGCCATCTCAAGACTGCCTCGTTGGTGCTCTATCCCAAGACTCTTTTTTTATGTGTAATTATGTACGATTTGTATGCCTAGCTTCTAGTGTAGGTTTGTCTCGTGTAACATCTAAGTAATGTCTCGACACCCTCTATATCACATGTAATATATATATGTAGTAATGCAGCATCCAACGGTTGTTTTAGAAATTCATCTTTGGCCATCACTCGCACGCATGGGCGCGCGCAAATCACTAGTCGATATCTCATCCAGAATCACAAGAAGAGCCGCAATGAATGCACAGTCCACGTGAGGGAACACGCTGACACGTACGTGTCCTTTCCGAGCAGCGCATTTGAGCAGGGCCTTGTTTAGATGTCATCCAAATTCCAAGTTTTTTCACTCTCTCTTCATCACATCAATTTTTAACCGCTTGCATGGAGTATTAAATGTAGGAAAAAAAATAACTAATTACACAGTTTAGTTGGAAATCACGAGATGAATTTTTTGAGCCTAGTTGATCCATGATTGGACAATATTTGTCAAATAAGACGAAAGTGGTACTATTCATCGGGTTGAAATTTTTTTCAATCTAAACGAGGCCCAGGTGAGCTTACGATTCATCTACAGCAGCACCACCGAATGGCAGACATGCATGTTTATTACTATCTCATTAACCCAAAAAGTTTATAAACTCCGAAATATAATCAATTAGCTAGCTAGAAGGGGCTGGGCAATATATTAATTATGTGCATGTTTTGTACTCACTTTTGCAATCATTACGTCGGAGTCGTCGTTGCCACGATACAAGGCACATGATCTCTCCAAGTCGAAGTAGCTACTACCCTTGATCTTGAAATCACATACCTGCTGCTCAGCTGTGGTGTTCCCAGCAGCCAGAAAGACATCCATCTAGCTCGGTCTTGAGTGGGAAAATGGATGTTTTCTTCACCGTGAAGAGCAAATCATTTGCAGCCGTGCTATCCCCTCTGAACACTTGCCACGTGTCAAGCATACTAAATACCTGTTAGTACGTACGCCCTGCTTAGTTTAGCTTGTGAGGTGATGCTAATTAAATGCCTGAATCGGAAATCTCACTCAACCACCATATATATATATTTATTTGCGTAGTATATGTTGCTGCAGTGATAGACCAAGTCATTTCTACATATCAGGAAATTATTACTGCAGGAGCATCATCGTTGATTGAAAACAAACTGGCAGTGAAAGATTGTCACCGCTGGTTCTAGAATTCCGAGGCCGCTGAGCAATGATTGAGGGAGATGAAAAACAGCAGCGTTTGCTTCGTTACGTACCGATCAGCCAACAATCTAGCGAGAAACGAGAAATTGGTACGAAACCGCATGTGTTCTTTATAGTAAACAAAACGTTCGCTGATTTGTTGTGAGAGAAAAACATTATTCGCTGATCTATTGTAAGAGAAAAATACTATTCGTTGAAAAGCCATGGCTGAAATACTGTTCGCTGATTTGTTGTGAGAAAAAATTACTGTTTGTTGGCTGAAAAAATACGGCTTATAAGCCAAGCGAACCAGACGTAAATTGGCTACGACCATACGTGGACTATAAGTGCATGCATCGCGCCCACCATAACTTTCTTGTGCTGTACCGATCGTTGATTTATATATATGGTAGGTCCTGATACCTGAATCTTAATAATATATAATTGGCAAAAAAAAACGAATTGTTAATTATCTGCTGTCCAACTTTCTCTATCAGCTTAAGATTTCACTTGGTCAATGCATGCCGTCCAAAAACCACCAAGCAAGTACAAGTGCTGAAGTATATGTATACAAGTTGTGACTTGTGAGAAGTCAAATTAAAAAATTAAAGCTTGTTTTGTTTGGCTGCTGGCCACTCCAATATATACCCTCCAGTCGGAATTGGGGTGGAATATATAGTGTGCAAACGACAAGCCTCCTTCGTTACTGCTTTGTTGTGCTCCTTGTGAAGAATGGACCAAACATATTTAGGTCAGTCACGGTGGGAGTTTCATGTGAGTTTTATTTTTTTTTGAATAAAATGTGAGTTTCATTTGCATTAAATAGATTGCAACATAGACATTTTTTATGACATGTCGGTGTATTTAAGAAGAGAGAAGAAATGAGTTTTATCTATGCACGAATACCAACTCTCTAGCTTGTGAAATAAATCCCCGAGTAGAAGGGCTATTTCAGTGCATATATCGCAAGGAGAGCAAAACCATGAAGCCATACTAGCTAGTCAAGAAAATTTGGTAGCGAGAGCTAGGTGGTTTGGCTCGTGTGGTGGTGAGAGTGAGAGCTAGCAATCTTAGCTCAGTGGTGATGAGGCGTGCTCGAGGTAATCGTGGACATGTAGTTTGGCAATAGCGAGGACAAGCCGGTTGGAGTAGACGCTGGGAAGGAAATCCTAGGGAAGGTCGATCTGTCTGAACTGGTTGACAAGAAGGGTGGATCGGGCAGTGAGGTTGTGAAAAGCTTGATCAAACTGTGGGTCGGCAGGATGGCGCCAACAGGCGCCACATTTGAGGTGTGAAGTTTGTTGGCAAAGATAACTTTGATTATGGCAAACAAGGAGCAAAGGATTCTGAAGGGTTTCCAGGAGAAAAAAGCCAGACGAGACGGATGATGAATACTAGAAGGAGATGTGGTTGCAAGTAGCAACAACCATACGGTTTTGTCTCTCAGATTAAGTCGTGTTCCATGGACTTAACCTCACCAAAAGAAATATAGGATAAGCTAGCAGCTCAGTACATGTCCAGGACATTAACCACCAAGTTGTATCTACAGCAGTATACGGGCTAAAGATGCAAGAGGGCCAGGGTAAGATCTCATGGAGTACTTGAACATCTTCAATTAGGTAGTTGTTGATCTAGCACGTAGAGAGGTAAAAACGATGATGAAGACAAGGTAATAACTCTTTTGTGATCTTTACCACCATCCTATGAGCATGTAGTTACTACACTGACATATGACAAAGAAACAAACAATCAAGAAAGGATATTACTATAGAGTTTGTTGCTCGAGAATAGAGGAGGAAGAACGATGCAGTGGAAGCACCTCAAGCTGAAGGTTTGCTGGTCAGCGGTAAGCCTAGCAGAGAGAAGGTGGAGACCAAGAGCAGGAGGGATAAGAAGGTGTAGCGCTTCAAGTTCGGAAATTGGAGACGTTGAAGGACTATCCAGGGAAAGAGGCAAGTGCTAATGTTGCTACATCTAATTGGTTTTGTGCATGCGCTGCTACTAGCTTTGATATGATTGTGTGTTCAGGCGCTGCTACTCTGCTGCTTTGTTAACAGGTTTTGGATCCTTTTTGGTATTGACCTGTGTTATAAAAATCTGATAGTTTTTTGCTTTTACCATCTGTCAGTGTTTCCTTGCATATGTGTCATCATGTGATTTGTTTAAAATCTGACAGATTTTAGGTTCACAAATCCATAATTATATATTAACTAAATGGATACCTTATTATATTAAAAAGTCACTTCCTGACAAATTGAGGTGTCACTGACATAATCATTTATCGGTGCACTGCATAATCATTTATCGGTCCACTGCATATTGCACATATATCAACGAAATAATACACAAATTTATTGATGAATGTTTCGTTTGAATGATAGATTTGAACCGTGTCCATAGATACCGCAAATGGTGACAAAGACTACATGTTTGACTCACACTTCAAAGTCTGCTAATGTGACATCATTTGGTCAATATATAACATCAGTAAAATCAACCAAACAAGATGCAGTAGAGTTTATCTACACAAGTCAATAAAGTTGTTTATTTTAGCATAATTTATATACATATGCATCCCTTAATCGAATAACAGTGTTGAAGCCAGCAACTCAATTGGTGTGTGGTGCTCAATCCTCATTTGGATCGATCCCTGTGTATCTCATCCAGAATCACAACAAGAGCCGCAATGAACACGTAGTCCACGTGAGGGAACACGCTAACACTGTACGTGTCCTTTCCGAGCAGCACATTTGACAAAGTAAACTTGCGATTCATCTGCAGCATCAAATGGCAGACATGCATGTTTACTAGCTATCTTAATAAAGTTTATAAACTCCGAAATATAATTAGCTAGAAGGGGCAACATATTATATATAGTACATGTTTTGTACTCACTTGAGCAATCAGTACGTTGGAGTTGCCGCGATAGAAGGCACAAGACCTCTCGAAGTAGCTACCCTTGATCTTGAAATCACATACCTGCTCTGCCGTGGTGTTCCCAGCCAGAAAGACATCCAACTTTGTCTTCAGCTGGAAAATGGATGTTTTCTTCACTGTGAATAGCAAATCATTTGCAGCCGTGCTATCCCCTCTGAACACTTTCCACTTTTCATGCATACTAAATACCTGTTAGCACAATATTTATTAAATTTACTTTTTAACATAAGGTAGCAAAAGAAGACATGGTCTAAGTACCATGTTTATTATAGTAGGAATTCTAAACATAGCTACGTTATGTACTAAGGTTCTAATTGAGTGTTATAATATTAAAAAAACTGCAGTTTTATAACTCAGACATGCAAAACCTAAGTTCTTTAAAAGAGTTCTAGAGTAGAGTTTTTAAAACTAAAAAATCTTCACTTTTATCAAAATATATTTCATTGCGTATCTAATAAATTTAAGTAACCTCCTCTCTGACCTTTTTTTGGCCGCCAACAGTAAACATTCATGAAATATGAAATAAATGCACTATATCAAAATATATTTCATTGTGTATCTAATAAATTTAGTTTGGTATTGTAGACGTTTAGCCATTTTTCTATAAACTTTGTCAAAGACAGAAAGTTTGACTTGGCAAAAATCTAAAACGATTCAAAATTTAATTAGAATGGAGGGAGTATTTTACGCGAGGAACGTGAGGCGGTCTCGGTGGAGGTTGTTTGAAGACTGCCATGTCATGTAGAATGAAATGAAACATGCATAAACACACCCACTTTTAATGAAGAGTTTCATTCTATAGTTTCATTATCATTTAATTTCATGAGTCATAGAGACTTGGTATTCGTGCCAAGAAAGTTTCATCCTTATGAAACTCACTTATTAAAAAAGGACATCATCAAAATTGCTTATGTGGCTACGAACACAAGGTTGACAAGTACCCTTGTGTGTTCGTTTTGTGATGAGTAATTGTCAATGTGATCCACGAAGTAGGTTGAGTGGTGAGTAACCCTACCATGGCGAAAGCTATGTGCGCGACATGTCTTTTGGCTTGTGTTGTGTAGGTGTGAAGCTCAGATGCGGTGGTCGACGGCGAGGTGAAGGTCAAGGATGACGTGCCGTGCCGACGGACCGGGAGCGGTGAAGGACGGACATGAGGCTTGGACCGAGGGACCCAGAGGCCTGGTGACTAGCCGCGGTGGCTGACACTTGGGACATCGACAAGTGCAAGAAGACAGGGGAGTGACGGTGTTGACCGAGTCAAGACGGCGGACGTGCGGGTCGAGCGAGGCTCAGAGGACTTGGCGTGCCGGCCGGTCGAGGACGACGGTGACACGTGTCGAGCGGCGGGGGACGCGTATGGAGTACGCTACTCACAAGTGGGTTTAGTGGTTTGGGCCTCAAAACCATCGGTGCCGGGTTTACAGGTTTGGGCCTCAAAACCCGGACGGAGGTTTCGAGGAGGAACGGACGGCACGTGGCGGCATCGGGGAGTCCACGTCGAGGCAAAGCTACTGATGAGGAGGCACGGTTGCCGTCGGATGAAGATGACACCGGGTTGGACCATAACGCCCTTAGGCTAAATGGTTTGACTCAATTGTATTCAGGGGCAAAACTGGAATTGTGTAATAGCCCTGTTAAATAGGATGAGGGAGCCCCCATCTCCCTTACCTCTCTCTCCACTCTCATTTCCCCCTAGGGTTAACTCTTTTAGTGTTCTTGAGAGAGGTCAAAAATCTGATATTTTCATGGTGTATTTACAGATATTTGGAATGGAAAAGGAGGCCCAGGTCCTCCTCATGTCCTTCGGGATTTTATCTATGAGTTTGTTTGTGTGATCGTGACCATGCTCCAGTTTCCCGTTCCCTGCCTCTCATGATTCTTGTTTGATTTGAATTTTTCTCTGGTTTTGCTTGGACAAATTGTTGCTTTGACGAGTGACGAACCAGATCACCAAGTGAATTTCATCCATTCCACTCGTGCATCAAGTTCCAAGCAGATTTCTTTTTGGGATTTTTTTTGGTGTTCTTGGCCATGATATGATTTTCCCAGAGCTCCAGTTAAAATCGAGCCATGATCTTCAAGGAGTAGCTCGACAACTTGGTTGTGATTACCTGTGCGAAATCTGGGAGCGAAACATGGAGTTTTGGTCAAGATTTCATCGATTTTTCGTTTGCCCTTCTTCCTGTGCGCGACCGAGCGGAGCAGCCTCTGCTCAGTCTCCCAGCAGCCCGACGCGGTGTGCAGTCCCACCGTTGGGCACTCTGACGCAGCTGCTTGCCAAGGCCGACTGGTGTTCGCCGTGCGCTCGCCCAGCACCAGGCTCGTGCAGACCCGAGCTGGTCATCTCTGTTCTGTTCTTGTCCGTCGGTCTCTGATTCCTTGTGTGCTAGCTGTTTGATTCCTGGCCGAGCGGCGTGAGTGTTTTGCTCCAAGCTTTGCTTGCTGCTGCCTGTGCGTGGCTTTCTTAATTCTTGTGGGTGACTCTGATCTGCAGCAGTTTGGAGAGCAGACCCTCCGTTGCTGTGCGTGCGCTCATTTAAGGCTCGAATTTTTAGCTCGTCTTTTCGTCTGTCGTTTGCGTGTTTGAACTCTGATTTGAGTTCCGCTCTTTGTGTTGGTCTTCCTTCGATTCAAGGAACCTATCTAGATAAGATATTCTTGTCATAAGTTGTCTTGGGTATTTTTAGATACGGTAACGTTTGTCATGGTTTGTTCTTGTGGTGAATTTGGGACAGCGGCTAAATATTTCGGAAGAAATTTGATGCTCTCATTCACCCCTCTCTGGTCGCCGTTTCCGGTCCTTCAGCGGCAGCTCATTAAATACAGATGAAACTAGGATGCCCATTAAAACTGGCCTAAGAAAACTTAGCTAAGATCATATCAGTTTCTTGGATTTTTGCTTCTTCGTATTGTATACGTATACTGCTAGCAGCTAGGAGCCTAGGACTGTAGGAGTACGATCGATTCTTCTGAACTCTCATGGAGGCACAGCCCGCAGAAGCAATTAGAAACAAGGAAATGGTGACAATAGATAGATACGCGCGACGAATCGATCGATCCGCTGTGCAACGTAAAGTTACGTACCTTCCGCTGCATGGTGAGGATGGCCCGTCCGGCGGCGTCGTGCAGCACCCGGTGGCTCCGGACGCTGAGATAGGTGCCCCTGACTCGCAGCACGACGGCGCCGCTAGCGTCGTCGGTGACGGTGAAGTCGCCGCCGGAGAAGCTCATGGCCTTCTTGGTCACCGTCAGCGGCACCACGTGCGGCGCGCAGAACTGCGGGGACACCACCGCCACCGGTGCCGGAGACGGCGCCAGCGCCAGCGCTGAAGTGTGCCTTTCCATCGAAATCGATCGCCTTAATTTACCTTGCCGCCGGTACAGCAGCGCTTGCGGCTTTGCTGGATGGGGCGGCCGGGGATCGGAGTTGGCCACGCGTTCTCGCTCGCTGCCCGTCCTCGCGGTTGCAGCTTAATTTCGCCCAATGTGGATCGAGGTCCCTTCCATGCCGGCGGCCTCCTCGTTGAGTATGTATAACGACACACCCAAGTTGACGAAGCAAAGTGGATGTGGACTAATGAAAAGATCTTCTGTAGCTTAGTGCGGCGGCCCGCGCGCCGCAAGGGAGGACCCATGAATTAATGAAACGACACAAATGATTTTATTACGTACAATAGAACAGGTCAAGGCATAGACGCGTAGTGACCTTGCTTGGTGACGTACCCAACGATAAGCCAATCTAGCTAGTAACGAGAAATTGGCACGAAGCCGCATGTTGGTAACAAGCATCCAAATTGGGTACCGTACGTGGACTATTATTAAGTGCAAGCATCGCGACCCTTAACTTTTTGTGTTGTGCCGATCGTTGATTAATATGCATGGTATATGACAGGCACAGGTCCTCAATCTTAATTATTAATTGACTAAAATTTTGAAAAGAATTGTTATCTGTTGTCCAGCTCGAAATATATGTGGAATTAAAGAATTAATCAGCTCAGTATCTTTTGGGCATAGGAATATTGACCAAGAGGGGAGTCAATATGTGGACATCTAAAAGTGTATTTCTATAGGCGGCTAGGTTAGTGGGACTTGACCGAAGCCTCTATAAAGATGGATGAGGATTGAGCGCTCCTCTTCCCAAAAATATAGGTGTTGCTAAAAATTGTGCGTAGTAATGTGTTACCTTGAGAACCTATGAAATAAATTAGGTTGACCCATGCCATATGCGTGTATTTTAATTACCCCATCCTCTTCTAGCCATCTTTAGACTTTGCCACCAGAGTAGTGTGCCTTTCCCTTGTCCCAACTCTCTTCGTATTGGGATCTTCGTCGGCCAAATTGATCGACATGATAGCCTATTAAAGAAAATAGCTCTTGCATTGAGCCTCCCCACTAGCCATCCTTCCATCGCTCAGGACAGTGGCATCCCCACCATCCTACGTACCAAACTCCAGAGCTTGTCCAATCTTATTGTCTTGGTGCGAACATAAAGTTGATACATGCCCTTATGGTTTGGATTTATGATGAGTGATTGTTAACGTAATTCGCGTCTTGGGTTGAGTTTGTGAATTAACCATGACGTGAGTTGAGTTGTGCAACATGTCTCTTGGTTTGTGGTGCGCATGTGTGGAGCTCAGAGACGGTGGTCGACGGCGAGATAAAGGTCAAGTAGTGACGTGCTGTGCCGATGGACTGGGAGCGGTGAAGAACGGACGTGAGGCTTGGACCGAGAGACCAGCAGGTCGGGTAACCAGCCGCGGTGGCTGACATCTGGGGACATCGACAAGCGCAAGTGTACATAGAGGAGTGATCGTGTTGACCGAGTCAAAACGGCGGACGTACAAGTCGAGCAGAGGCTTTGGATGACTTGGCAGCCGGGCGGTCGAGGATGGAGGTGGCACGCGTCGAGTGGCAGGGGACGCGTATAGAGTACGCTACTCGTGGCGGTTTGGTTGATTGAGCCTCAAAACCACCGGGTGACAGTTCCGAGGAAGAACGGGGCGGCATGTGGCGGAATTACAGAGGTTGCGTCGAGGCGTAGCAAATCTGTGCAGGAAGCGTGGCCATCCGATCGAGAGAAATCGGGTTAGACCATAATGTCCTTAGACTAGGTGGTTCGCTCTAAAATATCTAGGGACACTAGTACAATTATGTAATAGGCCTATAAATAAGATGGGACTGCCTCCACTCAGTCTCACCTCTTGACAATTCTCTTTTTCCTCATTTTAGTTCCTCCCACCTAGGGTTCGTTCTTGAGGTCCACAGATTCCCAATTTGTGTAAACTAGATTTCAGTTTGGGAATGGAGACCCGAATACTCCTCTTGTCCTCCGGGATTCTAATCTTGTCTCTGTGATTTTTATTTCGTTTTTTTTGGCCTGTGCGTTTTTCTGTTCTTCGTTCTCCCCCAAATCGTGCAGCTCCAGAGTTTGAATCAATTTCAGGCGATGATTTCGTTGGGAAAGATTCATACCTAGTTGAATTGCATCTGTGCGGATTTTGGTTTCGATTCGCGGAGTTTTGACGGGGTTTTCATTCGATTTGGTGAGCGCCAGTTCTTCTGTCCGTGCATAGCAGCTTGGCCGTTCTTTGTGTGCAGGCAACAGCAGGTGGCTGAGCAGGCCTCGTGCTTTGCTCCAAGGGAGCACGGCTGCACTCAGCCAGGGGCAGTTCGCCCAGCAGCAAGGCTGCTTTGAGCTCTTCGCTATTCCTCTCTCTCTCCTGATCTTTGCAATCAATCTCTTTCTCTCCATGTCTCTTACTGCATCGTGTTTTTCCACCAAGGAAACCGGCGTTGACCGGTGAGCTGCTGTTCTGCGCCGTGAGCATGCTGTGTCCACCAGGAGCCGGTCGGCTCAGTGCCCAGCGCCGGCAAGCAGACCCGCGCATCCGCTCCTGCCGCTGCGTTGATTTCCGTTCGTTTCTCTCGCTGGTTTCGCAGCCGCGTGCAGACCCGCGGTCCCGCTCTCCCTTCCTCTCATCCTCTGTGCGTGAAGCGAGCACGAGCGTGTGCAGCCCGACGCGCGGTTTCGTAGCTGGTGTCACCGCCCCTACCGGTGACCATCTCCTGGCTACCTCTTCTGTGGCTGTCCGGTGCCCGAGATTTCCTCTCTCTCTCTGAAATTGCTGGTTGGATTTTCCGGTTCATCTCCCGTGAATTTCCGGTCCGGTTTTCCGGTTCGCCCGTATCTTCCATGTTTGTGCTTCCATTCGCGTTTCCCTTTTTGCGCTGATCTTCTCTCGATAGAAGGAACTACTCTCGTCACCAGTTGACGTGTGTATTTTAGATTTGGGAACTTGCTTCTTCTCAATAGAAGTGGAGTATCCCATTTTCCGTCCTTTGGTTCGGGAAGCGACCACTCATCTGGGTCATAGACATCACGGAGTATGATTTGTGTGTTTGGCAGCGAAGTTGGGACAGTGACTGAATATTTCGCGAGAAATTTTAGGCTCCCATTCATGCCCCGGCCCTTTTCCCTCTGGTCGTCGTTTTCGGTCCTTCACTTGTCATCCCACTAAAGCCTCAGACCCTTCACCTTAACATTGAAAATTAAGAATCCATAGCCCTAACCTGTTGAAGATGGAGGAGACGGGTGTCGATGTTTTATCACCGATAGCCTGTCATGGGGGTACCCGGGATAGTTATTCGGGTTTCGGTGGGTGCAGAACTCAACGGTGAATGCAAGAGACAGTCGATTTATACTAGTTCGGGTCCTCGAACGTGATCGAGTAATAGCCTTTACGTCCAGTCGGCGTTAGCCTTTTGCGTTAGATTGATTCGTATATTGTGTTATTCTGTTACGAGGGTGCCTACAGCCTCTCTTTATATCGGTAGAGAAGGCCGTAGTGCGATTACAATTCTAGTCGGATCCAAAGAAAGTGTCCCGATTTAATTACAGAAGGTATTTTCTATAGGAGTCCAGCTAATCTGGCCTATTCTACTCGGATTCGGCTTTGCTTCTCTTCGTGCCTCTTCTCATCCGGCTTGTGGGTCAGGCCAGGGCTCTCTGCCAGTAATTACGCCGATATAGAGCCATGTGGCTCCTGCATCGACAAGCCCCCGAGCATTTCACGGTTGTACTCGGAAGCCCTATTGTTCCCTCTGGTCTCGCCGGGTGGAACAAGTCTGATCTGGGTTCTTTCGAAGAGCAACTTTGAAGTGGTCTTTCTTAAGAGAATCCTTTGGGATGACGTGCGCTTTTTTAAAGAAAAAGGGTACTCACTGATTGTAGCCTCCGAGCCTCTTACTATTTGGAACAAAAAGTTGGAGGATCTTGAATCTTCTAAGCTGAAAAAACTTAAAAAAATCTTTCCTAAGGATATGTACTCTGTAGCCCTCGAGCCTTTGTCCGGGTTCTTTTTGTTTTAAAAAAAACTCGGAAAGAGGGTCTTCTTTTCGTATACTCAGGTGAGTTTCCTTTTTGTTAGAGTGAGGTGGCCAGTGGTGATTGAGTGTAAATGCTGCTCAGTCACGAGTTGTACAGTGTTAGAATATTCTTCCGGATATACCATCCTCGAGTATTGTGTCTTCACGCGCGGTTGTTTTTTCTTTGCTGCTTTCTGTCACTTATCTGAATCCTTTTTTCAGGTTAGATTTGTTGGTGCACTAGGTCCATGTACGCCGCTCCTTGGCCTATAAATACTCTCTGGTGAGCTGCTGCAAACCGGTAAAGTCTTGGTGTAAATCTTAAAGTCTTATAGTCATGAATAAATCTTAAAGTCTTGTAGTCATCGATATAATAGTTTGTGAAGTAGAGCAGCCCCAGGCATAAGTTGTAAGTCTTGTATATCTTATAGCGGGTGAAAAAAGTCTTGTGATAGAGATTAGAGGTAGACTAATCTCACAGCGGCATTGTACCAGGTAGTACGTGCTGACAGGTGGAAGAAGTCTTGTGATGCGGGACGCGTTCCCTCATCCAGCAGCTCCGGGTTGATCCTTCCACTCTACCTCGCGACTGTCCGGTGCAAATCGGCACCTGATCTAGCATCACATCGGACTTAGATAGACTAATGTCTGCGAGCTTCACCTGGTCCATGTTGCCTCACTGTGCCGCTGATACCAATCTTGGATGCACTGCTTTCTTCCTTTGAAGAAAACAGTGTAGTCGAGTAGAGTGTGTTCTCCCACGTAATAACTAGGAGCGCGTAGTCGTTTCCAGAGCCGTGTTCTTTTTGGCTTCTCGTTGCTACCTTGTTCGTCGTAGTACCGAGTTCATTGGGTATTGTAAGATTTGTAATCTTGTATCTTTCGAAGATATTTGTAATGGAAAGGATCTTTTGCCTGAATGCTATCTTCTAAGGTTTTTCGAGTTCTTCTGAATATTTTCCGGGTTGTTTTTGGGTCTTCTTTGTTCATATTGTAAATGTCGACTTCTCACTGAGTAGTGTGTGCTGAAACTAGTCAGCAATAGTACCATGTGGACAAATAAGTCTGAAATCTGCCCGTTGCACTGTTTCGTTGTGAAAAGGCATGCCATCTGTCGCTTCGGTCACGTCCTACATTCAATGCGCAAAAGGTGGAAACGATCCATTGGCTTAACGGGCCGTTTGGACCGTGTTTTTACTGTTATAAAAATGATTTCTTTCCCTTCTTCCCCTCTTCACTTGCTCTTTGCCTTCCGCCATCGATCTCCCAAACCATAATTCCCTCTCAGAGCTCGGCCGCCGCCATCGTCGCCATTCGTGTGCTGCCACTGCTCACGGGCCGTTGCCATCTTGTTTTCTGAGAGGAGAGCACATCTAGTGTATGGGCAAGTAGAGAGGTTCGTCCAGTAAGTCGAAGGTCATCTTAGTGGGCGAGAAGGAGGTGCTCCAGGTGATCGAGAACAAAGAATTCATCGCCATGAGGGTCGCGGAGAAGGTTTGGCCCGCTCCGTGCACCACAGAGGATCAGCTGAGGGAGTTGGTCAGCGACGGCTTGATCCAGGGGTTTTGCTGAGTGGAAGACTGCTGGCGAGCACCGGGTTCCTTCCCTCGGTCCTAGTGAGATCGTTCTCTTCGTATCCTTTATCCATGCTGGACTCTGCCTCCCAACGTCTCCTTTTCCCCACCGATTCCTTTGGTATTTTGATATTTCTTTAAATCATCTCACCCCGAACGCAGTTCTTCATCTTTCTGTGTTCGTTCATTTTTGTGAAACCTTTCTTGGAATCCTCCCTTCTATCTCGTTATTCCACTACCTCTTCTGTTTGAAACCACACCCCAAGAGTGATAGTACTTCTGTCCTGGGTGGTTGTGGTATCCAATTTTGCCAAAGTAAGCAGAAAGAGTTCTTTGAGTACAACCTGGTTGACTCGGTTTAGGACTGGCGATCTGAGTGGTTTTATGCTAGGAACATGGCCCCTCCCCTCATTGAGCATTCGGATACCGGTCCAGTTGTGAATGACCACTGGGAGAAGCTTCTTCTGTCATCAGAAGACCTTAAGAAGATCAAGCCTTTCCTTAAGCGAATCAAGGTCTTGAAGCAGTAGGGCTTGACTGGCTTCGGTATCATGGTTAGTTTCCTCCATCGCCGAGTGCAGCCTCTAAAGGCGAGGGAGAGGTATGACTTTGAGTATGTTGGAGTGGAGGACCCATCCTGGATGGTTCCTACGTAGGGGCTGATAGAGGAGGAGGTCTTAGGATGCCTCCACAAAATCTTGAAGGATGTGAGTGTCGCTCCTCTCCAAGTCAAGGAGTACGTTGTGAATCTGCCCCCTTCTATATGTTGTTTTTGTTATTTCTTCACGAGTAGTTTCCTTCTTTGTTTCTTCTGCTCAATCTTACTGTTTGGTTATCTGTAGCACTTGGGGCGAAACTTTGATGATTTGCCCCCGCTTCCTACCGAGGATAATCCTGTTGGGATGGTGGTCGATGGGAGCCAAGCTAGAGCCTCGGGAGTTAGTAAGTCTCGAACCGTTACTGTTCTTCCTAGCGTTTCTCTTGGAGAACTCGATTCATTTGTTGAGTATGTGTCTCGCCCAGTTCCTCAAGCTCCTCGTTCCACCAGCAAGAGGGCGCGGGCAGATGACACTTCCGCCAGTGCATCTGCTACTAAGAATTCTCATCCTCCGAGCACTCGCTCTGGTACTCAAGACATAGGTAGCATGCTCCTAGGTGAGCATATCAATTGTTCTTTATTTTCCTTTATTGTTTGTATGTTTCCTTACTCGAGTACTTTTTTCTCTTCAGATGGCAGTGCAGTGGAGATCCTCGAGGACGAGGATGAGGATGATAGCACGACCCTCATTACTTGTTGGTGAGTAGTTAGAGTGCTTATCCATTATTTTCTTGCATTGTCCCGAGTTCTTTTGATGACTCATCTTCTTTTTGTCTTTGGTAGTAAACGGGGGTCGAGTCAGAGTTCTGTAGGAACTCAAGTGCCAGTCTTACCGGTCCTGGAGCAGGCTGGCACTGATTTTTTTAGCCCCCATGCCCCCACCCAGGTCTTCTGGTTGGCTTGGGAATATTGGCACAAAGAGGAGGGTCAAGTAAGCTTTTTCTAACTTCTTTGCCATTCTTTTGCCTTTTGACTTTGATCCTTCTTTGATGACTTCTTTTATGCTTTGAAGATCATCATCGACTTCCTCCCCCAATCTCCTATCGACTTCTTCTCCGTCGATTGGGCCCGTTCCGCTTATCTTATCGCAAGACTCGGAGCGGATGGTTAGTGAGGTGGGGGCGGGAGAAACGGCGATCCCGACTGAGCAACCTGTCGTTGAGTCTGCACATCCAACAGAGGTCGTGATCGTGGTGGGGTGCCCGACCGAGGATACAACTAGGACTTCTGTTGTGTTGGACATGGCTTTGGTCCTGGCGTCGACTTCCTCGCCCTCCCAACGTTTAGCCGAGGAGGTGGTGCTGGAATTTGATGCCACCCACCATCTCTCGAAGCTGACCACGGTGTGGGAGGGCCTTTCGGCCGGGGCGACTTCTTTTGGTGAGCTGTTTTAGGTAGGCATTTTTCCTTGTTCTTTTTGGTGGTCTTGGCTTCTTTTTGTTCATTCTCCTTATTTTTCCTCTCTTCTGTGTAAATGCCTTTTCTCGAGACCAATCTAGCTTCTTTGGCTCGGGTGAAGTCGAGAGGAAATTGGTCTTTGAAGTGAATCAGCTAAAGGCGGAACTAGCTTGCAAACAAGTTGAGCTGGAATTAGAGCACCAGGGTCGCCGAACATCTGAAGAGGCCCTCCGTGCGCAAATTGTGGAGTCAGAGCAGAGGAAGGAGGATGCCCTGGCTGCTTTGAAGGAGGCATCTTGGAAATCTAATGATTACAAACGGGAGTGTGAAGGTATTCCGAGTACGTTTTGTATGCTTCCTTCGTTTCTTTTCTTGTACGTTTCTTGATTTGTGTTCTTTGTGAATAGCCCTTCAGAATAGCATCAAAAAGCTCTTGGAGGATTTGGAGACGATGAAGACAACTCTCCAAGTTGAGTTCAACCGGATGGATGAGGTAACTATGTGTGCTGAGGAAGAGCTTGCTCTTGCCAAGCTGATTAGACGTCAAGCTGATAGGAATCTTATGCAGGCCAACAAGACCATTGAAGACTTGTCTGGCAAGCTGGCGGTCTCTGATCAAAGATTTTTAACTTTATGGAAATCTTTCAAGTCCATTGCCAAGCTTCTCTGGACTCCTGGAGATGATGGGAGTAGTTAGGGCGCCTTCATCCCGCTGATCCCTCAGCGTCTCCAAGGCTTTGTCAAGAGGGGAGTTCAGGTGTGCGTTATGAACGTTCTTGCACATGTCCGAGTTCTTGATCCAAACGTCCCCTTGGAGAATCTTGGAGAACCAACTGATGATGAAAACTACCTAGAATCCATTAAGAGAGCGGAGCCTAAGTTTGAGGCTTTGGCCAGCCATATTGCCAAGAAGCTTAAGATTCAGATCCTTCCTTCTGATGATGAAGCTGATAGCAAGGCTCTGTGATGCACAAATGCCCCCTTTTCTTTCTTGTCAAGACACTCTTTTTAAATTCTGTCTTGTAAAAAACTTCTTTGTTATTTGAGTAGTTGTTTCTTGTGTTACCCTTTCTGAGTTGTTTCTCTTTGCGATTGTGGAGTTTTTCCTTAGCATTTTCTGCTATGTGTTGGACGCAAGCCTTAGTTGTTGTAGGCCTATCTAGGTGCTTTAGAGCTTCGTCCCTTCTTTTGGTTGTACTCTTGTCTTTGTCGCTTCATGAATCTTGGCGAACGCCGGCGATGGATCAGTCGAGTTTTTTCATCCAATTAGTTAAAAATCGGGATAGTTTGAGCGTATTAGCTTCTGTAGCTTATCTTGCTCTTATTCGTGCTAGGAATAGATAGGGTGAGCTCAAGCTTGATCAACTCTTTTGCTCTCATCCAGATTGAATAACTCTGGGATAGGGCGAGCGCTATCTGGCTCTCGTTCACATCGTGGAAACAACTCGGGATAGGTCGAGTGTTGGCTTGTCAGCCTTCTTACTCTCATCTAAGCCTAAAAAGACTTGGGATAGGGCGAGCTCAAGCTTGATCAGCTCTTTTGCTCTCATCCGGGTTGAATAACTCTGGGATAGGGCGAGCGCTATCTGGCTCTCATCCGCGCTGTGAAAACAACTCGGGATAGGTTTTGTTGTTCTCAGTAAGACAAGTGTTGATGAGGAACGTTATCTTTATTACTTTGAGCATGAATCTTGATTACATAGTGTTTTGTGCTAAAGAAAAATCAATCTTGTGTTTTTAGGCGTAGAATCTTTGTAGCTGGCTAATGTGCCATGAATTTCTGACTTGTACTCTGTCCTCAGTTATCAGCTCATAAGTTTTCGGTCCGATGACCTTGGCGATGATAAAGTGTCCCTCCCACGGGCTGAGTAGTTTGTGATATTTATCTGCTTTTTGCACTCGGTGAAGTACCAAATCCCCGACTTGAATGGAACGAGGTTGAGTACTTTTGTTATAGTGGCATCTCAAACCTTAGAGATAGCGGGCTAACTGTAGAGTAGTGTTAATTCTTATTTCTTCTATGCTGTCTAGTTCTAGTCTTCGAGTGTGTTCAGCTTCTCCTTCATCATATTGCTCAATTTTTTACAATGTCCAGATCAGGTCGGTAGGTAATACTGCTTCTGATCCATAGACTAGGAAAAAAGGTGAGTACCCGGTGGCTCTGCTTATTTGAGTTCATAGCCCCCATACTACTTGGGTAACTCTTCAATCCACTTGGAACAGTAGTCTTCTAGTTTCTCATACAATCTGGGTTTTAATCCGGCTAGTATGAGTCTGTTGGCTCTTTCTACCTGTCCAATGGCCTCTAGGTGGGCGACTGATGTATAATCAATGTTGATACCGCAATCTTGTGTCCAACTCTTGAATTCGATAGCTGTGAAGGGAGAACCCAGATCCGTGATGACCCGATTGGGCATACCGAAACGATGCATGATGTCTTGGATGAACTCGACCGCTTTGGCAGCGCTGTATTTTATGAGTGGTTTGTACTCGATCCACTTGGTGAATTTATCAATGGCCACAAAGATGTACTCGAACCCGCCCTTGGCTTTCTTGAGAGGTCCTACCTGATCCAGCCCCCAGTTGGAGAACGGCCAAGCAGGTGTCAGTCTGGGCAGATTTTTACCGAAAACCGATAACCGAACCGAACCGGGCTGAACTGAACTGAAATGTCAGTTTGTTCGGTTTTTTGGTTTCGGTTCTTGTATCGGAGAAGTTCGGTGTTCGGCTACGGTTACGGTTTTCTTCTCAGACTGAACCGAAGAACCGATAAGCCGAACACGTCTAGCAATCCCCGAACTACACCACCTCCGTCTGGTCGTGCCCCAATCAAAGTCCACACATGGAGAGCAGCCTACCAGGCACAATAACCTGTAGTCCCCGGCTCCCCCACACTCTCTCCGCTCCCACTCCCCTGACTCCCACCGTCTCACACAACAGACACACTTTAAACCCTAAATCCTAAATTCCCAACCCACCACTACAAGAAATCTGTCAATCCATGACGAATTCTTCGTGACGGTTTTAGAGAACGCCACCGAGAGTACACAGGCATTGATAATATATAGGATCCAAAGTTGTGGATATCCAGTCTAAGGCCCAATACTCACTCGCATATATAAGGAGCAGCAAAACCTAACCCACCCCGTCTACCTCCCTCCACTACACCAAACCATCAGCCGCCGCCTCCCTCACCCCACCTGACCATCGTTGTCGCGGCTGCCTGGCGCAATACACCACACTTGATCCCGGCCAGTGCGCTCCACTCCCACCGCATTAGAGCAGGTCGAGGCTGGGGCGTGGTGCATGGAGGAGGCAGGCGGTAGCACCCCACCCTAGCCAAGTGCTTGCCGTCCCACCGTCGCCCCCTCAGTCTTCCAGTCAGCTAGGGCCAGATCCGGCCAGAGCGCTGCGATTCTCACCGACAAGTGCAGAGATTCAGGTTGTGGAGCATCTATTCCGGCCGGGGGCACGGTAGATCTGGCGGCGGCGCAACCCTGCTAATGCTCGTCCATGCGATGCGGCTAGAGTCGTGGCGCCGCCGACCTTCCTCTTGACGTCGATGCGTCTCTCAGCGGTGAGGCAGGCTGCTGCTCATTCCAAAGTCGGCTGATGCCCCTTGCCCAGCAACCACAAAGTGCGCTGCTTGCCTTTGCCCGCCTACCCTGGTCCATCTCACGCTAGCTGCTCCTTTCTGTTGGTTCCTCTGCAGGGCTATACGCTGATGTGCTTGGGCTCGAGGATTTCTTACACGCGTTGCCTATCTCTGCACCCAGGTTACTTGTGGTGATGCCCTGCTTCAGGTTACTTTGCTTTAGATTCGATAATATTAAAAACATGCTTTGTTCTGATGCAGAGCCAGACTGACAGAGTGGCGCTACACTGGGTGACGGCAAGCACAGGCACATCAGGATGTATGTTGTAAAAAGGTACATAAAACATGTGTAGTCCCTACATTCAGTTGCTATTTGCTATCCAATTTATTGAATACTTGAATTATATTGTGTTGTTGGAAAAAGTGGGTGCAAAACGTTAGATTGCTCATCAGCCAATTGCATAATTTCTGACTGCATTAGATAAACATGATGGAAATAATTCTTGGTCGCAGCCAATATTTCTCATATTGGATAAATTTCATTTTTGTTGCATCTCACCAATCTTGTGGAAATTTAAATATTTGTGATACAGAATCATTGTACGCATGTGTGTACAATAGTTTATAAATAAAAAGTAAATCTGCTACTAGTAGTACCTATATATTTTACTAATGATTTAAATATTTAACTGAGCCATAGCTCAAGCACTAGTTATGTAGTTTTGATCAGTTTTGATGTTCTGAAGCATTGCACACATATCTGTGATTCTGCATGTCGCACTATCCTGCATGTTTACTTGTTTTTCAGTACATCAGCTAGTTTGTTCCTTATGCACGTGTCCTTATGTGTTCTTGTGCTATTATAATAAGACTTAGAGCAAGTGGACCTAGTATCTAAAGAAATTTGTTTAGTCGGATAACAATCCGTTTTCTTGCTATTGCCAAGAGAATTGACAATTCTACTTATTCATGCTCATATGTGCAGTGGAGGAAGCAAGCATGGCTTGAGCAGCAGCATGGACAAGGAGACCCTGTCAAAAAATTGAGAATGTGTCAGTTCCCTTTCTATTTGATTGTTGTTTTCTATTCGATCAATGTGAACCTGCATACTTAATCCTCTGTTCTGCCCCTTTTCAGTACTTCATTATATTTGCCTGAAACCTTAACTATTGTTTCTGATTTAGAATCATTGTATGAATGTGCCTGTAATTATAAATCTGCTACTACTACTACACAACTAGTAAACTATAAGTCTGTAAGCATTCTTTGCTTACAGTCTTGATTCGGTTAATTTACAAATGTGCCTGTAATAATTTATAAATCAGCTACTGTTACACAGCAAGTGATTGTGATTCAGAATCTTTACCGTTTGTTTGTACAAATGTGCATGTAATAATTTACATGTGGCAGCACTAGAAACCATTTAACTAGCTGATTACTAGGTAATCATGTTCTTTACTAAAAAAACTGGAGTGCTCTAATACAATTTCCTGATCATTAGTACATCTGAAACAGCAGCCTTAAAGCTTTTAATCGCATCTAGTGAACCTGTCCAAACTGCTGTACTGAATAAGACACTGTTAGCCAATTATAAACCTTGAACTGCCCTTCTTTGTTCACTTTACACAAGTCAGGTTTGCCTTGAACTGCCCTTCTTTGTTCGCTTTACACAAGTCAGGTTTGCCTTGAACTGGCCTTCTTTGTTCAAAATATTTCTTCATTGTAGTAGCTTTGCATTAGTACTCAATTATTGTAGTCCATATTAAGTTTCAAGAGTGTTTTTTTCTTTATTGGGCAGATCAGCTCTCATTATTGTAGTCCATATTCAGTTTGAATTAGTATCAAATTAGAACTGAAGCATGTAGACTTCTATTCCTGTACATTAGGCTAACAAGAAATCAAGACAACTATTTCCTGATTTGATTGAACTAATAGCTTGCTAGATTTTTAAAAAGCCAATGTCTTTCTCTAGCAAACCCGCACACTTTGTGATTGTATAGTATCATACCAGAAACAATTTATTGGCCAGAATTGTTTTTTCTGATTGTTACAATCTTACAGATTATTGCCCATTTCTTGCCACAGGTTGATTATTGTATCCAGATCAGTGCATTATCATCCGAGCAATGCTTCAGTCCTCTGCTCATGTGATGATAGTGGCAACCAACATAGAGAATGGAGGATACGACCAGGAGAGCAACCAACATAGCAGCAGCCATCTAGTACACACTATTGTCTTTAACATGCAGGCTATTGTCTAGCTAAAACTTGCATGCATTCTGCCGCTGCAACTGCATTCATTTTTTTGGAACCTGTATTTTGTTGTTGGCTTTATGTGATCTGATGTTGGATACAAACCTGGGATTTTTTAGTTGATATGCTATTGGATAAAAACTGATTTATTATGTGTGAAAATGAGTTGTATGTATGAAAGTGGGCATGAGTTGTATGTATGAAAGTGGGCTGTCTATATGGGCTGTACGTGTATGTTGTATGTGTTGTAATAATGGGCTGAATGGTGCAATAGTAGGCTGAAAAACGGGTTGAATGCTGTCATAATGGGCTAAAAAATAAGCTGAAAACAGATTGAAATGGGCTAAATGCTGTAATAATGGGCTGAAAATAAAATGACCATGTCATCATCCACGTAAGCATCCATGATGATGTGGCAATTCATCCGTGACGGTAATTTTTCATCACAGAAAATGGGCTTGGGTTGGGCTAACTAGGCCTTGGGCTCTATCGTGACGGTTTAAGATCGTCACTGATTCTGCTTATCTATGACGATTTTGAAAAAACCGTCACGGAGGTCAATCCATGACGCTCAATCCGTGACGATATCTGAAACCATCACAGATGCTGCATAGTGACGATTTTTTGGTGATTCGTGACAAAAAATTTTCGTCATGGATTAACATAATTCTTGTAGTGCACCACTCCACCAGGCGCAAGCGGCGGTGGCGGCGCAACGCAGCTGAAGCCTCGCGCGCGCAAGGGAGCGCCCGAGGGTGGCCAGCGCGGCGACGCGAGCAAGGGAGCGGCCCGCGGGCAGCCGCCAGCGCAGCAGCAGGAGCAATGGCGCGGCTCGTGTGGCGGCGCGACTGCGCGAGCTAGGAGCGGGCGGCACAGTGGCGCCGACGTGACTGGGAGGCTAGGAGCGTGGGGCGGCGTGAGCAGGTAGCTACGAGCGCAGGGAGGCGGTCCGCGTGGCTGTGCAAGCAGAGACGAGGTGACTAGCCAACGGCGGACGGCAAGCAGCCAACCCCCCTCTCCCTCTTCTGTGCTATTTCGGTCGATTCGGTTAAAACCAAGAAAACAAATTAAAAAACCGCAACCAAACTTGTCGGTTTTCACTTTTGTAAGAAACCGATCGAGTGCTACTTGTCAAAAACCAAAGTTTTTAGGAACCGAATAAACCAAACCGAAGTGTCGGTTTAAACTGAATGCCCAGTCTGGAGCAGGTGGGATATATATAAGATTGTGTGCAAGGACATGAGTCTGTCTTGCAAACATTTGGCAACCTTTGCCCTTTCTGACGAGTTCCTCTACGTCCTTCAAAGCAGTCGGCCAGTAGAATCAAGAGCGGAAAGCTTTACCGACTGGAGTCCTTGAGGCCACGTGATTGCTGTAGCAGCCCGAGTGCATTTCGTCTAAGATCTCCTTGTCTTTTTCTGATGAGACACACTTTAGTAGTACTCCTGATGATGTAGCTCTTATGTAGAGGTTGTCTCCCACAAGGACATAGTTCTTGCTTCTTCTAACTATCCTGATGGCTTCTTCTTTGTTTGTTGGTACCTTGTTTTCTCTGATGTAATCGATGAAGTCTTGAGTCCATGACTGGGTGATTACCAAAATCTGAGTAGTTGGTGCTAGAATTTTAGGGGTTATCTCACCGAGTTGTTTGATAAAGGGTGTTAATAACTCCTCCACAAACACACCGGGTGGGACCTTCGCCCTGTCTGATCCTAGCTTAGTGAAGATGTTTGCCACGATGTTTGAATCACGTAAGACATGTAGAATTTCTAGTCCTTGAAAATTTTTCTCCAGTTTGCGTACTTCAGCACAATAAGCATCCATGTTATCTTTGGTACAATCTCAATCCTTATTGACTTGATTGACAACTACTGCCGAATCACCGTAGATGAGAAGTCACTTGATTCCAAGGGAGATAGCTACCCGGAACCCATGGATGAGTGCTTCGTATTCTGCTTCATTGTTCGTGGCTTGCCATAATATCTGAAGGACATATTTGAGTTGCTTTTCGTCTGGAGAGATGAAGAGAATGCCTGCACCCGCTCCGCCTAGTTTGAGTGATCCATCAAAGTACATCTTTCAATGGTCGAGGATGGTATCTGGCGTAGGTTGTTGGATTTCTGTCCATTCGAAAATAAAATCAGCAAGGGCTTGAGATTTGATCGCTTTTCGTGGGGTGAAATCAACGTTGAGAGCACTAAGTTCAACTGCGCACTTAAATATGCGCCCTGTTGTGTCTTTATTATGTAGGATGTCTCCGAGTGGAAAATCTATTACCACAGTAATCTTGTAGCTTTTAAAATAGTGGCGAAGCTTGCGGGAGGTGATCAGGAGGGCGTAGAGTAGTTTTTGCACATGTAGGTACCAGATTTTAGAATCTGATAGTACCTCACTGATGTAGTAAACTGGCCACTGTACTTTGTACATGCGTCCTTCTTCTTCTTTCTCCACGACGATCGTTGCACTGACTATCATAGAAGTTGCCACAATGTATAACATCATGTCTTCGTGCTTCTTTAGAGGTGTGAGAACGGGCAAGGAGGTGAGGTACGCCTTAAGGCTTTCAAAAGCCTCCTTGGCTTCCTCTGTCCACTCGTACTTGCCCGTCTTCTTTAGTAACTTGAAGAAATGTAGCACTTTTTCACCGAGTCGTGATATGAAAAGATTGAGGGCTGCCATGCAACCTGTCAGTTTTTGCACATCTTTGACACATCATGGAGGGCCCATCTCTGTTATAGCTTGAATTTGCTTGGCGCTGGCCTCGATTCCATGATGACTGACCAAGAATCTAAGTAGTTGTCCTGATGGTACTCCGAATACACACTTGTTTGGGTTCAATTTCCACTTCCACTTCTTCAGATTCTCGAAAGTTTGTTTCAAGTCTTTAATTAGTGTGTCTGGGTTCTTTATCTTTACTACTACGTCGTCCATATATGCTTCTGTGTTCTCGCTAATCTGCTCACCAAGGCATGTCTGGATAGCTCTCTGGTAAGTAGCACCAGCGTTCTTGAGTCCAAACGATATGGTTTTGTAGCAGTAAGCGCCGATCGGAGTGACGAAAGATGTCTTGCTCTGGTCTTCTTCCTTTAATGCGATCTGATGATATCCTGAATAGTAATCAAGAAAAGATAATAGGGCAGATCCTTCTGTTAAATCAACTATCTGATCAATGTGTGGTAGTCCAAACGGGTCTTTTGGGCAATGTTTGTTGAGATCTGTGTAGTCGACGCACATGCGTCACTCGGCCGTGTTCTTTTTCTATACTAAAACTGGGTTGGCCAGCTAATCTAGATGAATGATTTCTCTTATAAACCCTGCTGCCATCAACTTTGTAATCTTCTTTTTAATTGTCGTCTTTTTGTCGGGTGAGAATCGTCATAGCCGTTGCTTCACAGGCTTAGAGCCTTCATTAACATCAATTCTACGCTCAGCCAACTCTCTTGGGACACCTAGCATGTTGGCAGGCTTTCAAGCGAAGATATCTTTGTTGTCCCGAAGAAAGTTGCTGAGCGCGAGTTCTTATTTTGCCGAGAGGTGGGCACCGATGGTCGCTGTTTTGGAGGGATCACCAGTACCCAGGTCAATTTGCTTCACGTCGGTTTCTTTTGGAGGAGCGAGAATGCTAGGCTCCTTGGCTGAGATCTCTAGTTCTTCCGGATTGATTTTAGCTGCTATGGTCGCTATCTCTTTTCTTGTGCTGGCTGCTTGTGCCTTAGCTGTGATTTGGACTGCTTGTACGTCGCAGTCGAACGCACGCTTTAGGTCACCTCTGAGGGAGAGGACCCCATTGGGCCCTGGCATTTTGAGTAGGAGGTATGGGTAGTATGGTATCGCCATGAACTTGGCTAATGTTGCTCTTCCAAGGATAGCATGATATGAAGATTCAAAGTCTGCAACCTCAAATTTGATGAACTCTGTACAATAGTTTGAAGGAGTCCCTAAAGTAACCGGTAGAGTGATATGTCCAAGTGGCATGGCTGCCTTGCCAGGTACTATCCCGTAGAAAGGAACGCTTGTTGGAGTAATCATCTCTGTGAATTCTAGTCCCATCTTCCTTAGTGTTTCTAAAAATATTATGTTGAGTCTGGCTCCCCCATCGATTAGCACCTTTGTGACGGTCATACCAACGATTATTGGATCTAAAACCAGTGGGTAGTGGCCAGCGTTTCCCATGCTAGTTCATTGGTCCTCTCTTGAAAACTAGATTGGATACTGTGACCAATTGAGGTACCTGGAAGTAGTCGGTTCTACCGCTATGATGGTTCGTAGAGCTAGCATGTCCTGGTGTTTGCTCCTAGAACCTGGAATTCTAGCAAAGATGACTGCTACTATTCCCTTTGATTGCTAAAATCTATTGTCTTCAATGTTATCCTCTCTTTTTTTCTGGTCGTATTCTTTCTTGTCCCTCTTATTCCTTTTCTTGTGTATCAATCAAGGAAGATATGGCAGTCTTCCGTTATGTGATTTCCCTAAGGGTGCCAGATACAATGCATATTTTCAATGTCTTCGAACTTTCTGAATTTGGAAAATTTCTTTGATTTGTCAGCCACCGCTACGGTGTTGTCAGGTCCACGCTTTCTGTCTTGATGCCCATTGTTTCGATGATTTTGCCTATCCGGGTTGTCTCGGTTGTTTCTATTTAACCTTTCTCATGTTTTCTCCTCTGTAGTGATCATCTTCTCTACTGTGCGTCTGAATTCTTCATTGTTTCTCGGGTTCTCTTTGCAGAAGTCCTAAAATTGCCACTTGGCCATGATCCCGTGGGAGAAAGCTTTGATTACTTCTCATTCAGTGATGTCATGTACTTGAGCACGTAGTTCACCAAATCAACGATAATAATCTATGAGGCTTTCGCCTCCTTTCTGCTTGAGCCCTTTTAGCTCTGCATGTGTGATAGGATGCGTGATGATACCCGCAAAGTTTTCACAAAAGGTTCTTTGCAAATCTTCCCACACCCTGATGGATCCTGGGATCAATTTGTCAAACCATTAGAGAGGCATAGTCTCTAATGCCATAGGGAAGAAGAGTGCTTTGATGTCATCATCTCTGCCAGCTAGTTCGATTGATTGAGAGTAGATTCTGAGCCACTGCTTAGGCTCAGTCTTGCCATCATATTTAGAGTGGTTGGACGGCTTGAACTTGTGAGGTAGTCATACCGAAAGTAGTCGGTTTGCAAAATAAGGAAACCTATCGGGTACTTCAGTCCTCTTGAGTTCAGATTCAGCCCCTCCTTCTTGCCAACTATTGGCCTAGTGGGAGTAGTTTTGTGGGGCCATGTGAGGAGGTTGCCTGCTCCTGCTTTCCCTAGGTTGTTCAATCCGGGGAAGCCTGCTCCTGCTTTCCCTGGGTTGTTCGACCCGGTTGCTTCTGTTTTGGTCCTCCCGACTTTCTTTGTTGTTGCTTTCGCTTGGACCTAATCTTTCAAAAGCGGACCTCCGTTGACTTTGATTATCTACTCTGTGAGAGGTTGACCTGACGGGTTGTCTTGAGTTGGCTCTCCCACCTTGTACCCAGAGAGCTGTTGACCGAAGGATTTCTCGCAGACGTTCTTGTTCTCCATTAGGGTGAGAAATAGCTTTGAGTTCTTTGGCTAATTCTCTGATCCTGTCGTATGGAGAGTTGTTTGTCTTTCCAGCTGCGTATCTTTCTTCTGCTTCCTGTTTCAACTTCTTTCTATCATATTCAGCCAGGTCAGACACGTATCTTGTCCAGGCTTCTTTGCGTTGCCTTGCGTGGCGTCTGCAACCTTCTTTCAACTTATTCTTCCTTTCTCTGGCATGCTTTTGGCTTTCAGTCTCGCCATCGTATTCTAGAGCGTTGGGTGATATATTGGATTCTGACTCATTTGAAGATCTGACATTAGGTGCTCTTGGTGGGATCAATGGTGGTCACTGAATCATGAATACTTCTCGGGAGTGAACTGTGCATGTGTTATTAGAGTTGCTGAGGATCTTGGTGGAAGCTTCAGTATCGCAGATTGTACTCGCCTCTTGGTATGGTAGGACAATTGTTGTGCCGATAGGAAGAGTGTCGTTATTCTCAAAATTAAGACCCGGCCAGTGGACGATATAATCTCGAGGTGTTATGGTCAACAGGAGGCCTTCTTGGGCTCCTCTGAATGGTACCCTTCGTACTGGTCCGGCTTCTTCTTGAAGTAGTGCTTGGTTGGACTTAGCCATGTTGTTGAGCCTAAACGGAAAGGGACCCGACTTCATGGAAGAACCCTAAAGAAAACGTGAGTTGATCTCTTGATGGATCAATGCCGTGTTTCGGAGTCCCATCGGAAAAGAACCCGGTTTGTCATGAAAAGAACCCGAATTGGAATCCAAGATGGATTCCGACCCAGAGTCTGAGTTGAATTCGACCATCAGCGAAGCCTGAGTCGATTCAGACATCGCAAGACGTGAGAGCGTTCCAGTGAGTTCTTCTGTCGATCTCACCGAAAGAACGAAGTCTTCCTGGTTTTCTTGATCCTCGAGGAGACGTCCTTGGAGCTTGCCTTTGTCGTCCATCTCGCAGATCCATGATCCGAAGATGAAGGTTGATCCCGTTGAGAAGATCATGTTGTCGAGGTCCGTCGAGCTCTTGGATGCAAATCTGCCGAAACCCCCTACCTGGCGCGCCAGCTGTCGATGTTTTACCACCGATAGCCTGTCACAGGGGTACCCGGGATAGTTGTTCGGGTTTCGGCGGGTGTGAAACTCAACGGTGAACACAAGAGACAATCAATTTATACTAGTTCGGGCCCTCGACCGTAATCGAGTAATAGTCTTTACGTCCAGTCAGCGTTAGCCTTTTGCGTTAGATTGATTCGTATATTGTGTTATTCTGTTACAAGGGTGCCTACAGCCTCTCTTTATATCGGTAGAGAAGGCCGTAGTGTGGTTACAATCCTAGTCGGATCCAAAGAAAGTGTCCCGATTTAATTACAAAAGGTACTTTCCATAGGTGTCCAGCTAGTCTGGCCTATTCTACTCGGAATCGGCTTCGCTTCTCTTCATGCCTCTTCTCGTCCGGCTTGCGGGCCGGGCCAGGGCCCTCTGCCAATAATCACGCCGATACGGAGCCCTGTGGCTCCTGCATCGACAACGGGGTTTTCATTTCTCGCCATAGTTAGAGAGGGTGAGCATGGAGAGAAAGAAAGTTTTTGAGATTTTGTTTGGCAGATCTCCCTGAGAAGCTTTTACGCTAAATTCAAGAGAAGCTTTGCCAAACAGTTTCTTTTTGCTAAGAAGTAATTCTATGCTGATTCCTGAAATCATGTTTTTGAATGAACTAGGAGACTGGGAGTTGGGAACAATAACTTCTCTTGATTTAGAATCACTTTCAGAGGATCACTTCACAAAGAAAATCACAAGCAGGAGGAGCTATACCAAAAACATGTTGAGGATTCCAAAACATGGAAGAGTAAATGAGAGGCACTAGGCTTGTTGAAAATGTTATGTTTCAGCTCGTGCTAATTATTTTGAGTTTGAGCGTGCATAGAATTCATTGTTGTCAAAACCATGTTCATTCATACCGTATGTTCTAAACAATGTAGTGAATTTTTGCAAAGGTTTTAAATCCTGTATAATTCTTATGGATTTGCATTATTTACCACATGTACATGCGAGGCAGTGGACCTGGTGGTCTGCTGGAGGCTAAAAATGGAGCCCTTGTACATACATATTGGGCTGTTCCTTCAAGACAGATGGCCCGTCCTCATTCATTAGAACGGCCTGATCAGCTGGTTTGGCCATTTTAAGGGCCCATGCGCCGGTCATCGCAGCCCAAACAAGTCAGTGCACTCCTTACGAAATGCAGAGAGGTCACTGTACATGCGAGCATCGCAATCATAGACAGCTCTCAAATAAGAAGAATAAATTTTCCTAAAAAAATAAGAAAAATAAATTAACACACAATACTGTGAACGTTGGCATAATATTAAACAACAAAGTTCAATAGACAATAGTCGATCTTGCTTGTATAATTGGACATATGCAAAACCCTCAAATATACATGGATAAAGCAGCTGACAACAACTTGTGATAATAGATTATACTACTATATAACATGCTCGAACATGATGAAAGCTTGTGCTTGGTATGGTCCTCAGTCGGATCGTTCCCTATGAATCTCATCCAGTATCACAACAAGAGCTGCGATGAAGACGTAGTCAACATGTGGGAACACGGTAACACCGAAGGTGTCCTTTCCAAGCAGTACATTCGAGACAGTAAACTGACGGTTCATCTGCAGCAGCACCAAATGAATGGCAAACACATCAACTGAATATTTCGTCCAAGATTTGACCAGAAACAAATGCTCCTTGTTTTTGTACTCACCTGAGCAATCATGTTGTTGGAGTCGCCAAGGTAGAAGGCGCACGACCTGTCGAAGTAGCTGCCCTTGATCTTGAAATCGCACACCTGCTGCGCGGTGTTGGAAGCCAGGAAGATATCCATCTCTGTCTTCAGTTGGATGATCGAAGATTTCTTCGCAGTGAAGAGCAAGTCGCTCGCGTTAGAGCTATCCCCTCTGAAGACCTCCCACCTGTGGTGCATGCTAAATACCTGGTAAGAATATAATGTGCCACTGTCAGGCGATGCTGTACTTCTTGCTATGTATGATCATTCTACTAGAGTATGTTGACAGAGGGCTTGTTAGTTTTGTTGCAACGGCAGGAGGATTTGGTCTGCAAGATGCATGGAAATTGGATTTGTTGGTTACAGAGCCAGGTCTAATAAATCCATTAGCAAGACCGGCTTGTTGTAGCCTTGTAGGACAGGATAAGAGAAACAGTTAAAACAGGTAGCTGTTACAAATTTTTTTTTTTCGAAAGTGTGCATTGGCACATGTTGCACTAAGTGGAAGAAGGAAGTTTTACAAACCTCCGAGGAGAGTCGCGGCGAGAGGCCGAACACACCTTGGAGGGACACTAGACATAAATCACCAACAAGTGGTGGGAAAGCGAGGTTACATAAATCACCAACAGTTAAAACGGGTAGCTGTTACAATGAAGTTCAGAAAGATCTTTTTAACCTTCTCACAAGACCTTGTTCCATATTTTTGAGTTGTTTGACTTTGAGCTTTGGGCCTTACCAAATTTCGATGTGATGTTAGCATTTAACATATTATGCTCAGTCTGAATTCTGAAGGATATAATAAATAACTGAAGTCCCAAAGAAGAAAGAACGTCCTAAAGCAAATCCAAAGGCTGAAGTCCATTTCATGAAATTTCTTTTTAACAAAGTTGTGATAGAGATTGCGCAGGGAGCTAATAAATCATTGCTATCATATCGTCAACCCCCCAATCTAACTTAAGTCAGGTAACATCAATTTCCAACGACGCAGATACGCTCCAAGCAATGAAGTTGACTGCAAGATTATAGTAAAGCTTATTCCACTTTAGAGTTTAGACGGTTCCTCATCCGGAATTTCGATACCTCCTCTGAAACTGAGAAAAACTCACAAGCATGTCTTTTTTGCTATACTCTGCAAATTGATCCGGCTCCTATGTTTGATGTTTCGCCTCCAAATCGACTCCCAAGCAAAAGTTAACAACTTTGACAAATGGAAAAAAAAAACAGAGAGTTCATGAATACCGATGTTTGGTTTTTGTAATTAACACGGTTTCTTGGATCTTTCATTCACTATACTAGAAGTCAACGACGGTCTTTGTGAACTCAGATCAAGCCACAAATCGAAATTTAAAACCAAGAAAAAATGAATTACCGATCCAATCCGTGAAGCTTACCTTCTCCTGCATGGAGAGGATGGGCTGGCCGGCGGCGTCGAGGAGGACGCGGCGGTGGCGGACGCTGAAGATGGCGCCCTTGACCCGCAGCACGACGGCGCCGTTGGCGTCGGTGACGGTGAAGTCGCCGTCGGAGAGGCTGATGGCCTTCTTGGTCACCGTCAGAGGCACCACGTACGGCGCGCAGAACTGCGGGGACACCACCGCCACAGGGGCCGGAGCCGCCGCCGCCGCCGCCGGCGCAGGGCCTCCGTAGTAGGGCGCCGCCATCATATACCGCAGATCGATCGCCGCCGCCTTGTTCTTGGTTCTTGCTCGGTGGATTCGATCGGCGGCCGGCGCGTGTTCTTGGTTCTTGCTGCTCTTTGAGCTTCCGCGTGCCGTTAATTGTTTGTGCTGACTTGACTCGTTGTCGTTGGAGTTGAGAATGTTTATCGCCTACGTCGCCGACAAAAGGTGGTGGATCTAGTAAAGGAAGCGCGGGCCCTCGCTAATGACGTGTGGGCCCTGCCAAGAGAATTCAGCAGCTGAGCAGTGGGTTAGACGCGTACGCTGGCTAACTTGTGGGCTATTCATGGGCCCCAGAAAATTTCATCTTTTTTCGATGGTTGATATAGAGGCTCTCTGTCAGATTACCTATCCTCACGAGTCATGTCGTAAAGGGACCGTCTATTTAATACTCCTTCCGTTTCAAATTACAAGTCACTTTGACTTTTCTGATTCATTTATTTTGTTATGTATTTAGACATAATATTATATTTAGGGCCTTGTTTAGTTCATTGGTGAAAAATTTTTAGATGTCACATCACTTTGACTTTTCTGATTCATTTATTTTGCCATGTATCTGGACATAATATTATATTCAGTGCATTGTTTAGTTCGTGGGTGAAAAGTTTTTAGGTGTCACATCGGATATTTCACAATGTCAGAAGGGATGTTCGCATATACTAATAAAAACTAATTATATAATTCGCCTAGAAACCGCGAGATGAATTTATTAAGCCTAATTAATCCATCATTAGCACATGTGTGTTATTTATGGCTAATCATGGACTAATTAGGCTTAAAAAATTTGTCTCGCAAAATACATGCAAACTGTGCAATTAGTTATTTTTTATCTATATTTAATATTTCATGCATATGTCCAAACATTCAATGGGACGAGGTGAAAAGTTTTTGGGTGGGAACTAAACAAGACCTAGATTCATAGCAAAATGAATGTACTAAAAAAATCAAAACGACTTATAATTTAGAACAGAGGGAGTAGTATTTTTTTTCTTCCTCATGTCCACAGATTACATAACAACGATATCTTTAAAATGGATAAGGGAGTAGAGCGGATCTCTTACATTTGACGGTAGCTTCTCAGCCTGCGAGTAACTTTGAGAGTTGGTAGTAGGCTGAAAAAATCAGCCTCAAGGGGTCCTGTCTCAAGGCTTTGTGCGCACTACCCACAGGTGCGCCCCCGCCGAAGATACGAATAAAACCAACACATGGAAAGCTTTAAGCCCCTCTATGATTCAATTAAAACCGAGGCTCAGGGATACTGACGAATAACTGAGTAAGAGGTACCTTAATCAGAGGAATAACTATACATACATCAGGCCACTAAAAAGATCGCGAGGAACAAGGTCCCGCAAAACGGGCAGGCACCGAGCCCTAGGGTGCGGCCCCAAGGCACCACGAAGTTCCCCAAAGTGACTCGGTGGCGCGGACTCGGCCACATCCAGGTCACGCAAACCACTGTAGGGCCAAGATGGCCGACTAGAGGGGGAGTGTGCTTCTAAATCTTAAGTGTTGCACTAGTCGATAAAACAGTGGAATTAAACTAATCGTCTAGCCATGACTTCACCTCTCTAGAGTCACAAGCACCGTTAAAGGATCAAACACAAGATATCTACTAAGGTGCTGAGCTAGTGGGATCTATCTGTATGTTTGGTTTTGGTAATTAAGTGACAACTAGTGGACTAATGCTTTCAAGGAGTTTTGATTAAGCTAGGGTCCACTTGGAGTGATGAGTAAGGCAAGAAGATGGTGAACATCGAGATCTAGTCAAATAAAGCTAAGACTCACACTTGGAGAAGAAGAGGGAGACGCAAACAAGCCCAAAGGAAAAGGTATATGCAAGGTGTTTTTATTTCCGGCGGAGATGCAATAGAGCACATGGTCAGGGTAGGATATAGTTATACTAATAAGATGGGAACTCTAAAGCGAAGATGGTTATCTAGTGTCACTAGATTTGAATTAACTTTGCATATGCATTTGGACCCAGTGACGTGGTGAGTTGCAAGTGAAAACGCTTTCAAAAATAATTTTGAAAAGCTTACTCAGTGCCTAAGGTGAAGGTGTTCATGTTGGAACACATTGCATCGGAGTTAGTAAATTTGAAATGGCTTGTGATAAATGGGACTTAGTGCGGTTTCACTACGTACACTCATCGGATTTATCCAGTGCCCCTGCTGGGGATGTCACTAGAGAAAGAGGTGCACTAATAGGGTTTTAGTGTGGCTAGGGTATGCCACCAGAAATGTTCAGTGGTATGCTGACAAGCACCGGAAGAAGTGGTCCAGGAGTGCTATGTGCGGTCCTTTTCAATGTGGGCATCAGAATTCTGGTGGAGGCCACCAAACTTATCCGTTGACCCCTGCATCTCTCAGGTTGCGATAACAAAAAGTTATAGACCCACTGGATTTCTCCGGTGGTGGTCACCGGAGTGGCACCGGAGCATGCAACTTACTAGCCGTTGAAGCTCAAAGGCTAGTTTTTATTGGTCTGGCCTCGGGGTGGCCAACAAAAATCTCTGGTGGCGTTGCACCATAGGGAGCACTGGATAAAGCAACAGGGACTGTTTAATCCAGATTTATTTCTGGCCATTGGTTTTTGATTAATCCTTTATCCGATGTGGCTTGTCCGGTGCTCACCGGACTTGTTGTGTACGTAGATAGCCCACCAGCTCAGCCCAACGGTTAGTTTTGAGTAGAGGCTTATAAATAGGGGGTGTCTCGACCCTTAAAGGATCTCTTGGCATTCTAACTGATACACAACTCCTTTGAGATCTCAAGAACACCTCCCACTCACTCTCTTGCTTAGAGATTGATCAAATTGAGATTGGGTAGAGATTGATCAAAAGTGAGATAGGTGATGTCGTGGTGGCTTTGGCGGTTGCATGTAGATGTCAAGGGCTCACATCTCAAATGCTTGGAACCTAGTTGAATGCCCTGTCGAACCTTAGCTCCGGGCTAGCGGCAGTGTCACAGCTTGCGCCATCCACCTTATTGTAGGCGTCATCAAAGATTTCATTCAGTCATCTGCTTGCTAGCATTGGTCTTGGGCTGAAAGTCCTTCCCTTGCTTGTTGTTTCATCTAACAATGGTGGCGTCCATGGATGTCACTCCCCTTCTTGAATGCATCATTGGTGTGCACCTGTCATCGTGCCTCCACTCAATATGTTGCTCCTCTCACTGGTTTTGCTTCTTGTCATGCCTATGTTGTGCCTCGTGTTCTTCGTAGCAATCTGCCCTACTGAAGTGCTTGGCTTAGCTGCCATCATTTAGCTGCTCTCATGGCAGATGCTTTGTCACCTTCTTCCAAGGTGGATGCTTGGCTGCTGTTGGTTTCTTTGGTGGATGCTTCGCCGTCGATGTCGCTCTGCTCCCATCTCTGGCAGATATTTTGGTGCCGACTGTACATTGGTCTCTCACCTTATAGATGCTTTGCTACCAAGGTCGCTTTGGTCTTCCCAGACCGATGCTTTGTCGCCGTTGTTGCTGGTTGTTCTCGTCTCGCTTTCTCTAGGTGGATGTCTTGCCACCGCGGCTATGCCCCTTTGTAGGCAACCTTTGTGTTGATTCGTATACATCTTTTTCTCACAGGTTTAGGTTGGTAGGGTTTTGGGGTTGTGGGTCCTTCCCCGTCATTGCTCTTCCTTTTTTTTGTTATTGGTTTACTACAGGTGACTTACCTCTGGCTTGGTGGTTTATAGTATGTGTCGCGAGGGCTCTCTTGTACCTATGCTGTATAACTTTCTTACTCTTAATGGAACACGTGCTATGACACCTTCGTGGAAAAAAAAAACTTATAACAAAATATAGTTAATTTACAGAAGGTGCATTATCTCGGTAGCTTAATTGCTCATGCAACAACAATCAATCACATAATAATAACTACATTGGTGGCGAAAGAATGGATATTGTGGTCGTTGAACTCGATCAGCTCGGGATTGGAGTGGTTGTCAGTCAAATCGTTCGCTATGAATCTCATCCAGAATCACAACAAGAGCTGCAATGAACACGTAGTCAACATGCGGGAACACGGTAACAACAAAGGTACAGTGTCCTCTTTTTTTTATGACTGGGAAGGTACGGCGTCCTTTCCCAGCAGTATGTTCGTGGCTGTGAACTTGCAGTTTATCTGCAGCACCAAATAAAATTAAATATTCGTAGAGCTCCAAATATGCTTATTTATTAGAAAACCATCCAAACGAGATTTTGCAGTCACTTGAGCAACCATGGCCCAAATCTTACCGGGCGCGTGTGCCCATAAGGTTAGTGGAGCATGTGTCGCCGATGCTAGGGAAGAAGAAGGGGGCGGGGATGGGGCAGCAGGCGAGCAGTGGGCGGAATGGCCGGCGGTGAGGTCGCCGCGCCCAGGGTGGTGGACACAATCTCATTATTATTATATGTTAAATGCATAATTATAACACAATCTCATTATTTATTAATATTCCTACTTTTGTCGTTTACTCAATCTTATTATTTTATATGTTGAATGGCCAATTAAAACACTGTAATTCACTACACGCATGTGCACACAAAAATTAAATAATCATTTTTTACCTATGAATATTAAATTGATTTGTACCAATATTAATTTTTGATATGTTTATTTTCAATAACATTTCATATGCACATGTATGTTATGTTACTTTTATTATAATGTTTATTTTAACAAGGGACCTCTGTCTATAATTTCATTCCAGGCCCTTAAATCCTCAAGACCGGCCCTGACAGCACTCCCCTCCTCGGCCCTCCACGCTTGACATTTCGAGGCCAGCCTGTTGTTAGCCACAACAGACAGCACATACGTGAGAAGCACTGCCATGGAAGCTCCTCCCCACCACCCCCAATTCCATCTCCCCCAAAATCAGCAAATTAAAACCATGCGTCCAACTGCGGTGGGCTGTGCACGGGGAAAGGGGTTGAGTGCATCTCCATGGAAGTAGCGTTCCAAGCCAAGGGTGGAAACTGGAAAGGAGCAGGCCATCGACAATGCATGGCAATCTTTCGAAAAGACAATGCATGGTGTAACACTACTGTCTGTAGTTGTGTGGGTGATTTATTTTTTGTTGTGGAAGTACTTCCACGAAAGGGGATTTAGAAATCTGCACATGAGAAAAAGGTATTATATAAACACTGAAATTTCTCTATATGCCGCGGAGCAACTTCAGTTTGAAAGGCTTGTAGCATTGTAATATTTTTCATTTTTGTATTTGGTATATTTTTCTAATCTATGGGAATACCCAAGATCTCAGTCCTAGCTCCACCACTGGATTGTTCCCTATGAATCTCGTCCAGTATCACAACGAGAGCTGCGATGAACACGTAGTCGGAACACGGTAACTCCGAATGTGTCCTTTCCAAGCAGTACATTCGAGACAGTAAACTGACGGTTCATCTGCAAGCACCAAATTAAACGGCAAACACATCAACTAAATATTTAGTCCAAGATACATGATCAGAAACAAATGCTCCCTGTTTCTGTACTCACCTGAGCAATCATGTTGTTGGAGTCGCCAAGGTAGAAGGCGCACGACCTGTCGAAGTAGCTACCCTTGATCTTGAAATCGCACACCTGCTGCGCGGTGTTGGAAGCCAGGAAGATATCCATCTCTGTCTTCAGTTGGATGATCGAAGATTTCTTCGCAGTGAAGAGCAAGTCGCTCGCGTTAGAGCTATCCCCTCTGAAGACCTCCCACCTGTGGTGCATGCTAAATACCTGGTAAGAATATAATGTGCCACTGTCAGGCGATGCTGTACTTCTTGCTATGTATGATCATTCTACTAGAGTATGTCGACAGAGGGCTTGTTAGTTTTGTTGCAACGGCAGGAGGATTTGGTCTGCAAGATGCATGGAAATTGGGTGTGTTGGTAACAGATTAAGGTATAGTAAATCTGTTAACACAAGACCCGGTTTGTTGTATAGAAACAGTCAAAATCAGCTGCTGTTACAATGAAGTTCAGAATGATCTTTTTAACCTTCTCACAAGACCTTGTTCCATGTTTTGAGTTGTTTGACTTTCAGCTTTGTGCCTTGCGAAGTTTCGATGTGATGTTAACATTTAAGATATTATGCTCAGTATGAATTCTGAAGGATATAATAAATAACTCAAGTACCAAAGAAGAAAGAACGTCCTAAAGCAAATCCAAAGGCGGAAGTCCCATTCATGAAATTTCTTTTAACAGAGTTGTGTTAGAGATTGCGCAGCGCAGGGAACTAATAAATCATTGCTATCATATCGTCAACCCCCATCTAATCTAACTTAAGTCAGGTACCATCAATTTCCAACGACGCAGACACGCTGATCCAAGCAATGAAGTTGACTGCCAGATTATAGTAAAGATTATTCCACTTTGGACGGTTCCTCATCCGAAACTGAAACCTCACGGTAAATATTTGATACTTCCATACTGATCGATATATTTCTTTATCAGGATTTCTAGCGCAAGTCTTTTTTGGTCAACTCTGCAATTGATCCGGCTCCTATGTTTGATGTTCGCCTCCAAATAGACCCGCAAGCAACAGTTAACAACTTTGACCAAATGGAAAAAAAACAGAGAGTAGATCAATACTATTTCTAGTTTGTGTAATACGGTTTCTTGGATCTTTCATTCATTCACTGAGTCAACGACGGTCCTTGTGAATTCAGATCAAGCCACAACTCGACCAAAAGGCTTACGCACAGGCTTTGGTGCAGAAGACATGGCAACAATTGATGCAAGCGGTTATGGTGTTTTTCTTTCGGACACATGGTTGGCGATCTAGTCTTAGAATTGATTGTCAGAGTGTCAGGTTTCTTTCTCTTATTGGCAGAAGCCGGAAATGAATTCACTTTTCTTGTATCAACTCGAGATAATGACTGTAAATTAATAAAATCCTTCCTTTATAAAAAAAAATCAAGCCACAACTCGAAACTAAAAGAAAAAAAACAAATGAATGGCCGATCCGATGATCGATCCATGAAGCTTATTACCTTCTCCTGCATGGAGAGGATGGGCTGGCCAGCGGCGTCGAGGAGGACACGGCGGTGGCGGACGCTGAAGATGACGCCCTTGACCCGCAGCACGACGGCGCCGTTGGCGTCGGTGACGGTGAAGTCGCCGTCGGAGAGGCTGATGGCCTTCTTGGTCACCGTCAGGGGCACCACGTACGGCGCGCAGAACTGCGGGGACACCACCGCCACAGGGGCCGGCGTCGCCGCCGCCGCCGCCGGCGCAGGGCCTCCGTAGTAGGGCGCCGCCATCATATACCGAAGATCGATAGCCGCCTGGGTAGCGCTCGATTGCTCAGTGGATGGATTCGATCGGCGGCCGGCACGTGTTCTTGCTGCTCTTTGAGCTTCCGCGTGCCATTATTTGTGCTGGCTCTACTCGTTGGAGTTGGGAATGTTCATCTTGCCTATACGTCGCCGACAAAAAGGTGGTGGAGTTAACAAAGGGAGCGCGGGCCCTGGCTAATGACGTGTGAACCCTGCCTAGAGAATTCAGCAGCGGAGCAGTGGGCTAGACGCGTATGCTGGCTAACACGTCTCTGTCAGATTACCTATCCTCATGAGTCATGTCCTAAAGCGACCATCTATTTAATAGTATTGTTTTTTTTCTTCCTTGTGTCCTCAGATTACATAACAACGATATCTTTAAAATGGATTGGGGAGTACTAATCTCCTACATTTGAGGGTAGCTCCTGAGCCTACGAGAAACCTTTCACGAGAGTTGTGCCTTGTTTAGTTCCCCTCAAAATTCCAAGTTTTTTCATTCTCTCTCTCCATCACATCAATTTTTAGTCGCTTGCATAGAGTATTAAATGTAGGTAAAAAATAACTAATTACACAGTTTAGTTGAAAATCGCGAGATGAATCTTTTAAACCTAGTTGGTCCACGATTGGACAATATTTATCAAATAAGACGAAAGTGGTACTATTCATGGAGTTGAAAAAACTTTCAATCTAAACAAGGCATTGGTCGTAGGCTCAAAAAATCCGGCTCAAGGGTCCTGTCTCGAGGACATGTACCATTTCATCATTTTTGTTTTTTCCTAGAGGCATTGTGGGCTACTATCCACGGTCCGCACCCCATGAAAGATACGAATAAAACCAACACAAGGAAAGCTTCAAGACCCTCCGTAGTTCTGTTAAAATCCCAAAAAGGCTTGGAGGATACTGATGAGTAAGGGGTACCTTAATCAAAGGGATAACAATGCATACATTAGGCTACTGAAAGATCACGAAGAACAAGGTCCCATAAAACGGGCAGTCGCCGATCCCTATGGTGCGGGCCCTAGCTAGGCACCACCAAGTCCCCCAGGGTGACTCAGTGATGCCTAGGCCGCGCAAGCCACTGTAGGGTCGAGATGGACGACTGGAGGGGAGAGTGTGTTTCTAAATCTTAATCATTGCCGTAAGTCGATAAAACAACAGAATTAAACTAATTGTCTAACCATGACTTTAGCCCTCTAGTACCACAAGCACCCTTAAAAGATTATCCACAAGATATCTACTAAGATGACGAGCTAGTGGGAGCTCTCTAAAAGCTCTATGTTTGGTTTTGATGATTGAGTGACAACTAGTGAACTAATGCTTCCAATGAGTTGTGAGTAAGCTAGGGTCCACTTGGAGTGATGAGCAAGGCAAGAAGATGGTGAAAATAGAGATTAAGCCAAAAAATCTAAGACTCACACATGGAGAAGAAGAAGAGGGAGATGAAAACTAGCCCAAAGGCAAAGGTACATGCTAGGGGTTTTCATTTTGCCAGTGGTGATGCAATAGAGCACATGTCAGGTTTAGGATATAGTTGTACTAATAAGGGGGGACTATAAAGCGAAGATGGTTATCTAGTGTCACTAGGTTTGAACTAACTTTGCATATGCATTTGGACCCAATGACATGGTGAGTTGCAAGTGAAAATGCTTTGAAAAATAATTTTAAAAAGCTAACTCAGTGCCTAAGGTGAAAGGTGCTCATGTTGGAACACAATGGATTGGAGTTAGCAAATTTAAAAAGCTTGTGAGAAATGGGACTTAGTGCCGTCTCGCTGCATTCATCAGATTTATCCAATGCCCCTACTGGGAAGTCACTGGAGAAAGAGGCGCGCTAAGAGGGTTTTACTGTGGTTAGGTATGCCACCAGAAATGTTCAGTGGTAACCCACTAACATGCACCGGCAGAAGTAGTCCAGGAGTGTTGTGTGCGGGCTTTTCCAATGTGTCGCCTTCTCTAGGTGAATGCTTGCCACCGTAGCTATGTCCCCTCTACAGGCAACCTTTGCATAGATTTGTATATATCTTCTTCTCACAGGTTCAGGTTGGTAGGGTTTTGGGGTTGTGGGTCCGTCGCTGTCATAGCTCTTTCTTTTTCTTGTTACTTTGGTTTACTTCAAGTCACTTATCACTGATTTGGCGGTTTATAATATGTGTTGAGAGGGTTCTCTTATATCTGCATCGTGGAACTCTCTTATTCTTAATGAAACACATGCTATGACACATTCATGAAAAAAAAATATGACAAAATATAGTTACTTGACAGAACGTGCACTATATTGGTAGCTCAATTGCTCATACAACAACAAATCTATCACATAATAATAACGACCTTGGTGACGCAAGAACGGATATTGTGGTCGTTGAACTTGATCAGCTTGGGATTGATGTGGTTGTCAGTCAAATCATTCTCTATGAATCTCATCCACAATCACAACAAGAGCCGCGATGAACACGTAGTCAACATGCGGGAACACGGTAACAACAAAGGTGTCCTTTCCCAGAAGTATGTTCGTGGCTGTATACTTGCGGTTTATCTGCAGGACTAAATGAAATGAAATATTTATAGAACTCTGAGGATGCTTATTAATTATAGATTTTGCACTCACTTGAGCAACCATGGTGTCCGAACTGCCAAGATAAAAGCCGCATGATCTCTCGAAGTAGCTACCCTTGATCTTGAAATCACATACTTGCTGTGCACTGTTCCCAGGCAGAAAAACATCCACCTCTGTCTTCAGTTGGAAGATTGAAGCTTTCTTCACTGTAAAGAGCAAATCGCTTGCGTTCGTGCTGTCCCCTCTGAACACTTCCCATCTATTGTGCATACTAAATACCTGATAATGCACCATGGTCTAGGTGAAATGATGATGCACTGGTATATATCCACTATACCAACATAGTTTATTGGAATATCTTTAAGTGTCTGGTGTGTAAATTGTAAAATGGGTGGAAACTTGATGAGTTGACAATAACACTTAATATTTTCAAGCTCTCAACAACAGCTTCGTTTTTTTTTTTTTTGCATTTCCACTTCAAACTAACATTTGTAAGAGGGGTGCACCTTATTATGTGGTGCCAACATTTTTATTTTAGGTCACTAAATTCAGACTGAACATGGTAATTGACTTGGATACTTGCATAGTCTCTTTTTTTCTGTGAAGCTTGTTTTGAGACAGTACGGATCATGTCCTACTGAACTCGATCTGATCCTGATCGAGCCCACAAACGAAAGAAAGAAAAACAGAGGTCCGTATCTATACGTGTGTCTATTACCTTCTCCCGCATGGAGCGGAGGGGCTAGCTGGCCGGCGGCGTCGAGGAGAACGCGACGGTCGTGGATGCTGAAGATGGCGCTGTTGACACGGAGCATTTCAGCACCGTTGGCGTTGGTGACGACGAAGTCCCCACCAGAGAGGCTGATGGCCTTCTTGGTCACAGTCAGCGGCCGCACAGAACTGCGGGGACACCACCGCCACCGGTGAGGGTGCCAGCACCGGCTCCTGAGGAGCTGATCCGTAGGGCGCCGCCATTGGGGATTGCCGCTAGCCTGGTGCAGCAGCGCTCGTGCTTGCTCGGTGAGTTCAACTTCCACCGCGGTGGCGGCACGCGTCTGTCCTAAGCGTGGCACTGGCAGCTTTGGTGGGCCGTTGGGGTCGGCCTCAGTTTCAAATATAAACAGAAGGGGAGGCAGGCACACGGTTGACTGAAATTTCGCGGGTCCTTCGGTATAAAAGGAGACATACATATTCGCCTTGTGCTGCTGTGGCGGTTTGGCCACCAAACAGGGTGTTTTTCTAATGGTGTAAACAAAATAATGGTGTTTTCTAATGGTGTTTTTTCCAAGTAAGTTCCTAATCGACGTAGCCTGTTGAATGATAATTTTGAAGGACCGAAAACAGCGACGAGAGAAAGTGAATGGAAGCCGAAAAATTCTTTCAAAAACTTAACCCACTGTCCCAAACACAATCCCCAAAACGAGGCACATGAAGCTACAGTAAAGTTTCTGCAAAGCTGATGGAAAGTTACGGCTCAAAGTTGTTGGAAAGTTACAACTCAAAGTTGTTGGAAAGTTGTAACTTTTCAACAACTTTGAGCCACAACTTTGAGTTATTATCCGGTGAGTTATTATAGTGGGAATTTTGCATAATCTTGTCCAGCACTTTACATATGCTTTCCACTGAGTACAGCAATATTTCAAGGCGGAGAAATAGTATCTATGCAATAGACTGCTAGCTATGTTCCAATAGTACGTGCTTCGACATTGACACCATCTGTAGGGCAGTTCAATCCAGAAGGATGGTTTATTTGTATGTTCATTAATTAAGATGTAAACTAATCTAAATACTAAATGGTGACATGTCATTAGAATTAAGGAAGAGAAATGAAGAAATAGTTTCTTAGACAAGATACGGATCCAAGATACGGAGAGGTCTGATAGGTAGATATGGTAGGAGACAACCTTCAATCAGAATATGGTTTAAAATTTTTTAGGCATCTAATGTCTACGTGTGACTCGCCAATTTTAAAAAGTATGTCATAGTTTCTGAACTGGGACTACCGTGATCGGAGTTGTTGCCTTGGGCTTCGGAAACTATAGGTGGTGGAGCTAGAAGGTATGCATAGACCAGATGTTTTATAACCGTAAACGCGTGGACGGGATTAACGATGGATATGGCGTCAGTTATGCCTTTTTCTATTGTGATGGTGATGAATGATAAAATGATGGATGCTATCGAGGAGATGTTGGAGAAGAAGTTTGTTGAATGGGTTCACACCGGCTGTTTTTTCTTAAAGATTGGGAAGAAATCCCGAATACAGCTTTGTAGCACCATTGCTACAACAAATAACACTAGCACAAATCGACAAGGATATATGAACATGCAACTAGCATTGCAAACTACATGACTACATCAGCTGCAAGGTCATATATGCTCACAACAATCACAGGAATTTTTCCCATAGAAGGGCAGCCTGCCACAAAACACTCTTGAGCTCACGGAGTGATAAACAAGCTGTCTACTTTTGATCCAAGAGAAGGCCCAATTGTTTATCAGTTGGGGATGAACATGGTGATAAACTGCCCAAATTACAAATAAAAGTTTTACATGTCAGTGATGACATCGAATATTGTGGTTCCATCGAACCGTTCCTTATGAATTTCATCTAGAATCACAACAACAGCCGTGATGAACACATAGTCAACATGCGGGAACACGGTAACAACAAAGGTGTCCTTTCCCAGAAGTATGTTCGTGGCTGTGTACTTGCGGTTTATCTGCAGCAACAAAGTAAATACAGATCATATTTATAGATCTCCACCCAAAGATGCTTATTAATTGCAAAACCTTCGAAACGATATTTTGGCACTCACTTGAGCAACCATGGTGTCCGAATTGCCAAGATAGAAGCCGCATGATCTCTCGAAGTAGCTGCCCCTGATCTTGAAATCACATCCTTGTTGCTCGCTGTTCCCAGCCAGAAAGACATCCACCTCGGGCTTCAGTTGAAAGATCGAAGCTTTCTTGGCTGTAAAGAGCAAATCGCTTGCGTTCGAGCTGTCCCCTCTGAACACTTCCCATCTATTGTGCATACTAAATACCTGATAATGCGCCATTGTTAGGTGGTGATGCTTCATTCCACACTCTACTACTGATCAAACTATACGATCGATCCAACTGGACACGATCTGATCGAAACAACGAGAGCCCACAAATGCAAGAAAGGAAAACGTCAAAGCCTAGGAACGCAGCCATTCTGTTTTGTTTCTTACCTTCTCCCGCATGGAGAGGAGGGGCTGGCCGGCGGCGTCGAGCAGGACGCGACGGTCGTGGACGCTGAAGAGGGCGCCGTTGACGCGCAGCATTTCAGCGCCGTTGGCGTCGGTGACGACGAAGTCTCGACCAGAGCGGCTGATGGCCTTCTTGGTCACCGTCAGCGGCACCGCGTACGGCGCACAGAACAGCGGGGACACCACCGCCAACGGCGCCGGCGCCTGGTGGGGAGGGGGAGCTCCGTACGGCACCGCCGCCATTGAGGAATGAGGATTGCAGCAGCGCTCGTTCGCTTCCTCGGTGAGTTCAACTTCCACCGGCAGTCGCAGCTTTGGCGCGGGTCGTTGGGATCGCGGGGTCTGGACGACCTCCTCGTCAGTTTAGAAACAGAAGACGGCTAGCTAGGCGCGGCCGCGCGGGCCCTGCGGTGTTCAATATTATCCGCACACCGTCACACGCGCCTTCCTTTACGTTGGAATCTGTTCATTGGGATTGAACTGATCAAATGGTTTTTTGCCACAGAGGCCGCGTTCAGTTGACCGAATTTGGCGCCGTCAAATTTAGTGTGCAGCGCTGCAGCGCATTGTAGCATTTCGTCTGTATTTAGTAATAATTGTCTAACCATTAATTAATTAGGCTCAAAACGTTCGTCTCGCAAAGTACAACCAAACTGTGCAATTAGTTTTTGATTTCGTCTATATTTAGTACTTCATGCATGTATCGCAAGTTTGATGTGACGGAGAATCTTCTTTTTGCATAGTGTCAAATTCAGAAGTTTTGGGTAAACAAGGCCAAAACTAGCTAGTTCAACTGATGATCCGCTACAGAACCGGTTTGGTTCGACGACCGGTCGGTAATTTACTATGGCGCGAGGTGGGGTGGCTGGTGTGAATGCGTGTGAACGTATGTGCTGTGTGTGTTTTTATCCTAATAATGTGGAGTGCTGACACTGAACAAAGCTATGAAAGACCACTTTGACACGTAACATATATAATTAGATAAATTTGGATAAGATCTGCTCACGCAACTTTTAAAACAAAATCGATTTTTGAAGACCCACCGGTGTACTTTTATTTTCAGAGGCGTCACAAGTTTCCACCGATTCCATAAATAGCTGGGAAGCTGAAGGAAAACCTGTCTCCTAAAAATTGTTTCCAGACGTGGTTGGCTTAAAGGATTCATCTCTGTAAATGAGACCAATAATAGAGACAACCCTCTTAAGTCAACTGCCTCTGTAAATCAAGGCTCCTAATTTTCATTTAAGGTTCTCCATACTTTTGAGAGCCATATTTTCTAGGGTCTACTCTAGCAATGGCTCTCAAAATAGGGTTCCTATTTCTAAATTTCTACCAATTCTGCACACACTCTGCATATGTATTTGACAACACCGAAATACATAATAGATTATTTACAATGTCACTATGAAAACCATAGGTAAATTTATGAATGCAAATACGAATATTCAAAATTAAATTCAAATTCAAATTGGTTCGGATTTAATGGTGGAGTCCATCACATTTCATCAAATCAAATTGTCACGACCCAATGGTCGTTCCAACTTAAAATTTTAAAAAGCGCCCTTGAAAGCTCGGAATCCTAACCAACATCTCCCTTGGACTCTGACCTAAACCCCTACTACATATCGCATCGCGTTGGATTGCAAGTCTCCGTCGACTCTGGCACAAGGCCATAACCCTTTTGATCCTCCTCATGTGATGGACAATATTGTCAACCTAATGAAAGTCCTCAGATCTCAATTCTCGATGGACAAGGACCCCAAATCTTAGATAATAGACTTCACGACACCCCCTAGTCAAACCAAGTCAACTCAAGTTAGCTTTGGTCAACCTAATCATTTGACCTTAGCTAAGTCTCGATGTGATCGCACGAGAAGTGATCTCTAAGCCTCAAGTGATTCCTACAACCTTTATGAGTTGTATTAAAACCCCAATTTCAACCTCTTTATCTTAAATCCAAATATCCCAATTTTCATGTCGTGTCAGACAATTTGTTGAACTATCTGCCAGAACACTTATGCAGCATAGTTAATCTAGCTAAGTTGTCCTCTCTCCCTGCCTCTTGGACCCACCTATTAGCACGAGTTGGAGACTTCAAGCCCTCAGGTCAGACCACTCCCTACTCCATCTCCTCACTCTCATCCCTCTCCCTCTCTCTTCAAGGTGGAGAAAGCAAGAAACTAGAGAGAGAAAGAGAGAAACAAGAGAAGGAAAAGATAAAGAAGAAGAAATCGAAGCCAAGATTCTCAAGATGAAGGCGAAGATCATCATCCCCATCTCCATCTTTTGAGTGAGCTAGCTCAAGAAAATATCCCCTTTTCTTCTCAAATGCAATTTCCAACCCTAACTCTTGATTTCATCTTGCATGAGGTGAAGATGAAGGTGCCACCAACTTAATCCATCTCAAGTGTAAGCCCTACTCCTCTCTCGCTCAATTATCTCATGGACTTCTCAAATCTCTCTACATGAAGTGTATGTTCTATGCAAGGAAATCTAAAAAAATTCCTCCCAATCCATCTCTCTCACTTGGAAGCAAGAAGGAGCAAGGCAAAAACATGGGCTTAGCGACCCAAGTGTCACCAATCCACCAAATTTAAGTTACCAAAGTTCAATGAATTATTTCTCTTTATTCAAGTATGTTCAAATCTCAGTCACTAGTTTCACTCTCTATATGCAAGGCCAAACCATAGGCTACACAACCACAACACCTCACCCAAACACTCCTAGATCTAGATGCTCACCAAACACCCCTAGGAAACATCACTCACAAACCCTAGACCAAAACACAAGAACACCAAGAATAAGCAAACTACATATAGATTATGTCAACGTCCTCATGAACTGTCTGGAGGAAAACCAGACTGTCCATGGGATCACTCAGAGCCAACACAACCTTAAAATGCACACATGGACTGTTTCCTTGCACTTGATGTTTTCTCAGACTGTACGGTGTCAACACAACCTTAAGTGCCAACACAACCTTAAATAAATTTTTGATGGCGGTTTTATTAATGAATTGAAATATTTTTTAAAAATTTTCAAATGATCTCGGATTGAGAAATGGTCTGAACAAAAGTTGTAGTATTAAAAAATATCTACAACTTTGTAGTTGACTACTTTTTCATTTAAAATCATTTAAGGCTTCGAAGCTATGTTTTAAGATTAACGATTTTTAAATTCATTTTTTTAATTTCTCAAACGACCTTGGATGGAAAAATGATCAAAAAAAAGTTGTAGATCTCGTCAAGATCTAAAACTCTATAGTTGAAACTTTTTTCATTTGAATCCATTTAGGGCTTTCAAAATCTGGTGAAGTGAATACTAAGAGAATATTTCTGCTCTTAAGTCACAAGTGACTTTGGGGTTCAGTAGTAAGGCGTGTAACGCACAAGACTTGAGGTTCTGAGTTCGATTTCTGTGAACCGCATATGCACGTATATAATGTGAAAAAAGACAATATATGCAAGTATTTGTTGCGACAATGAAAAAAAATTAAAAAACACAATGTATGCACGTATTTGTTGCGACAATGAACAAAACCTAAAAACCGTATGTGGCTGCCTAGTGTGGACCTCCTCTAGTATTTCTTTCTTTTTTTTTGCATTTACTATCTAGTGTGGGCCTCCTCTAATAAAAAAACTTCTGCATTTATTGAACTGCCAGTGTAAATATTTATAGTGGCGGTTCTCTAGAAAACATATGTGAAGTTCACGGTTTTCACTAGCCTTTCACATTGGCGGAAGCTTCATGATTTGCAATTTTTGAAAAAAGCATTTATAGAACCGCCATTGTAAATATTTATCGTGGCAGTTCTCTAGAAGACGTCTGTGAATGTAGGACCTCAAATAAACATCATAAGACCTCAAATAAATCTAAACCCTTAAATTTTTTTAAAAAAAGAAAACATTTAATAATTAAATAATTAGGAAAATCTTTCAAGTACTCTCACAAGTGGCCGAGCACCGTTCATTTAATTAGCTAGATCTGAAGAGATATTATCACATAGCACCTTCTATAGACTATAATAATATGATAAATACGTGCGTCCTTTATATGCCTTTCGTCTAAAAATTATGCTAAATACATTACCCTATTTTTTAGTTTTAGGAAATATAAGCAGAATATCGTGTAATTATATCCAATTATATCCAACAAGCATACACATACATTGATCCCTACGTGATAAACGTAAATAGTTGGTGGTGTTGTTTTTATTCAAATGTAACATAGATCATACATGATGGATCCCAACATGTAGTCAGACTGTCAGAGTAAACGTTTATTTTTATTTTTTTTTCCTGAATGTGACATATATGTAAATGTGTGTAACATGCTTACACTATTAAGATATGAGTCTATGACTCTTAAATTTCAATGTAACATATTTAGATTTGTATAACATGCATACACAGCGTTAACTTCATTTCTGATAAATCACCATGGGTATAGCTTCCATTGTTGACTGCTGCTATATGGGGTTGAAACGGATCAGTTCAGCCACGCATTAGTCCAAGCCGTGCTATCTGCTAGACTGCTATGGTACTCTCCAATCATCTCCATTTTGATTCCTGCCATCCCAACTCCCAAGATGTCCTGATTCCTGATCTGCACTTTTTGACTGATTGGGCCTTTGTTCAATGCGGGGAGAGAGCAGTGACAAGACCATATCCGGCAAAAGCCAGACCAAAGAGAAGGATGGCGTAGTCCAGCACCCGCCTCCACAAGGGTATCGACGAGCCTACAATGCTGAGATGGAAGAGAGCGGGCAGCACGAAGGAGAGAAGCGCGCACATGGTGCTCCCGACAAATGAGATGAAGGACCCAAAGGCAGGGATGAAGGACGCCACCACAGTCAGGGCCGCCACCACGAGAATGCGGCTTGAGTGCAAGCCTATCCACTCAGCACCACCAACATTGTGGCAAAGCTTCTGAAAGCATCCGTTGGATCTGAATCTTGTCTCGACGATCTCGTGGATTGGGTGCATCATGACTGGGAAAGTGAACGCCAGTGCAATGCATAGGCCAACCTGTCAATTTGACTTCAAATTGTTAAGAGAACAACATGATTCAACTATGGATCTATTGTTATCTAATTCCCATATGAAAATAATAATAATTAATCTCGTGGATGGGCTGCACTATGATTGCGAATATAATTGCTACTCCAACACACAAGCCAATAATGTGTCATGGGATTTCAGACAGTCCAAAATACTTAGATCTGTGCATTGTTGTCTCTGTCCAGTGTGGCGATGAAATAACTCACTTCTTTTTTAAAAGAAAAAAAAGGATATCTCAAGTGCATAATTGGTAGTAACTTATAAGACTAGATCTTATATCTCCAAATATCAAATTATTATTAGGTTGCACTTTCCAATCACAAAAGGAAATAGAGGGCGAAGTGATTGATTCACAAAGGCTCTCTGAGAACCACATCATGTTTGAGTAAGCAATGGCAACAAGCAAATAAAGAGAATAGCACTCACCTTAACTGCAGCAGACGACCAATTGTTTGGAAGATTAAGTGTTATGATGTCTTTGGTGGCCTCGCCGTAGGCCAAGTACCCACACACTCCAAAACACACATACACGGTTATAATGGCGGCAACTGCTTGAGAAAGTACCCAGCGGAACTTTCTCCGCTCTGCCATTGACGCTTCTAGTGCAAGGGTCATGCTGAATCCTTCGAAACAGAAGACTGCAACACCAAAGGTGAATGGTACTGCCCAAAGTCCATTAAAAGCACTCCTATTTGAAAAGGGATGGTCAAAGAGCTGAAGATCCTCTTTGATAACAATTGCCATGGCAAGGACATTGCACACATCTGCAAATATACTGAATGGAGAAAGGGAAGACAGTGAACGGATGAAGGAGAGTGCTATCTGCAGAGGCAGGAGGATGGCAAAGATGAAGCCAGCTGGTGACATCAACTGGCTGAATGTGGAATGGAGATTTTGGCCAATGAATATTAGGTATGCAACAGAACCACCAGCCTGCGAAACAAGGACGAGGATTTCTGTCAAGCATCGACCTATAGTCCCGAAGCACCTGTCACCCAAATCCCCATATGTGTAGTGACCATGAGAGCACTCTTCAGTTTCCTCCTCTTCGAGTTTATCCCTGCAGTCCACCTTCAAAATCAAAATGACACTGAGTAAACTAAACAGAAAGCAATTAACGTTATTCTAATTCATGATTGACAAAGACATGGCATAGCAGTTCCAAATCTTATTTGATTTATGTAAGTTACAATCATAATATTGCCATCAAATGTGAAGCAGCATCAACAGATTTCTTACACTAAATCCAATCAAAATCTTGCACAATCTCAACAGACAATGTAAGAAGAACTATTATATTTAGGCGTTTTTCACCCCTCCTGTTTCATAAAAAAGAAGAAGAAGAAGAAGAACTATTATATTAGGCTATCTTGAAAGAATTTTCCTTGTAGTCAAAAAGAAACCAGCTAATTTTGAATTTAAAATGGAGCCAAGAGCTGGTCCATTGCAAAATCAAGTTTGGTTCATTGGCTAATATGTTTGGCAAAACCTTAGTACATCTGTGCACTTTTAGTTTTAGGAGAGCGTGTTTCAAATGGTAGTATGGCGGAATCACAGTTTTAGCATAATAAATTCACACATTTTTTTATATATTTGACCAAAGTTAAGGTTGATTAACTAGATCGAAAGGTATTTTTTGGGGGGTCCGGAGGGAATACAAAGTACTACAACGACAGCCTCTTCAGTGTACGACTGCTGTCTCGGCCTTCACAAATCTGGAAGATTTTTATTTTTACGAGACATTCGGATGATCGGATCTGGAAAGGACCAGCACAGCAACACTGCAGGCTGTAGCACAAAATTGGCAAAGAGCAGTAGTGCACGCCAGGCCGAGTCAAAGAGCATACAGCAGACCTAACGGTGGGGGAGACAGAGAGCGAGCGACTGATGTGCACTGTGCTCGCCTACTCGGGAGCAGCAGGCAGTGTGAGTATCAGGAGGGAGGGGCAGAGATGGGCGGGCGAGCGTACTGACGAGTAGCAACATGCAGTAGAGCGTGGCGAAGCCGGCGGCGGCGACGCCGAGGGAGCCGGCGACCCACCCGGCGGCGCGGAAGGCGTAGGGGAGGCCGAGCACGCCGGTGCCCACGATGGAGACCACCACGTTCCCCAGCGTCTGCGCCGACGTGGCCCCTCCGCCGCCTGCGCCTCCTGAGCTCCCTTCCCCCGCCTGCGCCGGCAGCAGCGGCGCCGCCGAGCCGCCCGCAGCCGCCTTGGCCCCCGCCATCCCCAGCGCCGGCGGCGGTGGCCGGTGGGACACGGGCACGGTTGGTGGTGGGCGAGGCGAGCTTCACGTAGCGTAGCGAGATTGGATTTGGGCGCTGTCTGCCTGGCTGTCGGGTGTGGCGGCTGGGCTGGCGGATGATGTCTCGGGAGGTGCGCCGTGCCGTGGTGGGGTTAAAGTTAAAACACACATCCAGCAGTCCAGCATTCCAGCAAGCAGTTGCGGTGAATGACCGCCGCGCGCCGCCGACGGGGACATTTATCTTCTTCCTACTAGTAGTACTTTATTAGGGTCATATTTAACAGAAAATTCCTTATAATACAAAATTTTGATCTTCAAAATCTAACGCATTCTAATTTGGTCTAACTGTCACCCACTCACTTGCTTAGCAGCCCACTCCAGCCACTTAAGCTCGCATCGAGCCCACTTTAGCCACTCGCGTCCGGCCCACTCCAGCCAGCCCAGCTACTCGTGTCCGGCCCACTCCAGCCACCCACTTACGCAGCGCTGGGAATAAGCTGAAAAAATCCAAAAATACTATGCCACAGCAGAGGTTGGAACCATGGTCTCCATGCCAATAATGTCAAGGCTTACCACCACACCATACAACCTCATGTGACGTTTGATGAAGACTTTTATATTTATAGTGGACATCTTCAGATTTTACATGAAAACACTCTTATGGTTTTGCAGACAAAAAATAAATAAATAAATAAAATTATGAAAATATGGTATTGCATATATTAGAATAAAAATACTCTTATGGTTGGCAAGACAAAAAAAACAATGAATAAACAAACTATGAAAATATGGTATTACATATATTAGAATAATCTTGCATATATAATAGGTAATAATGTTAAAATTTGTCCGCTACTAAACTTGCCAGTTTACTCTAGATATGACGCAACGGACTACAGGACATATGTTCAAGCTCCTAAGTCTTGGCGTTGCACGCTACTTGCAATGAGTTGTCTTAACGTCGGAATCAAATTCCACCTTGAGAGAAAGAAAATAAGAGAAGGAAAATTTGGCCTAAGTTCCAAATCCAATCAAAGAGAAGCTAGAAATCAAATAAAAAAAGAATGCAAGATTTTCGTGCCCTATTCTCAATTTCAGATCATACTCCAATCAAAGTCGTTTAATGTACCAAAGCTCTTTTATACTGAAAGGAGTCCCTAGAAATAGATGTTCGAAAATAGCAATCAAAATTATCTTCACTCCTATTGATAGAAAAAAAACCAACATTCCCTCATGTAAAGGATCACAAATATAATTTAATAGAAAAATACAAACCAACTAACATGTCAGGTGATTAGATCTGCGGCAAATTATACAAATCAATTCAAATTCCTCCTTTAGAATCATAAGAGAGGAAAGAAAAGATGAGAAGAAAAAAATCGATCTAAGTTCCAAATCCAATCTAAGAGAAGCTGGAAATCAAATAAAAAAAGAACACAAGATTTATCTGCCCTATTTTCAATTTCAGACTATACTCCGATCAAAATTGTTTAAAGCACCAGAGCTCTTTTATGCTTAAAGGAGTTCATAGAAACAGACGTTTGAAAATAGAAATCGAACTTATCTTCGCTCCTATCAATAGAAAAAATCAACATTCCCTCAGGCAATAGATCAAAAATATAATTTAATAGAAAAAATACAAACCGACTATAAGATCTACAGCAAATTTATAAATCAATTTATCAGGTGAATAGATTTGTAATAAATTAAACAAATTATTTTGTTAGGGGACTAGATATGCAATAAATTTTATTTTTGCGTCAAAAACTGGATCGTACTAAACATGGCAGCAATGCAACAAATACACATAGAAGTGTATTTTTCTTCAGAGGAAGCGAGTACTTTGGTGCAATTTGATAAATCGATGGTGTGTTTGAGGTAGAAATTAAAACAAAAGCTGAATGATTATTTTGCAACATATGAATACATGCATTTACTTTTTTATATTAAAAGAGGAAATTTCTTGTCTGACATTGCTCACAACCATCTATGGGATCTGACAGTATACGAGTTAGACTGACATGTTCAAACATAGTACTGAGTCCCATTCCAAAATGAATTGGATCACAGAGTGTTTTCATGGTCTACCACCATACAAGTTAAGCTAGCATGCGACCGACATAGTAAAACGTCCGATTCCGAAGTGAATTGAAACACATAATGCGATCATTGAAAAAAATCTTCTAGCCATAGGTGGTCTAAGTGACCATGCAACAAGATCCCGTTGCAACGCACGGGCATATTTGCTAGTCTTCCTTATTTGGGGCTCTTCAAAAAAATTTCCCAAACTGACACTACCGTGAGCTGAGGCAACTTAACGGTGTTAAGCTTCATTGTAGACAGACATTTTTGTCCCTCCAAGTGTTCCAGCTATTTTTTGGCGATTTGTTTTCATGGGCAATTGAGGATAGGGTTGGAGTGGCTCCAATTGAGGAGAAATTGATTCAACATCGGTTGAGATGGTTTGGACATGTCCAACGGAGGCCTCCTGAGACGCCGGTGCGTAGTGGAGTTCTAAAGCGGGCCGATAATGTAAAGAGCGGTAGAGGTCGACCTAAACTAATTTGGGACGAGTCCGTTAAGAGAGATCTTAAGGAGTGGAATATCCCCAAGGATTTAGCTATGGATAGGAGCGCTTGGAGATTGGCAATCAACGTGCCTGAACCATGACCTCTTTTTGTCCTGTGCTCTTTTTGTCCCTTTATGTGTCTCCCTGTTTTCTCGTCTCTTTTGGGTTTCATCTCTAGCCTACCCCAACTTGCTTGGGACAAAAGGCTATGTTGTTGTTGTTGTTGTTGTTGTTGTTTTCATGGGCACTTGAAATTTTTGTTCTTTTGCTTAGATAGTTTGCATCTAGTAGCACTAGTTCATCGTTGAGTTGTGGTTTTCTTATTACTCGTGGTGGTTGTTGCCAACTAGACGACTTAGATCAACAAGGAATGTGAGCACCATGTCAGTTATTCAATGGTTCCAATTGAATTCATTTTGAGGGGTCTTCCTTTGCGAGAGAATCACGCGGAACAACTCTAGTAGAATACTCGAGGCTAGTTGGAGTGCTCTTTGTTGATTGGATTCTTGCGGTACCCAAGTTGAGAGTCAAGCTTGAGAGGCTTGTTAGCGCGCGAATCCTAGAGCTTCGCCTCAACAAGGACGTAGGTTGCCGTCAAACAACTGAATCTCGATGATAAATCTCTTGTCATCACTTACTCTGTTTAGTTTGCTACTCACACTTGTGGTTTTCTTTCATATACTTGATTGTGTGGTAGTTGCTTGTTAGTGCACCTCTCTAGTTATAGTAGTAGTTTTAGTCAGTAGAAGTAGCTAGTTTAGTTGCTTCACTAGTTTAGCTCCACTAGTGTAGTGCAAGCCTCCTTGCTTGTTTAAGTGAATTAGTAGTATTGTTAGGATGCTACTTTTTTGTTTAGAAGGCTTGCATTGGATATATTAAGCTAGGCAAAGTAGTGGCTATTAGGGTTGTGTTTTAATCTAACCATTTTGCTCTAGGTTGTTTATTTGTAACGAAATTTTAATAGGTTGTTTACCTCCCTCCAGTCATTTAGATCTTTTCACAACCTAACCCAACCTAGTAACCTACTCAACCACATCACTCTGACCTTAATTGGTTGGCCCATCTAGCTATGGGCTGGTTTAGAAAACCGACTTAACCTGTCTAGAGTGCCTGACACTCCAAACAGACTCCACTTTTAAATCTGACAACCTTTTGTGGAGAAAAAAGAGCAGACAGGGAAATTCCTGCATGAGGATGAGGTGGCTAGCGCCCGGAGATCCGGACGGACACCGCGTCCGGACAGCCGCGCCTGCTGCGCCTATCCCCAAAACGATAACATCAAACACGTCTAGTGCACTAAGACACACATAACAATAACACGCGCGGGGTTCAAAACCATTAGACACAATATTGACCGACACGACACAATAGCCATGTGACTCTACAGGACTCGAAACGCTCACGTATGCATGCACCTCCTGCCCCCGCCCACCCGCACACTACTGATGTGCCTAGCCGCACGCTACTGTTGTTGCCACGCTTGCCGGGCCGACCTTCCTGCTGCTGTGGTACGCATGTGGTTGCTGTTGCGGTATGCATGCGGCTACTGCTGCACATGCATGTGGGGGCCACCGCGCTCGCTTTGCTTCCTGCATACACACGGGGACCGCTGTGCCCGAGGGGACCACCTGCTCCACATGCGTCCACTTCTCGCACCTACTTAGAGCATCTCTAAGAGTTTGCCATATGGGTTTAGCATCCTAAAATTTTTGGCAAAATGAGAAAATATTTCTCCAATAGTTTGGTAATGGGTTTGGCATCTTTGATAAGTTGGCAAATCTCGGTCGATTGCGCACATATATGCGCGCGGGGCACCGGTCGCGCATCGTAGTTTCCTCGTGCTTAGCGGGGCTCTTCGTTCGCTTAACGGGGCTCTTCGTTCGCTTAACGGGGCTCTTCGTTCGCTTAGCGAGTCTTTTCGTTTCGTTAACGGGTTTTTTGGGTTTTTGGAAACAAAATTTGTCAAACTGTTGGAGATGAGATCTTTTTTTCCTCCCCATATTATTTTGGGAGTTGGCAAACAACGAGATTTGGAAAACAAAATTTGCCAAACTGTTGGAGATGCTCTTATGGAACACTTGCACACATGCAGCATTTGCTGCAACAAAATATTTATAGAATATACACTTGCAACATATATGTATGTTCACTGCAACATATGCAACGACATCTAGATAAAACACTTGCAACATACATTTGAAGCAGCTGAAACATTTGAAAACATACAATTGCATCATACATGTATGACCACTGTAACATATGCAACATCCAAATAAAACACTTGCAACATATGTTTGAAACAGCTGAAACATTTGAAAACATACACTTGTAGCGTGCGTGTATAGCCAGTGTAACATATGAACATCCAGATAAAATACTTGTAACATACGTTTGAAAACAGTTGAAATATTTGAAACATATACTTGCAACATACCTATATAGACAATGCAACATATCGCAACACTAGATCTACTTTTGCAACATTCAAATAAAATATATGAACCATACATCTACAACGTATGAAACATACATTTGTAACGTGTGCTCATCTACTTGTTGCCACCCATTGGAGGCTCATTGACGTGGAGCTCGACGTCAGCGCGGAGCTCAATGCCACGACACGGAGGTCGCCCACGATCCATGGACCTCGGCTATGTACAGTGTGACTCTAGGCGGGAGGCAATAGGTGTGGTGAAGGGCAGCGCGCGGCGCAAGGCACGAGACACGGGGGCAGGCGGGTCCGTGCTGTCTGGCTGTACGGACGCCCGTAGAGAGCATTACTGATAAATTAATCAAAGACTAAACCTAAATATCCTAGACAGAAGGGTCTCCAGTTTCAATAAAACCAAACTTTGTTGCCTTGTTGGGTTTGTTTCGGTCCTGTGCCTCAGGTAACCGAAGAAACCGACAAGAGCGAACTGCTACAAAGAAGCCCAATAGCGAATGACAGTCCAGCCCAATATCTCCGTTAGAAAGAGAAGCTTATCCCAATTTCCACCGATCGCTCTGGTCGTTCATTTTCCCGATATCCAAATTAACCCGTGCGGTGCCTCTTCCTCCTCCACTCCGACGGGCGCCGGAGCGTCGCGGCACATCCTGCTCCTCCTCCGCCCTCTACATCGCGTGCTGGAGGCGCAAGCATCTCCCCGTTCCCAATTCCCATCCGCTTGGCCGGCAACCACCGCTCCTCCACGCACTCCAACGGCCGGCAGCAGCGCCTCCTCCACAACACTCTGACGGCAGCAGCGCCGCTGGTGCCTCCTCCTCAACAAGGACGGTCGTCAGCTCCGGTGCAGGCATCTCCACTCGAATGGCCGGCTGCGGGCTGCAACACGCCAACGCTGGCATCTCCACTCGGAGCCTCGGATGGGCAGCTGCGGCGGCGCCTCTGACACTCCACTCCCAAGGCACCGGTGCTTCGCTTACTGACTACTAATCCTTTTCTACTTCAAGATTTCTCGATTTCTCCTTGGTGCTCAAGTGCGCCAGCGCACGTCATCTGCACCTGACTTGTCTCCTCAACTCAAATGCAGGCAGAAGGGGGTCACTGCTGCCTCTGCCCGGCTGGCGACACTCGCAGAAGAAGGCGGCGTCCTTGGGTGGTGCCGGTGCCGGTGCCGGTGCCGCGAGCTTTTGCACGGCCTCGTTGGTTCGTTGTGCAGCGCGGAGGAGGCGAGCGGACATCCAATCGGACACGTACGTGCTGATGGAGCCCGGCATGGACGAGGAGTTCGTGTCCAGGGAGGAGCTGGAGGAAAGGCTCAAGGGTTGGCTGCAGAAGTGGCCTGCGGACGCCGCCCTGCCCCCGGACCTCGCCAAGTTCGACACGGTCGACGCCGCCGTCTCGTACCTCGTTAGGTCCGTGTGCGTGCTCGACATCGACGGAGAGGTTGGATCCCTGCAGTGGTACCAGGTCCAGCTGGACTAGCTGTGTTTACATATACATGCATGTCTAAATTATTGTTATTTTCTTTGTCTTATAAAATAAGTCGTTTTTACTTTTCTAGATACGTTATTTTTGCTATACATCTAGACATATATTGTGTCTGAATATATTAATAATAAAAACTATATATAAAAAATCAGAACATCTTACAATTTGCGATTTGAGACGGATGGAGTAATAGCTTATCCCTGGAAATTTCACGCAACAACAAAATCAATCTTGGATTAGAAGCCAGAAGAAGGTGTTTGTTGGCAGCCATGGATTAAAAAAATGCTTACCGTATGGTTTGTTGAGACCAATGGGCTACAACATGCTAATGATGTGATAACACCAGTGAGAGTGTGAGACTAACCATTTATTAACCAGGTTCCAAAAAAAATATTGTTCTAAATTTAAACTAAGTCAATTTTTCTTAAATGTGACTAGGTTTATATAAAATATAATCAACATTTGTATCTCTAATAGGGTTATTACAAAAATATTATGTGACTCATCTAGTGATACTTAATATACATTCTAAATACTAGTGTGTGTGTGTGTGTGTGTGTATAGTTAAATCTAAGATTCATTGACTTATGAAAAAAACAATAATATTATTTTTTTAGATTGAGTGAGTAATCTGCTTAGCATCTCCAATAGTTTAAAAAACCAATTGGTAAATCAATGAGTTTTCCAAGTGGCTAAAAAAGTTGTGAGCATTTTTGTTGGGTTCTTCTAGCAGTTTTTGAAATCTCACTCCTAAAACATAGAGACAATCTTCCATCAAGAGTCATGGACTATTTCTAAATCACCTTACCTATTTTTATACTTTCTTTCTCTCTTGTACATTTACATTAGGAACCATATTCTTTATTCTTCTCCATATCCATTCACCTCTAGATTCGTCAATTGATAAGCGCTTTTATATTTCAACGTGGTAAACTTAATCGGTGGATGGATATGTATCAATATTCTTAGAGTTGTACCGCTACCATCACATCCATACATGATACATATGACTTTTCGAGGATGCTTAATGTTCGAATATTTTACCTTTGGGTTATTGCGTTCTTGCCCCCTACTTTGATGTCCAATTGTGATTTTACTCCTGCTTTTGTCATCATTGTGATTTTACCCCTGTTTTTGAAAACGAAGCCTAAGTTTACCCCTGCTCTATGAACAGCAGGTAACGGTGTCAAATGGGCTAAGTAAGGACAAGTTTGCCCATGCGAAATTGCCCCTGCTTATCTTAATGCATTGTGAATTTACCTCTATTTTGACATATATATTGGACATCATTTTAACCAATAATTTAAGATACCAAACTCAATCAAATGAACACACTTTTGACAGCTGAGCAAACATTTATAACTCTGGTCAAATGAATCCACGACGCTTGGATGTCGGGCCGCACGGGGCCCTGGCCGCTCGCTCAACCGCACGACGCGCCTGTCCGCTCGAACGCGCGGGGTCCTGGCCGTGTCGCGCGTGCAAGGAAGGGGTAGGTCGCGCCCCACGCTCACCCGCGCAGACCCGCCCTGCCGCTGCTAGGGGACCTGCCCAGATGAGAACGAGAGAGATGAGATAGAGGCCACGGTAGAGGATTGGGGAAGCTACTAGTGGATAAGGGGTATTCTTGTCCTTTCATCTTATTACGAAGGGTTTTTGTTATTTTTTAATTATGTTTATTCTAGATACAACTAACAGAGTTAAAAGTAAGAGTAAACCGAGCCTTAGTAGTTATAAAGCAGGGATAAAATCACAACGCTGATAAAAACGGGAGTAAAATCACAGTTGGACATCAAAGCAGAGGCAAGAACACAATATCCCCTTTACCTTTCTACAACTCTCAAGAATGGCGTGCTTTCAAAAACCATCCTCGATTTTGACTTTTTGCCACTGGAGCAATGGTTCATTATTCATTTTATTAAGCTTACCTTAAAATGTTTTCGCAAAAAAAGCTTAGCTTAATATGTAGAGAAACAAAGGAAGAAAATAAGAAAGTAAGCAAAGTGGACGTGAACAGCACGTATAGATGTCAAAACAGGCTGGGCTCAATGGGCGGCACGAGGCTCGGCCCTATTACAGGTACGATCCTTTAAAGGCACGGGACTATTGTAAATAGGTCTGTGTCGGCCCGGATAGTGCCAGCACGAGCATGACCCATTTTACGTGTCGGGTTGTTTAGAGCCCATCTATGAAAACCCTAGTTAATGAACCAAACTACTGCTCCTCTCCCTGATCATGTGCTGCCCAATTCCTTCCCTCTCGACCTCTTCCAAGCCGCCGGCGAGGCGTCGTAGAGGGAGGTGGGCCGGGGAATCGTTGTGCGGCTGTATATAGAGTAGGTAGTAGTCTACCTAGATCTAGGGTTTGCCCGTCGTCAGTTGATGGCAAGGCTAGGGTTTGTCGGGAGGTAGTTCCTCTGCGGCGTGCTTTTCTGGGCAACGTCGGCGAGGCGAAGGCAACGACACTGGGGAATAATCTTTCTCCACCCCTCCTTTGTCCCGGCGGCGTTCCACTCCAGCGCCGACGGCGGGGTCTGGGAGATCTACGCAGGAGTCCGGGGCCGGCTCACCTTCGTCTTCGCCAGGTGATGTTGCTACTAGCCTGTTTTTGTTTGGATGCGGTTCTGTTTGTGGGTGCTATGGTTAGTGGCTGGCCGGATCTAGCTCTTTCTTCCCTCGGCGGCTGTGGCTGTCGACAGCGAGCACAGATCCGGGAGTTGGAGGAGTTGGGGCGTGGCCCCGGTCGATGGGCGATCGCCGACGTCTTCATCCCGTTCTCTCGACGAGTGTCAATTTTGACTCCACTTCGAAGCCAGCGTGCGACGGGACTTCTCCAGCCCATGGTGGTGATCATCTTCTTCTTCGATGGCGGCGGCCGCCGATGAGGTGGACAACCACAGAGGGTTTGCGAAGGATCCAGGGGCATTGTTGTAATATTTTTCGTTTCTAGGGTCCTTTGTGTAGTTCGGCTAGAACAGTTGTATTTGTAACCTTTACGTACGTGTCTGTATTTGTATGCCTGTGTGTACGTTTTCCTTATCTAGAAATACAGATACGTATTATCAAAAAAAACCACTGCAGCCTCCGCTTCCTCACCTCCCGGCAATTCCTCTCCTCCCGGTACCCCTCTTGGTCTCCGCTCCATGGCTATACCAGACAGAGACACTCCTTCCCTTCTTCCTCCTCTTCGCGTGGGGTGAGAAGGGCGTGCGCCATCGCGTCGGCATGGCCGAGCGACGGTGACGTTGTGCCACAACGATCACCGGTTAGGCGCCCATGGCAAGATCTGTGGTTTCTGTGTTGCCAATTCTAATTTGTGATTGATTTGGGGTTATGTGAATTTGGACTTGTGATATTTTTTATAGGAATTTGGACTTGTGATTGATAGGTGAGATCTGTGGATTTTATGATTTTTATTGATAGGTAGCGTGCCCGTGCGTTGCTACGGGATAGCTAACAATTTGTACTAAAAACACACGGATCGCACGATAAGATAACAATACTGTAAAAATTAAATACCAAAGTTAAAGTAACATTTAATCTAGAAAACAAAGTTTGTGTAATTAACACAGTCAAGGAGAGCGCGGCGTCGCAGGCTTACAAACTCTACTGTATGACTCCATCGATCCCTTTCATCTTCCTATGCTTTTTGGATCCAGCTGCATCTAGCGGGCTTTTCACATGTTCCTGGTGTGACGGGGCGGACAAGGTAGATCCACATACATTCCTGACTGTGCGCGTGGCTCGGGCAAGTCCATGCGTAAGATCCAGGCACAACTTTTCTCTTGACCCACAGGGATGTGGCAGTTCTTTCACTCAGGCTCCAACATCCAATCTCTCTCCAGGCTTTTTCAAATCCGCAAAGGAGGCAGGCTGCAGGCATACCTATGAAGTTTCAAATTCTCAAGCACAAACATATTTTTTCTGTTTCTTTTTTAATCTACAAACAGATTTTTTTTCTAGTCTATCTCTATCTATATTTACAAGCCCGTGCGTTGCAACGGAAGCGACAAAAGAAATTCACAAAATGTATGGTAGTCAAACTAAAATTTTGATCATGATAATTCAACTTTACCAGAAGACAGGACTTGTTCATTAAGCTTGATTTTGGCAAAGCATGTGTAGAGGATGCTTCTACTACTTTCTCATATGTACAGATAGGTGTGTAAAGACTGTTACAAGTACCATCGTCACAGTAACATCTTCAGGATGTGTAACATAAGCGACTTGAAAAAGATATTGAGCTCCTTTCTTGCTTGAGTAGTTGTATTCCATCTAATGCGACTTTGCCCTTGACTTTCTTTTCTACTCAAAAACAAAATCCAGCATCAGACGACAAATCTCTACTAATATTAAGCTGAAGGGAAAGGAAAATTCAAAAAAAATTGACTTCTGCATTGTCTATCCAAAAAATAACTTTACTAAAGGTGGGTCACTGGGTCTCTACTCCAACAAACAAATCATCCAGGGAGGCATTTTAAGCAGTATGGCAGAACTATAGTGAGCTATAAACGTGTCGTTCGTGCCATTTGAGTTCAAGAATAAACAGATCATTAGATTAAACCATTTTTTTGCAAACATGGATATAGGTTGAATGCAATATTAACTCTGAAATAATTGAAAATAAAGCTTCACCCTGAATTTTCAAAATGCACAGAAATTAATGTGTGAAGATTTGCTCACCTTTATTGTTTTATTGAGTACTCGAGTGCTCCAATAGTAGTTTTCTAGCTCTTACAATCTGCAGTGCATAAACAAAGCATGTACATATTAATTAAATTTACTAACTCCACAAATGGTAGAACACAGTGCTAAAGGAAAACAGTTCATATAGGACGTCTTGCAAAACAACAGTAAAGATATAAGGTTTCCTACATGCTACAACACAAAAATAAGTAATGCATATTAGCAGAGGTGTCAAGCGATAACTTATTCAGTAAACATATGGCCAGGTAAATTCAGTAGCACACAAGCAAGGTCAAGTCCTTGGCCTCATAAAAAAAAGGTCAAGTCCTTAACTATTTCATCCCTGCATATTAGTAGAGATGGCAACAGGGTATACATTAACCATCAATTTTATACTGGGATGGAGATAAGGCATCTATCTAACAGCTTATGTACATGTGTCTACTATGCTTATTCTTTTTGTAAATAATTAATTAACTATGCAACATTGATTTGTCAGCAGCTATAGAATCCTTAGGATCTGGCCTGCAAGCATTAAGCATGTAATAGATCAGAGCTGCATAGATTAACCACGTCCAAAAACCTAACCTGTGATTGATCCCTGCAACCCGGAACCTAAAATTTCTGTATGTTAGATAAACATGCTCTGCTTCCCTGTAAACATATTAGTGTATTAACTTGTAGCAAGTATCTATAACTTGGATATTAGTGTATTCAGCTGTATTACCTTACAGCCTTCACAAGCAATAGAATACAAGCAAGAAGATTTATATACCTGTAATTTGTCAAGCGAGAAGTTCTTGCCGGACACTTTCCAAAGCTTGTATCAGTATTGACCAGCAGTTGTGGCTTTTCTCACCTGGATCAGGATAAAAGGAAGATAAATAACAAGCATCAATCTGTTGCATATCATTCAGTCACATTTATAGCAACAGGAAAATAGAGGCCATCGACCTAGTGTCCTTCACTGAGATCATTGGTGAGCTTAATTACAAGAGAATCAGCCTGCTGACCATCCAATGGCTGAGCACATGAGCGCACTGCTGCCATGTGAGCCTCCCTCATTTTCATGTCAGTTCCTCTCCATGGCCAGCCACTGCCCAGCTACTACTGGCCACCTCCTGGTGGATTAGTGGCTGCTATGCCTAGGCAATCAGGTCAACCAAGAAAAAAGTATTCATGGAACTCACACTATCTGGATTCCATCCAGCATCATATCTATAGGAAATAGTTAGCTTACCATGTATAAACTAAGTCGGATTCGTTTAGAAGCACGTATAACATTTAACAATGGGCACAACCAAGGTTCACTTTCTCTAAGATCCAATGATGGCTTTTTGCCCACTTCCAAGCAGATGCATTCAATGGATTCCAGAGGCCAATGCCAGTGTCGTCGAGGATGAGGTTGCAGCTCTGGCCAAACGTGCACTACTTTTTTAGCACAAATCTAATACGCACTGTCTTACCCGGAACTGTGGGGGGCAACATAAAGGGCACTGTAAAAAAGAAGGATCCATTAGGATCAGACTGATTTAGCAATTTTGCACCATGGCCGCTTCCTAATATTTTGTGGATCCCCATATTATGCAATGTTATACCTCTTTCTGCATAGAGCAGAAAATTCATTCTCACTGGTATTGTGGGCACATAAAGAAAATACACATCATAAATCTTAGTTCACATGACTTATTTTCATCTTTTTTCGCCTTATAGTTAGAGAAACCGACCTTGCTAAAACAACAATTGCAATTTCAGAACACCTGTTTCCAAGAATTTTTTTGAGTCTACATACATAACTGTAATAAGTAGATAAGAACATATAATTTGACACACTTTAGAAGCTCTACAAGAAGGGAAAAACGATTATTAGGATAACAGCAAAAAAATGTGTACAGGCTGTTCTAATTTCCACATGCCACACCATGACAAATTTACCATTAGAAGTGCAAACACTCTAAAGGGATTGGAAGTTCACTAATTCAGTAGAATTCCTACAAGTTATATGCAAATAGAAAGGCAGCAAGATGGGAAAATCACTGGAGAAGAAGGAACGCACCGATCTATACCATCCTGTTGAACGTACACCCTAGCCGCCTCAAATTGCATGCTGCTGCATCTGATTCACTAAATACTCACACGCATAGAAATAAAGATGAAGAATTGAACGAACAAATCTCCCCATAATGAGAAGGGGAAAAGGGTAGCCATTCTCTGAGCAACAGAACAACGCATAAAAAATGTACCTAGATTGACTCCTATGCTTTCTTTGTGTCATACTTGAGAGAAATATGTACAGAGTTCACACCTGAAAAACATTTTCTCTGAAATCAAGTTCACATAACAACAACAATATGTCTAAAATCAGCTTCAGACCTGAGAGAAAATAGTTTACAGTTTACCTAGGTATAGCCATAACTGCAAGAAATAGGGCCATGTAAAATTCATCATGGTAACATAACTTAATTGTCTGGAAAGGTAAAACAGCAAGTAACACTTCATGGTAGCAACAGACATGGTAAAATTCTAAGCTAACTAATAGGAATATTTCTGAAAAGAAAACAACAAGTAAAATTCACCATGCTAGAATTTTACAAACACTGGTAACCACTCCTGCACACTCAGTTGTCAACAGCATTTTCAGAACTGCAACAACATGAATTTTTCTAAAAACAGATAATATGCAACAACTGACCGTCATGCAGTTTTCTGAAAAATAGATAAACTTGTCTAGAACAATATGGTCACAGACATGCCATACTAACTCCTGAAACATAGTTTTTTTTTTAGAAGACTTCACCGGAGGGGGGAGAGCCCCACCTGAATGATTTTCCATAGATTCCGGCAAGCCGGTAAATGGAGGGTGCCAGGCACCTAGAGTTTACATGGTCTTAATCGTACAGGGCATTAATTCATGACAAATAAATTACACCAGTGATCAGCAATGGAACGGTCTTGGGAACGAAGGCGGCTGCTCCATAGGCGACATGTTTCCCTGCAGCTGTACAGGAGGCGGCTCAGACAGGGTTGCTGATGGCGAAAGACGACGTCGTGGCGATGATTCCAAATCTGCCAGCAACACAGTAGTATCATCATCGGGAAGTGCTTAGCCAGGATATGTGGTGGCCGTGGCATCTCCCATAGGTGAGTTGGCTCCGGAAGGTTGACCCCAGTCCAGCCAATATGATTCCAGAAAGCCGAAGGAACCAAGCAGCGGAAGATGAGGTGATCGGCAGTCTCTGCCGCATTACCACAGAGTTGGCAAATGTCGTCGTCGAGGACATGCTTGAGGTGGAGGTTGTAACGGCACTGTATGCGGTTGTTTACCAATAACCAACCGAAAAAACGTACCCTGGGGGGTGCTCGGTTTCTCCAAACGAAGCTAGAGAAATTGCACGGGGAGCCCATGGTCTTGGATGCCTGATACACGGCTGAAGCATGGAGAGTTCCCAGCTGGCCGGCAAATTTGGAATATCTGCTGTCCGGAGCTTGTGTTAAAGTGATGTTGATGATCATTTCATTGAGGGCATGTAGCTCTTCACTTGCTTGGGGTGACAGCCTGGAGACCAACATCGGTTGCAAACCGATGGTGAGGACCTCGGAGGCAGAGGCATCCGGCTTCGTGCAGTGGGAGAAAAGGCAGGGGAAGACAGTAGCGAGAGGCGAACCATCAAACCAAGAGTCATGCCAGAAGGACGTAGTCCGCCCGTCGCCCAGCTGCACCTTGGTGATACACCGGTAAGCTGGTAGCAAGGATCTGAGGGCCGACCAGTGACTGCCATCACCATGGTCGGACATGTTGAGGATGTCTTTGTGCTCTCTGACCCAAGCAGCCCAAGCTGACTGTTCAGGATGGTGAAGACGGTGGAGAAGCTTCAAAAGGAGGCAAGCATTTTGAGTGGCAAGGTCCTTTACCCCGAGGCCTCCTTCCAAGGAAGGCCGCTGAACATCGTCCCACTTGACCAGGCATTTTGCACCGGATGTCTTATCTTTGCCGGACCAAAGGAAAGCTCGCCGTCTGCTATCAATGGCCGAGATGATTCCCGGGGGCAGCGCGAGAGCCTGCATCATATAGGTGGCCAGACCGTCTAGAACTGAGTTGATGAGAACAAGTCTGCTTTGGTGGTTGAGCAGCGCAGCCTGCCACCCAGAGAGCCGCCGGTCGACCTTGGAGATCAAGGGCGCGAAGGCGGCGAGGTTAAGCTTGACATTAGAGAGTGGTAAGCCAAGGTACACCTGAGGAAAGCTTGCTTGCTGGCACTGGAGGAGCCGGACGATCCGTTCCAAGCGGTCTTGCGGTACGTGCATAGGCACAAGCGTGCTCTTGGAGTAATTGATCTTGAGACCAGTGGCCATGGCAAAGCTATCCAAAGTAACTTTGAGTCTCCGGATGTCTACTATTTCCGCTCGCACCAGTAGGAGGGTGTCATCGGCGTACTGCAACACTGGGCAGGGGCCATCTACCGCAGGGTGTCTGATGTTGGAATGCTTAATGAGTCGTTGAAGAACATCAGCTACCAACACGAACAGATACGGTGAAAGAGCATCCCCCTGTCTCAAACCTCTCTTGCAGGTAATCCAATTCCCCAGGCAGCCATTGATCAAAACAGCTGAGTGAGATGAAGAGAACAACATTTGCATCCATTGTAGCCATCTATCTGGGAAAGCTCTGGCAGCCAGGATTTTTATAGTACTGTCCCATGAGACAGAGTCAAAAGCTTTTGCAAAGTCTAACTTGAGTACCACTGTCGGGATTTTGTTGCGGTGGCAGTGCTGAACTAGTTCGGTGGCATACACAAAGTTTTCTGAGATGGAACGGCCCCTAATAAAACCAGTCTGGTCGATATCAATGAGTTTCTGGAAAAACATAGTTTCGTAATGGCACAATGCACGTCAAGATATTAGGTGAACTGTGAATCATGCAGAACTGTAAATCCTCGAGCTTCTATTACCCAAGTCAGAAGCTTAAGAACTCTCAATCATGCAGGACTATGAATCACGAAATTGAGATGAGGAGAGGGTGGGCATCTTACCATGCAGTGCCCCAAGCAGGTAGAGGGCCAAATTGAGGAGAAATCGGGCTGCCACTGCTGCCCTTCCCAAGGATGACCAAGGACGAATCGAACTGCCTGAATCGAATCGAGCGCAGACAACAGGCTGCGTAGCTGACGAAGGACGACGCGGAGGAGGCTGCCTGGCATCGGCGCCAGGACTGAGCAAAGCGCCGAGATGAAGACCGGCATGCGTCTCACCGGATCCGCTTCATCCTCGTCGGAACCCGCGCCCGCCTGGCCGGATCCCGCGCGGATCCGCTTCCTCCTCATTGGATCCAGCGCCTGCCTCGCAGGCCTCGGTAGCGCGCAAGTACGTACGCGAGGGGGCGTGGCTGCGAGCAAAAATGTTACTACGAAGGATTAGGGTTCGGTGCTCGGTTTCGCTCTTTCGCACAGCAGGAAGGAATGAGAAGGGATTGGCATACCTGGCGATCCTGTTGCATTGCGTCGGGGCGGCGGCGGCCGGTGGCGTTGGGTCGGCGGCGCGACTCCGGCGTCAGGTGGCGTCAGGCCGATCGATGGATCAGGATTGAGGAGGACGGAGCCAAGGTCTCGTGAGGGCGTCGCATGAGGCCGATGCGGCGGCGGCGCGAGGAGGAGGCTACGTCATCGCGAGGAGGAGGCCGCGGTCTCGTGAGGGCATCGCATGAGGACGAGGTGGAGGCGTCGCACGAGGAGGACTGGGAGCGATGAGACGGACGATTCGGTCCTACCTGCCAACGCCTTCCAACTGGAGTGTGGCTTTCCTTTTTTTCTCTAGCGCGCAAGCGGGAGGCGGGGATCGCAGGTGGAGGAAGACGGATGAAAACAAATATCGCACCAAAAAAATGTCCATCTTTTAGGATTTTTAGTTGTGGAAGAGGAAGATTTTGTTTGGCTGGAATGAGATGAACGGGCTTGCACGACCCATTGGGCTCGCTGGGCCGGCACCACATGGCTAACCTTGTGCCGTGCTTGGGCCGGCACGTTAAGCGGCAAGGCATGGCCCGTTACTCTATTTGTGCCTAAATGAGCCCGTGCCACATCAGGCCATGCCGCCCATTTGTCCATCCATGAAAGCACGTCTGAAATGAAAAGTCAAAAGCGTGGGATGCGTGCATTGCGTTGCGCTGCAGCAAGAATCTAGTGCCAACAGAACAGATAGTACTACACCGTGCACACACACCATTGGCCATTGGCATTTTGTGTACACGAGCACTACTGGCTCGATGACGTCAGCGTGTCCATCTCAGATTCTTTTTTTTTTTTTTTGGCAGAGCGTGCGTGCGTGTCCATCTCAGATTGGGACGCCCCTATCCAGCATGTATATGGATCAAAGAACGGAACCGTTCGGAGCCATCCGAACCTAAACGCGCCGTTTGGTTGGGTGGAGGGAACGAGTCGATCCGTCACCGGGTCCGGTCATGCCCTCTCCGCCGGCATAAAGGAGTCGTCGACTCGTTCCCAGCGAAACAGTCGGACAACGCGGTCCGCGAGCACTGATCCTGTCGCAATACTGAATTCATTCAGAAGTTGCTCACAGAACCTCCAATCCTGTCGTTCATCGGTTGCCGACGTCGTTATCGGATGTCGCCGGCGTGCCGCGAGATTTTTTGCGTGCTCCCCGCACCAACTGCCATCTATCTATCCATATATATGTTCTTCTGTTGACTTCCCTTTCACCTCTCGCATTCCTGCTGTCCTTGATTCTGGCCAGGAGCTCCAGCGGCGGCGATGGGGAGTGGCGAGAGGCCGGCAAAGGCGCGTGAAGCCGCTGAGGTCGAAGAGAGGCTGCTGCCGCCGCCGGCCGCGGCGAGGAGCGGAGAAGCTGGCGCCGGCGGCGGGAGGAGGGGCAGGTGGGAGAGGACATACCTGGACGTGCTGGGCGTGTGCTGCTCCGCGGAGGTCGCGCTCGTGGAGCGGCTCCTGAAGCCGATCGACGGCGTGAGGGCGGTCACCGTCGTCGTCCCCTCCCGCACCGTCGTCGTCGAGCACGACCCCGCCGCCGTCTCCCAGTCCCACATCGGTAGGTAGCCACCCTCTCCTCCTCCTCCGGGCCCTCCTCGGAAGTCACTATACATCTCCGTGCAGATTCTTGGCTCACCCTTGCCCTGCCTCGGATCAATCAGTGAAGGTTCTCAACAAGGCGGGGCTGGAGGCCTCCGTGCGCGCGTACGGCAGCACCAGCGGCGGCGTCGTCGCGCGCTGGCCGAGCCCGTACGTCGTGGCCAGCGGCGCGCTCCTCCTGGCGTCCCTGCTCGCGCCGCTCCTCCCTCCGCTGCGCTGGCTCGCGCTGGCGGCGGCCTGCGCGGGCGCGCCGCCGATGCTGCGCAGGGCGCTCGCCGCGGGGGCCGGGCTCGCCCTGGACATCAACGCGCTCATGCTCGTCGCCGTGGCGGGCGCCGCGGCGCTCGGGGACTACGCGGAGGCGGGGGCCATCGTGTTCCTCTTCACCGCCGCGGAGTGGCTCGAGACGCTGGCGTGCACCAAGGCCAGCGCCGGGATGTCGTCGCTGATGAGCATGGTCCCGCCCAGGGTCGTGCTCGCCGGGACAGGGGAGGTCGTCAGCGTGCGGGATGTCGAGGTGGGCACCGTCGTCGCGGTCAGGGCCGGAGAGGTCGTGCCCGTCGACGGCGTGGTGGTCGACGGGCAGAGCGAGGTCGACGAGAGCAGCCTCACCGGCGAGTCCTTCCCCGTGCCCAAACTGCCGCCATCCGAGGTCTGGGCCGGCACCATGAACATGGACGGTAAAAGCTGCGGTTTTTTTAGTTATTAGGAGTACATTTGAAAAGGATTAATTCTGAATTATGTCCGGGCGGTTTGTGGTGATCAGAATCCTAACAAGACTGTGACGTTCATGTTGAAGGTTACATAGCCGTGAGGACAACAGCTCTGGCCGACAACTCGACAGTGGCCAGGATGCAGAGGCTTGTGGAGGCGGCGCAGAACAGCCGGTCCAAGACGCAGCGGCTGGTCGATTCATGTGCAAAGTACTACACCCCAGGTACGCGACGATGCATACAGTTCATCTTCACGATCTGATGGCGATACAATGTACAATTGACAACATGTAGCATTATTCAGCAGAAAGAATTGTTGTCTTGCTTGCAGCTGTGGTTGTTCTTGCAGCAAGCGTGGCGCTTGTCCCGCTGCTGTTGCGAGCACAAGACCTGAAACGGTGGTTTCAGCTAGCCTTGGTGCTGCTGGTGAGCGCGTGCCCGTGCGCACTGGTGCTGTCGACGCCGGTCGCCACGTTCTGCGCGCTCCTGCGGGCGGCGAGGATGGGGGTTCTCATCAAGGGCGGGGACGTTCTTGAGTCGTTGGGCGCGATCAGGGTCGCGGCGTTCGACAAGACGGGGACCATCACCAAAGGGGAGTTCAGCATCGATGGGTTCCATGTGGTTGGGGACAAGGTTGAAATGAGCCAGCTTCTTTACTGGTACGACTGATGGATTATCCCTTCAGCCTGATATTCAGTCTTTGACAAATCATAACCAGAGTTTTTAGAACTAGAGAGTTTCAACTGAAAGAACAGAGACAATCCTTCCAATGCTGCAATTTCTACCTACCTATTAAATGTGACATTTTGTTTGTCGATTCCAATATTTGATCATGGGCCAGTTGTGTTAAACTGAACTTGATGCTTAGCATGTCATGGATGGGATGACCATTTTTTTCTTGCAGGGTGTCAAGCATTGAGAGCAAATCAAGCCACCCAATGGCAACCGCACTTGTTGAGTACTCTCAGTCCAAATCCATCCAACCCAAGCCGGAAAACGTGACTGAATTCCGTATCTACCCTGGGGAGGGCATCTCCGGAGCGATAAATGGAAGACAGATCTTCATTGGAAACAGAAGGATCATGGCAAGGTCCTCATGTTACACAGGTACTTGTCTAAAAGAAAAACAGGCTGACACTTAACAAGTTTCAGAAAACTCTTAACTTCCACACATTCTTGAACAACGACTCTGACCTCAACTCTGTCATATGCACAGGTCCGGAAATGGATGATCACAGAGGTGTGTCGATCGGGTATGTGATCGTCGACGGCGATCTTGTGGGGGCATTTTCCCTCTCCGACGACTGTAGGACCGGCGCGGCAGAAGCTATCCGGGAGCTGAGATCAATGGGCATCAAGTCGGTGATGCTCACAGGGGACAGCAGAGCGGCGGCCACGCGGGCACAGCAACAGCTCGGAGGCGTCCTGGAGGAGCTCCACTCCGAGCTCCTCCCCGCGGACAAGGTCGGGCTCGTGGGCGGCCTCAAGGCGAGGGCGGGGCCGACGCTGATGGTGGGCGACGGCATGAACGACGCGCCGGCGCTGGCCGCGGCGGACGTGGGCGTCTCCATGGGCCTGTCGGGGTCCGCGGCCGCCATGGAGACGAGCCACGCCACGCTCATGTCCAGCGACATCCTCAGGGTGCCCGCGGCCGTCGCGCTCGGGCGGCGCACCCGCGCCACCATCGCCGCCAACGTGCTCGTCTCCGTGGGCGCCAAGGCCGCCGTCCTCGCGCTGGCCGTCGCGTGGCGGCCCGTGCTGTGGGCGGCCGTGCTGGCCGACGTCGGCACGTGCCTGCTCGTCGTGCTGCACAGCATGCTGCTGCTGCGGGAGCCAGGCACGGGCAGCTGGCGGAGGAGGGGTGGGGAGCCTGAGGCATGCCGCGCGACGGCGAGGTCGCTGGCGATGAGGTCCCAGCTTGACGGAGCATCGAACGGCGGCGCCGCGGCCGAGAGCGCTCAGCAGGGACCAGGCGATGGGACTAAAGCAGGCGGCCGTTGCTGTCAGAAGCCAAGCGAGCCGTTTGAGCAGGAACACGCAGCAGTGGTGATCGACATACTGGCACTGTCCGCTGACGCTGAGCATCCTCGCGCGACGGCGGAAGGCGGCTCCACCGGATGTTGCAGCGCCACCGGCGGAGCTTGTGCTGCTCCCACCACGTTGACTACCGTGAACTGCGCGCCACGAGGATGTTGTGGCGGCAAAGGCAAAGGAGACAGCCGCGTGAGCTCAAGGACAAGCTGCTGCAGCAATGGAGGTGGAGGAGCTGCCCGTGATTCTCCTAAGAAGGTAGGGAAAGGATGCAATGCAGGGTGTTGTTCTAGTGGCAAATAAGATATACACTCTCAAGCCTGAAGTGCAGGATACAATCTCAACTCACAAGTGATAGTGAAATACTGACTGTTCATGCGACACCTGCAAAACTTGAGTGGATCAACCATGTGTTCAGATAGCGACTGGGCAGCTCGAATCTGTTGACATTTGTGTAGTTAATTTTGTGCAGTAATTTATACTCGGATTTGTGGAGTGATCAAATCCTTAGCTTTTTGTAACTGGTTTTGTCTCTTTTTTCCCCTGGAAATTTTGTAGTGTTCATTAATGAAGAAAGTTTTGGTACTACAGTACTATTAAAACAAGGTATTTAGGTTGCGGTTTAGCTTCTGAAAAGGGCTTCTGCTACCAAAAAATTAAAATGTCAATCAAATAGATAAAACCTAAAGTTGTTTTTCTAGAAGCTACTACTTTTCATAGCACCTTAGGGCACGACCAACGCAAGCTAATAAGATTGTTGGTCTCAACTCAAAACTACTATCCACATAGACAAGAGAACATACAACAGGGTTAATAATCCCACAACAAAGACTACTAGTAATGTAAGAAAAGTTTATTTGGCTTTTTGTCTCTTCCTTTGCCAGTCCTTCGTGCTTCCCTCTCAACTAACTCAACTTTGTTTGGTGAGATGCTGTTTTCCCCAATGCGCAGACTACTATGACAGGATATGAGACCACCAATCTATCTGACTATGGACAATGCGTGCTTATGTGGAGGTTCAGACTCCCAGCCACGGTGAAGTGATGGGGAGGCCCTTAGGCCATGCTCAACACAAGTATACAACAGTAGTGATCTTAGAAGAGAGAAGATAACATATATTCCCAAACCACTAAGGCCTTCTCTAACGTGCCACTGTGGCTTGTAGTCCCTGCGCAAATCATCCATGTCATCTCGAATAACAGCTCCGCTACATGTCAGAACATCTTGCAGAGGGTGCAGATGCTTCAACTAACAAATGGTGCAAGCCACTACTTATTTTGGAAGAAAAGCTAAGACTGATTGTGAGAAAGCAAAGACAGGTGAGCCAGCAGATGCCTACATACAGGGAGAAATGGTGATATCAGCAACAGATAAAGTGACTAGCCTACGATGTAAAGAAGACAGCTTCAATTATTTTTCCATTTACATGGCAGCTGACTTTTGATTGAGGCCACTAGCATTAGCTACCTGCATGGGGGTTGCAGATCAAACTGTGAGACTCAAATCTGCTCCAGTTGAGCTTTGCTGGCCAAGTCGCGAGAAACGTCGAAGTGCAGATGATGCAGTCAGGCAACTCTGGTCTGAAACTCTGAATCGAAATGCTGATGGGCAACTTCGGGATGTCAGATGGTTTCGTTCACCACCCAAGGTGAGGATAGTCCCTGGGATCCTCGGCCCACATCCTGATGCCAGTACACGCATCGTCCATTTGGTGATGGGTGAGCGTAAGGGGGTGGGAATTCCTGAGTCGGGATACCTTCCGTCTACACCTTTAGTCCCAGGCCGAATCGGTCGGGACTTGGTGGAGTGTGAGTCCCCAAATCCCAAATCGACAGAAAGATTTCCCAAAACCCTAGCGAAATTCATGGGTCATTTGTGGAGGGGTGAATCGAAGAGGTCCTACGCTGCGGTGGTGCGAGCCGAGCCGGCTCCCATCATCCAGGTGAAGATGCAACCGTGTGGTGGCGGTCGCCATGGCGGCTTTGGCCAAGGCCGTGAAGGATTTGGCGGTGGCAGATTTGGCCGGGGTAGCGGCCGTACCGGCGCAAGGGTCAACACGTGGAAGCGCAAAGAGGGCGAGTCAATTCATGAGGACCGGACCGAGAAGAAAGGTGATGATGGGAGTTCCAAAGAACCTCAGCAAGATCAAGCCTCTGATGATGCGAAGTGGGAAGGTAATACTGTTCCGGCTGATAGCAAGAAGACTCAATGGGGCCCTAGAGAAAGGTGATTGAGATTGATGAGGGTACAAGATATAGATATGATTATGTTAGGCTAAGGATTGCCTGTAGAGATGTTGCAAGGGTGCCTAAAACAGCAGAGGGGACACTTGGGATGTATATCATTGACTTTGGATTTGAAAGGGAGGTGCTTGAAGTGACTGGTGAAAGGGTTTTGAAAAGAGGTATCAAGCTCACGTCAAATGACTCTCAACCCCCAGCTAAGAGATCTAAGGCTAATAATGTGGATAAATCAGGACAGGTAATTGGTGATGACACTATGGTTGCTGACCAAGATGATCATGGGCAGAGAGCTGGGAAGCAGATACAGCAACCCTATAAGTCAGCTCCACCAAAGATTGTATATAAAGAAGCAGAGAAACCCAAATTCATGCATGATGCTCAGAAATCTTATAACATACACATTAATATGGATGATAATGAGAAAGTGCACATTCCTAATACAATGGAGGAGTTTGAATCTGATAGTGAGTCCTTCACTCTGAAAGTCCAGCAACTCACCAGAATGGAAGATGTTGCCCAATCCAGACCTAAGAGTGGCCAAGGTGAATCTTCTAAGCAAATGTGGAGGATGGAAACTGTGGTAAATGAGGTGGATCCCAAAGAACACTTAAAGAACAAAAAGGTGGATGATACTGTATCTCCTATGGTCACTACAGACAAGCTTGTGGAGGAGATTTCTCCAATACCACCTACTTCTCCAAAGGTCTTCATTACAGATGATAACATTGTCAACACCCAGGAGAGTGTGGGTATGGACATTTGTGACACAACTATGAATGATGGGGGTGGGGTGATGATAGGAGATGGGAAAGACAAGTTTCAGCTGGCAGAACCTGCAAAAGTTGCTAAGAGAAAGGAGGTCCAAGATCAAGGAATGAGAAGGAGTGAAAGGCTCAAAAAGGATTCCAATCTCACAACTAAGGAAAAAATTGAGAATGCGACTCAAATCAAGAATTTGGAAGGTAACTCTACAAGAGCCAATTCTTTTTCTGTTCTGTCAGTCAAGGACATTATAAATGTCTCTTCTGATATGGGTATTGTCTTAGATGATAAGGATTTTGATACTTTTGACCTGCTAAAACAACTTGAATGTGCTAGAAATGAGTTATTTTTGAAACAAGCTAATAAGAATGCACATGCTCAACTTGAAACAGGTGAGCAACAAGAGAATAAGAATGACCCCTTGCAACTTGAATGGTTACAAGAGGAATCTTCTGAACCAGAAGATTTTATTCTTGTAGAATCTAGAAAAAAAAAGAAGAGAAAGAAGAAAAAATATTAAATTCTCTCCTGCTATTAATAGTAGGATTCAAGACTTGGAAGGTCCAAGCTTGAAAACAAACAGAGGTAGAAAGTCTTCCAGGGCTACTTCCTAAGAACATCAAAGCCAAAAAAAATAAAACATGACAATACAAGGCTTGATCTGGAACTGCAGGGGTCTCAAGAAAAAGGGTGTTGCTTCTTATTTAAAAAATCTGATCTTTCAGTATTCATTCCACTTCATGGGTATTCAAGAAACAATGATTTGTGATTGTGATGATAGAATTTTGAGGAGATTTGATCCTCAACAAGATTACCTCTGGTTATGTAATCCTGCTAAAGGTAGATCTGGGGGAATCTTAGCTGGTGTCAGAAAAGAATTTTATGATGTGGGTTCCTTTCAGCAGGGTGACTATATGTTGCAAATGAATTTGTGGGACAAAGTAAATAAAATAAAATGGATTTTTCTTGTGGTATATGGTGCTGTACAAGATGAGCACAAGATTGAATTTCTATCTGAATTATCTGCCTTTTGCTCTAGAAACAAGGATCCTATTTTGATAGGGGGTGATTTCAACATTATTAGATATGCTAAGGAAAGAAACAAAGAGAAAGGAGTGCAGAGATACTCTGGTATGTTTAATACTCTTATTAACTTCCATGAGCGCCATAAAATAGTGATGTCTAGTGGGTTGTACACCTGAACTTACAATCAGGATCCCCCATTCTGGAAAAATTAGATAGGATTCTTGTTTTAAAAGATTGGGAAGATATTTTTCCTAACTCTCTGGTAACAAGGTTGCCTAGAGAAATTTCTGATCATAACCCCCTTATTTTGTCTTCTGGCCCAAAAAAAGAAAAGCAGACTATTCAATTTAAGTTTGAGTTGAGTTGGTTAAACAATCCTGAATTTATTCCCATTGTTAAAAAAATCTAGGATAAACAGTGCGGGGCTGCTACCACATTAGATAAGATCCTCCAAAAATTGAAGCTATTGAAACAATACTTCAAGGAGTGGGGATTCAACATTCAAGGTGAAACAAGGAAAAAATAAAGGTTGATTAGTGAGGAGTTGAGTGAACTTGAACTGATTGAGGAGTCTGTTGGACTCAGTGGAAATCAAATGATTAAGAAAGTTGGTTTATTGAAAGAAAATCTTCAACTCCTTGAGCAAGAAGAAGCTTATTGGCATAATAGAAGCCATGAGCACATCGCAGGACGCGAGGACGTTGCAGGACGCCAGGGATTTGCCCGTGCACATCGCAGCTACACGACACGTGTCAAATCCAATGGTCGGTTGTTGCCTGAAGCCAAAACATCCGGTTGACGGATAGCAATTCTGCAGAAGAAACCATAGTCAAATTAAGCGTGTTCTTATTCAAAATGATAAGACGGAGAGAGTAGCTTGCACGGGCCGCTTGATATCCAGTGGCGGCGGAGCTACAAAAAAGTGGTCCCTGTGGTGGGCCGCAGACCACCCTGTAGGTCTGGCCCAAAGTCTAGTACCCCTCGGTACTTAGGCCCAAAGCCTGTTTGCTTGCTGCCGATGGAACCTGACCAAGTCGAAGCGACGTCCGCAAGACCGCGACCTCCTTGGTCTTGTGACTCCAACCGCTCGACTCGGCGGACTCCAGCGTTGCAGCGGCGGAGCCGTTGATCTGATTATTATGTGAGTAATAATGTCAACCTTTGCAGCGGGATTTCTTTGAATTGCTGTTGCTAAAACAAATCAGGTTTCATAGAATTTGGTTGATGATGATGAGCAAGAAAAGCAGCATCGAAAGAGAAGGAAATCGATCAGTCGGGTCTCCAGAGAAGCGCATCTCCCAAAATAGGAATTCAAGGGGAGGAACCTGAAAACTCGGGACCCGGCCACGCCAAGGATAAAGGAGCAGCCGGTGGCTTAATTTTTGGCTGGCCCCGCGGGCGCACGTTCGTTTAGCGTTTCCGCTCGCCCGCCTTGGTCCTTGCCCCTGGGGCCCTCCGAGATGCCGGGACCGGCCGTGGAGGCAGCGGCCAAGGGCGGCGGTCACCACCACCACCACGATGGCCACGGCTGCGGCGGGAAGGCGGCCGGCAAGTGGGAGAAGACGTACCTGGATGTCCTGGGCATCTGCTGCACCGCCGAGGTGGCGCTCGTCGAGCGTCTCCTGTCGCCCATCCACGGCGTGAGGGCGATCACCGTCGTCGTCCCCTCCCGGACCGTCATCGTCGACCACGACACCGCCGCCGTCTCCCAGTTCCACATTGGTAACCAAAAAAATCCCTCGTCTCCTACGATCGCCTGCCTACATTGTCATCTCTCCCTCTTCGCGAACGCGAATTCTTGCACATACAATGGATCGGAGTCAGTCAACCTCTCTCGCACATTTTCCGGATCAGTGAAGGTTCTGAACAAGGCGGGTCTCGAGGCCTCCGTTCGAGCCTACGGCAGCAGCGCCGGCGCCGCGGGGCGGTGGCCCAGCCCGTTCATCATCGCCTGCGGCGTCCTGCTCGCCGCGTCGCTGTTCGCGCCGCTGCTCCCTCCGCTGCGGTGGCTGGCGGTGGCGGCGGCGTGCGTGGGGTCCCAGCCCATGCTGCTGCGGGCGTTCGCGGCGGCGGGCAAGCTGACCCTGGACATCAACATCCTGATGCTCATCGCGGTGGCGGGCGCCGTGGCGCTCGGGAGCTACACGGAGGCGGGCGCCATCGTGTTCCTCTTCACCGTCGCCGAGTGGCTGGAGACGCTGGCGTGCACCAAGGCCAGCGCCGGGATGATGTCCCTCATGTCCACGGTGCCCAAGACCGTCGTGCTCGCCGAGACGGGGGAGGTCGTCGGCATGGGCGACGTCGCGGTCGGCACGGTCGTCGCGGTCAGGGCCGGGGACGTCGTCCCCGTCGACGGCGTGGTCGTCGACGGGCATAGCGAGGTCGACGAGAGCAGCCTCACCGGCGAGTCCTTCCCCGTGCCCAAGCAGCCACAGTCCGAGGTCTGGGCCGGCACCATCAACCTAGACGGTAACGAAAACATCCACCTTCTTCGATCTGTTCTTTTTTTTTCGAGCTTCAACAACAATGTCCATGAGGTGATGTCGCAGGTTACATCTCCGTGAGGACGACGGCGCTCGCGGAGAACTCGATGGTGGCGAAGATGGAGAGGCTGGTGGAGGAGGCGCAGAACAGCCGGTCGAGGACGCAGCGGCTCATCGACTCGTGCGCCAAGCACTACACCCCTGGTACGCCGGCACGGTCACCACCTCCGGAAAACGACCGCGGTCTCAAAAAGGCGTACTAGCGTAGAATTGGCATAGCAAGTTCAGCAGGAGCAGTGTTGCTGTTCTTTTTGCGTGTGCAGCCGTGGTGGTCCTCGCGGCGGCGGTGGTCGTCGTGCCGGCGCTGCTGGGAGCCCGCGACCTGGAGCACTGGTTCCGGCTGTCGCTAGTGCTGCTGGTGAGCGCGTGCCCGTGCGCGCTGGTGCTGTCCACGCCCGTCGCCACCTTCTGCGCGCTCCTGCGCGCGGCGAGGATGGGGCTCCTCATCAAGGGCGGCAACGTGCTTGAGTCGCTGGGCGAGGTCAGGGTCGCCGCGTTCGACAAGACCGGTACCATCACCAGAGGAGAGTTCAGCATCAAGGATTTCCATGTGGTTGGGGACAAGGTCGAAATGAGCCAGCTACTCTACTGGTATATACTGCATTCTGTTAGATCTCCCAATAGATTAAACTGCTGTTAGTTTACTGTTTCAGTAAATTAAACTGCTACTGATGAAGCTCCTGGTTCTGGGGGATTTTACTCTTCTTGCAGGGTATCTAGCATTGAGAGCAAATCAAGCCATCCAATGGCTGCTGCACTTGTCGACTATGCTCAGTCCAAATCTATACAGCCGAAGCCGGAGGACGTCACTGAAACCTGCATCTACCATGGCGAGGGCATCTATGGGGAGATCAGTGGCAAACAAATCTACATTGGGAACGAAAGGATCATGGCAAGGTCCTCGTGCCATCAACATGCAGGTAAAGCAAGCACATTTTTCAGCTTTGTTCACACATTCTTGAACAACAACTAACGATGTCTGAGTTCTGACATGGCGACGAAACTTCATCACATATAAGCTGCCCACCACCACCACCAAGAAACGGACGGTCTGAAAGGTGTGTCCATCGGTCTCGTGATCTGCGACGGCCACCTCGTGGGCAAGTTCTCGCTCTCCGACACCTGCAGAACCGGGGCGGCCGAGGCGATCCTGCAGCTGAGAACAATGGGGATCAAGTCGGTGATGCTCACCGGGGACAGCGCGGCGGCGGCCAAGCACGCACAGGAGCAGCTCGGGGGCGTCCTGGAGGAGCTCCACGCGGGGCTCCTCCCGGAGGACAAGGTCCGGCTGATCCGAGAGCTCCAGACGAGGCACGGGTCGACGCTGATGGTCGGCGACGGCATGAACGACGCCCCGGCGCTGGCCGCGGCGGACGTGGGCATCTCCATGGGCCTGTCCGGGTCGGCCGCGGCCATCGAGACGAGCCACGCCACGCTCATGTCCGGCGACATTCTGAGGGTCCCCAAGGCCGTCCGGCTCGGGCGCCGCACCCGGCGGATCATCGCCGTGAACGTGGCCTCCTCCATCGGCACCAAGGTCGCCGTCCTGGTGCTCGCCGTCGCGTGGCGGCCCGTGCTGTGGATGGCCGTGCTCGCCGACGTCGGTACGTGCCTGCTCGTCGTGCTCCACAGCATGCTGCTGCTGAGGGACGCGGGCCGCGCGCGCCGGAGGTGCGGCAGCGGGGCGTCCAAGGCGTGCTGCGGGACGGCGCACAAGGTGCCCAAGGCGTGCTGCAGGACGGCGGCGCACAAGTCGCCCAAGGCGTGCTGCGGGACGCCGTCGCCCAAGGCGCCCAAGCCGTGCTGCTCGACGGCGGCGTGCAAGTCGCCCAAGGCGTGCTGCTCGACGCCGACCAAGTCTCCCAAGGCGTGCTGCTCGACACCGACAAAGTCTCCCAAGGCGTGCTGCGGGACGATGAAGCCGGTGGCGACGAGGCCGCAGACCGCAGGAGGCGATCACAAGCACGGCAAAGACGGCCACGGTTGCTGCCACAAGCAGAGCACGTTGCCCGAGGACGCCGTGGTGATCGCCATACCGGGACCGGGGCGGGCCGTGGAGCACCGGAAGGACGCGGTCGGTCACGAGAAGGCGGACGGCCACGCCGCCGCCGGGGGATGCTGCGGCCACGGTGGTTCCCCCGCCGCCGCGTCGCCCGCTGCGGCCGGGTGCTGCGCGGCAGCACACGGCGAAGACGAGGTGTGCATCGTCATCAGCGCGAGGTCGCCCTGCTGCAGCACGGCGAGGAGTCGGTCTGGTTCTCCCAAGGACGCCATGTGCTGCCACGGCTCCGGTGGTAAAGACGGCGGCGCCGCCGCCATCTCAGCCCTCGTGTGCTGACCTACCACTACCATTAGTGGAATACGATCGCCTGGTACTATCGAAAATTACTCCTCTACGCTATGACCTGTACAGGAAGTTGTTACTATTACGAGTCCTACTGTACTTCGTAGAGTGCTCTTGTTGTAAACTAACCTACGGTCCCCTGAGATGGGTTGGGAAGAGCTTAATTTATGAGGCAGTGACGTAGCTGGCCCATTGTCAGCCTTCTTGTTTTTTCTTTGCATCACCATCCTCAGCTTGTGCATTGTGTGTGCTCTTTTTTCGCGGTCGGGCCTGAGCCCAATTTTCATTAAGCAGACATGAAGTTTAAGGGTTACAACAATGACTAATTCTTGCTAGCGAGACTGAAACACTAAGCAAGCCAAAATCATTGACGTTGGACTATACGATTGTAGAATTGAGCGACTAAGGCGGCCACCCTCGCCCTAGACAGTCGCAGCCATACCTTTCTAGCTTCGCCTACCTAGGAAGAGCATACGCATTCCCTCCTTTTTTCGTGGGTGATAGCGACGGAGCGAAGGCTTGCTAAAATGCTTCAAATGATGCCAATCCTGACCTCTTCATCATAACCTTTAGCTTCTGTTTTCTATGCCCTGAACTTATTTTTGGCAGCTACATGTACGCTGCGCATGGGCACAAAATCCTCATCCGCATCAGAGGCGATCCCCTATGTCACCCTCCATCTAGGTGGGACACGGCGAGGGGCTGCTGTAGGGGCCTTCGGAAGGAGTCAACGAAACCCTTGATGACATCAGCAGCCACATCTTTTTTTAGCAAAGTGTCACCTTTCTTATTCATCTGAATAAATGGTACAAACTCTATCAGGAGCAACAAACCAAACGTATCTTCCTACCGAAAAGTTTACAGAGCTCTTATCTAGACAATGGGCCTCAACATTGGAGCGTCAGCCTTCATGAATAAACTCCACTCTTGTGAAGCTTCCCATCCAAGACTTGATTTCCAAGATTGGCCCGTGCCTCCGAAAACCCTCACCAAGGATGTTTCTTACTGGAAAGATACAGTAGCTTGCCACCCGGAGTGTTTGGAGGTCAAGGTCACTGGCCAAAGCCAGGCCCTCGTGGCACACCACCACCTCTGTTGTTTTCGGGTCGGCGCAGCCCTCCAGGATCAGTGTCGACGCCAGAGGCGTAGCCAGGATTTGTAGCTATGGTGGTCCATTGTCTAAAATTTTGTTAACTAAATTTCAACTTATTCTTGATAAAGGTCATTGCAGAATATGTTGTTTGATGCATATTTTTAAAAAAGAGAGGCAATATCATAACTCCTCTTCATATTTCTATCTGCAAGAGAATAAAAAGTATTGTTTTAATTTACCATTCCAATAATCAATTGACACAAAAAAATCTTATCCTACAATTAAAATTAAAAAGTCCAATGCGACCGTGTGCATTCTAATAATATAATCTAATGACACGGAATAAAATAAAGTTTTGTGTATCTTGTGGCTTGCGGCCTCTGAGTCTGATGCCTGATGGTGGATGGATCGGTGTCGCTGATCACCGCCTGGTGGCCACAAGCAACAGCTGATGTGTTCTGCTCGAGTTAGGGCTAATTTGCTTATTCTCTAGCTGTAAGGAGAGATTGGAAGAGAAAAAAAAGGAAACATGACTAGACGAGCATGCTAATTGGATGAAGATGTTGAGACGTATACCTGCAGATGACTCACGTGTGCGGCTACTCGTCGTCCGGCGCCTGCCGCCGCCGCTATCGTTTGGTATATCGAATTCTATGAAGCACAACTCAGTAAGGGATACGAAGGTGCGCATAGCGGCCGCACGGAGAAATACAAAGGAGCACAGAACGGCTGCGGGGCGTATTCGCAAAGGCCGCGGACGCTTGGACGTACGTACCCGATTTGAATTTTCCTATATCTATGGGCCTTGTATGCGCCGAGCGCATGGTGGTCCGCGGACCACCCGGACCACCATGTAGCTCCGCCCCTGGTCGACGCGCCTAGAAAATTACTGTTTTCATCCTTGGCCACAGCCGCTGCCGAGACCTTTGCTCGAATTTTTGGAGATCTCCGCGTCCACATTGACCTTCGCAAATCCCCTTGTGGTCTGATCCATCGCGGTGTTGGATCGCCCACCTTTTACTTCTCCTGGTTACTCGGCTTGATCATCTTCAATTCACTGATGAACCGTTCCACAAAGTTGTTCGTCAAGAACAGACTCTGAAATTTGCTCTCGAACACGCGTGGCATGGGCGGTTGACTTGGTTGGCCTCATGTGGCGACACAAGCAGCCCATCTCGAGGCCAATTAGTTGTCGGATCCAAACCGTCATGGCACTGGACCGGCCTATCAACAGCGGTCTGCTTATGGCCTGGCCTGGCCACCCAGCAGGCTAAAGTCCTCCTGAAGAATGGCCCCCAGGAACTGACGAGACCCACTGTCTTGACGAGAGCAGTGGCGGCTGAAATGAAACGCCAGGGTGAAATGAAACACCCGTCGAATTTTCATTCCCTCCCTTTCAGTTGCAACTATTGCAACAAGCCAACAAGGTGACACACATGCGTGCACCGTGCACACAAAGCAACACGCACGAGAATTGGAAGGCTATAATGAATTTGGTAGCTAATAGATGAAATGGAATTGTACAGTGGTGATGGTGATGAATTTCACCAGCTCAGCGAGAGGCATTTCGGCGCCGGCGGCATCTGTGGACTGTGGTGATGGTGACGAATTCGGTTGCCTGTTAAAAGTCACAAGTCCTCCGTCAAAGTCAAGGGAATATAGCAGCTCATACATACAATCATACAGACACTGAGATAGTACAGCATATATATGTACCTGAAAGTCGTTATCCCTTTCAGAAACTGCCGCTTTCTTCGGCGAAGTTGGGCCTTGCGTGCCAAATAAAGTCGTCAAAAAAGTAGGGCGCCATGCGCGTGAGCCGTGAAGCCCACGGGGCAACCACAGTGATCTAACAACAACACGTTGCCCCTAGGGTGTCGACATTCTTTGACGAGATTCAGATTCCAAAGGTTGTTTTTCCCCCCCTCTCTTTGAGGGAAAGCCACCACGGCGACTTTGATACTTATAAAGTGATATTTACATCTTCCATTATCTTCTAAAAAAAAGTGATATTTACGTCGTCCGTGTAATAGAATCAGGGGAATAATATAGCTCTGTGGTAATATAAATTAGGTGGGGACGGTTCGTGCCTTTCAATATATATATATATATATATATATATATATATATATATATATAGAACTATTAGTCCATAGCTGGCTACGAAATAATTTATTTTGTAGCCGGATCCAACGTCCACGTCCGACCGATTAAAGGATACGGACCTAACTAGAGTACCAGACAGCTCCCCACTGGCCACCGTGGATCAGGTTAGCTTTTAATTACCCTATTAAAAAGACTATTTAATTACCCGATCCCCTAATCACGTGGCTTATCCCAAAAATCACGTCATTTCTTTTTTCTTTCTCTCTCTCGTCCCTTCCGAATCAGAGGGCGGCGGTGGTGGCTTCCCTGCCCACGCTACGCGTAGGTTCCTCCTCACCGACCGGCGGCAGCGCAGGCGCACCCTCCCGACGCGAGGATGGCTCCCAGCAGTGGTGCGGCCTATTCCGCGCGGACGGCTCCGGCGGCAGTCCGGCCTATTCCGGCGCCCGGCGGCGGTTGCTGCATCCCTGGCTGGGAAAAGCCTGGATCTCGGCGGGGCCCTTCGCCCGCCACCGGCCACGACGGCCTCTTCCCTCCGAGCGGCGGCAGCTGCTGTCCTCCCCTCCACCGCGTGGATCTACATCAGCTTGGCTAGGAGGGCGCGGCCGTGCAGGTCCCCGGCCGCCGGTGCGGCGCCATGGCGGCTCCCCCTCCCCTCCCCTCCCGTCTCCATGTGATGGGGCTCCGGGCGGCAACCATGGCACTCGACTACAGCAGTGCCCCCACAGAGTCTAGGAGAGCACCACCACGTCGATGTCAGCGACCTATGCCGCCCACCACTGTTCGACTGATCTAGGTACATTCAATTCTGCTGCAGTCGCTACTCCCTTGGCCTTCTGCGTGCCCTTCACCAGGAAGGGTGACCAGAGCACTAATGCAAGAAAATGTACCTCAATTTGGGTCAAAGAATCTCTCTTCCGCATACCTTCATAATCCAAATTGTTTCAGATTAGAAATTCATGGATTTGAGTTCATTACTTTTTGTGTTGTTTTTTTCTCGTAAATCATAGTCACAAAATTACTAGAATCTTTTCTGGTAGTTAGTTTTTATTGATTAATCTGTTTGCTGTTGGATTGTTCTCTAATCTGTTTCACTGTACATCCACTTTTTATGCGTTTCCCATTTGGAGTATTAGCCATGTTGAATAGGAGTGAGTTGGATTATCGTAAATCATATTCAGGAATTACGAAAACCCCTTTTTTGGGAGTGAGTTGGATTATCGTAAATCATATTCACGAATTATACAGTGGGCTGGTGGCGGTGAGCTTATTTGGTTGAATGGTACTTCTCCGTGGCCGATCATTGTAGCGATACTACTAAAAAAACAATGCTCATGATTCTAGTCACCATGTTATTTTTTTAGTTAGTTCAATTTTGATTTTGAATCACTTGAATTGCAGGAAATGTGCCTGTGTAGTTCGGCATCTACAGTATCAAGAAAGCTTCCATGCATGCTGTAAATTTTTATACATTTTACAGTAATTTGATTGCATTGAAAGGTAAATTGGCAATGTGGTAACTTGATTACTTGCACGGTATAAGGACTCACTATCTGCACGTGGATGTTTATGCAGTTCCATGCTCAATGATTTCTTGTTTCAGTGTCTTAACCATGTCAGATATCCCTTTTCTTCAGAATTAATCATGTGCAAAAACATGGACCTAGATATGATGAATTTTTCTAGCCTAGCATTTGTACCATTTTCAGTACTCGTGCATTTGTTTATATGTTTGTTTGCAGGCTCAATTTCACTACATAGGACATAGGAGGTCAGTTACTAGTTTTTGTTCAGACTAAAGATGGAAAAGGCCAACAATGATTTACCTAGAACCAGTGATGAAAGACTGCTGGTTTCTGGCATTGGAATTAGGCGGCAGGAGATTTCAGCTTAGTGATTTGGCAATGCATGTTGAAATTATATATTTACTGTTTATTGCTGATCTGGCCTTTCTGAGAAAAACGGCAATGTTGATGTGCATGAGGTGTTCTTGGGGAGCAGTTATGCATATCTGAATCTATTCATATTACTTCACTGTAGATCTTATTTTATGCGTTTCCAGGACATGTGTTAGGTACGTTTGGCCCAAACATGTTTAATCTGGCGACTATCCTTGCACTGTTATGATTTTTTTCTAACTAATCTTCATTCATTATTCTGAAAGTAGGCTCAATTGGCCCTACTGAATAAATAGCAAATTGTGTTTCTCGTAAATCATATACTATAGTGTATGGAAAAGCAATTGTTCTTCAGGGTCACCATGCCTTCAGTGATTTCCTACATGCTACTACTGTTATATCACACCACATAATTCTTGTAATTTTGTTTCTTGTAAATCATATAGTCACCAAATGAGGATTAATAACTATTTCCAATGTTTCCAGGATAGCACATTTAGTGTCGAGGAGTGGGAAGATATCTTGGAACTACCGTCAGTTGTAATCGAGCTGATTTGAAGAAGAGAGATTGTCTCAATTTTAACTGTGTCAATTATTCAATTCAAAAAAAATATTTCTTATCCTGTAACATGGACCTGATTGTGAATGAAACATTTCTAACTACTACAAAAGTGATCTGGTACCGTTTTCTGATGGAGTTGAGCTATTCTCCTGTACAAAGTGGAGCTAATTGTCAATGTTTATTCTCGTGACTATCTTGTAGTAAATGATTTCGACATTACAGTAACTAGTTTTTCGTAACTGCGGTTGATGCCAAATTGTGGTAACTTACCCGCCAAATTATCATCTTTGTGCTGACATTATATGGTAAATTGATGTCGAAATTATACTAACTTCGAAATTATAGTAAACACGTTCTATGGTAAATTGATCTTGACATTATAGTAACTAGTTACTCGGAATCGCTTGACGCTAAATTATATGGTGACCAAGTATTATCGTAACCTATGTGCTGGCATATACCATAGTTCAGGATCAAGTATTCCCGTAACCTGGCATCTGCCTTTTAGCTTCTCGTAAAATAATTTTAAATGCTCTACTCTGTAGGTTCTCGTAAATGCTAGTACTCTGTAGGTTCTCAGGTTCACGTAAATGCTCTACTCTGTAGGTTCTCGTAAAATACCGCTAGCAGTTTCAAAAAGATATGACCACTAATTGCTACGCTAATGACGCTCAGCATCTTTAGTAAATGCGCTGACGAGACCAGGCAATGATGACTCACGTAAATCTGGGCAGAGGATCTGTTGCGTGGTTTGAATGACCGGATCGGCAGCAGGGTGGCTCGACTGTCTGGCCTGGCTACAGAATAAGCTATTCTGTAGCTGGCTATAGAGTATACTCTCCCTATATATATATATATATATATATATATATATATATATATATATATATATATATATTATTATTACATTGGCGTTGATCATGTTTAGACTCTTGGGTAATACACGCCTCCTATGTACTGTACTGTTTATTTTTGCCTTCAAGGACTATCATCCAACGTGGATGCAGATGAGATACGTAATATCAAGGACAAAATTTCAGTGTCGCTCCTATGTAATGTTTATTTTGCCCTTCTCTCACTTTATACATTACAGTACATTATTTTGATGTACGCCTTGTCAAAGTTTTTGGTGTACTCCTTGTCAAAGAAGTCAGGCGCTATCAACATGAAGCTCCCTTGTGTGCACTGTCGTCGGTAACAAACAAAGGGTGGCGACAGTGTGTCGACATTGCTGCTTCAAGAAAATCTTGGCAACCAACCGGCTGAGAAAGAAGCGTATGCATCCAGACTGCGATCGGTTACGGAAAAAGATAGAGCAGGTCACAGTTGCTGTCTTCGCTTCTCAATAATGCTGTGCCTCTCCAAACAGTTGCAGCCACTCCAAAAAAAAATTGGAAGACAATGGCAGAAACACTATCATATATTCCTTGTCTTTTTTTTTTTGCCCTGTTCTCCAATTAATTTACTCTAAAACAACTCCTCTCTGACGATAGAACAAAATTCGAAGAGACTAATCATGCCCATTTGGCGAGCATGGACATGAGGCCGGCGCCGACGAGCATGGAGACGTTGATGCCGAGCTGCAGCTTCCCCCTGCTCTGCACCTTGGGATTCATGAAGTCCTCGGCCAGGAGGTCCACGAGCGCCATGTAGATGAGGATCCCCGCCGCCACCGAGTTGAGGATCCCCTCCACGATCAGCGCCGTCGGGCTGTCCTCGTTGTACACCGACGAGATCCCGATCCCGACCAGGATGCCCACCGGCGTCGTCAGGCAGAAGAAGAGCACCATGGTCACGATCGACCGCAGCTTGAACTTGGCCTGCGTAGAAACGAACAGTTTAATTAATTAATTATACTTGGAACAAATACTCAAAGGGCATATGTCGTTGGTCGTTACATGCACGTGGGGGCATATTTTCTTAAGGGCGAATTTTCTATCTCCGTGTGCCAATATAATATGTTCTTCTCCGAAATGCTTGAACCAAAAAAAAAAAAGTAGAAACAATAGTTTTTTAAGGTAAAGTGCAGGGTACTGCACTCACGGCTGCTTGGCTACATTAGTAGATTGACGGAGAGAAAATCCTAGTTTTCAGAACGGGAATCCAAGCAAGTGGAGCTCCTAACTTTGTGCGCCGCATGTGTCCGAACCACCCGAAGTGCAGTGCTTTGGTACTTTTGTTCTCACAAAAGGTAGCGGCAGGGGCTCACGGTTAAGGATACCAAATCATCTATCACCTCTCGTTTCTTACCCAAGACAAATCATACGGCATAGATCAGCAGATTTTCAAAGGGATAAAGTGCTCCCTTCTTTTCAACCAAACAAAAAAAATCAGTACGGACAGTTGATGCGTAATTTCTTTCTTTCTTCTTTAATACAAGTGTCATTTTTTTAAAGGGTGGAGGAGAGGATAGGAGTAGTTTTGCTTTGCGGGCGAAAAAGTTGCTTTGCCATGTAGGCCTCCTCCTAGACGTCCGATTTTAAACGTCTGGGGCTAGCGTTGCTCTCTAACCAGTGTTGCTCAGGCCACATCGTAGATAGAAACAAACTCAAAACCCGTAGCAGCAGCAAAGGAAGTATGATATGATGATGATTAAGTACCTGAACGATGCAACCGCCAAGACCCATGCCCTCGAACATTTGGTGGAAGCTCAAGGCGACCACCAGAGGCTTAATGGTGCTCGGGTCTTCGGACGCGCCAAGGGAGATGCCGATGATCACCGAGTGAACCACAATGCCAAGCTCAAGAACCTACAAAAAGTCAATGGACATTGTTGGTCAAAAAAAAAAAGAGTTACAATTTTGTGGGAAGTAGATATCATAGTTGATTTTTTAGGGTGGTGGAGGTAGAAGGGTTTTCTTTGCAACTATATGTACCTTGTGTTTTTTTTACATCAAACTAAATAAATTCTAACCATTCATGTAGCGTGTGCCATATTCTAGAGCAATTGCATATCTACAAGGTATGCATAGCTTTTAGTGAATATAGTTCTTCTTATCCTCTATTGTTCATCACGCGTATGTTTTTTTTTTTGGTTTTTTTTAACGACAGTGGTGATAAATGCTTGGTTAAATACAGCTGTTATGCAACTCACGATTAATTCGATGACAGTAACTAATTACCTGCGCGATGACGCGATGGCGCAGCGCGTGCTCCTTGTCGCCCTCGGCGCCGCCGACGGCGGCGACGAGCGCCGAGGAGCCGTGCGCGTGGCCGTGCGTCGCGTGCGTGTGCATGTGCACGTGCCCGTCGTGGTCGCGGTCGTCGTCGACGTGCGGCGCCGCCGACGCCACGGCCGCCTGCTGCTTCTCCTCGTCCCCGACGGCGGCGACGCTCACGGCAGCCGCCTCGGCGCCGGCGGCGCTGTTCTTGAAGTGGACGCGGGTGAAGTAGCCCGTGGCGACGGTGTCGACGACGAGCGTGCCGATGGCGCCGACCATGGCGCCGAAGCCCGCGAACGGGAAGCTCTGCCACGGCCCGCCGGAGAGGCAGTCGGAGGTGAGCTTCTCGAACGCGTCGGGGAGGATGTGGATGAACCCGGTGGCGAGGATGACCCCCGCCGCGAACGCCTTGACGAGGAAGAAGACGTCCCCGTCGGCACGCAGCGCCGGCACGCGGCGGCCCAGCACGGGCAGGCAGCACCCCAGCGCGCCGCACACCAGGATGGAGAAGAACGCCGCGATCTTGAGCGCCTTGGCGCGCGCGCGGTCGCCCTGCGCCGCCTCGCCGGCCCCGCACCCGCCGCCGTCGTCGCCGTCGGCGCGGGCGGCGGACGCGAGGAGGAGCAGCGGCACGGCGGCCAAGGCGAAGACGAGCAGGGCGCGTGACGACCTCATGGCAGTGGAGCGTACCTACCGGCTACCGGTGGTGCGTGGACTACCGACGCGAGGACGAGGAGGAGGAGGAGAGCTCGCAGTCGCAGCCAGCTACGTGGGTGGTCTCATATAGGGAGCGGAGGCGGCGGGGCCTCGTGGTTTCAGCTCGTAGATTCAATTAGGGCTTTTTAAAAAAAAAAAAGACCTAGTTACCCGGCTTTGATTTATAATAAGAAGAAGGTCACATACAACACTTGGTTAATTGCGTTATTTAATTAAGAAACGACTGTGACACGATGAAGACAGGCATGAGAGATAACAGTGCGAAGTACGAGGTTTCCTGGAGATATTCTGGTTGTTGGAAGGGAATTACCGGCAAATGACGTCACTTTTCTAGAGATACAAGGGCGGGGACGACATGAATAGCCGCTGCCCTGTAGGCTGCAGCTGCCTCCGCGTGTGGATGAATGAATGCCGCTGTGTCAAACTGGCACGAGACCATGACCATCCCGGATGAACACCTGACATCTAGGCACTGACACGTAGGGCATGTTTGGTTCTGATCTTGGCAGAGGTGCTTGGGCCAGGCAGCTCCCACATCGTCGATTTTCAGCGTCTGGTGGCCAGATCGACCCGCCTGGACGAGCACCTGCAGGCCGTGCCGCGAACCAAACAGGTCCGTAGAACGTCGATGTGTCTATGAGATAGGTGATGTTAGAGGCAGTGACACAACTAATCCTTTTTTATCTCCAGAAGTCCTCCAATAACTCACTTGTCGTATCTTTATAAAAAATGTCATAGGGCAATAGGGCAGATGAAGCGTCATGCACTTGAACATAATCTGAGATGACAATCTACACTGGCCTCAATTGTTGAATCCATTGGTGGACCTACACTAGAATGGAGCCCGAGAAAATCTTTAGACGCCGATGAGCTATGATATCGTGTGTTTTGAAGTTTTTGCAAAAAAGAGAGAGACCTCAGGATGCTATGGGCTATAACCTAGGTCACCCTGGGCATATTTTTACCGAAAACCGAACACCTAACCGAACCGAACTATCGGTTTTTCGGTTTTTCGGTTCGGTTTCGGTTTTCAATTTTGTGAAGTTCGGTGTTCGGTTTCAGCTTCGGTTTCCGCATCAAACCGAACCGAACACCCGATCCAACCGATCAGCAGTCAGCGAACTAAAAACAGATGCTTCCCGTCCCGCTTCGGGCCTTCGGTGCTCCCCACAGGCAGCCGGAGAGCCCACCTCGGTGGCCCAGTTACGAAGTGAACAAAGTCCCCCACCCCACCTCCTCAGCCCACCTCCTCCGTCCTTACCCCCCCTCCCCTTCCTCAGTCCTCATCCTCCTCCTGGGCGTGCACCTGAGCCCCCAAGCCCTAACCCTAGCGAGCGCGGAGGATGGAGCAGTCCGCAGCGGCCAGCGGTCGAGCGGGCGCAAGCAGGGCGCGGCCACGCGGGCTCGAGGGGCGCGAGCGCGCGGCCACGTGGGGGCCGGCGGCGGCGCGAGCGCGAGCAGGGCGTGGCGGCCGGCGGCGGCACCACCACGAGCAGGGCGCGAGCAGGGCATGGTGCCCGGGCCGCCGGGGGCGCGACTACGCGACCACGAGCAGGGCAAGCTGTGACTGTGAGGAGCAGCACGGCAGCACCTGCGAGCGCGAGTGGAGCAAGAGGACATCGGAGCGGGAGGGACGACGCGGCTGCCGGCGGCGGAGCATACGACAACAGGAGATCCTGCTCGATTTGTTCTCCCGTTCTCCATTCTCCCTGTCGATTTGTTCTTCTCTGTCGATTTGTTCTTCTCTGTGTTTGCCTCGGTTATTTCGATGGAACCGACCAAACTCGTCGGTTTTCGTTTCTGCAGGAAACCGATCGGTTGTTGATTCTTGAAAACTGAAGTTTACAGCAACCGAACAAACCGAACCGATTCGTCGGTTAAAACCGAATGCCCACTCTGAAACCTAGGTGGACACTCAAGGTCGCTACGCCTTAGGTACATCACTGGCCTGATATGATGAAAAAATCCACTTGATTGTATTCCCTTGAAACCCAATGGAGCCTTAGTAGAAAGAGCAAATTGCTAGATGTAGGGGCCTAGAGTTAATAGAAAAAAACGTGGGTAGGGAGACTGACATTTGTGAACAGCCAAAAGATCTTGGAGATAGACTGTTCAAGATGGGGAAATTGTTTGAGATTGATGATTTAAAGTAGAGGAGGGAACTTGAGAGGTCAAAAGGTTGGCTAGGGGTTTTGCATCCAAGGACCCCAATAGGAAAAAGTTCATATTACTCCCTTCAAGTTTGGCCTATATCCAAATAACACCCCAAACTAACATTTGGTTCAATTCACTCCCTCTAACTATTTAAGTTGGTCCAACCAACACCATAAAGAGATTTTTCTTTTTTGTTTCTCTATGTACAAATTATATTTTAGTTTCAAATTTTGTGAGGTGATAGAGGACATTGTATTTTGTGTTAGAAAAATGCACTAAGAATTTTTCATCATTATGTTTTATACGATATTGTGTCTCTAGTGTTAATTTATTATTAAATTTCCTAAGCTATCAAAATAGTGGCAAAAAATTAAGATATATTTTTTCTAACATAACTTATGACGTTCACTCACAAAAGTTGATATTAAGACTCAACTAGTACGTGGGAAAACAAAAATAACAAATCATGTTAAGGGGTAAACTAGACCAACTGAAATAGTTATAGGGAGTAAATTGAAGGAAACATAAGTTTAGGGGTAATATGGACATATGTCAAACTTTAGGGGAGTAATTTAGATTTTTTCCTAATAATAATAAAATTTAATTTGGGAATAGGGGGGTCGAAACTAAAAATGAAAAACTCTTTATAGAGAATTATGTAGCTAATTAAAATGGTATGTTCCGTGTATCCTGACCCGACCCACGGTGTTACCATTTGTGAGCTATACCGGCCGACCAGTGCCTGCGGCGGTCCCAAATCAACCATATATATACCTTTATTTTGTTATATTTTCCTCTATTTTCGTTTACTTATCACCAAACTTTTACTGTAGCAATTTTGACCATGCGTTTTTTTCTACGAAAGATATTTAGATACATCAAGTTTTCACATATATAATTCTTCATTTTACATGCTTGATTAATGTTATATACTTTGAAGTATCTAAGATTTCTTAGAAGAAAAAAAGGGTTAATCAAATCTGCGGCAGTAAAAAGTTGGTGACAAGTAAATGAAAACGGAGGGAAATACCATTTTCTAGAGAGAGAGGCAAAGGCATTCATGTCTGGAAAATCTCATGTTCTTCTACCCACTGCTTCACCGCGCGCCACCTCGTCTCACGCCTCTGACCATCTTGCCGCCACACACCGGTGTCTCCGCTACTGTTGTTCGTGCGTTTTGTTGCCGGTGTCCGCTTGTGTGTTCGCATCGTCGCTGCCTGCCTGCCTTCGTGGGAGAGTTACGTCGTTTTCATCGCCTCCGGCGGCCCCGTGCTCAAGTCATCCCCGGGTTCTCCTTCCTCTCTGACAACGGCCGTGTTTAGTTTCGGAATCGGAGCATCCGAGTTGGAATAGTGCATAATAAATATGCACTGTAGCATTTCGTTTGTATTTGATAAAAATTATCTAAACTTTGACTAATTAGGCTCAAAATGTTCGTTTCGTAAAGTACAACAAAACTGTGTAATTAGTTTTTAATTTCATCTACATTTAGTACTCCATGCATGTGTCGGTATTTTAATGTGATGTGAATCTTCTTTTTGCACAGTAGAATTTGGGGTAGAAATCGGGAGCAAGGCCAACGGTGGAGACATATATACCTAGCTGGTAGCTGTTGTTTTTTTGCACTTGCTATTCTGTGCTCGACGAAGTTCCCAAGAGGATTCCACTTGCCAATTTTGCATCCGTCCGGTACCTTCCGGTCATCTCTAGCTGTTCCTGTGTGTTACTTTCTGTACATCTTTAACGAGTGCTACCTTTGTATAGTTCGAATCTCTACATTTTAATGAAAAATGGCAGTCGATGCAATACTTTTGGTGACGACCATAACTTGTTTTTGCAATCTGAATGCTCTTCTAATTCATCATTTGTTAGTTTCATGGACAATGATTCTTGAGCCGCATGTCCTGCCCGTATCGGCCTTACAAGTGACATCATCCTTGTGGTTTGATAGACACGTAGGCCCTGTTCATCCGGCTTATAATCCGTCTTTTTCAGCTTATTTTTTCAGCCGGAACAGTATTTTTCTCTCACAACAAATCAGACAACAGTGTTTTTCAGCCGGCTTATTAGTACAGCCGAACAGGACGTGTCCTTGGTTTCAGTTGCTAGTACTATGCATGCTAGAGTAGGAAAGGATATATTCTCTGTACCAATTGCTTGCTTGATTTTCTTGGTGTCCACTCCCACCGCAACGGCCGGGCGTGGATACTGGCTAAGTGGCTATGGCTAGGTTATTTACCAAGAATCAAGCAGACTTGGCTAGTCAGTCAACGGCGATGGGGCCCGATGGTTTTGTCGCCTGGTTTGCTTGTGTTGTGAGCGACAACTTGGCCCTGCAGGCCCGGATGTTTCCTGTATTTTTATGTTTTTCATTCATACTCCCTCCGTCTAAAAATATCTGTCGTTTTCGCTTTCCAAAAAATAACTTTGATAAAATATATATTAAAAAATATTAATATTTGTGGTACATAATTGGTATTATTTGAAAGATCTATGAATCTAGTTTTCTAATAAATTTATTTGGGGATATAAATGTTGTACGTATTTTCGATAAATCGAGTTAAACTTATGGCAATGAAACCTAAAGCGACGGATAATTTTGGACAGAGAGAATAGTTTTTATAAATTTTTACTATATAAAAAAGACCCAGTAGTAGCCAAGTCCCGGTATATACAGGAGCGGACGGGCATGCCAGCGCAAGAAGCGCAAGGAGCGGACAGACGAGTGCAGTGGCTGGCTTGTTGCTTTGCTTTGCTTTGTCGCGCCCGCCGCCGACGGGCGTTGTCGGTACGGAAACAAACGAAATGACGGCGACCTTGGGGCGGCACCGCAGGACAACGAAGAGCCGAAAAACACTGTTAGCTATTTTGTTGTGAGAAAAAAATATTATTTCGGCTGAAAAAACAAGCTGAAAAAGACGAATTATAAGCCAGATGAATCGGACGAAAGTGTCGACACTGGGCCCCGACGACCACCCCCTGGCCTCGTCGAATCGGAGACGTGAACTGACGCACGCGTGTCCTGAAGCAAAACTAAACCCTGCCGAATTGTCGATCGCCATCACCAAACACCGTGCTTATTTATTTAATACTTATTTATTTTTGCCCAAAAATACACACTGCAGTATACGTATATTCCTAGTACGTCACGGGTACGTGTTATTTTGTACGCACTGTTTTGATTGACGACAGACAGCAATAGCAATAGCAATAGCTGGTGGGTGCTGGACATCGACGACTTGACCTAACCTCAGGCCGTGCCGTGTGTGAGTGCGAGTGTGAGCGTGCATGCGGTGAAATTTGACCGACGACCATGCGCCGAAATAATATCTTACGGTGTGTTCACTTCCAACGTAAACCCAAAATATTTCCTTTTCCACTTATCACATCGAATCTTTGCACGTATACATAGAGTATTAAATATAGGTAAAAAAAATAAGAGAAAAATTCACCGACGGTCCCTGAACTTGGCAGCTGGTGTCACATAGGTCCCCGAATTTTGAACAGTGTATTTCTGGGTCCCTGAACTTGGCTTCAGATGTCATCTAGATCTCTGAACTTGGCTTTGGGTCTCATTTAGGTCCCCGAACTTTGAACAGTGTATTTTTAGGTCCCTGAACTTGGCTTCGGGTGTCATCTGGGTCCCTGAACTTGGCTTCGGGTGTCATCTAGGTCCCAATGCTGACGTGGCGTGATCCTGCATGTGGGGCCCACATGTCATTCGGTTATATTTCTATTTCGGGGTACTGTAGCTACAATTTCTAAAATATTGCAAAAATTATATCTTTTTCAAATGATCTTGGATGAAGATGATTTTTATATGAAAAATGTAGCTCTCGACGAGATCTACAACTTTCTATTTTTGAGTTTTTTAATTTGAGATCATTAAAATGCTTAAAAAAATTAAACAAATTTTCAGCAGTATATTAATCGCGTACAAGCGCTTGTCGCCTTGGAAAAATCATATCTTTTTTATATGCTGTCAAATGGAGATGATTTCTATATGAAAGTTGTAGCTCTCGATGAGATCTACGACTTTCTAGTTTTAAGTTTTTAATTTGAGGTCGCTAAAATGCTCAAAAAAATTAATCAAATTTTCAACAGTATATTAATTCCTGAAATTTTGTTTAATTTTTTTGAGCATTTTAACGACCTCAAATTAAAAAACTCAAAACTAGAAAGTCGCAGATCTCATCGAGAGCTACAACTTTCATATAGAAATCATCTCCATTTGATAGCATATAAAAAAGATATGATTTTTCCAAGGCGACAAGCGCTTGTACGCGATTAATATACTGCTGAAAATTTGTTTAATTTTTTAAGCATTTTAATGATCTCAAATTTAAAAACTCAAAACTAGAAAGTTGTAGATCTCGTCGAGAGCTACATTTTTCATATAAAAATCATTTTCATCCGAGATCATATAAAAAAGATACAATTTTTGCAATATTTTAGAAATTGTAGCTACAGTACCCCCGAAATAGAAATATAACCGACTGACATGTGGGCCCCACATGTAGGACCGCGCCACGTCAGCATTGGGATCTAGATAACACCCGAAGCCAAGTTCAGGGACCCAGATGACACCCGAAGTCAAGTTCAGGGACCCAGAAATACACTGTTCAAAGTTCGAAGACCTAAGTGACACCCAAAGCCAAGTTCAGGGACCTAGATGACACCTGAAGCTAAGTTCAGGGACCCAGAAATACACTGTTCAAAGTTCGGGGACCTAAGTGACACCAGCTGCCAAGTTCAGGGACCGCCGGTGAATTTTTCTCAAAAGATAACTAATTGCATAGTTTGTCTGTAAATGTTGAGACGAATCTTTTGAGCCTAGTTAGTCCATGGTTAGACAAATTTTATCAAATAACAACGAAATGTGCTACATTAACTTTTTATCTACTTTTCACCAACTGAACACACCCTTAGCTGAGGTCAGTACCACACACACGACCTTGCTAGTCTTCTTATCCACTAGAGTAGTACGTCCACAGGTCCAATTTTCAGCGCATATGTCCACTTCACTGGTGTGGTGAATTGAGTCCTTGTTTAGTTTCTGTTGTGTAAAGTCTTGGATGTCACGTCGGAGGTTTTATGGGATGTCAGAAGGTGAGTTCGGATACTAATAAAAAAAACTAAGGGAGAATTAGCTGTGGGACACTGCCAAAGCCGAAAATTGGGTGCCACACACCTCCATTCTCGTTATTTGCTGAGGGACACCGCGTTTTCGTTCACTTTGGCCAGTGGACACCGCCGACCGGCTCCACTCAGTACCGGAGAGAGAAACTTTGCGAAATGACGACCGGTGCCCCTGACCCATGTCTGGTTGGACCCAACCGGCTGTTGCGAACGGGTCTGGTTGGACCAGCTTAAGTCCCAGCCGGTCGAGTCTAGATTAGGGTTCAACTCCAGTCCGTCCCCGTCCCCAATCCCTTCGTCGCCGCTCCACTTCGCCGCTCCCGTCGCCGCCGCGCACCATTGACCGCCGCCGCTGAGCTTCTGGAGCACACCCGCCGTCCGTCATGTGGGGCTGAGCTTCGGGAGCACCACCGCGCACAAGGAGATGGCGTCCCCCAGGAAGGACGCCCCATGCCCTGGGTCTCCGCCTAGGGTTCTACCTCAATTCAATTGGATTCGACCAGGGTGAGATTTCTATGCCCCCCTTACTGCTTTCCCTTAGATGTATGCGTTAGAAAGGTTACGTTGAGTTTTTTTTTGGATAATTTAGGATGGATCCGACTAGTGCTTGTAGACTGGCGATTAAGGTTCCCGCATATGTAGAGCAAAAACCAGATGGGTTCGGTGATTATCACGTGACTGAGAATTGGATGCGTGCGGTTGACAAGGATACTTTCAATTGGATGGGTTTTCATGCATTGCTTGATGAGGAGATTGTCCACGGTCAGGATCAGGAACTGTAGGTTACATATTTGGACAAGAACACGAATGAGACAACTCGTATAAATTCTGATAGTTCTTTGCTACATGCATTTGATATGTACTGGGACAAGAGGAAGCTGCCAGTGACTGTGGAGGTTATGGACACTCGAGCTTGGGACACTATGGGGAAACAGTTCCCTGATTCTGTTGTTGATGATCCTCCACAGCCATTAGATGTGATTATGCCTGCTGACAATGCTCATAATCCTGATACTGATGCCACTCCAGAAGATGCTAATCCAGAAGATGCTACTCCAGAAGTTGATACTCCAGAAGATGAGGCTGAGGGTGAGGTTTAGGATGATGACAGTGATGAGTCTGATTTGTCTGATGAGCCTGATGAGCCTAAGGTTGATTCTGATGAAGACCGGGGAGAGAATGATGAAGTGGAGTATGTTGAAGTAGATGATGAGAAAGAGAAGTACAGGGATGAGCTGGCTGATAATGAAGCTGAAGGTGGCTATGCTTACTATCCTGACACTGATGAGGAAGATGGTGACCCACTAACTGTCAATGATGCAGAGGAGTGTGATGGTGTGGTGCATGTGACTGACTTAGAAAATCCTAAAATTGTTGTTGGTGTTACTTTTGAGGATGGTTTCCTTTTTAAGAGGTGTATTAGGCAATATGCTGTTCTAAAAGAAGTTGAACTTGCAGTTCCTTATAGTGAGTCACGGCGGTACAGAGCATATTGTAAGGCCAAGAGGTGTAAGTGGAGGATTCATGCATCTCAGTGTGCAGATGGCAAGACATGGAAGGTACTTGAGTCAATTGTTTCATTTACTCTATATTGCTTCATTTACTCTATATTGCTTCATTTAATTGCTTCATTGATTTGTTTTCATTGATGGTTGCAGATTAGGATGATACCTTTCAAGCATAATTGTGTTGGCACAGGGAATTTGGAGGAAAAGAATTGTATGGCAAACAATCATTGGGTGAAGGATAGAGCTCTCAAGTGGCTGAGGGAAGACCCAACTATACAGGCCAAGGCTTTGAAGAAGAAGTTAGAGGACCATTACCCAGTCAAGTTGAGTTACTGGAAAGTTTGGGACGGCCGACAAATGGCACTAGATGTGCTTCAGGGTGTATGGGAGGACAGCTTTGTACATGTGTTTTCTTGGAAGAGAGAGATTGAGAAGAGATGTCCTGGTAGTGTTGTAGAGCTTGAGTGGGATGTTATGAATAATAACAGAAGATTCAGTAGGATGTTTGTAGCACTGAAGCCCTGTATAGATGGCTTCCTTGAAGGTTGCAGGCCTTATCTAGGCATAGATTCCACTGTTTTGACAGGAAGGTGGAAGGGGCAGTTAGCTGCTGCAGTAGGCATAGATGGCAACAATTGGATGTTCCCAGTTTCCTATGGAGTTTTTGGCAGTGAGACCAAGGAAAACTGGGAATGGTACATGAAGATGCTTCACAAGGCTATTGGTTCTCCACCTGGACTTGTTCTGTCAACAGATGCAGGTATTTATTCATGCATTTCAGTTTGACCTTCTTTTTCTCTTGCTGTTTAGAACATGCTGACCTTGTTTACAACATGCTGACCATGAGTGCTTTCAACTAGTTTGCAGGCAAAGGAATTGATCAGGCAGTGATCAAAGTCTTCACAAATGGTGTAGAACATAGAGAATGCATGAGGCACCTTGTCAAGAACTTTCAGAAGAGGTTTAGGGGAGAAGTGTTTGAAAGGAACTTGTGGCCTGCTTCAAGATGCTACCGGATGACAACACATGCTAGACATTGGGATGAGATGCACAAGGCATGCCCAAAGGCCACAAAATGGTTGGAGGACAATCATAAACAGCTATGGGCAAGGGCCAAGTTCAGCACAGCATCAAAATGTGACTATGTGACCAACAACATTGCCGAGACTTTCAACAATTGGATCAGGGAGGACAAGTCATTACCTATTGTTGAGCTCATGGATAAGATAAGGCAGATGATCATGGAGAGGTTTTACACAAGGATGCAGCTGGTCTCAAAGCTGTCAGGTTTCAAGATTCTGCCAGGTGTTATGAAGGACATGCATGCCAAAAGCAGAAACCTGAACTACTCCATTCATAGGAGTGGCCCAAATGTTGGTGAAGTAGGAGGAGTGAATAAGGATCTAGTCCCTTGGAGATTCATTGTAGACCTGGACAAAAAGGAGTGCACTTGTAGAGGCTGGCAGCTTACTGGACTGCCTTGTGTGCATGCCATAGCTTTGATTGGCACAAGAAGGATGGAATTGGAGGATTATGTGGATCCTTACTACTCTGTCCAGAAGTTCAAAGCAGCTTATGCATCTCCTGTGCCTCCAATGCCAAGCAAGGAGGAATGGGAAAAGGTGGACCTTGACTTCAAACTTCTTCCTCCTCTGTGCAAAAGAGCAGCAGGAAGACCAAGGAACAGAAGGTTGGTTGGAGTTGAAGAAGGTGGATCTGGCATCAGAGGGAAGAGAAGGTGTAAAAGGTGTGGTGGATATGGTCACCTACAGAAAACATGCAATGAAACTGTGGATGACCCAGATGCACCACCACCTGCTCCACCAAAGAAGAAGAGGACTTACAAGCCAAAAGTAGTGGAGATTATAGAAACCACAGAAGATGCTCCCAAAAAGAAGAGAAGGACTTCCAAGCCAAAAGTAGTGGCAGAGATCCCAGAAGAAGATGCACCCAAGAAGAAAAAGGAACCTCCATCCAAGAAAAGGAAGACATCCACCAATGAGAACCAAACAAACAAGAAGAAGGGACTACTGTTAGCCCACCAATGCAGTAAGTCCACCAACAGTTAGCCCTTCATTTTGTCACTGTTAGTTTAGGAACATGTTAACATGTGTCACCATTTATGCAGGGTTAGCCCACGGCCTGTGACTAGGAGCCTGGCTACCTCCACAACTAGTCCGAGCGCTGGCACCAGGAGCAAGAGGAAGCTGCTTGATGCATAAGTGCGCTGCAAGGAAGGCATTTTGAGGCTCCTTGCCATTTGGTGAACTTTTGTGTACTTTTGGGCCTGCTGAGCCTGGTTATGTAATGTAGTGAACCTGGTTATGTAATGTCGTGCACTGGTACTGATACTGAAATTAGAAGGCTAATGTATGTAACTTCTTGTCTCTTGGTACTAAAATTTGGCATAAATGCCTTTCATTTATTTTACAATGGCATTACAAAGCATAGTTCATGCTAGTTTGTACATTAACATGCACAGCATGACAAAGCACACAACTCCACACACACTAGCAACTTTTATCCACTTTTCCACACTATGCTGCATATCCATGCTTCTAACAACTACGCCCAAAGCTTGAACACTAGTGTTCATCACCGAGATAGAGTCCTCCAAAGCATGCAATTGGACCACCATTGTTGCAATCTGGGCACCAATGTCAACGGCAGAGCTTTCAGGCTTCCACATGAAGAAGTTGCACCTGCTGTTGCCCTGTGACAAGCATATGAACACATGAACCCAAGATCTGGACGTTGACACCCAAACGAAATTGAAAAACACGAACTACTCACCCAGTCCCGTCTCTTGCAAGTGTAGAACGGCTTGTCGGGGTGCTTCAAAGTCCTCGAGACACGCTCCACGACGGTGGGCGTCTTGCAGAACGGGCACAGCGGCTGGCCACCCTCCGGCGGCTGCCCCTGCCCACGCGAACCGGTCGAGCAGGAAGCGCTAGAACCGGTCGCCATCTTCAGGCCTCCTTTTCGCCCACCACGCCAGTCGAGGAGAAAGCGCCGGAACCCAAGCCCGATCGCCCGCCGCCTGCCAAATCGCCGCCGCCGCCGCCGCGCTTTCGTTGTGAACAGAGGCAGGGAAGGGGAATGAAATAAACAAAGGCAGGGAAGGGGAACCAGAGGCTGGGACTTAAGGTGGTCCAACCAGACATGGGTCAGGGGCACCGGTCGTCATTTCGCAAAGTTTCTCTCTCCGGTACTGGGTGGAATCGGTCGGCGGTGTCCACTGGCCAAAGTGAACGAAAAAACGGTGTCCCTCAGCAAATAACGAGAATGGAGGTGTGTGGCACCCAATTTTCGGCTTTGGCAGTGTCCCACAGCCAATTCTCTCAAAAACTAATTACATAACTTGTCTGTAAACTGTGAGACGAATTTATTAAGACTAATTAATCCGTTATTAGCACATGTTTACTGTAGCACGACATTGTCTAATCACGGACTAATCAGGCTCAAAAAATTCGTCTCGCAAAATACACATAATCTGTGTAATTAGTTATTTTTTAGTCTATATTTAATACTCTATGCATGTGTCCAAATATTTGATGTGATATGGTGTAAAGTTTTGGGAGAGAAACTAAACGAGGCCTGAGTTGCGGTTGCGGCACTTCTTTTTCCCGCCATAATGTACTTGTTTTTTTAGCATGACCATAATGTACTAGTGAAATTTGACTGACGACCATGCGCCAAGAAGTGCATGCAGGCCACAAATCCATTGATTTTATCCATTTGTCTGAACACATATACAATTTACTTCTTTTTTTTTTGGGGAAGCACACGTCCATTTTACAAGTAAATTTGTGAAGACCACCACTCAATATTCTTCGTGGGATGAGAATGGACTACCTTATTCCACAGACAGAACACTCTTCTGGTTGTTGGAAGGGAATTACCGGCAAATGACGACACTTTTTTATAGAGATACAAGGGTGGTGGCGATATGTATAGCCTCTGCCCTGCAGGCTGCAGCTGCCTCCGCGTGTGGATGAATGAATGCCGCTGTGTCAAACTGGCACGAGACCATGACCAGACATGACATCTAGTAGGCACTAACACGTAGGGCCTGTTTGGTTCTGATCTTGGCAAAGGTGCTTGGGCCACGCAGCTCCCACACCGTCGATTTTCAGCGTCTGGTGGCCAGATCGACCCGCATGGACGCATCCCAGGCCAGGCCACGAACCAAGCAGGCCTGTAGGGCGTCCCTATGAGTAAGATGATGTTGAGACAGTCATACAACTATTTTTTTTATCTCTAGAAGTCCTCCAATAACTCACTGTATCTTTATAAAAATATCATACATGGCAATGGGGCAAGATGAAGCATCATTCACTTGAACACAAAATCTGAAATGACAATCTACATTGGCCCCATTATTATTGAATTCATTGGCAGACCTACACTAGAGTGGAGCCCGAGAAAATCTTAAGGTGCTGATGAGCTATGAGATCGTGTGTGTTTCAAGTTTTTGATAAAGCATATTGCAAAAAAAAAAAGACCTCAGGATATGCGATGGGCTATAACCTAGGCAGACACTCAGGTCGCTAGGCCTTACGTTCATCACTGGCCTAATTTGATGAAAAAATCCACTTGATTGCATTTCCTTGAAACCCTATGGGGCCTTAGAACAGAAAGAGCAAATCGCTGGATGTAGGGGCCTAAAGTTAATAGAAAATGTGGGTAGGGACTAGGGAGACAACATTTGTGAGAAACCAAAAGATCTTGGAGATAGACTGTTCAAGACGGCAAAACTGTTTGAGATTGATGATTTAAGTAGAGGAGGGAACAAAGAGATATGATTCGAGCATTAGGAGTTTAGGACCTTGAGAGGTCCAAAAGTTTGGCTAGAGGTTTTGCGTCCAAGGACACCAAAATACTACCTTCGTCCCTAAAAGAATGTAATTCTAGTACAGTGTCATGTTTTACTACCTTAAGTTTGACCAATTATAAATAAAAAATTATCCATGTTTATGATACCAAAAAATACCATCAGGTTAATTACGAAATGTATTTTCATAATAAATTAATTTAAAGACATAATTGTGAATATTATTCACTAAAAACTTAGTCAAACATGAACCACTTTTCGTGGCACGCAACTCATAGTTGCATTCTTTTCAGGACGGAGGTAGTAATAATGAAGTTTAATTTGGAAATAGGGGGTGCAAACTAAAAATGAAAAACTCTTTTATAGAGAATTAAGTAGCTATTTTTTTAAATAAGTTAAGTAGTTAATTAAAATGGTATGTTCGGGGATTGCGAGCCACCAGAAAATTCAGGGATCCTAACCCGACCCACGGTGTTACCATTTCTAAGCTATACCGACTAGTGCCTGCGTCACTCCAATGTTGAATCAAGATCCAAAGGTTGGGTCATAAAAACTTCTCGATATCGATACATGGAGAAGGGGCTAGATGCTAAGATAGCCCTCCCGCGGCCCAGTGCTAAAGTCATCCCCGAGTTGTCCTTCCTCCCTGACCACGGTGAGATACCTACTAGCTGTATGTTGTTTCTTTTGCACTTGCTGTTCCGTGCTCGACGAAATGCTCAAGAGGGTAATTTTGCATCTGTCCGGTACGTTCCGGTCATCCCTAGCTGTTCCTGTATGTTACTTCTGTACATCTTAACGAGTGCTACCTTTGTAGCTCGAAACCCTTGTGGATCTACATTTTAATGGAATGGCGGTCAATATAATAAAATACTTTTGGTGACGATAACTGTTTTTGCAATCTGAATGCTTATAATCATCCTTTGTTAATTTCATGGACAATGATTCTTGAGCCGCATGCATGTCCTGGCCATATTGGCCTTACAAGTGCTAGCAAATAAACACCTTCTCCATTGCCCAATATTAATGTTGTTGTTTTCCCAACCATAACTCGTTCGCTTGGCTAAAAAGTCATGACTGAAAGTATTATTTACTGATTTGTTCACTGATTTGTTGTGAGAGAAAATATTGTTCGTTGGCTGAAAAAGTAGGGCAGTCGTCGTTTCAGTTGCAATGCATGCTAGAGTATGAAAGAGAATATATTCACTGTACCAATTGCTTGCTTGATTTTCTTGGTTTCCCACCGCAACGGGCGTGGATACTGGCTAGTTTTATTTACCATCACGCGGAGTCCTAGCAGACTCGGCTAGTGAGTCGTCGTTGATGGGCACCGGTGGTTTTGTCGCCTCGCCTGGTTTGCTTGTGCGACAGCTTGGCCCTGACCCACCCGGATGCCATGTTTCTGCTGTACTGTACGTATAGTTTTTTTTATGTTTTTCATAGTTTTTATAAAATTTTTATTTTCACACGATAAAAAGACCCAGCAGTAGTCAAGTCCCGGCAGCGGCAGGAGCGGAGCGGAAATTTTGGTCACGTGGTCTGTCATCGACGGACGACTGCCTTGCTGGCTGGCTTTGCTTTGTCGCGCCTGACGACAAGAGGTGTCGACACTACTGCCCCCCGACGACCGACGTTGTTGACCCCTGAGGCCCTGGCCCTGGCCGCGCCGGATCGGAGACGCCGCACGCGTGTACTGAAACAAAACTAACCGCAGCGGCTTCGAGGGCTGTCGCGTGTCCGGATCGCCATCACCGAACACCGCGCTTAGGAGTATTTACTTATTTTTGCCCAAAAATACACACTACAGTACGTATATTCCTACGTCCAGTCCACGGGTACGGTGTTGTTTTGTACAGTAGTACGCACTGTTTTTGATCGACGACTTGACCTAACCTCAGGCCGTGCCGCCGTGTGTGAGCGTGCTTGCGGTGAAATTTGACCATGAGGTCCACGCAGGACCACACACACGACCTCGCTAGTCTTCTTATCCACTACTAGAGTAGTACGGCTACACGTGTTCAATTTTCAGCACATGTCCACTTCACTGGTGTGGTGGATGAGTTGCGGTTGCGGCACTTCTTTTTTCCGCCACACATAGGGGCCTCGCTGAACGTCACCAATTTTTTTTTTGGGGAATAAATTAATTAATTCATTCAAACGCTGATGGTACTAATCAGTCCACCCATCAAGCCAAATATAAGTTAATTATGCCAGGAGTAGTACTACTATGATGTAGTGAAATTTGACTGACTACCACACATATAGTACAATTTACTTCTTTTTTTTTCTTGGAAGCGCGCGTTCATTTTACAGGTACATTTGTGAAGACGACTAGATATTTTTAGTGGGATCAGAATGGACTACCTTATTCCACAAGCCAAACACTCTATTGGTCTAGTAATGTTGGATTTTTCTTTTTGGAAAGGACGGCAAAGAAGTTTTATTAGACGATAGAAAAAAGGGAAAAAAAGAGCTGCACAGAAAATTACAAAACGTAATGTTGGATTAGAATTCAAATTTTTTGGTCAAATATCGTGTTTTCACTAGTGAACAAAAAAATTGTATTGGTAAAATAATTTCAGTGAGTATAAATTATACTTTCATAAGATTGGCTAACTAAACTCAACAAGCAAGGGCACCTGGCGCTTTTGTTGCTCCAATAGATCAGTACGAATGATGCATCGATATAATGAACTGCCAGACGCGAATAGTAGCAGTCCCCCTAAAGAAGAAGCAGCAGCAGCAGCAGCAGCTAATAGTAGCAGTTTTATTTTATTATACTATTAATTTATCCAATGTTGATTGCTGAAAAAAGGCAACTAGTTGGGAGAAAGCGCATGGGCTTTTCGCCTTGGCTGCCGTGGAATGGAAAAGCAGGCGCCGAAGAAGTCGCAACCGTCCATGTCCAAGGTTTGAAGATGCCACCAAGCATTGGCCTCTCTTTCCAGCATTTTTGCCTTTCTGCAGCACACAATCCCCAAGCTTTCTCTTTCTGAATTCTAAAGCACACAAGAGCATCTGTTTTACTTCCTTCGTCCCTAAATATCTATCATTTTCGCTTTTTGAGAAACAACTTCGACTAAATATATATTAAAAAATATTAATATTTATGATAAATAATTAGTATCATTGGAAAGATTTTTGAATCTAATTTTTTAATAAATTTATTTAAAAATATAAATGTTGCACGTATTTTCTATAAATCGAGTCAAACTTGTGGCACGCGCACCAATGGTGACAGATATTTAGGGACAGAGGGATACGTACCATCGGCTTGTTTGACAAAAAAAAAACAGAAAGGCGACCCAACAATTAAGATATGTAGATACGGCAGTTAGTTGCAACTTGGACTCCATATGCTTTTTATAAAAGCGCATACGAAAGGAGGGGGGAAAAAAAGACGTTTTGGGTGGATTAGGCTGCTCGAGTTGAGTGGAGAGTGGACCAAACCAGCGAACGGACGCGGCGACGGAGGGAAAGGCATGAAAGAACGGCGGGCAGCGTCGAGGCCTGTCATGCTTTCAGCTAGCACATCCGGTTCCACTTCGGAGAACTCATGTGTTTAGATAAAATGAGTGCGCAAACGTGCGTGAGAGATCGATCGATGCACTAATCCGCACATGGAAAAAAATTCGATCTAATCCCAAGAAAATACACACGTGTATGAACCAACCAATCGAGAGGCGGAAGAAAGTGGAAAAGAAACGCACGCATATCAATCAGCCAATCTAGAGGTGGAAGGACGTGGGAAAGGATAAAGAGTAAAGATAAGTTCCCATTGGTTATGGTAATTTAAAAATAGTGGTTCCTAATGCAAAATTGCCTTTTATATTTTAAGAACAAGATTTCGAAAACGGTTAGATGGACCCAACAAATATGCTTTCAACTTTTTTTAGCCACTTAAAACTCATTGCTTTACTTTTTTTATAAAAGAAACTATTGGAGATGCTCTAATTACGAGCATTATTTCTGTTTTTGCTAAGTGAAATATATCAAAAATAGGGAAAAAATGTAACTTAGGATTTTCGGCGACGATCAAAGGCGCCATGGCGATTGGCGAGACACATCACATAATTAAGGTGCATGTTCATTGGAGTTTGAGATCGGGTGATTTATGTAGCACTGTACTTAATATTCACAGTTGACGTTGCTTACGTCATTGAGTCACTATACATGTTTGATGTTTCGTCATATTACCTTTGTTGGTTTATACATGACGTTTATTTCTAGACAGAGAATACTGATCCGTACGTATAAGTTGCTGCACCACGCTTGGAACAGATGTTCTTGTCACGTAGTCCACAAATTGTGTATACATTAGTGTGTATGGTCGGGATTATTTTGTTTATTTGCGCGTGCTGGTTAGTAGAGTAGTATATTGTTCCAATATCTTGGGAGTTGTTTAAGCATATAGGAGTATATAGTGTTGACCGAAGCAAGTACATAGCTCTCACGTATTGGATGCCATAAACATTTCAAGTAAATCCAAGGTGTAACTGCCTACCAACGCTCCATAGAAACCATCCGCACATACCTATGCGACACAAGACACACATACGTTGTTTCACCAAAAAATAAAATACGGACGTAAAAAAATGAATTTTATCTAGCAAGTTAAAAACAAAGACTTCCAACTCTCAAACAAATTTATATCAAGGCTGTTTCGTTAATGACCGTTATGCCTCGAGTTAACTGCAGTTGTTGGGTTATGTTATCTAGGAATCTTTCTAGCTACATTGGTTAGCATAAATGGAGCTTCTATTTTGCCTCTACTTTTGTGTCAAACAATTTTAAATTTATATTTAAATTTTAAACAAGTTAAGAACAGTTTCAAGAAACTACATCAATGAAAAAGAATAACAGAACTTCAAAACAAATCATCAGCAGTTCTTGACAAAATTTATCCTTTTGCATGTTGAACATGATAGTTATTTGTGATGTTAAATGGAAGTTTCCAGTTGTGAAAAAATTAAAAATAAAAATCCATATATATGCATATTACAGCGCTAAGAAAGGATTATAACACAGGCATATGTAAACAACCACTCGTTTTTTTTTTCTATAGACATGCGTTCATCTTGACGATGCAGTGGTCATGGTCATGCATTATCAGGTGTTGCAATTCACCCCGCACTGTAACGACATACCAGTATTGGACTGGATTTTCTCATCTCCATAACAATTCCACTTTCTTTTTGAAACAGAGTTTAATCATTGTATTCCCGCTGTGATGCAATAGAACATTTAGATTCTCTAATTCATCGACCGAGGTGCCTACAAACCGCCCGGGTGTGCATCAAGTGATAAAATGCCACGCGGCCTGAACCCCCAGATCTACTCGTTGGGATCAAGAAATCCGACAAGGCACTTCTCCAAGAGGAACTCTGCATTTACCCAAGCATGGTATTTATCTATAGTCAAGTCAAGGAGCAATCAAGAATTATAAGCAGATGCACAATCAAAAACCACAAAATGGGACAGTTAACGAATGTAATCATAAGCTGCAAAGGCATCATAGTGACTGCTGTTTGTATGCCATGCCTTTAGGTACCACACCAACTTGCATAATAAGAAATGAGTCCACAAGCAGCAAGATAATGAGTCACAGTGCAGAAATAATAATAGAAGGATACTGAACAAAGCAGTGCAGTCTTTCCCAGCGGCTTTCATAAGCATATCAGCACCTGTAAATCGACCCAGAACATGATACGGGTTAGGAAAATATACCATATAATACAGAAAAGGTTGTGACTTGTGAGGTGAGAACAGTGGTTGTATGGAGCAATATTGTACACGCGGCCTTTGAGAACTGTCCAAATACAATCTCCTGCTTTGTGCTGCTTAACCTCTTCCAAAGATATTAACCTTCGGTTTGACTGCCCTTTAAGCCCTATAAAAGGAAGGAAAGCAAACATCATTTCATCAATTATCAGATAATCAATTGAGGACAAAAAAAAACTTGCAAGTTGGTAAACAAAAATGGCAAACATGATTATAACTGTAATGCAATTGTGTAAGCATATAGTTCTGGTTACTCCCAGATTGACATAACAAGGTTTACAAGATCCCAAAATGTGTCAATCTAACCTTTAAAAGATTTTGAAATGTGGGGTAAGCATTGCGAACCCAAGGCACTATTTCTGACACAAACATCATCCTGTTTATAATTTGAGGAAAGTAGATCAATGATAACAGCTTGCATTGTAGGGGTGCACTGCAAGTAGGTCCCTAAATATTGCAAAATGCTCAACCATGTCACAAAAGCTGTTTTATGGGTGCATTTAATAACTTGGACAAGCACGGTCATACCACACAGAGCCACAATAGCTCCCAGCTAGGCATCATTGACATGTTGACGGCAGCGCTGACAGTTCAACCTTCTTTTCTATCTTTTTGAGATCATCTGACGACTCAAGCTTGTAGAAGGGGAATGGAAGCTATTTACAAAGGGGATTGTACCTGATCTAGTAATAGGTTTAAACAATCTAACAGTAGTAGCAACTGCTATTATCGTACTTATTTTTAAAAAGGGTCCCTGTCATGGCCTTAGAAGGGCCAGCCTGGTGCAAGCGGTAGAGTCTTACCGCCTGTGACCAGAAGGTCCCGGGTTCGAGTCGCAGTTTCTTCGCATTGCACAGGCGAGGGTAAGGCTTGCCATTGACACCCTTCCCCAGACCCCGCACAGAGCGGGAGCTCTCTGCACTGGGTACGCCCTGGGTCCCTGTCATGGCCTTCTTTGGAGGCCATTATGGGAGCCAGGTCTCGAGTTCTGGCCAGTCAGTCTCACACCTTGGAGCTTCACCGCCTGCTCTATGAGCAATTCCCTATTAGCATACTTCTTGGTTCTTTGCCACCAGCTGTTGGTAGGTGTACTGTTAACTAGGGCAAAAAAATATAGTGACGAATGCATGTGTGCCAATACATGAAAATTCACCACCATTACTGCCCTCATTCTAACTGGAAAAAGATCACTTAAATCAGCACATACTGTAACATGACTGAAATACAGAGATTTATTGCACTTATAGTATACTCCCTCCGTTCCAAATTACAAGTTGCTTTGACTTTTTTTAGTACATCCATTTTGCTATGCATCTAGATGAATAATATGTCTAGATACATAGCAAAATGGATGAACCAAAAAAGTCAAAGCGACTTATAATTTGGAACGGAGGGAGTACTGAGCAGCGGCGTCTGTCAGGAACATAAGCAGCTGCCAATCCCTGCTCGGCGATAACTAGTTGTGATCAACCCTAACTTTGCTCACGGCAACTTCTACCTTCCTGACCCATGCAGGAAGGCTCCAGCTAGTTAATTCAGTCCTCTCTTCGCTGCCCACCTATGCCATGTGCACCTTGGAGGTGCCGGTTGCAGTCATTGAGTATATTGATAGAGCAAGACGTCACTGCCTTTGGAGAGGTTCAGATTCCAATGCAAAGATGAAACCACTGGTGGCCTGGAGAAAATGTTCAAAGCCAAAGAGAAAAGGAGGATTAGGAATTATCAATCTAAGGAGCCAAAACAAGACCCTTCTTTTGAAGCATCTAGACAAATTTTATAATAGGAATGATATCCCTTGGGTGAAGCTGATCTGGAATGCACATTATTCCCAGGGTCAAGTGCCACATGCTTCGACAGATAGGGCTTCCTTTTGGTGGAAGGATGTCCTAAAATTATGTGACATGTTCAGAGGAATTGCGAAGTGCACTTTTGGAGATGGTTCCATGGTGCTTTTCTGGTCTGATCTTTGGAATGACAACATCCTAGAATCCAAATTTCCAAGGCTCTATTCCTTTGCCAGGAACAAGAACATCTCAGTGGCCAGGTTTTTGTCTCATAACACTCTGGAGACCCAATTTCACTTGCCATTATCAGAGCAGGCCTTCCAAGAATTCCAAAGTCTCCAAGACTTAATTCAAGATTTGCAGGTTAATCGGAATTCAAAGGACTCCTGGGAATACATTTGGGGAAGCAAGAACTACTCCTCATCAAAATGTTACAACTTTCCTTACAAGAATATACAGCCCCCATCCCTTTTTCTCTGGATTTGGAAATCTAGATGCTGTAACAAACTTAGAGTTTTTTCGTGGCTCCTCTTGATGGACAGACTGAACACAAGGAACATTCATAGAAGGAAAAAGCACAAGCTTCAGGGAAACAACTACAATTGTGTTCTATGCAGCAACAGCATTGAAGAAACAACATTTCATTTGTTCTTCAGCTGCCCCTTTAGCCAAGCCTGTTGGCAACACCTTGGTATAAATTGGGAATTCACAATGGATTTCTTCCAGATGATGCAGCAAGCCAAGGTCCAACATAACAATTCCTTTTTTATGGAGACCTTCATCATTGCCACCTGGCAGATTTGGAAGCAGAGAAACAACTTTATATTTGATAGAGGCCGCCCGTCCTTTGATTCTTGGAAAAGCTCCTTCTATGAAGAAGTTAGACTACAGGCCCATAGATTCAGTTCTGTTAAGCGCTCGGTTTTCCTTTCTTGTACAGCTGCTCTAGATTAGCCCTGCTGCCCACCTGAGGCACTCTTCCCTTTTTGTTTCTCCCTGTATAGATTTGTTGGAGTTCTTTTTGTTTAATAAAAAGTTTACAGTGGGGGCCTCCCCTGCTGTATTTTCTGCTCAAAAAAAATTCATAATGAGATGCAATGAACAGCTCATTTTGACGAAGAACACAGCTAGGGCACTTAAACCTCACAAGTCACAACAGTGTGGAACCATCACATAGTCCATCCTAAGAAATTATTACAAAACAGTGAAAACGACTTGGGGTAAGGCGGCCCTATTTATTTGTTAAAAAAATGGTCCAACAAGGTTTCCTTTGCCGACATGGCATCACACAGAACGTGACAAGTGGCAATCCAAGTAGCAAGTGCACTCATGAAAAAAAAACAATTGTGACCCCATTGAGCATTTTGCAAGATCCAGCAGTGGACAGCAAGGAATTGACCTATTGTCAACCTTCTGTCCCAGCAAAACAAACGGAGCAAGCAGTAGATTATCTTACAACCCTTCCTCTAATCCTGCTGCTACTCCTTGAGCGATCCACCATTCCAATTTTGCTCCTCAGCTCCGACATCACTTGTTGGCCCTTTATCTTCCCTACAGGTGAGCAGCTAGCTCACCAGTACCCACACAACACCTTTGGCTGGAGGTAGAAGAGAGCGAGTACAGAGCACACGCACAAGTCTGCTGGAAGTGCAGACTTAACTATGCAGCTGTTAGGCTGCTGCTGCACTACACGTCTACAGAGATGGAGGAGACTGTTTGTGTCTGCTTTAAGCTGTAGCTTGCTGGTGCCTTTGCATCTTATTTATAGCTGAAAAGATAGTACAGAAAACAGTCCTAGTGCCTTTCCTAGAAATTACCTAAGAGAAGACCTTGACTTGCAGTCAAGTCTTCTGCTGCTATTCAGCCTAGATGTTGCTATGCACTTGCAATACACTGCAATTGCTTGTAGGCTTAGCAGTGGACAGCAAGGAATTGACCTATTGTCAACCTTCTGTCCCAGCAAAACAAATGGAGTAAGCAGCAGATTATCTTATAGTTAATATGCCTAAGCCTTATTATGCCCATTAGAAAAATTACAAAATATGAAAATAAAATCCATGCCATTTGCTTTTTAATTGAAGGAATTAACATTAGGAAACAAAATATAACTATGTTCTCAAGCGAAACAACAGCCTCAGTCCCTTTATGGGCCCAGTGTCACTTGTCATGCTACAAAGCTGAAATGTATGGTGAAAGCTTATATATAGAGCGCGTATACAGTACAGCCAATCAGCCATCCAAATATCCAATTAAAATTTCAGAACAGTTTAGCTAATGCAACATGTAACCCACAGCAAAAAAAAATGATAAATTAGAAAAGGAAGAGAAAAATAGCTAATACAGATTTTATGAAGTGAAAGGTTCTCAACTTAGTTGATTGAACTATTCATAAAGGTAAACATTGAATCTCAAGCTCTAAGGACCTTTCTTTCAGACAAAAGTGCCTGGCAGAATAATAGAGCACAGTAACTTAAATTCTAAGAAATGACATGAGTTTAAGCATTTTAGTTAATTAAAAAACATCAATTAATATAATTATGACCCCACAACAGGTCCTCTGAGAGGCATTAATTATGCAGATAGATCAAACTACCAAAGATCAGCAAACAGCTTACCAGTAAAGTCTGTAACAAGTAACAACTTACCAGCTAGATCAGGATGTGTTTGTGTCAGCTTTAGCCAATCCATTTGACTATAGCCTTTCTCAAAAGGAACCTTTGCCCGTGCTGCGGGTTTCTTCGATGAACGCTTTGCCTGTAATGGCACATTTGATTCTACTCCACCACTTGTCTGTGTAAATGGTGCTTTCATGTTATTGTCTTTTGTTGAAAAACTGACATTGTTACCAGACCTATCTTTTTCTGAGTCAACAGTTTCCACGCCATTGTTCTTTGAAGTATTTGCACTATCAACACGAAGATCCTCGAGTGTCATACTTTCTACAGGAATGGCTTTAGGAGATTCTGGTTGACCGTCATTTTCTGCAGAACTAACCTACAAAACAGATATATCAAAATAAGTTCTTAGAAGTCATATCAGAAAGTAAACCAGAAAGCAAGAAAAATCAAAATGGCCATTTGGGATCTTAACAACTCAAGGGTCTTAGGGAGAAATAGCCGATAAATATTCAATAGAAAAGTTTTAGACCGCTACAGTAACAATTGATAATCATGCAACTGAGTGTATCGAGTGGAAGTGATACATATAGTATACTACAACCTATATCCAAATAAGAACCTAAATAAAAAGGTAATGAAGTGACTACCCATAAAGATGCACTAGCTTTGTACTGTCCACAACTAATTGACCCAATCCAACGGCATGAGCAGCAAGAGCATCTCCAAAAACTCCTTAAAACAACTCCCTAATTCTGTTTTGGCAAAAAAAGGGGGAAAAAGGGCCCTCCAACAGTTTTGTAAAACAACTCCCTAAAGATAAGCACTAAATCACCCCCTCAACTCCCAGATACGCATGTTTCGTGATTGCTATCTGCCCGGGTGCCCCCTCCCCCACGCTTCGTGCAGTTTTCCCCCCACACTGCCTGGTTTTCGATTTTTAGGAAGCTAACTATTGGAAACTATTGGAGAAAGGAAAAAATAGAGCTCTTATCCATTTTATTCACTTGGCATAGTCATTGGTTTACCAAGTGGTTTTTAAGGAGCTTTTGGAGATGAAGATAAATAGAAAAATAAATGAAAGCAACTGTTTAAATGCCTGCAGTGAGAGAGCATCCAAGACAGATTTTAAGCAAGCAAAAAGCAATCAGAACCCATCTCCCTAAGCAATCAGGTGTTTTCTCACTTCCTTAATTCCAACCCTTGACTTGTTCGCATAGTGTTTGAACAGAACTTATGTCCTATGCACTTATACTGGTTTCAGAAATGAACATATATCAGTGAAATAATATCCCATGCTTATTGTGGGTTCTTGAGACAATCCACAAGATTTAAAACTTTTGGTGACATTTTTTTATGTGGAAACATGTAAGTACAGAACAAATTATTCGCTGCAGTATGGTAAAGCATAAGGCCTGTAAAACTGGCAATCACAACCCATATGTTAAATGGTTGGTAACCAAGTGCTTCTCTTATGTTGACAATTTCTCAGATCACCCCGATAAAACATGAATTCTTAAGCAAGCGTGATGATTCTATGATCAGAAGAGCACCGTTAAGGAACGACACGAAGCACTATAACAATAAGTCAATAAGCAAAGCAGCGTGACGTAAACGACCACCATAGTGCACGTGACACGAGCAGAAGCATACCTACCTTGCAGAAGGTGAAGTCGGATGAGTCCTCATCAGCCATCTCGGAGCCAAAGTAAACCTGTCCGAGCACACTTCGGAAGGATAGATTGCCTTGCCAACGCCGTGTCTGCGAACAGAAATCCAAGTATATCCTGGTTCATGTTGGCAGGACTGACTGAATGAATATGTAAAGTTGTAAACTACCATCTGATTTCAGAAATCCCAAGCAAATCCGGGACTGATTCACGATTGCATAGAAATGCCTGAGAAACGGCAACACGCGGTCACTGCTCAGGCAAACGCTAACTTGTTTTTCCCCATGGGATTAGAGCACCCACCCCAGAAAGCGAGATGTGGATTCCATTGCCGGCATGGGAGAAGAAGATATGCAGGCAAAACAAAACATCCAAAGCAAGGTAGGTTAGGGCGGCGTACCAAGAAAAAGGAGAAGCCGATCCAATCAATTCCTGGTGGATCTCCCGCTTCCCTCCAGGCCGGTAGAGGGGTGCGGCGGGGAACACGAGGGGGCCCGAATCCCTCCGAGCTGGGCGGCGTGCCTGCCGCGCGTCTGTGGGAGGCGCGACCTGGGGCGCTGGGAGAGCGCGGGGCGGGAGGGCTCGACGTAGGCGCGGGAGCTTGGGACAGGCGGCAGGAGTAGGTAAGCGGAAGGCGGCAGGGAATAGGTTAGGGGAGCGTCACCGGTGACCTCGTCTCCCCTCGGCGCTCCTCGCCGCCGCTCTCCTCTCGAGCCCGCAGCCGCAGGGGAAGGGAGAAAACGAGAGGAAACAACAGAAGACTGACTGGTTTGACAATTGACGCGGCGTGCGTAATTGACTTTGCGAGTTGTTGGTTGGATGGACGAACGGGGCTGCCCGGCACGCCTGCCAGCCCACGGGCTCAGCTGGCGGCCCAGTGCACGAAGCAGCCCGCAAGGCCTGCAACAGCCCACCGCCTCTCCACCGTGCCGCGCTCGCCGGAGCCGGTGTGAGCGGTGGCGCCGCGCATCTGGCTCGCTCTCTCCCCGCGCGCCGCATTCGCCTCCCATGCTCTCCTCCCGCGCTCCACTCTCGCCTGTCGCCGCCAGGTAGCGCCGCGCCGCCACCCGCAGCCCTCCACGCGCGGTGCGCCTCGCCCCAGTGCCCTGGAGGGGGTGGCCGCTCCTCTTTGCCATGGCCCAGGGAAATGGCCTGATCAGGCAACACTGGGAAGAGCTTGATGTCATCCGCGCAGGATGACGTACGATGTGCCGGTGCCAGCCGCCGCGAGCCACGCGCACCGGCGCCCGCCTTGCCGGCAGGAGGCCCATCCCCGACGAGGAAGGCGGCGGACCCATGCGCCTTCGCAGCCGGCCCTCCCTCGCTCGGCCGGGAGGATCTCCGATCCGCGGCCACGAGAGGCACCCACATCCGCATTTGTGAATCGTCGTTGATTTGTTTCCGACTTCTATAAACTGTATAGTACAAGACAAGCGGAAACAAATCAACTTGACCACCTTCAAATGCGCACTCGGGGGCACATCTCCAATTCCCACCATGGTCAGAGCATCTCCAATAGTTTGGTAAAAACCACTTGGCAAATTTTATAATTTGGCAAGTGACTAAAACATATGGCAAGTGAAAAAAATTAGTATCTCCAATAGTTTGCCATTTGGGCTTGGCAAAATTAGAAAAAGTAGGCCCACTCCTAACCGATCAACTACCTCGCTGCCCCACGCCGTGCTCCGCGCGATTTTGGGCGCCACCGACGCCTGCAACGGGCTTCCTGCGCTGCTTTCCATGATCGCTGGTGGCCGGCCATCTCCTTCAACTAGCCGGCCAACTCCTCCACCAAGCTAGGCGCCCATCTCCTCCGAGGCCTCCAGGTGATTTTCCCCCTTCTTTTTGAGCATCTCAGATGGCGATTTCATAATTATTATCTTTGCCTTCATGCACGTCGATCACTTGCACAGGCTTTGCCTCCATGCAGAAACGGCCAGGCACAGTGCACTTGCACGTCGATCAAGCACTTGCACAGACTTTGCCTCCATTGCACACACGGCCAAGCACAGTGACAAACGGCCTAGCACTGTGCCGGCGGGGGCCCTGCACGCGATGGCAAGTGCTGCTCGGCTTGGCAAATATGCGCGTGATGGACCAAGTAATGCCAACTTCCCAAATTATGCCAAGTCACTTGCCAAACTATTGGACCATGTATTTTCATGTTTTGCCAAAACAAACAAGGATAGCAAGTGCTTTTACCAAACTATTGGAGATGCTCTCATCACTCATCACGTTGCTAGAGCCCACAACGCAAAGATTAAAATCCACCAAGACTGCATCAACAAACTGACTTTTGAAGACATGGCCGGTAAACAGGTGTCAATGAAACAAGCACAAAAGCAATCGACCAGTCTGTAAGATCAACTATCCAGTATGTCTTTTTCCAGCATCTACCACAACAAAGAAATGCCTAGGGTAATTAACATCTACGGCCAACTTGGAGAGTATCGTTTGGTTGATCAGCTGAGTCAGCAATAGGAGGCCAGCAGCCTCACGGTTTTATTGCCTGCTGCTTTTCTTGTAGCTGCAATCAGGGCACTTGTAGTGCTTTATCTGTTCCGCTTTCGCTGGAGTTATCCTCACGCATTTGCCGTGGAACCACCGCTCGCAAATGTCGCATCCAATCCAGAACTCGCTTGAGTTGTAGAGACCACTGCAAGAACCACAAAGGGTTTCGCTGTGTTCTTCATCATCCCCATACCCATCTTCAACAACTGCCACTCTTGACTTCTTTGTCTTGCCATCGTTTGATCGCTGCATATATATATAAAAATAAACAAAGTAAAATGCCAGTCTGTTAAAGCTCAAAGAGGATAACAGAGTGCAAACAGACTAACAGAGTAATGGGTATCAAAATGGCACCTTTGTTGAGTGCCTGGATTTGCTGCTGTTATCAACACCAGGCTTATTCTCCCTTCCCTTCCGGTCAGTCATTGTTTCATACACAGATGGATGATCATTAATCATGTTGAATAAGCGCTTCCTGATGAATAAAAAGGTAGCATACTGAGTGCACGAGAAGAATTCAGTTAAGACATTCAATTCAACCACACTTTCCATTAACCATGCCCACTGCATTCCCTAGAAAAAAGAGGTGGAGGACGCTGTAGCAGTAATTACAAATCAGTACGAGAATCAAGGAGACTAGGTACTTGACATATCAAGTAAGCCATTATTTCTAATTGTCACATTTAACAAGGATTCATTAAGAATATCCTAAATGGGCCATGAAAATCTGAAGAAAAATATAGTGCAGTAAAACAATTAACATGACACCTTATAGTACTATTATTTTTATCCTCTATATTTGTGACTCCTGTGGGATTTCATCTCTAGCGCCTACCCCAGCGTAGCTTGTGGGACTAAAATGCTTTGTTGTTGAATGATAAATAATTAAAATGTACTGTGAAAACAGATTGTAATCTGTTGGTGTGTATACAGGTAAAAGAGGTAACCTTGTGAACTTATGAAGTAACTACCACAGAATATACCTGAACACTTTACCAAGGATAAATATTTAGCAAGATTATGTTCTCATGCCAGAAGAAAGTATGGGAACTATCCTGGATATTCCAAAAAGAGATGGGCAACAACAAAAAAAATGTAACATACAATGAAAGAGTATTAATAGCACACATGCTGACAGCGTCCCTATTGGAAAAGGAGAAACACATCTGGAAGTGATTGAGTAAAGTCCTGGTATATCACAGGTTCCCTTAACTATGCTCACACACAGAAGTAATAGAAAATTACTCATAAAACACCCAAGCAATATCACAGAGCAAAGAGGTTTTGTGAAAGGGCAAGATGGTCCACCATTCAAGTAGGTCAATGACCAAAAAATATAGTTATAGAGTGTATCTGTTCATCATACTTCGTGCACAGAACATAAAATTGCAATATATATTAGCAGGGATATCTATGTTAAGCTGAACTAAGAAAATGAAAGAAAGGATAATGAAAACTACATGACTAAATCGTTATACAACAAAACAATAAAATGAAGAGAAACTGAAAATGTGCATTTTAAATAGCTTTGAAAAGTTTCAATTAGCTTGAGGAATTCAAATTTAGGTTATGTATATAAGAAAACTGGGTTTGAGTTTTATGGTTAGACGTGTGGAAATTCAATTATTTGCTTATGTTGGAGTTTTGTGCGATTTCTTGAGGAATTAGGATGAAAGGATGAAATTCAGCACTGCAACTCCAAACATCTATGTACTGAGGACTTGAGCTAATTCACTATTTTAGAACTGAAATGCACATCGTATATATATGCTAGCCACTAGATCTTATGGCCCATGTGTGATCTATCAAGCCACTGAGCCAGTGAGGGACCTTAGGTGACCGAACCAAGGTGTAGTCCAGCTCCAGCAGTTCGGTTCCAGAAAGCTCCATCAGTCTTTTGAGGGTGTAATAGTTTAAACAAGAAAATAAAAATGAGTATATCAGAGAAAAATACAACAAAGTATAAACTCGTTTGTAGCGGAACAGCCCAAAACCCAGACATTTGGAGTGGCAAAACCATAAATAAGTGCTACAAGGCCTATCGATACGTCATTCCTTCATACTTGTAGAGTGCAAATATGAAAGACAGAAAAAAAGGATGTTGTCTGGTCCAAAGACACCTATTACTAAGTATCTGTCGTTTTCGCTTCCAAGAAACAACTTTGACTAAATTTTAAATCTAATTTTTTAATAAATTTATCTGGAGATATAAATGTTGCATGCGCACCGATGGCGGCAACAATTATTTAGGGAAGGAGGGAGTACTTGTCAGCGATCCCACAAGAAGCTTCCAAATATCTTTTCACTAAGATACGGGGTGGGGCTGGGAGACTATTTGCGCATTATGTGCCATTGTAGCAAATTAAGGACCAAATCATAAAGCGAAAGCAAAAACATGGCCCATTGACAGCAAGATAAGAAGATAAGAGTGGAAACAATGAAAGCACAATAACCATGTGCACAAACATGCCGCAGGTGATGCGAAATAAAATAAGCAAACCCATAAACCCCACGAGCACAGGAGCATCACCACCACCACCAGAAACCAAACCATAACGCAGACAAGACAAAAAAAAAACCAAGCGGTTACGCGAATCCAATTCTCCAAGATTGACGGTTATTGAGAATTAAAGAGATCAAACAAACCGAGCGCGCGCTCCCAGTCAATCTAATGGAGGGCGTAGCCCGGAGCACAGTACCTCTCGTTGGCGTTGAGTTTGGCGGCGAAGAAGAATGCGACGGAGACGACCCAGGCGTCGGAGTGCACGGCGACGAGCGAGAGCCAGTCGCGGCGCTTCATGCCGTCCCTGGCGAAGTTGATCCCAAGCGCCGGTTCGGGCATCTCCGGCGGCACCTCCTCCACCGGCAGCGACACCTCCCAGCCGCCGTTCGGGAGACCGTACAGGCACAGGTTCTCCTTCTCTACACGTACCCCGAGAAACCAGTCAAACCCCCCAACAAACAGAGGCAAGAGCGCAACCAAAGCGCTGCTGCGGCTCAGATCGGATCCGGTGTTTACCTGGGTCGCACATGCTGTAGAACTCGTCCACATCTGCAAGCAGCAGCAGCAGCCAACCAAATGAAACCGGAATGGTGTGAGACGCGAGATCCGGCGAAGAGGCGCGCGCGAGAACGGCAGAGAGGGAGAGTAAGGGAGGGAGGGGGGTGTCGTGTCCTCAACGTTACCGGAGGTGAGAGCGCGGACGAGGCCGGCGCGGCGGCCGGCGTAGTCCTTGTAGATGTCCTCGACGGTCCGGGGCGCTGAGGAGACGGGGCCGGCCATCTCCATCAGCGGCGGCGCGGCGTGGGCGGGGCTGTGTCGGCGGCGCCTCCGGTTGGGCAGCGAGGGGTTCTGGCTCAGGTCGGAGGTCTGACACCGCCCGGGATTTAAGGCGAGGGCCGGGAAGGTCAGGCGGTGGACGCGGTCCACAGAGGAAGACTCCTGTAGGGCCCACGGATCAGTAGGTTGGTTCACGTGGGGGAATGGAGGGGTGGGTCTGGGAGCTGCTCGGTGGGGACGACGGTTAGGCTTACCTGGCGCTGGCGAGGGTCGCCGGGATCTTCTGTTCCCGATTGTGGACGTGTGGACTGGTATCGAGACAATGACTAGTAGGCCCACACAAGGTATTAGTGACAAAATTCCTTTTTCTAAAAATGATAAGAAGAGCAAAGAGAGAGTTTTATTATCAATTGACGAATTAAGACTTTTTTTTGAGGATTTTAACGAATTGAGATTTAAGGCAACTATAAGCAAATTTGGCCCTCTAGGGAGTTTCAAAGGTGTATTTTATAAAAACGATAGAATGGAGATTCATATCTTAATTTTCCAAAATGAATATGCGAGAGAGAGGTAATTTTAAGGAACGTTTAGAAGCTTAGATGCATTAATGATTTTATAAGGGACAACAATTCCTTCGAAACCAATTCAAACCATCACAAAGAGGTAATTTGAACGATTTTAAGAGTTCAAAGGATAGTAAGTTCAATTTTAGAATTTGAGCAAAGAATCAAACTACAATGATAGTTTAAAGTGGTAGAATGAAATTTTCCATTATTATTCTGGCAATTGTGCCCACTCGTGGCTGTAAGAATTAATTTTTTAAAAAAAATTAATCAGGACTTAACGAAATAGTATAACAGTTAACGGCATGGGAGATTTCCTTGCCATCTCCCTCCAGTATTTTTTTATCTCATCCAAACAATAATCCATGCAATGTAATCTGTGTGTTTTCAGTAAGGATGAAAATGGTCGGAAACGGTCGAAAACGGACTTACGAAATAGAAAACGAAAGCGGTTAGTTCGGTATATTTCTACATTTTAGCAATTAAAGAATATAAAAAATGGTTGAAAATGATTGTGAAATCAATTGAAACTGACAATTTTTTATGTTTACAAACGGAATCATAATATAGAAAACGAAAACGGTCGGTTCGAGATATTTCCGTTCCGTTTTCATCCTTAGTTTTCAGTGCTCGTATTTTACAAATGCATTCCTATTGTCTATTGAACTCTCATGTTTCCTGATTCCATTTTACCTCCATTGCTACTGTACCAAACAGATGTCTTTACGTCCTTGTGATTTTGAGTTCCTATAGGTTGTGGCAGATGACCTATTAAGATAATACAACGAACAAAAAAAACCACAAAAATTGACTTTATGGGGTTTTCAAATTCTATAAAAGCACCACACAGGTGTAACCATGTCCAACCACAACCAAATAAATTTCGAACACTTACATTACATATATAATGTAGTACATGGGATCAAATTATCTATGTCCCCCCCCCCCCCCCCCCCCCAAAAAAAAAGATATAAAATTGACCCAAACCATGACTGCGATCGTAAATTGGTCATCAACTTATGCATCATCACAATAGTAACACAGAAATGAAGACCATACGCCCTATGCACGCCCAGACGTGTTCACATACACATCCACTCAATATGCTTGAGGTACAGGTTTCACAGACTTGGAGGCCTCATGGAACACTGCAAAGAGAAATGGACTACGGAGGAAACCTATCAATTTTGTTAAGTTTGATATTGGCATCTGGTAAGCTCCTTCCAAGACTCCACACTAGTTCAATTAGTTGGTGATCATGGTCATGATCATAGACGACTTCTATCAACTTCAGCTTTTGACAACGGAGAATCTTTCCATCATGACGGGGTAGGGTGATGTTTTTCCTTTCTATTTCCCACTCCGAATCAGAAAATGAGTAGAACTTTTGGCAGAAATGGAAAGACTCATGTAAGATATCCAAGTGAATGATCATAGAAATGACAATATGCCTAAGACATAAGAACTTACCATGCAGTACTACAGACTAAGCTTCTCCAAACAAGGTGCATTCTGAAGAAAGCTCCCTAAAGCCTCCAATTTGTCGTTCAGTTCATATCCATTAAGAAAGCAGCTATGAAGGCCCAAGGTTCGCAGATTATGAAATATTGGAAATTCATCAGGATTCTCATTCAGCATCACCTGAAATGAAGATAGAAATCGAACCAGAATTAAGGAAATGCATCAGCCATACGTAGAAAGTGACGAGATAATAATCTGTTCTTTTATGAGCCACGCATGTGAGTAACTATCCACTAGATGAAAAACATGTTACCCTAGATGAAACAAAGACTGTATAAAAATTTCCCGCCAGAGCAAAATGGCAAATCTCATATAAGAGCAGCAAGCATCAGCGATCACATATGTGTAATACTCTTGTTCAAATGACCATCTTTCAGAGATAAGGAATGCAAAGGAGAACAAAGGGAAGCTCGTCAAGAAGAGATACCTCTGCTTCAAAACCAATCAACTCTAACTTGTCACATTGCACAGGCTACCAAGAAGATCGCGCTGGTTCTCCTCACATATTCCATCTTCTGGGACAAGGGAATCCGTTTTGCATAACAAAATACCAGCTAGAAAGTTTCCAAATGAGAGACTGAGATAGGTAAGGCTAGGAGCCGTGATCACCAAAGGATAACGTGTATTATTCGAACAAAACTCCATTACTAACTTATTCAAAATAATATGTCACAAAACTCACAATAACTGAGATTCATATCTTCCAAGACAGGGCATGCAGAACAGAGAGAGCCAGTGAAATGGCTATTCAAAATAATATGCGTAAGGCGCAGTCTTTTAAGACAACGGAAACTTGATTCCACCATGGGAGGAAGCTTGAACCCAGGAACATAGTCTAGTAGTCTAATCTGGAGCACAGAAGGACAATACTCAATGCCACGACGAATCCATCGATCCACATGACGCCAATTATAGACTCGACAACACAAGCGGAATTCACCCAAGGCTGAGGTATTATCGTGGAACAGCAGCAGGTTGGTGGCGAAGTCCTCAAACTTTGCCCACCTTTCCTCGAGGGTGTTGGTCCTGATCATTGAAGAGACTCCAAAGTCTCGTTCGTCAATTTTGATGAGAGGGGTGGACCGCCAGAGGCGCCTCCACCGCCGTGATAGCAAGCTCGTCTGCACAACCAGTGGTGCTGGGAGGAAGGACAGGATGACATGGAGGAGCTCATCCGGCAGGGCACTGAGCCGGTCCACGGCACTGGTTGGGCCACCTGCACGCTTCCTTGTTTGTTCTGGGCGCATCATTTGTGCTCTCACCACTGCCGCAAGCACATGATTATTCCCAGTTTCTCACTGCACGGACAGGATCTTGAGCTTTCGATCTCAATATAGGGGCGAAGCTAGAGCAGGAATGACCCAGGTGCACCACTTTACCCTTGTACACTGCAAAGTTTGTAAAGATACTAGGATATGAAAATCTAGGTTAAATACAAATGGAAGAAACCTACCGTGGTTTAAACTACAATAGGTTGTAGAGATACTATGAAGTGGCTGCTGAAGCACGGCTTTGTATATCTCTGATTTATAAGAACAATATGATCCATGCTTACTTTGCAGTCAGTTCTGAGGTTGTTTAACTTCACATTTGTAACACTAGGTTTATTAAAAACAAATGATCCAGTGTCCTATTTGCTGATGATTCATTAATTCGATAAAAATAATGACAACTGCCTGAGAGGAATTCTTGATATGTATCCCTAAAGTTTAGGACAAATGTTGACTGCAGCTAAATCAAGCATTTTTTTTCTCGGGCAATACAGAGGCAACAGTGAAATTAGAGGTATGTGAGTCCCTTATATTATGAGTGAATCTCTGAATGACAAATATTTAGGCTCGCCAGAGGGTATCCCAATTTATCCCCAGATCTTAACCCTAGAATATCACAGATGAGATGAAACTATATTGGTCAAATGGAAACCCTAAAACCATTTAATATTCACCATTCATCCATTAATTGCCCCTAACGCACATACGCGTCACTTAACCTCAACGAAGTGGGACGAAATTTAATAAAACTAGCAAAAAAATGAAAGAAATACCCGTGGATTACCGGGATGAGCAATCGATGGGAAGTCAGGCGCTCAATACTCGACCCGCCGCCGCCAAGCCTCCCTTCGGCGCCCCTCCAACCGGTGGAGATTGTGGCTGCAAGGCTATCAGGCGGCCGTTGGTCCGGCGATGGGCGGAGGTGGCCGTCGCGTCGCGCCGCGACCGCGTGGAGAAGATAGAACACGACACCGGGAAGTTTTTTTTCTTGGATGGTTGTGTGGGCTTTGGGCTATTTGGGCCTTTGGGATTGGGTTGGTGCACGGACAATTGCGACAGGAATCATTTAAATCAGAAAAAAGTCTACATTACCTTCTCAATTTTTACGAAAGTCTGTTTTTGCTCTTTAAACTCTAAAACCGGGTAAACCACCTCCCTGAACTTTTAAAGCCGTTCATTTTACCTCCGGATAGTTATAAGCTTTTTTTCAAAGGCGGTTTTGTTTCTTTTTCTTTTTTATTTATTTTGGCTCAATCTTTGAAAAAACATAAAATAGAAAATCTAATTTTGTTGGACTCCACATGAGTAGATCAACACAATGAACATATAATATGGTATGTTTTATTACCAATTTTTTGTTGTATCTTTAGATCTAGGCTTTCCTATAATTAATTCATAGCCGCAGTTTCTAAGGTCCAATTGTGGTGAAATTTTTATGGTGAGCTAATTATTGTATGCTTAAATTGCAGTAAAAATTTCATACTCATTCAAAAATATATAACTTAGTTATAGATTTATTTAGGTGTATGCTTGTTAAAAAGTATTTATAAATTTATAACTAAGTTATACACAATCCAATGAATATGAGATTTTTTGTACAGTTCAAGGATACAATAATTAGCTCACCATAAAAATTTCACCACGATTGAACCATAGAAATTGCAGCTATGAATTAATTACAGAAAAGCATAGATTTAAGGATTAATTGGATTCATGCCATTACAAAAACAGTGTTTCTGAGATTTATCATTACAATTCGTCTAATTTGAAATTTGCCATTGCAATTCTACTTCTTGCCGTTTCTTACCAGATTCTACGTATGGCCTCAGCCTGAGCCCATCTACAGGCTATATTCCCGTACAGGACCGTCGTATGGATGGTATGTGACTGTGCCCCTCGCGTCTTTGACCCATCCGTGACCCAGCCTGTTGACGCCGTCTCCATTCTTGCCCCAACTTCTCCACGAACCCTAACAGGCGAATCGGTGGCGGCGCAGGTGATTCGGTGGTGGCATTGGCAGTGGTGGCGGTGGCGGCGCAGCACTACTACGGCGCCCTCATCCGTCTCGGCAGTGGCGCCCTTGTCCGTCTCGGCGGCCGCGCCCTCGTCCGTCTCGCCGGCCGCACCATCATGCATCTCAGCAGCTGTGCCCTCTTCTCTCTCGGTGGCGTGCCCTCATCCCTCTCGGTGGTCGCACCCTCGTCCATCTCGACACGGGATGCTGAGAGGAAGTCCAATGAAGGGCAGTAATTTCCTGTTGGGTGTCTCTGGATTGGGATTTCGTTTCAGTTTTTGGTATTTCCTTGCTTTGCTAGAGAATTTGCCCCACCATCAGCTCCTTTCCTAAATGGGGACCTGGCTGGGAGGTTTAATTGGGCTCTAGGAATGCTCGGATGTAGTCTTCAGATTTTTATGGGAAAGGAACCAATTGATCTAGTAACCCTAAGCAGCATTTGCTAGTTCCTTGAAACTTCAACCCACCATAGGGAGGGCAGACTTGCTATGTACTTCATGCCTGAACTGCGAACAGAGAGGCATGAGCTAACCCAGTTGTCATCCTTCTTTTTCACTTTTTTCCTATGTAACTATGAACATGGAAACAAAACAAGCCTGCCCTGAAAGCTGAAAACATGCATCTGTTCATGGATTGTTTGGTTTTTGCTCTGTCTTCCATGGAAGTGGCACAATGCAGATCCAGTATGTTCGCGCAGATCATTAAAAATGGAAGAAACTTCAGTTTGAAGGCTATGAACACGGACTCTTCGAATTTTGCACAGATTTTTTAAGTCCTTTTGTTTTTCGCAACCATTGCTGTTCAGACCCAATGGGCTAGAGTATGGGGCATGTACTGCGAGGACTTGACAGCAAGTGTGCAAAGGCCCCACAGTGCCGCAATAACCGATTTTGGCGCTGTCGGAGATGGTGTGACTCTTAACACGAAAGCATTTCAGACTGGAGCAGCAGTCTGACCTCCTAGATTGCCCAGATTGCTTCGTCCGTTTGGTTCAGATCAAGAGCAAGCAGCCGGAAACCAAATATCAGTACTTCGTCAAGTGCCCCTACAATGTCAAGGTGACAATTCTTTGCATTGGTAGCTTGTTCATGGAAGCTTGCTTTGTGTTTGACGCAGGTCTGATTTGAATGCAGGGTGATCCTAGTACCTGTGGATTCATCCGGTTTGAGGAGCAATATGAAGTATGGACAGCGAAGCGACGCCGGGAATTGCAGGCAGGCAATGTGGATCCAACTGCAGTGATGCCAATGTCTGGTGAAGGGTTGGCCGATTTGAGGCATGAAGTGAAACAACTAAAGCAAATAGTTGACAGTGTTGTAGGTGAAGTTTGGAACCTGAAGATGCAAAAAGGTGTGCCAATGCAGGAACCAGAGAATAGGAAGTGGCAGATTGTAGTGGATTTTTCAGTTGTAGCGACATTGGTCGTAGGTGTTCTGATTGGTGTCTTTTGTGCCCTCATTTGGAAGTAACGGTAGGTAGTGTGTAATGGTTGTAGTGGTTAGTGTGCCTGCACAATGTAATGGTATGAATTGTAAGTTAATGTGACATATATGTGTTGAAATATATGTGGTGTTTCAATTTTCAGATACACTGTTTCAAGTCCAGTAAAAGCACTTATATAGCAATGAAACTAAAGTACATTCCAAAAATTCAGATTATCACTCCATGCAAAAGCAATTGACCAACTCAGCTGGAAGTAAGAAGCTATACTAAAAATAGCACCGCCTGATTGCTGCTCGAGCTTCAATGCAGCAGTACTGATAAGAATTTACACTGGTGCAAACTTTGACATGTTAAGCCTGACTACTTGGTAACATCACTGAATTTATGCACCACACATGTACAGTCCATCCAAATAAGTGAAACAACATGTACAGGATAATGCATTCCAGAGCACATGTTTTTTTTTCCAGAGCACATTTCACAGGATATATGCAGACTCATCAACACACAATCAAAATATTTCACAGATATTTCCAGATGACATTACTGAAGTAGTCTGATGCTAGATGACATTAACTTGGTTCATAGATCACATTACAAAGTTCACAAACTTGACTTAAACATAGTTTTCACAGATCATAGTACATAGTTCACAAACTGGACTTAGACATAGTTCGCAAAGCTGAGTTAAACACAGCTGACTTAATCAAAAGATCACACATATTGCCATCACACATGTTCATAAGCTGGCAATGAAGTCTTTGAGGCTTCGGACAACACTAGGTTGTGGAGCAGCAGCTGCCTTCAGAAGCTTCTTTTTAATTGGAGTCTTCTTTTTCTTTGGTGTCTTCTTTTTCTTTGCTGCAGCCTTCTTTTTCTTCACCTAGGATGGTCCAGCAATGTCTTCTTCTGTTTCCTGCCTCTTCCTGTTACAGGAACAATTTCAAGTTAGTGCACATAGCAACAATTTTAGAAAACTAAAAAACAGAAGAGGATGAGAAGGAACCTCTTGTTTTGTGAGCCTGCTGCAGCTTCTCCATCTTATCCTTGCTCTGGCAGCTTGCAAGTCTTGGCAAAGTGGCCAAAATTTCCACACCTTTTGCACTTGACATTTTTCTTGCTTGCATTTGTCTCTAGGCATCCTCTGATTCTCTGTACCTTCGGTCTACCAGCAGATCTGCCCATAAGTGGTGGATGAACTTTGAAGCCAAGATCAATCACTGGCCATTGTGTTCTATTTGGTATGGGCTCCACTCTAGCGGCATATGCAGCCCTGAATCTAGCAACTGAATAATATTCATGCACAAAATCAGCAATTTTGATCCCTCTGTTAGATAGTATCCATGCCAAGGCTTGCCTGTGAGCTGCCATTCCCTACAGGAACATGAGTAGTTCTACAGGTCCACTGAGTGCCTCTTTTGGTTGTTGTAGTTATCAAGCAATGTGACTTCAACTATGTGCTCGTCACTCCTTGTAACTTTCACAACTTTAAGGTTTTTGCTAATTGTATTCAGCTCCTTGATGACACCAGGAAGGATGCCGTCCTGCATCTGTCTCCCTATCTTCCTCCTTATGTACCTCTTCTCCATGTCAAGCAATTCATGCAACAACAAGCCTTTTGACTTCTTGATCTGAGCATTGAAACTCTCAGACACATTATTGGTTAAATAATAACATTTACTTTTCTCTGAAAATGCACATCTATACCACAACCTGCTATGATATTATTGCAGGCAGTTTATAGCATCAGGAGCAAACTCATAAATCTTCTTCATATGCCACCTGAAAAGACCCTCTGTGTAGCTTCTTGCTGCAGGATATAAGTGGTCAGTGAACACATCCCCAGTATAGTGCTTCATGAAGTTGGAGTACAAGTGCCTCATACACTCTCTGTTCTCCGCTTCTAGGAATACCTTACCCACTGCGGTTTTCAACCCTTTACAAGCGTCTGTACATATTACAAGGCCTTCTGGTGAGCCTATAGCTCTACGCAACTGCTGCAGAAACCATTTCCAGTTGTTCTCGGTCTCTGAGTGAAAACAGTAAAGGCCAAATGATGTAACCAGTTGTGGCCATCAACACTAGTTGCTGAAGTCAATTGTCTAGTGTACTGGCCATTCAAGCAAGAGGCATCTATGCCGACAAAGGGTCTACAGCCATCCAAAAAACCATCTACACATGGCTTCAGAGCAACAAAAATCCGCTTAAAGCGCTTCTCCTTTTTACCTTCTAACTCAATCTCTATAATGCTTCAAGGGGAGCTCATCTCAATTTGAGCTTTCCAATTAAACAGAAGTTGAAAAGATTCCTCATACGTACCATGATCTGCTCTAGGGCCACCTTCAGCCCAGACCATGCTTTAGAATATTTCAAAGTAATCCCATAATCACCCTCTAACTTCTTTGCATCTTTGGGACCTTTGTTATGGTTCTTCTTTAGCCAATCGGCCAGTCTGTCTGCACACCACCCTTGAGAAGCCATCTTCCCTTCGCTGAGCTTGGTTGTGGGACAGTTATGATCAACAAGAAGCACTTTAATCTTCAAAACATGAAAAATACATATGGCCAAAGATGGAAGACTATAACAATGAAACTAGAGAAAGCAGTACTCCCTTACCTCTATTGTTTTACCATAAAAAATGCTGGAAGCATGTATCCGCCAAGGACAACCCTCAGCTTTACACTTAGCAATGAATCTAGTCGGGTCGGTCTTGATGTCAGCCAACTCAAAACCCCTTATCACAGCATAGTGCCTCACAGCCTTCCTGAATGAAACTATGTCAGGAAATAATGCCCCCTTCACTATGTTGGGATTTTCTGGATCATGCACGACATGTATCTCCTGAGGATCTGCATCATTGACTTGTGCCTCTAGAGGAACTCCTCCTTCGGCATTAACATCATCAGCAACATCATCATCAACAGCTGCTACATTGTCAGCAAAGTTTGTCTGTGCACATGGGACTGAAGTGTAAATGTGCTCGTCATCAACACCAACATACTCCTCATTGTCAAACATATCAGGCTCCCTTTCACCCTCAACGTTTGCATGATTTGCTATGGGCTGGGTAGTAGCACCATTGAGTGTTGTGCTTTGGTTGGCTACAGTGGGGTTTTCATTGCTAACATGACTGTGCTTTGGGTATTTATTAATCATAGGATCATCTGATGGAATCATACACAGAGCCGCTAAATCATCAAATTCAGGCTCACTACACACCTCTTTGTCAAACACTCCAACTACAAACTGGCAACACATCTCTTGCTGATACATGGCAAAGAGTTCTGCCATCTGCCCCTCATGGAGTAGTCTGACATCTTCATGCAGATTTTTGTCAAAAAACCACACGCGTGCAGACTGGTTAGAGGACCATTTCACTTCATTGCACAAGTTGGTCATCAACATCTCTAGTGTAAAAGAGCCTATCTCCACATCCCACTTAATAATTGCACCCTTTTTGTAAGTTTTTCTACTGAAGGCATCTATTGTACAGAAACCTTCCACTTTCAGCTCTAGCGCGAAGAAATTAGGCCTATCACCATGGAAATCGAAAGGTAAAATATCAAGGGCAATGCGGCACACCTACTGTGTTGGGGTCGATTTACCTGTTCTAAGTCTTCTCATCTTGGGTCAGGTCGAGAGGGATTCAGTCAGATGCATACTTGCCGTCGGCGTCTTCCATCGTCGCCGCGGCGCACCCAGGGACCAGCACCGTGGAGCTCATCCAGCCACAATTGCCACAGGGACAGGGACAGGGAAAAGCTGAGGCCAAGCCTCCACCACCAGTAGGTCACCCTCGACGCCGCCGCCGCCGCCGCCGCCGACGAATCTCCTGTGCCGTCGCTGCCTAATCGCTGATTTAGGGTTCATGGAGAAGGGGCCGACGAAGGAGACGGAATGAAGACGGCGTCCAAGCGCTGGGTCGTGGCTGGGGTCAAATGCCCGTCGATACCTGCTCCATGTACACGCGTATAGCCTGCAGGTGGCCAACCGACGGCTAAACGTACAAACTGGCAACACTCGGGTAGAGCTAAAATTGCAATGGCAAGTTTCCAATTAGACGAATTGTAATGGCAAGTCTCACAAACGCTGTTTTTTAATGGCATGAATCCAATTAACCCTAGATCTAAAGCTACAGCAAAAAAATTGTACTAAAGCATGTCGTATTATATGTTCACTGTGTAGATTTACTCATGTGAAGTCCAACAAAATTAGATTTTTTATTTTATGATTTTTCTATGATTTACTATGATTTTTTTTCCAAAGATTCAGACGAAATAAATAAAAAAGAAAAAGATAAAACTGCCTTTAAAAACCGCTTATAACCGGTCAGGGAGGTAAAACGAACGGTTTTAAAAGTTCAGGGAGGCGGTTTACCTAGTTCAGGAAGGAAAAGCAGACTTTTGCAAAAGTTGAGGGAGGTAGTGTGGATTTTTTTTTCCTTTAAATCATACTTCCCCCTCCAGCGAGAGTATTATTGTCACTTCCGGAGAAATCCAACATTTTAATTTGAACTTTAACTAGATATTCATGATAGATTATTAATATTTATAATATATAATAAGGCTTATTTGAAAAGGCTAATTACTAACTAGCTAAAAATTAGCTAAAATTAGCTCTAGTGCATCAAATAGGAGAGCTAACAGGTATGCTTTTTTAGCTAAGTTTTCAACTAGTTGTTAGCCAACTATAACTAATTTGAGAATAATTTTTAGCCCCAACTAGTAATTTTTCATGTATATCCAAACAAGCCCTAAGTATTATTAGATTAATCATTGAATATATTTTTATAATAAGCTTGTTTGGAGATACAAATGTAAGCTAATATTTTCTATAAGACCAATCAAATTTGAGAAAGCTTGGCATGTATAAGATCATATATGTGACTCTCTTTCTTTTTAGGACCGAAAGAGTACGTACTAAGAAATTTAATAAAATATATTTATTTTATATTGATATATACTTTAAGAAAACACAAAAGGCACTGCAGTGCCTTTGGTTCCCTACTTTTCATTAAAGGCTAGCTAACTCGAGTCGGATTTATAATCATATAATTTAAGTTGGCTGCATATAAGTTTAAGTTTATCTGTTTGTTTGAATGCATGATTGTCTTGTATTGTGCAAGTACTCCATCCGTTCCAAAATATTTGTCGCTTTCGCTTCCCGAGAAACAACTTTGACAAAATATATATTAAAAAATATTAATATTTATGATATATAATTGGTATTATTAGAAAGATATTTGAATCTAGTTTTTTAATAAATTTATTTAGAGATACATATGTTGCACTATTTTCTATAAATTAAGTTTGTGGCACAAAAAAACCAAAGACGACAAATATATCGGGACAGAGGGAGTATGTGAAAGCATTTCCTTTCTAGCTTCTTCCCCTGTCTTCTTCCCCTTGGGAAAAGCTCATCCAAGCCTCCAAGGAGCTGGCATCAACAGCACGTCCTGTAGTCTAGTGAGCAGTGAGGTCCGAGTCATGGAAGTGGCACCCAATATATACGCAGACAATTAACAAAAGCTTAGGTACCTGATGCCCCTACGCTGCTACGCATGAGATTCCTGGCCCTTGCATTCTCCAACAGCTATTGCCTCCAACCGAGATAAAAACCCTGCTAGTGGCACCAAAGCTAGCTGCTAGATCCCCCATGTTATAGGAAAGGATGGGAAAGTTTGTGTGTACTCCCTTCGTCCCAAAATATCTATCGTTTTCACTTCCCGAGAAAACAAATTTGACAAAATATAAATTAAAAAAATATTAATATTTATGGTACATAATTAGTATTATTAGAAAGATCTTTGAATCTAACTTTTTAATAAATTTATTTGGAGATATAAATGTTACACGTATTTTTTATAAATCGAGTTAAACTTGTGGCACGGAAACCAAAACTGACAGATATTATGGGATGGTGGGAGTATGGCCATGTTTAGATGCCAAACTTGGGAGGCCAAATTTGCATAGTAAACATTACGTCACACTGTAGCAATTTTATTTTTATTTGGTAATAATTGTCCAAACATTGATTAATTAGGTTTAAAATATTCGTCTCGCAAAGTAGAACAAAACTGTGCAATTAGTTTTTGATTTCATCTACATTTAGTACTCCATATATGTGCCGATATTTTGATATGATGGGAAATCTTTTTTTTGCATAGTGAAATTTGGGGTGAATTTGGGTATCTAAACAAGGGCCTATGTCAATTACTTTACAGGTCATTTTCTTGCTTGCTATCGATGTGATGGTTGGAGGATACACTACATCAACGTTGTTTTGCCGCCATTTGGGTCATATATATGTATGCTTTGGTCTTGTTTTTTCCTTTTTTCTTTTCACACGACTTCAACTTATCAATGTGTTGGCCTTAGTCCAGTCTCAATGAGGTTTCATCAGAGTTTCATGGACATTAATTATGCTGATGTAGCACCATATTAATGAAGAGAGATGATAAGAGTTTTATGGGAGTAGAGAGAGTTTCATGGGGATGAAACTCTTCTGCACTGTTTTCAAAATCTAGATGTATTGGAAACAGTGACATGAAATCTCCACTTAGACTAGCCTTAGCTACGTGATGCCCCTACGCTGCTACGCATGAGATTCCTGGCCCTTGCATTCTCCAACAGCTATTGGCTCCAACGGAGATAAAAACCCTGCTAGTGGGCTAGTGGCACCAAAGCTAGCTGCTAGATCCCCCATTTTATAGGAAAGGATTGGAAAGTTTGTGTGTATGTCAATTACTTTACAGGTCATTTTCTTGCTTGCTATCGATGTGATGGTTGGAGGATACACTACATCAACGTCGTTTTGCCGCCATTTGGGTCATATATGTATGCTTTGGTCTTTCCTTGTTTTTTCCTTTTTCTTTTTTTTCACACGACTTCAACTTGATCAATGTGTTGGCCTTTTTTTTTTCGTTGTGCGTGTTTCTGTTTTGTTTTATACTTCAAGTTTATTTTTTTTACAACAGTTTTATACTTCAAGTTGATTGATGCTTGTTGCTTCAGTTCAGAAAGGAATTTGAGGGAGCTTCTAGTTTTCTTTACACGCACGGAGATGCATACTGTGTAATTGTAAAAAAAAAAAAGTATAAATTTTTATGACGAGTTTATATATGGAATCCATCACAAAAAGATCCTCAAATGCGGAGGCAGCATAATACAACCCCGTTTCCAAAAATATGCATCCGCTAATGAGCCTGGGCCTGGACACGTATAGCGTCACTTTTGCATGCTTTTCATGAGCGACTTGTGTAACAGGATTTTGGAGGTGCTACATTTATAAGTTGGTACTTCATTAGAAACCCAAGCAGGACAATTCCATAATAGTAGAATATATGGGTCAAACTGGACAAAAAAAAAACAGAACATTATAATGGTCCAGGATATTACACATCAACTGTGCAATTAATCTACCACCCTAGGTAATCTTAATTTACTTTTAAAGATAGTGGCATTAACGAGCTTGTAACAAAACTTCAAGAATTCAACTTTTTTTTTGGCTGATGTTCAGAATAGTTATGTCCCTAAGCAATGATGGTCCTAAATGGTTATGGTAGCTTCAGGAACTTCTCAATACTAAGGGCATGTTTGTTTCAAGTTTTTTTTGCTGGCTTGTGTCAGTCAGAAGCTGAAACAAACATTCTAACTGTTGAGCTACCTTTTGAAAATTTGAAAAGCTAGCTTATGATGAAATGAACTAAAAGGTTAAAAGCACGTTATATGCAGTTTTCTAGCATTTGATGTGTTGACAATCTAAAAATTATTATAAAAAACAAAATCTAGATCCAAAAGCTAGCTTTTGAGCCAAAAGCCTAAAAGTTGCAGATCAAACAAACATGTCCTAAAATACAAACAAAGCATTACAATACAGGCCTCTAAACAAATTAAAATTAATTTATTACTAGGCCACCCCTTGGAGAGAAGGTGGCAATCGCTTTTGTATACAATATATAACCTCCTCCTTGTGAGAGAATGAATAATATAATATATATATCTTGTTGATACATGGGCCGTGTTTAGTTGACCCAAATCGGGAGATCCAAAATCTGCACAGTAAAAGATTCCTCACTGTAGCATTTCGTTTGTATTTGTAAATTTTGGTCCAAACATTGACTAATTAGGCTCAAAAGATTCGTCTCGCAAAGTACAACTAAACTGTGCAATTAGTTTTTGATTTCATCTACATTTAGTACTCTATGCATGTGCCGACATTTTAATGTGATGAAGAATCTTCTTTTTGCATAGTCAAATTTAGGGGAAAATTTGGCATCTAAACAAGGCCATGGTGTGACGATTGATAGAGAATATTTCATCCTCTCTATCTTTTTGTGCGCTTTCTATTGTTATCTTTTATTATTTATACACGTGTGTGCATGTAGTTCATCGCGCACCGAGTGATGTTTTGGCCAATTCTAAATGCAAAAAACGAGCTCTAGGTTCTATTGTCTAGTTAGCAAGAAATCGCTATGAACTGCTTAGAAAATACCACTAGAAACCTAGGATACCTTATATTCCAGCTCGAAGGGAGTACCTATGATGAGTTTAAATATGTGCGATGTGTGTTGGAAGAAGGATTGTTGACTATGTCTTCTTTCCTTTTGGGTCACATGAAAAGGTAGACATGAATGTGAGAATGGAATGTGAAAGCACCAAGATGGAATTGCGATGCTTACTAGGATAGATTATATAGGTGTACCGAGTTATGTAAAGGTCTAGTTTCAAATCTGTTGACTACCGATTCCAACTATCATAAATCAAAATACTTGCTACGCAAAAGTCGGAACATGTTTTCCCTTTACTTAAAAATAAACCAAAACACTTGTAATATCTAGTTGTAAGCAGATAATGACGAAGAAGAAAGACCCTCCACCAAACGCTAACGGTAGCGCGCTCTACATTGCAAACGGGCTCTTCGTTCCTCACCTTTCAGTTTGAACGTTGAAAAGACTCACAATGAAATACAAACGGTAGCTGTACCTTACAAGTGAGCTCTCCGTTCCTTACTTTGAATCTCTAACTGCGTAAGAGCATCTCTAAGAGACTTTCCATATTTTTTCTAAATGTCAGGAATAGAAATTTTGATGAAAAACTACCCTCCAACAGCTTTTTCTAAATGATCATTCAAATATAGCCATGTTCTATTCTGAATTTTTCGCTAGCCAAAAATAGAAGACGAGAATGACTCTCTAGAGTGCGTATGAAATATAGAAAAGCTGTTGTAGAGTAAAAAGATATAGAAAACGATTTTTATGCAAATGACTCTCTAAATGTTGATTTAGAGAGTGAAATTTAGAAAAGCTCTAAAATCACGGGACATGTTTCATAACGTAACCCAGCGCCTCGTGAAGAACCCTTTTTTTTGTGTTGCGGTGGTAGGGCGCGTGTATCACTTTAACTCACGAATGTGGTTTTAACATTTCATTCATATATAGGTAAGTATATATAAAATGATTACTCACGTCACGAGTCTACCAAAATTGCCGTGTAATGTGAGGGTCTGCGCAACGTTATATTGTCGAGTAAGTCCTTGTTTAGTTCGTGCGTGAAAAGTTTTTAAGTGTAACATCGAATATTTCATGGAATGTCAAAAAAAGTGTTAGGATACTAATAAAAAAACTAATTACACAACTATATAATTAGTTTTTTTATCTACATTTAATACTTTATGCACGTGTAAACATTCGACGAGCTGAAAAGCTTTTGGGCAGGGTACTGAACGGGGCCTAAGTAGGTACAGTGAAAAAGAAAAACAGCGTGTGCGTAGCATTTCTTTCTTCCCCGGCTGAAGGCGTGGGTCTCGAGAGCTGCTTAAAAAGCTTTGCACAAAAATGGCTTCGCCTGCGATACCATTCGCCCCCCTCACGTCCCATCGCGCCGTTCCCTTTGTCTTGGGGTGTCCTCCTCCATGGCCACCGCCCCCTCGCACGCCGCCTGCCGCCCCCGCACGGCCGCCGCGCCCCGACGCTGCTGCTGCTAGACTGCTAGAGGAGGAGGAGGCCGGGGCAGGCAGCTCGCGAGCCCGATCGCCTGCCGGCCCGCCCGAGCTGGGGTCGATGGTGCTGGATCTCAATGCCGAGTCGCCGACGGCCGGGTCGGCCTCGGCCACCTCGAGCTCCAGCGGCGTCGTGGGCGGGGGCTTCTTCCGGTTCGACCTGCTCGGAGGGACGCCCAACGAGGAGGGTTGCTCGCCCTCGCCGTCCATCGTGACGCGCCAGCTCTTCCCCTTGCCGTCGTACCCGGACGTTGCTGCAGCTCCCACTGCCGCCTCGACGGCGTCGAACGGGTCGCCGCCGCCGGAGGTGGCCGGGGCATGGGCGCGCCGCGCAGCGGATCTCGGGGCGCCGGCGCTAGCACAGGGGGCGGTGGTGCCTGCGCCTTCGTCGCCCGCCGCGGCTGTGTCTCTTGCCGCCGGGAAGAAGAGCCGGCGTGGGCCCAGGTCGCGGAGCTCGCAGTACAGGGGCGTCACCTTCTACAGGAGGACCGGCCGCTGGGAGTCACACATCTGGTGAGCATGACCACTCTCGACGACCGCTCTCAGCCAATCACCACCTCTCAGCCGCTTAATCCGTTTTGTCCTCATTGGCGCTTCCACTTTGTAACCACTCGTTTGTATCGTCCAATTGCGCAGGGACTGCGGGAAGCAGGTCTATCTGGGTGAGCTCAAATTCTAGTTTCCCCTGCTCAAGCTACTGCTAACTGTTAGTGTGCTTGCCTTGATTCTGTTGTGCTGGTGTTGTTGTTATTTTTTTAAATTTCTTTCAGGTGGATTCGATACTGCGCACGCCGCAGCAAGGTTTGAACTTAGCACTGATGCATTCAAATTTGACTGTCAGTGCAAATTTTGCTTGTTGACGTGCTGAGATTGTTCAATTGGATTGTGCAGGGCCTATGATCGCGCCGCGATCAAGTTCAGAGGCCTTGAGGCAGACATCAACTTCCAGTTGAAGGACTATGAGGATGATTTGAAGCAGGTATGATGTAGAAGATGTGTGATGTTGGGTTTTTCAGTTTTGAGTGCTTAGCTGCTGTGATTGATCCATCCTGATTGGTTTGTTCGTGCGCTCTTAGATGTGGAATTGGACCAAGGAGGAGTTTGTTCACATACTCCGACGTCAAAGCACTGGGTTTGCCAGGGGGAGCTCAAAGTACCGTGGTGTGACACTACACAAGTGTGGTCGGTGGGAAGCTCGGATGGGTCAGCTTCTTGGAAAGAAGTAAGTAATCTTGATACCTAGGCACCGCTTTGGTGTAGTTATGGAGTACTAGCTCAGGCATTTTTTCCATGACGTGAACAAAAACTCTGTTCGGATGAACTGCTTGAACAGAACTTGGCAGTTACTATTGAGATGGAACGTAGGTACTCCATTCCATGGTTGTAGCTGCTGTAGGGTCAAAAAATGGCAAATCTGAGTGGTACAGTAATGTATTGGAAGGAGCATGTTCATGCTTTCTTTAGCATTTCATCCTAACTGTTGACACTAAAATAGTGGTTTCTTTAGCATAGCATCCTCGTGTCAACACTAAGTTATGTTAAAGGCTGCATTTCTCTAATCGTGATTATTCTGGTAATACAGTGATTGAAAACTGCAGTCCACGTGCAGTATGGCTAATGGTACCAAGTATCACTCTGCAAATTTACTAAGAGATGATATTCATGTGCAGGTACATCTACCTTGGTCTGTTTGACAGTGAAATCGAAGCAGCAAGGTTCAGTTAGTAGTATTGTGTACTTCTTTTATATTTTTTTTGTATATTCATGGACACCAACAACTTAAACCCTCACGCACTTCGATCTCTTTGTTGATTCTGCAGAGCGTATGACAGGGCAGCCATTCGCTTCAATGGACCGGATGCTGTTACTAACTTCGATTCTAGTTCCTATGATGGAGATGTCCCACTTCCACCTGCAATTGAGAAAGATGGTACTATTGAGGAATATTGTATTTAGTTTTGTCTGGTGTTCACTAGATGGTCCTCTACAAATCTTACTGGGAATAATTTTTCTTAGCAGTGGTTGATGGGGACATCCTTGATCTGAATTTGAGGATTTCACAACCTAATGTGCATGATCTCAAAAGTGATGGTACCCTGACTGGTTTTGGATTAGGTTGTAATTCTCCTAAAGCTTCAAGCTCCATTGTTTCTCAGGTAAATATATTCAATTTTATGCTGCACCTATACAATTCTTTTCACTGTCTCAATTGTTAATGCCAGTTAAATGAGTATCGTATAGCTAAAACTTTTTAGTAGCTTATAACATAAGTTTTCAATATAGTTCATGTGAACTGTTATACACATTTGGCCATTTTGGTAACCCTGCTTAACACTTGCTAAACTTAAGCTTGCTGAGGACCTACTATATTCTTGACCTTAGCTCCAAATCAAAGGATATGTGCTCTCTGTTTTGCCCTGTTCATAAAAATCACAGAAATTGGTTAAGAAAACCTACAACTTGAAGAGTTCGGCTAGCAATTTGGTACGTTTATTATGTGCATAACGCCTAAGACATATAATTCCAAGTCGGAAAGCTCAGTTTATTTGGTTCCAATTGTGCAAGCTGAGGTGGTATTGAACTTACTGGATCTTTTTTATTTGCTGTTGTAGCCAATAAGCCCTCAGTGGCCTGTGCATCCTCACAGCACACCGATGCAACCCCAGCATCAACATCTGTATGCATCTCCTTGTCCAGGCTTCTTTGTGAACCTCAGGGTAATTCTTACACCCATGTTTTGTTTTGTCATAACAAATGTAGTTATAATTGCCACTGACTTTTGAATGGACAATTTTGAAGCACGCACATGAATATTGCTAAAGTTATGTACAACTTTGCTTATATTTTCCATGTGCAACCTTTGATATTCGTGACACAACTCAATACATATGTTTATGTTGTTTCCTTGATGTTTAGTTTTTTCTCCTACTACATACATATTTATTCCTTAAAATAGTATGCATTCTTGAGGGAGAGATGGTTACATGTATTTGTGCCTGTAAATGACATACTCCCTCTGTCCCTAATTGTATGTCGTTTCCGGTTTTTGTGCTCGCAAGTTTGACTCGATTTGTATAAAATGCGTGCAACATTTGTATCTCCAAATAAATTTATTAAAAAAACTAGATTCAAAGACCTTTCCAATGATACTAATTATATACCATAAATATTAATATTTTTTAATATATATTTAATTAAAGTTGTTTCTCGGGAAGCGTAAAGCGACAAACATTTAGGGACGGAGGGAGTACAGGATATGAGTATTTGTGGATACTGTTTGGCTTGTGAGCTGCGATTGTCGATCCTGGTTCAGTTTAGGGTGTGTTTACTTCCTGGGGTGAAAAATTTTGGAGTGAAAAATTACATAACTCGCATGGAAACCGCGAGACGAATTTATTAAACCTAATTAATCCGTCATTAGCACAAGTTTACTGTAGCATGCCATTGTCAAATCATGGATTAATTAAGCTCAAAAAATTTGTCTCGCAAATTTATCGCGATCTGTGTAATTAGTTATTTTTTCGTCTACATTTAATACTCCATGCATGTGTCCAAACATAAAAAATTTTTGGAGGAACTAAACACCCCCTCAATCAAATGAATCTCTCTTTTCCTGCAACTTTGCATGAGCCATAGCTGTCAAACTTTTCACATATCGTGGTAGTACTTTGTTGTTGCATCTGCAGCTTTTTAGTGCTGAAAATGCCGCCAGCCTGTTCGTTTCGCTGGTTTATTGTGGCTGAAAGTACTGTTTGCTGGTTTGTTGTGAGAGAAAAATACTGCTGGATGGCTGCTGATTTGGCTGATAAGCTCAAACGAACGGGGTGTATGTAGGCAGAGCAGGCTCCAGCAGGTATACTAGTACTCCTACTACAGTACTAGTATACCGTATAGGTGAGCATTCATGTAGGAGTAAGCCTATAGCACCCCGTTCGTTTGAGCTTATCAGCCAAATCAGCAGCCATCCAGCAGTGTTTTTCTCTCACAACAAACCAGCGAACAGTACTTTCAGCCACAATAAACCAGCAAAACGAACAGGCTGTGCTGCTCAGCCCAGCCAAGCTTTGCTGGAAGAGCAATTGAAAACCATAAAACTAATGGTAGCTAATGAGATACGTATGTTTAGCTGGCTGTGAGCCTAGCAAGATTCATGACTGACGCATCTCGTCCTATGTGTGGCAACTGCAGGAGGCGCCTATGGAGGAGAAACGGGCAGAGCCGGCGGGTCCCCATCCCCAGCCGGCGTTCCCGGCTTGGGCATGGCAAATGCAGGGCTCCCCTGCCCCGTTTCTCCCTGCTACTGCAGCATCATCAGGATTCTCTACCGCCACCGGCGTGGACGCGGCCACAGCCGCCGCAACCGCCCGCAGCGTGCCGTCCGGTGCCCCCCGGCAGTTGTTCTCCGGCTACCAGCAGCTCCGCTTCCCCCCAACCGCCTGACAGACTCCCCCAGTCCTCCTGTTGAGTTGGAGAGTGGAGACGGCGTCTGAGCTGACCGGTGAATGGGTGGCGGGCTGCCCATGCGCCGCCACCGGTGGGTTTGGTGAGAGACAGAGGATGCAGCGCTGCTGTATGATCTCGGTGCTGTGTGCTGTCTCACTCTCACTCCCCCCCAACCCCAACCTGGTATAATGAATTTATTTATCGTCGAAACTCTGGCTTTCATGACTCGTTCATATTCGTTCGTTTTGATGGCCAAGTAGCCAACCGATGGATCATGAGCGTGTAGCGAAAACTTGTGTAATAAACCAAGCATATTTATTTTATAATTATTTATTTATGATGATATAATACTCTGGCTGAGTGACCAATGACCAAGCCAGCCTTTTGTTACTGGTGCAGAGTTGCTGTGAACAGAAGTGGTGGGTGGGGCCCAAGCCATGGACAATCGGCTAAGCCTGGGCCGGGCCTATCAGCCAATGCCTTTTCCTCGCTATCCAGCAACTATTCCTTTGCCTGCCCGCCATGGCGCCATTGCTCTCTCTCAGCTCGCAGTGGCTGCTGCTCAGTGCTGAGTGGCCTGGCCACTGTGCCACTGTTACTTCTGGCACAGCTAGCATCTGATTACTGGATCCCCCGGTCCCATACACGGTGTGTGCCATGTGCCATGTCGCTGTTACCTTCCCCCGCCCGTGGTGGGCTGCCTTGGCCTGCCACTGCCAGTGAGTGCGGCAGTGCCATGCCCGTGCCCCAGCACAGCACCGGTGCAGGCCTAGCAATGCCACTTCCAGAGTTCCAGATAGCAGGGGGTTGGCTGGCTCCTCTTTCTGGCGATCTCTCTCCCGTTTCGGGTGCGGTGCCCGGTGGACGCCGATACGGTACGAATACGATAGGCCATACCACTGCCTTTCTTCTCTGGATAGGGTAGTTATTAAAGTTGGGGGAGCTCTTCGTCGCCGTCAGGCACTCAGGCTGCTGGTTCCTTGTTTATTGGTCCGCTGGCGGGCTGCTTGCTCCTGCTTTTGGCGATGGTTTGGTTGGATTTGGGATGGGTCATGGCTGGCAAGTGGCAGTGGCAGCGTAAAGGGCTGCCTGCTCAGGTTGGATTGGACAGGCTGGATGCCAATTTCTGTGGATGCTGATCGGGTACTCATCTCCCGCAGCAAAATACTAAATGCACATCTCCTTTTTTTTTAATAAATTAAAATGTTATTAAATTAATCATGAAAATAGGTTTTCATGAGGAGATATAAATATTAATATGGTACTGTATACAAGTCAAACTTCAAAATATTTAACTTTTTAAAAAATAAAATGTACAGTTATTTTGAGACGGTGAGAGTATTAATGTAGTACTGAGTTTTTTTTTCATTTTTATAACAACAGGCCTGATTGGTTGGCTTCCAATTCTTGCACAACCAAAATCATGGCATGCCAAAATTTGTAGTCATCAATTGGTTCATTGCCAAAGAATTGGCACACCAATATTGATGGCCAAAGTTTTGGTAAGGTTCTAGAAAGTTCTTAAACTGTATATAAAAGAGAAAATTGGCAAGCCTTGATTTTGGCAGCCAACCAAATGCACGTTTATGTTTTTTGCCCTAACTTTGGTAGCCTTGATTTTGGCAAGTCTAATTTTTGGGTTGCCTTAATTTTGGTTGGGTAAAAATTGTTAGCCAACTAATCAGGCCCTAATACAGTGAGTTGGTAGCCAAGTGGTGGTCCAGGCTCTTGATGCTTGCCTTTCCTTTCCTCTCTTGTGCTTTGAATGGTCCAGTCCATAAGGCTTTGGGCTTTGGCATATTACTCGGCTACTCCTGCAATCTTTACAATGGTGTTGATGCTTCTGGTCTAGGAAAGTAGGCGAGCTTTTACCCTTTTACCAAATCATTCCATACGCTTTACACTTCCTTCAATATATGTGTGCACTCTAACATTAACGTGTAGTAATATCTGTACAAATATATTATATTAAAAACAATTACATATTGTAACGTTTTTCAATAAAGGATATAGTAATACTATTTTTTCTGCCGCCAAGAAGCCAGACCAACTGTGAGGACTGCGGTGGTCGAGCTATCCCCTCCCTTGTAACACCCTCGGTGTTACCGCGTAAAACAACTCACTAAATCATTCATAAGCATCATGTTGATGTGTTATCGTATGTGATCAAATGTGAAGATAAAATCTCGTAACCCGAAATAATCAATAAAATGTAAATTGAAAGTGGTCCAATGTTGCATTTTATATCAAGTAGGATTGTAAACCAATTTTTGTTGAACAAAAATATTATAGAACATACATGTGACGCTTAAATGGAGTTTGGAATATGAACTTTGTAGATGACCATGAAAGGCTTGCTGTTGAAAAATGATATTGCTAACTAATATTTCTATTAGCCTAAAAATGCAATTGGAAATAGGGTTCAGCTCAACTTAAGAACAATTTCCAAGTTCGTGGACAACTAGACATTGCCATGTTTAGCAATTTATTTTGAGAAAGTTAGCTAAGGAATAAGGTTATATTTTATTTTCTATTGATAGCTTGAGTTGCCCTCTTTGGCATGGTGTAGATGGTTTGGCTTCAATCCATATAGTGTAGTTTTTGGGCGCGCTTTAAAATCCGTACGTAGCACTGAAAGGTCCTTGTTTGGTTTTGGTAATTGAGTGACAACTTAGGTGGACTAATTGTGTTTTATGTGAGATACACAGATGATTAGTCCACAGATACATGTGTGTGAGCAACATATGCCATGGAGGTGGAAATGGCTTGGAGATGTTGCAAAGCTTGCACATGTGATGATGGAGGAGCTTATTGCACATGAGACATGACATTGAGTCATGTGATTAAGGTGGAGAAGATCATGACATGACTTGACTTGATGAACCGGTTGCAAGTGTGAAGGGCAAGTTGGAGGCTTGAAGCGAAGGACCGCGTGTGACGGTGAAGCTTGAGCAAGACTTGGCGTCGATGGACCAACGCAACGGTGAAGAGCAAGTGAGGTCAAGATCGATGAACCAATACGGTCACGTGATGATATGAAGTAGATCATATCATTTGGTGATTGGTTGGTGCATGTGTTGCATCAACATTAAAGGAGATGGGATGGAATGCGCAAGGCAAAGGTATAACCTAGGTCATTTCATTTCACCGGTCAAAGGTTGTGTAGAGAAGTGCATGACCGGGTTTAGGATAGATGGCCGTACTATCAAGAGGGGCAAACTTGTTTGCATATCGGTCATCTAGTACCACTCGAGTGATCTAACTTTGCATCGTTGCTAGAATCGAGTGACGTGGCAAGTTGAGTGGCTAACTCCTTTGAAGAAAATGATTGTGAAAATGCTAACACACGAGCACAAGATGGTGAACACTTGGTGGTGTTAGCACATTTACGAAGGGGTAGAGTTTGAGGGGTAGAGAGGGGTTTGGGTTCCTGCGCTTTTCTGGAAGTGAAACATCTATTTTCCATAGCGCCGTAGACGAAGAAACGGAGGCGAAAGGAGGTCACTAGGGTGACCGGACACTGAACCTGACGCTGGATCGGACGCGGCTGGCGCGTTCGATCAGTGGTAGGAGCAGTCAGGCATGGGACGCTAGGGCTTTGCATCGGCATGTCCGGTCGGTCACGGGACCGACGCGTCCGGTCAAGCCCTAGAGTAGCTATGAAGCACGCGAGGTTGATCGGACGCGGTGGCGCGTTAGGTCACGATCGACCGGACGCGTCAGGTCACGAGTGGGTGCTTACTGGAAACGATCGGACGCTGGCACTGTGGCATCCGGTTCGTCTTGCGGTGTGTCCGGTCGCTGACTCACTGGCACACGGCTGTGCGTGACCTGTGTGTCCGGTCAGTTGAGCAGCGCGTCTGGTCGCTTGGTGACCGTTGGTGCGTGGTGACCATTAGAGGATCGAGCGGTCACGGTTGAATCTAGGGCGACACATGGATGGCCAGGAGCAACGGACACAGTGCAGCGCGTCCGGTCATATCGACCGACACGTCCAGTCACTGCGAAAAACGCCCAGTGAAGGGGTAACGGCTATATTTATGCGTGGGGTTATAAATAGAAGTGGTGACCGGCCTTGGCTAGTGCTGAGCACCTTAGGAATGTGTTGCCCTTGTGTGTGCTTGGTTTGAGAAGCCTCTAACTCACTTGTGCTTGCTAGATTACGAATCAGTAAGCGAGTGAATGATTCTAGTGCGATTGCATCGTGAGATTGCATCGAGTGGCACTAGGTGTTCATGTTGCAAGCCGATGATGCTTGTTACTCTTAGAGGTTGCCACCTCCTAGACGGCTTGGTGGCTTATGGCTCCGTCGAAGCTTGCAAGAAGGTTGTGTGAGGCTCCGGAGAAGCTTTGTGAGGGGTTCTTGAGCCTTCCCCGCGGGAGATCGCAATTGGCTACTCTAGTGGATTGCTCGTGGCTTGGAGGATCCCCATCTTGCGTTGGATGTGCGGCACTCACTAAGGGTTTGGCTTTGGAATGCCAATTAGCTCGTGATCCATCAAGTGGGTGTATCGCCGCAACGAGGACTAGCTTGGTGGCAACCAAGTGAACATCGGTGAAAAATCATCGTGTCAACTTTGTCTATTTCTTCACGGTGGTTTGCATCCACTGAAAGCCCAAGTTTGGTTTTGGTAATTAATGACACCAAGTTGCTAATGCCATTGTGTTGAGCGTTTTTGAGTTAGGCATAGCAACACATGTGCTGAAGGTGTATGGTGGCATGGAGTAATGACCACAAGAGCACAAAGAAGAAGTGCATGAATTTGGAGATGATGATCATGGAGTACAAGCACTTGGAGATGGATTAGGAATGAGATGATCAAGGCAAAGGTATAATCATAGGATTTTCTTTTGTCGGTCTAAAGATAAGTAGAGAAGTGATTGACCGGGTTTAGGATTGATAGTTGACTATCAAGAGGGGCAATCACGGTCATCTCATGAATCAAGTGCTACTAGGTTCATATTCTTAAGCATATGCATTTAGGATCTAGTGAGATGCTAACTCCTTCAAAGATATTTGAGAAAATGCTAACACACGAGCACAAGATGGTGTGCACTTGGTAGTGTTAGCACATTTGCGAAGGTAGTGGAGTTTGAGCGGTAGAGAGGGGTTTGGGTTCCTCTCTCCCTCCCGCCGAGCTTGTGAGGCGGGATTCGGTGCTTTTATGGAAGTGAAACACCTATTTTCCACTGCGCCGGAGGCGAAGAAACGGAGGCAAACGAAGGTCACCGGATTGACCAGATGCTGAACCGAACGCGGTTACGGTATGACCAGACGTGTTCGGTCAGTAGCAGCAGCTGTGCGCGACGTGGGACGCTAGGGTTTGCAACCGGCGCATCCGGTCCCTCACGGGACCGGTGCGTCCGATCAAGCCCCAGAGAAACTGCAAAGAGCGCGAGGTCGATCGGACGCTGTGGCGCGTCCGGTCACGATCGACCGGACGTGTCCGGTCGTGAGTGGGAGCTTACTGGAAACGACTAGACGTTGGCTCACGGGCGCGGGCGCTGTGTGATCGGCGTGTTCGGTCGTGGCGTGGAGCGCGTCCGGTCACACTTTACCTGAGAGCGTAATGTTTCATGACCGTTGGAAATCTAACGAGCGAGATTCAAAAAGGGACACGTGGCGAGCATCGGTGAAGTCGTGCTGGTGCGACCGGACGCTGGCCGCGTCCGGTCGATCAGACCAGTGCGTCCGGTTAATGCGCACAGAGCAGCATCTCGAGCCTAACAACTCTATTCTTTGGGGATTCTTATAAATAGTTGCTTGGCCGGCTTTGGATCTCTCTCTTGACTCTTTGAACACTTGAGACATACTTTGAGCTAGAGAACTTCCCCTCCACTCATCTCCTTGCTTGGTTGCATACTCTAGTGAGATTGAGTGAGATTCAAGTGCATTGCTTAATGATTTGCATCTAGTGGCACTTGATCCTTGAGTTGGCTGCGGATTTCTTATTACTCTTGGGTGTTTTCCAACATCCTAGACGACTTGGAGCAGCGATGGTGTTGAGCTCGTGATTGGAGGAGCCTCACCAATTGATTGTGAGGGGTTCTTGAGCCTTCCCCGCGGGAGTTCATGAATTGGCTACTCTAGTGGAGCTCGTGGCTTGGAGGATCCCCATCTTATGAGTGGATGTGCGGCACCCGTTGAGGGTTTGACTCTTGATAGTCAATTAGCTCGTGATCCATCAAGTGGGTGCATCGCCACAACGAGGAGTAGCTTGCCGAGAAGCAAGTGAACCTCGGTAAAAAATCTTGTGTCATCTCTTACCGATGATTCTCTTTGTGATTATGTGTGATGGATTCTTTGGATACATCACATCTCTATACCGTCGGTATAAGAATCAATTCACTCCCCCTTACATTCTTGCACTATATCTTGTCTAGTGTGCTTAGAGTAGTTTGTATCACATAGGAGTAAGTAGCTTAGTGACTTAGCTTGGTTGGTGTGAATTAGATATCATAGTCTTGTTCACTAGAATTGTTTAGATGGATTGCTTAGTATAGTTGAGCTAGTGCTAGAATTAGCGTCACTATCTTTTTATACTAACGATTGTTGTTTAGTGAAGTTTGTAGAATTTTTAAATAGACTATTCATCCCCCCTCTAGCCATTTGGACCTTTCATCCTCTCTACGCAAGCTTGTATTTACATTATATACATAGTGCTTGTGTAGTTGCTCTTGTAACTAGTTTGCTTGTGTAGCTAGCTAGTTACCTTCTTGCTTGTATAGATAGAAGTATTCCTTTTGAGTGACTAATTTGGTTTGTGTAACCTTGTTAGTCACATTGCTTAGTTTTGTAGCTAAGTAATTTGCGCTCTCTAATTTGGCATTGGTTGCCTTGTTATTGAGCATTGCTAGTGAGCTTAGGAGCTTTGTGCTTTTGCTTCACTAGTTGTGTAGGAGCTCCCTCAGTTGGCAAAGTATTAGTGCATAGGTTTGTGTGACCTTGCTCTAGAATTGATTAGGTGAGCTCTTGCTATGCTTGACACCTTAGTTGCTTAATTTGGACCTTTTTATAAGGTGCCAAAGTCTTAGATAGAGGGGTGTAGTCTTGACTAGACCGATAGTTTTAATTCCGCATTTGTTTCGGTTAGCTAGCGTGATTAAGTTTTAGGAAGGATTATTCACCCCTCCTCTAGTTTGCCATCTCGACCCTTCAAGCACGTTGTTGCTCGTTCGGCTAGGAGTGGGCGTGGTCACCTCGTGCATGTGCTCGCCGTGGTCGTTCCCGGCCGAGCCACGTGCACGTTGTCGCGTCGCTGGGGCCAGGGCCGTCCCCAGGATGGCCGCGGCTGGCCTGCAATCTGGCCACCTCTGGCTCCTGCCACGTGGAGCCACGGCTTCTCTCCTCATCGCGACGAGCTGCCAATCGCCCTAACCCACCACTACCATGTTGCACTACTGTGCCACAGCTTCTGCTGGCCCCGCGCTACCCTGCTGCCCCCTATTTCACGCGGTGACACAGCTGCTGCCACGGTCACTTCGCGTCACGTCCGTGTCTTGCACCGTTGCGACGCTGCCGCCCTAGCCAGTACCGCTACTACCCTACGCCATCGTCGGCACGCCATTCATGGAGCTGCGACCGCACACCTGCCGCGCTGCCACCGCCTGTAGGCATGCGCCTAGCCATGTCCCGCCAAGGCTGGGACAGACCGAGCCGGACCTACCACTTTCCCTCCTCCTTGGTCTTTTCTTCCCTGTCGCCGTGGCTGAAGTAGCTGCTTCCTTTAATCCAGCAGGTATCGGTCAACTCAGGTCGATTCACCGCCCCGCTGGCTCTGCCTGTGAGTTGCCTAGCCGCCCGACCTCGCACCGCCTTCAACTGTGCCGTGACAAACTCTAATTTGGAGTTCTCTCCCTCGCCATGCCATTAAGGCCGGCTCAGCCGCTGCCGAGGATAGCCCTCCACCTGACCACCCCATGCCAATCCACCTGAACCATGGGTTTTGCCACCACCTCCCCTTCACCCTGTGCACCTCACCGTACCCTTACCGCCTCGTTGGAGCTGCTGACACGGCCGTGCCGTCACGAAGCCCACCCCTCGGGTCGCACGCGACCAGCTTTCCTCGCCACCCCCCGGCTTCAGCGAGTGCTGCAACCGAGTCCAGGGTAAGCTGAGGATGCTCATGCACTAGCTAGGTAGCCGTGCGGTGGCCTGGGGTGGCTGGAACGGCTGCGCCACCATCACAAGTGGCCGCTCGCCATGGCCACTAGTTCCGAGAGCTTTGCTGCTCCCGTACCCCCTCTTAGTGTAGGCTCCAGGTCTGTATATGGAGATCGGCCTGCTAGCTAGACCACTGGGAACCCTAGGTGGCCAGCATGGCTGGCCAGTGCCACCTGGTGCGGCGTCGGCGAGCGCGTGGGTGTCGGGGACCTCCCCGATGCGAAGGTAGGTTTAGACAAGGGCCTTATCGCAAAAGTGCTGACTACGGGAATAGAGCGCTTGATGGTCGTGCTATTCACGGTTAGTGCGGGGGCCTTTCTGCAAAACGCACAGGCCGCGCAGTGGTGGGCTGCGGAGTGAGATCTGTTTTTCTTTTTCTTAAGGAATTAGAAATAGCTTTATACTGTATTTTCTGAGCTGAACTTTGATAATTAATATCAATTCACATAGATGTCCAAAAATTATGAAACCACTTTGGTTAAGTTCCTAAATTCATGATATATCTGATAGTGTAATTAGTTTATACATATCTGTGATGAGGTTGAGGTCCATAAAATCATTTAAAAATGCTTAATAGTATTATGATAATATTTGTAGGAATTTTTGTGGCAAATATGTGATAGTTTTAACCCTAAAAATTTTATGGTAGTGTCATGGTATATTTATGTGCTTGCTATAATTTTTTTAGCTTCTAAATAGACTGTTGGTTAGGGTAGCTAAATATCCAGTAAGCATAAAATGAATAAGAACTTAATATGGATGTATAAGTTTAAGCACCTGGTAGGGTGAGCTTAACACTTTGCTTGATAAAGATGATACTCAACTTAGCATCTTAGTTATTAGGGCTAGCTCAGTAGTTTAGCATGTGTACTTATATTTTAAGAGTTGTTATTGCCTAATTTTTAATTTGTTGCATCGTCATCGCATGCATATAGAGAACGAGTTGGTGGAGTACGTGAGCCCCGTCGATCAGGAATACGAGGAGATCGTAGAAGAGTATGAGGAGGAGGTACTCGTACCGGAGGAGTTTCCGGAGCCACCCGTGACTGACACCGCTGACACTGCGCCTGCCCAAGATAAGCCCCGGTGCATAACCCTTATTTTTGATAATCGGAATATATCTGTATGTTATGCATTTACGTTGCAGGGAACTTTATGGAAACCACATGCATATATATATCTACCTATGAGTCTTACTAGTGCAGGTTTGAGTAGTGCTTTGCTTAGGTTTATCGGTAGCGTGAGTAACTTGTCATTACTCACAATATGTGGTTATTATTATTATTACTCTCATAATAAAATGATGGAAAGAAAAATGGTGACCGGGCAGGGATATGGTATGGGTATTGGTAGGTGTAACAGGTTGTATCCCGCGGCCACGGGGCATAACTTGGTTGCACTGTTTTCCCTGTCCGTGTCGATTGAGGACTGCCCGTTGCTGTGGATGGTAGTCAGGTCACAGGTTATTGTCCTGAGCATATACTTGTTTATGGGAGCGGGAAGGCTCGTTACTCTCTTGTCGTGGGTTCCGGCTCTTTTCGGACCGACTGATTGGAGGCTGGGATAGGTGGAGGTCTAAGCACTGCACTGAGGCCGAGTCTTAGGTGTGGGGGCCTTGGAGTCCAAGTTTGGACGGGGACCTGGACCCCTCGACAGGAGTGGAATGGGTTGATCTTGTTTGTACCTGGGGTACAAGCGAGGCGTGTGTTTTTCGGGGTACCCAGCTGGGCTACATTGGTTCACGAACCGCCGTTTCTACGTGACGGTATGACTTGGCTATGATCTGGCACCGTAGTAAGAACTGAAATATGAAAGGTGATGAAATGAGTCTAATTGCTTAACTCTTGCTAGAAAGTAGTACATGTGCTTATATGGAATGGTTAGTAAAAGAAGTAAAGTGTCTTCTAATAAAACATGATTTTAAGGACGGACTATTAGTAATGCTTTTCGCAAAACAAAATAACCAACAAGCCATATTGCCTATCATATCCTTGAGAGTCGGAAAATATCTCCCCTAGTCAGGTAAGTCTTGCGAGTACATTGTGTACTCAGGGTTTATTTACCCTCGTTGCAGGTGCACCTTGAGAAGCTAGCTCTTGTGTGGAGTATTCTTCTGATGGGCACAGACGGATCCTTGTATTGCTCCGTTAGATGTTTTTTCTTTCCGCTGTTTAATTATCGCACTCTAAACACTGGTATTGTAATAAATCTTTTCTGAGACTCAATGTTATATGAAATGGACTAAACATTGTAAGTTCATACTCATTATTGAATCCTGGATGGAAATGTGGATTGTTTCGAGTTCTCCCGTTAGGTGTGCTCGACGGAACTGCTCGACTTAGTTTATTTTCGGAGTACTTAGTGTCTAGTGAAAGACAAGTACCTTCGAAAGCATACTATTTCGGGTGGTTCTGCCACATCCCTTACCTTGATCTTTTTTTCTACTCATTCCCACCCTCTCTTCTTTGATGCGGTGACAGATCAACATAGTATTCGGTCAAATATGTGTGTGGATGCCTTGTGCACTATGGTGGATTTCGATTGGATCCACAGACAATGCAATTTTTTTTTGACAAATGTACAAGAGCAAAGGAATACAAGGCTTCTAGGCTGAAAAAAGGGGGAAAAAAGCTTAGCTATCTCTCCAAAAGTTGAGGGGCCCTTGTCGACTTTGCTTGGCTTTGATGCACACCAAGATCAAACCAAGTTCCCCTCTCAATCGACCCTTCCATGCACTGCAGTTGATATGACCATTATCAAAATCACTCCATTTCTTGTAGTCCAAATGACCCAACATGTTGTGATGATACTCTCTCTGAATATGGGGCTACCAAAGCTTGTTCTAGCTTCAATGATCCTGTCTAACGGCTGCAAACTCACATTTCAAATGATGGGGATTTTCTTCCAACATGATTGATTGAAAGAACATTCAAAGAAGATGTGGAAAGCTAGTTTCCTCACAACCTGAATTAATTGCATAAATTTATATTATTAAAAAACAAGTTAGGATAAATTTGAATAAAAGTTATAAGTATCGGATATCCAAATTCTTAAAGAAATAAAAGAGCAGGTAAAGCCAAAGTAAAACTGATCCCTTAGCTTTCTCGTGGTTCTCATGTTTATCCGTATCAATTGATTATTCTGAGTTCTCGACTTTTCTCTTTTGAATAGAAAACCAGTCCCTAGACGATGTGAAGCGTCACATTGGTAATGCTTCGTCCACAAGGGAGCATGGCTCGGCATATGATGGGCCTCTTGTTGATGTCCATCTGGGTCACGCACCAGTAGGACTAAGATCGTCGTCCGAGGCTTCAAGCAGTCTGAATACGCAGCGAAGGGAGTTCCCAACAACAAAGCTGGCCAGTAGGGCGATTAGATGCTCGTTCTTGGTCCGATATCCACAAACGCCTCCTGGAAAAGACCCGTCAAGAAGACGCACAATATGGGTGAGGCCAACTAGAATGTCGGCAAGTCTCATCGAGAGACGTGCTGAAAGGGGTTGGAAAAACTAGGGTTTAAAGATAAAAATGTGTTTTTGACGATTGGACAGATAGATCTCACAATCTTCCGTGATTCTCGTATAAATAGAAGAGGTGGTTTTATTCCAACGGAAAACTTATTCCACACGTAATTTACAAGAAAAAATTTCACATTTTTGGCTCGGATGGGGAAAGACAGCTTAGCCTTTTTCCAAAACCGGCTTAGTCGATTTTCACGTGTCTAGGGCATTAACCTTCCGAAAGCCGTAACTTTTTAACCCGGACTCCAAATTGAACGATGTTTATATGTTTTTTTATCAGCATGACATCGTTCTTCAATTAAGAGAACTCAAAATATCTGGTGTAGCCAGTTTGTGATGATTTAGGGCAAAAACCTTATGAATTCAAATTTCCTTCATCCGGATTCCAAACTGGACGATACATATATGTTTTTCGATCGTCTTGAGTAGAGGAACACAATAGTGGAGTCCATTATGCATTTTGACAAAGTGCAAAAACCGGCCTTGGAAACTGGCCTACCTGTATATGCCCCTTTTGATCTTTGCATATGATTTTTTTGTACCATCTTCAACTCCCCTATCACTTTTTAGCTGTGAACACCTCTTTTATGGTTTCTTTAGTGCAAGAGCAGCAAGAGGCAAAGGCTATTCCATTGTTTAGCTCTAAGGGGTTGTTTGATTAGAGGTCTTCCACATAGCACTTAGTTCTAGATCTTTAAAATTAAACGCGTAGAATTCATGTTTGGATCAGAAAATTTTATTTGGGTTCAAACCGATCATACCTTAAATGCACTATAACAAAATCCTATCCCTCCCCTCTCCTATAAGAAGCCATTACTGGCGCATATCTCCCCATCTGTTCCTCTTGGAGGTGGACACAAACATAGAATAAAGGAGGGGCTTCATCTTCAATCTCGCCTCTAGCTCCTCCTTCTCTTTTATGCATAAAAATAAAAGCATGGACTCAAGGAGGGCCTTCAGGGCTTGCAGCGGGTAGTACGGGCTTCAGCCCACCTCGCTTCACCGCCTGGATCCACCTCTGGTTCCTCTTCCAGTTACACCAGCGACATGAGGGGCGCCTATGCACATGTAAGGGACTAGCGATAGAGGATGATTATGTTGTCTTGTGGTTTCACGGATCTAGACTCCGATCAACACATTCCTTCATCCACATATAATAAAAAACAATTAAACTGTGCCTAGGTTAATTAGGCACTCATATACATCAAAACACATCAGTTATGCATTCGAGTGGGCAGCAGCAGGAGCGGATCCAGTATATAAGTGTTGAGGTCAGCTAAAATTAATGATATTGTAGAAACATCGACTAGACATCTAGAGGAATCAACAAATAATACTTATAAATAAGTAATAATCTATGGTCGAAGTGGGAGTGACACCAATAGAATTTGTTTTCTAGATCCGCCCCTTGGAAGCAGGCTATATTTAGGAAACAATCGCTATAACAATTCAGAGAACGTACCATGCATTTGTTTTCGGACTTGCTAGCGTCCAGATATCTGATCTGGGTGCTAGCGTCCGGACGGTACCTGCACATAAAGCAAATGAGCGCCTAGCACGTCGAGCTCATGAGCAAGTGCACCAGTAGTGAGCCTGCGCCGCCCCAAACGTCGCTTGCGCCGCTAGCCGCTTCCTACACGGATCCCATGTGTAACACTTGATTTACTTTCGAAATATCCAACTGCAACAGTTGCAACATACAAAAGAAGACAGATGAAACACTTGAAACAAGCGTCTAAAACACTTGCGAAAACGCTTGAAAACCATTGCAAACATATGCAACATCCAGATGAAGTACTTGCAAACATACTACATATGAAACACCTGAAAACACTTAAAACATATGTTTGCAACGTGCATGTATATGCAACATCCAAATTTACTTTTGCAACGTCCAGATAAAACACTTGCAACATATGTCTGAAACAGATGAAACATTTGGAACATACACTTGAAACATACGTGTATATCCATCACTACATGTGCAACATCCTAATCTACTTTTGCAACATCGATATACAATACTTACAACATACTCTGAAAATACTTGAAACATACTCTTGCAACATGCGGTTTTCACCCTATACGACGTAACATAGAGCGAGGGAACGGCTGATTTCGGCAAGCCGGCGCCCGAGGATGGTGGAGCGGCCTGGTAGCGACAGCTGCGCCTGCGCCTGGCCTGGGCCTAGCCAGCGAAGCTGGCCACACGCGGTGGCCGACACCTACATGCCTACATGGCTGTTGCTGGCGGGCATGAGCAAGTTGGGCCATGGGGGATGGAAGAGGTAGTGATGGAAGACGATCTGTGGCAAAGGAGAAAGGCGAGCACGGCGCCACCAGCCACAAATGACCCGCCCCAGTGCCGCGTCGGGAGGACGAGCAGCGATGTGGGATAAAAATATGTCAGGTAGAGACTGTTGGGCTGTCTGTATGAGCTGGATCGTCCAATTAAAATAGCATCTGCTAGAAAAAACCCATCCGGACGCATGTGGAGGAGCATTTCTTGTTTGTTTTAGTCGCCATCTGTGAGCGAAATGCGGTCGGCCGGGTAGCCACATACCAAAAACTTGACGACTCACTACTGACCAAGCTAATAAATAGCGTATAGCGTGTGGTAGCGGATTGGCGTCGAGGTAGCAGCTTGCGGATAGCGGGTGCTATTGCAGATGATAAATTTCAATAGTGGCATCCGATGATCCCACATAATTTTAAGTACATATATCATGAATAATGAATATAAATAGACATTTAATTACACTTAAAGAACGCCTGAACCTAGACCTGGAGGCTACATTCGAAGTGTGAGTGTGTTTGAGTTGGGGTTGTGAGTCGTAGTGGGCTAGGCTGATTAGGGTTCTTTGCTTCCACGCTATTGCGGCCTGCTACGTGCAATTATGGCCACAATATCGCCCCACTATTTATAATTGCGACCGCAAAGTTCCAAACTGCAAAGTTCATAGCGCTATCTTATAGCGGTAGTGGTAATAGGCCGCTACTGCAATTGTGGCTGCAATTACGGCCGCTACCACCACTATTTATTATCTTGCTACTTACTAGACTTGCGACGTAGCACCCCATATTAGCTCTTGATCCCGGACCAAATTGGGTGTTGCGGGATTTAGTGTAGGGGATACGGGTTGGGCTATATTCGGGTTGGGCAAACCAGTAGCGAGCTACTACGGTGTAGCCTGTAGCTGGGTGGAATTTTTTTTAAACTTAGCTAGGCCTTGTTTAGATGCCTAAAGTTAGAAAAATTTGGCACTATAGTATTTTTGTTTGTATTTGGTAATTATTATCTAATCGTGGACTAACTAGGCTCAAAAGATTTGTCTCGTGATTTACAATCAAACTGTACAATTAGTTATTTTTTTATCTACATTTACTGCTCCATACATACGTCCCTAAATTTGATACGATGGATAGAGAGTGTAAAAACTTGAAATTTAGCAGCAATCTAAACAAGCCATGGGTGGAATTGAAGGATGCATTCGTAGATGGCTCGCTAGACCCTAGGAAAGGATTCCATTTTGATAGATCGCACATAGCAGTCGGTTGGAATTGGATGGATGATGCGCCTTGTCCTTGTCCATGTCTGTGTGTATGCGGGTGGCGCATGCACGGAGGAGAGGACTGTGCCGTCTGTTGGAGCAGTGGAGGTGGAGCTAGGTTCCCTGTGCGGGGCTGTGCCGTCTGCCTGCTCACCAGCAGTGCCCGGCCGAAAGTAGCACTTGGTACAGTACTACAGTAACAGGCCATCGTGGAGGTAGTAGCTGTGCTCTGCAGTCGCCGTACTTGCCTCGAGGCGCCCATTGTCCGCTCTCTGGATCATCGACGACGGACGCTGGTGTGCGCGTTTAGCTCTGGGCTGGGGTTGCTCGGCTCTGCCTTACTTGACACACCGTATCGTCCGCCATCGCACATCAATGATTTCTCTTTGCTAAAAAAATGGTTTCTCTCCTTTTCGATTTTATTTACTACTATGTTCTAGCACAAACACGTTTGGTTGTCAAGAGAGTATGGCAAAAGACTAACCAAACCAAACGGGCAGCTTGGCTTATGTGGCAACAACACTACTGAGCACATTAAGGTTTTGTTTAGGATGTTATCGGATTCACCTCAATCCACATGTGTTAGGGTGGAATTTAGTTCAAGTTCTACTTCAATCCACTCTAACCAACGTGGATTGACGCGAATCGACTACATCCAAACAAGGCATACAAATGTGGATTGACGCGAATCGACTACAACCAAACAAGGCATAAAGCAATGTGGCAAGGACATGGACCGTGGTTTTGATATACTTTCCATCCTTTGGAGTGGCGATTCATGCAGCCCACCCAATTAGATGATGCTCCACATAGGATTAATAATTTTGCTTGTGTCCCAAGATTTTTTTCTCGAATCCGCAAAATGTTACCGCATCTTTGTATTAAGGTCGAGAAAATTAGAGTGTTACAACGATGCAACCCAGGCGCACTAGGAAGGACATGATGTGTTACAAGCTGCTCGCTCCTCCCTAGCATGTGACAGAATGAGAATGGCAAGAAAAATGAAATAAAAAGATCCCTACCTCTCCCTGTGTCCTCACTTACAAGTGGAACCAAGGTTTAAGCCTACGCGCTTCCATGTACTTAAATTGCAAATGAATTGTTTAGCGCTAGGTTTGATGGATATTCATCCTAACGTGCATTTACATTCCACACACCTATGTTTAGTCACCTCCTTCATGTGTTCTTTTATACGTTTTTCTCTGCCTAGAATCCATAAACCATAACGGATCACCCACTTAAAATCGTGATTTACATAAATAGCTAGCTAACTGTCAGAGACGCAGTATTCTCGTGGTGCTAATTACAAACGGCCATTTTTCTCTACACGAAAAAAGAAAATTCAGAAGAAGAAGAAGATAAATAAAAGGGAGAAAAAAAAAAACTCTGAGATTCCAATGTGGCGCGAATGGAACCGTTTGGCTTGGCCCATAACGAAGCCTTTCCTGGAAACAACTAAATTGGGCTAGCGCGCTGCACGCTGTTAGTGGACCATCAAAAATAACCTCTCTCTCGAGCCTTGTCTCCAGAAGCCCAAAAGCACATTTCTCCCTTTCCCTTTTCTTCTTCTTTTTTATTTTTTTCTGTTTCAGTTTGGCATCAGAATCAGAAGAACTCCAACTTGCGTTGGCAACAGCGGAAAGCGGGCAGAGGGAGGGGAGGGGAGGGGAAGGGACCTGACGCGAGGCCGATCCAATCATCAATCCACTAGCGCCACCGAGAGACGAAGGAAGAGAGCCTAGGACTGACCCGATCGAGTTCCCGGTGGGACTTGCTCTCGAATCGCCCCCAATCGAGGCCCTAGTGGCCCCACGAACCGAGGATCCAAGATGAGTTTCCTGTTCGGGAAGCGGAAGACGCCCGCCGGTAAGGCCTTCCTTCCAATCCTCCTGAAAGATTCGTCGGATTGATTGGTCTAGCTGCGTAGCTTGTTTTCTCTATGTTGGATGATGAGGTGTTCCTTAGAGATTCATAGACACCGACGATGTCTTGTGCTGGCCAAACTGTGGGGAGGAGAGTGGCAGGAGCTCGGGATTTCAAGATAGCGACTTCCGCAAGACTTGTAATATTGTGGAGTTGGGCTCGCAGCTACTGTACTTTATTAGTTTAGATTAGATCTGTTCAAGCTTTCGACCTCTTTCGATTCTCGAATAAAATCAGCTTGTAACATACTGGAGTGGTTTTGAGGGATAATAAGTCACACATCTTTTATGTTTTCCTTCGAGGAAAACATCTTTCATGTCTTCATTCAATAAAGTTAGCCTTGCATTTCCTACCTTATTACTTATGAATTTGCTGCTTGTGGCTATTTCTTTCATCAGAGCTGTTAAGAGAAAACAAGAGAATGCTGGATCGATCCATCAGGGAAATTGAGCGGGAGAGGCAAGGGTTGCAGGCCCAGGAGAAAAAGCTCATCACTGAGATCAAGAAAACAGCTAAAGAAGGCCAGATGGTATGAACTCTGGTATCTTTTGGAAGTTACAAGTCATATTTTGATTCTATTTCTGTTATCTTAGCCTGCTTGATATTTGGAATTGTTGGAAGTTATTTTTTAAAAGAATTTCTTTTGGAGAATAGCTTATTTCAATTAACCTTCAACCATGATGATATAATGTTGTAGAAATCTTATGTATACAACAGTTAGCATGTGCGTGGGAACTGGGAACTTCAAGATATGTCCACCTATTTTCACTTTACCTGAATCCCTGTAAGTTTGGTTGATAGCCACATTTTGCCACAATGAAGTCAGGAAAATTTGACTTGCTGGTTGATTTGTTTGTTGCCACACCAATTACATTTTCTTAGCCCCTGTGTCGCTTGTCATAGGTCTGTTCCATTCCCAAGCTTGCAAGACTCATAAATAGAAGCTTAGGGGTCTAAAACTTCTATTCTAAATTATATCAAGTATTTTATTTTACTTCATTCAATAGCATAGCAATATTAACCTGGCAATTCTTGCTGTCAATGTCTTTCATCTTCAATTTACAATGCATAAACATACACGGAAGTTCTGTGTGCATTGTTAGAATTTCATTCATTTTGCATGTAGTGTTTGTGTTATAACTTTTTGTTACTGTTATAGGGAGCTGTCAAAGTAATGGCCAAAGATCTTATTCGTACCAGGCATCAGATAACAAAGTTCTACCAACTTAAATCTCAGCTCCAAGGAGTTTCTCTAAGAGTTCAGGTAGCCATGTGTTTGCTCTTATCCTCTCTTTATGTTGGTACCTTATAATCACCTTGTCAAATATTGCTATCATGCTTCATTAAGTTACCCTAGTTTATGTTCCTCTAGTGACTTAACAGTGTGGTCTACTGCCATCAAAAAACAAGAGAGGTAAAAGCTCTTAATCCTTGCTGTCCCAAATCCCATGTGCTTTCTAAAGCATTACTTTTGTCCTGCGTTCTTGTTATTTGCTGTAGGAAAAAACAGCTTTATGGTGAAGTCCATATTTTTTGTATGATTAATTAAATCTTGTATTGCATCCATTTTCCCTTCCCCTTAACATCGGATATGCGCAACTGCTGCAGACACTAAAATCAACTCAAGCTATGGGTGATGCCATGAAGGGTGTTACAAAGGCAATGGCTCAAATGAACAGGCAGCTAAATCTGCCAGGATTGCAGAGGATAATGCAAGAGTTTGAACGACAGAACGAGAGGATGGAGATGGTGAGCGAAGTGATGGGAGATGCCATAGATGATGCTTTGGAAGGAGATGAGGAAGAAGAAGAAACTGAGGAGCTTGTGAATCAAGTACTTGATGAAATTGGCATTGATATCAACCAAGAGGTGATTACTATAATAATTCTACAATGTTCACACGTAGTAATTCTTATTATTGTCTCATTTGCTCTTATCAGGTATTACCGTAATATTATTTTTTGTACCTAGTCTCATTGTTGCTGTTTATTTTAGCTTTCAAAAAATTGTCTAGTGTCAATTGTATGTTTTCAAATTTTTTTTATTAAACATGCTTTCATTGTTGACTTTGTTTTATACAAATGTTATGTGTGCCACCTATATCAAAATATTTTTATGATTTCCAAACATTTTGCTCAGTAGCATGATATATGTCCATGTTAAGAATAGCTCAACCATATATATTTTCTTTAGAAACTCATTACATCCAACATTGGATTAATCTAGAAATCATGCACACAAGGAAAGTTATAACTCTTGTCATGTAATGCTAAATATGACTTTTGAAAGTGTCGCCATGGCCAAGTGCCAGATCAGGATTGATGCTTATGGGTCTGCATGGATAGGTGTCTGATTGGAGAATACTGCAGAGTGAGAAAACTTAGTATACATATATAACCATATTTTGTATTTGCAGCTTGTCGGAGCCCCGTCGGCCGCCGTTGCTCAACCTGCTTCTGCGGGAAGGGTCGCCCAGGCCGAAAGTGCTGGGAACGCTGACAGTGGAATCGACGCCGATTTGCAGGCAAGGCTGGACAATCTGAGGAGAATGTAGTAGGCGCTACACTAGCAAAAGAGTAGCCAGCGCCTTCTAGCACTGTTGCCTGCGAATGTGAATGTGAATGAATACCCAGTCAATCAAAGCAAAGTTTACAAGCCAGTGTGTATGTTGAAATGAATCAAGTGTTCAATATGCCGGTAGTAATGACAAATGTTAATAAATATATTTTTTTTATTACATGTATTGTTGTATGCAATTTCTTCCCCTCTGAATGCATGACGCCATGACGGATTGCTGTCTGCAGATGGGGTCTGTTAGCTGCGTGGTAACTGTGATTTGCAAACTGTTGTTTAAATGTACGTACACAGCAGGTATCTGAGCTTTAAGTTGCCATGCTTCCTTGAGCGGTTCAACGTGGCAGCTCTGAATGATTTACATGGTGCAAAATGCCAAAATTGTCAGGTTTAGGATCGTCTTCATTGGTGAAAGTGATTTTATTTTTAGTATCTTTTTAAGGGTCAGGGGTAGCTTTTTTTTTTTTTTGAAACTTGTAGATGCAATGATTTGGCTTTGCTGATAGGTTAGTTGGACTATAGTCCAGCATAAAAACACGTGAAACACAACTTCCCGTTCCGTTCTCCATGCACAAACGGAACAGAGATACGCTAAAACACCCTAAACCGATCTGAACAGAGATATGCAAAAACACCGGACGATAGCCTATTGGTAATGCTGTGTCCAGGATGGACGTCTGTCTGGACGGCCTGGTTGGTGGGCCGCAATGCCCACGAGGCTTTCTTATCCGCTCCGCTCCTGTATCCGCTTCCCTTGCATCACAATTTCTTTCAAAAAAAAAAAAAAATGGCCGCCACGCTCCGTTGCGCCTCCCGCACGCCTTTCTCTCTGCCGCCGCACTGCTCCGCGTCCCGTGCCATGCCCTTATCCACTTCGGCCGTCGCAGAAGGAGAGGCAGGGGAGGCCTGCACCTATGCCCCCATCCAGCGTGCCCATCAGTGGGAAGTGCAGGCCTGCGCACTGCGTCTGGGGGTGTATGCTAGACCGTTGCTCTCGACCTCCCCTGATCCGAGCTTGCTGGCTACTGGAGTTCCCCACCAGGTAGGCTGTGACCACCGGCGACGCTGTGTTTCAAGTGTTTCAGACGTTTCAGACTTATGTTTCAAGTGTTTAATCTGAATGTTGCAAATAGATCTGAGATGTTGCATATATTGCAAGCCTATGTTTTAAGCATTTCAGGTGTTTCAGACATATGTTTTAAGTATTTCATTTGAATGTTGCATATGTGAAAGCCCAAGTTTGGTTTTGGTAATTAATGACACCAAGTTGCTAATGCCATGTGTTAAGTGTTTTGAGCTAGGCATAAGCAACACATGTGATGAAAGTGTACGTGGCAAGGAGTGGTGGCCACAAGACCACATGATTTGGTGCATGAAATGATGATCACGATCATGATGGAATGCACATCAAATGATGGACATGATGATCAAGTGGAAGAGAAGGATCTAAGAGCGCAAGGCAAAGGTATAACCATAGGGTTTTCCTTTTGCCGGTCTAAGATGAGTAGAGAAGTGATTGACCGGGTTTAGGATACATAGCCGACTATCAAGAGGGGCAATCACGGTTAGCTCGGGAATCAAGTGCCACTAGATCAATGTCTTGAGCATATGCATTTAGGATCTAGTAAAGAGCTAACATAACGCCTTGGAAAATGTTTGTGAAATGCTAACACACTTGCACATGGTGGTGTACACTTGGTGGTGTTAGCACATTTGCGAAGGCGGTGAAGTTTAAGCGGTAGAGAGGGGTTTGGGTTCCTCTCTCCCTCCCGCCGAGCTTGCGAGGCGGGATTCGGCGCTTTTTGGAGAAGTGAAACGCCTATTTTCTATTGCGCCGAAAGTCCGAAAAGAAACGGAGGCGAACGGAGGTCACTGCGTGCACCGGACGCTGCACCGGATGCTGCACCGGACGCGGGGCGCGTCCGGTCAGTTCATCGCGGCGCGGGTGCTGCTAGGGTTTGTGACCGGATGCGGGTCTGGCCTGACCAGCGCGTCCGGTCAGTTCAACTGGGCGTAATCGTTAAACGCGTGACCGGCGCGTCCGGTGCCTCACGGGACCGGAGCGTCCGGTCATGCGTCCAGAGAAGCCGAGCGTAGCGAAGCGCGATCGGACGCGGCTGGCGCGTCCGGTCATGTACGACCGGACGCGTCCGGTCGCGTCGGGTGCTTACTGGAACGCGACCGGACGCTGGCACTGTCGCGTCCGGTCGATCGAAGGAGCGCGTCCGGTCAGCTCAACGGCTAGTTCTGACGCGCACTATTCACGTTTGTCGTGTAGTGACCTGACGCGTCCGGTCACCCTGACTGGAGCGTCCGGTCAACACGAATTTCGCCGCGTCGTCTGTAACGGCTAGCTGCGTACCCCTTCGTTATAAATAGATGGTGGACGGGTTTTGAGGGTAACTCTTGCACATTTCGAGACCTAGAGACATCCTTTGAGCTAGAGAACAATCCCTCCACTCATCTTCTTGATTGATTGCACATCTTGAGTGAGATTGAGTGAGATTCAAGTGCATTGCTTGAGAGTTGCATTCTAGAGGCACTTTGATCTTCGAGTTGCTGCGGATTTCTTGTTACTCTTCCGTGTTTCCCGACACGGTAGACGGCTTGGAGCAGCGGAGGTGATTGAGCTCGCAATTGGAGATTGTTGGAGCCTTCACCAAGTGTTGTAAGGGGTTCTTGATCCTTCCCCGCGGGAGTTCGCAAATTGGATACTCTAGTGGAGCTCGTGGCTTGGAGGATCCCCATCTTGTGTGCGGTTGTGCGGCGCCCGCCGAGGGCTTGACTCTTGATAGTCGATTAGCTCGTGAACCGACAAGTGGGTGCATCGCCACAACGAGGAGTAGCTTGCCGGGAAGCAAGTGAACCTCGGTAAAAAATATTATGTCATCTCTTTGCCGAGGATTTCTTGTGTGATTGATTGATTGGTATTTCTCATCTCTACACGGTGGTATAATCACTCGAAGCTCTTCTCTCGTATTACATCTTGTTTCTAGTTTGTTGTTGTTGTTGTGTTTAGTGAATAGCCTTGTACTAGACTTGTGTAGGTGGCTTGCTTTTTTAGTTAGAGCTAGTGCTTTTTGCTCCGCCACCTTTTGTACTAACTTGTGGTTAAGTAATTATTGTAGAAGTTTTAATTAGGCTATTCATCCCCCCCTCTAGCCTATTTGGACCTTACAAGTGGTATCGGAGCCGAGGCACCGTTTATTTGAGGCTTAACAACCTACGGTGAAGAAGTAATGGCTCAATTAAGTTTGCACATCAACAACACCAAGAAGGCACCTCACTTTGATGGCACAAATTATGCATATTGGAAGGTTAAGATGACTGCACACCTCAAGTCAATCAATAGAGAAGTGTGGAAGGTTACCGAAACAAAATTTGAGGTTGCTAATCCGGAAGCACCTACACCGGTGGAAGAGAAGAAGCTCCAATGCAATGACATTGCCATTAGTGCTCTTCATGAGGCACTAGATGACAAGACATTTGAGCAAGTGAAGAACATAGAAGTTGCACATGATGCTTGGGCCAAGCTAGAAGAAACATTTGAGGGGACCGAAGGCACAAAGACCGCTAAAGCATATATCTTGCAAGAAAAATTTTTAAGCTTTAAGATGCAAGATGATGAGAGTGTACCGGAGATGTTTCATAGATTGCAAGTCATTGTCAATGAGCTCAAGGCACTTGGTGAGGAAGTCAAGGACAACCAATTCTCTATGAAGTTCTTGAGAAGCTTGCACAAGAGGTTTGATACATTGATCACCGTACTAGTGAGGACTACATTGAAGGATTCAACTCCTCAACAAATATTTCAAGAGGTGATGACCGATGATTCATATAGAGAAGATGATGAGAAGGATGAGTTGGTCAAGAAGAAGAAGAAGGAAAATGAGAAGAAAGATGATGAAAAGAAGAAGAGTGTGGCATTCAAAGCCACCACATCCAAGGGCAAATCCAAGATTGAATCATCAAGTGAAGAAGACTCAAACTCTTGTGATAGTGATGACATTGATGAGAAGATGGCTCTCTTTGTCAAGCAATTTGGCAAATTCATGAAAAAGAAGGGCTATCGTGGTAGGAGGAAGAAGAACACATCTAAGAAGAATGAGCATGCCATGAGATGCTTTAGATGCCATAGCAAGGACCATCTCATTGCAAAGTGTCCTTATGATAGTGATGATGAAGATGCTATCAAGAAGGAGAGAAAGAAGCAAAAGAAGAAGCAAGAAAAGAAAGAGAGCTCTCATAAGAAGAAGAATGATTCTCATGTTGCTACATGGGATAGTGATGATTCCTCAAGTGATGATGAGGATGACTACAAGAGCAAGAAGAAGGGACATGCTAGCATTGCTATCCAAGAGAAGGTCTCCCTCTTCGACACTCCATCGTGCTTCATGGCTAAGGCCGCTAAGGTATCATCCGATGATGAGAGTGATCATGATAATGCTAGTGATAGTGATAGTGATGAAGAAGAATTCACTAAAGATGAACTAATCACTATGCTAGAAGATTGCACTCAACATTATAAAGAATCTAGAAAGGAATGCAAGGGCTTGCTTAAGGAAAAGAAAAATCTTATGCAAGAACTTGATGAGCTTAGAGCATCTTATGAGAGTCTAAAGGTAGACCATAAGAAGCTTCAAAAGTCTCACACTAAGCTTGAAGAAGCTCATTCCTCTCTAGTTGAAAAATGTGAAAACATGCCAACTAATGTTGAGAAAGCTAAAACTTGCAACATAGGCATATCATGTGATATAATTGATGAATCTTGTCATAAGTCTATTGTTGTTGCTCCCACTAACCCTTCATGTAGCACATCTACATCATCCTCATCTAGTAGTGATGGTTTCACTTGTGACTCCACACTTATAGTTGAGAATGAAAATCTCAAGAAGGAGGTAAAAGAGCTCAATCACACCTTAGCTAAGGCTTATGGTGGTGAGGACCGCTTGCTTATGTGCTTAGGTAGCCAAAGAGCTTCTCTCTACAAAGAGGGATTGGGCTATAACCCCAAGAAAGGCAAGGCCGCTTTTGCTCCTCACAAGACTCGTTTTGTGAAGAACAATGGTAGCTATTGCAAAAATTGCAAGCAAGTTGGTCACATAGAGCGACATTGCATGAACAAGAAATCCAATGCTAATGTATCCTCAATTAAGTTTAATTCTTTCTATATACTTACCAAGGGTACAAATGGTGTTCATGCTAAGTTCATTGGTGCACCATGGATGGGCTCAAAGAAGAAAGCCATTTGGGTACCAAAGAGCTTGGTCACTAACCTTGGAGGACCCAAACAAGTTTGGGTACCTAAAAAGAATTGATCTTATCTTGTAGGTCAATTACAAAGCCGGAGGAAGGCATTGGGTGCTTGATAGTGGGTGCACTCAACATATGACCGGAGATTCTTGTATGTTCAAATCAATTGATACAAGTCAAAATGGTGGTTTTGATGCTATCACTTTCGGCAACAACAAGAAAGGCAAGGTCAAGGGGCTTGGTAAAATTGCTATCTCAAATGACATGAGCATATCTAATGTGTTGCTAGTTGAAAGCTTGGATTTCAATCTTTTGTCGGTGGCACAACTTTGTGATCTTGGCTTCAAGTGCATATTTGGTAGTGATGATGTTGAAGTCATAAGTGTGGATGGATCAAATTTGATATTCAAAGGATTTAGACATGGTAGCTTATACTTGGTTGACTTCAATGATAGTGAGACACAATTGACATCATGCTTGCTTAGCAAATCTAGTATGGGATGGTTGTGGCATAGAAGGCTTGGTCATGTTGGAATGAAACAATTGAACAAACTTTTGAGGCATGACTTAGTTAGAGGCTTGAAGGATGTCACCTTTGAGAAGGATAAACCTTGTAGTGCTTGTCAAGCCGGTAAACAAGTTGGAAATAAACATCCTAGTAAGAGTGAAATGAGTACATCAAAGGCATTTGAGCTATTGCACATGGACTTGTTTGGGCCAACAACATACACTAGTATTGGTGGAAACAAGTATGGTTTTGTGATTGTTGATGACTACACTAGATACACTTGGGTGTTCTTTCTCTATGACAAGAGTGATGTTTATGATCTATTCAAGTCTTTTGTCAAGAGAGTACAAAATGAGTTTGAGACTACCATCAAGAAGATTAGAAGTGACAATGGTAGTGAGTTCAAGAACACAAGAATTGAAGCTTTATGTGATGATCTTGGTATTGGACATCAATTCTCTCCAACATACACTCCTCAATCCAATGGTGTAGTTGAAAGGAAGAATAGAACTTTGATTGACATGGCTAGATCAATGCTTAGTGAATACAATGTGAGTCATTCATTTTGGAGTGAAGCTATCAACACGGCTTGCTATTGTAGCAACCGTCTCTATTGCCATGGGAAGCTTGGGAAGACACCATATGAGCTATTGAATGGAAGAAAGCCCAACATTGCATACTTTAGAGTGTTTGGTTGCAAATGCTATATTCTCAAGAAAGGCACTAGATTGAGCAAGTTTGAAAAGAAATGTGATGAAGGATTCTTACTTGGTTATTCTACCACAAGCAAAGCATATAGAGTTTGGAATCTCACAAATGGCACCTTGGAAGAAGTTCATGATGTTGAGTTTGATGAAACCCAAGGGTCTCAAAATGAAGCTCAAAACCTTGATGATGTGAGAGGAGATCAATTGTCAAATGCAATGAAGAACATGGACATTGGTGACATAAGACCGAGGCAAGTTGATGATGATGATGATATTCATGTGATCAACCAAAGTGTGCAAATTGATACAAATCAAGCAAGCTCTAATGGTTCTCATGATGAAGCTCAAGTTCAAGGTCAAACAAGTGGAAGCAATCATCTCCCAATACTCCAACCTATTAGCATTGCAAGAGATCATCCATTGGACCAAATCATTGGTGGAATTCAAAGTGGTGTTCAAACTAGATCAAGGCTAGCATCCTTTTGTGAGCACTACTCGTTTGTGTCACTTGAAGAACCTAAGAAAATAGAAGATGCATTGAAGGATTCCGATTGGGTAAATGCCATGCATGAAGAGCTAAACAACTTCACTAGAAATCAAGTTTGGGAACTTGTTGAAAGGCCGAAGAACTATAATGTGATTGGTACTAAGTGGGTCTTTAGAAACAAGCAAGATCAAGATGGTGTAGTTGTGAGAAACAAAGCAAGATTGGTAGCACAAGGATACACTCAAGTTGAGGGTCTTGACTTTGGAGAAACATATGCACCGGTTGCAAGATTGGAGGCTATTAGAATCTTATTAGCATATGCTTGTGCACACAACATCAAGCTCTATCAAATGGATGTTAAAAGTGCATTTCTCAATGGCTACATCAATGAAGAAGTTTATGTTGAGCAACCTCCCGGTTTTGAAGATGATAAGAAGCCCGACCATGTTTTCAAGCTAAAGAAGGCATTGTATGGTTTGAAGCAAGCACCTAGAGCATGGTATGAGAGGTTGAGGGACTTTCTTCTCTCTAAAGGGTTCAAGATGGGAAAGGTTGACACCACTCTCTTCACCAAGAAGCTTGGAAATGACTTGTTTGTGTTGCAAATCTATGTGGATGATATCATTTTTGGATCAACCAATCAAGATTTTTGTGAAGAGTTTAGAAAAATGATGGCAAATGAGTTTGAGATGTCTATGATTGGAGAGCTTAGTTACTTCCTTGGACTTCAAATCAAGCAAATAAAGAATGGCACTTTTGTAAGTCAAGGCAAGTACATCAGGGACATGATCAAGAAGTTTGGATTGCAAGATGCTAAGCCAATGAGTACACCAATGGGCACAAATGATCAATTGGGTGTTGATGCAAGTGGCAACATGGTAGATCAAAAGCAATATCGGTCTATGATTGGAAGTTTGCTATATGTCACCGCTTCTAGGCCGGATGTGATGTTTAGTGTGTGTAAATGTGCAAGATATCAAGCTTCACCTAGAGAAAGTCACTTGAAAGCAACCAAAAGGATATTGAGGTATCTTAAAGGCACTCATGATGTTGGATTATGGTTTCCAAAGGGGTCTAATTTTGAGTTGATTGGATATTCGGACTCCGACTATGGTGGTTGCAAGATTGATAGAATGAGCACAAGTGGCACTTGTCAATTGCTTGGAAGGTCTCTTGTTTCATGGTCATCTAAGAAACAAAATAGTGTTGCACTATCTACCGCCGAGGCCGAATACATTAGTGCCGGTAGTTGTTGTGCACAATTGCTTTGGATGAAGGCCACTTTGAATGACTTTGGAATCAAGTTCAAGAATGTGCCATTATTTTGTGACAATGAGAGTGCTATCAAGATGACACAAAATCCGGTTCAACATTCAAGAACAAAGCACATTGACATAAGGCATCACTTCATAAGAGATCATCAACAAAAGGGTGATATTAGCATTGAGAGCATTGGCACCGAAGATCAACTAGCCGACATATTCACAAAGCCACTTGATGAGAAGAGATTTTACAAGTTGAAGAATGAATTGAACATACTTGACTTCTCCAACTTGAAATGAGTGCAACCCCACATTCTTATATGACATGCCTCTCCTCCGACATAGCAAGGTAAAGTTGTTTGGCATATCATCCATACTTTGCTAAGGACATGTTTAGAACATATAGACATATTTGCATATCAAATAGGCTCTTTCATGAAAATCAAATAAGTTTAATGTATATATGGTACCACTATTGCTTCTTTGTTTTGATTGATCTAGTGGTAGCATATGACATGTTTGTGGGCTTGCAAACCTAGTGTTGAATCTAGAAAATGAGCTCATGATGTGTAATTCAACATGGTCAAGATAACCCTTATACTTTATGAGGTGTGAAGAAGCTTGTCCTTGGATCAAACCGAATTACATATTCTAGGCAAGTGATCTAGATTGAACCATATTTTGGACTCCCTCATAATTGATTGACTTAACTCTCACTAAAATTGGCACCTTTTTGGTGATTGTTGACAAAGGGGGAGAGAAAAGTCACAAAAATAGAAAAGTCACAAAGGGGGAGAAAGAAATAGTAAGGGGAGAGAAAAGTCACAAAGAGAGAAAGTTACTAAGGGGGAGAGAAAGCATAAGATAAGACATTGGAAAGGGATCAATTAAACTTTGAGAACACAAGTAGGGGGAGCAAGCTCATGAATTATTTGTTGCATTTGTATGTGCATTAACATGATGAATTGTTGCATTGCAAAGCTTAAATTCATATTCATGTTTGTATGGTGATTGCTAGAATTAGAACTTGAATGTTTTTTTGTTAAGAGTAGCTTTACAAGTAGTATCTAGACACCTTTACTTATAATGTTGATCTCACGGGGTACTTTAGTGTTTGTGATCTTTACAAGTGATGAATTACAAGTGGTGTCTAGCTACATCGATGCTAAGGATGGTATATAAAGGCAACTCCGATTGGTATCACGCTTCAAAGGTCCATTCTATATACCTTAGCATCAATTTGATAGTAGTAACTCTCCCAAAATGCAAATCCATACATATGTGCAAAATTGAACCAAACTCATGGAAGCACATATGTAGGGGGAGCTAATACTATCGAAATTGAAAAATGATTTCATTTCATATCTTTGTGATGGTTGTCATCAATTACCAAAAAGGGGGAGATTGAAAGCCCAAGTTTGGTTTTGGTAATTAATGACACCAAGTTGCTAATGCCATGTGTTAAGTGTTTTGAGCTAGGCATAAGCAACACATGTGATGAAAGTGTACGTGGCAAGGAGTGGTGGCCACAAGACCACATGATTTGGTGCATGAAATGATGATCACGATCATGATGGAATGCACATCAAATGATGGACATGATGATCAAGTGGAAGAGAAGGATCTAAGAGCGCAAGGCAAAAGTATAACCATAGGGTTTTCCTTTTGCCGGTCTAAGATGAGTAGAGAAGTGATTGACCGGGTTTAGGATACATAGCCGACTATCAAGAGGGGCAATCACGGTTAGCTCGGGAATCAAGTGCCACTAGATCAATGTCTTGAGCATATGCATTTAGGATCTAGTAAAGAGCTAACATAACGCCTTGGAAAATGTTTGTGAAATGCTAACACACTTGCACATGGTGGTGTACACTTGGTGGTGTTAGCACATTTGCGAAGGCGGTGAAGTTTAAGCGGTAGAGAGGGGTTTGGGTTCCTCTCTCCCTCCCGCCGAGCTTGCGAGGCGGGATTCGGCGCTTTTTGGAGAAGTGAAACGCCTATTTTCTATTGCGCCGAAAGTCCGAAAAGAAACGGAGGCGAACGGAGGTCACTGCGTGCACCGGACGCTGCACCGGACGCGGGGCGCGTCCGGTCAGTTCATCGCGGCGCGGGTGCTGCTAGGGTTTGTGACCGGACGCGGGTCTGGCCTGACCAGCGCGTCCGGTCAGTTCAACTGGGCGTAATCGTTAAACGCGTGACCGGTGCGTCCGGTGCCTCACGGGACCGGAGCGTCCGGTCATGCGTCCAGAGAAGCCGAGCGTAGCGAAGCGCGATCGGACGCGGCTGGGGCGTCCGGTCATGTACGACCGGACGCGTCCGGTCGCGTCGGGTGCTTACTGGAACGCGACCGGACGCTGGCACTGTCGCGTCCGGTCGATCGAAGGAGCGCGTCCGGTCAGCTCAACGGCTAGTTCTGACGCGCACTATTCACGTTTGTCGTGTAGTGACCGGACGCGTCCGGTCACCCTGACCGGAGCGTCCGGTCAACACGAATTTCGCCGCGTCGTCTGTAACGGCTAGCTGCGTACCCCTTCGTTATAAATAGATGGTGGACGGGTTTTGAGGGTAACTCTTGCACATTTCGAGACCTAGAGACATCCTTTGAGCTAGAGAACAACCCCTCCACTCATCTCCTTGATTGATTGCACATCTTGAGTGAGATTGAGTGAGATTCAAGTGCATTGCTTGAGAGTTGCATTCTAGAGGCACTTGATCTTCGAGTTGCTGCGGATTTCTTGTTACTCTTCCGTGTTTCCCGACACGGTAGACGGCTTGGAGCAGCGGAGGTGATTGAGCTCGCAATTGGAGATTGTTGGAGCCTTCACCAAGTGTTGTAAGGGGTTCTTGATCCTTCCCCGCGGGAGTTCGCAAATTGGATACTCTAGTGGAGCTCGTGGCTTGGAGGATCCCCATCTTGTGTGCGGTTGTGCGGCGCCCGCCGAGGGCTTGACTCTTGATAGTCGATTAGCTCGCGAACCGACAAGTGGGTGCATCGCCACAACGAGGAGTAGCTTGCCGGGAAGCAAGTGAACCTCGGTAAAAAATATTGTGTCATCTTTTTGCCGAGGATTTCTTGTGTGATTGATTGATTGGTACTTCTCATCTCTACACGGTGGTATAATCACTCGAAGCTCTTCTCTCGTATTACATCTTGTTTCTAGTTTGTTGTTGTTGTTGTGTTTAGTGAATAGCCTTGTACTAGACTTGTAGGTGGCTTGCTTTTTTAGTTAGAGCTAGTGCTTTTTGCTCCGCCACCTTTTGTACTAACTTGTGGTTAAGTAATTATTGTAGAAGTTTTAATTAGGCTATTCACCCCCCTCTAGCCTATTTGGACCTTACAATATGTTACAATGGCTCTATACGCAAGTGTTTCACATGTTTTAGACTCATGTTGTAAATATTTAATCTGGATGTCGTAAAAGTAGATCTCGATGTTACATATGTTGCTATGACTGTACATGCATGTTTCAAACGTATGTTTCAAGTGTTTCATCTATTTCAGACGTATGTTGCAAATGTTTCATCTAGATGTTTCAAAACTAGATTTGGGAGAGCACATGTTTTATCTGCCGCAGCCGCCCTACTGCTGCTGCTGGGGGTGCCGCCGTGGGTCATAGTGTAGGCGCTTGAGGCCGGGCAGACGCCTCCGTAGCATGCATTCGAAGGCAGGGTAGGTGACTAGGACCCACGTGGAACCTGGGGATGGGTATGGGATGGGCTGCTGGAGCGCGTGATGGTAGGGATGAAAACGAAAATGATAATCTTTGATTTTCGGAAATCGTTTTCGAGTTTTTTCCGATTTCTAGACCTAAACGAAAACGATAGTGGTAATCGAAAAAACGAAAATGATAATGGTAAAAATAATCGGAAATGAAAGCGAAAATGATTTTGCCCTCTTCCGATCGTTTTCGAAGATTTTCGTATTTAATCGGTAATTTACCGTAGATAATTACCGATTCAAAGGCCTTTAATTAATGAATTCTAATTTATTTATAGATTATACAATGCATTATGATCTGACACGCAAGCACATAAAGTAAATATTTTTTTTTGAAAGGAACCCATCTGCACACGCAGGCACATAAGGCAAATATTTTTTTTTGAAAGGAACTATCTATACGGAAGTATTTCATCTGTATAAATAATTCATGTTTTGATCACTATGCTATATCGAGTCAACTTATTAGAACATGATCGTTTATTTGTGTTTTTGTCAAGAATTGTCGTATTGTTGCATGGTTTGTCACTGTTTGAGACCTAAGATGGTGTGAACTGTGTGGTTTTAGCTTGTGATCTTGTCAATTGTGACTTTATTTATCATTGTCATGTGATATATGTCGAGTTATATGGATCTTCTCATGTTTTACGGTTTGACGTGTTTATCGTTTTTGAGGATATCGTTCTCATAGATTTTGATCGTTATTGATGTATTTTCCGATTGACTACTATTGTTTTCGAAATTACCGGAATATCGGCGCCGTATTCGTTTCTGACAATATCGTATCGATTTCGTTTTCGAGAAAAAAAATGAAAATGAAAGTGTTTTAGCCTCCTATCGATCGTTTCCGATCGTTTTCATCCCTATGTGATGGGCACAGGTGCGACATGCGGACGTGGGGGCACTGATACTGGATGGGATGCGGACTCAAATCGTGTGATGCGGGGCTGGATGCGCCGTTCATCCGGACGTCCGGCACTAGCCTTTTCCTTAACCTGTAAAGCCGATTACCTGTTTTTAGATCTGTTCTGCGTCGTTGAACGTACGGAAAGCATGCAAAAACACCCTATTCCCGGAAGTTACGTTTTTTTATGTTTCCAAAACAAAAAAAACATATCCTCCTCCAACAATTCCCTTTTCTTTTCTTATTAATTAAAAAATAAAAAATGTGCACTTGAAAACTCCAAGACAAGCATCAAGTGTTTGGTAAAAAAATATCTTAAAAGTTACACTTTGATGCTTTCGAAAACTATCGAAAGGTAAAAAAAGGAAATCCTCAAAAAAAAATATATATATATATAATATTAAAAAGTGAAATGATTTTTTAACCATCTTTTTTTTTTACTCCAGAGTACCCTTGCGACTTGCGAGTAAGTTTTAAATTTCATAGAAAAAGAAAAACATAATTGTCATCTGTGAATGTTTGTAACTTTTTTTTAATTATAACCAAGGTAATAAATAGCGGTGGTAGCGGCCGCAATTGCACCCGCAATAGCGGTAGCGGTCCATTGCCGTTACCACTATGAGGTAGCGCTCTGAACTTTGCATCTTGAAACTTTGCGGCCGCAATTCTGAATAGCGAGCTGATATTGCGGCCGCAGTTGCGTGTAGCAGGCCGCAATAGCATAGAAGCAAATAACCCTAATTAGTCCAGCCCACTATGACTTACACCCCAAATTCAAATACTTACGCATGGGTTGTAGAACTTAAAATTATTCATGATATATGCACTTAAAATTATTATACTTATTATTCATGATATATGTACTTAAAATTATATGGGATTATCGGGTGCCATTATTGGAACTTATCGTCCGCAATATCGCTCGCTATCCGCAATCCGCTACCTCGATGTCAATCCGCTATCAACCCGCTATACGCTATTTATTACCTTGATTATAACGCACGGGCACGACGCACACATAAAAGCTGGGCAACATGCAGGTTGTAGCTTTCGGTCGGTCAGGAAAGATGGCGGTGATGGCGCGCGACGCGAGAACTCGTGGAAGTTGATTCGCCCGTCGCCGTCGGTGCTGGCTGCCGTCAGCCGTCAGGCCTAGGTAGGGAACCGGAGCGATCGTGGAGCCCAGCTCCAGCTGCGTGAGGCCGGCTGCCGTCGGCGTTGCCTCCGGACTCCGGCGATGGCGTGGTCTTCGGCTCCGGCGCTCGGGGCCGCGTGGACCGTGGTTGCTGGCTCGCTCGATCGTCGGAGTGGACTATATGCGCGCTCATGGATCACGGTATATGGTCACAAGGTGTAGTTCAACGTAGCTAAGCACTCGGCTGACTGCTGATGTCCTCTGGTTTGATGGGTCATTGGGCCGTGTCCTGTTGTTTGAACAAAGTTCTTTGAACCTGGACTCTTTTTTTTCCTTCTCTCTCGCCACATGAAAAGGAACGGGGAGAACGAAGGCGAGCAACAGGAAGTTCCGCGTATCTCTCCGGCGTCGAGAGCAAATCTGAAATAGTTCCCAGTAGCTAAGCACTCGGCTGACTGCTGATGTCCTCTGGTTTGATGGGCCATTGGGCCGTGTCCTGTTGTTTGAACAAAGTTCTTTGAACCTGGACTCTTTTTTTCCCTCTCTCGCCACATGAAAAGGAACGGGGAGAACGAAGGTGAGCAACAGGAAGTTCCGCGTATCTCTCCGGCGTCGAGAGCAAATCTGAAGTAGTTCCCAGTAGCTAAGCACTCGGTTGACTGCTGATGTCCTCTGGTTTGATGGGCCATTGGGCCGTGTCCTGTTGTTTGAACAAAGTTGTTTAAACCTGGACTCTTTTTTTCCCTCTCTCTCTCGCCACATGAAAAGGAACGGGGAGAATGAAGGCGAGCAACAGGAAGTTCCGCGTATCTCTCCGGCATCGAGAGCAAATCTGAAGTAGTTCCCAGTAGCTAAGCACTCGGCTGACTGCTGATGTCCTCTGGTTTGATGGGTCATTGGGCCGTGTCCTGTTGTTTGAACAAAGTTCTTTGAATCTGGACTCTTTTTTCCCCTCTCTCTCTCGCCACATGAAAAGGAACGGGGAGAACGAAGGCGAGCAACAGGAAGTTCCGCGTATCTCTCCGTCATCGAGAGCAAATCTGAAGTAGTTCCCAGTAGCTAAGCACTCGGCTGACTGCTGATGTCCTCTAGTTTGATGGGCCATTGGGCCGTGTCCTGTTGTTTGAACAAAGTTCTTTGAACCTGGACTCTTTTTTTCCCTCTCTCTCTCGCCACATGAAAAGGAATGGGGAGAACGAAGGCGAGCAACAGGAAGTTCCGCGTATCTCTCCGGCATCGAGAGCAAATCTGAAGTAGTTCCCAGTAGCTAAGCACTCGGCTGACTGCTGATGTACTCTAGTTTATGGGCCATTGGGCCGTGTCCTATTGTTTGAACAAAGTTCTTTGAACCTGGACTCTTTTTTTCCATCTCTCTCGCCACATGAAAAAGAATGGGGAGAACGAAGGCGAGCAACAGGAAGTTCCGTGTATCTCTCCGATGTCGAGAGCAAATCTGAAGTAGTTCCCAGTAGCTAAGCACTCGGCTGACTGCTGATGTCCTCTGGTTTCATGGGCCATTGGGCCGTGTCCTGTTATTTGAACAAAGTTCTTTGAACCTGGACTCTTTTTTTTCCCTCTCTCTCTCGCCACATGAAAAGGAACGGGGAGAACGAAGGCGAGCAACAGGAAGTTCCGCGTATCTCTCCGGCGTCGAGAGAAAATCTGAAGTAGTTCCCAGTAGCTAAGCACTCGGTTGACTGCTGATGTCCTCTGGTTTGATGGGCCATTGGGCCGTGTCCTGTTGTTTGAACAAAGTTGTTTAAACCTGGACTCTTTTTTTCCTTCTCTCTCGCCACATGAAAAGGAACGGGGAGAACGAAGGCGAGCAACAGGTAGTTCCGCGTATCTCTCCGGCATCGAGAGCAAATCTGAAGTAGTTCCCAGTAGCTAAGCACTCGGCTGACTGCTGATGTCCTCTGGTTTGATGGGCCATTGGGCCGTGTCCTGTTGTTTGAACAAAGTTCTTTGAACCTGGACTCTTTTTTTCCCTCTCTCTCTCGCCACATGAAAAGGAACGGGGAGAACGAAGGCGAGCAACAGGAAGTTCTGCGTATCTCTCCGGCATCGAGAGCAAATCTGAAGTAGTTCCCAGTAGCTAAGCACTCGGCTGACTGCAGATGTCCTCTAGTTTGATGGGCCATTGGGCCGTGTCCTGTTGTTTGAACAAAGTTCTTTGAACCTGGACTCTTTTTTTCCCTCTCTCTCGCCACATGAAAAGGAATGGGGAGAACGAAGGCGAGCAACAGGAAGTTCCGCGTATCTCTCCGGCGTCGAGAGCAAATCTGAAGTAGTTCTCAGTAGCTAAGCACTCGGCTGACTGCTGATGTTCTCTGGTTTATGGGCCATTGGGCCGTGTCCTATTGTTTGAACAAAGTTCTTTGAACCTGGACTCTTTTTTCCCTCTCTCTCTCGCCACATGAAAAGGAATTGGGAGAACGAAGGCGAGCAACAGGAAGTTCCGCGTATCTCTCCGGTGTCGAGAGCAAATCTGAAGTAGTTCCCAGTAGCTAAGCACTCGGCTGACTGCTGATGTCCTCTGATTTGATGGGCCATTGGGCCGTGTCCTATTGTTTGAACAAAGTTCTTTGAACCTGGACTTTTTTTCCCTCTCTCTCTCACGCCACATGAGAAGGAATGAGGAGAACGAAGGCGAGCAACAGAAAGTTCCGTGTATCTCTCCGGCGTCGAGAGCAAATCTGAAGTAGTTTAACTGAACAACCAAAAGAGATTAACAACCTTTCTAAAAAAAATAGAGATTGAGATAAAAGAAAATGATGAGATAGATACGGATTTACCGCTAACTGGCACTATAAATATGCCGCCGTACCACCGCAAGCCCATTCCATCCATCTCATCTCCATCTCCGTGTTTTCGAAATGGCGGCAGCAACCCGCTGCAGCTCGCTTCCTCTTCTCCTTGCTTCGCTTAACGTGTTTTTCTTCTTCCATGCCTCCGCTGTGCATACCCTCGCCGCCGGCGGCGGAGCAAGGACCGCCAGCGGCGATGGCGGTGACGCCAAGGTCAGCTACTATACGCTAATCCATATTGCCCATTTCATTCTAATTAATCTGCTACGCTTTCAGTGATCAAGCGATCAATGGTGATGCGTACATTAATTAGATCTAATAACATCGTGCCTACGTGCAGGTCTACATCGTGTTCACGGAAAGGCTCCCCGCGGCGGCGGAGCAGGACACCAGCGCGGCAGTCGCGTCGTACCATCACGACCTTCTCGGCACCGTGTTGTTAGATGGGAGGTACGTTCGTTCGTTCCTAGGTTCATTTCGTACACAAAAGCTTACTTTCATTTATCGTATCGATCAGTTCCAGCGCTCCAGACCGAGTGGTGTACCACTACTCGAGAGGCCTGCATGGCTTCGCGGCGAGGCTCACCAACGATGAGCGGAACAGGCTCGCCGGTATGACACTGTTACAATGTTACAATGTTGCCGTGTTAATTTCACGTTTTTTTTACCTTTATTAGATTATTAGGTTTAGGTATAACACTGCTACAATGTTTCCGTGTTAATTTCACGTTTTTTTTACCTTTATTAGATTAGATTCAATCTATTCATACTACTAGTACTATTCATACTACTAGTACTACATGACTGAATTTATTCTATTCAATCTACCTTACTAACATACATGTTAAAAACTTGTGCTGCACTTGGTCGTCGTGATGGTGCTGTGAACTCGGATTTGATCTGTATAATGACTTCTTCATCAGAGAAGGAAGCCGTTCTGTCCATCCACGAGAAGGTGGTGTACAGGCCTCAGACGACAAGGTCATGGGACTTCATCGGCCTGCCGCTGCCGCAGCACCAGGCGGACCCGCTGCCCTTCGAAAACGACGTCATCATCGGCATGGTCGACACCGGCATCTGGCCCGAGTCCCAGTCCTTCTCCGACGACGGCCTCCCGCCGCCGCCGCCCAAGTGGAAAGGGGCCTGCTCCAACTTCACCTGCAACAAGTACATCCCAGTACCTCTATCACTACCACGCATTCACGCATTTGATGACATGTCATTACTTACATCATCTATGTGCTATGTCGTCGTCGCGGCACAGCAAAATCATCGGAGCGCGCGCGTACCAGAACGGCAGGACCACTACTACAGCCAGGGTTTTTAAGGGCGGGTCTCAGGGGTTTTTAAGGACGGGTAGCCCAACCCCTCTTACCAGGGGGCTTTTAAAAATCAGCCCACTGTAAGGGCGGTTGGGCAAACCGCCCTTACAAATGACATTTGTAAGGGCGGTTGGATCACGAACCCCTCTTATAAATGGCATTTGTAAGAGGGGTTCGTGATCCAACCGCCCTTACAAATGCCATTTGTAAGAGGGGTTCGTGATCCAACCGCCCTTACAAATGGCATTTGTAAGGGGGGTTGATGATTCAACCGCCCCTACAGTGGGTTTTTCAGGAAAAAAAAATATAATTTAAATTCAAATCTGACCACATGATATAATATATAATTCAAATTCAATTTCAAATCTAACCACAAGAGCCATTATATAGTCATAATTCACAAGTACCATCACAAGTAGCCATAATCCGTACGAACCACAATTACATGCCATAATTCAAAGTCCTTTAGTCCATACAAACCACAATTACATGCCATAATTCAAAATCTTTTAGTCCATACAAACCACAAGTACCATCACAAGTCCATTATAAAGCCATAATTCAAAAGTTCAAAGAGTTCGAGAAGCCCAAACCATTCAGTGGCCTAGTTGAAGTCTGTGAGTCTCACGAAGGTGTTGGAAGACAATATTACTACCTAAGTCAGAATCTGGGTCATGGTAGTCGCCTCTGTAATCGACAATCTGGTCAATGATGAAGCCGCAAAGGTCGCCGACGAGCTCTAAGAGTTGGTCATCCTTGTATGGACTCCTTATCTTGTTTTTTTCTTCTTTCCACTACAACAGAACAAGTTTAGGTCTAGTATTTCATAACAAGAAGCTAAGATTCCATACTAGGGTCAAAGAGGTTCAAATTTACCAGCTCGGGGTGTCTCCTATAGGCAAGACTGTTACTCATCACAGAACACACGTAATATCCACAATGTAGACTATTAGGCCTCTGCTTGGGACCCTGTATATTTCGTATATTAAAATGTTAAGTAATGTTATTGACAAACCACGTAATGGAGTGTACCAATATAAGTTACACTTACCGCCAATAGAGTTTTGATTCGCAATTTGTCCTTAAATTGTGGATCATGCACTCCTTTATGTTCGTTGACATAGTGCCTGAATGCCCTGTTCGAAGGATTTTAGCAAATGCAACTTGTTACTATCCAAAAGGCGAAGTTTACAAGTATATATGCAAACATATAAGTTAATGAGGATTGTCGATATTTATACGTCTTGAGAATCGCTGTGAAGTCCATGTATGTCTGAGGCTCAAAATCTGCTGAATCAAAGACATATGCCATGTTGTTCCCGAGATCGACGCCAAAAAGAATCCAGTGATTGCTGCACGAATTTAATCAAAGAAGAAACAGATAATCCCTCTTGCATCGAACTATATATATCAAACAAAATTGTATTTAGGTATAGAGTCGAGCTTACCGGAAGTAGTATGGTGCCCATATGGTTTTGTTATGCTCGAGATTCTTAAAAAATCGGGCAATCCGTGCCGCAACCTTGATGGCCGCTCTATATATCTTATCCTTCCGAATGACCTCTTTCTCCTTAACGGTCTTCCCATCTTTTAGTTCCTCGTGATTCTGAGGCCAGTACTCGGGGTAATTAAATTTTGCTGATGATATATAATAAGGGTCTATATACCCGACACTTAGACTTGGCGTCTTCTTGACATTATGTGCTTGCATTCTACAAATCACGATGTGGGTTAGTTATCAATAAATCCAAACATTACATTGATATCATATCGAGAGGGCAAGGACTTACAGGCACCACACGCGAACTAGATTAAGTTCCATGGATCCGAGGTGAAAGCATGTCTGGATGTCATCGAAGTCAAATAATAGTGCCCCAGGTGGGCCTCCAAATGTGCCTTTAGGCCAGCATGCTTTTATCTCGTTTAGTCTCGTCGCCTGGGCACGCAAGTACCAATCATGGAACCTTCTCATTCCAAGTGGCATGAGCGACATCATTCGGTTTGGTAGGAAGGGCTTGCCTCTTTTATATTCCTTTGGGCAATCCTCTGTCCAATTGATGTCCTCGACATTTGGATACTTCTTAAACGATTGGTGGAGTTTGCTAGTGTCAGGCGGCTCATTAGCACGTGCGTAGAGATCTTTAACTTGGTTCTCAGGCTTGAACTTGTCACGAGAATACCACTTGTCAATCATCGGGACGTTTGGCATACCAATAAAAGCTGGCCTTATATGGTAGGGATGCTTCGCTCGGACTTCCCATTCAGCCGCGCCCTCATCTTCTTTTTCGGAAGGCAGTCCTCGTTTACGTATCGGCTGCGCCTGTTGAGGAGGCTCTGGCATGTCACGAGCCACTTGCTCGGTATGAGTAGTTGGAGAACATTGTGGCACCTCATCATGCCCTTGCTCGGTATGACGAGCTGGAGAAGCATGTGGCTTGTCAGTCAAGAGCTTGCTAGGAGTTGGGGAAGAATGTGGCACCTCATCATGCTCTTGCTCGGTATGACGAGCTGGAGAAGCATGTGGCTTGTCAGTCAAGAGCTTGCTAGGAGTTGGGGAAGAATGTGGCACCTCATCATGCTCTTGCTCGGTATGACGAGCTGGAGAAGTATGTGGCATGCTAGGAGTCGGGGAAGAATGTGGCACCTCATCATGCTCTTGCTCGGTATGACGAGCTGGAGAAGTATGTGGCAAGATAGGAGTCGGGGAAGAATGTGGCGTATGAGGCATGTGGTTGTCACGAGCCGGTGAATATACCCCCCCGTCCTCAACAACTCGCTCCAGATGCACGTCGCTCGGAGTTGGCGAAGAAACATTCAATATAATGTCCTTTTTGTGCCAGAGGATGAACTGTTTCATGACTTCTCCAAGATGAACAAGCCCCTCTTGAGTTGGGTGATCTATCTTATGCCTCATGTACTCGGGCTTCACGGTATGCACCTCGACCCTAGTGTAGTCCTGCGGGAGTTCACGATGATGGCAAAGGCCGAATGGAGGATGTGCCACACCCGTTGCCACCTCAAGCATCGTGTCCCCCCTGCCCATTGGAACCAATAGGGTGCAACTAGTTGGCTCCCGTATGCGATCGACGGCGGTTGTGGTTGCATTGGAACCTTGGCTGCTAGGAACATCCGGAGGGCTGCCAATTACAGCCAGCTCTCCCAGTGGTGCCATTTGTGTCCGCGGCTCCAAAGACAGACCTTGCTCTGAAAGCACCTTCTCAACTATAGCCTTCACGTGGACCTCAAGGTCGGCTTTTCGGCATCTGTCATGTTTCTTGTACATGTTGTCCTCTTTGAATCCTTTCTTCCAGGTTGTCAACTTCCCTAGCCCCCTGGTGCGGCCTGGGTGCTCAGGGTTGCCCAAGCCAAAGCTCAGCTCGTCCCTCTCTCTAGAAGGAATGAATGTGCCGTTCTCCGTGTCTTCAACATATTTTAGTATCTGTGATACTGCCTGTTCGGTCTCTGGCTCAGCAAACTTGAGGTCGGAGGAATCCACACTCCTTGCATATATCCATTGCTTCAAACGTGGCCTCAAATTCTTCACTTTCTTTTTCTTTGGATCATCAGAAGCTTCGGCCAACTCATCCATCTTCCTAAACACGTCTTGCTTGCCCTGGTAGCCACCGGGGCCTAGGCGAGGGTGGTGTTTGTTCTTCTTCGCCTGCTGTCTATTACGTTGACTGATGGCCACTGCTTCAGGTGAAGTCTTCTCAGCCACGAGCTGCGCCCATTGATTATGAGTTATGTTGCCAAACTCGTGGAATGGAGTTAACCCCCTCTGGATAAACCTCCTATTTAGATCCGACCTCCAACGTTGGAAGGCATGGCCCATTATCTTGTAAGCATGTTTTCTTACGAGTTCATGCTTTCCCTCTGGCAACCTGAAATTGACCATCAACCATTTATCCCATATCTTGTTCTTGTCTTCCAAAGGTACGCCTTGTTTGCCAGTCCAGAAACGGATTGCTGGGTTCAGTTGATCTCTTACTTTTGCCCCGATCGCATTACGCCATCGGCTGATGTACTCTCGTGGCTCTAGGATCTGCCCTTCTTCCCCGACTCTCGTTATCACATAACATGTATCCTTATCTGGATATTGGTTTGCCATTCTCTTCCCACGTCCCCTCTTTGGTTGGGTAGTCGAGGTCGTGGTTGTGCCTTGAGGCTGTGGAGCAGAGGCTACAATGTTAGTCTCTGTGGCTGTTGCCTCTTCCCTCCTTTCCTGTCCGGCTTGTTCGGCATAACGTGCCGGACGCCGACGTCGTCTTTTCGAAGGTCTAATAGGGACCTACATATACGACAGGTCAAAAGTGTTAGCAGAGGTAATAGAGCCAAAGCCTTAGACAATTTCACTGGCTACAAAGGCTCCATCCATACCTCATCGTCCGGGTTGAAATCCAGGTCCAACGTATCCTCCGTTGGCTTCCGTCTAGGTGGTTGTGGGTGAGGATCCTCGGGGCTTTCATATCCACCGGATGAGTCCTCGTCATCATCTTCTTCTTCGCCTTCATCAGCCTCTCCTCTTCCCTCTGCTCTTTCTTGCTCCTCGTCACACTGGTCTTGAGTAAGAATCAGATCTACATCATTTTCTAACTCGCCGTCGAACTGCTCCTGAGTAAGCTGGTCCTCTAGCTCTTGCCTTTCATGGGTTGGCTGATCAGAATTTCTAGGGCCTCGGGCTGCACTGTCTGCTTTCCTCGACATTTTGTGCTTTGATCTAACAGATGGAAGAAATCAAAAGGGTTGTAGTTGCAATTGTAGTTGTAGTACTAGTAGTACTAGTAGTAGTAGTAGTAGTAGTAGGTAGAAGTAGTACTAGTAGTAGTAGAACTAGTCTATATCCAATATATCTGAAAAAATAGGTAGTAGAAGTAGTAGAGGCCTCAGAAACATGTCAATCATCATTTGATCATGAACTTGGAGCATAAAGGCATCATAGCCGAGAAGAGAGGAGAAGATAATGTAAGAGCAGCTGGTAATGATGCCAAGTTCCTCACAAGTTATGGATCATCAGCTCATATTTCCATAAAATGAATGGACTTTGACAATTTCATCATCGGCAAAAAAATGGACAGGAGAGGAGAGGGGAGAGTTGGCACAAAAAAAGCAACAGCTGCTTACCAATCATACATAGAGGTGTCAAAAAAAGCGGCTGCTGCTTCCCAAACATAGAGGATAGAAAGGTGGCAAAAACAGCAACAGCAACATAGAGGGTCAACCAATCGTTACTTAGGATTCTGTGTTCTGTAAAATGTGGGTGACCAGCTGGTTTTTGGGATTTTCTTTCCCTGTAACTGTAAAGGATTAGGTAAACCTGATGAGTTTAGTGCTGTGTCCACATCCTCTCTAGTTGAATTCTTGATTCACCCTAGGTTACTATCATGTCAAGATTGCTTACATGATGGAACCATTTTGAACAGGTATGGCAAGAATTTTGGATAACTGGAGATGTTGATGGCCGAGGAGTTCCAGTATCTAACCCTAATGGCCCTTTGGATCATGATCTCTTTCTTTTGTGTGCTAGAGATACCGTGAAATTACTCAGGAATCATGCCAGTCTAGCTTTATGGGTTGGTGGTAATGAGCAAGTCCCACCAGTTGACATTAACAAAGCACTGAAGAATGATTTGAAGCTACATCCAATGTTTGTAAGTTACCAGACATCAAAAAATGAAGAAAAATATTTATCTGAAGAATCAACTGACCCTAGTAAATACCTTGATGGTACTCGGGTGTATGTGCAAGGATCAATGTGGGATGGTTTTGCGAATGGTAAAGGTGACTTCACTGATGGTCCATATGAGATTCAGTATCCAGAGAGTTTTTTCAAGGACAGCTTCTACAAATATGGGTTCAACCCTGAAGTTGGGTCTGTGGGGGTTCCAGTTGCTGCAACAATTAGGGCCACAATGCCTCTAGTAGGATGGAGCATTCCAATTTTCAAGAAAAGAATTGACGGGTACATCGAAGAAGTACCAAATCCAATATGGGACTACCACAAGTATATTCCATACTCAAAACCAGGGAACGTCCATGATCAGATTGAACTATATGGACCTCCAAAAGACCTGGATGATTTTTGTGAAAAGGTAATCTAAGATTTTATTTCTAGGGACTCTATGCTTAAGCATCTGAAGCATTTTAATTAATGTTGCTAACTCCCAGGCACAGTTGGTGAACTATGTTCAGTACAGAGCACTTTTGGAAGGATGGACTTCCTTCATGTGGACAAAGTTTACAGGTGTTCTAATTTGGAAGACCACCAGCAACAACAACACCACACCACACTCTAGAGGCTACTAGAGCAGATCACCAGAGCATCAAGTAGCCAGGAGTGTTGCACACAACAGAGCAGAGTAGCAGAGAGGCCCTAGCTTGCATAGCTTGCATCTATGTATGATTGGCACCGGGCGGCTAGGGTTTCCTTCCCAATAGCTTGCATCGAAGCCCAGTGGAGCAGACCCGCCCAAGGCAGCAGACACCCTGGTCATCCCCTCCCTAATCAGATGACACACTCACAGTCTAAGAGTACTAGTAGTAGTAGTAGAACTAGTCTATATCCAATATATCTGAAAAAATAGGTAGTAGAAGTAGTAGAGGCCTCAGAAACATGTCAATCATCATTTGATCATGAACTTGGAGCATAAAGGCATCATAGCAGAGAAGAGAGGAGAAGATAATGTAAGAGCAGCTGGTAATGATGCCAAGTTCCTCACAAGTTATGGATCATCAGCTCATATTTCCATAAAATGAATGGACTTTGACAATTTCATCATCGGCAAAAAAACGGACAGGAGAGGAGAGGGGAGAGTTGGCACAAAAAAAAGCAACAGCTGCTTACCAATCATACATAGAGGTGTCAAAAAAAGCGGCTGCTGCTTCCCAAACATAGAGGATAGAAAGGTGGCAAAAACAGCAACAGTTTAGGCATCATTTGATCATGAACTTGGAGCATAACAATATATCCCAAAAAACCCAAGTAGTAGTAGTGGCCTCAGACTCACTGTCTAGCATCATTTGATCATGAACTTAGAGCATCAAGGCATCAAAACAGATAACAGAAGAGAAGGGACTCTAGGATTGGCCGGTAATGATGCCAAGTTCCTCACAAGTTATGGATCATCAGCTCTTATTCTAAAATATTGTATGGAATTGGATAATTTCATCATCGGCAAAACAAAGGATGATACTTATAGTGACCTGCATAACAAGTGGTGGAGAGAAAGAGATAATAAGCAGAAAGCGTACAAGTGTATACTCATCATTTTCATATGGCTCAAGGTTATGTATCCCTATGAACAAATTTTACATCAGAAAAGTGTAATATGAGTCATGCCTTCTGAATTTTTAAGATCCCTCGCGACAGGGGATCAGACATGCAATCCTCTGGAAAGGGGAGGAGCCTGACAAGGTTAGCTGTGGGTTGTGACAAGACAGATAGGGACCTGTTTCATGCTTCAATTTGGGTCACGCCAGGGAAGGGGAATATGGCTCTGTTCTGGTTCTCAAGTTGGATTGAAGGAAGCGCCCCTAGAAACAATGCCCCTTTGCAATTCGAAAAGGCAAGCACGATAAAATCTTGGTGAAAAAATGCCTAAAAAACAACCATTGAGTCGGGCACACGCTGCCAATTTCAACACCAGCAGACACAAGAATCTGTATTCCTCTGGGAAGCTATCGGAAGGACCCAAAGTGATTTAGAGGTTAAAGATCAAATAAGCTGCCGATGGACATCTGATGGAGTAAATTTTGCCCAAAAAAGGCTCATTATACGAGGATTGTTATAGTTCAACCAAGCAATCAACAGACACAATAACCTAGCACGTCTTAAATTCTTTCAAGGATAACAACTAGTGGCCAAGTTCTCAACCATGATGATGGCATTTCATAAAAGTCCAAGCAGTACATGATGATCATAGATATTAAGATACAGATTAAGAGTCGATAGCACAATCTTTTTCCCAATAGAATGAACTAATATGGATTCTGCAAGCATGTTTCAAAACATTCCAACACATGAGGTATATATAGGAAGCCTAATGGGAAACTTGTGATCTTGATGTACAGAGATAGTCTAGAGTAACAATGGGCATCTATAATGCAATTTTTTACCAAACGGTATGGATCGCGGGAGGGACGGACATCCCACAGAGCAGAATCAAGAGCACCATCCGATGTGAACAGCCTCACAGTCTCACATTAGCAGAGAGAAAACCAGTTGTGCTTCAGTGCATGTTAACCCTCAATCTCTAAATCATGAATCATAGTCACGAGCAATAGCATGACTCACAGGAAAGTGGCGAGCATGGAGAGGAAGAACCCGTCATACCTGCACGAGGCGCGCACGAGGAGCTGCGGGCGACGGCGGGCGGCAGCGGGAAGCCTGGCGGACGAGGCGGCCCTTCTGGTCCTCCGGAGGAGAGCGGAGGAACCGAGGAGGAGAGCAACGGCCCTTCTGGAAGGATGCGACGGCCCTTCTGGAGCGAGGCGGACGACCGGGAATGGGAAGGAAACCCTAGCCGCCCGGTGCCGAAGACGGAGGTCAGAGAAAGATGGGGCCGGGGAGGGTGAGGGAGGGGAGGCGGCGGAGGTCTGAGGGAGGAGATGCGGCGGCCCTTCTGGAAGGATGCGACGGCGGCCCTTCTGGAGCGAGGCGGACGACCGGGAATGGGAAGGAAACCCTAGCCGCCCGGTGCCGAAGACGGCAGGGTCGGGGAGGGTGAGGGAGGGGAGGCGGCGGAGGTCTGAGGGAGGAGATGCGGCGGCGGAGGTCTGAGGGAGGGGAGGCGGCGCCGTGGATTTGGGCAGCCTGCCGGCGTCACCGGTGGATTTGGGCGCCCAGGACTTAGCCGCTGGTGAGGGAGACGGCGTCATTTCGTATATATACATAGGGGATTTGTAAGGGCGGGTGAAGAGGGAACCGCCCCTGTAGTTTCATTTATAGGGGCGGTTCCTAATTAACCCGCCCCTAAAAATAGTTTTTTAAAAAAATAGTAAATCAAAATCTATTTGTAAAAATAGATTTAAATAAGTTTAAAATCCTATAAAAAATATAAAAAGTTTTCATTATCTTACAAATTTTTACGTAATCATTTGAAATTTCGTTTGCACCAAAATATTTTAGTAGCAAAACTTATTTTAGTAGCAAAACTTATTTTAGTAGCAATTTAGTAGCAAAATATTTTAAAACATGTGACTTGAGTTTACTAAAACTTTTCCAAATGTCATATAGATTACTTTTTCATTTGACAAAGTGTTAGGAAAGTGTAGCTCTAAATTGACTAGTGTTAACTAACACATAAATAAATGTAGTCTCTCACACAGCACCGAAATGTAGTCTCACACACACACATAAATGTAGTCTCACACACATACACAAATGTAGTCTCAACACACTCTTACACAAATATAGTCTCACACACTTATACAAACTAGCTAGGCCCCGCCGCAACAACTTTCCCCTTTCCACCTTTTCGTTCCCATGGCAATATGTCTTTGGGTAGGTTCTTTTCCACCGCACTGATCTTTGTACTAAAGTCTATGAATAGTGGCATCTCTTTGTAGTCATTGTAAGATTCCTCATCATCCACGCCATCAACTCCGATAATGTGTTGTTTTCCGGAGATAGCCACATGCATTGTCTTCTTCTTCGGGGGGCGGTTACTTAGCGGGTCAGCCATGTAGAAAACTTGTGCGACACGAGAAGCGAGCACCCAAGGGTCATCTGGGTAACCTACATTGTGGAGGTCCATGACTGTCAACCCGATCTCATTGACATGATATTGCTTGATCCAGCGACATCGAAATAGTGCCACCTTTAGATCAGTTCCATAGTCAAGCTCCCATATATCTTCAATTATGCCAAAGTACGGGACCTTTCGCCCATGTTCGTCTTCCGCCTCATATCGAACGCCACTATTTTGGTTCACACTTTTACAATCCTTTGTGTGGGTATAGAATGTGTACCCATTGATTTCGTAAGCATTCCAAGACGTCACTTGTCTTGATGGCCCCGCCGCCATACGACTAACGGCAATAGAATCATCACTTTCTCCAGGCGGTATGTTCTGATCCCTCAACCATTCAGTGAGGCGTCGCCTATGCTGTTTCATGACCCAGTCATTTGAACGACCGTTCCTCTCCTCCATAATGATAGATAAGTGTTCGTCAACGTATGGTTGCATTAGTTTTGTGCTCTGCAAGACACAGCAATGCGCCCGACTAGTTTCTTCGTATTCCCTATCGATGAACATTTTTCTACCACTTGTGCCCTTCCCAGCCAGCCTACCCTTGTAACGAGAATCTGGATTGCCAATCCCTCTCTGTACTTTCAGGTACTCTTGACAACACTCGATGACTTCTTCGGTACTGTAACCCTCAATCATGGATCCCTCTGGGTATGCTCGATTATGCACGTATCGGCTTAGGACCGACATGAACCGCTCATAGGACCACATTTCATGCAAGTAGCAAGGGCCCAACACCTCTATCTGATGAACTATGTGAATCATGAGATGTTCCATTATATCAAAAAAAGCAGGCGGTAGACACATCTCAAGTTGGTTCTGGGTCTCCACTACGAAATCATGTAGGTCTCTCAGCTCTTCCCTAAGAAACTTCTTCTGTGAGATCTTTGAAAAGAAGTAGCACATGCGGGTGATAGCCATCTTCAGGAACTCTGGCTTTATAACCCTAATGACAATTGGTAGGTACACTGTCAGCATCATATGACAATCGTGAGCCTTGCAGTAGTGAAATGATAGGTCCTTCATCGACACTAGCTTCTTTGGGTTCGCCGAAAACCCAGTCGGGACTTTGATCCCCCTCACGGATGTGAGTAAAGCTCTCCTCTCTTCTATGTCTAGGTTGTAGCTAGCTGGGGGCAGAGTATACTTTCCATTTTCTTGAAGTATGGGGTGAAGCTCTGGCATCACGTGTAGCTGCTCCATGTCCCTCCGTGCTTTCAGACCATCCTTTGACTTGGCTGTGTCCATCAAGGTACCGATGAGACTCTCGAAGACATTCTTCTGCACGTGCATAGCATCAATGGCATGGGGGATCGCCAATTCTGGCCAATAAGGCAGATATCGAAAGAAGATCGATTGTTTCTTAAAAGGTATGCCTTCGATAGGAGGTGTGCTTCTATCTCTGATCGTTCCATCTGGATTCTTCTTCCCATAGACGATCTGTATAGTTTTCACCATTTTGAACACATATTGTCCATTATGTCGTCTCTCTGGAGGGGGTTCATCCTCCGGGATGTCGCCATAGTATCTTAAGTACAATTTGCTGCGGTACTTGTGATCCATCTTTAAGAAGCGACGGTTCCTTAGGTAAACAACCTTCTTAGATCCATCTAGGTACACCCATTTAGTATCATCCAAACAAACTAAGCATCCCATCTTGCCTTTGATCTGTCCAGACATGGCAAACAACGCGGGGTGATCGTTGATAGTCACAAATATTATTGCCCTTAATGTGAAGTCCTCCTGTCGGAACGCATCGTACATTGGCTCCCCAACCCTCCATAGTCTCTCGAATTCTTCCATCACAGGCTCGAGGAACACGTCTATATCAATGCCTGGTTGTTTAGGGCCAGAAATAAGAACGGTGAGGAAAAGGTACTTTCTCTTCTGACTCAACCATGTCGGGATGTTGTACATGGTCAGGATCACTGGCCAAGTGCTGTGGTCGGTCATCCTCTCATTGAAGGGATTCATTCCATCGGTGCTCAAGGCGAACCGTACATTCCTTGGGTCTGAGCTGAATAGTTTATTGTTATCATCAAAGTCTTGCCACTGACTACCATCGGCCGGGTGTGCGATCACATCATCATCGACCTTGCGCTCATCGTCCCACCATGTCATGAGCGCGGCTTCCTTAGGATTCATGAAGATACGCCTCAAGCGGTCGGTCACTGGCAGGTACCATAAGACCAAGGCAGAAACTTTTCTCTTCTTTGCATCATTGCCTAATGGAGTATCATCTGGGGGTTGAGATTCTTGTACCGCCTTTTTCGCACCCTTCTTATTTCTCTTGCTCCCCGTGGAGGCTTCTTCGCCACTATAAAGGTCGTTGTCCTTGTACCGGCTGGCCCCACACCGAGGACATCTGTTCAAATCTTTGAACGTTTTGCCACGAAAAAGGATACAGTGGTTGGGGCATGCATCTATTTTTTCAACACCCATTGTCAATGGACTTATAACCTTCTTCGCATAGTATGTGTTGGCGGGAACTAAGTTTGGCTGTGGCAGCACCAATGATAGGAGATGCAATAGATCATTGAAACTACAGTCAGACCAGCCGTACTTAGCCTTCAGGATGAATAGCTCAAGCACAAAACGGAGCAGTGTCCATTGTGTCGAACAACCCTTCTCAACACCATATACAGTCTCCTTCGACGCTGTTTTTACCCTCTCTAGATTTTCTAGACCTTTCTTCTGTAGCAATATTTCTGGTCCAAGTGCCCGAATCATGTCCTCTAAATTGTCACCATTGTCTTCATCCCCCTCACGTGCTCCGCCATCAGCGGTGGCACCACCAGCATCATTAGCACCTTGTTCGTTGCCAAAGTGACCACCTTGTTCATTGCCACAGTCATAAAACATTTCTTCATCATCCTCGAGTGTGTATTGGTGCAGATACCTTAGGGTGGTGGCATCTTCTTGTCGATCAATAATGTTGCCGTCATCAACAACCGTTGTTTCACCATGATGAATCCACACGGTGTAGCCCGGAATAAACCCTCCCATAATCAGATGTTCTTTGATGGTATCCACATCTCTAAATGCCATAAGGTTCTTGCAATCTTTGCAGGGACAAATAATTGTATCCTTATTATATTTCAACGTTGATGCATGCTTCTTTGCGGCTTCAATAAATTTGTCCACCTCTTCACAGAAACCTTCATCGATCCTTGACAAACCATACATCCAAGAGTTCCTGTACTCCATCTTTTAAAAACAAAACAAAAAAACACAGGAAACAAATCATATTAAACATACACGAAACTAGGGTGTAATCTCCCCTAAAATCAAGCAAGAGCGACTAAATAGAGGGTGTCAGCTCATTTCTCTAACTAATGTACACTAATAGCATCAAAACTAGGGTCTAATTAGCTCTACTATATACAAAGCTCAAACATCATGGAAGAAAGAGAGAAAGCAAAACTTTAATTTACTCACTAACAAACCACTAATAAAGAGTGAGCTCATTTTTCTAACTAATAGTTGTTAGTTACAATTATTTTTGATAATTATTAGCAACAATTATTTTTGATAATTATTAGCAACAATTATTTTTGATAATTATTAGCAACAATTTTTTATAATTATTAGCAACCATTATTAGCAACTTTTTTTGACAATTATTAGCAACAATATATACAAAATGGTTAAAATATAACATTTTATAAACAACAATTACCAACGATTATTATTTTACCAACATCCTTTCATGCCAACCCTATTCTAACTTCATGAAATATAAATTACAAAATAAAAAAGGAAACCCTAGATCTAGAACAAGGGTGCAAGCTCAAATCTCTAATTAGAGTGCAAATCTCCACTAAAATCAAGCAAGATCGACTAATTAAGGGTGCAAGCTCAAATCTCTAACTAATCTACACTAATACCTTCAATACTAAGCTCTAATTTGCTCCACACAAAGCTCAAGCACCATGGAAGAGAGAGAAAATAAAACTCTAATTTCCTCACTAACCAACCATTAAAACTTGCATTAAAGGGTTGGAATAGTATTTTCTTACCTTCTACAAGCTCCCCACCAAAGGAATTGAGCTCAAAACCTCCCCCCTTGGTAGAGCAATTTTTTGGGAGGAGCCCAAGGCCTCCCAACCTTTTTTTGAGTGGAAGAGTGAATGGCTCGAGGAGGAAGAAGATGGGGGCAGCCACTTATTCCTACAGACCACTGTAGGGGCGGTTCAATCACGAACCCCCCCTACAAATGCCCACAGTAAGGGGGGTTGGTGATCCAACCGCCCTTACAAATAGCAGCCATTTGTAAGGGCGGTTGGATCACCAACCCCTCTTACTGTGGCATTTGTAGGGGCGGTTCGTGATTCTTTGTATAGCCAGCCCACTGTAAGGGGGGTTCGATCGTCAACCCCCCTTACAGTGAAATGGCTGTGGCTCTTACAAACCGTTTTTGTAGTAGTGGACGACGCTGTCGCCGCGCGACACGGACGGCCACGGCACGCACACGGCGTCGACGGCGGCGGGCCGGCCCGTCGCCGGCGCGAGCCTGGGCGGTCTCGCATCCGGCACGGCCCGCGGCGGGGCGCCCGGCGCGAGACTAGCCATCTACAAGGTGTGCTGGGGCGCCGATGGGTGCTCCGCCGAGGACATCCTGGCGGCGTTCGACGACGCCATCGCGGACGGCGTCGACGTCCTCTCCGTGTCGCTCGGCACCCCGATCCCGTTCGACTACGCCGACGACACGATGGCCGTCGCGGCGTTCCACGCCATGCGGCGGGGAGTCGTCACCTCCGTCGCCGCGGGCAACGATGGCCCCGAGATGGGGTCCGTCAGCAACGTCGCGCCGTGGATGGTCGTAGCTGGGGCGGTCAACACCGACCGCAAGATCGTCAGCGAGCTCGTTCTCGGCAACGGGAGGTTCGTCGTGGCGAACTCGTCCATCAACGCTTTTTTCCCGCATCTTGGGAAGCCGGCGCTGCTCGTCGACCCCGGAAGCTGCACGGAGGAGCAGCTCAAGGGGAAGAGGTACAAGGGCGCCGTGCTCCTGTGCGGCTTCGACATGGATTCCGACGCCTTCGCCGCCACGGGCGCTCATGGCGCCATCCAGTACAGCCTCATGCCGGACGACGACGGCGCCAACAACGTCGCCTTCTCGTTTGCGCATCCGACCATGCGGCTCAACCGCGAGGACTACGACCACATCGTCCACTACTACAACACCACCACCAGGTACGTGCCAATCTAGCTAGGGCGTGCATGGCCATAGATGTCAGTGGTCATGTACTCATGTCGTGTCGTGGTGTTCTGACCGTGCTTTTGATTGATTTGCAGGAACCCTATGGCCACAGTGAAGAGCAGCGTGACGATCAAGGATGCGTCTTCTCCGAGCGTGGCGAGCTTCTCCTCCCGCGGGCCTAACCGGATCACCCACGGCGTCCTGAAGCCGGACATCAGCGCGCCGGGTGTGGAGATCCTGGCGGCGTGGTCGGGGGCGGAGTCGGTGTCCGACATCGACGCGGACACGCGTCGCACCAAGTACAACATCATCTCGGGCACGTCCATGGCCACCCCGCATGTGACGGGCGCCGCGGCGTACGTCAAGTCGATCCACCCGACGTGGTCGCACGCCGCCGTGCTCTCGGCGTTGGTGACCACGGCGACCCCGATCACGACGGACTCCTCCCCGGAGGCGGAGCTCGCGTACGGCGCGGGGCTGGTGAACCCGCTGGGCGCGCGCTACCCGGGGCTCGTGTACGACGCCTCGGAGGCGGACTACGTGGCGTTCCTGTGCGCGCAGGGCTACAACGCGTCGCAGCTCGCCACGCTGACCGGCAGCAGCGCCAAGCAGGCCGCCGCCGCCTGCCCAGCCAAGGAGGGCGCCGCCCTCACCGCCGTTGGCGGCCTCAAGTATCCGTCCGTCCGCGGCGCCGTCGGCGACCTAAACTACCCGGCCGTGGCCGTGCCCGTGCTCAACTACGGGGTGCCGTTCGCCGCCGAGTTCCCGCGCACGGTGACCAACGTGGGCCCCGCTGACTCGGTGTACCGCGCCACGGTCACCAGCTCGGTGCCCGACGTCGACGTCACTGTGACCCCCGACGAGCTCGCCTTCAGCGCGGGCACGAAGAAGATGAGCTTCACGGTGCGCGTCTCCGGCAAGCTGGCGTCGGTGAATGGCAGCCTCGGTGCCTCGGCGTCCGTGGTCTGGTCCGACGGGAGACACAGAGTGAGGAGCCCGGTCTACGTGTTCCCCTATAAACACGTCATGTAGAAGTACCATGTGTTCCCCTATAAACACGTCACGTTGAAGTACCATTTATTTATTTATTGGATTGGAAATGTTAGGTGTCACTAGGTAGAAATTGTCCGAGGTTAGGCCTAGTTAGAGTTTGGTTTTTATGCATACGTTTGAGATTGTCATTTTCTGAGTGACAACCTATTGTGGAAGTTTAAAAAACCTATTGTGGAAATTAAAATAGGATCGCACTGTTTCGGTTCAGTTTTATTGCTTTTGCACTGTTTGGTTTTAGTTTTACTTCTTTGCACTGTTTTTTTTTCACAAATACTTCTCTGTTTGCGTTTGGTTTTATTGCGTAAATAAAACAACTTTATATTTAGATCCTTGGGATAAAGCTTAGGCTTTGTCGTGTCGGATGTTCGGACGCTAATTAGGATGACTAAACACATCATTAGCACATGTTTACTATAGCATCATATTGTTAAATCATGGACTAATTAGGCTTAATAAATTCGTCTCGTCAATTAGCCCTCATTTATGTAATTAATTTATAATCAATCTATGTTTAATACTTCTAATTAGCGTCAAACATTTGATATGATGGAGCTAAACTTTAGCCCCCCAGTATCCAAACGGGGCCGCCGGTAGCGAATCTACCAGTTCCTAGTAGTCAAGTCAACGGCAACACTCACCGGAGTACAGAACGAGTGCCAGTCCGGCCACCGTCGAATGCACTTGGGCGGACAGGAGACCGGAGCAGTGACAGCAAGTCAACAAGGCACAAGTTTGTTTTAGCCGTGTGAAGAAGGTGAGACCTGTGAGTAACAGATCTCCAATTAATCCTGCGTGAAGAAGTTGAGAACTGTAGTAACAGATCTCCAATTAATCCTTGGGGAAAGCCCCACTACCAGTATTGTTAGTTGTTGGGACCGAGCCGTAGCTCGGTTGGTGAGCGCTCCCGGTGCGGAGACCACCGACGCGTGTTCGAGCCCCTGTTCGAAGCGTGTTTTTCCACCGGGGTTTTTTCCCCGTAACATGTGTTTGCAACCTCTCGCGTGGAGCCACGAAGGGATTGCGACGTGCCCGTCGTTTACGAAGCCATGGATGGTCCTGGTGATCTCAAGAAGGACGCGGTTGTTATCTGTGTGTAGTTGTAGGTCTAGTAGTGCACATGTAGTGTGTGTGGTGTATGGTGTGCGTGTGTAACGTGGGTGTGCGTATATGCATGAACAGATACTACAACTATACTCAGATGAGAGGTTTCAAAAGAGTATGGTTAGTTGTTACTCCCTCTGTTCCAAATTATAAGACTATTGTTTTTTTTGTTATGCACATCAAAAACCAAAACGTCTTATAATTTGGACCGGATGGTGTTCCTTATCTGCCAATTAGTTCTGCAAATAGGATCTGTTTATTTTTTTAGAAGGAGCAAATAGGAATTTTTTTTATCTTAAATAAAGCACCTTCATAAGTGCCAAACAAAAATGGGCCCCAAAACTTATTTTGACCTTGGCCCAAGAAAACAAGTGTCCAACGGACCCATTCCGCCGTCTTGTCATTTTTGCGCTCCTCCCCGGACCGCCGGCAGGCCGCCATCATCACCTGATGACCGCCGAGACTCCCCAGGTAAGCAAAACGGCATTGGGAGATTCCGTGTTTGCACTTCTGTCCCTGCCTTGACCAGCCCTTGCCTACTCTATCCCATCTGAAAAAGTAGGTTTTGAACATAAAAAAATAGGACACTCTTGTAGGAAGAATTTTTTTCCTAATCTAAATTACATTTTTGTAATAATAACCATATAAATCCCCACAATTTTGGCCTCTTTCGTTTTGCACTCCCCAAAACAAGAGCCCACACGTCATGTACAAGCAGGGGCGGAGCGTAGTACTAGGGACTTGTTTAATTTTCCAAATTCACCCCTAAATTCTACTATGCAAAAAAGAAGATTCCCCGTCACATCAAAATACCGGCACATATATGGAGTACTAAATGTTAGATGAAATCAAAAACTAATTGCATAGTTTTGTTGTACTTTGCGAGACGAACATTTTGAGCCTAATTAATCAATGTTTGGACAATTTTTACCAAATAAAAACAAAACCGCTACAGTGCTGAACAGTAATTCGTCAGTCCCCGATTTAGGAATCTAAACACAGCCTAGACAAAGGGAGGGCAGTTTGAGTAGCTAACTACGGATTGTTCGTTTTGTTTGCTCTGACACACAGATTCATGTGTTTCTTTTCTCCAACACTGCCAGTCAATAGGAGTATCATGAGCAAGGTGGGGCCGAAGCCCGACGAAGTATCCTATACTCTTATAAAGTTAAATTCCACTATAGATTTCTCTCAGCATGTAAGTTATCCACATCAATAATTCACTAGAACTTATAATTATAGTCAATTAGCTCATGTAATTATGATAGTTATCTCTTTATCCACTAACACGTATTTAGCTGTCCATATCAATGTGTCGAACCATTCACCGAAATTAATTTAAGATAGTTTCATTTATATAACTATAAATATAAATAGTCTAATTTTTTTAAAGTATCTGGAATCCCTGCAGTAATGCGCAGGTATTCTCCTAGCTCAAGTAATTTTAGGACCAAACAAGTAGTCCGGCAAAAGGTTAACTTGTCCCCCACTGATTAATTACTTGAGTTGTTAACTCCCTAGATTTTCTAGGCACCCTGTTCGGCAGGCTGTTTCTGCGGCTTATAAGCCGGCTGTGCCTGTTTTGTTGTGAGAGAAAAATATTGTACCACGGCTGATAAGCTCAGCCGAACAGAGTGAGTAAGTCACAGTTAAAAAGGATAGACATGCATGTCATTCATTTCGACTACCAATTACATTGAGTCATTTAGGACAATATACAGACATGCCAGATGGGATTTACATGCATAGATGAAGTTAAGCAATTTTTAGTAACTTACTTATAATCCATGAAAATTTTTAAACCTTCAGACGAACGGACCTTCAATATCTTGTATTTCGGGACTGGAAGAATAGTATTATACGTACACATTAATTACATGCTACAGTGATATAACTTATGCACAGAATTCAACCGTTGCAAATCACACAAGCCTGCTCGCTTTTGCAACTTCAACAGCTTTATAGCTGTCATCCTTCAGTTCTGGACAGTAGTCGCTTATGCTGAAATTTGACTTATACTGATTTGTTATGAGAGAAAAATACTATTTATTGACTGAAAAGTAGTTAAAGCAAACAGGGTGGTGGGCCCCGTTCGGCTGGAATTATAAGCCGGCTGAAAAACACTGTTGGCTGATTTTTTGTGAGAGAAAAATACTGTTTCGGCTGAAAAAACAAGCCGAATAAGACGGATTATAAGCCAGATGAATAGGGCCGTGGTTGCCACAACAGCCATCACTTAGGGGGTGTTTAGATGAAAAAAATTGAAATTTGGTTACTGTAGCACTTTTGTTTATATTTGACAATTAATGTCAATCATGAATTAATTAGGCTCAAAAGATTCGTCCCGTGATTTACAATCAAATTGTGCAATTAGTTATTTTTTATCTATATTTAATGCTCTATGTATGTGTCCAAAGATTTGATGTGATGGAGAGAGAGTGTGTAAAAATTTGGAATGCATCCAAACCAGGCCTTAGTTTGAAGTACTCCATCCAAATTCTAAATCACTCCATCCAAATTTCAGGCGTAACTTTTACTATGAAGGTCGATATAAATTGTCTACTCACTCTTTTAAAAATTTGACGTTTTAGGTTCGGTCATGAGAATTAAGAGTCCAAAGGTGTGGTGCATAAAAAACAAAAAATGAGAGAGAGAAATAGAGATAAAAGATGTATTGGGAAAAGAAAAAAGTATATTGAGAGAAGAGAAATGTGCTTTGAAAAGTCAAATATTTTGGAACAAAATTTGAATCCTATAAGAATATTTTGGAACATGAGTAATGCATATTAAAAACCATGTATCTAGAAAAGTCTGAACAACTTACAATTTAAAACAAAGAGTTGAACACAGCAGATAAATTACACACAATTGTAAAAAATCAGAACAGAACACAGACTCAATTCAATACCAACTCTTGAACTCTGGAACATGTTTGCCTAATGTCTTCAGTAGGCAAGCCAAAACCACTTAAAATACAACAGAACCGACCCAGGGTCAGGCAGCCCAAACAATGTTGGTTTCCAATTGTTCTCAATCGTGCCCACAAAGCTGCAAATATGATTCATAAATCCTTGCAAAGTAGGACCACAACTTCATGCTACACATAAAACACTAGAATCTTGGTGCAGAGACGCTTGAATGGTTGTACCATGGACCGAAAAAAAATTCTAGCATAAAACACTAGGGCTAAGATAGTAACTTCACGCTTCTAAAGCAAAAGCCACACTGTCCCAGCGCCTTCCCACCCGTGTAATAAATAGAACGCCAGAGCCTCATTCCTCTTTCACTGCCGCTGCATGGTACTTGTCAAGTTCAGCGTCAAGATCTGCAGCAGAAATGGCGGTGCGATTCCGGTCCTGCCCTCGGCCTTTCCCCTGTCCGCGGCCACCACTGCTTTGGTAGCTGCGTCCAGGCTGACCGTTGCCTTGAGGTGCTCTTCGCTGACCACCTCTTTGGGATTGAGGCACACTGCAAACAAAGTAACCAGAATGTTATGCTACATGGTGGGGATGCATGAAAACTGTATGCTCTGTAAGGTATCATGGATGGATGGGACCCATGGCTGGATTAGTGCCAAGGACTTGTCAGATGGAAGGAACACAAAGCAGTACATGGAAATGAGTAAATGACCACAAAGGAGCGAACTGATCATAGATCAGCTGGTTGGATTCCATGGTGGAACTTGTTCACCCGGGTTCAAGTCCTCGACTTGGCACGGGTGCTTGCATTTTCCTGGATTTATTCCAGGATTTAACGGCGCTATACTTTCAGTGATAGGTGATGTCCCCCTGTGGTGACTTCATGAATCTCGTGATATGATGGCTCAATCCTTCGGAGGTGCTCATTGGGTAGGGTTTGCGTACATGTGTTCATAGGGGTGAGTGTGCGTACGTGTTCTGGGCGTCTACGTTGTACTATGTAATTCTAAAATAAAAAATAACCACAAAGGAGCAAAATTGACTGTGTTCCACGGTTGCCAGACATACTCTCGTGTGACCAAATATATAAAGCATGATTGCCCATGTCATAACATTCATTTCTCTGTTGGCCCAAGCTTACCTAGTCTGTGCCATCACTAACAATGTAAGAAGCACCACAAAGGCCAGCACAGGAGGGGAGCACTCCTAAAAGGCCATCAGCATGGGCTATACTAGTAAGCTACTCGACAATATTCACACCTGTAAGCGTGTAACATCCTTAATCAGCACACAGTACCAACTGCATACCTGTTGACATATATTGCACAAACTGTCAAAGGTGAATGGGCTTGGTACCAGGGTCAATATTATTTACCCTTGATTGACTGGAGGGCGCAAGGTGAATATTTCCTACATGAAGTACTCCTTCCATTCCGGTATACCAGGCGTGCTCGCGTTTTTTTGCTTAATAGAAGAGAGAAAAGCTAGCTCTAACCATTTTTTTTCTCATATTTTAATAGGAGAAAAGCTAGCTCTTGATCAAGAGCTAAGCTCTTGCACACCTTTCAAAGTTATGTGAGAGTATCATGTGGGGCTATCCATGTTAAAGGCTACTCCCTCCATTCATTTATCTCCATCATTTTAGCCTTCGGCGTAGTGACCAAAGAGCAGAACAAAACCACTCAGTTTGTATTTAATCATCGCGTGCTGAGCGCATACGAGGAGTCACAGGCTAGGAACAGCCAATGAGCAGCAAAGAGACAATAAATACAGACGGGTGATAGCCAATGAGTAGCAAACGGATAATAAATGCGGGCAAGTTCCAAGCTAATATGAAGGAGATTTTTGAATAAAAAGGTTTTGCTTAGATGAAGGAGATAAATGAATGGAGGGAGTATGTGCTAAAAGTGAGGACTATTAGGGGAGTCCCAATGAAAGAAACTAGTAGTTTCTATAACATAGGATACCGCACCAAAAAAGTACTGCTTTCCAACCCATAGTTTCTATGAGTAATAATTATTTTCTCTTTCTCCTCCCAACTCTATCTTCTTCCTCCAATGGGAGTGCGACACGAGCTCCCTAGAAACTGGTGGTTTCTCCCCAATGATGATTTTATGGTTTCTTGGTGCATTGCGTCAAGAGTAGACCTGATTTCTTCATGAAGAAACCATTTCTATGATTTTTGCTCTCTTTCTTCATTAATTACGTTGCCATGTCAGCATTTTGCCTACATGGCAAGTCATTTAATGAGGATAGAAACCATCATCAATACACCATTGGGACTGCCCGAAGTTAGCTTAGAGCTAGTAACTAGCTCTAACCATTGTGGATGTCCTTAGACCGTTTTAGCAGGCGTGCTCATTGCTTTGAGATGTGATTAATGTAGAAAGTTAATGCGTGCATGCATGCAGAATGGGCGGTGGCCAATAAAATAGAAAGCATGCATGGAGAGGGCCAATGAAAGGACAAAGCATCAGGCGCGAGGAAGCTGTTAATTTGTTGCCAGCGCATGCAGGTTGACGTATTGGCATCTGTATTTAGACTCATCGCGCCTGGAAATCTGGAATGGAGGGAGTAGCTGTTACAGAGTATTTGCCTAGTGTACCAATTCCAAGTTTCCAACCCTAGCTACTTGACAAGAATGAAACCACCTATGGTTTTCGACAATTGTTTTTTCATTTGGCATGAGATGATGTGGTGAATAGAAAACAAAGGAAACAACCATTGCTACTGCAGGGAAGGGATTGTCCTGTGTTACTATGGCACTGCAACTTGACACTAAACATATGTTCTTCAGTGGAGGGATGGACCGATGGAGCAACAGAGGTACTTAACTTAGCATATATTGGGCGGAACTGGTGGGTGGACATGATCATAGGCTGTGAACACTGATCATTTATAAGTTTTCAGCCTTTGCACAGTGATGCATGCTAAAAGCATTTCCAAATTTAAGCAAATATTTTGAAGTCCAATCATGCAAGCATCTAGCAACATTCACACAAGATGCATGTGGAAATTGTATGTGGTTCACAAGGCAGTGCACACCTAAATAATCATGAATCACAGCAGTATACATACAAATATTTATAGGTTGATCAACATATTAAAAAAATGACAAGCCATACATACTTCCTGACTAGATAACCCAGCCCCTCAATTCTAGAATGAACCATGACAAAATGGAGAAGTTGTGTTTCTTTTATAGTACAATTCTAACACAGCAAGCTTAGAAATGTAGTAGTGGGTACGCATATAATTAGCCCTAAAAGTTGTACAATACATTTGTTTATTTCAGTTTCATCCATCGATCTACAAGTCCAAAAAAGATCTTGTTCTTCCTTCCATATCTCTCGTAACAGACCTAAGATATTCCATAATATCCTCACTTGAGCCTTTTAACGGTCCATCAAGAAGGTACATTGTGATACATAAATTATAATGTGGATTTTGGTACCTCCCATATCATAATCGGTGGTACCACTTGGGAACACTTGATGGACCACAAAAAAGGCTCTTCTTGCTTTCATTATGGGTTGCAGTCCCCTATTAAAGAGTCCAATAAGTAGAGCCATGCGCATAAACATGGACCTAATGTTTTGAATTTCTTTCATGTATTATGGGTTGAAGGGTCTTTTACGTATTTTTCCAAATATGATTTGATTGTCTGAACATAATGAACTAAACACAAGCTAGATTATGGACAACAATAACTGCATGAAGGACCTAATGTGTTGCATAATGCATCTAAATATATGGTTTGATTGTCTGAACCTGATTAACTAAATATGAGCTATATTACAAGCAACAATGGCCACAATAGTACTAGACCGTTTCTAGCAAACAGATAGTGTTTGCAAAAGATATCTTAGAGCTGCAGCAAGACAACCTAAACAGCTGCAGAACTGAGAGCAGGTGGACAAATTTCAGTGAAACTAAATGATAATATACTTGTAAAATTGGTCTGAAATATAACCAGATAAAATGTTAAATACTTTGGCTAATTTCCTAACATCATTGATTGCATGGGTTCAAACATCTATTTCTTTGCAGATTCACCCACTCATTTCACCAAACTGGTTTCGATGCAGTATGCCTTTAGTAACATGAAATATTCTTAAGGCTTACTCATACAAGGCTTTGCATTTATAGCTTAAACCATACAAAATAGTACTTAAAACAGATTGACAGATGGATAACAGAAATAAATTGGTTGAACCAACCTGCTATGGATATCATTATAGTTCTGCAAAGGACGATTGGGTATTATTGGTGGCATGGGAGGTGGTTCGACATTGTTTCCAATGAGCTCTAAATTCATTGGCTTCCCATCAAGTAGAACACCATTGTATCTCTTGATAGCATCCAAAGCATCCACTTTCTTTGCAAAGACAACTTCCGCAGTTCCCTAACAGATTGAAGGTTTCAAAGGAGTCTAAAATGAGAAAAGTGCTAATGATAGTGAAAGAAAGAGTACAGTCAACATTCAACCTTGGATCTCCCATCCTTGTCATAGTTCATTGAATAACGCTTGAGCTCCCCAACCTCTGAGAAGAGTTCCTGATGAGACAGAACAACATAACTCATCAGTGCTATCACATCGATCGAGATTAACTGCTAATAGAAAAGGCTAAGATTTAGGTATCAGTCCCTCCAAGATGAAAACTTGAACCATCAAGTTTTATCACAGGATAAGAATGAGTTCGCAGAAATTACATAAATATGACGAACCTACATGTCCTATTTTCATGTGACTGACATAAGTATTTAGAATGTTATAAATGCAGTATATCAAGGACAAGAAAGACCCTAGAATCAGGGGACAAAAATTTCATGGATCAGTTGATCCTCCAGTAGGAATTAAGACCAAAGAATATCTATATATTGCAAAAAGCTACAGACAAAAATATTAAATTTATTTGCATATTGTGAACACTAAAGTGAATGTTGCAACTTGGTCACACAACTATGGACTACATAGAAATAGGCTACTACCTTTTTTTTCCAAAGAATCATGTCATGCCAAGTGCTAATAGATCAATTCCATCATACAAGCATAAAAGTTGTGCTCATTTAGAGGCTAAGGCTAATAGTCTGAAATCGTATACACGATAAATGTATTGAAACCATCAGGATAGCAAGAACCTTTTGTGTGGAAGAGTGGATGTATGACATCCATAGATCTATATGGCCACAGAACTGCCGAGTCAGTTCTTCAAAGAAAGCCCAAGAAGAAGGGAAAGCTTTGGACGCAAAAAGGTTCTTGCTAAATCTTTAGAACCGTACCATTCCTCCATTGACCGAATGACACCAAAGATTTCAACCAAAACGTTACAAGAAACAGCTAAGACAAATCACCAAACATAGTACTGCTAGATTCATTCACATGAAAGTACAGCAACTTTGAGCCCACTCATATAATTACAAAAACAGGGAGCCTATGTCCTTCAAATAACACAGTAGAACTGAAGCTATTGCCAAATTGCTGAGTGAATTGCCAAGCAACAGGAGCATGGGTAGCACCTGGACATCCTCGACGGTGACGCCGGAGTCAAGGTTGGAGATGTGCAGCTTCGTCCCCGTCTCGAGCGACCTTGCTGTGGCCGCCGAACGCGGCGGCGGCGGCGCGACCGCGGCTATAGTGGCGATGTGCTCGGAGTAGACCCCGTAGGGCGAGTCGGCGGCGGCACGGGCCTGGGTGGGACGAGTGGGCACAGGCCGGCCGGCGGCGGCGGCGGCGTTAGGGTTTTCTGGCGGAGGGAAACCCGGGGCAAGGAGGGCGCAGGGCGCACGCGGCGTACCTTGGGAGCTGCCGGTGGGTAGGGCGCGGCGCGGGCGGGGTGTGGCGCGCGGCGGGCAGGCCCCGACGAGGACGCGGGGTTGGCCTTGGGTCGGGACTTGGACTTCTTGATGAGGTCGTCCAGGGACATGTCCAGGCCGCTCGCCATGGTCTCCGGCAGCTGGAGGGAAACTGGCCCTACGGCGGGGAACGGCCGAGACGACGGCGAGGCCGCTGTGATGTGACGGCGGCGGCGGCTGCGGCGGCGCGTTTTGTGGGCGCTGCGGACGAGGGCGAGTGAGTCGCGGCTTGCGGGTGCGTGACGACTCACGAGCTCCCTTTCTCTGTATGTACTCGGAGGTCCACTTCGCTTGCCACTTCAAAACCACACTAAAGATAGGGTTTTTGTAGTCAAAAAGAATAAAGAGTTCTTTTTTAACGAACCCACACTCATGATGCTAAATTTCTATTGACAGCATAATTAGTGCATATATATAAGGTCCAAACATTGTTAATATGGTAAAAATACGTACTCACTAGTTAGATGCTATTATTAATGGATAATCTAACCTGTATAAACATCCCCATCAAACTTGAACAATATTACATTGGTTGTAATCTACAAAAGACGATCACATTTGCGCTAGAGCTTTTCAATCTTTTATTTTGGACAAAGTAGATGCAATATTTCCATCTGGCATACTTATTAACAAAACTGAGTAACAATATTCACATGATAAACCATAACTATAATCCTATTGATACCCTAGCTACCATTCCGATACCCGACAATAAATTGTTGATCACCTTTCAGTGAAAACACAAACTTGTATGATCAATATATTGGTTAAAAGTAAAGTGGTTGTTGAAAAAAAAGTAGAGGAACACCATGGTTCCAATCATACAAGTTTATGAACTGATACTAGTAAACCAGATTCATATGGTAAACCAAGATCAGGGAACTCTTCTTCAGCGCCTGTGCGCTACGATTGTTCCCGGCGCGCACGCACGGGAAGCGATAGCAGTGTGCGCTCCGTCGTAACAGCGCGGTTTTCTCAACTCAACATAACTTTCTTCTTTCTCGTGTCTACTAGATCAGCCCATTGGACTGGTCCATTAGCGTTTCTCCTGTCTAGATTCTGGGTCAATGGGCTAATTTATATTCTACGAGCTATTTTTTTTCTTCGGGATAGCGAGTTTGTGGGAGATGAAAAGGGCGGAGAGATGGTTTGACATTCATATGGAATTGGAAGTACTATTTTTAAAAATTCACATACCTTATGTTCCATAATACTTTCCACAAAGCTTGAGTGCAAGGAAACTCTGCAGAAAATTCCTACACTCATCACCACCAAGCCAAGCTCGTGGGTTGTTTGATTTGTTTTCACTAACGTAACCCCATTTGTGAGTTTTTGTTGTTGTCCTTTTCACCATGGGCAAGTTCAGGAGAAAGGTCATTGGAGCATTCAAGAAGGCCATGGGAGCGAACTCAAGTCGGTCCTGCGGACGCTCAAGCACACGCCACACCGTGCTCAAAAAGAGTCCGATGCATGAAGAGGAAGAAACAGTGCCAACCGAAGACGAGGAAGAGCAAGAGCAAGAGCAAGAGATGGAGGAAGGTGACGATGATCCACACCTCGACTTGGAGGGAGCTCAGGAGATGCAAGCATACAACCTCGTCAAGGACCGAGAGTTCATCCACATGCCGGCATTCAACCCCGACCTCCTCGGAAAGATAGGTATCGATATCGAATTCACCACCATTTGGAAAAGCCGTAGGATGGGAGAACTTTGCTCCCATTGACGAGCAAGGTTCTCGCCTCTTGACTATTCAATTCTTATGCTCTTTGCAAGAAGTTGAGGGTGGGATTACTTTTCGTCTTTTTGAGAAGAAATACTTTCTTACATGGAAGAATCTCAGCTCTCACTTAGGCTTTAGTACAAAATGCTCAATTGACTTGAATCATGCTCTCAAAGGTTTTAATTGCCATGAATTTTGGAGAGTAATTTCCGATCAAAACATAGTTGGCAAGTTTCAACCTCATAATATGAATATTCATCATCCTACTTTGAGGTTCATGCATCATTGGATTGCCATGACTTTGTTTGCTAGGCAAGACATAAGATATGTTTATCATGTCGAATTACAAATTCTCTATGCCATGCTTAAAAAGATAAAAATTGCTCCTGTGAAAGAAATATTTAAACATTGGTTAGAAACATTCAAGGCTTCCACCGCTATTTCTTGCACGTCCCTTGTGACTCGTGTTGTCGTTGGTGTTGCTGCGTTGGAAGGACAAGATGTAGCATACATCTCTACTCCACGCATCGAGATCAATGAGCACTACTTAATGCAAGGGCACCATTTGAAAACTGATGATGCAGGAAACCTTGTATTTTTCTTTTTGGGATTTACAAACGAGATTCCGCTTCCTAACCCGAAACTCTATTTGTATAAATCCCCATCACTCACCTTCGCTCTTGTTGAATAAGAGAAAGCGCACAGGAGTTCTGTTTCTCGTAGGTCAATAAGAAGCAGGGCTAGAGACGAAGCTGGCAGCTCGCATCAGCCACCGCCCACACCAACACCATCAGTGCCTCAGACACACATGGTGGGATGGTTCCCTGCTATGCAGACACCTGGTTCATGCCCGAGTATCAACATGGCTAGGGATATGCTCCGCACCCACATGAGGCTGGAGGATCGGGGTGGCACGAGGTCGGAGGATCGGGATGGCATGAGCAACAGGCTCATTCCTCTGACTCCGAGGGACTACCACCGCCTGTCCATCCACGACAGTCTACTTCGGACCATCAGGAGTTGGACGGCATCAACATCTGCCTCAGAGGGTTGGAACTCCGCACATGTGAGATTCAAAATATACTTAACACTCATGTGCAAAATGCGACCTAGTGGCACCAACAGCAGCAACAGTTCACGGACATCAACATGCTACTGAGGCAACAACAGGAAGCGCAGGTGGCCTATTGCCGGTCCATGGGGTAGAATCCCAGACCCTAGGCCTCGAGCTAGCTTGGGGAGGACCCCCCGCAGAGGTACCTTGTATCTTTTAATTTTTCACAATTTATTTTCTGTATTTATTTATTTATTAGCATTTAAAAAATCTAAAAATTCAAAAATACCAAAAAATAAAATATGATAAAAACACTAAAAATATTTATTCCACTCTTATATGTGTTTTAAGAATGTTTAGTTTCTCCTATGTTGAAATGATGAATAGTTACTCTGTCTATAATTCATTTGTGCCTAGTATTCCCCAATACTTAAGTTTGTTGGCTAAAAATGTCTCATTCTAAAACTTGAAAACTTATGGGTTGCAAATGCATGCTCCTTTTCTAAGTTGTTGCGAGTTATGATATGGTACAAATAGAATTTATTATGACTTTGTTCTAAGAGAAACTTGACATCCGGAGATTTCATTTTCAAAATGCTAAAATCAAAAGTTCCTCAATGATTATAAATACCTACCAAGGCCATATGACATGATATTCAAATTCAAACCTTAGTCATATGCCACTTGTTTGATCATTGAGCTTTGTCAAATTATTGTAACCCTTGTTGAGATTCTCGTCATGCACCCATGATCAAGACACGTACACCCACAAATAAACTGCTAACTCTTACACTGAGAGTTACGTAAAAACATGTTTTTTCCGTTCACCAAATAATTACTCCATTCATTTATCATGTGTCTCTCTCAAAAATTTCATGTGCCAAAAAGAATAGTATGGACTATGCTAAAAAAGAGAAAAGAAGGAAAAGAAAAATATCCATGCCACAAGGCATGAGAAAAAATGCATGCCAAAGAGCGTGAAGAAAAAAACAGAAGAAAAGAAAAAAATAAAGATAGCCCATACTTTCAAATAAGAGACACTCATCCAACTAGAGAGAGATTCAGGATCCAAAGGAGTATAAAAATATTTAGAATTAGGAAGTTATAAAAATTCCACACGCTTGAACGTCTTGATCAAAGTGTATGACTTGCATCACCTTGAGGTCCGATTTTTGACTTAGCAAAATATGTGATGCAAGTATGCCCCACTTTCATACCTATCAAAACTCCACTCAAAGCCTTAGTGGTAGGATATGAAAAGAAGACAAATACCTAATGCCTTGGTGAGGTTTTATACACATTGAGCGATCGAGAGAATCATTTGAGAAACTTACATTTGTTTCACAAAACTCATAAAACCTTCAGATAGATGGTTAATCGAGGACTGAATGATTGGTGATTCCGTTATAACCGTTCTATCTGACAACCGCCCAAGAACTTGGAAAAGCTATACGCCCTACAAGGATCATGATAAAAGGGTGGATAAAATGCCAACTTATTTGAATTACGAAAGAATACTTTGTTATAAGCATGGTAATTATGAATTGTATTGGCATAGTAGCAATTCCTGATCAACAACCAAGTACATAGCTATTTGCTCGGGATGAGCAAACGTTAAGCTTGGGGGATTTGTTGGCAGTCACTAACCGACCATTTCTAACCACCAATTATAGTCTAAAACAGGAGAAATAAACATACTTTTGACTCATATGCATATACTTTTGACCTAGTTCCACTTGTGTTGGAGAAAACATGTTTTATAGGATACATATTCGAATACAAGTGGAAAACATAGCAAAATGCGTAAACACGAAAGCGTAAAGCATATCCTAAACCAAAGAAGAAAAAGGCCCACCTACACAACTTATCTAGGCAGAATACTACCGAGGACGTGACCCAGGCCCAACCAGAAGCCCACTTGAGCAAGATGGTGGCCAGGGGTGCGGCCGCACCACCCCTAGCTCCTCTCGGGCCTAGTCTTCTTTGGTTGTTGCATGCCACCATGCTACGTCGGTCCATGGTGGTTTCCTAAAATACCTACGCCAAACCGACCATGTTGTCACTGTATAAGCATGGGTGGAGCTTTCGTTCAACACACACCAACATTTGGAGCTACACCTTACTACCTCGTCTTGTATCTTTAGCTTTTGTATTATTTTGTGAGCAAAGGCAAAGCTATCAAGGAGAGCTTGTCTCCTTGGAAGAAGAGCTACTTTGCTATGAATAATACTATGAACAGTTCCTCCAAGTTCTTGCTCTCATATCGTTCATATAGTAGTGCATATGAACTAGACCATAGTTTTCATGTTATAATCATGATATATCAACTAGCATATAGTTTGTGTTATGATCTTAACATGTTCAACTTTAAGCTTAATCATTCATATGACTTGTATGAGTAGAAGTAGAACTAGGGTTGAGGTGACGGTTCGTCGTTCCTTCGGGTTTGCCCATATGCTTACTTGTCGATCCGTAGGGTCGGAGTCCCAGGGGATATGGGTAGTTTTCTTGTACACAGGTGTGGTGCTCAGGTGCACGGGAACCTTCGGATATGACGGTGCCCCACGGTTGAGGGATAGGCGGCAGGTGGTGACAGCCCTGTCCGTCCCTTGTAATCCCCCACGTTTGGGTATTCATGTAGGAGTTCGTAAAGTCTCTATGGCTTGGCAAACCAATGCCCGGGGATCTCCCTATCTATCTCAAACTTAGCTCTAACTCTAGTCATATAACTTATATGGTTATCAACTGTTCTTTGCATGGCTATATTAGAACATGCCTGCTCCACTTAGGAATATTTTTTTATTCTTTGTTTTCCTTTTATCCTCGAGGTTGGCCTAGATGTGTGTCCACTATCCTTGAAATATCGTTTTTACCCCTGTCATGAGCTATGGTCCACTATGCAAGTATGTAATCATGTTTATGTCTATGCTAGAATATGTATACCTTGCCCTTCTTTGGAAAATATAAATAACGATACCCTGAATACTTTCGGGTGAAATGCTACAACGATAGATCTGTACACTTGTGGATATTGTCGGTAATCTTTAAGGACTATCGTAGTTGGTGTTTCTTGGCAGTGTTTCTAAGATTAACTCAATCTTAGTAATTGTGTTAAGAAATACCAATAGGCATTTCTTGCATCGTTACCGGTGATGGACTTAAAACCTCTTCACTTGATGATTGTGCTAAGAAATGCCAACAGTCATCGGTCGCCTTGTTGTCTTGAGGAGCGTGGGGCCACGATCCAAACCGTTGGGGTCGTGGCTCCCATCAATCTGAATGGCCTCTAAGTCAAGACCCTCGTCGTGGATCCTATCCCGTAGTGGGTAGAATAGTACACTCGTCTCATCGGGCCGTATCTGGCCGGTGGTCATCGTACCTATCGTCACCGCTTTATGCGGTATTGTCTTGTCTAAGTTGTGTGGCGCAGAGGTGGTGTATGACTGGACCGAGGTGACCGCTGTCCCCTCAGTCCTTGCGGGGTCGGTGCGACATGCTTGTTCTTGTCAAAGCAGGCACACTTGGTTGGGCCTGACCTCTCCCCGTTTCCTCCGGCGGTTGTGACGAGGGAGAGGTCGTGTGCCTTATGAGCGTCGTGCGGCTAAGGCGGAAGGGAGGGGTCGTGGCTGACCCCAGCCTTAGCATCCGGCCTGGTTTGCTCAGCTTAGCTGGGCCTCGGTCATTTGGGCTTTCGCTAACTGATGAACTGTGGGCACTTGGCCTGTTATCTAATCGGTGCCTTAAGACACCCCTAGGTTATGACCCCGACAAGTCCACTCGAGCCACTAGAGACCCATACTCAGTGACACCCGACGAATAAACAATGTTTGCCGCGGTCTCGAACCCGTGACACCTACTATCATTTGTCTTAATGTCTATAGGTTTATTTATAGGGCGTTTGTCCTACAACCTTGATGTGGCATGACAATTATACTCTCATTTTAGTTTACATATAGGCATAATTCAGGTATAATCCTAGATCGGGTCAATTCATTATTGGGAGAGTCAGTAGGTCCTAATCTCTGCTAACCCTTTTATTTATGGCTATTGATATGGAGGGGGCGTGCTTGACCCCTCCTATGTGAACATCATCTCTTCATTCCATCGGAGTTGGGGAGGCAACCTTGGCGGCCTTTGGTAATATTTCAGGGCTCAGAGGGCCTTCCGAGCCTCTCTCCATGTTGTCCCTTTTTGTCGGGCTCCCCCTACCCTGGAGGCTTGTCATTTGGAGAGGAGTCACCTTGTCCAAAGGACTTTTCCTGTTCCTTCTCATATGTATACATTCCAACTGCCTTCTAGCAGTCCCTACCTTCCCTTCTCATCATGATTCCCGTGGAAGTTGTGAGAGGTCTTGTTACCAACATCCATATGGATAAGCAAACAAATTAAAATCTTGTACATGTGCACCAAACACCGCTCCCAAAGGGGCCAAAAGATAAGTAGTTCATAAATCATTTCCATTGTGATACATGATTCGAGCGCGCTCATTCATTCAAAACAAGCAATTCCTCCTCCGTTCCAAATTGTAAGTCGTTTTAGCTTTTCTGTGTGCATAACTTTTGCTATACATCTAAACACATACTATGTCTAGAATAATCTACATGCACAGTGAAATCTATGTATCTAAAAAAACCAAAATAAGTTATAATTTGGAATAGAGGGATCGGTGTACTATATATACATAGATAAAATCCCACACGTTTGAGGACCGACGATGTAGTATGTGCTGTGCCACTTACAGCAAGACAACAATGAGCAAGCTAAAAAATAACAAGTGCATGCAATTCGCTGTTGTAAACGTGCATGCAATGAAAAAAAAAACATATGTGTGTATGTATGGAGGCAGAGGTAGTGGAAGGTTGTAGGTAAGTATATGTATGTATGCTTGTTGATCAGCGCTTCATGACCTGCACCCTTCTATGGTGTCCCACCCGCGGGTGTAGACATATCATTGGCGATCTCGCCGGGGCCGGGGCGGACCAGATCCTTGTCCTTCCGTACTTCCCCGTCGTCGGGCCCCAACACGGCGAAATGCATGGAGGCGTCAGGGTCCTGAACGACAGTGCCCAGGAGGAGGAGGGCCACCAGGGACAGGCCCAGGACGGTCACCTGGAGCTTAGCTTTGCCCATGCCTTCTGGCGTCGTTTATTCTTGTGCGTGCTAGCTAGCTGGTAACGAACGGAATGGAGAACGGAGAAGACAGGGAGAGGCTGCGTGCTCTCTGCCTTAAGTAATGGTATACGATGTGCCTCATGCAAGCGACGGGTGGAGGAGAAGGTATTCAGGAGCGAGGTTTGCTGGTGGTGTTTGGTGGAACGAAGAAGTTAGAAATAAAAATGGATGTGGTTCTTAACTTCGATGCCTATATATATACAAGATGTGGCGGGAGAGATTGTGTGATGTTTGAAAGCACATAGATTTTCTAAATCTAAGCCCTCCTTCAAAAGATATAGGAGAAAAGTTTTCAGCGAGACTCATGACCTAGGATTTTGGTTTAAAATGTCACCTCTTCGTGGGTTAGTAATCTGAGATCAGAAGGAGGTGTTGTTGGATTTTCATCCATACACGACCATTCAAGGGCACTTTTCGATCATTTATAATTCTGAGGTACAGTAGCTAATATAACACGTGAGTCTTGTTCTTCGTTCCATCTGACGATTTGAGTTTGATGGTAACATGAAAAATATGCACCAAGTGGTTGTACGTATGAAAATATGGCCATGAGCAATGTTTACTCGTGGTTGATGTGATGTTGATGTCAATCTTACGGTCCATGAAAGCATAATAATGCGTATGTGTCCTAAAGTGCATTGAGGCTTATAGGCAGTAGAGAGACTTTAGGCCTTCTTCAACGCGACAGCGTGTCGAACTGCCCTATCCGCCGGCTTGGCAATAATACTCCATGTCATGTACTGTGGTAGCCCCGTAGGCCTGCAGAGGTGCTTGCAGCAGCCCAAGGATGCATTGGGGAAACGGAGCAGCAGACCTGTTCGTGTGCTTTTTTCAGAAGTTGAGAGGAAGAACGGGAAAGGAGGCATCTGACAAAAAGCTGAACCATGGAGCGACATTTTACCGTGGCAATTGGCTTGTAAAATCAGCAGTCCTCTCTATGCTGCCTGCCTATTTGTCTTGTTGCTTTTTAGTGAGCGTACTCCCTCCATCCCTTTATATATATATATATATATATATATATATATATATATATATATATATATATATATGTATGTCGTCGTTGCGTGCGTACCAAAAGTTTGACTCGATTTATAGAAAATATGTCTCAAAATAAATTTATTAAAAAAACTAGATTTAAAGATATTTTCAATAATATTAATTATGTACTATAAATATTAATATTTTTTAATACATATTTAGTCAAAGTTATTTCTTGAAAACACAAACGATAGATATTTAGGGACAGAGGCAGTACACCAGTAACTGCCCGCGTTGGGGCTGCCCTTACATGACATAAGTTGCCTACCCGGATACATATATGATATACACTCGCAAAAAAAAAGGGATACATATGATATACTAGACGTCCAAATATGCTCTAGTATTCCTTGCAGTTGTAGCGGAAGTACTGGAAAAGAAGTGGAAGACTAACATTCCCCATAGTCGTAGCAACATCGTATCGCCTTGCAAATGCTACAACTGTAGTAGAAACCCATGAGTACAACATGCTAACGATAATTTCTCACCAAAGTAGCTGAGGTCGAGATGGACGTGGTCGAAACCATAGAGGGACGCATGGGTCCAAAGTATCAACTTATACATGAGTATACATAATCACAAACTTTACGTCGACAACCATAGCATGAGGATGAGCCAACCAAATAATAAAGGTACACGGGGCTGCTTGGACGTATCAACAAGCGCTCACGCGTCATCTGTCGATTACGAGGACCCGTCCAAGTTAATCTACCTAAACTGAGTGTCATCCTCTTGACCAACTTGGTTTAAGTACACTAACCTTGGAAATCACTGGAGATGCACCCTGTGCATAGAATACACATATGACAACCATAAACCAAGACTCCACTGGTCACGGGGCTGCACATGACAGTGGAAAGGTTACACAGATGTTTAAGTGTTAAAAATTAAATCTCCCAACCTTAAATAATTAGCCCCCCCCTCCCGAGCGGTGTTTAGTTGCACCTCTAAAGTTTTGGAAGCACGTAAAAAAAGGGACTCCTGCCCTAGCTCCGCCGCCGTCCACCACCGCTGGTCCCCCTCCCTTCTCCTCCGGCATCTCGCCGGGGGCTGAAGGGAATGGAGATCCATTGTCTTTAATAAGTTTTTTTTTCAGTATATCGAGTTATTAGGGTTAGTGTCTCTCCATGCCAAATTACTTGGTACTGGAGTTCTATCTCCTCCTTCTCCTCATCTCTGTCGACGGTGAAGGGGAAGGGTGGAATCGTCTTCTCCATGGCGGCTCTGTTGAAGATAAGGGCGACAACGTCGGCGTCAGCATCTTTATCGACATGACGACATGCAGACTTTTGTTTCCGGACGGCGGCATCAAGGCGGAGATGATGTCGCCGCCATGGAATAATTTTCTCTAGTCTCTTCTCCATTTTGTTCCACGATGAAGGACCAGGGAGAATAATTTTTAGATCGGTCTTCCTCACTCTTCGGTGGCAGAAAGAAGAAGAAGAAGAAAGACATCAGAAAGAAGAAGTTCCTCAATTCCGCCTACAGGAATGTTGGCCGTTCTTCGTTGGACATTTGTTCTCAGGCCATTTGCCGAGTGTTTGCCTGTGCAGTCATCCGTATTGCAAAGCATCTAACAGGTTAGGTTTTGAGTTGTGTTATTCACAGCGTGGGTACTATTTTGTAATCCAGAGTGCTTATAATGTGTTGATGTACCAAGCTATCATATAATATAATTCTTCTTTCGTCGCAAAAAAACCTTAAATAATTAGGTACAAGCACACTCAAACCTGACTGATTTATCTTTCCACTAAGGGCAACGCTATGGTACCTCTGTTACCTACTATGAGGTAAAGCAATCTGAGCCATTAATTTATTAGATTTTATAAATTAAACAAATAAATAAATAACCTAATAAATGAGAGAGAAATCTTTAAAATCTAGTAATCACCGGGACAAACACGGAAGTGGGGGTACACTTGCCTCCGTGATTAAAAAAACTCAAAAAGCGGTCCACTTCCAATTGGTGGACAGTGTGTACCGTTACAAGGCAGCGAGGAGAGGCGTTTTTTTCCGGTGCGCCCACCACTCATGTTACGTAGTCTACATCTCCTACAACTAAAAAGAATAAAAGATGGACATTTTTTTTGGTGCGACAAACGTTTGGTACTTCCATCTGCAGTCTCGTGCGAAACCATGCCCATCGTAGTAGGAGGTGGAAGGGTGCGAATGAAAATAAAGAATAAGAAAGGATTCCAGATGCAAATGTAAAAGAGAGACATAACATATAAACATGGAGGTGAACATGGAGGTGGAAGGGTACGGAAGAAAATAAACAATAAGGCAGGATTCCTGACGTAAAAGCCTCGTGGGTTCACGGAAGATAATCACGCACAACAGGAAGCCGCCTCCAATCCCGCCTGCCTTGCCCTCGCCGCCGCCGCGGAAGCGAGGAGAGAGGACACACCGTCGTTCCCCTCTGTGTTCGCCGCCGCCGCCCTCGCCCACTCCTCCTTCTCGCCTGATCGCTCGCCCTTGTGTTCACCGCCGACGCCGCGGACGCGAAGAGCGAGGACGCGCCGACGCCGCGGACGCGAGGAGCGAGGACGTCCCGCCGCCTCCTCGCCTGCTCCATGCCGTCCCGTTTTGCCCTGCCAACGCTGCGGACGCAACGTGTCGCCGGCCGCCTCTCCGCCGCCTCCAATTCACAGGTTAACAACCTTGTGATTTTGTGCATTTTATTTTCTAGGGTTTCATGCCTATCTGTTCTTCCAGTTTTGATCTAAAATCAGAGTGAAACTTCTATTTTTCTGTACTGCTAATTCATGGGATCTTGAGTCTGTCCGATTGCTAATTCGTCATGGGTTCCAAATAATACCAGGTTGCCAATCGAACTAGATTGCTTTCCGGTATGTAGTAGGAAGACCTTGGCGTCCATGAACCGCTGTGCTGGCTGGTACTGCGTGCGGTCCTTTTCCAGCTCCTGTTGGAGCACTCTGTCTGAGTTGTCTGATTTCCGGTGATAGGCGTATGCTGACAGGTTTGATGTGGTTGGAGGAAGTACTGGATTCCTCGCCACCCTACGTTGGCTGTATGGATCAACAGCAGTTGCGTTCTCAAATGGTATTACTGGACCAACCACTCTTCCTGGTCTAGCTGATTTTTTTTTCAGAAAATAACATTATATTAGATTAGTGGTGTCTGAAGAACATAATATTTCATTAGGATAAATTACCACCTGTGGGAATCTTTTGAGGAACTTGGGAGGTTCCATTTGGAGGGATTGGATTAGAATGAACTGTGGTTGTCCAGCAAATAAAAGGGAGTAAATGTCAGTTCTTTTAAACATGCAAACATAAGCTAATTCATTTTTATTACTACCAAAAAACTAGGAAGCTGTGGAATCCAATTTATTTTATTCAGGGAAAAAAAGGTTTTACAAAAAGTAGAACATAGCAGCCTAAATCATAGAATGAGAACTCGGGAAAATCTGTCACCTTGGGAGCGAAACATGCTTCCTGTCTGAGGAAGCGGTGTGTGTCCCACTCTTTCCTCCATTTTCCTCCAAGTTTGCAAATTGCCTTCGGAAATTGTCAACAGCACTGCACGATAACAATTAGGAACAGTTAACACATTGGCATGTAGCAGTTGGCAATACACATAAATAAACGAAAGATTCAAACTCCATTTTTCTTGCTGGCAAATTAATACCTAGGATATAGGAAGTTTGTTTTCTCAGTTCGATTTATGTAATCCTTGAGTTAATCCATTTAAAGCTGAAAATAACATTAGTCCCTCAGGAGAACTGCAGGCTACTGTAAATGCTAATTCCCACACCTAACCAAACACTGCCACAGTTAATCCGTGATTTTCTCTGAAGGCAATACCTACTAAAAGGTAGCAAGCCCATCTAGAAATATTAAGTTATGAAGAAAAATGTAGCTTCTGAACAAACAATTTGGAAGGAATAATCCTTTAGTGTGCCGCCTGGTAATTAGCGAAATGGGAATCAGATGGGGTGAAACACAAAAATAACAGTCAGCTATAGAACACTGGCAAATGTAGCTTACACGGGCAGTATACTGATCCATCTTTATATATAGTATTTGACTGGTTAAACATTCTGGGAGTCCCACATCTGCTCTTACCGCTGCAAGGTAGATTTATGCTCTGAACCTGTACTGAATTCACCATCATATCCACTACTGTCTGACCGGATCAATCCCTCTTGGAATTTGCAGGCCGTGGGATCAAGCAGCAATCAAGTTCCGCAGCGTCAACTCTACTGATCTGGCAATCTTTATGTATCATCTACTCTACTGATTTACGCATCAAAAAGTAGTCTCAACCAATTATCTGATCTGGTGATCTGTATGTATCATCAACTCTACTGATTTATGGATTCCTGATTATAGGAGGTATGTGTGCATCTCTGTACTCAATTTGTTTTCTCTCAGCAAAATTTGGTTAGTTTTGACACCATGCTTTCGTCTACATTTTTTATTGATGTAAATGTCTTTTTGATGCCCGTATGGAGTAATTTACATTTTGTCCCTAAGAAGTCGGTATCTTGTGTGACCTTATTTTCTTATTCTTTCTTATCCTTTCTAACTGATGCAACCAGCCATCCATTCTAACTGAACATCTCAAATCAATTATTACCTCGGGAAAATCTGTCACCTTGGGAGCGAAACATGCTTCCTGTCTGAGGAAGCGGTGTGTGTCCCACTCTTTCCTCCATTTTCCTCCAAGTTTGCAAATTGCCTTCGGAAATTGTCAACAGCACTGCACGATAACAATTAGGAACAGTTAACACATTGGCATGTAGCAGTTGGCAATACACATAAATAAACGAAAGATTCAAACTCCATTTTTCTTGCTGGCAAATTAATACCTAGGATATAGGAAGTTTGTTTTCTCAGTTCCATTTATGTAATCCTTGAGTTAATCCATTTAAAGCTGAAAATAACATTAGTCCCTCAGGAGAACTGCAGGCTACTGTAAATGCTAATTCCCACACCTAACCAAACACTGCCACAGTTAATCCGTGATTTTCTCTGAAGGCAATACCTACTAAAAGGTAGCAAGCCCATCTAGAAATATTAAGTTATGAAGAAAAATGTAGCTTCTGAACAAACAATTTGGAAGGAATAATCCTTTAGTGTGCCGCCTGGTAATTAGCGAAATGGGAATCAGATGGGGTGAAACACAAAAATAACAGTCAGCTATAGAACACTGGCAAATGTAGCTTACACGGGCAGTATACTGATCCATCTTTATATATAGTATTTGACTGGTTAAACATTCTGGGAGTCCCACATCTGCTCTTACCGCTGCAAGGTAGATTTATGCTCTGAACCTGTACTGAATTCACCATCATATCCACTACTGTCTGACCGGATCAATCCCTCTTGGAATTTGCAGGCCGTGGGATCAAGCAGCAATCAAGTTCCGCAGCGTCAACTCTACTGATCTGGCAATCTTTATGTATCATCTACTCTACTGATTTACGCATCAAAAAGTAGTCTCAACCAATTATCTGATCTGGTGATCTGTATGTATCATCAACTCTACTGATTTATGGATTCCTGATTATAGGAGGTATGTGTGCATCTCTGTACTCAATTTGTTTTCTCTCAGCAAAATTTGGTTAGTTTTGACACCATGCTTTCGTCTACATTTTTTATTGATGTAAATGTCTTTTTGATGCCCGTATGGAGTAATTTACATTTTGTCCCTAAGAAGTCGGTATCTTGTGTGACCTTATTTTCTTATTCTTTCTTATCCTTTCTAACTGATGCAACCAGCCATCCATTCTAACTGAACATCTCAAATCAATTATTACCCAGAAAATTCTAAATCTTCACCTTCTTATGGTTATAGAATAAGAATATTGTTCTGATAACATCTTATAATATTATAAAGCTAATTTATGGGTTCAGAGTTGCAATTGATCTATTATCTGTCTTGTCATGTACGGCATCCCCTACTCCCGAAGAAGGAGGGCCAGGGACGTACGCCGAGCGGCAGAACGCGCGTCGCGCGCGGCGCATGCGACGGAGGAGGAGGCCGCTCAACCGATCAGTGGCTAGAATTAGGAAAGAGAGATAAATATAGTATTCCTTTTATTTAGGAGAGAGTTTCCCCATTCAGTTAGCAGCCGTAGTCCTTTTATTTAGGAGAGAGTTTCCCCATTCAGTTAGCAGCCGTGGGCTATATATTGCTGTAATCGACATTTGATAAGGCAAGCATGAAGTTTAATCTATTCCTCTACCTATTCTCCTAAGCCTTCGATAGAGGGGTATAACCTCATCGGGGAAGACGGCCGGCGGCTACGAACTACGTAGTCGCGGCGCTGCCAGTCGGGGGTTTGACGCCCTTGACATGTCTTCTGTTAGCAAATAAATACAAAAGGCTAATGACTTTGCTGTTTAGGTAAGGCAACTCTTATTGTTAGCCTCTGAACCACTGGCAACAGAGGACATCCACGACAATGATCAATCTTGCCACATTGATACAGTGATCAATCTTGCCACATTGATACAGTGATTAGTTCAACAGTTTATCATTTACAACAGTAAGATTGAACACATTTTTAGAAATTGTCTTCATGCATTTTAGACCTCTTGCCTACATGGAGCCCGATGAAAATCATAGTTGTCGCATGGAAGTTTTAATCACTGCTTTCATGGACAAGTTTGATAATACTAATGGATGGATTGGTTAATTTTATGTTTAGTTTCATCATAATGGAAAATATGCAAAATAATGAAGGTCATACACCATTTAAAGACTTGACAAACACCATCAAAGGAGGTAATTGTTTATATTCATGTCCATAGATGCTTTCACTTGTATTATTTGTGGCAGTTAAGTAAATAATATATATCAACTTATTTTCAAACAGGTGACCAGAAAACATCAAATTCACAAGCACAAGTTGATGAACGTGCGCAACGTAAAAGGGAAAGAGAAAAATCACGATATGCATCATTGAGTCAAGAAGAAAGGGATGAAAAAAATAAAAAACTTAGGGAAAAGTATCATCAGAAAAAGGCAGAAAATGCACTACCTGCTGGGGTTGAATCAAACAAGGAAATCACGGATGCCAACAAGCTAAAATGGGAAAGGGAAAAGGCACGATTGGCGGCAATGACTCAGGAAGAAAGAAATGAAAAAAATAGAAAGCGTCGTGAACGATATGATCAGAAAAAAGCAGGTAAACCTGGTTTTGTTTTTCTAGATTTAGTATTGCCATTTTTTTAGTTTATTTAATATATAGTGATGTATATGTTCTAAATGTATATGTTGTACCAGTCGGAGTTGAATCAACCACGGAAAACACTGATGGCTATGAAGATAGTGACTGGCTACATCGAGACAACTCATACACACCCATGCAGATTGATGAAGATAACACATGTACTAATTTGGTTTTTACCTAATACTAATTATATTTTCTTATGCTTGTATGATTCCGAGGCCAAGGTTAATACCATGTTATTATATATATGTAGATGATATCTCCGATATATGTATAGATCAAAGTAGCATGATTGACATGACTGATGCATCACCTGATCTAAACCCAGGTACATTGTTTTTTCATTAATGTTAACTATTTCAGAAAAAAATGTAGTGGGCAACCCAATTGTCATTCATTACAATGTAATAAGGTATTAATGTTCTTGCAATACGTGTCCTTATGTATTTTATTTGAGACCGTACTTTTATATTATATATAGGTGCTGTAAATACATCCAGTTCCATCGACAATGTTGTCGCGTGTCCAAAAGAGCGTAAGCGTGAGCTAGATAGAGCACGAAGGGCTGCAATGTCTCCTGAACAAAAGGCACTATTAAATAAGAGGCGACGGGACTTGTATGCACAGAAAAATGCTGCAAGAAAACTGCAAATGACTTCACAAGAGAAGGAGGTGAAACGAGTGAAACAGCAAGAGAAGGAGGTGAAACGAAAAGAGAGCAAGAAAAAATACAATAGGATGGTGAGAGAACACCGAGCCAACAATTTGCATCCAGACTCAATCGCCATGGAGAGCCCTCACTTTAACCCCCAACTTATTTTCCCTTCTTCACCTCAATCGCCTGAAGCGCCTTCAGACGATATGGAAATACCTGAATTGACGAGAACGCCTGTTGACATCGCGCCATCTGCTGTTCAAAATCCAGAAGTCGAGACCCCTGAATTGGTTGCGGCACATACCATACATAGGCATCGAGTGACCACTGGAGAGAGAAATACCCTTCTATCCCGACGCAATCGGGCTTTTGAAGCAAACATTGGAAGAAGGGCTAGAGGGTGTGCGGATGGAAAGTGCAATGATTCGAACGACCCAACTCAACCGAGTGTGGTTTACAACGGTAATTAGCCTTGATCACTATATATTGTCGGTACTTTCACCTTCGCTCTTCTATTCTAAAAACTCATACATTTTCTTACTACAGATGGTGTCACTCAGGAAACTCCAATTCCACCACCTAATAATTGCACAGGTACACAGACACAACCATCTGTAGTTGACGGTACCTCTTCAATGCCTCCAAACGGTGCACAAGATCATGCGCCAGACGAGATGGTCGAGGATGGTATTTTCTTTATTAAAGTTATCCCTTTTTGTTTTTTTGTATGCTATTATGTTTCTCTCATCATATATGTGGCCGTATCGCACAGACTATGATGAGGATGTCATATTTGAGGAGGACGAGGAAGAGGATGAGGCGTACTTTTTCGCCGGGCAAGGTACACCGTGCAATAGTCAAAACATTCTTTCACAAACTTTCTTTCAACGCGTAACACATCGACATTTTGTCAGAAGATGACGAGGAGGGATCCGACGTCGAGCACAATCTCGACATGGATGAGCAAGAGAACAGTGAGCCTGATGTCCCGGATCCATACGACAAGGTTTACGCTAATGTCCCGTCAGAGTCTCACATGCTACCGTCGGTGCCGAACTGCGAGCACTGCGATGCAAAGAAATTCGATGGTGAACCCCCCGGATTCTGTTGTAGGGCCGGAAAGATTCATCTTTCAACTCCCGAGACACCACCAGAGCTCATGAGGTTGTGGTCAAGCTCGGACGCTGATGCTAGGCACTTCCGTGCAAACATCAGATATTTCAACGGCCACTTTTCTTTCACTTCTCTATACTGCCACCTAGATCGTATCACCACTAACATGCGAATCTGTGGTGTCTACACGTTCCGTGCCCATGGCCAGATTTACCATAACATACGATCATTTGGTCAAGAGGAGGGTGTCGAAAAGAAACACCTCGAGCTTTATTTTTATGATGACGACCCGTCCCTCGAGCATCGGATGAGCAAGTGTCGTGAGCAATGTGCCCAAAAAGATAGAGAAGTTATGCAGCAATTGGTGGGTATCCTAAAAGGGAATCCCTACTCTCAGCAACTAAGGTGTATGGGACGCGTTGAAAACCTCGAGGATTACCGGGTCGAGTTTAACCTTGACCAGCGCCTTGACCAAAGAACATATAACGTGCCGTTGACATCAGAGGTGGCCGCTGTCTGGGTTGAGGGGAGTGAGCGTCACGGCCAATTCGAGCATAGTGTACTCTTGCAAGGGAAGGATCGGTCTATACACGGCATCCGCTCGTATAATGCATGCTATGACTCACTGTCATACCCGATGTTCTTTCCAAAGGGTGAGCTCGGGTGGCACAATTGCATTCCAAAAGTGGGTGTGACTATGGCTCAAATTGAGCGAGCTCGAGCAAACCGCAAAAGGCGTGCCGATAATGCCGCAAATGGTGAAGATTATGATGGAGGTAATTTGAACTCTTTTTAATAATAAATAATGCAATTTTAAACTCTTTCCCGTTAACTCTTTATACTAATTCACTCAATGTGTCCTGCAGAACCTGTTTCAAATTTATGTGTCTCCGTGCGCGACTACTACTGCTACAAGTTCCAGATGCGGCCAGGGATATTTAATCCAATACTCTATGGCCGGCGTCTTTTCCAGCAGTTCGCCGTTGACACCTACATCAAGATTGAGAGCTCGCGTTTAGACTATATGAGAAACAATCAGGATACTTTGAGGGCTGACTTGTACCAAGGCCTGGTGGATAGCATGCATTCGGGTGAAGGATCTGCTGAGAATGTGGGAAGGCGTACTGTCCTATCTTCGTCGTTCATCGGTGGACCCCGTGATATGAGGCGCCGATACATGGATGCAATGGCTCTGGTGCGAAAGTATGGTAAACCTGATATCTTCCTCACAATGACGTGCAACCCTAACTGGGATGAGATCAAGAATGAACTTTATCCAGGCCAAACACCACAGGACCGCCCAGATCTTGTAACACGAGTCTTTAGAGCAAAGTTAGATGCAATGAGAAAAATGTTGATGGAGAAAGACATACTTGGAAAGGTGAAGGCCTACGTATATGTAGTGGAGTTCCAGAAGAGGGGCTTGCCGCATGCACACTTCTTGTTGATCATGGAACGGAAGTACAAGCTCACATGCCCCGAGCAATATGACATGATTATCAGTGCAGAGCTACCAAACAAGAAGAAGTACCCTGAGCTCTACAAGATGGTCACAAAACATATGATGCATGGTCCCTGTGGGATACTTAATCCATCATGTCCATGCACGGTGGGCCGCGGGTCATGCAAGAATCGTTACCCGCGCCCATTCTGTGAGGCAACATCACAGGGAAAGGATTCGTACCCCATCTATCGGCGACGCAATGACGGCCGCATGCTAAAAGTTCGAGGCCATTACCTGGACAATCAATGGGTCGTGCCTTACAACCCTTGCCTGCTACGTACCTTCAATTGTCATATTAATGTTGAGGCTTGCGGGAGCATTAAATCAGTGAAGTATCTATTCAAGTACATATACAAGGGACATGACAGGGCATCAGTGGTGATGAGGGAGACCGACAAAGCAGACGAGAAAGGGAACATTGATGAGATCAAGCAATATAGAGACGCCCGGTGGGTGACGCCTCCAGAAGCACTATGGAGGATATATGGCTTTGATTTGAGCAAGAACCATCCACCGGTACAACAGCTGCAACTTCATCTACCCGACATGCACATGGTGTCATTTCATAAACGGGACAAGGTTGAACGGATCATTAATAGGCCAGGTGTAGAAGCTTCAATGCTGACAGCATACTTCGATGCAAACAGAAATCATGAGGAAGCCCGTGGAATCTTGTATCGGGACTTCCCTGAGCATTTTACCTGGCAGACTGATGGAAAATTCTGGCAGAAAAGAAAAAACTCCATTTTCCAAGTTGGAAGAGTCATCTCGGCTCATCCTGCTGAGGGAGAACGCTACTTTCTTCGTGTTCTCTTGAACAATGTTGCTGGTGCTACCTCATATGAAGAACTCAGGACGGTTGATGGCGTGCTACTACCTTCGTTTCGTGAAGCTGCAGAAAGGAGGGGTCTAATTGAAGAAGATAATACATTGGATGAATGTCTAACTGAAGCTACTTTATTCCAGATGCCTTCCTCTCTGCGAAGGCTATTTGCAACAATATTGGTATTTTGCGAGCCGCATGATGTGATGGGGTTGTGGATCAAACACTACGACGCAATGTCAGAGGACTACAGTCGCAATAATCCATCACCGGATCTGGTGCAACAGATGGTTTTGATAGACATTAGAAACATGCTGCAGTCTATGGGGAAGGACATAAGGTCATTTCCTCTTCCAGTTATTGATCAGTCATACGACGATGCCAGCCATATTCCTCGTGAGATATTTGAGGAAGCTAGCGTTGAGCAGAATCCCGACGATGTGCTATTGTGCGATTCACTCAACGCTGAGCAAAGGTCTGCCTACGACGAGATAATGTCCGCGGTGAACAGCAAACATGGCGGACTGTTCTTCGTGGATGGACCTGGCGGGACAGGAAAGACCTTTTTGTATAGGGCACTTCTCGCAAAACTACGTAGCCAGGACAAGCTTGCCGTGGCTACAGCTACATCTGGAGTCGCAGCGGCCATAATGCCAGGCGGGAGGACGGCCCACTCGCGTTTTAAGATACCTCTAACTCTTCAAGAGGGCGGTTGCTGTAGCTTCACAAAACAGAGTGGTACTGCTAAGTTGCTGCAGCAAGCAGCTCTCATAATTTGGGATGAGGCATCTATGACAAAGAGACAAAATGTGGAAGCACTAGACAACAGCCTACGGGATATAATGGGCCGATCTCATCTACCCTTTGGTGGGAAGACTGTTGTCCTTGGTGGAGATTTCAGACAAGTCCTCCCTGTTGTGCGTAAAGGATCTAGAGCTCAAATTGTCGGTGCATCTCTGCGAAGGTCGTATCTTTGGGAATCCATGCGCCACCTAAAGCTCGTCCGCAACATGAGGGCTCAGAATGATCCTTGGTTTGCAGAATATCTATTGCGCATTGGTGGTGGAACGGAAGAGGTTAATGGAGATGGCAATGTACGTATTCCAGACGAGATCTGTGTGTCGTACACTGGTGATGCCGAGAAAGATCTTCATACATTGATCGACATTATCTTTCCGGATCTAAATGCAAACATGGCGAACAAAGACTACATCACCACCAGAGCGATTTTGTCTACACGTAACGATTGGGTGGACATGATCAATATGAAAATGATTGATATGTTCCAGGGCGACGAGACGGTGTATCACAGTTTTGACTCCGCGGTAGATGATCCACATAACTACTATCCAGAGGAGTTCCTTAACAGTCTAACCCCCAATGGGCTGCCTCCACACGTCTTGAAGCTCAAGCTCGGGTGTCCTGTCATATTGCTTAGGAATATTGATCCTGCCAATGGGCTATGCAACGGTACAAGGCTGGTGGTGCGTGGGTTCCGTAGAAATACAATCGATGCGGAAATCGTGGTGGGGCAGCATGCTGGGAAGCGGGTGTTCCTTCCTCGAATACCGCTGTGCCCTTCTGATGATGAGATGTTCCCGTTCCAGTTCAAGAGGAAGCAATTTCCTATTAGGCTGAGCTTTGCCATGACGGTCAACAAGTCACAGGGGCAAACTATCCCGAACGTGGGTGTGTACCTGCCCGCACCGGTGTTCTCTCATGGTCAGTTGTACGTTGCGATGTCTAGGGCCACATCAAGAACCAATATTAAGATCCTTGCCCTCCCGCCTAATGCGGATGCACAAGAGGAGGAGGCCAAAAAGATGGAGAAGAAAAATGGTAAAAAGAATGCCGACGGGGAAAAAAGGAAAAATGTGTCAAATAAAAAACATAAGGATAAGAAGACAACAATAATGGATGGAACGTTCACGAAGAATATTGTATTTAAGGAGGTTCTAACGCCATAGCGAGGTAACAAAACATTACTAAGGCATATAATGCATTTTTCATTCAATTTATATTGCACAAATAATATCTCACTAATGCAATATTTGTTGCTGTTCCTAGGTATTTCTATATGGTTTATCAGACTCTACACGGAGATGTTGTATATATACACTTGTGTGATGGCATAATGAGAATTAAACATGTGTTATATTATTGTTACATAAATGACATTTAGTGTTTTGTTTATAACTATTACACATGTATGTTCTCAAACCCATGAGTTTTTGTCGATTTTCGCCTCTACATGTGTAATTTGTATTCCCGTTGCAACGCATGGCCATCAACCGAATTACCACCTACATAATTACAAACGTAAATTAATTGATTGAATAAAACCTACGAAGCAAGTTAGCGGTAATAATGAACATTAGTGCTAAACAACATCATACCAGTGGTCGTGGGATGGTATACTTATCTTTTTTAGCACATGTGATTTTTTGGTAATGAACTTTCATAGATTATCTAAAGATGGCTCAACCTTCTTCCAGGAGTAGTGGCTGTGGACAGACGTTAAAGGCTTCTACCTGTTGTAACAATAGTAGGTTTGTAAATTCAATTTCTTACTTGCCGCCCGTGCGAAAAATTTCGCATCGCCCACAGTCTCCGCATCGTGCAATCCCACGTACCCACTTCTTCCTCTCATTTTCCTTTCAAAAATAGATCTTTAAGCACCGCAATTTTAGGACATGCAACACAAAACAGCACCACATGCAAAAGGAAACAACGCCACCCGTAAGAAAATAAATTTGCGTCGCCCACATTCCCCCTGCTCCATGCAATCCCACATTCCCACCCCTTCCCTTGATTTCCCTTTAAAAAAAACAGATTTAATCTCCATAATTTGAGGACATGCAAAACAAAACAGCTCCAAATGCAAAAGGAAACAATGTTGTGCACCACACGTTGATTACGGCGCCCAACATAAAGGAAATAGAGAATCGATCAGCCTCCCCCTCGCATCGCCAGCCGCCCTCATATCTTCCCTCGTGCACCGGCGTGGTGCAGCTGCGCCTCCACCCCAACCAGGAAGCGAAGCACCAACGCCAGGACAACATCGGCTACCTCAGGCGGCTCATCGGATCCTCCCTCGGATGTGAGTTGGGTGCGCAGCGTGGACGATCCTCCTTGCCGGCTTCCGCAATAGTGAAGAGGTAGCAACAACCGATCCTGAAATCCAGGTTTTCCCTCTCTCCCTACTGTTCATGATCCGGCAATGGCCTGCTGGCTTCAGCCACCTTGGCTGGAGTCGGTGAACTGGTGTTTTTGGTGCGCACGTTTGTCATCTCGCCGATCCCGGCATCCCTATTGCTGAACTAGGGCTACTAGCTTGGATCGGGCTGAGCGGAGTGTTCATATATAGACCTGACTCATTTGTTGATGATCTGGATGCTAATGGATTAGCTGCTTCTAATTAAGGGAGAAGAGACCAACAAGATGCATTTTTTTCAAAACTAATCACTGTTCGGCTGTTTAGCTCACCCTGTGCACACGTTGTCCTCCTCTTTGTCTCATGCAGGATCTCCTATACAACACCAGGATTAGATAGGCCTGGCAATCAGTTCGATCAGAGTGTCCAGGTAACTTGCACTGTCCAGGTAAAACTCAAATTTGTTTTACACTCGAAGCTTCTCTATTTCAATTTGTCAAAGTTTAATTTCAGTGGCTTGTCATGACTCCCCAGTCGATTTTTTTCCTACAGTGAGGACCAAAATTAGTCACGAAGAGCATGGTGCCGCGGCGGACGCTACTGGAGCTCCCGGACGACATGGTCGTCGAAATCGCAGGGCTTGTCGCTGCGACCTCGCCGCACCCGATGGAGGACCTTTGCAGCCTCCGTGCCACGTACGTGTCCGCAGTCCACCCACGCACGAGCCGCATTACTTTTTTCAAATTTAATTTGTCTACCTATACCATGCATGTGTCTTGCAGTTGCCAGACCATGCGCGCGGCGTGCATGGAACACGCTGTCAGGAGACGCGTAGCGCTAGAGCGGGAGGAGTCCATGAGCTGGTTCGACCACAACAGCTACCTCGCCCTTGTTGACAAGCTGGCCGCTGCCGGCAACCCGGAGGCCTGCTTCGTGCTTGGGGTCAGGCTCATCTTCACGCAGGGCCACACGGATCCCGTCGGCATTGCCTGCCTCAGACAGGCGGCTGATGCTGACCACTTGGTGGCGGCCTACGTGCTCGGCGTCCTCCACTACGGGCACGAGGAAGCCGAGCAGTACATCAGGCAGGTGGAAGGCGAGGGCGACGTCGTCGCCCACACGTGCAAACCGGAGGCCAGCAAGACCAACCGGGAGTGCGTGAAGTGCCGTGAGCAAGCTGTCGACGTGGTTCGGGAGGTGATATGGAGGGTGGACAGAATGATGGACCCGATGCCGGTGCCGCCGGCGGCGGTAAATTGCAAGGGCAGTGGCTGCGGCGTGGCAGAAGGATGGACCAGGGACTACACTGTCTTTTGTAGCGACGGCTGCAGGATTAGGCACGAGTACTCCGAGTTCTTCTCGCGAGTCTCATCATTCCATAGCTAAAAGCCTAAATAGTACTTTGTGAAGAACATTGTAAACTTTTCCGCTTTCATATAGCATGCCCACCGGATATCAGGTGGAGCAACTGAAACGTGTTATTTATGCCTTGGAACACAGCTAATGGTAACGTTTTGAAGTTAATTGACATAGGCAGCCTGGGAGATGTATACACACTTATGTGATGCAATAATGACACTTTGAGTGTTTTTGTTCATAATATTTCGTTTTGCAGGTATATTACACGTGTTCTCAAAAATATGACTTCCATTAGCGAAGCAATCACAATTAACACAAAAGTACATGTCTATTTTGACAGCACATGTCTCAATTCTATTATTCCACACATACACCTGGTACATGCATCTCACTATATCTTATAATTGACTTAGAATCGGCCAAACATTAAATAAATAAATTCATGTCACATAATAAATGTGTCAATTACTACTAAGTTCACAAATTTAGTCTCACCTCAATTTCTTTAAATTGCTTTTGCATGCACGTATAATTATCTCCTACTAATTTTAACATTATTGGCGATAAGAACGGATATTGATTTGTCACTATATCCTATTAATTGCTTTTGCATGCATGAGAGATGGAAAGTGCTAGCGTGGGAATTGGTTTGTTTCTATTTATACATGGGCGATGGATGGGGCAGGCGCAGATGAGCATGATTTTCGTGATGATTGAAAGGAGATATGATATGTGGCAGATCGTGTGTCTCTTTGGCAGATCATGTGTCTCTTTGGTGGTTGTGCCGGGTGGACGATTTTATTCCTTTGTTGCCCATGGATTCCTTGCATGCTTGCTGTGATTGCATGCTTGCTGTGATTGTAGGCACAGGAGCATGATTTACATAATGAATTTTCCCTCCCGCCACCTGACTACTGAAACATCTGGGATTTAAACTTGGCGCCAATATTGGGAGTAGGAGGGACACTTTAATTTCGTTTGTCATTTGCCGTGCCCTATCCCTATAAAGGGCAGATGGATGGTTACTGTGTAAATACATGATTCCTCCAGTCACCCGTGCTGCTGGTATGTTCTTGTATATCTCTCCTCTCGTTTGCTACAACCTCTCTATTTTGTGTATTTGTGGTTGGATGAATGTGATTTGAGATATTCTTAGATGTTTCCTTCATAGTTTCGGAACATTGCTATCAGCATTACAGTAGATTCTAACCCACTATTTTCTTTATACTTTTGTTGTATTCAAAGTTTCAAATCTCCCGTAGCTGGAACTGCTAGACTAGAACTTGAAGACCAAATATGTCATAAATCGAATATATGTTTTTCTTCTCATGTCCATCATCTCAGTTCCATAAAAGACACTCCTTTCAGTAGAGTAACCACATCTGCTCGTTGCAAACATTACTCAGCTGGTTGGGTCTCATTTGTACACTTGTGTTGCATGTTTTATGCAGAGTCGGAAGGACGTGGAGGGGTTGCTATTCATCATCAAGAGGTTTGTCTCATCACTTCCTCAGATGCCTGATGACTTCAGTTGTGTTGTGAATTGCTTTTCTCTGTTTCCTCTATGCATAGTAGGGCTTCTGTCAAAAATTTTTGGCTCATATGCATTTCTTGTCAGCGAGCTTTGTTTGAATAGCAATGTTCTGCTCTCTGACTTCTCCACTGGTGCACCTATATTTGTCAATTCCATATAGAGGGCAATCTCAATGAAATTTTTGTTGATTATTAGTAGACTGAATCATCCACTAATTCAAATAATCCCTGTCATTCACAAACTAATCCAGTTTTGTCAGTCGATTTAGTCATGATAGAATCATTTTAACAAGACATTATTTTGCTATCTAGGTGATTGCACGACGCTGTTTTGTTACCAGGATAGGATTTTTTTTGGTCGTCCTACTCAATTGCCGATTGCTTGCTAATTAATTATCATCACAGTTATTCCAAATTTCACTTTTGTTCTAAACTGAGAACAAATTGTAAGTTATAAAAAGGTTGTATAGTTGTTCCAAAAACAGAGAAAATGATTAACAAGAAAGAGGGTGTCTAAGGATCCGTGTGATGAGACATGACCTGCCAAATTTTTGCTTTTAATCATGTCATTCGTGTGTCATTTTATCTCAGTTTTTAGCATTGAAAGGTTTTCATGAATTTTGGCTTCCCAGTTGTAAGATGGATTCCACCGTTGTGTCACTCAATAGAAAAAGGGTGTCTGCTGACCCATTTCCGGCAATCATACCCACCTACAGGTACGGATGTAACATTTTTCTTGTAATTGGTTGATGAGACAGTCAATTTATGTGTTCATAGGTTACTCATGTAATTTTTTTCATTTTGATTGATATGGATGAGATTGTAGATGGGTTCAATTCCATGAAGTGGGAATTGAACACATATTCTCGACATGGGAATTAAGTGCTCAGGTGTTTTGGAAAGGCAACGTACGGCAGCACCGTGGCGGAAGCTATTTGCGTGTAATTTTAAAGGATGAGGAGGTACATTCAGTAAATTTTTAAACCAAGTTTAAAATTTTTTGTTTGCAGATATGTGGTGGAATCTATATTTTGGCTATAACATTTTTACAGGGAACCAAAATGGAAGCAGTCGCCTACGGAGATCAAACCATGAGGTTTGACAGTTTACTTGTTCAAGGACAAGAATATGAATTCTTTAGAGTTGGCTTTTTGCCTACTTGGGTTGATGACATGCGCTACATGTTCCGTTTGCATTCTGACTTCTATGTGTTTCTATCTACACACACTATGGTAAATGCACAATCGAGTATTTTGGGGATTCCTCAGATTCCTCGTACTTTTATGGCCTTCCAGGATGTATACACTCTGGACGAGTTCATTTTTGCAGGTATATCTCATGCACCTATATTTAAGATCACATAGTTAACTGTTTATGTTCTTATTCCATCAACAACTATTGTTTGTGTTTGTAGATATCATTGGTATTGTTCTATATGTGTCTAATACCCAAGGAAGGGATGACCCGAGGAGTTTATACAAACATGTGGTGGTGATGGACGAAAGGTACTTGTTTAGGGCCTGTTTAGTTTCCAAAATTTTGCAAAATTTTTCAAGTTTCCCGTCACATCGAACCTTTGGACGCATGCATGAAGCATTAAATATAGATAAAAAATAAAACTAATTACACAGTTTAGACGAAATTCATGAGACAAATCTTTTAAGCCTAATTATACCATGATTGGACACTAATTGCCAAATAACAATAAAAGTGCTATAGTACCATTTCCCAAAAAATTTCGCAAAGTAAACAGGCCTTAGTTGTGAGAGATTGTAATAGATTGAAACTTTTATAATTAGTCGCCACTAATCAGTTTTGTAACTCGTAGGAACAACTGCATCATATTAAACGTCATGAAACCACACCTTTTGCGTCTCACCATCGGGGAATGGCGGCGAGCGGCATCAGAGTTGCGCACTCTAGCTGCCCTCCATGTACACATGAATAGAAAGAGAGGTACTACATTACCGATGTCCTCGTATCTATTGTCTAATTAAAGTTTCAGTTGTTACATTTTGCTCGTGCATGATAGGTGGAGTGACCACTAACGATTTCAGTGAAATTGTATTCTCTCCGCTTTGTCGACAGGCAGATACATTTCAAGGTGAGATTCTTTTGGGGTCACTCATTTATCTAATTTCTCGTATATAGCACTGATCCAAAAGTTTTTTTTGTTTATAGGCCTACGCGATCGCCTGCTTGGTGATGTAGCCGAACGTCAACGAGCTCAACAGTTTGCCCATGACACTGTGTTGTGTCTCATCGAGCGCAACCGTTGCGTTGGCGCTCCTGGTCACGGCTGTCGTCGCAGAGCGCCCCAGCGGCCGCCCCATTATCGCCCTTACATTGGTCGCAGTCATGGACGTGGTCGCTGAGCGCCTCAGTGGCCGTCCCACCCATCGCCCTTCCATGGCTCAGCTAGCGTTGCATGCAGATGACTCGTGAACTTGAAGACAGATGATGTGATGATGACATCACCATGATATTTTTGTGTATAAAAATAAATGGTGATACATTACATATATGTTTTCTATATTAAAATAAATGGTGAAATACATAGCATATACGAGGGTGCATGCTAACACTCTGTTTCAAGAAAACATGTGTTCACAAATCATTTCACTATCCCCACCCGGCAACAGGAAATAGGAAAATATCGGTGTCAATCACGGCAAAATAGGAAGTACTTAGAAATCTATTTGTGTGCGCTTCCGGCTTCCCTGCACATCGCTCCAACACTGAAGCAAAGAAAATCAATCATCCTCGCCTCACCATGCGATACGTGGGCCCGGCGCTCTGTAAAAGGAAGGGCCAATCTCCAAAGCCCGTCGATCCATGCTCCCCGGCGCTCCAGCGGTTCGTCCGTGTTTTTCCCCTTCCCAGCTATCACGGACGTGGCCACGGACACGGATGAAACAAACCGCCCAAAATTCACTCAAGTTTCCATCTCCGCATCCATCGCGCAAAAGGAAATAACGCCATCGCTCCCCGTTGCATCCATCGCGCGCTCGTTGATCGCAAGTTCATTCGTCGCGGAGGTAGACGAAGGAAGTCGCTCCTTCATTGCTCGCCGTCCAGGGACAGGATCGACGACGCCGCGTGTAGTCGCGTACGTAGCGACGAGGTACGTTCTCCGATCTACCCGAATTGCCGTGGGCTTGCTGCGCCGCCGCCGCCGCTAGGTTTCCATTGCCCGCCGCCTCTACAACCGCCTTGGCCGGCCGTGGCTGATAGATCCATCCGGGACGTCGAGATGGACATGGCAGTCGCGGACGACGCATGGGCATCGCTGCTGCCCGATGTCCCCCTGGACATCTTCCGCCGGCTTGAAACCACAGCCGTCATATGCGCCGGTGCCTGCAAGCCATGGCTTCCTGCTTTCTCTTTGGCCGGGCGTGGCGCTGGCTGCGGCCGGCCATGGCTGCCTGCTGGGCTGTGCTTCATGGTACTGTTGCTGTGCTCTGTGAATTCGGTTCCTTCGTCTGCTGCTAGCTTGTCTTGGTGGCCGGTGGCCGGCAGCCAGCAGCTTTTTGTGCATTGGACTACTTGCCTGCTGCATGGTACTGTGCTACTCCTTGCCTGCATGCTACTGTGCTCTGCTCAACTGCTACTGGCCGGCTGCATGTTTACAGGGAAGCAGAGCATGTTTATCTAGCATACACAAATTTTGGGTTCAGGGTTGCAGGGATCAGTCACAGGTTAGGTTTTGGACGTGGTTGATCTATGCAGCTGTGATCTATTACATGCTTAATGATTCTTGCAGGCCAGATCCTAAGGATTCTATAGCTGCTGACAAATCAATGTTGCATAGTTAATTAATTATTTACAAAAAGAATCAGCATAGTAGGCACACGTACATAAGCTGTTAGATAGATGCCTTATCTACATCTCAGTATAAAATTGATGGTTGATGTATACCCTGTTGCTATCTCTACTAATATGCAGGGATGAAATAGTCAAGGACTTGACCTTTTTTTTTATAAGGTCAAGGACTTGACCTTGCTTGTGTTGCTACTGAATTTACCTGGCCATGTGCTTACTGAATAAGTTAAGTTATCGCTTGACACCTCTGCTAATATGCATTACTTATTTTGTGTTGTGGCATGTAGAAAACCTTATATCTTTACTGTTGTTTTGGAAGACATCTTATGAACTGTTTTCCTTCAACAATGTGTTCTACCATTTGTGGAGTTAGTAAATTTAATTAATATGTACATGCTTTGTTTATGCACTGCAGATTGTTAGAGCTAGAAAACTACTATTGGAGCACTACAGTACTCAATAAAACAATAAAGGTGAGCAAATCTTCACACATTAATTTCTGTGCATTTTGAAAATTTAGGGTGAAGCTTTATTTTCAATTATGTCAGAGTTAATATCGCATTCAACCTATATCCATGTTTGCAAAAAAATGGTTTAATCTAATGATCTGTTTATTCTTGAACTCAAGTGGCACGAACGACACGTTTATAGCTCACTATAGTTCTGCCATACTGCTTAAAATGCCTCCCTGGATGATTTGTTTGCTGGAGTAGAGACCCAGTGACCCACCTTTAGTAAAGTTATTTTTTTGGACAGACAATGCAGAAGTCAAAATTTTCTGAACTTTCCTTTCCCTTCAGCTTAATATTAGTAGAGATTTGTCATCTGATGCTGTATTTTGTTTTTGAGTAGAAAGGAAAGTCAAGAGTAAAGTCACATTAGATGGAATACAACTACTCAGGCAAGAAAGGAGCTCAATATCTTTTTCATGTCGCTTATGTTACACATCCTGTCGCTTATGTTACACATCCTGAAGAAGTCATTGTGACGATGCTATTTGTAACAGTCTTTACACACCTATCTGTATATATGAGAAAGTAGTAGAAGCATCCTCTACACATGCTTTGTCAAAAACAAGCTTAATGAACAAGTCCTATCCTCTGGTAAAGTTGAATTATGATGATCAAAATTTTAGATTGACTACCAAACATTTTGTGAATTTCTTTTGTTGCTCCCGTTGCAACGCACGGTCTTGTAAATATAGATAGAGATAGACTAGGAAAAAATTTGTTTGTAGATTCAAAAAAGAAAAAGAAAAAAAAATCTGTTTGTGCTTGAGAATCTGAAACTTCATAGGTATGCCTGCAACCTGCCTCCTTTGCGGATTTGAAAAAGCCTAGAGAGAGACTGGATCTTGGAGCCTGAATCAAACAAGCGCCAGATCCCTGCGGGCCAAGAGAAAAGTTGTGCCTGGATCTTGCGCATGGACTTGCCTGAGCCACGCGCACAGTTGAGAATGTATGTGGATCCACCTTGCCCGCCCCTGTTACACCAGGAACATGTGAAAAGCCCGCTAGATGCAGCTGGATCCAAGAAGCATAGGAAGATGAAAGGGATCGATGGAGTCATACAGTAGAGTTTGTGAGCCTGTGACGCCCGTGCTTTCCTTGACTGTGTTAATTACACAAACTTTGTTTTATGGATTAAATGTCACTTTAACTTTGATATTTATTTTTTATAGTATTGTTTTCTTATCGTGCGATCCGTGTATTTTTAGTATAAATTGTTAGCTATCCCGTAGCAACGCACGAGCACGCTACCTCTACTAATTATTTCATAGTTTAGGGTACTACAACCTTTTGTTAGTCAACCTTGGCTGTGCACTCAGAACTGCTATTCGAATGCCAAATTGCCAATAATCTAAAATTGACTCTTCTTCCCTGATGTTTTAGTCTTTTGTTTCGGTTGACTTTGACAGTTTGCTCATTTCATCAGGCTGCCACACCGTTGGAGGCCACCCTAGGGGCAATCCAGGTGCGGTCCTGACTGTTCATGATCCTTGAATTTGCTTCTGGTTTCTGATCTGTTTGGTGGCCTCCCTTTCAGATCTGTCGCTTGCTTTTGCTTTATTTTTTAAAAAAATAAATTTATTACCGCTTTGTTTGATGTGCTAAATAAATTTGTTATCCCTTTATTTGAGCAGATCGATTTTAGTGCATTTTGGTTATCTCAACTTACTATCTATAGCCTGCTTTGCTTTCGTAGGATCTGTCAAAGTGGCAAACAAGCTTCTGTAAAAAACCTACTGAAGAAAAGCACTAAGCTGCCTTTCCTGTCAATATATATAGGTAAGCTTATGCTTCACTGTTAACTGCTTGTGTTTACAAAGTACTACACTCAAGTTAGTGTGCAGAAGTTCAGAAATACTCCTACTTCCACTCTATTGATTTCTCCCTGACAATGAGTTAGTTTTACATGTAACATGAACTCCCGAAAGTTAAGGAGTCACCATTGTGCAACTCATTCTTATCCAATAAGGCCTTGTTTGGATGCACGTGTATTCACTTCAATCTATATGTGTTAGAGTGGATTGGCATGGAACTTAGTTTAATTCCACTCCAATCCACTTCAACACATGTGGATTGAGATGGATACATGTGCATCCAAACAAGGCCTTAATCATGTTTGCACGATGTTTGAACTCGAAATTGGCATACATTCATGTCTGCATTGATCTAAAGCAGATTTTGACAATTCAAGTTTGATTTCCCTCCCGCCTACTATTCATGGTCCGGCAGTTGGATCCAAGAGTGGTTTGATAATTGAAGCAAGGGTCCGGCAGTTGGATCCGTGTGTTTTTAGTATAAAAGTTTAGTTGTCCCGTAGCAACGCACGGGCACGCTACCTATCAAAAAAAAAGCCTCATGCAATCCCACGTACCCACCCCTTCCTCTCATTTTCCTTTCCAAAAATAAAAAGATTTAATCACCATAATTTGAGGACATGCAAAACAAAATAGCACCACATGCAAAAGGAAACAATGCCGTGCAACATGTTGATTATGGCGCCCAACACAAAGGAAATAGAGAATCGGTCGGCCTCCCTCGTGCACCGGCGTGGTGCAGCTGTGCCTCCACCCCACCCAGGAAGCGAAGCACCAACGCCAGGACAACATCGGCTACCTCAGGCGGCTCATCGGATACTCCCTCGGCTGCGAGTTGCGTGCGCAGCGTGGACGATCCTCCTTGCCGGCTGCCGCAATAGTGAAGAGGTAGCAACAACCGATCCTGAAATCCAGGTTTTCCCTCTCTCCCTACTGTTCATGATCCGGCAATGGTCTGCTAACCTGAGCCACCTCGCGGCTGGACATTGGCAAACTCGTGTTTTTCTCTCTCCCTACTGTTCATGATCCGGCAATGGCTGCTGGCTTCAGCCACCTTGGTTGGACGTTGGTGAACTGGTGTTTTTGGTGCGCACGTTTGTCATATCGCCGATCCCGGCAGCCCCGTTGCTGAACTAGGGCTACTAGATTGGATCAACAAGAAGTATGTGTTCATATATAGACCTGAACTATGGCCATGGGAGAAAGTTGGAGTGGCGTGGTAGGTTTCGCCGTGCTCGTCCTTCAATTTCGTGCGTCGGGTGGGGGAGAGAGCGCGTCGGATTGGCAAAGAGAAGGGAAAGAGTCCTTTTTTACCAAACACATGAAAGCTAGGCTCACCCTGTAAGTTCGATTTGCCAGCTCCATATCAGAGTATTAAAAACTTAAGAGGTCAAACAACAGCTTTAGTCAGTAGGCATTCAAAGCTCCTATACACTTGACTGACATTTTTCCAAATTCATACACATATATTATTATGTATATAGTTATATGTGTCTGTATATATATATATATATATATATATATATATATATATATATATATATATATATATATATATATATATATATATATATTTAACAACCTGTATGCGTCGTCATGTACAAATACAAAAATTATATAGTTATATGTGTCTGTATATATATATATATATTTAACAACCTGTATGCGTCGTCATGTACAAATACAAAAATACATCATAATTTGGGTTTGATTAAATCAGCTAAATAATTATCGCTATTTTTGTTTGGTTATTCAATTGAACATAGCAAATATAGATGATTTCATTATTAGTGCTTAAAATCTAAACTGAGAGTATATAATACGTTTTTAGAAAACAAATTTGAACAAAGACAATACAATTTTATATAGCTATATATCATTTTTAATTGTGAATTAATGACATCCATGTTTGATCTACCTTAATTATTCCAAAACAAATTAATATGTTTGTCTTTTAGGTCTCGATGGATAGTTCAGATTCGGATGTTTCGAAGGAAAATGGAGGCTCTTCAAAAGATATTATACAAACAGTAAATACCAGTAAGCCTATCAATGATTATGAGTTCTTGCAAGAAAGCATGAGTGCAGAAGTTACGCACAGAGATCTACCAGATGATCAGGGCTTAAGCAGTGATACACCCCATGATGAAAAAGCCCTATCAACTTCTCTTGTAGATCCGACGGGAGAAAAAGAACTTCCCAAAATCCAAATCTTACAAAATAAACCCAAAAGGTCTATGTCCTCACCGGTTGCCTCAGAAGGTATTGATATTTTCCCTTTGATCGGATCAACTTTGAAAAACTTCTAACTGTTGTTGAATACTTTAATCCCATATACAAGTTTGTTGTCTTTTTCAGATTATGTTTGTACCGAAACTGATATAGCCATAATTGAATCTGTCAAAAAAATTCCTTCTTCACCTGGGAAGGAGGAGCTTGTGCTCATAGACGATGTTCCGGTGTCAAGAAACCACATGGAATGTCTTTTTCAGCCACAAGAATACTTATCTGACGAGGTAACATATGCAAATCATAATACTCAATCAGACATTAAAACTTCAATGTCCTTTCTCTCTGATGGCAAAATCTATGCAGGTCATAGATGCTTATATTACACTGCTGAAGGCCCAGGAGGGTTTGAAAAAGAGGCAAGGGGGTACAGTCTATCTTGAAACTGCGTGCTTAACTGCAGTTATGAAGTGGGATGGAGAAAAGAAAGAGTCCATCGTAGATCATTATCCTAAACGTGGCACTTCCCAGCGTCCTGGATTAGTCCAAAGGGTGCTAACTTACCTGGACCATGATATGGTATCAATTATTTTAAACCATCTATTGGTCTTTCACTATCAAATTTGTATGCCTGACAAATTATTTATTATTTTGATTTGATAGGTGTTCCTTCCTGTAAATGTTACACATACACACTGGTACCTTGCTGTTATAAACGCGGACAAACGTGAGGTTCAGGTGCTAGACTCTTTGGGCGAGATGTTCGGGCGTGCAGACCTCCAAAAAATAGTGGGTATTTTATAACACATATATTTGTACACATTTTATATTTTAGAAAGACTGATTGATTCATTCTTCTATGAACAAATAGCGAGTTGGATTGCGGAAACAAATAGATTTCGTATTGGAAGAGACGGGCTTGAAAGAGTACAAATGGCCAGATGTTGAGGTTGATATCTGGCCGGTTGAGGAGATTTTCCGCGGAAAATTATTGCAAAAAGATGGGTACGTTAGAAAAAATAGTGTCATATAAGTTGAATTTTGTGTCTTTGCCTTTTTTATCTAATGTGTGCCTGAGCCTCTATTAATGTTGTATGTAGATTTTCATGCGGTTTATTCTTAATTACCTTTATGGAGTATTGGACCGGGAACGATTTGTCTGACGAGTTCAATCAGGTAAACCATGCGTCTTACCACAAGTCATGAGTGTGCACTAGCTGTGGATTTTTTAATTAATAATTAGCTTGGTTCATACTATCGTGCAGGATGATATGAAAGAATTTAGACTGAAGCTTGCAGCGATCTTGCTATCGTCGGAGTTAAATAAAAGAAGGGGTGCTCCATATATTGAAAGCGATGAAAATATTGGATGCCCAAGCGACTGTGTCATAATAGATAATCCAAATATGGCAGATCAAGCATCCACAAAGAAGAGGAAACATTCTGAGGGGGCCGAGTGCTTAGTGGTTCAAAAGGGCACCTCTCAACACATACAGACTCAGAACAAATCCTCACAAGTCAATGCTGACCAAGACCCTGATGAGTTTTGGGCATTTGAGGTCATGAAAGACGTGCCAATGAACAAGGAAGAGATGACTGAGTTACTGTGTGATTACGTCATGGCAATTCAGAATGAAGTGACGTTGAAGTAAGCTACATGCTTATTTAAATTACTTTATTTACTAATAATAGTGTGCTCTCTTATATGACGAAAACTATCATCTGTGTCTAATGCTTTGCAGGAAGCCTTGGGTTAAAGGTTTTCATCCCTCCATGATTGCGTTAAGTGTCCAGGACCTACAAGAGTTGTTAATGAGTAATCGAGATATCTCTGAGAACTGTTTTAATTTAGGCGTCCGATTTCAGGCGGCTCGAGAGTATAATATAATGAAAAAATACAATAATATTACGAAGCATCACATGGACCTGAGATTTTGTGTAAGCACATTTTTATAATTGTTATCGTGCTATATCGTATTGTCTTATTTTTTGTTCTTCTAATTATATAAACTTGGCCACGTTATACTAATCCTGACTCTCCATATCTTTCTCTTTTCAGAAAATGTGTGCTTTAACACAAATGCCAGAATTCCGTAAAAAATACACTAAGACAGAACTGGCTGCTGCGATTGGTGTATGTGGGGATATGGAATACAACTTAGCACAGTGCAGATACGTAAGTCGCTTGCTCCTACTTTTATCTCTTGTTTCCTATATACTATTCTAATTGCTACCATGTTTGCAGTTTCTTTTGCCATGGCTACACATTCGAAAATATATGCTTTATGTTTTCGATCAGCAGGAAAAGATACTTATCATGATTGACCCTAGACCTGTTGAAGAGTGGTGTAAAGACACACCAGCGCTGATGTATGCTAGGTTTACTCTTGGATTTAGCTACAACTACACCGCCGCAGTGAATATACATATTCCTGGATGGACGGAGGATGTTTTCAAATGGAAATTCAAACGGGAAGAAAATATTGCAGAGGACATAGATGGGTAACTAACTCAAAGACACTGTCGCTTGCAATAATGATATTTATGATATAACTATTTCTATATATTTGCTGATCGTGAATCTTGCCGCAGACATTTAAGTGGATATCTTATCCTACAGTATATATCTGCATGGAATAGACGGTTGTCCACACCTATTTATACAGTGAGTATAACACTTTGTTTTAAGTTTTTGTGAAATATTTTTCAAGAGACGCAGTATTAGCAATGCGATAGGCACTAATATTGACATATATACTTGAACCTATATACAGGATGGTATAGAGATGCGGCGGAACTTATTCGTGGATTTATTGGCGCATGAAAGAAATGGATATCGGAGATATCTTCCTGCCGATATTAAACACTATCTTAGTCGCATCACGGAAAAATCTATAAAGTAGAGTTTGTGTGCTTGTGACGCCACGCACTCCATGACTGTGTTAAATTCATAAACTTTGCCTTTTTGGATGAAATGTCACTTTAATGTTGGATTTTATTTTTTTACAGTGTTGTTATCTTATAGTGCGATCTATGTATTTTTACTATAAAATATTAGCTATCCCGTAGCAACGCACGGGCACGCTACCTAGTAATAATAAAGAGGTAAAATTTCTCACCCCTATTTTTTTCGTCTGACCCTCTTCTAACCACTCGGCATCACTCTTTTTAGTTTGAAATTGAAAAACCACTACTCAACATCACTCTTCTTAGTTTAGAATTGAAAAACATTATTCAGATTAACTCTTATTATTAGGAATAGATTTACTATATAGATATAGACAAGCCACCTAATTAAACCGAGTCAATCTCTCCTTGATTTTTCATACTGGATAATAGCCACCTAATTAAACCGAGTCGCCACCTAATTAAACCGAGTCCATCTCTCCTTGATTTTCCATACGGGACAAATAATTTAGTGCAGATATTATTTATTATGGGTCTTATTAGTGTTTAATTGAAACATGGTTGAGCTAAGCCCAAGTATTTTGGCTCACGCATGCCGGACAATGTCCGTTTTAAAGAGGCAAAATTTCTCTCCTCAATTTTTTGGTCCGGCCCAACATGAATCGAAGTAGATATACATGCATCCAAACATGGCTGAAGTGATAACGACAGCCTGTCAGCAATCATGGTACATATTTAACTTGAAATGTAATATATTTGTCTGCCATTACAACGTACAGACATATTTAATATAAATGTTTAAAACAAATAATTATATAATATTATCAATGTAGTTTTAATTAGATCAAAACTTATTATAACCTGGTTTAGATGGTGATCCAATTGATCAAAGATAAACTCAAATTTTAAACGGCTTGTTGTACGCTCCAGTCTAATGTGGAAAATCGATGGAGGTCTGCTACCATAGCTATTAGACATGGCAGTTTTTGAGACATGTATCGTTTTAGTCATTACTTTTCGTGAATATTTTACAGTTTTTTTTTCTCATTGCAACACACGGTATGTAATATCTCATCATAATTTTTATTAAAGTTTAGTATTTTTTTCTCTCCCATTGCAACTCACGGGCATATTTACTAGTTAATTAAAAAACACGTTACATGCAGAAAAAATTGGTAGCTAAACACGTTAATTGAGTCTTAAATAATTTTGGCGTTCTAAACTATGTAGTCAAAGTTTATGCGTTATGCTAACTGATTAAAACTATATTATATACTTAAGAGGATCTTCTAAATTAAAACATGTTGCATGTCAACTAATGAACATTGGGAACAAAACACGCGCTGCAACGGGTAGCTATCACGTAATCAAATAATCAAATTATGTTACGTACATTAGCTGTTATGGTAGTATATACTAATCAAATTATGCCATGATCAAAGTTGCAAAATAAAAAGATTTACCATATCAAATAGATCTAGAAAAAGATTTTTATATCTAAACTTTCCTTATTTATCATATTTTACCAAATTAATAAATTAATGTTTCACATAATACCTCCTAGGAAGTAATAGATCATCCTAACCATCTAATCTCATTAAATGAGCTAATAGTCATTTGAAGGTATCACAGCAAAGCCCTTTCACTAATTCTAAGAGCAACTCCAACAGATGGTGTATATTTGTCTTGGAGTCTAAATTTAGATTGTTTTAGGAAAAACAGGACTCCAACAGGTATTGTATCCCATAATCCAAAATAAGAAGCCATGTATCCTGCACTTCTCACTATCTAGAAATAGCACGCCATGGCCGCTCCCTCTTCCTTGCGTCAATTTCTGCATGAATTTATGTTCTTGCTATCCAGAAATAGCATGTTTTCAAATATATAAGAGGCAAAATAGCTAGGCTATTGTAGAGTCCTCTTTTTTAAGACTTTTCTATTTTACACAATAGCTAAAACAAGGTATTTGGCTATTAGTTTTAGACGAGCTCTAGGAGTTGCTCTGCCCCAATCTCACTCTCCTATTTTAGTTAACGGAGTGGGTAGATGTGCCCGTCTCGTCCACTCAATATGCCACCAACCATACTTGAGCTTTCTCTGCCCATTATGGTCAGAAACATTGTGAGTCCGATAGTATACGAGGGGTTATCCATAGATACTACATGTTTACACTAGTAGGGATGTGCACATACATGACGAATATTTTTCATCACTTAAGAAGTGGTATTTGTCATAAATTTAGTTTTATGACGAAATTCGTTCGTCAAAAAAAATGATCCTCATATTTGTTAATGTATGACAAACCCGAGCTACTCATCATAGAAGTGGTTTGATCCGTGACGAAAAACTGACCATCATAGAACTGTTTTGGCATGCGTGGCAGGAGGCAGCCATGCTGGCATACATCAGCGCCGGACTCCTCTCCTCGGCCGCTACTATTCATTCCAAATAACTGGCCGGAGGCAATACTATATAGCAAGCTAACTGCTAGCCCCACAGGGTACGCAATGGTATGCTTGAGGATTGGGCTGGCCTACCATCTCTGTCTTAAGGTCTACTCCCTCTGTCTCAGAATTAAAGACGTTGTAGCATTCGAAATATGTACCAAAAAGCTTGACGTTTTTGGCTTGATTGCAGTCGTAGCAGAGGTGCAGCAGCCTAGCTAGTCAGGCACAACAGCCTTTGCCCTCTCCACAGACCCATCCACTCAGCAGCCACCCACTCCACTGGTCCAATCAGCAGCAACTTTTGGTCATGTACTTGATTGCAGTATAGGGGCAACCAGGGTCATTTCTTCATTCCTTGGTAATCCCTCCAACTGCTAGAACGACTAGCATTCTGGGATGGAGGGAGTATAGGTTTATTTATAGGGCGTTAGTCCTACGACCTTGATGTGGCATGTCAATTATACTCTCATTTTAGTTTACATAGAGGCATAATTCAAGTATGCTCCTAGACTGGGTCAATTCATTATTGGGAGAGTTAGTGGGTCCTAATCTCAGCTAACCCTTTTATCTATGGCTATTGGTATGGAGGGGGCCTGCTTGACTTCTACTTTGTGAACATCATCTCTTCATTCCATCGGAGTTGGGAAGGCAACCTTGGCAGCCTTTGGTAGTATTTCAGGGCTCGGAGGGCCTTCTAAACCTGTCTCCATGTTGTCCCTTTTTTTGTCAGGCTCCCCCTTGAAAGGTCTTGATGGCTAGAGGGGGGGTGAATAGCCTTTTAAAATTTTCTACAAAGACAAGCTAAACAAGTTTATCAATACAACAAATAGCGAGATGCAAGTTTTGCTTAGCCTTCGGGGTGTTTGCAAGCCACCTATCCAATTCACAATTCTAGTATAATGACACTCAACCGCACAAGTCAAACCGAGAAGGTAACTACAACTACAACTAGCAAGCTACACAAAAGAGCTACTCTAGCAAAGCCGACTAGCTAGCAAAGATAACTAAGAAAGTAATGCGGAGTTGAGTTAGGAGGGTTTCACCGAGGGGCGAAGTATTGAGCCAACCAATATGATCAACAATGAATACAAAGACAACCGAACACCGGGATCAATCAATCACAATATGAAAGTGATGACACGAAGATTTATCCCGAGGTTCACGTGCTTGCCGGCACGCTAGTCCCCGTTGTGTCCCTCTTTACCACGTGGTTCGGTGGCTAATCGATCTCACACCGAGCCTCTCAAAAGGCGCCACAAGAACCTACCAAATGGCAAAAGGTTGCAATGACACGAGCAATTTACTAATGTTGCCTTTTGGAACTTCGCCGAGGTAGACACAAACCCCTCACAATCACCGGAGGTGGCCAAGAACAATCACCAACTCTTGCCAACGCCTCCAAGCTGCTCCAAGCCGTCTAGGTGGCGGCAACCACCAAGAGAAATAAGAATCCCGCAGCAAATCAACCACCAAGTGCCAACTAGATGCAAACTCACAATGCAAATGCACTTGGATCACTCAATCTCACTTCGAATATGCAAACAAGCAAGAGAGATGAGTGGGAGGGGAGTTGCTTAGCTCAAAGTGCTCACAAGTATGTTAAATGTCCAAGAGTGAGAGCCTTGAGCCGGCCAACGAGTATTTATAGACGTACCCCTTCGAATATAGCCGTTAGAAACTGAAATCAGCAGCAGTCGCGCTGACCGGACGCGCCGGTCGCGCAACGGCTAGTTTTCGAAACACTGACCGGACGCGCCGGTCGCAACGACCGGACGCGCTGGTCACGACCGGACGCGCCGGTCCCGTGACTGACCGGACACGCCGGTCAACACCGAGTCGCGCACAACGAACCAACGACCGGACGCGCTGAAGAACTAACCGGACGCCACAGTGCCCGCGTCCGGTGGGAGTCCAGTAAGCTCCCTGGACGACCGGACGCGTCCGGTCGCCTGTGACCGGACGCGCCTCGCGTCCGATCAACCGACTGAAAAACGCGCAGACGCTGGACACTGACCGGACGCGTCCGGTCAAACAGTGACCGCGTCCGGTGCAGCGTCCGGTCACCACTGTGACCTCCGTTCGCTTCCGTTTGATTTCCGTTTGATTTCCGACTTCCGGCGTAGTGGAAAATAGGCATTTCATTTCCCCGAAATCGCCTGAATCCCACGCTCGCACGCTCGACGGGAGGGAGAGAGGAACCCAAACCCTCTCTACCGCTCAAACTCCAACGCCGTCGCAAACGTGCTAACACCACCAAGTGATCACGTCATGTGCGAGTGTGTTAGCATTTTCACAATCATTTTTCGAGGCGTTATTAGTTCTATCCAAATGCATATGATCATGAAATGCACATCTAGAGGCACTTAGGAGTTCATTAGCCGCGTCATTCCCCTCTTTATAGTACGGCTATCTATCCTATAATGTAACCACACCCACTAGGTGTCTTGGTTACTAAAACACAACCCTTAAGCATATACCTTTGCCTTGATCACGTAGGGTTGCGTCCAATTCCAAGTGTGGTCATCATGATCACCATGTCCATCTTGCCATCAACCTTGGAATGTACTAATCCTCATATGCTACATACAACTTAGGCATAGGATTAGTACTTAGGCATTGTCACTAATTACCAACACCAAACATAGGACTTTCAATCTCCCCCTTGTTGGTAATTGGTGACAACCCTTTCACAAAGATATTATGATAAAATTTTGATTGAACCCATGTCACATTGTCCAAGTGTGTTACCATGTGTAAGAAGTATGGACAAGTGATCATGAATTCAAATTGATAGCAATGGCTCCCCCTACATGTATGCTATATGTTTGGATTTAGGAAGCATACATGCTTAGATAGGAAAAATATAGGAGCATTGACTATCAATAGGTGCTAAGTGTTTTAGATTATAGACCTTTGAAGCGTGATACCAATGGAGTAGCGATAAACACCATCTTAGCACCTTGTGTATTTAGATATCACTTGGAAAAGCACAAACAAAACTAGAAACCTCGTGAGATCAACATTATAAGCAAGGTTCTAGTACCACTTTGAAAGACATGAAGCAAGAAAAATCTAACTACTTCCTATTCATGCTAGTACTTCAATACACCATTCAATTGTATACTAGCAAAACACCACACAAGCAATGTATCGGAGAAAAAGAAATGCATAACTATGCATCATACATATGAAGTGCACATGGAAATGCAACATTCATGTTTAAGAGCTTGCTCCCCCTACTTGTGTGCTCAAAATTTTAGTTGATCCCCTTCTTTTATCAATTTCTCCTCTTTTAGAATCTATCTTTGTGAACAACATTTTCTCCCCCTTTGTGCTTCTCCCCCTTTGAGTTCTATCTTTGTGAACAATATTTTCTCCCCCTTTGGCACCAATGACCACAAGGGACTAACTTTAGATAGATTATCATGTTGAATTATGGGGTGAGGATCAAGTTTGTGATTCAACCTAGATTGCTTGCATAAATAAAATGCTTCGGTTTGATCCAAGGGCAAGCTTCTTCACACCTCACTAGAAGGGTTATCATGCACCATGTTGAAGCAAATATTTAGACAAGTGATCTAGATTAAACACTTAGGATCACAAGCTACTCAAACAAGTTATATGCTACCACTAGATCATACAAGTCATGGAAACAATAGTGGCACCATATAAACTTCAAAGTCATTTGATTTTCATGTATGAGCCTAGAACATGTAAATTATGACTAGATGCACTAAGCAAGTCCTTAGCATAGAATGCATGACATGTCAACCAATTGTACCTTGGGGCTTGAAGGAGAGGCATGTCATATATGGGGTGCATCAACTCATGTTGGAGAAGTCAATTATGTTTAACTCATTCTTTAGCTTGTGAAATCTCTTCTCATCAAGTGGCTTGGTGAAAAGATCGGCTAGTTGATCTTCGGTGCCCACACTCTCAATAGCAATGTCACCCTTTTGTTGATGATCTCTAATGAAATGATGACGAACATCAATATGCTTTGTTCTTTGATGTTGAACCGGATTGTTGGTTAGCTTCACGGCACTTTCATTGTCACATAGCAATGGCACATTCTTGAAATTGATTCCAAAATCCTTCAATGTTGCCTTCATCCACAAGATTTGTGCACAACAACTACCCGCGGCAATGTATTCGGCTTCGGTGGTAGATAGTGCAATACTATTTTGCTTCTTGGATGACCATGAGACAAGTGATCTTCCCAACAATTGACAAGTCCCGGAAGTGCTCTTTCTCTCCACTTTGTCACCGGCATAGTCGGAATCCGAATATCCAACTAGCTCAAAGCTTGCACCTTTGGGATACCATAATCCAACATCTTGTGTATGCTTCAAATACCTCAATATTCTCTTTGTTGCCTTCAAATGACTTTCTCTTGGTGAGGCTTGATGATGAGGACATCCTCCACTATTACCCGCTGGCAAAGACGCAACAAAAAAGGTCAAGTGGCCTAGTTGTAGTTGGGCGGCGACCGTGTGAGCCTCTGAATAATCCCACCTTGCTTAGCTTGGGAGGAGGAAGCCACCTTAAAAGAGAGAGCCACCCTTCCCCTATCAGACTAGTCTTTTAGGGACATTGGACCTTTCCCTGAGTGGGTGTGCATAAGAACTGTTGGGGTCCGGGCAACCTTAATTTGTTGGGCCTCGGCCAACCCCACCTGGGCCGGATGCATCAATTGGTAATCAGAGCTTCAGGTATACCGTCAGGTTCAATTTTACCCTAGTTTAGTTTGATTTCGCCTTCGTCCTAGAGTCCACAGAAAAGCCAAAAAAAATTAGTGTTTTCCTATCCCAGAAACCACGTTTAGCCTTTTGCATAATTCTTTTCAGATTCCGTCGTGTTGAGTTTGTGTCCTAATCAAGGTCTTGTTGCTGGTTAGGTTGTGTTAGAGTCCAGTTCGTGTGTTTTCCCCATCGTTTCCTGTCAAACCCTAGCCACTGTGACCACTTTTGTACGCATTGTTCCAGTTTTGTCCTCTATTTCGGAGTCCAAACTTAAAACTGGTCCAGTTTTCGCGTACGAACTCGGATTTTGACGTTCCAGATATCAAAATCGATCAGAAAAAAATTTCGGATCCGACCATCCCCGGCTTTGCCGGGGTTCGAAAATTTTATTTTGGTCAAAAACTGGTCACAAGATCCTCTTTTCGTGGTCACAAGCTTTTCCTCAATTTTGGACCAATCTTCTGAATTTTCCACAGGCCACGTCTTTCACTTGTTTCAGCTCAAATTTTTTGTGGTTACTTCTTGTGTGCTCCTAAGTGAAGAAAAAATATCAAAAAAATAAAAAGAAAAAGTCAAAGATTCCCAAAAAAACAACGACAGCCCAAAAAATAGAAAAATTGAGAGGGGCAAAAGAGGAACAATATTTAGAGGAGCACATAGAGGAGACAGTTTGTTATAATTGTGGGCGTGTGCTATCTTGTGATTGTTTCTTATCACTCTTGCTATCCATCATACTTGTTTCTCTATTTTGTTATCACACATCTGGTATTTGGAACACGTTAGACCAGCAACGAGAGCAAGTATTTGGGACTATAATTCAGCATTACTTTCTGTTTTTGAATTGTGTTCCACTCACATATTTGGCCTGCCTGCCTTAACTCCACATACTTCTTCTGGACAGTATAAGTTTTGATCCCTGTAATCGCAGTGCTACGTCTTCCAGGTATCCTTGACCTTGCTGGTAAGAACCTTGTAAGAGCTTGAGAAGGGGGCTCCTTTTTGCTGCGATCTTGAGAGGCACTACTCCACCTACGTAGTAGATTATTAGGGATAACTTTCACTGTTTGTTCCTATTTTGTGTCTACAATGCCAGGTGACGGAGAGGATACGGCACCCAAAGACTGGTCGGAGTGCGTCAGCCAAGACCAACTACAATCTGTTGTAGATAATGCTCAGAGGGAGATGACTGAGGCAGTAGCAAAAGCTGTCACCGACGCGCTCATTGATCTCAAGCTCGGCAACACCCTTGAGAGATTGGACAAACGTTTGTCCGCACTAACCGACAGGGTAGCTGCCTTGGAAGCGCAGCCGCCACCCGTCCAAGAAGTCCATGATGGCAGCAACACCGGAGGACACGATGATGTAGTATATGACACCGATGGTAATGTTGATCAAGCAGCAACAAGACAAAACAGATTACGCCATCGTCTACGCACAAACGCCACAGGTATGGGTGACGCTCAACACTTCAACCGCCACCAAGGTAATCATAATCGTGCTTCCGATGATCCTTATGCTAAGGTTAAATTTAAAATACCTTCCTTTTCGGGCCATTATGATGCTGAGGGATATCTTGATTGGGAGATGATAGTCGAGCAAAAATTTAGTTCCCACCTAGTGCCTGAGGAACATAGAGTTAGACAAGCCACTAGTGAGTTTACAGATTTTGCTATCATTTGGTGGACTGGTTTAGCTGCAGACAATGCGACACCTAGTACCTGGGAAGAGCTTAAGGTTGCTATGCGTGATAGATTTGTGCCACCATCATATCATAGAGACCTCCGTAAGAAACTGATGCGTTTAGAACAGGGAGATAAAGCTGTGCAGGATTACTATGGTGACCTTCAAAAAGGATTAATGCGTTGTGGCATAGTGGAGGGGCCTGAGGATTCTATTGTTCGTTTTTATTCGGGTTTGAGGCGTGAAATTCAGGACATAGTTGATTATAAGGAATTTAACACTGTCAACCAGTTGTTTCAGTTTGCTATGCTTGCAGAGAAGGAGTTGCAGGGGCGTGACTTGCAGGGCAAGAACAAGGTTGGCACCACATACACACCGCGATCTTCGGGGCTTCCCAAGGCATCTTCCTATCGGATGCAACCAACCGCGAGCAAGGATAAGTCTGGAGTCAAATCGTCTTCTCCACGACCTTCCGGTTCAGGTAAAAATTCTGTGCAGGAACCTTTGAAGAGTGCATCCTCTGTCGCCTCAACGGGACGCACTCCTGGCGTTCAGTGCCACCGCTGCCATGGATTTGGGCATATGCAGCGAGAGTGCCCTAGTCAGCGAGCATACATTGCTACAGACGATGGGTACATCAGCACCTCTGACATTGAAGATGATGAGGATCAAGAACAAGCTGTTCAGGAGGACGGCGAAGTCTTTGGTAGCGATGACACGGCCGCTTACATGAACATCATTGTGCAGCGAGTGCTTAGCACACAGATACAACAACCTGAGAAGCTGCAACGCCACAATTTATTCCAGATTTTCTTCGTAATCAACAATCGACGAGCACGTGTCATCATTGATGGAGGTAGCTGCAATAACTTGGTGAGTATAGATTTGGTCAAGAAGCTTGGCTTGACCACACGACCACACCCCCATCCATACCATATTCAATGGTTGAATGATTCAGGTAAAGCTAAGGTAACACAAACTTGCAGAGTCTCTTTTTCCATTGGTACCTATGTTGATTATGTTGATTATGTTGATTGTGATGTAGTACCTATGGAAGCTTGTTCACTTTTATTGGGTCGTCCTTGGGAATTTGATAAAGATGCTATACACCATGGTAGAAGTAATACATACACTTTTGTGCATAAAGGAAAGAAAATTACTTTGGTTCCTTTGACCCCAGTTGAAATTGTACAACATGATAGAGCACGAACTGCTAGTTTGCATGAGGTTAAATCTGAAAATCAGCAAGTAGCAAATTCTATTTACCCACCTAAACAGGAGAAGTTAGCACCTAATGTTCAGGCTCAGGGAATTAAATTGAAGGGTGCTGTTATGCTTGCAAGAAAAAGTGACCTTGCTGAAATTTCTGATGACGATGTATGCTATACTTTGGTTTGCAAACGAACCTTGTTTTCTCTTGATGATGATGTTAGCTCGGTACCGCCTGCTGTCACTAACCTTTTGCAGGAGTATGAGGATATTTTTCCAGCTGAGATACCCCCGGGGCTTCCACCTATGAGAGGGATAGAGCATCAAATTGATTTGATTCCGGGAGCATCATTGCCAAACCGCGCTGCTTATCGAACCAACCCTGAGGAGACTAAGGAAATTCAGCGGCAAGTACAAGAGCTTTTGGACCGTGGGTACGTACGTGAAAGCCTTAGCCCTTGCGCCGTTCCTGTAATTTTGGTTCCTAAGAAAGATGGTTCTTGGCGTATGTGTGTTGATTGTAGAGCCATTAATAATATTACCATTCGATATCGTCACCCTATTCCTCGGCTTGATGACATGCTTGATGAATTATGTGGCTCTGTAATTTTCACAAAGATTGATTTGCGTAGTGGCTACCACCAAATTAGAATGAAACTTGGAGATGAATGGAAAATAGCTTTCAAAACTAAATTCGGATTGTATGAATGGTTAGTAATGCCTTTTGGGTTGACTAATACACCTAGTACATTCATGCGCCTAATGAATGAGGTTTTAAGAGCTTTCATTGGTCGATTTGTGGTAGTTTATTTTGATGATATCTTAATTTATAGCAAGTCTTTGGATGAACATATGGATCACTTACGTGCTATTTTTAATGCTTTACGCGAGGCACGTTTATTTGGTAACCTTGAGAAGTGCATCTTTTGCACGGATCGAGTCTCTTTTCTTGGCTATGTTGTTACTCCACAGGGAATTGAGGTGGATGAGGCAAAGATTGAAGCCATTAAGAGCTGGCCGGTTCCCCAATCCATCACACAGGTGAGGAGTTTTCTTGGTCTTGCAGGATTTTACCGCCGCTTCGTCAAGGATTTCAGCACCATTGCTGCCCCTTTACACGAGTTGACAAAGAAGGGTGTGGTGTTTCATTGGGGAAGGGCACAAGAGGCGTCCTTAGACACTTTGAAGGACAAGCTTACACACGCACCATTGCTGCAACTTCCAAATTTTGGTAAGACTTTTGAGCTAGAATGTGATGCTAGTGGAGTTGGCATTGGAGGTGTTTTGATGCAAGATGGTAAGCCCATTGCATACTTTAGCGAAAAATTGCATAGCCCTATTTTGAATTACTCCACGTATGATAAGGAATTGTATGCTCTTGTACGTTCTTTAGAGACGTGGCGTCATTATTTGTGGCCTAAAGAGTTTGTTATTCATTCGGATCATGAATCGCTTAAGTATCTTCGTTCACAACATAATCTGAATCGTAGACATGCTAAGTGGGTTGAATTTATTGAATCTTTTCCTTATGTTTTCAAACACAAGAAAGGGAAGGATAATGTGATTGCAGATGCTTTGTCTAGGCGATACACTTTGCTGTCCCAACTTGAATGTAGAATTTTTGGACTTGAAACAATAAAAGAACAATATGCACTTGATCCTGATTTTAAAGATGTGTTGCTGAATTGCAAAGGGGGACGTTCATGGAACAAGTTTGTGGTCAATGATGGTTTTGTATTTAGAGCTAACCGCCTATGCATTTCAGTAGGATCCGTTCGTCTTTTGTTGATGCAGGAAGCGCATGGAGGAGGGTTGATGGGACATTTTGGTGCTAAGAAGACGGAGGATGTTTTGGCCACACACTTCTTTTGGCCAAAGATGAAGAGAGATGTTGAGCGATTCGTGGCACGTTGTACCACATGTCAAAAAGCTAAGTCTCGCTTGAATCCACATGGTTTGTATATGCCTCTTCCTGTTCCTTCTATTCCTTGGGCAGATATTTCTATGGACTTTGTTTTGGGATTGCCTAAGACTAAGAGGGGGAGGGATAGCATTTTTGTTGTGGTGGATCGATTTTCTAAGATGGCACATTTTATACCATGTCATAAAAGTGATGATGCTATTCATATTGCTGACCTCTTTTTCAAAGAGATTGTTCGTTTGCATGGTATGCCTTCTACTATTGTTTCAGATCGCGACGCTAAATTTTTGAGTCACTTTTGGCGCACTCTATGGAATAAGTTGGGTACAAAACTGTTGTTTTCTACAACTTGTCACCCACAAACCGATGGGCAAACAGAGGTAGTTAACCGCACTTTGGGTGCCATGTTGAGAGCTATTCTGAAGAAAAATTTGAAGATGTGGGAAGAATGTTTGCCTCATGTGGAGTTTGCTTACAATCGGGCAACACATTCTACCACCAAGGTAAGTCCTTTTCAGGTAGTGTATGGATTCAATCCCCGTGCTCCAATTGATATTTTGCCTCTACCTACTAGTGATAGAATTCATGTTGATGCTAAGGAACGTGCTGATTTTATTTTGCAAATGCATGAAACAACTAAGCACAACATTGAAAAAATGACTGAAAAGTATAGAATTGCTGGTAGTAAAGGTAGACAAGAAGTGAAGCTTGAACCGGGTGATTTGGTTTGGTTGCACTTGAGAAAGGATAGATTTCCAGATTTGAGAAAGTCTAAGTTGATGCCTAGAGCTGATGGTCCATTTAAAATTGTTGAGAAGATTAATGATAATGCATATAAGCTTGAGTTACCCCCCGAATTTGGGGTTAGTCCCACTTTTAACATTTCAGATTTGAAGCCATACTTGGGAGACGAAGATGAGTTGGTGTCGAGGACGACTCCAATTCAAGAGGGGGAGGATGATGAGGACATCACTCCTTCACATACACACAATGATCCACTGCTGGACATTCAAGGTCCAATCACTAGAGCTCGCGCGCGTCAATTAAATTTAGAGGTGAGCTCGTTCCTAAGTAACTCTTTATATGATTCTAAGAATAGATTGCTACCTAATGATTATATTGTGCTTAGGTATGAAGGAGAGGTCCAGGAAACACATGGAGGAGGGCTTGGAGGCGTGGAGGACCAGCGAGGGCGTCCGGATAAAGATGGAGGACCAAACCAAACCAAGTTCGAGTCCACCTCGGAATCCAGGACCAGTCTGCCTTAAACTGGTCACCCAGGATGCATCCGGACTCCGTTTTCGATGATCCATATATGGATGGAAAGCTTATTTGATAAGGAAACCAACCCAAGTGGTCTCACGTCAAAAGCTATTCGGAATCAACGGGAATCGTCGAAACAAGTCACCGTCCAGAATCTGTCAGGGCGCTGTGTCGCCGTCTTTTGGGCCGTTTGGGCCTTGTAACGTGTTGGTACTTCCCAGGGACACGAATAGGGGTCCTTGGACGTCCCTTAGGCTATATAATAAGTAGTCGCCGTCTACATTAGGGTTGGGTTTTGCTTAGATTATTCTGTTGATAACAGTTTCGCCGCCGTCGTCGGTTTGTGAGACCCCAACTTTGTGAGATTAATCATTCATCTGCAATTTGGTTGCATTCCTTTGTGTTCTTGCTTGTGTTCTCGATTTGCAGGCAAGGACTTAGCCTTCTTGGCGAGGTCGACCGTGCAACGCCGGTCGATAACCAGAGGAGTCGTGGTGCTGCGATTGCGGGGTTCAGAGCCGAGTTGTTCGGAAGCCGGATCGAATTGTGTCGTGACTCCACCAAATCGAGAGTTATCAGAACCTTTCGGAAGATCGGGAACCCTAGTTCACATCACTTGAAATCTTGCACACATACATACACTAAACATCACATCGGGCCTTGATGCCGTCACATAGAGTAGGCTACCAATCATTGATCTATATAGCTTGATATTGTGAGCACAAGCATAGGCAAGTAAGATCCTAATTGCTTCCAATCTTGCAACCGGGGCATAAGTTTCACCAAAGTCAAGACCCTCTATTTGTGTGTAACCTTGAGCCACTAGTCTTGCTTTGTTCCTTACTACTATTCCATCTTGATCTTGCTTGTTGCGAAAGACCCATCTAGTTCCAATGACATTGTGATCCTTAGGTCTCTCAACTAGTTCCCATACTTCATTTCTCTTGAAGTTGTTGAGCTCTTCATGCATTGCATTTACCCAATCCGGATCTCTCAATGCTTTATCAATGTCCTTGGGTTCTTCCATTGACACAAAAGAAGAGTGAGCACAAAAAGATGCCAATCTTGATCTAGTTTGAACTCCCCTTTGTATGTCACCAATGATGGAATCCAATGGATGGTCTCTTGCAATGTTAGTTGGTTGAAGCACTTGCACTTGATTGCTTGGATGTTGATGTTGATCATGAGTTGGAGATGATGAACTAGCCACTTGTTGATCTTGTTGCACTTGAGATGATGTACTAGCTTGATTTTGCATTAGAGAACCACTAGCTTGTGTAATTGGACTTTGGAGCACTTGATCTTTGTTGTCATCCACATCAATCACTTGCTTTGGCCTAATATCACCAATATCCATTTCTTTCATAGCATTGGTCAATTGAGTTTCTCTCACATCATCTAAGTTATTTTCCTCATCTTGAGAGCCATTTGTTTCATCAAACTCAACGTCATGAACTTCCTCAAGTAAACCACTAGCCAAATTCCAAACTCTATAAGCTTTGCTAGTAGTGGAGTAACCAAGTAAGAATCCTTCATCACATTTCTTCTTAAACTTGCTCAATCTAGAGCCCTTCTTCAAGATGTAGCATTTGCAACCAAATACCCGAAAGTATGCAATGTTGGGCTTTCTTCCATTTAAGATCTCATATGGTGTCTTCTCTAGAAACTTGTGGCAATAGAGGCGGTTGCTATAGAAGCAAGCCGTGTTGATTGCTTCGGCCCAAAATGAATGACTCACATTATACTCATTTAACATTGATCTTGCCATATCAATCAAAGTTCTATTCTTCCTCTCAACTAGGCCATTTGATTGGGGTGTATACTTGGCCGAGAATTGATGTTTGATTCCAAGCTCCTCACATAGCTCATCAACTCTTGTGTTCTTAAACTCACTTCCATTGTCACTTCTCACTTTCTTGATTGTAGTCTCAAACTCATTTTGCACTCTCTTGATGAACTTCTTGAATATGTCAAATACATCACTCTTATCCCCAAGAAAGAATACCCATGTATATCTAGTGAAATCATCCACAATCACAAGGCCATACTTGTTGCCACCAATGCTTGTGTATGTAGTTGGTCCAAATAGATCCATGTGCAACAACTCAAATGCCTTTGAAGTACTCATGATGCTTTTCAATGGATGAGTGTTGCCCACTTGCTTTCCGGCTTGACATGCACTACATAGCTTATCCTTCTCAAATGTGACATCCTTCAAGCCTCTAACTAAGTCATGCTTCACTAACTTGTTCAATTGCTTCATGCCAACATGACCAAGTCTTCTATGCCATAACCAACCCATGCTTGATTTGGTGAGCAAGCATGTTGAGAGTTGAGTGTCACTAGCATTGAAATCAACCAAGTATAGATTCTCATATCTAAAGCCCTTGAAGATCAAGTTGGAGCCATCAACACTAACTATCTCCACATCATCAACACCAAATATGCACTTGAAACCAAGATCACATAATTGAGCAACCGAGAGAAGATTGAAGTTCAACTTTTCAACAAGGAGCACATTGGAAATGCTATGATCATTTGAGATTGCAATCCTTCCAAGAGCCTTCACATCACCCTTGCTATTGTCACCAAATGTGATACTATCAATGCCACTATCATTTGATTTGAGAGAGTTGAACATTCTTGAATCACCGGTCATATGTTGAGAGCACCCACTATCAAGCACCCAATGCCTTCCTCCGGCCTTGTAATTTACCTACAAAACAATTTAATGTCTTTTAGGTACCCATACTTGCTTGGGTCCTTGGAGATTAGTAACTAAGCTCTTTGGTACCCAAATGGCCTTCTTCTTTGGACCCACAATTGGTGTACCAACAAACCTAGCATGCACACCTTTCTCTCCCTTGGTAAGCACATAACAAGAATTAAAAGGAATGTAATCTATTTTAGCATGAAACTTGTTGTTCTTGTTCATTTTATTACAATTAATCTCTAGATGCCCAACTTGCTTGCATCTATTGCAATAACGACCATTGCTCTTCACAAAGCGAGACTTTGGAGTAGCAAAGGCCGCCTTGCCTTTCTTGGGAGTATAGCCCAAACCCTCTTTGTTAAGAGAGAACCTTTGGCTACCCAAGCATTTTAGCAAGCGGGCATCCCCACCATAGGCATTGCCTAATGCGCGGGTGAGATCATCCACCTCTCTCTTGAGAGTCTCATTCTCAACCACAAGTGATGAATCACTAGTAGTAGAGGTAGAGTTGGTTGTGGTGGATGATGATGAGCTACATGAAGCATTAGTAGGACCAACAAATAAAGAATCATCAATAATATCACATGTTAGTCTAATATCACAAGTGACAATCACTTGCTCCTCCTTAGCTTCCTTCATGAGCTTCTCCAACTTGAGGTCCTTCTCCTTGATGAGCTCAAGTAGAGTGGAGTGGGCTTCCTTAAGCCTAGTGTGAGCAACTTCAAGGTCCTCGTGGTCTTCCTTTAGACACTCACGAGAGGCCTCTAGCTCATCAAAGGATTTCCTAAGAGCTTTAAGCTCTTGTTCAATTCCTTTGCACTCCTTACTCTTTTTGAGAGCAACAAGCTCTTCCATCAAGGCATCATTTTCATTGCTCTTGGCAATGAGCTCTTGCTCCAAGATTTTGCACTTCTTGGTTGTCCTCTTGTAGCCCTTGCTCATTTGATCTATTATGCCCAATAGATCATCCTTGGAGTAGTCCTCATCCTCCTCATCATCACTCCTACAACCATCACTAGCACAAGAATCATCATCACTATCATCATATTTTACCTTGGTAGGCTTGGCCATAAGGCATGTCGATGTAGTGTCGAAGATGGATGGCTTGTTGGAGAGGGCGATGCTTGCAATGGCTCGCCGAGTGGTCCTCTCATCATCACTAGAGCTATCATCATCACTATCGGAGTTATCACTATCCCAAGTGACCACATAGCCACCACCCTTCTTCTTCTTGTTGATAGTGAAGCTCTTCTTCTCTTTCTTCTCCTTCTTATCCTTCTTGTTTTTCTTCAACTTCAACTCTCCATCATGATATCTTTTGTCTTCATAGGGACACTTTGCCACTACATGATCGGGGCTATTGCAATTGTAGCAAAGCATCTCCTTTGCCTTCATGAAGTCTCTTCTCTTTCTTGCACCATATCCTTTCTTCTTCATGAACCTTCCCATCTTGTGCACTAGGAGGGCCATGGTCTCATCATCGAATGGATCATCATCATCACTCTCCACCTTGCTCTTGCCCTTAGAAGATGAAGCCTTGAATGCAATGGACTTCTCTTGCTTGACCTTGGTCTCCTTCTTCTCTTCTACCTCATCTTCATCATCATTGTATTGGGCATCGGTCATTATATCTCCAAGTACATTGGTTGGTTTGACCTTGTCCAATCCCTCTCTAAAGATCATTCTTCTTAAGGTGGCAAACTTCTTGGGTAAGCACATCAAGAACTTGTGTGAGAAGTCCTTGTCCTCAACCTTCTCTCCAAGCCCCTTGAGATCATTGACAATGACTTGGAGCCTATAGAACATCTCCGGGATGGATTCATCATCCTTCATCTTGAAAGTGGAGAACTTGTCCTTGAGCATATATAGCTTGGCACTTTTTACCGTTGAAGTGCCTTCATATGTTTCTTCAAGCCTTATCCAAAGCTCATTTGCCTTTTCAAGATCTTTGATTTGCTCAAATACTTTGTCATCAATAGCACGGTAGATTGTGTCAAGTGCCGCCGTGTTGCATTGTTTGTTGATGCGGTCATTTGGAGTGAGATTTTCTTTATCAAGAATGATGTATCCTTCATTGGTCACATCCCAAACCTTCTCATGTATATTGCCTAGATATTGCTTCATCTTCCTTTTCCAATGATCAAAGGAAGAGATGCCATCAAAGAATGGAGGCTTGCCATTAACATGATTGAACATCACTTGAGCCATCTTGCACCGAGGTTGTTAAGCCTTGCAAACGGTGACCACGGCTCTGATACCACTTGAAAGGTCTTGATGGCTAGAGGGGGGTGAATAGCCTTTTAAAATTTTCTACAAAGACAAGCTAAACAAGTTTATCAATACAACAAATAGCGAGATGCAAGTTTTGCTTAGCCTTCGGGGTGTTTGCAAGCCACCTATCCAATTCACAATTCTAGTATAATGACACTCAACCGCACAAGTCAAACCGAGAAGGTAACTACAACTACAACTAGCAAGCTACACAAAAGAGCTACTCTAGCAAAGCCGACTAGCTAGCAAAGATAACTAAGAAAGTAATGCGGAGTTGAGTTAGGAGGGTTTCACCGAGGGGCGAAGTATTGAGCCAACCAATATGATCAACAATGAATACAAAGACAACCGAACACCGGGATCAATCAATCACAATATGAAAGTGATGACACGAAGATTTATCCCGAGGTTCACGTGCTTGCCGGCACGCTAGTCCCCGTTGTGTCCCTCTTTACCACGTGGTTCGGTGGCTAATCGATCTCACACCGAGCCTCTCAAAAGGCGCCACAAGAACCTACCAAATGGCAAAAGGTTGCAATGACACGAGCAATTTACTAATATTGCCTTTTGGAACTTCGCCGAGGTAGACACAAACCCCTCACAATCACCGGAGGTGGCCAAGAACAATCACCAACTCTTGCCAACGCCTCCAAGCTGCTCCAAGCCGTCTAGGTGGCGGCAACCACCAAGAGAAATAAGAATCCCGCAGCAAATCAACCACCAAGTGCCAACTAGATGCAAACTCACAATGCAAATGCACTTGGATCACTCAATCTCACTTCGAATATGCAAACAAGCAAGAGAGATGAGTGGGAGGGGAGTTGCTTAGCTCAAAGTGCTCACAAGTATGTTAAATGTCCAAGAGTGAGAGCCTTGAGCCGGCCAACGAGTATTTATAGACGTACCCCTTCGAATATAGCCGTTAGAAACTGAAATCAGCAGCAGTCGCGCTGACCGGACGCGCTGGTCCAACTGACCGGACGCGCCGGTCGCGCAACGGCTAGTTTTCGAAACACTGACCGGACGCGCCGGTCGCAACGACCGGACGTGCTGGTCACGACCGGACGCGCCGGTCCCGTGACTGACCGGACGCACCGGTCAACACCGAGTCACGCACAACGAACCAACGACCGGACGCGCTGAAGAACTGACCGGACGCCACAGTGCCCGCGTCCGGTGGGAGTCCAGTAAGCTCCCTGGACGACCGGACGCGTCCGGTCGCCTGTGACCGGACGCGCCTCGCGTCCGATCAACCGACTGAAAAACGCGCAGACGCTGGACACTGACCGGACGCGTCCGGTCAAACAGTGACCGCGTCCAGTGCAGCGTCCGGTCACCACTGTGACCTCCGTTCGCTTCCGTTTGATTTCCGTTTGATTTCCGACTTCCGGCGTAGTGGAAAATAGGCATTTCATTTCCCCGAAATCGCCTAAATCCCACGCTCGCACGCTCGGCGGGAGGGAGAGAGGAACCCAAACCCTCTCTACCGCTCAAACTCCAACGCCGTCGCAAACGTGCTAACACCACCAAGTGATCACGTCATGTGCGAGTGTGTTAGCATTTTCACAATCATTTTTCGAGGCGTTATTAGTTCTATCCAAATGCATATGATCATGAAATGCACATCTAGAGGCACTTAGGAGTTCATTAGCCGCGTCATTCCCCTCTTTATAGTACGGCTATCTATCCTATAATGTAACCACACCCACTAGGTGTCTTGGTTACTAAAACACAACCCTTAAGCATATACCTTTGCCTTGATCACGTAGGGTTGCGTCCAATTCCAAGTGTGGTCATCATGATCACCATGTCCATCTTGCCATCAACCTTGGAATGTACTAATCCTCATATGCTACATACAACTTAGGCATAGAATTAGTACTTAGGCATTGTCACTAATTACCAACACCAAACATAGGACTTTCACCCCTAGCCTGTATGCTTGTCATTTGGAGAGGAATCACCTTGTCCAAATTAAGGACTTCTCCTATTCCTTCTCATATGTATACATTCGAACTACCTCCTACCAGTCCCGACCTTCCCTTCTCATCACGATCCCCATGGAAGTTGTGAGAGGTCATTTTACCAACATCCATATATATAATAAGCAAACAAACTAAATCTTCTACATGTGCACCAAAAACCTCTCCGATCCTAAAGGGGCCAAAAGATATAAGTAGTTTATAGATCGTTTCCATTGTGGAACCACTACTGGAAACTCAAAATTCTTGTCAAATACCAGAAAAATTAGGAAATCAATTTTTCTGTCGGTACATTTGAAAGGCCACTGCAGCCCAGGCCGTCGTTAGGGGTGTGTTTCGCACGTGTCGTTCACCTAAATGAGTTTTTCTATCAATATCAATTTAACACACGGGGAAATCTGATGTTTTTTTGTCAGTAACCTGACAGAGAAACTATTTTATCCTGTCGGTTTCCGAATTTCTCTGTCGGTTCTGAGTACCCGATAGAAAATTTCATAATTTTCCTGTCGATGGGTGTTAAACGGACAGGAACTTTTTGGTTTACAGTAGTGTACATGATTCGAGCACGTTCATTTATTGAAAACAAGTAGTTTCTCCCTGTTCCAAATTGTAAGTCGTTTTAGCTCTTTTGCGTGCATAACTTTTGCTATACACCTAAACACATACTATGCCTAGAATAATAATCTAGATGCATAGTAAAATCTATGTATCTAGAAAACCAAAATAAGTTACAATTTGGAATGGAGGGACCGGAGTACTATATATGCATAGATAGAATCCCGCATGTCTGAGGACCGATGTAGTATGTGCTGGCACTTACAGGAAGACAACAATGAGCAAGCTAAAAAAATAACAAGTGCATGCAATTCGCAATTGTAAACGCGCATGCAATAAGAGGTAGTGGAAGGTTGTGGGTATGTATGTATGTATGTATGTATGTATGTATGTATGTATGTATGTATGTATGTATGTATGTATGTATGTATGTATGTATGTATGTATGTATGTATGTATGTATGTATGTATGTATGTATGTATGCTTCTTGATCAGCGCACGCCCCTACACCCTTCCGTGGCCTCGCACCCACGGGTGTAGGCGTTGGCGTTGGCGTCGGGGCGGAACAGGTCCTTGTTCCTTCCGTTTTCCTGGTCGGCCGCCATCATGTGGTAGTTTAGCGAGCCTTGCATGGCGGCAGCGTCCTGAACGACGCTGCTGCTCAGGAGGAGGGCCACCAGGGATAGGCCCAGGACGGTCACGGGGAGCTTATCTTTGCCCATGCCTGCTGCTGGCGTTTATCCTTGTGCTATAGCCATAGCGGGTAGCGAACGGAACAAAGAATGAAGACAGGGAGAGGCTGCAGTGTCTTAAGTAATGGTGTATACGATGTGACTCATGCAAGCGACGGGTGGAGGAGAAGGTGTTCAGGAGGTTTGCTGGTGGTGTTTAATTTGGTCGAAGAACTTAATTAGAAATAAAAATGGATGGTTCTTAACTTCGATATGATGCCTATATATATACAAGATGTGGCGGGAGAGATTGTTGTGATGTTTGAAAACACATAGATTTTCTAAATTTAAGCTCTCCTTCAAAAGATATATATAGGAGAAAAGTTTTTAGCGAGACTCATGAGGATTTTGGTTTAAAATAACACCTCGTCTTCCGTGAGGACTCTCTTCATGGGTTAGTAATTTGAGATCAGAAGGAGGTGTTAGTAATTTGAGGAGTCTCTAAGTAGCTAGAGTGGCTATATACTCTGAGGCCAAAAGCCAAAGAACTTGCTCATAACTGAGTGCATGGCATTTCAAAATGATTAGTAACTCTGGAGGAGCGTACTACTTTTCTCACAAGGAGCACAAGTCCAAACCACCATACTCGTGCCCAGATAAGAGACGAATCATGTCTCCAACCTTTCCTACGTTGACTCAAGTCGTCCAATGAACGATCGAGAGGTGCAAGAGTACTAGCCACTCTAGCTACTCCTCACCCCCCCAGTCGACAGGATTACCCGATCAGATCACAACATGATACTAGCAGGCTTATTATTACCAATCCCATATGCATGTGGAATTTGGTATGTATGAGTGAGGTGTTCAAGGCTCACTAAAACAGATGTAGTGGTACTTAACCAACTCAAGTAAGTTATTTCAAGCAAGACCTCGACTCACCATGACCCTGCCCCCATGCCGAGCCTAAGCCTAGTCCACATTCATTTATCGTTCATACCTTATTAACATGAACAACATCCTTCTTTAGCTTATTGTATTATTGGATCCTTAAGCAAATTGCTACCATAGGCAAGTTTTAGCTAAGTCATGGTGTTTCTTCCTCACTGTTACCTATAGCTCGCGAAAGAGGCTTCTCACTCATCATTCGACTTCTACCACCTCTAAGCAAGGCTAAGCACAGTTGTTACCCTTCCCATTAGTGAGTAGTTCCAGACGGCTAATCCTTAAGTTAGATTGATGAGGTTACACTAAGGGTAGCAAAGCTCATTTGTTAACCCAAATAACATGCATATATAACATAAATGCACATGGGCGAAACAAGGAGTATCCAAAATAGAGTTCTTTAAGCAGATGTGTTTGCCTTTCATGATGGCCACATGTCCTTGGGCCAGCATGGTTACTTGATGTCCCTCTCTATCTGTTTGCTCCTGCAGAGGTTACGAAGATAGAGGGAGTGATTAGGAGATTTGTTGGCTTAGGGCTTGAGGTTACTTCCTTAAGTTGATCCCTAAGAGAGAGGGAGAGAGGTTGTTGTGTTTCTTGGTATGACAAGTTGGGAAAGAAGGTCCTATAGATAAGGGCTTGGGTGCAACTAGGGCTTGCTCTCCCACTTCGGAGCATTCATGTGGAGAGAGTGGATCCCCAGATACCATGAAAGCATATTTGATTGAATATAGTGGGTGTCATAGATTTATACGGTAATGCTATGATTAGGGCGTCTGGATGCTGGACGCTACGCGGCTTCACGTCGTCCACGTATTCACAAATATTTGATACTCCCACGCCGCCTCCAAAAAGAATCCCCCACTCCGCAAGATGCTAGCCGCAAGCACGTTTGGCTCTCCTCCTCCATGGTCACACCCCAGTCTTCAATTGAGGTCCGGACCCTCGGCGACTCGCTGTGGCCCACCGTCGCTCTCCTCTCCTCCACGGCCGCACCCCAACTTTCATTCGCCTCCCCGCCTCCTGCTCCTCCTCACCATGGCCCTCGCCACCGCCACGACCTTCGTCCTACTCTGCCCACCCCTCACCATCGTGACCACGGCATCTGCTGCCACGTGGCCGCTCTCCAAGCTCCCACAAGCCTGTGGTGTTGCTCATATCCTCGAATGGCTTCCGCTTCAGGTACCAGTACAAGGTCCCTCCCCTGCACATCCGCCACCTCATTGTCGGCGCCGGTGTTGGCGCCCTCCTCATCACATCCTCCTGCAACTAGAGATGGAAAGGGCGTCGTGGCTGTGTCATACTTCGCGACTGCCTCGAGGCTTGCCAAACATGGTGGTCGCCGTCCACTAAAGTGTCGCGCTAGACATGTTGCTAAGCGTATGTTTCAAGTGTTTCAAAGGTTTCATATGCATGTTGCGAGTGTAGATTATGATGTTGCAAAAGTAGATTAGGATGTTGCATATGTTGCAATGGCTATACACATATGTTGCAAGCGTCTATTACAAATGTTTCATCTGTTTCTTCTGATATAGCTGCAAATGTGTTTATTTGGATTGCATATGTTTCACACATATATTGTAAGTGTTTTATCTGAATGTTACACGTGCTTTTGCAATGGTTTTTCAAGTGTTTTTGTAAATGTTTCAGACACATGTTTCAAGTGTTTTATTTACTTTTCAAAATGGGGGTGGTTCAACCATGGTTCGAACCGCATCCGAACCACCGAACCATTTAAGTAGCACAGGTGCACCGGTTGCTCCATTTCCATTTACTACTGACCATTGGAGCTCCAATGGGTTTTACGGTTCGCTCCACGCGTCGTGCAGTAACGGCTATCCAAAAGCTTCGCCGCTGCATGCGTACTTAGCTCCACGCCACTGCATTGACTGCTCTGTCAAAGGCCAAGGCCTGCTGTATGTAAACACCAAAGTGTACGTACAGGCCATGGCGGGACGAGTGAGCTCGTTCACTCGTCCCTGTACAGACCAAGCAAGTGAACTCGTACATATAATAAAGACTAACAAATGAGATTCTACTACCGGTCATTATTTCTATGCAATGCGGCACATCAACTGCAACTGTATATATAATAAAGACTTGTACATGAACCATAGGCACAAGATAGACTCCAAGCTGGGCTCAGATCATTGGTCGGATCAGTCATCAAATGACATAATGATTAAACTCAAAACTCTGCTTCAAAAATGCTAGTATCGATGGCACAGCTCTATATAGGTGTATTCACAGGCTTTCAGCTCCCAGACACGAATTCAGATAAAAACCAGAAAGAAAGACTTCACAACACTCTGATTAGTCTGGCGGTAGACACAAAGAGAGTTATGCGTGCGTCTTATGACTTGGACCCTGAAGAACTGTTGCGTATGAAGCTTGGAACTTTGCGTACTCTTTTAGAGAGACCTGGAGGACATCAGATTACAGTAAGTTTCGTGATCACCTTGGAAGACATTGCATGAAAAATACCAATGTCAACATCTAAGTAAATATAACACTAGCAGGTTTATCAATCTCTAGTGAAGCATTTGGTCAAGAAGATGCCTTAATTGGCTGTGCAGAAATTTGATACAAGGACAAGTAATCTGCACAATATAGAACAAAACTAACCACATACTTTCTGTGTTACCAGAATACAATTTGCCTTGCAGTCACAGTTCCATGATGAAGAAAATGCAAAGTTACTAATATTGCTTGAGATTACGTTTTTATGTGAGCATGGAGTTCACAAATATTTTGGATCCAAGGACCAATATTTTTAGGAACTCTAAACATGTCATGCCTATCCATATAACAAAAGGAAAGGTGTCCAAATTGAAAATTTCTAGGAATATTATTATACATACATAAAAAAGCTGCATGCCTCGCTGTTTTGAGGTGAAAAATTAGCATATAACCTTGATAAAGGATTTCACCAACACCCAACAGATAAATATAGAAACCAATTATTGTCATCACTGTTAAATGCAATTAGAAATTAAACAGAGCAAGTAAAACATATATGGTACCTTGGTAGGAGGAAGGAGAGCAGTGGATGGCGCCGGTCGTCCTGTGCCCTTGTCCACGGCGGCTTTCTTCTTGGCTGCTAGTGTGGATGGCACCGGCGAGAATGCGGATGGTACCTTGGTAAGAAAAAAAATGCAGGTTTGGTTCATTGCAATTTCTATAGGCGCAATGTGCAATTTTCGGTACCAAGAATAAAAAACCCATTAGACAAAAACACAAACTCGAAAAAATTGAATACTATGTATAGCAGTATAGCACATACACCCTTGTACAATAGCATGAAGGCAGGACTAGTTACCAACAGGAATGTGATTTTTTTATTTGCAGTATGTTTGCTGACGGAAATGAAAGGAGAATTCAGACTTGGTATTCTCAGTAACACTGTTGCTGTCTTCGAAGCACTAAAATTACATTATATAATATGACGGGATAGAAGGGTTGTGGGAACATCTTCTTAACATCTATTTTGCAAACTGTGAGCTAAACTTATAACTCAGGAAATCCTCTTTATTGCACACTTGTGACTAACTCACTCACCGTGTAGAGGGAAATACTGAGGAGAGCAAGACCAAAGGAATTTGACATTAACAAGTCTATAGCTGTCTTCGCCCAAGAACTAAACACCAGCGCTAGGGTCTGGGAAGGTGGGGGATGTACCTTGGGAGGAGGAGGAGGAAGGAGAGTAGCGGATGGCACCGGTCGTCCTGTGCCCGTGTACACGGCGACCTTCTTCTTCTTGGCTGCTGATGCGGATGGCGCCGGCGAGCGGGAGCAATTGTCGCAGGTGGGAGTAGGGGAAGTCGCGGATGTGCCCGTGTCCACGACGGCCTTCTTCTTGGCTGCTGGTGCGGACGGCGCCGGTGAGCGGGAGCAGCGGACGTTGCAGACTGGAGTTCTCTTTCTCCTTGATCCACTGCTGGAAAACAAATTGATCACTAAAAATAGTAAAACAGGACTGTAATGCAGTAAGACTTTGCCAACCAAACTTCTCACCTGAGGGACTGCAACACTGGTGTTGAAGCAGCAGCGGGGTGCAGGACGTCGGGCGGTAGAATCTCATCCTCGAAGGTAGGGGACCCTTCACCTGCTTCAATCCTGCTCCGGTTCAGTCTTGCTTCCTCTCTCACCTGTGGCTCCATTCCCTCAGCTGTGGTAAATCATATGGTGATTACCAATGACCAAATGAAATCTTGTTGAGAAGCACTATTCTTACTTTACCAAACACACAACACAATATGATAAAAAAACTACTTGATGAGCAGCTAGCAGCTAGCAGATAAAAAACTAGCTGCATGGTCAAAGCTACTTTTGTTCCAAAAGAAAATACTATGCCTTTTCTGGACATAACTTGATGTTTTCTAGCGCTGATTAACATGGGGAGAGACATGCCTAACCTATACTAATTTAGTAGACAATAATGACACCACCATAGATTAACTATATAGAAACAAACACCAAGGCCATGATGCTTAAAAGATATAGTTTTGCACTTAATTCATAGTCAGATGGCACTGATAATAGAAAACTGCTAACAGACAGACAGATGAGTAGGGCTAGTTTTGATCCAAAAGAAAATACTTCAATTTATGATAGTCAATCCATGCATCATAGTTACACAGTGCTTGTGATTTTCTACTGCAATTTGTCAAACAGTGCAAAGCCCGTATAGGTCCTATATCATGTTACACACAAAGTTCATTTAGGGAAAAGGCAGAGAACACCTAGATCTTGCAGTAAGCACTAGTTCCTTGCAGATCTATCAAGAAATCTAGTGTAGTAGTATCTGGCGAGAGCTAGGAGGGGAATGAGTACCTTCTCGGAGCTAGTCAGGACAGTTGTGCGGGCAACCTCCGTGGGGTCGCTGCACGGCCACGCCCTGGACGGAGCCTGGTGCGGCTGCAGCTCGGGACAGCGGATCCGCAGAGTAGGTGGCCGCGCCGAGCGGCCCGGCCGGCGCGGGAACCTGGGACACTGGAGAGCGGCGCTGCTGCTGCACTTGCCTCCTCCTCCTCGTCCTCGGCAGCAGCGGCGCCCACGGCGGTGGCGGCTCTGAGGCGCCACCGCCACACCGACGGGAGGCAGAAGTGGGTCAAACCACTCGACCCTAAGGTTAGAGGGTTTCAATCCACAGATCCTAAGTGCTTTCACGGGTTGGATGTGGAGCCCAATAGGATCGTTTTTTTGGGCCGGTTCGTCGAACCGTTGGGCCAAACCGCACCACGCCCATTTTGATTTACTTTCATACGTATGTTGTAAATGATTCATCTAATAGTTTCAAAAGCGGATCGAATGTTGCTGTTGGAGACCCTACTACCGCAGCAAGCGTCCAGACGAGGGAGGAAGTAGAGGGGGGAGTGAGCAATCTCCATGTGAGGTCAAGAAGCGCAGGCAACGTTCGGACAGGCACGGGCATCCGTCAGGGCAGTAGCACTGTCGTAGATCAGAGGACAAATTACCTCGTTAGGTACATATGGCAATATCAGATTACAATCCGCAACTACCAAATATACTCGAGTCCGAAATCCAGATATAGGAAGAGTGGCAAAATAACAGGTTCTGGTACGGCCGCCCCTAAACTCTGCAACGATTCTGCAAGCATTTCCATTAACACAAGGTGCATTGACTTATGAGCACTTGCATTTCTACCAGGGGTACAACTAAAATTGTTCACATTACAACATAGAGAAATCTGAATCCAAGCAATTGCAATTAAAAGTTAGAAGAGAACGATGACAGCCAAATAAAAGGTAGAAGGGTAAATTACAGGCATGGTATCACACTATTTATCTTCCTTTTCCTTGTGACAATGTAACCCCCCTCACGATCCGCAGCAAGCTGATTTTTGTGACGCTGAAGCCTCACCACCCTCAGGTCTGTTAATACTGATTGTGCGATCCTGAAACCATAGAATTCCTTAATTGTTTAGCAACATTGCAGAAGCAGCAAATCTTTTTTTTTTTGAAAGCGGCTTTAGAAGGAAGAACAAGATTGAAGTTGCACCTCTGGCTTTGAATCAGATTCAGCAAGCCTTTGCTTGATATCTCTTGCTATGGAGAAGAAAACCTGCTCCACATTCAGGTTGGTCTTCGCACTCTGCAGAAACAACAATCACAAGGCACACACATATAGTTTTAGCCTTTTAGGGAACCACATATCAAGCAGGTCGTTCCATTCAGTTAGAACAGATGTAAGGAGAACACAGCAGAAATAAAAAGTAAAAACCAAACCGACCGTTTCAAAAAACTTGATGCCATACTCATCAGCAAGAGCCTGCCCTTTTGAAGTCGGTACAGCCTGTATTCAGACAGTAAAGGCCACTTAAAAAATAAGGATATGAATAAACTTAAGGTTCCAAAGAACACTAGGCGCTAGACAGGAGATGTAGCTGCAATCTGCATAAATATGAAAGAATAAATGGGAGAGGAGGAATGTCTACACAGCCCACTGCCTTGGGGAAGCCCACTAGCCTATCTATCTAAGCACCATACCTCCCATCAAACCCCTACCACTACCACCACCGATTCCCAGCTGCTGCCTTTGTTCTCATGCAGCTGCATCACCTCTCCTGTCTCCCCAAATCTCATGTCCTTCGCCTGCCCTAGGCTTTGCATGCACACCACCCCTCACCTGCTCCCCTGCTCCATGGCACACCACCTCTGCTCCACCTGCGCACACCATCCATCTGCTCCCCCTCAATGGTGCACTGCCTCTACTCCGCTTGCGTACATGAACACTAGGAGGGAAGATCGAGCAGAGGGCAAGCAAAATCAAGCAGCATGGACACCATGTTGTAAGCATTGATGAAATCACACCACAGTAACCATTCTGCTATCCTAACTTACTCACTTCTCTTGTTTTCTTCACCATCTATAGGTCCATCAGCTCGCCCCATGTTTAATTGGACGCTTATGACCTAGGCAACGCGCCAAAGCTATGATGTTTTTTCAAACATTGGACAGACTAGAGGCTACACGACGGCCATTTGAGGTTCATTGTGTTAAACATATCCTGAAGTTTTCCACCTCATAACTGATCCATTTTTCCAGTTTAAACTGAACATAAAAGTACAAAAAAATCTTGAATAGGAATGTAACATTACATGAACAGAAAATGTAAGACAATAAAGGGAAAAAAGGACATACCCGTTTGCTTTCATCCATGTCAGCTTTGTTGCCTACCAAAATTTTATTCACATTGTCGGAAGCATGTTGCTCAATGTTCCTAATCCAGTTTCTTATATCTGTCAATATTAACACCAAGGTCAGAAGAGAAGCCAAAGGCCCATATTAAAGGATTGGCTTTGGTTGAAATGCACTGTGCACATACTATTGAAAGATGACTCATCAGTAACATCATAGACAAGCAAAATTCCCATAGCACCCCTGTAGTAGGCTGCATAGTCAAAATTATTAGCAGATTCAGAGTAATTAACCCATAAAAAATTGAAGGACCAACATTGCTTCAACTGACAGAAAACAAGTATATTGCATACCGGTTGTAATAGTTCGAAAACGTTCTTGACCAGCAGTATCCCATATCTGTAACTTTATGCGCTTACCATCAAGCTCAACTGTTCTTATTTTGAAGTCAATCCTTTTTAAAGATAAAATATAAACTATTTTAGAACTATTCTAATAGCAGCATTCATTTGAAAATAATGATCCACTCAAAACCAACTATTTTTATACATTAGCAGCGCTTACCCAATGGTGGTGATAAAGCTAGTCGTGAAGGAGCCATCTGAGAACCGTAAAAGGAGACAACTTTTCCCAACACCTACACGATGATTGTTAAATAAAGTTAATTGGGTTATTTGCATAAACAAGATCAGGAATATACAAACTATTGTGGTATTTTTTTTAACAAACACAATAGTAAACGTGAATCAATGAACAAACCACAAAAACATTAGAAATACTCTGACAACAATAGCAGTCAACAAAATATGAAGATATTATCATGACAAGCCACAGATATGCACAAATATTGCAAGGAAGAGGGAACATAATTATTAGCAAGTAGGCAAGAACTGTTGGTAGGCTCCTCTTTCTATCCATTATTATGTTACTGGTTTTACAAGTAATGTTTATCTTGTAATAAGTGGGGTAAGTTGTCCAGAAAATTAGTAGATTAAGGACGGATGCAACTATAGTATATGAATGCAGTGGCAGAGCGTGACCGTTAACTGAGGGGAGGCCAAAATCCAAAAGAATGTTGTAACCGCCAAAGCCCAATGGAAAAAAAGAAATGTACTAAAACAAGCAAATAGAGTAATGATCTACTTTTCTAATACAAGGTCAGATCCACAAGCGTACTCACACAGTGGTACGTAACCACGTGATTTTGTTATGCACACGTGTAAACCAGCATAGGAACAAGCTTTGGCCAATGCTTATGCTCATTTTATCTATGGAATCCCTACACTCGAAAATGCATCTACTATTTTGCTTGAGAATAAATCAAAATTATGAGCAAGGAGAAAACGAAAAATTAGGAATAAAGAATAGAAAGTCACATTGGTTTTAAATTAGTACTTAGAAGTAAAAAAAAGATGATGCAAATTAGATGCATCATACCAAATACCATATTACTACTCCAGTTTCCCCTTCTACCATTCCTAAATATCAAGTTCTTGAGGGTTGGCCTTCTCAGTTTCAGTAATAGCCCAATGAAGAGTTGAGTACAACTGTATGAGTGATTGTGCTCACTGCTGCCTTGCGCTAGAATAGGCCACTACTTATTTGACCTGCTTTTTCTACCTTAGATAGCTCTCAAACATGCCTAACTCAAATCCAAAAAAAAAAGGCTGGCAAGGGGGAGTCACAACCCAGTTACAGTGTAAGAATAAAGTGGCACAAAAAATGTATGGCATGCCTAAAACATGCCAACTACTAAGGTAGCAAAGATACTACTGATGAGACACACAGAGATGGTAGCGTGCAAGAAAGGATGACTCAAATATATATTAATTTCTCGAGTTTTTGATAAGTAATATTAAGAGTTGCTTTTTCTTGGTGACTAAACCCAGTTCAGATTCAACAATATGCATTGATATTATAGCGTGAACATATCTCCAACATGGCAACATCAGACCACTCTTTTCACAATGCACATGCTCCCTGTAGCATGATGCCATTTGGTCTGCAGTGATGTGAAAATGTCACTCTAGGACTTCCTCAGATAAGTAGTTTTTACTCCCTAGCCACACTTGCTAACAATATACTAACAAAGTTGAACACCAAGCTTAAAATATCATCACCACAACTCATCAGAAAAATCCCAACAATTAGCTGGATAGGCAATAAATACAATCAGGTTTTTAAACGTTATGCAAATAATAAGAGCTTTTCAAAAACTCCTCCTAAGTGAATTTAATGCGATAGCACTTTACAGTTTTACACCTTACTGAAAGCATGAGACAGAAATTTTCAGAGCAACAGATGGACTGGGCAATTTAAAATGAAAACATTAAGTATTGCTGGCAGGAACCAATCTATATGTTACAACTGTACTAATAACAAGAAACATCTCTTATTCAATTCAGACTTCAGAGTAGCTGACAAACCAAAAGAGTGATTCAGCTCATTTTTAGGAAAGTAAATGGATCGGATATGGACGGATACCTATGGATAAGAATAGTCGAATGATACAGATAGTATCAGCTGTATAGGGTAAGATATGAATGGATATTGACTTTGATCATCCGAATACGGAACGGTACCTGTAGCCCTTCTATCGGACGGTCGGTCAGGAAATATCCATACCATTTACACCCCTACCCATTTGTACAACAAATATGCCAAAGTATTATTTTGGCGTCTTGTATCACAGGAAGAGCTGTAGAAGATAATAATCAACTTTTAAAATAATAATTTATCTGGACTATGATTAAGAAAAACCCCAAACTTTCCCACAGAGGTTTCAGTCAAGTTAACATGGCCATCACCAGCTACTAGTGGACATATGCTAAACATGTACAATTCAGAACTGATCAAGGGACTCGATGGGATAAACTATGACATGGGATGTTTGACGCCAATTTGAGAACTAGCAACAGTCACCTGCAAATGAGTTTTCACCCCTTCACCCATCCTATTCCTATCGCAGTAGGAATTATTTAACATAAAATCCATGAATTTCCCTTTCTGTGGGCACCGGCGACCACCATTTCAATGTAATAGTTGGATAAGACGGCAAAGGCTGTTTATTGTGTAATTAGTGTCCGTAAGTTTTAGGTTATCTTCACATCGTAGTCTCCAAATGGAATTCTGTTAACTTGTCTGTGTGGTTGCAAATGTAGAACTCAAGCAGCAAGTAGCAAAGCAGACATAACCCGAGAGTATACCTGGAAGTGGATTTGGATCATCCACGGTACAAACGGACTTAACCCGTTTTTGATTGAAATGAATGGATGCTATTGGACCCGGATATCCATTTCCACAAAACCCAAAAGTGTTCGGATTGGTTTGGACTGAAAAACCTACATATCCAAAATCCACGGACTTCACAGCGCGCGACGGCGGCGGCGCTATCTCCCAACATTCGTGCCTTCTGCTCCGGGTGAGCTTGGTCTGGAACCGCTTCCGGCCGAAGCTGCCGCTGCCCCCACCGCTCCCGGGTACGGCACTGACGCTGAAGTCGTCCAGGCGCGGCGGCGTCTCGAAGCCAGCGCGCGCGAGCCACCGGGGGAGGGGGTGGCGTTGGGCACGGTGTGGTACGACAGCGCAAGGTGTGGCGGCGCCGGCACGGGCATGGGCGCCGGGAGGACGGCCTCTAGCGTGGCCTGGTGGTGGTGGTGGAAGTGCTGCGGCGGCGGCGTGGGTAGCGTCCCGGTGCGGCAGGTGGAAGAAGACGGGCGGTGCGCATGAGCCCGGTGCCACCAACATGCTCGCGGCGAGGCGGTGGAAGCTGTGGCGGGACCCGCACGCCGCGCACTTGAGCGAGTCCGCGACGACGCCATGTATTCGTCGTAGCTGTCGAACGCCTGCCCGCCCATGCCACGGCGTGGTTGCGCATGCAGTCCCGCTGGTGCTCTCGCACTAGGCTCAGGTGATCCATCAGGTCCTACGGCAGCGCCTCGTAGAGCACCTGGCAAGTCTGGCGGCGGTGACATTATTCGGATGAATGGATTGGACTGGATTCAATCGGTGTGGACTGGATTGGATTGGACGTTTCAAAAATGCATTTGGTTTGGATTGGATAGGTGTTTTCCTCAAGGTGGATTGCTTTTAATGGACGTGGATCTTAATCCACTTCCAGGTTTACCCGAGAGCGAGTGAGTTTTCAGAGGAGCACCAACAACATTTCATTTCATTCCTATATATATATAAAACCGTGACACGTCATCGACGAAACAGCGGCGGCACTAGATCCCCCACCCAATCACACAGCGCGCAGCAGCCTCTGCGTTTCACAGGCGATCCAGACGAATCAGAACCGGACTTCGATTTGGCCTCAGATCTCACCGCAACCAATCGATCCGGACGGAGAGCGAGAGGTGGGGGAGGAGTCGCTCGTGAAGGTGAAGGCACTCACCGCTATCGCCGATGAGGAGCAGCTTGATGAGGTAGTCGTAGTCGGCCCGCGCCCTCGCCGGCGGCGCCGCCATCTCCGACTCCGAGACCGAGGGAAGGCTCCGCTTCCCTCCGGCCGAACCTACGCGAAGCGAGCGACCGTCGGATCCTGCCGGGCCAACCACGAGCCGGGTCGGAGGCGCGTCCTAGCCGGTCGGCGCGCTGTCGAAGCGGGGCTGGGCGGCGATGTGAGGTACGAGATCGGGTGCGGTGGGAGAGAGGGGAGAGGAGAGAAGTAGAGAAGGAAGGTGGTGGGGACGGGACGGCTGGAAGCGGTCCACCGTGGACTTTGAGCGGACCGTGTCACGGCCACGTGGGGGGTGACTGCGTTCCACCATCCAAAGTTGCGATTCAATCTGCACACGAGCGGATGCGTGCTTTACTGGACTATCCCTCTGCACACGAGCTTTAACAGTTGAACTTATGAATCACTCAACCATTTTCACCCCCACATGGTTTAACTCGCTCGATCTAACAACGGTAATGATTAGATCCCGGACGGACCAACCCGCTCCCATACATTGAGCGGCAAAAAAAAAATGACACACACTCCGCTCCGTATCTGCGGCTGCCGCAGGCGACACTGCTGCTCCCACCCCCGCCGGTCGACGCCGTTGGCTCCGCACCGTCCATGTCTTCACCTCAGCCTCGCCTTCCTTTGTCTCCCTCTCTCTCCCGATGTGGCTCAAAGCACGGCCACCTCTGCGCGCTGCGTACGCTCGGTGATGAGGACATGACACCAACGGATACGACCATTGATTATAAGATGTGTTCGTTCCTATATTTGCATAGTAATTTTGGGTACAATTCACTTGGTTCCACATGTACATGTCGTTATTTGAATGTAGGTATAAATGTGTCTCAAAGTACAAGTCCATCAAAGTTGAACTTTCGGTTCGTCGGCAGCCCGATAGTGCTTCATTAGAAAGGTCATAACTCATCCATCTGGAGTGCGATCGAGGTCAATAAGCACTTGATGGAAAGCTTATTTGATAAGCTTTCAAATAGATCTGGTCCCATCTCAATATCACATTGTCAAGGCCTCCAAATCATCGAGACATTCTGCCGCTATTTCTGTCGGGTGCTACGGTGCCGTCACGGGTTTGTTATTCACACTTGGGACCCAGACCTAAATTGGAGCACGCCCCAAGAAGATGGAGAACACCTAAGAGATACCCAAGGACGTCCTCCTCCTTGGCCATCACCTTAGGAGGCCAGCAAGAATGTCCAAACCAAGCCGGAGGCCCAGTCCAATTCGAGTTCGAGTCTGCTTCGGCCTTCTAAACCAGTCTGCAGTAAAACAGACGCCCAGGACGCATCCGGACTCTGTTTTTTTATGATCCACATATGGATGGAAAGATAATTTCATAATCTAACCAATGACTTTCATTTGAGGCCCAAATTCCATTGGAGTCAATAAGAATCGTCAAAATAAGTTAACGTCCAGAATCTATCAAGGCGTTGCGTCGTCGTCTTTTGGGCCGTTTGGGCTATGTAATGTGTCGAGACTCCTTAGGGACGTGAGTGGGGGTCCTTAGACGCCCCTTAGGCTTTATAATCAGTAGTTGCCGCCTATGTTAGGTTTTGGGTTTTGCTTAGATTATTTTGTCTATTGACAGTCGCCGTCTTTCGGTTTACGAGACCCCAACTTCGAATGCTTAATCATTCATCTGCAATTGTTACTTCAATTGAGTTACATTTTATCTTGTTCTTGCTTGTGTTCTTCGATTCGCAGCAGGGATTAGCCTTCGTGGTGAGGTCAACCAGATTGTAATACGGTTGATAACCAGAGGAGACGTGGTGCTAAGGTTGTAGGGTTCGGGTCTTTGTGATCTGAAGCCAGATCGATGTGTCGCTTCCGACCAAATCGATAGTTATCTTGAACCTGACGGAAGATCGGGAATCACGTCCCCATCAAGTGGTATTCAGAGCTAAGGTATATCGTCAAGTTCATATTTACCCTAGTTTACTTGATTTTTGCCTTCGTCCCATAGTCCACCATCATATTTATTTCATGTCATATAACCATCCGCGCCATAGCCTTTGCATATTTCAGTTTCAGAGTCCGCCGTGTTAGGTTTGTGTCCTAGGTCAAGGTCTTATTGCTAGTTTAGATTGTGTTTTATTGTAGTTTGTGTTGATCCCTCCATCCGCCATCATCCCGTCTCATCATCAGTTTGCTTCTTCTGTCCACATAAAACCCTGATTCGAGCAATTTTCATAAAACAGTCACAACTTTTGCATCCAAACTCGAAACGGGGCAAATTTTATATCTACGGAGAACACCAGAACATTTTAGATCTGTTTCATCCCAGCATAGCTGGGTTCGCAAAATTTAGAATTACGAAATTCGATCAGGAACATCGAGTTTCAGGGCCCACAAGTTTTGGCCAGCTTTTTATATCACAGTCCTAAATTTGTATAGGACATATCTTTTGTCCAATTGAGATCAAATTTTTTGAGATTTGTTCTTGTGTGTTCCTTGACGAGAAAAAAATATCAAAAGAGCAAAATCTAAAAAAAAGTTTGGACAAAAAAAGAAAAAATAGTAAAAGAAAAGAGAAGATAAGAGAAAAGGAGCACATAAGGAACACTCGATAGCTCTATTGTTTGTGGTGCCTTTTGCCTTGTATGTATTTCCATTGCTACCTTTCATACTTGTTTCACTCCCTTGTTTGTCACAACTATGCTAGGAACATGTATAGGCCAGCAACCAGGACAAGTGCTCTGGACATTTATTCAATATTGCTATATGTTACTGAATTGTGTGCCACATATATATTTGTTCTTTGTGTGCCTTCCAAGCTCCACATATATACTCCAGATCAGTACAGAAAAAGATCCTTGCAATCTCAGTGCCACGCCCTCATCGGTATCACGAACCAGCCGTCGGTTGTACCATCCACTGCTTGCGTTGGTAAGAACTTGGTAAGAACTCGATAAGACGTGTGTGAGGGTGTGATTCCACTGACCCATAAATAGTTGACAGAGTATTTATTTTGATTCTAACAATATATGCCAAACAACGAGTTTCTTTTTAAGAGTGAATTGCAGGACATCATGGATGGACTGTCTACGGAGTTTGCACAACGAGTGCTCAGTTCTCAAATGGAGAAGGCGGAGCAAAACCAATTCAATATCTTGTTTCAAACATACTTTGTTGTGAAGGAATGGCGTTGTTGTGTTATGATTGATGGCGAGACTTGCAACAACCTTGCAAGCTTAGAGATGGTTGAGAAGCTTGGTCTGACCACAAAGCCACATCCACGTCCATACTACGTTCAATGGGTAAATTCTTGGGATAAGATAAAGGTAACTGAAATTGCATGCATTGAGTTTTCCCTTGGTCCTTATAAGGATAGTGCTGAATTTGATATAGTACCTATGCAATCATGTCAATTGTTATTTGGTAAACCATGGATATCTAAAAATAATGGTGTGCGCCATACAATTACTAATAAATATTTGTTCAAATATAATGGTACAAAAATTACACTTATACCTATGACTACTGCTCAAATTTTAAGGGAAGATCTCCTAAGGACCGAGAGGAGGAAGAATGAGCCTTTTAGAAAAGAATGGGTTATTTCAAATGTTACAATACCTTCATCTAGATCTGAATTTTTACAAAATGAAGATATTACTTTACCTCTTGTTGGAACTAAGGTGAATGTATCTAAAAACGAGGACAAGGTGACTGAGAAAGAATAGGTAAATGTATCAGATAAGAGCTCTCTTGTTGTAATGAATTTTTCCACCAATGATGCTAATAATCCTATACTAAAACCTTCTATTGATTTACCTTTGTCACATGGCAAATGTTCTACTGATCTTTGTGATAAAGAAAAGTTGTGTGATAGTGGTATGATTATTCATGTGCAGCAACCAGTGAATGAGAATGCTTCTTTTGTTTTGGAACAAAATACTTGTGCTAAAAATAAACAATTGCTTCCAATTGCCACTGAACAAGATGAAGTAAAATTGTTGACTTCTTTAAATACTTTGGGATATATTGAGTTTGAAACACTATGTGCTCTGAGTAGTTTGGAGGAGAAATTTTTATGTGCTGAATTACCATGGTTATCTACATATATATATCAATTTATTGGCAAATATAATTATAAAGGAGAATATATGGTACACCAAGTTTATATTTGTTCAAATCTGAAATCTCCTTCTTCTGTGCATCAATATGACCAATCAAAGGGCTGCATTAGATATAATCATGTCATGTCAAGATCTCTAAGTTTTGTTATAAAGCAACAGGTTAAATTTCAAAAAGAGAAGCAATATTGGCTACAACCTACAATCTGTGCTCCAACTAAGCTTAAACCGAGGACGGTTTGTTGTCAAGAAGGGGAGGATGATGAGGATATGACACCAACGGATACGACCATTGATTATAAGGTGCGCTCGTTCCTATATTTGCATAGTAATTTTAGGTACAATTCACTTAGTTCCACATGTACATGTCGTTATTTGAATGTAGGTACAAATGTGTCTCAAAGTACAAATCCATCAAAGTTGAACTTTCGGTTCGTCGGCAGCCCGACAGTGCTTCATTGGGAAGGCCATAACTCATCCATCCGGAGTGCGATCGAGGTCAATGAGCACTTGATGGAAAGCTTATTTGATAAGCTTTAAAATAGATATGGTCCTATCTCAATATCACATTGTCAAGGCCTCCAAATCATCGAGACATTCTGCCGCTATTTCTGTCGGGTGCTACGGCGTCGTCACAGGCTTGTTATTCACACTTGGGACCCAGGCCCAAGTTGGAGCACGCCCCAAGAAGATGGAGAACACCTAAGAGATGCCCAAGGATGTCCTCCTCCTTGGCCACCACCTTAGGAGGCAAGCAAGGACATCCAAGCCAAGCCGGAGGCCCAGTCCAATTCGAGTTCAAGTCTGTTTCGGCCTTCTAGACCAGTCTGGCCCAGGACGCATCCGGACTCTGTTTTTTATGATCCACATATGGATGGAAAGATAATTTCATAATATAACCAATGACTTTCGTTTGAGGCCCAAATTCCATTGGAGTCAATAGAAATCGTCAAAACAAGTTGACATCCAGAATCTATCAGGGCGTTGCGTCATCGTCTTTTGGGTCGTTTGGGCTATGTAATGTGTCGAGACTCCTTAGGGACGTGAGTGGGGGGTCTTTGGACGCCCCTTAGGCTTTATAATCAATAGCCGCCGCCTATGTTAGGTTTTGGGTTTTGCTTAGATTATTCTGTCCATTGATAGTCGCCGTCTTTCGGTTTGCGAGACCCCAACTTCGAGTGCTTAATCATTCATCTGCAATTGTCACTTTAATTGAGCTACATTTTATCTTGTTCTTGCTTGTGTTCTTCGATTCGCAGCAGGGATTAGCCTTCGTGGTGAGGTCAACCAGATTGTAATACGGTTGATAACCAGAGGAGACGTGGTGCTAAGGTTGTAGGGTTTGGGTCTTTGTGATCTAAAGCCGGATCGGTGTGTCGCTTCTGACCAAATCGATAGTTATCTTGAACCTGACGGAAGATCGGGAATCACGTCCCCATCACTCGGCCTGGCGGTGCCCTAGCCGTGCAGCGTAGCCCCTCGGCGGGGTGGCTGCTCGCTCGCATCGCGCGCGCGCCTCCGCTCCACTCTGCCTCACTGCTCCTTCCACTAGATCCACTGTACGGCGAGAGATCCGATGGTGGTGGTGACTGTGACGCCGACTGTAGGGGTTGGAGGGCTGCGTGTCGAGCCCACGATACCAGCGGCCACGAAGGAGGCCCGCTGGCCTCGTAGTAGGCGGGGGTCCATTGTGTCAAGTGGTTTGAATTAGGCATAAGCAACACATGTGATGAAGGAGCAAATGGCATAGAGAGATGGCCACAAGACCATATGATTTGGTGCATGAAATGATGAGTAAGATCATGAAGGAATGCACATAAAATGATGGACATGATGATCAAGTGGAGGAGAATGATCTAAGAGCGCAAGGCAAAGGTATAACCATAGGGTTTTTTTTTGCCGGTCTAAGATGAGTAGAGAAGTGATTGACCGGGTTTTGGATACATAGCCGACTATCAAGAGAGGCAATCATAGTTAGCTCGGGAATCAAGTGCCACTAGATCAATGTCTTGAGCATATGCATTAGGATCTAGTAGAGAGCTAGCATAACGCCTTGAAAAATATTTATAAAATGCTAACACACATACACATGGTGGTGTACACTTGGTGGTGTTAGCACATTTACGAAGGCGGTGGAGTTTGAACGGTAGAAAGGGATTTGGGTTCCTCTCTCCCTCCCGCCGAGCTTGCGAGGCGGGATTCGGCGCTTTTTGGGAAAGTGAAACGCCTATTTTTCATTGCGCCGGAGGCGAGAAAAGGTGGCGAAAGTCCGGATTGCTTATCACTGAAAAACAGTGACCGAACGCTGTGGTCGAAGTGACCGGACGCGGCAGGCGCGTCCGGTCAGTTCAAACCGCAGGCAGACGCGCGCGCGAGCACGTCGCGAACCGGCGCGTCCGGTCGGACACCCTTTGGTGCAGTGCTTGACGAAGAGCTGATCAGACGCGCGGCGTGTCCGGTCACATGCTATCGGACGCGTCCGGTCGCGGTGGGAGCTCTCTGGACTCCGACAGGACGTCGGGTGCAGCGCGTCCGGTCAAACGGTGAAGCGCATCTGGTCACAGCAACGGCTCCCTCTGACGCGCACTGTTGCTGCTTGTCCTGTAGTGAACCTTGACCGGTGCGTCCGGTCGTCACGTTTTTAACTGCAACGTCTAGTAACGGCTAGTTGCTTACCCCTTCGCTATAAATAGAAGTTGACCGGGGTTTGGGGGCATCTCTTGCATTCTTGCTGACCTTAAGACATATTTTGAGCTAGAGAACACTCCCTCCACTCATCTCTTTGCTTTGTTGCATACTCTTGAGAGATTGAGTGAGATTCAAGTGCATTGCATTGAGAGTTGCATCTAGTGGCACTTGATCTTCGTATTTGCTACGGATTGCTTGTTACTCTTAGGTGTTTCTCGACACCCTAGATGGCTTGGAGCAGCGGTGGTGTTGAGCTCGACCTTGGAGATTGTTTCGAGCCTCACCAAGTTGATTGTGAGGGGTTCTTGAGCCTTCCGCACGGGAGTTCGCGAATTGGCTACTATAGTGAAGCACGTGGCTTGGAGGATCCCCATCTTGTGAGTGGATGTGCGGCACCCGCTGAGGGTTCAACTCTTGATAGTTGATTAGCTTGTGATCCATCAAGTGGGTGCATCGCCACAACGAGGAGTAGCTTGCCGGGAAGCGAGTGAACCTCGGTAAAAATCTTGTGTCATCTCTTTGCCGAGGATTTCTCTTGTGATTGCTCATTATGATTGATTCTTCGAGTGCATTACTTCTCTACATCGTTGGTATAAGAATCAAGTCACTTGCTCTTTACTTTCTTTTACTAGTTCTAGTGTAGTTTGCTTAGTATAGCCTTTATCACATAGGAGTAAGTAGCTTAGTGACTTAGTCTTGTTGGTGTGTATTAGAGATCATAGTCTTGCTTCACTAGAATTGTATAGGTGGCTTACATAGTGTAGTTGAGCTAGTGCTAGAATTAGCTTAGCCATCTTTTATTCTAACGTGGTTGTTTAGTGAAGCTTGTAGATTTTTAAAAAGGCTATTCACCCCCCTCTAGCCATTTGGACCTTACAGATGTGCTAAAAACGCATGTTACAAGCATATGTTTCAAGTGTTTCGGATATTTTAGAGGTATGCTGCAATTGTTTCATATGAATGTTACAAAAGTAGATCAAAATGTTGTAGTGGTTGTCCACGTATGTTGCAAAGGTTGTTCCCAATGTTTCATCTGTGTTTTTGGACGTATTGTTGCAAGTGTGTTTATCTGGATGTTGGATACGTTTCACACATATGATGCAAGTGTTTCATCTGGATATTGCATATGTTTGTAATGATTTTTAAGTGTTTTTCATGTGTTTTTGCAAGTGTTCCAGAAGCATGTTCCAAGTGTTTATTTGTCTTCAGACGTATGTTACAAGTGTTGCATCTGTATGTTTCAAAAGTAGATTAGGTGTTGCACATGTTGCAATATGCGTGAGAAACAGAGAGGACACGAGCGGTCTGGCGTAGGCCCCATATGGGCACGTGAAACCTAGGCGCAGGTGGGGGCGTGCTTTTTTTTTGTGCGAGCAGGGGCATGAATTGCTGGTGTGAGCGCGGAAAACTGCAGCCCGGACGTCCGGGCGCTAGTCGTCCCGATCTAACAAAGAAATACACTTGCTAGCTACTACCAAGTCAAACAAGTTTCAGTTTAACCGTTCTCTTCATGAAGATTTATAAATAATTATGATATCAAATTATTATCATTAATTTATCATAAATTTTTTTTTATAATACTCATATTTAAAAACATAATTTAGCAGTGCGTTTTCTTTTTGGACGGAGGGCATTAGTGTTGGAGGAGCTAATCAATTCTTAAACCGAAAATGTGGTCGCTGCCGGTGAGCGTTTCGGCTGGTTGGGGTGTTCCCAGCATTCGGCAACTGTTTCTCGAGAGTGTCATGGCAACTCCGGATCCAGCGCCACATGCCATTCCGCCGGTTCCAGCCTTCCAGGGGAGGCAACAATTTCTCACCATCACTACTAAGGATACTGAAACTTGTCAGTTGTCACAGGCAGACAGCATCATAAACCCATAACACACTCTGGATGACAACAATACTGTTTAACACTGATGAAACCCATCAGGATATCAAAGGAAAACAAAACATGGAGGTGGTGACAAAACCAAATGGATGGATTTCATTAGTATACATACAGATTGTATGGTGGATTGGAGGGTCTCCAGTCTACCAGATTAATGGATACAAGTACTCCAATCAACAAACAACCAAGGTGAAGTGAACTGTAGACTTGTAGTTGTAGGTAAATACAGCAAGAATCTTAAAGACCTGTGCAGACAAATTATAGCTGTAAGTCTGCCTATACTATTCCTTGAGAGAACACCCAGGAGTTTCATCTCTTTCTACAACTGCAAAAAGACAAAGAAAGAGATGATACCCTGTACACTGGAGTTGGGTTACAGATACTGAAACTTGTCAGTTGTCACACACAGACGGCATCATGTTAACTCTGCAAACACAAGGCATCCGATAAACCCATAAACACTTTGGATGACAATAATACTATTAAACACAGATGAAATCCGTCAGGATATCAAAAGAAAACAAAACATGTAGGTGGTGACCAAATCAAATGGATGGATTCATTAGTGAACTGAATGAATCCATGGCTGAAAATAATATTCCTTCCAATATAAGTGACATATTTTTTTTTTGACACCACTGAGACAGAAGAGCATAAAAAGATAGATTTGGACTTCATTGCTCACAGTAAATACACCAGGAAAAATTAAACCAAAGTGAAGCCAAACCAATTAGTTGAGGCCTGGTTGCCAACAAAAGAAAGCACCATGGATGAATCTCCAGCCCCTGCTGAGCCAGTCGATGGATGAAGGAGAGTTTGAGGTGGTGCTCTGGTGGAAGCCTGGAAGGTCGCAGGATGTCTTTCGGCAGCACACGCAAAGATTAAGTGATTGGGCAGTACCAAGCAACGCTTGATAATGGGGCAGCCAGGAACTGGGATTGCAAGGAAGCACAATTTTGTGACCAAATTTTCATTACTTAACTCACAGCTCATCTACTGCCACCATGGACAAACGGAAATCAGATGCAAACTGCCAACCATGGTGGAGTTGGATTTCAAGTGTTGGAATCCTAAACAAGCACCTTCATGCCAAGTCCACAAGTATCCGTGATTATGAAATCCTCATAAATTTCCATGCGGTGACTTTTTGATACAGATACTTTCTACCACCATAACAAGGATCAGTCTAAACTTGGCTCTACAAAAGCACCCTAGAAGTAAGAACCCAAAAATAAAATAAATGCAAGGGAATTCACAAATCCAAACTTCTATACTTACAGGTGAGTAGTGCTCAAACATGCGCCACCAATGGTTGATTGAATGTCCTGCTAACCGTCCCTGAATTATGTCTGGCATGAAAACTGAGCAAGGGACGATGTTTTCTTTCCCCTTCAATTTCTTTTGCTGCTGTTATTTTTCAGCACATTAGCTCCTTCCCACGCTGTGCGCTTACGCTATTTGTCAACCAGATACCTTACTCTATTAGTCAGTCGCTATCTCCAAGTGCAGATATAGTACAGCCTACACTTTGTCAACCAATATCAAAGCAAAACCTTTCACCAGAAATCCTCACAAGAACATTGGCCATCCTTGAAATGATGGAACCGATACAAGTCTCGAACAACAATCTCCCGATTTGTGGCTCGGGTTATAAACTTGATTGCCTCGTGGCAGTCCTCACAAACACGGAGATTCTTGAAGATCCGAAGTGGCGTCCCAACAGGGGTGCTGATGATCCCAAATGCAATAGCAAGTTTCTCGCTGTGGAACTTCAGAGATGTTTCTCTCTGTTCCTCCTCAATATCGTGTACAACAAGATCAGTTCTACCTGTGTACCCCATTTCCTTCAGCCTCTCCATCAGCTTCTCCAAGTAAGCATAAATTTCAGCCGATCTCGGGTGAGACACGTCCAGTGCAACAAATCTATGCACGGTATTTTTCAGATGGATCCATGATTGACCTGGCTGCTTTCTGACTCTCCTTTCCCTCATTGAACTTCTGAGCTTGAAAGTGTCAAGCCATTTGCTGTTGGTGGCATACATGTTTGACATCAGAACATATGATCCAGCATCATATTGTTCTAGTTGAAGCAACTTTTCAGAAGCCAATTTTGCATACTCAGTGTGCTTGTGAAGTCGACAAGCTGACAGCAAAGTCTTCCAAACAATAGCTTCATGGCTGACCTTGTTTTCCTCAATGAAATTCTTTGCTTTGTCGAGTAGCCCAGCTCGTCCGTAAAGATCAACCATGCAATTGTAGTGCTCAGTGCTTGGAACAATTCCATACTCTTCCTGCATAAGGTTGAAGTAGTGGTATCCCTCGCTAACCAATCCACTATGGCTACAAGAAGATAGAACAGCGACGAGGGTTATCTCATTTGGCGTGATCTTTTCAGCCTTCATTCTGTTAAAGATCTCTAATGCCATTCTTCCTTGCCCGTGTGTTGCATAGGAGCACAGCATTGTAGTCCAGAGAGCAATATTCTTCTCCTGAGCACTTTCGAATATCCTGCAAGCATCTTCAAGGCTACCACACTTTGAATACATGTCAACGATGGCAGACGCTAATGGTGCATCAAATCTGTGACCCAGCTTCTCAACAAATCCATGCACTTGCCTGCCTTGCTCAACCATCCCTGCGTTTGCACAGGCAGCAGCTACACTAGTGAGGATGAACTGCCCAGCAGGAACTCCTTCACGCAGCATCCTGCGGAAGAACGCAAGAGCTTCCTCCTCCCTGCCATTCTGGATATACCCAGCGACCATCGTGCTCCACGCAAATTGTATGTCCTCTGCAAACTCTGACCAGCGATCAAAGATTGACAGAGCAGCCTCCATTTCCCCACACTTGCAGTACATGTCCATGAGAGAGCAGCCGACAAACGCATCCTCCTCCAATACAGCCACCACCACGCGACCATGGAGCTGCCGGCCTAGGTCCCGCAATGAAAGCAAGCCAGCCAAGGCAAACGCCATGGAGTAAGTGTAGTTACTAAACGCAACTCCAGCTCTCACCATTTGCTGCAGGCGATCCAACGCCTCAGTGGCGCGCCCATGCCGCATAAGCCCGCTGATGATCGTGTTCCAGCTCGAAACGTCCCTCAACAACGATTCATCGAACAGCCTTATCGCCCCCACAACGTCGCCATCCTGCAGACACGCCCTGATCACAATGTTCCAGGATGTGGCGTCCTTCTGGGCCATTGCCCCGAACGCCCTCCTGGCGCGCCCATGGTCGCCGCACTTGGCGTACATGTCGAGGATTGCATTGCAGAGCACCACGTCCGGACACACAACGCTCCGCAGAATCCACCCATGGATGCGCCTGCCAGACTCGACGTCGCCGAGCCCCGCGCAACACCGGAGGACGCCTGCGAGTACGAAGGCGTTCGGCGCAGTGGCACCGCATCCCTCTAGCATCTCCGTGAACGCGCGCATGCCGTCCGCGTGCCGGCCTTCGCGCGCGCAGCCGGAGATGATCGATGTCCACGCCGGCAAGCTCCACGTAGGCGTTCTGTCGAACACCTTGCGCGCGTTGTGTAAGCCACGGGCTTCTACCCAGGTGGACGGGACCAGGGTTTTTTTTACCGACCGGTTTCCGGTAACCGCCGGCCGCCGGTAGCGGTTTACCGGCCGGTTTGACCGGTAACCGGTCGGTAACCGGGCGAATTCAAATTTGAATTCAAACATCCTTCGGTTCGGTAACCGGCCGGTAAACCGGCCGGTTTGGAGCGGTAACCGGCCGGTTTGGCCGGTTTACCGCTCCAAACCGGTTTTGTTTTTTTTATGAATAAAAAAAAAATTTTGGTACTTCCTTTGCACAAATTAATGTAAAAAGACCACACAATGTGGTAAAAAATAACATAAGTCACTAAAGCAACAATATATAGTCGCGTACAAATACATATTCGCTTAAATATATAGTCACTAAAACAACAATATATAGTAGCATACAAATACAATATATAGTCGCTTACACAAACAAAGATATAGTTTCCGCTCGCATGGTCAACTACGTAGGATGTATGAGAAGACCCCTTGTTGGCATGCGGGCGCAATGCAAGGTGTCCGCCCCGTACCCAGCCAAATGCTGTTTAAATCTAGTGCAACCACCGCCTGCTCTCGTCACATGACAATATTTGCATCTCCATCCAGGAGCAAGATTTTCACCATGCTCCCATACAACGTCTCTGTTTCTGCCTGACATTGTCTACTCTACCTGCATAAACGGACAACACAAAGTCACACCTAAATAAAATGTATCCTAAATCCTACCACAAATCCTCCATAATATATACCTAAAATATACCTAAAATCTATACCTCACATACACAAAGTTACAATATATACACAAAGTCACACAATATATACCTAAAATCCTAAATCCTACCACAAATCCTACCTCTAATCCTAAATCTAAAAAAAACATCCTAAAATAAATCCTACCTAAAACCTAACCAACAAACTATCCTAAATCCTAACACAAATTCTACCTAAATCCTAAAACTACTCTAAATAAAAAAAACAAAAAAAAACTTACCTGCGCGGTTAGCCGCGGAACCGGTCGGTAAACCGAGCTAACCGAGCGGTTAACCGAGCTAACCGAGCGGTAAACCGACCGAGCGTCGCGGGCTCGGTAAACCGCCCGACCCGGTCGGTAAACCGAGCTGGAGGCGCGGTAAGCCGGCGGCGGCGGGCGGACGGCTAGGGTTGCGCTCGGACGCTCGCGGTGGGGGAGAGGAAATGAAGTGTCGGCGCGTTTGACCCCCCCCCCCCCGCCCGCTCACTCCCGGCTGGTTTTGTGCCCGTGACGGCCTAATGGGCCTTAACGGGCCGGCACTGTTTTTTTTTTCTTTTTTTTCAAACTTCTATTCGTATAAATAAATACTAAACGAACTCAAATTTGAAAATTTTTTACACCATTGGCTTCTATAAATCATGGACTATTTTTAGGAATTTTTTCAGCATTTTTTTTTCAAATTTTAAATTTGAATTTGGGGAAACCCTAACCGGACCGGACCGGAACCGGACCGGCCCGGTTAGGGCGGTTACCGCGGTAAACCGGCCGGTTTTTTTAACCCTGGACGGGACACAACCGCGCACGCGCTGTCGATGTGTCTCCGGCAAGGCTTTTTTAGCGGCACAGGCCCCCAGGAAGAGCCCAGCGGAGGAAGGAAACATGAAAGCCTGCGGCGGCGAGAGCAGTGCGGCATCAGCAGCTTTCCTCGCCGCCCGGGCCATCAGAGAACGCGCTTCCCTTCGTTCTCCTGGCCGTCGAAAAGGTGAGGTGGCAGCCGCTGCACCTCACGCACGGCCGCTGCCGTCGCGCCGCCTTGGCCTCATCGGGGGAACTGGTTCGTCTATGGCCACTGGACTGGAGAAAGGGGGTGAAGTGAGCTTCAATTGAGGGGTTTATGTGAAAAAAAGGGCGAGTGTTCTATGTTCATGTGCCAAATTAAGCCTTGCGCAGGTATTCGTCTCAATTCACATGTTGAAATGGATTGGAGTACAATTAAACTAAATTTTATTCCATTTCACTCCAACAAATGTGGATTGAGATCTATCCAATAAGGCCTAAAGTGGGCTCTTTCCTCTTAGCCTCTTTGATAATCAAGTTTTTTTTTTGCTAGAAAGGTATTAATAATTAATAATATGAATGTAAAATGTCAACAAAGTGTCTTAGGGCGCTCCACTCCAACACTTCATTTTGTAGCTATCGAATTTTGTTCTGATTTGTGCATAAGAGCTTTGAGGATATGAGTTTAGAAAAAAATAATACTCACTCCATTATAATTAATCTAAGTCAAACTTATTTAATTTTAGTTAAATTTATAGAAAATACACACATATAATAACAAATAGTTTCATTAAATTTTCCATGAAATATAACTTGATACTGCATCTATTTGAGCTTGTTGATGTTAATACATTTTCTAAAAGTTTGGTGACAACGGATGAGCAACAAGGTGAATAGCACAAACGAGCACGTGAAATGGCATGCGTTCAGAAGAAAGCGTGTCAAAACTCGGACTATATTTCGGCTCGGTTTGTCAAGTTTGGCTATTTTTTTCTTACCCCTACAAGACGATGGGTGGGGGAAGGCACATCCCCTCTATCTCGGTTGCAAATGTAAATGTCATCATCCATTGGGACAAATTAGGAACACCACAATCTAAGAAAACAAAACAAATCTAAATTCAACTAAAGATATCATCCCATCCTATGTTAACTTACGAAGACACTGATATGATGCTAGATTATCCATCACCGCACTTCAACAGTTCAACTACAAAGTTCAGTGCATTTCCCAGGCAGATGAACACGAGCAAAAGGGATGCTCTATAGCTCATGGTCTAACACGACCAAAAACTATTACAGCAAGAATTCCAACTAACCAAGATTATCCACCAGAGTTCAAAACTTGTCCATAACCAATATTGCCTTCACCATTTCAAAAAAAGAACCTTTCCGTATAACATTAGCTGTACTTGCTTTCCCGGGGCATAACAGGGAAAACAAATGTAAAAGGATCAATCATCGTCTTTCTTTGGCTTACGGTAGGTTTCCTCAATGTGCTTTGCCAGAAAAACATATGTGTTGAATAGCTTCTTGATGTTCGGAACGTTGTAGTTCTGAGCTACATAGATACCACACCCCATTCCCACCAAGAGCGTGAAGCTGCCCCTGAATAACCCCATCGCAACAAAACCTGGTACCAAGATTAAAACACTTATGTAAACCCAGAAATATGATTCCAATGCAAAACATAAATGACTACTAGAAAGCAGAACACAGCTGAAAATGGTTGGGATCATAAGCAATGAACACCATATTGGTTGTCCAAAGTGTCACAAACAAAATGATATTGCTGTCCAAAATGGCAAGCTGTTCAAGCTATCATGGTGACAGTTATAGTGTCTCCAAGGAAACTAGCAACTTAGCCCATCCAAACTTTTAAGCCAAGTTTATCTTCAATGAAATGCAGAACTATATCTGCAAGCACTAATTTCACTAGATCTCCTAATAAGGCTTCATGTCATTAGAGACCCAATTAAAACATAAACCATCACACTGCCATTTTCTATTCATGGGTTAACACAACTGCAAGATGCAAAGACGAGGAATCTTCTGCCAGACTGGGTCAACTGGAAAAGCACTAGAGCAGAACAAATTAAACCATAGTTGCTAATCTGATAGACAATTCATTGCAAATTTGACAAAGCCCAATAAAATGTGAGGTGATACATAAAACTAAGCTGAATAGATCTGATGGCCAAGCAGATAAAGTTCATGCAACTATGAACTAACTTTTTAGGAATAGATGTTGTACCCTGTGGCACCAGTGGAACTGTTTATTTAAAGACAACTTAACACAGCTCTCCTGCGTATTCAAGGGGAAAAAAACCAAGACAACTAATATTGCTTGGCATGTAGCAATGCTGTGATAAATTAGCAGCTTAATCCTTTCCTAGTTTAACATCTAAACACTGATAAAATTTCTAAAGCTTAATAAGCATGTCATCTCACGTGGAAAGAAATACACAGTTCGATATTTAAGCAAAGTGGCTGATCTAAGTAAATATTATGGAGTTATCTGATAGAACAAGCTGCATGGAGGATTCGAGGGTAGCAGGTCTACCAGACTAATGGGTAAGTAATCCAATCAACAAATGACCAAGGTGAAGTGAGTTGTGGGTAATAAGGTCAATACAGCAAGAAATCTCTCTTAAAGACCTGTCCAGACAAATTACGGCTGTAAGTCTGCTTATACTATTTGTTGAGAGAATACCCAGGAGGTTCATCACTTTCTACAACTACAAAATGATGAAGAAACACTGGAGTTGGATTACAGATACTGAGACTTATCATGAAAAGATAGCATCATGTTAGCTCTGCAAACATAGGGCATCCGACCCATGAACACTTTGGATTACAACAACAACAACAACAACATAGCCTTTTGTCCCAAGCAAGTTGGAGTAGGCTAGAGATAAAACCCAAAAGAGACGAGAAATAGAGAGACACATAAAGGGACATAAAAGGCACAAGACAGAAAGAGGTCACAGTTCAGGCACGTTGATTGCCAGTCTCCAAGCGCTCCTGTCCATAGCTAAATCCTTGGAGATATTCCACTCCTTCAGGTCTCTCTTAACGGACTCGTCCCAAGTTAGTTTAGGTCGACCTCTACCGCTCTTTACATTATCGGCCCGCTTTAGAACCCCACTACGCACCGGCGCCTCAGGAGGCCTCCGTTGGACATGTCCAAACCATCTCAACCGATGTTGAATCAATTTCTCCTCAATTGGTGCCACCCCAACCCTATCCCAAATATCGTCGTTCCGGACTCTATCCCTCCTTGTGTGCCCACAACACCAACGCAACATACGCATCTCTGCTACACTCAATTGCTGGACATGTCGCCTTTTTGTAGGCCAACACTCAGCACCGTATAACATCGCCGGGTGAATCGCCGTCCTATAGAACTTACCTTTCAGCTTCTGAGCCATGAACACTTTGGATTACAGAAGTAAAATAACAGTGATGAACCCCATCAGGATATCAAAAGAAAACAAAATATGGAGGTGGTGACCAAATCAAACGACGGATTTCATTAGTGGATTGACTGTAAATGAATCCATGACTAAAAAGAATATTCCTTCCAATAAGTGAAACATTTTTTGCACTAGTTAGACAGAAGAGCATGAAAAGGGCTCCATTGCTCACAGTAAATACCCAGGACAAATTAAACCAAAGTTACACCAATCCAATTAGTTAAGGCTTGGTTGCTAGCAAAAGAAAGCACTACAGATGAATCTCCAGCCCTTGCTGAGCCAGTCGATGGATGAAGGAGAGTTTGAGGTAGTGCTATCTGCTATGGTGGAAGCCTGAAAGGGCGCATGATGCTTTTCGGAAGCACATGTTAAGATAAAGCGATTGGGGACTACCAAGCAGTGTTTGGCATCCAGGAACAGAGATTGAGATGCAGCACATATTTGTGACTAGCCCTGGATACCGAGCTGGCTCGGCTCGTTTGGGCTCGGCTCGTTCTGGCTCGTTAAGATAACGAGCCAGCTCGGCTCGGCTCGTTATCCTAACGAGCCAGAAAGCCAGCTCGGCTCGGCTCGTTAAAAGCTCGAGCTGGCTCGTTAAGCTCGCGAGCCAGGTATAAAAAATACACAAAATATAATATTTGTATTTATTTAAAGTTTGAGAATAATAATAATACAAAAGAAATGCATCTAGACCAGTTACCAGTCAATTTATAGGGTCTAGACCAGTTACTAGTCAATTGTAAAGTACAAGACATGAAGTAATACAAAAACTAATACAAGTTTTGATACTTTTTTTTCCTGAAAGCTTGGCTCGTTTAGCTCGCGAGCGGCTCGCGAGCTGGCTCGAGTTGGCTCGTTATAACTAACGAGCTAAAATCTTGGCTCGGCTCGGCTCGTTATCGTAACGAGCCGAGCCGAGCTGAGTCGAGCCAGCCACGAGCCGAGCGAGCTAACGAGCTTCGAGTTTTTCGTCCAACCTTATTTGTGACCAAATAAATCTTCTCTACTTATCTCACAGTTCATCTACTACCACCATGGACAAATGGAAATCAGATGGAAACTGCCGACCATGGTGGAGTTGGATTTCAAATGTTGGAATCCTAACCAAGCACCATCATACCAAGTCCACCAGTATCCGTCATTTTGTAATCCTGATAAAAAATTCCATGCTGTGTTTATGGAATACACTTACACATGTGATTAGATCAGACCCGAATACAGCTACCTTAAATTAGGGTTCCGGTGCTCAAATTTGCACAGAAGGAACGGAAGAGAGTGAGGCGGGTATACCTGGTGTGGTGGCTTGTGGTCGTCGCCGGCAATGGTTACGACGAAGACCTGGGCAGCTGGAGTAGGGCGGCGGGCGGCGGCGGGCGGCGAGGGCGTGTTCCGTCGGCCGAGTCGAGCCTGGGCCAGCCGAGGTGAACGGGAGAAGAAAAACAGGTAAGAGGTGTAAACGCAGGAGAGCAATTCTTCCGTTCCTAATGGGCCGAATTTATCTCTTCTTCTTCTTTTGCCTGCGGGCTGCGGGAGGTTCGGTAGGGAGAGCCCCGGCCCATGAAACTGGTTTATTCTTTCTCGGATTCCTTTGTTTCTTTTCTTCTTTTTTTCCCATGACGCTTGGTTCATTTTCTCTTTTTCTTTTGCTTCACTACTTCCATTACTATGACTTGTCAATAATGATCATTTATTATACTTGTGCAGATCCACTAGTGAAGCCTTTTTTACTGCTGGCCTAGAGGTAAAATTTGTTATCAGTATTTTTATGTGTGTTCTAATTAATTTTATAATGTTTATTTCACACAAATATTCATGCTCCCGAATCTTTTTGAAACTTTTTCCTATGGTGTTGGAACATTTTTCTCGTGATGTTGGATCACATTTTTAATAAAATTCTCCTAAACATGGAACATTTTGGTCATGAGGACTGTTATGAAGCTACAACATTTAGAGGACTGATTCGACTAATGAGAGACTGGAAGTGCTCCCTAGTAAACAGAGATTGCAATCAAGTTGCTAATGCTTTAGCTTTATTAGCTAGACGATGTAAACATTCTGCGGCTTGGTCAGGAAACTCCTTCAGGCCGATTGTAATTTGTCTATGACTAGCTAATAAGGTTTCTCTCTTTGCTCGCAAAAAAAAAAAATGAAGCTACAACATTTTCCTAGTGAAGCTAGAATATTTTCTTCACGAGACTAGAACATGTTTTAATTTTAAGAAAGAATATTTTTCTTCTTAAGTTTGAACATATTGTTGTAAGCTACTATGCACATTTTCCCATGAAAATATAACATATAACATTTTCCTATTTTTGTGGGTATCTCTTATTTTAAGGTAGAAACACCAAAAAATCATAATTGCTATGACTATGAATATTATAAGTCATTAGATTACGGTTATCGGAGGACAATTGTTGGGAAACCAATATGTATGTCAAGCATACGCTAGAAATCCACTCCTTCACTTTATTCTTTAGCAGAAATGTTGTCCTTTCAACATGTCGACATTTAATTCCAAAGAAGTTCCCCTTAAAATTAGGTATAGGAATTAATCCCAATATTAGGAGTCCAGTGATGCCCTCTCATCAAAGACACATGAGATTTATATCTCCTTCCTCCCTTCATACTTACATGAATGAAAGGATTGGTTAAAATGAGGAAGTGAGAAGCAATATAATTCAAAGTGTTTGATAGTTTATTGGCCACCATCAAGGCTAGCTTAGTTTTCAGAAAGCATGGCAACAATTTTGTGATGAACTGGTTGCATTTACATGATTAGATTCTTTTTCAGATATATATGTAATCTATTTATTTATTTATTTATCATTCTTCATTATATTTATGCTTCTCTTTCTCAGATATATATGTAATCTATTTATTTATTTATCATTCTTCATTATATTTATGCTTCTCTGAGATTCAATCAAGTATAAACATGATATTTTTTTAAAAAGAAGGTGCAAACAGAATGTAGTGAATCCATTAAGAACTTGGTTGTAATATTGTTGTCGTGTGAATCATGAAACGTTTTTGTTGGGCAAGTATATCAACCCCATCAGTTACTTGTGGACGGTGGAGCATGTTGTGGGTGGCTAGCTAACTGTGCTTTCTTGAAATTTTAACTTTGGTTACTAGTATGATGCAACTCCTCTTAATGTAAGTTCATCCTTCAATTTCCTGTGGTGTTTGGTACTCCTTTTTTTGAGGTGTAAACAGCTCACAGCGTGATTCAATACCGTTGTTTTACGTTTGTTTAGACCTAGCTATAATCAGTTCGCGGTGGGATCCCCCCGATCGAGGGTTAGTGGGTTCCAGCACAAATATACCCCTTTCTATTGGCTCATCAAACAAAATCAAAAGAAGTAGTGATTCCGTTCCCGATGCAGCTGTAACTCGATACCTCTACTTGTCATTAACGATGCTTCAACCAAACAGTACCTTAATCCTATGATCTAGTTTTTTTTATTGTTTAATTGTAGCCTTGTAATGTGGTTACAAGTATTTTATATGGAAAGTACAGTTCAAAAATGTTGTGGTTCCGCATTGCCCATTTTACCTCCACACCCATGGACAAGCAGAATGCTGCCAATCCAACGAGGTTGCTGGAAAAATCTGGGAGCCCAAGATGGGGTGGGGGTCAAGGGTCCCAGATGAAGGGCAACAATGACCATTAGAAACATCAACGAAATATAGATCTAAGTCAGCAACAATGAGGTAGGGAGCAACGAGGGGGATGAAAATGTTGCGGAAAGGAGCATTGGTACTGGTTATGGGGGGACGAGGTTAGAAGAGGCAAGGAACTTTCATCGTACTCTCACTGTCTATCAATAATAAATCAATTCTTATTCTTAAGGCCTTTTTGGAATATAGAAATTTTAGAGAAATTATATAGAAATTTTACAGAAGTCAATTTATTTTTAACAAAATGCAGGAGCATAAAAAGATCTCACGTTCCAAAGGGAGCATTAGAGTTGTCTTAAGCCAAACTTATTTATATTTGACTGAATTTATAGAAAATATGAACAATATTTGTGACATCGTATGAACATATTATAAGAATATATTTCATGGTGTCATAAATCTTGGCACCCTTTCTTGTAAGGGGGTGTTTAGTTCCCATCCAAAATTTTTTCACTCCATCATATTGAATGTTTGGACATATGCATGGAGTATTAAATATAAATGAAAAAAATAATTGCACAGTTTGGTTGAAAATCACGTGACGAATCTTTTAAGTCTAATTAGTCCATGATTAGCCTTAAGTGCCACAGTAACACACATGTGCTAATGACGGCTTAATTAGACTTAATAAATTTGTCTCGTGGTTTTCAGACGAGTTATGTAATTAGTTTTTTTATTAGTATCCGAAAACCCCTTCCGACATCTCATGAAACATCCGATGTGACACCCAAAAACTTTTCATCTACCAACTAAACACCCTCTAAATCCAGTCAAATTAAAAATTTGTTACCTAACATTAACCATAAAATCTGATTTATTCGTGGATAGAGGGAGGCAGGGTCCTTTTAAAGACCGGTAAACATACTGGCTATAGAGTACATGGGACCCACCTTAAGGTACACTCCGGATGCCTTCGTACTACTCCCTCCGTCCCATTGAAAGTGTCGTTGGAAAAGCGTGCCCCCCTCACAAACACGCTTCCCGGGCGACACTTTCAATGGGACGGAGGGAGTACTTTTCATGAGGAGTTTTATAAGAAAAAAATACTCCTATTGTCCTGCATAAAATAGTTATGCTAAAGTTTTTATCTAGTAGGAAACTTATGTAGACCTACAATGGCTCTACGTTATTTTAACCAAATTACTTTTTAATGTAAAAATATATATTATTATAAAGTGCATTTTGAGACAAATATATTAATACCATCATTAAAAATCAAGCTTATCACTTACTCTACCTGTCCCATAATAAATAAGCGTCTAGAAATTCTGAACAGATTAAAGACATTGGTTTGGAGAATAGTTATCATATTTGCATGTAATGGATTAAATAAGCTTCTATGATTAACTTCCATATTAGCAGGCAGTGTTCCATATTTACGTAGAATATAAGAAGAAATGTACCAACCTGAATGGAATCTTTTATCTTTTACTCCACACAGTAGCCATAATTGGCGCGGTATAACCACAGCCAGAAGTTAAACTCCGAACGCCCCTCGCCACCGCTGTTGGACGGGCGTCCGGCGCGAGCGATCGTACTTCACCGACCAGAGCACCACCATGGCACCGCCGTCGTGGCAAGGGCACGCAGCTGCCGTCGTTTCCGTGTCCCTCCTGATTCTCGTCGTGGCGCCGTCGTCCACCACCGGTATTGGCGTTAACTACGGCACCAAGGGCGACAACCTTCCGCCGCCGACCACGGTGGCGTTGTTCCTGGCCAACCGCACCCGCATCGACCGCGTGAAGCTATTCGACACGAACCCGGACATGGTCCGCGCCTTCGCCGGCACGGGCATCGCGCTGATGGTCACCGCGGGCAACAGCGACATCCCCAAGCTGGCGACCAAGGACGGCGCGGCGGCGTGGGTGGCCGCCAACGTGGCGCCGTACTACCCCTCGACGGACATCTCGCTCGTCCTCGTCGGGAACGAGATCATGGACACGGGCGACAAGGCGCTCATCTCGAACCTGGTGCCCGCCATGCGCGCGCTCAAGGCGGCGCTGGTGGCGGCCGGGTACCCCAAGATCCGCGTCTCGACGCCGCACTCGCTGGGCATCCTGGCCGGCGCGTCGGAGCCGCCGTCCGCGAGCCGGTTCCGCGACGGCTGGGACCGCGCCGTGTTCGCGCCGATGCTGGCGTTCCACCGGCAGAGCAGGTCGCCGTTCATGGTGAACCCGTACCCGTACTTCGGGTACAACGGCGCGACGCTCCCCTACGCGCTGGCGCGGCCCGACAACCACCTGGGCGTGACGGACCCCGGCACGGGCATCACGTACACCAGCATGTTCGAGGCGCAGCTGGACTCGGTGTTCTCGGCGATGAAGAGGCTCGGCTTCGACGACGTGGAGATCGCGGTGGGCGAGACCGGGTGGCCGACCAAGGCGATGGACGGGCAGATCGGCGTGAGCACCGCCGAGGCGGCGGAGTACAACCGGTACCTCATCGGCGAGGCCGGCGGCGGGTCCGGCACGCCGCTGATGCCGAAGCGCACCTTCGAGACGTACATTTTCGCGCTCTTCAACGAGAACCTCAAGCCGGGCCCCGTCGCCGAGCGCAACTTCGGCCTCTTCTACGCTAACCTCACGCCGGTGTACGACGTCGGCCTCATGAAAGACGGGGTACGGACGTACGGTACTATACGCGCGCACGTCTTGGCCTTGCCATTGCCGAGACGACGGGCACACGCTCTGGCACTGCATTGGTGCGTGTTCTGACGGGCGTACGTCTCTGCGCTGCGCAATGCAGGTGAAGACAGGGGCTGCGCCGTCGCCGGCGCCGGCAGTCACTCATCTGGCGTCCGCCCCTGAATCCAAGGCTGCCAAGAAAGATGACGTGGAGGCGGCCGCGGCACCGGAAGAGACGACCGCATCCGCGTCGGCGCCTGCGCCGTCGTGTGTGGACGACGAAGGTTCATCCAAGGCCACCGGACCATCGCCGTCGTCGGAGGCGCCATCGCAGAGTCATTCGACCGATGAAGACAAGAAGCCGGTTCGCTGACAAGCTGGTCCATAGTTTGTCGATCGTGACTGCAATTGTCGCAGGAATTTGACTTCTTCCTTTGTGCCTGGCTGACCGTGTGTGCAGGAGGGGGAAGGAGGGGATGCGCCACCACCGGCGACGGCAGCGGCCAGCGGGCCGGCCGATGAGTCGTCGGAGACAGCAGCAAAGGTATGCTCGTGTCGTGCATGCATGCAGCATTGGCCTCGCCGCTTTTGGACGCATTTCGCGTTCAATCGTCATGCATTGTCGCATTGAAGGGAAATTAAAACTGAATGGCGTACGTCATGCGTTTCATGCTTTCCATGTGAAGAGAAATTCGATTCTGCGGCTTTTCTAACTTGATTACTTTTTACAGTTTGAAAACATATATAGTGCGTCATTAGTGCTTAATAGTTTCGACTCTCAACGGACGATTATTCCACAATTTCAAATTAAAAATGTGCCGTGAAGGCATGAAAGCTATGAACTTTGGACTACACAACACTCTCTGTTGCTTTGATTTCATAGTATGTATGCCTGCCAAAATAGTCCTAAGAAATCTATATGTTGATGATGGACTGATGGTCTCTTTTTTGTTGAACAACGGATCAGGACGGCGATGCTGCTGAAGGCGGCGGTAAAACGCCGGCGCCGGCGGGAGCAGCGTCTCACGGCAGCAACCTCCGAGTGCCCGTCTCGTCCGTCCTTACAATTGCTCTGTCGTCTCTAGCTCTTGGCATCTAACCTCTCTTCGTTTCGATCGTCGGCCCATTGTGACAATATGTTTAGTACGTAGCTGAGCATGCTGTAAGTATATTGATATGGCCCCCCAGGTAGCTGTGTTAAGTTAATAGGATAACACGTCCAAGTAAACTCTGCTTCGTGGGACAATTTTTTTTCTTGAATGTCTAAAAAAGGGAAGCCATTTGTATGAGAGAGGAGAATTTTTCTAGCTAAACATTTAGTGCAACGAGGGTGATACGTACATGGGATTGGGGCCTAGTAGTAGCCTATACTGATGTCCCTCGTTCAATGTTGTAAAATTGCTCTTAATCGTGTTGTGCCAGCCGGTCAGACAGGCACAACACAAGGGTTACTGATGTCCCTCGTTCAATGTTGCAAAATGCTTACTGATGGCCCATGACACATCTTGCTACAATATTGTGCCGTGTTAGCCCAAGGCACAATAACTATTTGGTAGCGCTCCTTGAGTCTGCTCCAAAGAAGTTGAGAAGTTGGGAGTAGACTATACCAAACTAGCCTTTATTCTTCTCTGAACTCTATGAACGATATGTTATGTATAATACAACTATCACTCCGATGTCATGATGCATATGAACCTATGACATGTCATGTTACAAGGTAGTGCTTGTTTGGATGGACTAGAACTAACAACTAATCCTATTAGCTCCTATAAGTGGACTAGTGAACTAACAACAAGTTCATGACTAGTGAACTAACAATTAGTCCGCCTGTTTGATACTTAGGGACTAAAAATTAGTTAACTAGTTGTTAGTTCTACGGATCCAAACAGGGCATCATAATAACTTTTTTTACCGGGTTCATCATGTATACAACATGACGCTAAAAATGTACATATATTTTTGTCTTCAAAACTATAAAATGTTTTTATGATATCGAGTCACGTTAAAATTATACACCAAAATCTCATTACATACCCAATTAAGAAAACACGTTATATGCATGGAAAAGATCAGCAACTAATTGATTCGTAAACTTTGACGATCTAAAATATGTTACACGCTAATATGTTATATAGTCAAATTTGTGCATATGCTAACTCAATTAAAACTAAGCTATATAATTAAGAATATCTTCTAAAACACACTAAAAGGAGCCTCTCACGGACGTGCTAACAGTCTATATGTTCACGTACTATCCGAACACGTAATATGCATGTTCTAACGTTGAAACACCCTACGTGTGTTGCCACATACGTCGGAAACATGATACATGTGCTGCCATGTACGTTGGGATTGGGGAACGAGAACTTACTCCCCCTCCGTCCCCATTTAAGTGTTATTATGTAAATTATAAAAAATTTGATTAAATTTCTAGAAAATATTAATAATATTTATATCTATGAATAAATTTATTATGAAATAGATTGAATCTATCCATGATACTAATTATATACTATAAATATTAACATCTTATTTTATACTTTAGTCAAAGTTAAGTATGTTTGACTTCTAGAAAAATGAGAATAAAATAGGATAGAGGGAGTACATTAAAGGCATAGATAAAAACAATGGCAATTTACACTAATAAAATTCTATAGCGTCCAATTTTGCAAAATAAAAAGATATACGACATGCAATAGATCAAATATGCATCAATTAGATATAGGACCTTTGTTTCGGCTGCTACAAAAAATTAAGAGGGGTTTTTTCATTCGTTTTCGCCCATTTTCATCTCTAGCTACAGCCGCTGCAGGTATGGTTTTTTCTCAACTCATAGTTCACTGCAGTAGCAGAAGCTGCTTTCGCAGCCTAACAACCCCATAGAAAAAACTTTTATATCTAAAACATTCTTTATTTACCCTATTTTACAAAATAAAAAACTATATAAATAAATACTCTACCTATTACATCTATGAAATTATTAAATGAGGCTCATAGTCATTAGGAAATAATACTACAGCAAAACATATTTTTTTTTAAATTCTCACATGAGCAAGATTGACCACAGGTCAAAGAAAGCATGGGAAGCGCCCACTTGCAGCCCTTGCGCCACTCATCCACGTCACGATATGTGTGGGCCCGTTTCACCCTGACAATTTATTTTTCTAGCGTGTAAACCACGGTTCCACAACGGACAGAAACGTGGGCCTTCTTACGGCCCGCATGGCTGAGGATATACGGCCCCCGGCCGCAGCGAAACGCCAGCCGCCTCCCTTGTCCCCTCTCTCGCCGCGGCAGAATCGTTTACCCGTCCCAATTCGACCGAGCATGAGCATGGCGTTCTCCTGCGCGGGCGCGCGCCTCCACGGCCGCACCGGCGTCGGCGGCGCCAAATGCCGTCCCGGCGCGGCGGCCCTGCTCGGGCGGCGGGGCACCTGCTTCCGCCCGACCGCCCGGAGGTGGAACACTGCCGCCCCCAGGGGAATCCGCGCCGACCTCCCGCCGCCGCCGCCGCCGCGGGCGAGCGCGGATGGCGGCGCCGCCTCCTCCGGCCCGGCAGTCGCCGTCCCCGAAGCCGGGGACGCTACTGAGCAGGTGGCCGCGGTTGCCCAACCTGTTGTGCTCCCGGAGAGGCTTGGTGTCGACGATGGGGCTGGTGGGAATGGCAAGCTCCCGCCCGCCGGCGGTGGCGGCGGTGGGGACGGTGAGAATGGCGGCGGTAGCGGCGGTGGGGGTGACGGTGACGACGGGGAGGATGAGTTCGGGCCCATCCTCAGCTTCGACCAGGTGGTCCAGGAGGCGGAGAAGCGAGGGGTTAGCCTGCCCAGTTTGCCCGCGGACATGGTTGAGGCGGCCAAGAGCGTTGGGATTCAGAAACTGCTGCTGCTGAGATACCTGGACATGCAGGTCTTTTAAAGGGTTCTTGTTATTATACCTGTGTGTTTTCTTGTTTGTAAGTTAATTTGATTCTGATGTGCCTGACATGAAATTGTTTTGTTGTTTGGATTTCAAAGGCGTCGGCTTGGCCCTTGGGACCTGCAATTAGGTCCTGCTCGCTTCTCCGGAATAGGATGCTGGTCGATCCTGCATTCCTCTTCAAAATCGGCACTGAGGTTGGTTCAACTTATTGTGCATTTGTGCAATGATACTGACAATTGTCCATCGGTTCTGTCTTGACTGTTTGGTCCATGGTTATGTTGCAGATAGTTATCGATACGTGTTGTGCAACATTTGCTGAGGTTCAGAAGAGAGGGGAGGAGTTTTGGTCAGAGTTTGAGTTGTATGCAGCGGATATGTTGGTAGGAGTAGTTGTTAATGTAGCTTTAGTCGGCATGTTAGCGCCATATGCTCGATTCGGTAGCAGATCTGCATCAGAAGGTCTCCTTGGGCGCGTTAGGCATGCTTATGATGCCCTCCCAAGCAGGTTTGTTGTCAACAGAAATTGTCCTCCAAAGTTATATCTAAAGCATACCATTCTACTAGTTGTGTGAACCTATTTGGACTATAGAAATTTGCTCATCCAGGAAAAAATAATTACTCAAAACAGATAATTATTAGAAGAGATTTTGTAGATGAGTTATATAGGGGCACCAAATACTGCTATCGTGCTTGTTTCATTCTTTATTTTTTGGTTGGGTGGAGGTTGGTCATTTCCTGCATTAGAGTAAAATGACATCTATGCGGGATCAATAGGAGCAATTTTCTATGCTACTGATGGTACACAATGTTTGAGACCCCTGATCTGCTGTGATAATAATAAACCATGAAAATGTTCACAGAATGATTCAGTATCATTTTTACCAGTATCATAATTACCAGTTGGACATGCTTTTTTTGTACTTAATGACATGGGAAAAAATGTAAAGTATGGAAAATTATTAAAGCTGGAAGGTTGGAGCTGAAATGCTGAATACTTAGCTCCTACGTTCGCACTATTGGAAATACATGTTTACTCGCATACTTCAGATTTATTCCGTGGTGAAGTTAAAGCCTTGGCAAACATGTTTGTTAGATTATTTTTCCGTAAGTCAGCTATATATAATTGATTGTGAAATTATCATGAATCATCGTAACATGTATGTTGGAGCTCTGTTTCCAAGTTGTAGCATATATAAGCATTTCTGTTCAGGTGTGGAGTTCGGCCTTTTGTAGCCTGTACAAGCATGGTGTGCCCCAATGTTGTTACTCTAAGAGCATAGGAGTCTTTGGAGGACATAGTAATAATACTGCCAAGGGCCTATATTTTTTTTGCATAACCTGTTGAAATAGTGATCTCGCTCCTAGCCTTGTCTTTCGTTTTCATTACTTGTTGCATGTTTGGTTTATAGTTTTACCACCATCATATTCTGGCAACACAGTTCATTTTTTTTCCTGTACTGCATTCAACCATTCATTTGGGTAATGATCATCAAAACTGATTCTTGCAGCGTTTTTGAAGCTGAAAGGCCAGGATACAAATTTTCTGTGCAGCAACGGATAGGAACATACTTTTTCAAGGTAACTTCGTGTTTAGTGAAATACTTACTATTTCCCCAGAAATGTTATCAGCTATAACTATCTCTTTAAATGTCTGAAATATTATTCGTGAACAGGGAATATTGTATGGTTCTGTTGGATTCTTTTGTGGTCTTGTGGGACAAGGGATTGCTAATTTGATAATGACAGCCAAAAGGTATGTTCTGTTGTACTATATCTGGTAATGTGCATGCTTACCATGTTCATAGTTTTGCTTCCTCATCTTGTTATTTTGTTTAACATACATATATGTTAGTAAGAAAATCATGTCTCAAGGCTCATGAAGCTAATGTTTCCTTTACTTTATCTGGCTATGGAATGTACTTGAGTTTTAACACTGCAATATGGTGTTTACTTACATGACCACTGGCAGTTTGTTCTAAACCTTCTACATTTATAGAGGGACTATTTCTGATTTCTTGTGTTAAAATTATTGCCTATTTCGATAAGTATGTCGAGTGTTAGGTGATAGCTAAAGATTAAGGTGTGTATGGTGATAAAACTTAGCAATCTCTTTCACAAATTGTTTGTGTAATATTCATGAATCTCAGATTTAATTATTTTCCTTCAAATTTGTACCTCAGGAGTGTTAAGAAGTCAGAGGATGATGTACCTGTTCCACCTCTTCTCAAGACTTCTGCTTTGTGGGGTAAGGCTGTCCAGACAATCTCTTATCACAATTTCATATCTCAATTGTTTGCATGTCGAAATCACTGGATTAAAGTTTCTCCTTCATCCCTGTATGGTTAAATTAAATACATTTAGGTTTCCATGTGAATTTTTACGCTAAACACCTATATGTTACGGATACATGCTCATATGATTAAGCCTTGTGAAGCTACAGTGAATGTTATATTGAGCGAGCGAGAATATTTCTATTCAAATTCAAACTATCAAAGCTATGTGGTATAACTATGATCAGAGCAGTTGATATTTAGCGGTTGTCCACATGATGCTATGTCATTGTCTCACTGTTGTGGTTCAAATGCATCTGATTAAAGTTTCTTATGATAACATAATTACACGTTTACATTGTTGTACCTGTAGTCAAAATCTGCAGTTCTTATTTAGCTAAGCTTTTGACTGTAGCCAATGAAGGCAGGTTGATAGTCTTAGAATTTTGATAATGATAGATAGGTTTTGTACCTCGCTATTTCCTGATTGTATCTTCTGAAACCCTGTAAAATGTAAACAATAATGGACCTGATTTTTGCAGGTGCGTTCCTTGCTGTTTCTTCCAACACACGGTACCAGATTATTAATGGATTAGAGCGCCTGGTTGAGGCTTCACCTGTTGCGAAGCGTGTCCCAGCTGCTTCTTTGGCATTCACTGTTGGTGTGCGGTTTGCCAATAACGTGTATGGAGGAATGCAATTTGTTGACTGGGCAAGAATGAGTGGTTGCCAATGAGGTGCGAGCTTTCATTTTCATGGTGAGAATCTTTACATTCCTTCTGCTATACATGTTTGCCCCCATAAATGTAGCTCTCTTGTCTTGATGTAGCCAATGGCTAACATTATGCCAATAATGCAGATGCTTCTTATTGCAGTCACCATTCATTGTGATGCCGTATTGCTGTTGCTTGCTGTCTGCTATTTGTTATTCCGCCCAAATTTGTCGAATTTTCATCATGACAAAGTCAAAGATGTGGTATAAATATCTTGAGGGCAGAAGATCTCAAAAATAAATGTGGAGGTTTCTCAGAGATTGAGTTTAGCATAAGGAGTGCTTAGGGCAGGATAGAACCCGAAGAGATTGAATTGCTTGTTTTGTTGTTAAAGATGTCACCGTCTTATTTGGATAGTTGAGTCTCCTCCCTATACTTTATTGAATTGTTAGTCTCCATATTTTGATATGTTATCTGGACTATTTTGAAAGTCCACTATCTTGTCAGTTAATTTTTCTTAGTTTTTATGGTACTTGTGTTTCACAAAACTCCACTATTTATGTTTCGCCAGAAACCTAATATGTGGGTTCTAAAGTACAAGATGACATGGCACTTATGTTGAACACGAAAGTAATACTCGTGTGGATTGACATATGCGCCACATGAGCAGCTGGAAAGGTGCAATAGTTTTGTTATTTCCCATCCCATGAACTGAATGATTGTGGTTTCTCAAGTTGGGATTGCAGAGTTTTCAAGCGCAGGCGCTTCTGTAAAAACAAACAAAGTTGAGAAATTCAGCTTAATTTGTTTCAGTCAGTTTTGCAGCAGGTTGGCTAAACAGGTGGGCTAGATGTGTATATGCAAGCGAAGATGAGAACCAGGGTGGCCATGGTCTCTGTAGACCGAGAGAAACGTAGTGATAATGATAATGCAAAGGAAAGAGCCAAATCATGTAAGAACATGCCAAGCGGTGTGCTCTTGGGCAAAGACAGGGCTGATGAAGTGACGAGTTTATTGAGCACCTGGGAAAGGGGCTGAATGACGGTCAATTCTGTGGAGCAGCGCACTTGGCAAGCAAATGTACTGGATGCTCCATTCGCTGAAGCAGAGTCATGCGTTTCGGCACTTCGGCTACACAGCTCCAGTTGGCCCATTTGGCTTGTTGGCCCATTTGGCCTAGTAGAATGGAGTGCATTTGGAGAAACAGAAAAGAAAAAAAAACTGAAAGTTTCGCTTGACAATGCAGATTTTGCGCCCTTCCATGCTCACAATGCAGATAATGACAAACTCAGGCCTGAGGAGACCTGGGACTGCTGAGTAGTTGAGATCTGGGACAATTTCATATCAAGCTGAGCTCCATGTCATCACTGCTTCAGTCTAGCACATCTGACCAACTTCTCAGGTACAAATACAAAGGCCAAATGCAGATAAAACCACAGAAACAAGCACACTCCAAAACACTTATCATAACATCTACAGAAGTCAGCTGCATTGTTTCTCTGGAACTGGAAGTCTCTCACCATCACCACCCATCAGACAAAATCCGATTGAAACACTGGTGATTTGGTGCGTTCTTGATCTGCTAGCGACTAGCGTGTGAAGGCGTAGAAGACGATGCCGATGTAGATGAGCATGGCGGAGGGGACGAGGGTGACGAGCGGCACGACGGCGGCCCAGGCGGCGGCCCCGCCGGCGCCGCAGCCGAGCCGGCCGAGCTTCACCTGCACCACGTTGACGAGCGCCATCATCAGGAATCCGCACCCGGCGACGGAGCCCACGGCGGACGCGAGGATCCCGACGCGGAGCGCGGCGCGGTTGATCCGCGCGGTCCGGCCTAGGACGCCCACGGCGGCGGAGGAGGAAGAGGCGGCGCCGGCGCCGGAGCGGCGGTGGGGGTGGCCGGGGTAGGTGCGGACGAGCTGCTTGAGGCAGAGCGCGACGAGGCTGGAGAAGAGGAAGCAGGCGAAGGCGAGCACGTGGAAGGAGACGAGGTCGGACTCGGCGCGGTCCCCCGCGGCGCAGGGGTTCCCCGTGCGCGGGTCGGCGCCGTCGGCCAGCCCCGGCCCGTCGGAGGACGGCCGCCACGCCAGGCCCAGGAAGGCCGCCAGGGTGAAGAGCGAGTTCACGTTGACGATGCCGTCCAGCGCCGTGATGTGGATGCTCGTGCCCCCGCCCCCGCCGCTTCCGCCGCCGCCGCCGCCCCCGGTCGCGACGTCGCCGTCCATGGCGGCTGCTTTGGATTGGGTTTGGGAAGAAAGAAAGAAACGGAGGTGAGGTGGGGGGTTTGGGGATCGGACTGGCGCTGCCTAGCCCAACAAGCTAGAGCAGCGTGGTCGGTGAGCACGTGTGTCCATATGACGGACACGGACCTGACCTCGGGTGCGATGCGAGGGAACAAAGGAGAAAGCGTGTCGACACTGCGAAAGTTGATGGGTACACAAAAAAAATAATCATATACTACTCTCTTAATAAATCAAAACTCTAGACTTGTCTTAAATCGTTTTTTAAATTGGATATACTTTATAAAGAATTTACGATACTAAATTAGTATCTTTAGATTAGATGTACCATAATATATATTTTTTATAATATGCTCATTTGATATTATAAATATTTAGTTTTTTAAAAAAAAATTAGTTAAAGATAAAAATTTAACTTAGAAATTAACCTATTTAGTGATAGAGGGAGTTCAAGCACCCGGACCGACCGTTCAATGGCTCAAATGGTTTGGGTGATGCTAGCCATGGTTTTTTTTATCGGCCAAAATTCACTGATATTTCTGAAATTTCCATTCTATCCATAGGGTCTGATAAAATTTGATATCAGCCAAATTTTTTCCTTCTTTCTTATTTCCACACAGACAGCCCAAATTCAGCCACGCGACGGTCCCGCACTTATAATGATTTATTCTTATTTTTATTTGTGAACAAGTGATGTTTAATATCTTAGAAATAGTTTCAAGTCAAATTCCACGAATTTTTTTCAAAAAAATTTAAATTTTTTTGAATTTGGTCTGATATTTCAGATATATTCTGCTTATCCTATTTATCCATGATGTCGATGTCCGATAAATTTTAATTTCCGATAATGAAAACCTTGATGCTAGCCCAAGGAAAAAAAAAGTCAGATAGTCAGTATTGCAGTTGAAGTCGGATAGTCAGTGTGGATAATTGGATATCAGATGTATGGTTGAGTATCAGACATCCGAGAAATATTCATATGTACTAGTATTATTCCAATAGATGTGTGGGATATCACATTAATAGTTGTACTGACAATCGTTGTTCACATGCCTTTAAGCCTGTTTGGTTCTGACCCTAGTGAAGTGCCTGGGCCAGGCAGCTCCCCAGGCTGTCAATTTCGATCGCCCGATGGCCGGATCGACTTGCCTAGGTGATCATCCCCAGGCCCAGGCCACGCCATGAACCAAACAGGCCTGAGATACGCTAGCACAGCACTGTGTGACTAGAGCTTGGTGCGGGTGCAGCTTCAGCCAAAGCTGCTGCAGTGCTGCACCGATTCACCGAACAATCTCATCACTGTCACGCACAACATTCACATTCTAGCTTCGTTCTAACGTAAACTTGAAACACTCAAGTACGTGTGTACATCGCTAATTTGCTTCTAATATAATAGATAAAGTAGCATATCCAACATTATTCATGACCGGAGTCTGACTGTAAAAGAAATTGGAGCGTTATTCAAGGGCAATCGAAGCCAGGGGAAAGAAATTTCAGCCCGATCTGGCCCAACCTGAATCCCTAGCCCATCATGAATGAAACATGTGAGAAATAGGCCTGTAGACCTTGTTAGACTGGGCCTGATAATAACTTCCTGGTTCCAAAAAACTTTTGCATGGGTCCATACGATGAAAAGTTTATTTATTTTGCAAAAAAAAAAGACCGAGTAGGTAGCCCGAGGATTGGTATCTCGGTTCCGTTTATAGTTGTACTCCCGCGTCCTGAAATACAGTGTATTCTGATATTTAAATTTTATCTTCAAATATAGTATATTTGGAGAACAAGAAGATATTATTTACTTAAATAAAATACATTATTATTTTGTATAAGGAAAGTAATTCAGGTATTTGCCATATTTAGTATAAGGAGACTAAGAATTTACTCTTTAATCATGCGAAAAAGAATCAGATTTCAATACATTAGGAAGGTATAAGTGAGGGGTACACACATCTATTGTACTCTCTCTTATTTTGTCTGAAAATTGCCAGAATGCAATATATTTGAGGACAGATGGAGTATTTATTTTGACAACGTATCAGATGGAAACCACACCCTTCGTGAATACCCGTGCAAACCACGATAAAAGGGTCGTCTAAATTCACCAAAAAAAAATCACATATGTAGATGATATGAGGATACACAACCTTATAAAATATCTTGTCCAAACTCGACTTCGTTTGTAAGATATAAAAATAACTAATTTCTAACAAATCGTTTGGACAACTTTCTCGCTACATGTAAGTGCATATTTGTGGGTGTGTTTAGTTCGCGAAATTTTTTGGCTTTGGCTACTGTAACACTTTTGTTTGTATTTGTCAATTAGTGTCTAATCATAGACTAATTAGGCTCAAAAGATTCGTCTCATGATTTTCTACCAAACTGTCTAATTAATTTTTTTCGTCTACATTTAATGCTCTATGCATGTATCAAACATTCGATATGACGGAGAATCTTGAAAATTTTTTAAACTAAACAAGACCGTGTTGATGTATTGGTGACGTGCTGCAGCAATTTTTTAATAATAAAAATAGTATTGGGCGATAGATTATTGTTGAATGGCTAGAGATGCTCTTACGTGCGTACGGCTATACTGTAGGCTGTAGCTTAGCCGCCTAGGTGGTTGGTGAAACATGAATGCGCCAGGGGAGAGCCAACCGCGACGAAAACACGATAGGTTGGCAAAGACGACGAAAACAATGCCGCCACACAGACCGCATGCTATATACGGAGTATGAATGAAGGCCTACCTACAGCACACGCATTTCCCAACTGATCTCCCGGATCAAATCCTCTTCACAACCTCGCGTATCTTGCTTCCTTCCTCGCTTCCAGCTCAATTATTGAATGCAAATTTTGATCCTTTTTCTTGATTTCAGCAAATATTCGATCCTCTCGCGTCAATCGCCTCAAAACCAAATCCACCCATTTTAGTACCAGACGCCACCAACTGAGCAGCTAACCACACCGTATTCTATTCATCCATCTTTGTCGTCGTCAGAGCTGCAGGAGCAACCAGCCAAAAAGGCGGTCATGGCGACGGCGGCGGTTTCAGACTCTCCGGCAAGCTCCGGCGTCGTCGTCCGCCGGCGGCGCGTGCTGATGTTCCCGCTACCGTTCCAGGGCCACATGAACCCGATGCTGCAGCTGGCCGGGGTGCTGCACGCGCGGGGCGGCCTGGACATCACCGTGTTCCACGCCGCGTTCAACGCGCCCGACCCGGCGCGCCACCCTCCGGGGTACCGCTTCGTCCCCGTCGGCGATGGCGTGGCGTGGGCCGACCTCGTCCCGTCCGCTGGCGGCGGGGACGACGACGACATCCCCGGCGCGCTGCTGCGGATCAAGGACCGCCTGCGGGAGCCGTTCCGGGACCGCCTGCGCCAGGCTCTCGCCCTCGCCGAGGAGGACGAGGGCGACGCGCCGCCGGCGTGCCTGGTGCTGGACTCCAATCTGCGCGGAATGCAGCTGGTGGCCGAGGAGCTCGGCGTGCCCACGCTCGTGCTGCGCACCGGCGCCGCCGCTTGCCTCGTCGCCTACATGGCGTTCCCGGCGCTCTGCGACAAGGGCCTCCTCCCGCCGACATCGAAAGGTGACTCGTCACTGTGCTTTGCAGTTTGGCCTTTGTCGCCTTCTCATGTTCTCGACGATCAACGCTAGCATGCACATATGCATCATGGCGAGCCCTCAGATAAGATGTACTTTTTCGGTCAGCAAATAGTATTTTTCTCCCATAGCAAATCAACGAACAGTACTTTCAGCTATGACTTTTTAGATGGCACAGGCAGAGGCCTGCCCCCCACCCCACAAACACACACAAACACCCCGAAAAAAATGTTGCAGAACATTCTTCGTTTAGTACATCTCAATACTTTACACTAAACACTAGAACTTATGAGTAAACAAGCCTTCCCAACCAACTTTAATTGTCTAAAGTTAAGTTGATCTATGAACAATGCTCCTTTTCTATCTTCAATCTCTAGACATTTTTTTTATAAAGGAGGATTCTATTAAATTTTTAAGCACATTACATCGAGTTGATACAAAGTTTTGAAAATAATATTCTTCTGACCTCTACGACAAGAACATTACGGTCATCAAAAGAGGAAACCCCGCACACTCTAGTGACTATTAGTCTGTAGACTTGAATGGCACCATGTGTCGGGGAGAAGACAACCTTAACAATCTGGCATTTAGCATTTTCTAAGATATAAAGAGATTTAAAATGATTTATTATAGATTTTTTAAGCCAACATCACAGTTGATAATTTTTTAAGTCGATATCAAGATCAACAATGGTATCGTATAACTTTTGTCGACACTCGATTAGACGGCCTCCCTATACCTGAATCCTGGCTCCGCCCCTGATCATGGCCCTATAGAGTATGGTGGTAGGGACTAGAGATGGCAACGGGTACGTACCCGACGGGTAGTGTACCCGTCGGGTTACCCGCACCCGCCCACAGGTAGAAAAGTGCTCCCATATCCGTACCCTCGTGGGTAAATTCTACCCGACGGGTAACCCGCACCCGACATCATACCCGAAAATTACATATAAATATCAAACATTCACATACAAAAATAAATCATTTTAAGCTTTCAACAAGTTACAAACTAACATTCATATAATGACATCATTGCAATATATATAATAGAAGGGTTTAGTTGGATTTTGGCTAAATTCATGGGTTGTATGGACTAAAATGACGAGGGTGGCTGGGTTCTTTTTGCGGGTATTTTTTACCCGTGGGTAGGCGGGTATGGGTAGTATACACCCGCACCCGTACCCGCCATACCCAATGGGTATAGGATTTTGCCCAATAACATACCCACGAGTAGAAAATGCACCCCATATCCGCCTCTTTATCGGGTAAAACCCGTCGGGTACCCGGATTTCGGGTACCCGTTGCCATCTTTAGTAGGGACGAACATGATTACAGGCGTTAGAAAAAACCAACCTGCTGCAAGGGTTTTCAAATACCCACAATCATCTCAATTCCACCTACGGAGGACGTACTCCCTCTGTTCCAAATTTTATAGGCTGTTTTATCTTATTAGATACACAACTTTTACTATGTATCTAGACATATCGTTTATCTAGGTGATTAGAGAAAGCTATGTAGTTAGAAATGCCAAAATGATCTATAATTTGGGATAGAGGGTGGTACTTACTAACTAGAGAGGTCAAATCATAGGGGCATTTGCTAGTCAACATGCATAGAAGGTATTTGAATTGAAAAAAAACTTTAGATTATTAGATGGTAATGAAAAAACTACCTTTACTTACATGTGCATTATTTTTTACAATTTTCTCTTTGAAATTGTAATTTGTAAAAATGAAAAAAAAACTTTAGATTTCAGTATGCACTTAGATATATGCTATGTCTAGATGCATAATAAAAGTAATGTATCTAGAAAAGCCAAAATATCTTATAATTTGAAATAAATGGAGTAGTATTTACCATGGTGTTGCCGACTGCTGGCTGAAATTAAACTTACATTTAGAAACAAACTCATACCATTCAGATTTCATATTTACCATGTTACTAGTACTACCAACTGAAGTTAGAATTGTTTATGTTACACGTGTTTTGGATCATTATTTCTTGGAGTCTCGTTGTCTCATGTTGTTTGCCACGCACCAACCCATTATTCATTCCATTTAATTAGTACTACCAACTGAAGTTAGAATTGTTTATGTTACACGTGTTTTGGATCATTATTTCTTGGAGTCTCGTTGTCTCATGTTGTTTGCCACGCACCAACCCATTATTCATTCCATTTAATTTATTGATTGCGTGGTGATATAAAGATGTCATTTTCTCGCAAAAATAACATTTTCTAGAGAGTGATGATGCACGAGCCATTAAAGTGGATGTCACTTTCATCGAATGCTAGGGATTAGTATGGTCCATGCTAAGTTTAAGCGCACATGGTTATTAAGAGACAAGCTACAACTTGTTGCATCATTAAGGTGAAGATGAAGATCAATACCATAGATGTTCTTTTATAAAGCTTGTGAACTTGCTAAGCTTCTAATTATTTTTTCTTGTACCATAATGTATTGTGTTTGACAAAGAAATTAAAAAAAGGGGATCACCCATAATTTTCTGAATTGAATCGTATGCTTTTGGAAGCCAACCGGAGGCCACGACCACAATAATGATTGCCAGTGGGAAAACCACGAGAAATCAAAGATATATGCCAATTGTGTTATCTATTGGGTACCCTGATGACCATTTCTCATTATTTTTCAATTATATTCCAGATAAGTTCCAGTTGGAAATGCCATTAGATGATCTTACACCATTACGACTAGGAGACATGGTGTTCTCGTCCACTACTACTCATGGTAATATGAAAAAATTGCTAAAATGTTTAGTGGATGCAACAAGGAGTTCTTCTGGTGTCATACTTAACACCTTCCGAGACCTTGAGAATTCTGATATTCAAAAGATTGCCAATGGCATCGGAGTTCCAATATATCCTATTGGGCCACTTCACAAGATTTCTTTAGGCACCGACGACAGCTTGTTAGCACAAGATTGGGCTTGTTTAGAGTGGTTGGACAAGCAAGAGGTAGATTCTGTTCTTTATGTGAGCTTTGGAAGCTTGGCATGTATAGATGAAAAGGAACTGTTGGAGATAGCATGGGGCTTGGCCAACAGTCAAATGCCCTTTCTGTGGGTTATTCGTCACAACTTGGTCAAATCCTCTAATGATGTGAGCCTTCCTGACGGCTTTAAGGAGGTGACACATGGAAGGGGAATGGTGGTGCCCTGGTTCCACAACAAGAAGTTTTACGACACCGTGCAATTGGTGGCTTTTGGACTCATAATGGATGGAACTCAACTCTGGAGAGCATTTGTGAAGGTGTCCCGATGATATGTAGACCCCAATTTGCTGACCAGATGATAAATATGAGGTACGTCCAAGAAGTGTGGAAGATAGGGTTTGAGCTAGATGGTGACTTGGAGAGGGGGAAGATAGAGAGGGCTGTTAAAAAGTTACTTTGTACGGAAGAAGGAAGGCATATGAGACAAAGGGCCAAGGATTTACGGAATAAAGCCATTAAGTGCATCAAGGAAGAAGGCACCTCTAAGTCTGCAATTGAGCTATTGGTAAATCACATAATGTCATTTTAGTTTATATAACGTATTATGTACCTTACATGTAACAAGTAGTACCATGAGAAGGCAGTTAAATAACAGTGCATGAGATGAAAAGAAGGAATTATATGAAGCCAATGGCAGAGGGCTCAAAGTGATGCATTGAATAAATATTTGTGAATAATATAGCTTGTAATGTTATTGGAGAACTCTTTACATATTTTGTGGTTAGCATAGTTTGTGTCTATGTGCCTTTATTGCTCTATGTATAAATATTTTCGCTTGATTTTTAGCTATTCTTGTGTGTGTGTGTAAGGATGGCCAAACAGGCGACAAGTAGTTCCCGGTCTTAAGAAATCGATTATGGTTTCTCATATCCCAACTACTCCTGTAGTATTTTATTTGGAAATATCTTTGTTGCTGCCTATTTTATTGACGCAATGATTGGACATCTCCTTCCATATGCAGCTAGATGGGTTTATCACCATCTCAATCAACGATATTTCAGCCGTACTTTTCAGCAAATGAACAATATTTTCCTCTCATAGTATTTCAGCATAAGCATCAGCATAAGCCAAATTTCAGCGAAACGAACAGGGGCGAGCTAGGTTTCCAAGGACATCGATGCAATTCAGTAAAAAAAAAGGGACATCGATGCAAGACTGACAAGCCTTAAAGAATGCAATGTATAATTAGACAAGTTACATGCACGTGTGAATATATGGGCCGTTGGTTTTAGTGGTGTGACAGAATTGTAGGGTTTTTTTATTCCTATATCTATAGAAAAGCAGCATCAGCAAGTGAACGAAATTGTGGTTTTCACATGGCCCACGTCGTGTCTTCTTAATTATACCCTCATAATGAGCCCGAAAAGAAATATTTTTGTTGCTGGCAAAATCTCGGAGGTCTTTATCTCGTGCGTCGATCTCTGTTGTTTTCGTGCCATTACTAGTGATTTGCACGCGCATGCGCGCGCGTGTGATGGTCAGTAAATGGAATAATAATATTGACAAAGAACATGATAGGTTGATACAAACAGGAGGTATTACAGTTAAGCAACAATATGGTACCATGAACAGCGAAGAGAAAGCCGAATTTCTGAAACAACCGTGAGATGTTCAAACACTATATATATATATATATATATATATATATATATATATATATATATATATATATATATATATATATATGAGACAGAAGGTGTCCAAATATTACTTGTATCTTACACGAGACAGTCCTACACCAGGACACTAGATGTCCAAATTGTACATAATTTTACATAAAACATTCTTGGGATAGAGACCAAGGAGCCATAGTCTTTGAGATGGCACAATACAACATACTGCACATAGCAAAAGTCACAGTAGCACATGATCAGATATAGGTCTTAAGGAAAGTGGCATCAGCTTTATACACTTTTTACTAATCTTAGCTTTCTCCATACAGATACCGAAACAATCCAAGAAAAAGAGAAGTCACAATGTCTAATCTTTATATTAGCAAGGAAAACATCTGTTATATAACATAGAATAACTTTATTGGAAGGTAGACAATATTTATAAAATAAAGTTTGGACATGCTTCTGCAGGAAAATTAATTAAAGTTTGAACTTGAATTCCCTTTCTTCACAGCAAGAAACTAAAGCTAATCCTTGTTCATTGTTGACAAAAAAAAAAGTTCATCCTATGGATTCACACTTCTAAACCAACAAAGGGGAATAAAGTACCTCCCTTTAGCTCATAGGTTGCAAAATCGAAACAAAAGGAAAGAGGTGATATTAGCAGTTACCCTAATCTCTTCAAAATCAGAAAAACAATGGTAGCTGAAAGTCTCATCGGCTGTTTTACTGTATTGCTTCATTGTGTCATCCACCTATGCTTATAAATACTATTTGGAAATGGAAAGTAACTACTGGCAAACCAGCAAGGCAATACCTAAAGAGTGATCAACAAAAGTCAAGTTGCAATCCAGTGACGCAAGCTGGCACTCCAAGTAGAAACAAAAGCTAAGAAGGTGAGGTAGGTGGCCAAAATGTAGAGCAGATCTTTGGGAGCTATGCTCTAACACATTGACTAAACAATCTGACACAATCAAACTGATGTAGAGAGGATGGAACCCTGACAAGAAAATACTACTATAAAAGGCCAAAATGTAAATGACAGATCATAATAACAATGAGCCCTTTTACAATGCTTGAAAATAATTCCCAACAATTCCCAACAGCTCCTAATAGCTCTGCAAATTAACAATTTTTATTGATTTAATTTGCGCAAGGGTATTTTGGTCATTACGTGACCTAACTCACCCCCACCCCACCCGACGCGGCAGCCCCAACCCCAACCCACGCGCCGGCGTCGCCTCCCTCGCCGTCATCCTCAACGCGCTCGCCATCGACCCGGGCCGCCGCTGGAAGGGGCCCTGGCGCAAGTTCGACGAATCCATGCTCGACTGCTGCGAGCCCCTCGACAAGGTCAAGGCCCAGGGCATCACTTTCGGCAAGGTCGCCTGCCTCGCGCACTGCTCTGGCGCCGACGTCCAATCCTTCCGCGCTAATCGGGTCACCATCCACGACCTACGGCGGCCGTCCCACGGCTTCTCCCCGGCGGCGCCTCTCACTTCCCCCTCGTCCCCACGCGGTCCATCGACGACAAGATCCTTGGTGGCAAGCGCCCCCACCGGCCTCCGCTACCGTCCGGACGCACAGGGTCACGTCCACGATCGCCAGCGCGGGGTCGTCCACGAATTTGTCGTGCCCGAGGTTCGCGGGCCGCCACGGTAAGTTGGCTCCTCCCTCCGTATCATGGGGTTCCCGCTCTCTCTGCGATGGATCGATCTCTAGTGCTGCTACTCCTGCAGGCCAGTTTGTTTAGGCGGAGTGCCCCGATGCTAGTGCTACGCTTTAGCCATGATTAGGAGGGGTAGCACACGCCGACGCGGGCGTCTGCTTTGCTGTGGAGCAGCATAGGGAGGCTGTAGTAGACTGTAGCCAGCCGCCGCTGAAAGGACCTAATTGGCCTAGAGGGGGGGTGAATAGGCCTTTTTGCAAAACCTAAAACTCACAAACTTGAATTTGTGGAAGTTAAATGCCTGACGAGAAGTTCCGGTGGTCTGGATCGGAAGTTCCGGTCAGGGGGACCAGAACTTCCGGTGCAGACCTTCAGAACTTCTGGTGCCCTAAATAAGCTATGAAATCAAAGTGAATCGAGTTGGGATTTCAGATCCAAGTGATACCACACCCTCCTAGAGGTTGTTGATGAATATGTTGAACTCCTCAAGGCTTGGCACCACACCAAATCACAGATCGGGACCTCCCACCTAAGAAGTTGGGGTAGAGAGGAAGAACAACAAGAACACAAGAACAAAGGGTAGTCGAAGCTACCGCCACAGCAAGACAAGCTATTTTTAACGAGGTTCGGCAATCCCCACTAAGGAGTTCCTACTTCCTCGTTGTTGAGGTGACCACGAAGGTCCGACCACTAAGGTCTCCTCCCTCAAGCAACCACGAAGGCTAGCTTAAGATTTCCACTAAGAATCAAGGGGTGTTTACAAACACTTCGGGGTGCCCTCACAAATGAATCAACACGGGCAACCACGAAGAACGCCTAGCCGGCTAGGGTTCCAAGAACCCAAGAGAAACAAACACAAATCAAGCCAGCAAGACAAGGAACCCAAGTGCTCAAGTCGAAGATCGATGCTCCCGCTCTCAAATCTCACGTCCCTAACTCAAACAATCGAAGATTGAAGCTTGGAGGCAAAGGGGAAGAGAGAGTGGGTGAGTCACAGCTTGAAGAGAGTTGGGAGAGCAGAAAAGAGTGTGCAAAGCTCGGGCAACAGTTAGAAATGAAGTGAGTGGCTTATATACTCGAGCTCGGACGAGCCACCGGAAGTTCTGGTGGAAGCCACCGGAACTTCCGGTCAAACGAGATCAGACCGTTGGGCTTGTCAGTCAACCGGGTTCACCGGAACTTCCAGTGCCATGACCGGAACTTCCGGTCCGTCCCGGAACTTCCGGACGGAGCCCGGAATAGTTTTCTCGAACGCGGGCGTGCGCGCAAACTGCACCAACCGGAACTTCCGGTGCCTGACCGGAACTTCCGGTGAGTACCGGAACTTCCGGACGGAGACCGGAACAAAATACTCGCACGCGGGCGCGCGCGGGCGCCAGCGACTAGAACTTCCGGTGCGGCACACCCAGAACTTCCGGTGCACGTCTCTCCAGCCTACTAAGCTTCGACAAGAGCACTTTTTATCCTCATTTTGCCAACTAAATTTGTATCCCTCTTGATAGTGCGGCGTTGCCTACGACTCAAATCAAAATAAACGGTGTTGAAGCCCTTGAGTCGAAGCGCCTTTTGTCTATCAAAATTTAGAGTGCTATAATTCACCAAATATTCTTTTTCAATTCCATCAATGGACTAACACCTGTAGATTACACTTGATAAATATGTTAGTCCTTAATTTGATTGTCATTAATTATCCAAAACCCACATCGGGGGCGAATGCACTTACAGTCGCGCTCTCTCGCATAGCATGTGGCCGCTCGACTGCAGACGGCCTACACATCATGTAGTATGTACTCGCCTTGTTGGCACCAACAGGAGCACTACAAGAACGGGTGACCTGCATGCCTTCCACATGATTAAAAAAACTATCGAGAGCATCTAGAAAAACACAGTAAAACGTTATGCCAGTCGATTGGTTTGGATCAGGTATGGACGACAGTAGGCCCTCAGAGAGGGAGCAAAGCCTCAACAGTGCCATGATAACGTTGAGCAAGCTAAAAGACATACAGTAAGCGGAATGATCCGTGCACAAATACGTCATCCACTCATGTTACACACTCATCAAACATGTATGGACATGCTAACACGTTATTTGCATTAACATGTATAGACACGCTAGCTAGCCACATACACACACTAACCACACACATGCTAACCACTCATCTAACCAGCCTAACCTTGTACACACACGCTAACCAGGCTAACCACATACACACACTAACCAGCAGGCTAACCACGTGTACACACACTGCACGTTCACCACACACACGCCTAGGCACAAGCTACAGCTAACCACACACACGCTAACCTGCAGGCTAACCACGTGTCCACGTAACACACGTGCACCACGCACACACGCGTACCCACACTGACCAACACGCTAATCACGTACACATGCAAGATCAACTGTATAAATTACATACACCATAATATGGTAATCAATAAAAGTTATAAAATAAAAAAGATCTACCATATAAATCAAATATCACGCATGCGTCAATCCCAACTATAATACATAATTCATACCAAAATATTATTGTTACAAATAAAAAAGTACAGTTTTACCCTTGGTTAAAAAAATAACTACAAAATAGCAATTACTACTCCTATATTTCGGACTCTAATTCCGCTCCATTTTGGAGCTGTTGGGAGCCGTTACGGCGCATATGGCCCACCTACCATAGACACATCTCAGCGGCTCCTACCCTCATTTAGGCCCACCTACTACACATTAAAAATTTTCTTAATAATTTCCAACGGCTCTCCAAGCATTGTAAAAAAGTTCTTAATATATATCATGATACATAGAAAATATGTCGTAGATCACCATTTATGACACCAAGTTAACGAAAGATCAAATGTTAAAAGATGAGTGTCTTAGACGACAACTTGTGACATTAATTTTGGATGCCACAAACATTTATAACATTATAAATTTATTTTTTCACAATTCCTATTCCTATCTATCAGTCGCCTGAACTTTTATAGTCCGTTCAGGCGATGCCATCAGGCCACCGCTGGTGGTGCGTTCCCTTGTGCCACAAAAGCGTGTACCTATAAAAATTGCAATAAATTAAATCAGTAATTTTAACATAAAATATATGCAACCATTGTCTAAAAAAAATTAAAATTTAGGCACATGAATTTTAGCAATTCCCTTATGCACTCATACATAAAATATATCTATACATAGTCAGAGTAATGAATGAAGGCAAAGACAAAGGAAGGTAAAGTAAAAGAGTTAAGTCTACTTTAGGACCTTCAACTATCGTAAAAGTCTGGATTTCAACCTTCAACTTTAAAATCAGATAACATTGACCCTCCAACTCTTGAAAAAGTTTATTTTTCAACCTTGGATGGTTTTCTAGGCGGTTTGCATGGCACTGTTTGTGGAGCTGACATCAGCGATGATGTCAGCACTCATTTTTAATTTGCGAAATTAATATCTTTTTATTCAGAGCTCCAAATATAGCAAATAATGTATCAATTTTGATCGTCTCGACGAGTTCTTTACAATGGTGTACTCTGTTTTGTTGTTTGAGATAGTTTTATTTCGTGAAAAATTAAATATTTCTATAAAACAAGTGAGAACGTGGTCAATATGGAGGATAAAACTTTGATTATTGTGTACTAGTTTTATTAGATTGTCTCCAACAATGGAGACCTAAACTCCACACCCATTCCAGGTTTTGGGTCATCCACAGGAAAAAGTTACCCACCCAAAAATCTGCCCTCTCCAACAGCACACCCATCCGTCCGACACCTCCGCCTCGCCCGCCGAGCCGCGAGCTCCTCCAGCCTCGCCCGCCTCGCACCTGAAAGCCCAAGTTTGGTTTTGGTAATTAATGACACCAAGTTGCTAATGCCATGTGTTAAGTATTTTGAGTTAGGCATAAGCAACACATGTGATGAAGGTGTATGTGGCAAGGAGTGGTGGCCACAAGATCACAAAAAGATGGTGTGTGGACATGAAATGATGATCATGGTGATCAAGCATGAGGAGATGGACATGGAACAAAGTGATCAAAGCAAAGGTATAATCATAGGGTTTGCTTTTGCCGGTCTAAGATGAGTAGAGAAGTGATTGACCGGGGTTTAGGATTGATAGCCGACTATCAAGAGGGCCAATCACAGTTAGCTCGTGAATCAAGTGCTACTAGGTCATCATCTTGAGCATATGCATTAGGATCTAGTAGAGATAACGTAACGCCGTGAAAAATGATTGTAAAAATGCTAACACACATCCACATGATGGTGTACACTTGGTGGTGTTAGCACATTTGCGTAGGCGGTGGAGTTTGAGCGGTAGAGAGGGGTTTGGGTAACTCTCTCCCTCCCGCCGAGCTTGCGAGGCGGGGTTCGGCGCTTTTTGTGGAAATGAAACGCCTATTTTCCATTGCGCCGGAGGCGAGAAAACGGAGGCGAAAGTCCAGAGTGTTTATTCCTGAAAAACTTCAACCGGACGCTGGACTAGACGCGGTCCAGGATGGACCTACGCGTCCGGTCAGCTCTAGTCGAGGGCAGAGGCGCAACACGCCTAGGGTTTGTGACCGGATGCTGGTCTGGCCTGACCAGTGCGTCCGGTCAGTTCACCTGGGCGCAGAGGAAAGGTGCACGCAGAACGCCCGACCGGCGCGTCCGAAGGTCCCCGGGACCGGAGCGTCTGGTTAGCTTTGACTTGTGCGGCTTGCTGGCGTGATGCGATCGGACGTGGTGGCGCGTTCGGTCACGTGCGACCGGACGCGTTCGATCGCGCAGGGAGCTCTTTGGACTCCGATCAGACGCCGGATGCAGCGCGTCCGGTCATTTGGTGAAGCGCGTCCAGTCACGACAACGGTTCCCTCTGATGTGCACTGTTGCTGCTTGTCCTGTAGTGGCCGGATGCGTCCGGTCACCCTGACCGGTGCGTCCGGTCATCACATTTTTCACTGTATTGTTTAGTAACGGCTAGCTGCGTACCCCTTCGCTATAAATAGAAGTTGGCGGGGTTTGGGGGTGTCGCTTGCATTCTTGCTGACCTTGAGACTTCCTTTGAGTGAGAGAACAACTCCTCCACTCATCTCTTTGCTTGGTTGCACATCTTTAGTGAGATTGAGTGAGATTCAAGTGCATTACTTGAGAGTTGCATTCTAGAGGCACTTGATCTTCGAGTTGCTGCGGATTTCTTGTTACTCTTCCCTGTTTCCCGACGCGGTAGACGGCTTGGAGCAGCGGAGGTGATTGAGCTCGTAATTGTAGATTGTTGGAGCCCTCACCAAGTGTTGTAAGGGGTTCTTGATCCTTCTCCGTGGGAGTTCACGAATTGGATATTCTAGTGGAGCTCGTGGCTTGGAGGATCCCCATCTTGTGTGTGGTTGTGCGGCGCCCGCCGAGCTCGACTCTTGATAGTCGATTAGCTCACGAACCGACAAGTGGGTGTATCGCCACAACGGGGAGTAGCTTGCCGGAAAGCAAGTGAACCCCGGGATAAATTTTTGTGTCGTTCTCTTCCCGAGGATTTCTCTTGTATGATTGATTGATTGGTTCTTCTCATCTCTATACGGCAGTATAATCACTCAAAGCTCTTCTCTCGCGTTACTCCTTGTTTCTAGCTTGTAGTTGTTGTTGTGTTTAGTGGATAGCCTTGTACTAGACTTGTATAGGTGGCTTGCTTAATTAGTTAGAGCTAGTGCATTTTGCTTCGCCACCTTTTGTACTAACACTTGTGGTTAAGTAAATCTTGTAAAAGTTTTAAATAGGCTATTCACCCCCCTCTAGCCTATTTGGACCTTACAGCACCCCGCCGAGCCTCCCTCCCCGCCACGCCGTTGTCGGGCCCACCTTGCCGTCGTCCTCCGCGCAGATCCGCCAGCGCCGCCCGCCACCACACGCCATCGAACGCCGCACGCCATCGAGCGCTGCCGCCACTACACGCCACCGAGCTTCGCTTGCCTTGTGCCGCCACCCGCCTCGCCGTCGTAGAAGAGCTCCGCCGTGCCGCTCCTGCCGCTCGTCGCGGTCACGCCGCGCGCCGCTCCCGCCGCTCGCCGCCGGCACACCGCGCATTGCTCAAGCTGCTCGCTGGCGGTCGCGTCGCGCCAGTCCAGCCGCTCGCCGGCAGGCCCGCCACTCGTCGCTCCACCAACCCCACGCCGCTCACCACCAACGTCGTCCGTGTCCGCCGCCTCGGCCCGCACCAGATCCGCCGCCTCGTGGCCCTCCCCGCCTCAGAGCTGGAGGTCGCTCCTCACCTCCACCTAGGCCTCTAGCTACGCGGATGACGAGGAACAGCGGGGGAAGATTTGCGTCCTTGGTGAGAGACGACGTAAATATGCATCGTGGTTCGACCGGTATGCAAAATGCCTACTGCCTTTGCGTCTTCTGTTGGAGGCCGCTAAAACACTTGTTTTATAGAAATATTTAATTTTTCATGAAATAAAACTATCTCAAACAACAAAACGGAGTACACCATTGCAAAGAGCTCGTCGAGACGATCAAAATTGATATATTATTTACTATATTTGGAGGTCCGAATAAAAAGATATTAATTTCATAAATTAAAAATGAGTGCTGATGTCAGCACCACAAACAGTGCCATGCAAACCGTCTAAGATTGAAAAGTGAACTTTTTCAAGAGATAGAGGGCCAAGATTTTTACGTCCTAAATGGACTTGACCCCAAAGTAAAATCCACGTGCCCTTTAGTCTAAGTTGGGACGGGATCCGAGGAAGACAAAGGAAGGCAAAGTAAATCCATGTGTACAGGTGTAAGTGGAATATGAGACGAAGAATCAAAAGGCATTCAAAGCAAGGGCAGGGTAAGACTACCCGCAGTGGGTACTCTAAAGCGATACTATAAACCTTTAGAGTATGAATATAGAGTAAAAATTGCTGCACTGGGTACTCTAAAACGATACTATATCCTTTCTCTCACTCTATATTTAGAGTGGTACAATGCTTACTCTATAGTGGGCAGTGGCGGGTCCCACTAGCTAAATAAAGAAAAAAAATGCTATAACTCACAAACAAAAAATTCAAATTAAATTTCGATTGCACCATTAAATTCGTCTCAATAAATCCTTCAAAACTAGATCACACATAGATATATTTAGATAAAGTGACAAGTGGGTCCCACAGTGGATAGAGTGGATAGAGGATGATATAGAGGATGGATGGGTGCGGAAGAATTGAGTATAGATAAGAGAATCTTGCTGACTAGGACGTATAGAGGATGGTCCATCAGTACGGATAGACTAAGGATCCAAATGAGCTTACGTTAGAAGTTACAAGTTAAATCCATGTCCACCGGAGACTAACCTACCTAACTTTAAGGACCAGAGCATGGTGGCAAGTGGGCAGCAACCTCACATCCAAGACTCCACTCCACGAGAACCTCCAATGGGTTCCATAGGAGGACACACAGCCACCGGTGACCGGCGCCGCCGCGTGCTGTTCTTTCCGCTCCCGTACCAGGGCCACATCAACCCCATGTTCCAGCTCGCCGGCCTGCTCCACACACGTGGGTTCGCCGTCACCGTCTTCCACACCCACTTCAACGCTCCCGACAAGTCCCGCCACCATGCCTACGACTTCGTCCCCGTGCCCATCTCCGACTGCTTGCAGGAGGGCACCTCGGATGTCTTCCAGGTCACCGTCGAGCACATCCTTGCTGTGATGAACCGCGCCTGCGAGGCTCCGTTCCGGGAGCGCCTGGCCGCCCTGCTGTCGGAGCAGCAGGCAGCGCGGGAGGATGTCGCGTGCCTGGTCGCTGACGCCCACCTGCTGACGCTGCTGGACGTGGCGCGGGGGGTGGAAACTGCCTGGGGCATAGCCAACAGCGGCCACCCCTTCCTGTGGGTTCTCCGGCCGGGCCTCGTCGGCGGCATGCCAACGTCGACGTCGGAGGTGCCACCCCTGCCCGACGGCTTCGACGCAGTGACGTGCGGGCGGGGCGTGGTCGTGAGATGGGCGCCGCAGGAGGAGGTCCTGGCGCACCCTGCCGTAGGCGCGTTCTGGACGCACTGCGGCTGGAACTCGACGCTGGAGAGCATGTGCGCGGGCGTGCCGATCATGGCCCGCCCGTGCTTCGGCGACCAGATGGGGAACGCGAGGTACGTGGAGCACGTGTGGCGGACGGGCCTCACGCTCGACGGCGAGCTGGAGAGGGGCAAGGTGGAGGCGGCCGTCGCGGCACTGATGGGGCCAGGAGAGCCCGGCGCCGGGCTGCGGCGGAGGGCGCGGGAGCTCAAGAGCAGCGCGGCGGAGTGCATGGCCAAGGATGGGTCGTCCTGCACGAACGTCGACAAGCTGGTACACCACATACTGACACTGTGAAGTGTTTGGTACAAGAGCACCCACGTGGTGCCGGTCTTGGGTACTGTTTCTTTTCCGTTAGCAAAAGAAAACAAAATCGGCTGGAGCTCATGATCGGCAACTCGGCACTCACATCTTGGATACCTACAGGTGACCATGCATGTGACTTTGTTTTGTCTCTTGCTGTGTATGATACTATGATGTATCCTTGTCCTCTCCACGATCTGTGCTCAGTTTGCGTACACAATAGTTTGTAGTATGTTGCCACTGGATGACTGACACTGACTGGCCGGACTGTGGTTAAAATTGATATACAGAGGCCAAATTCGCAACTGTGTCTATGTGCAAGAGTCTTTATCTTTAGAAATAAATTGGAAAGTTAGTGTTGCCAACCACCCATGGCCATGGAAATATGTTTTCAGGGCCGTTGGCTAGTCCCTTCTATTGGATTGTCGCAAAAAAAAAAGTCCCTTCTATTGGATTTCACGGCTGAAAAACGTGACTACCTCTATAAAAAGAATCATGGTCTTTGTAGAAATTGTTTTTTTTAATTGGAACTGCTAGCACCCAGACGTCCGCCTGCCTGCCCGCCCGTGGCTGCTGGCCTGCTGTGCTGCTCGCACGCCTGGCCGCCTGCTCGCCCGCGCCGCTCCATGGGGACCGCCCTCGCCCGCCTTGCTTCCCGCGCGTACGTGGGAACCGTTTGCGGCCGCAGGACCGCCTACGCCTGCGCCCGCTTTCCTCGCCTACTCGCAACATGTGTAACATTTTGATCTACTATTGCAACATCTAGATGAAACACATGCAACATACGTCAGAAACAGATGAAACACTCGCAATATATGTCTGAAACACTTGCAAAAACACCTAAAAACACTCGAAAATCATTGCAAATATACGCAACATTCAGATAAAATACTTACAACATATGTGTGAAACATATACAACATCCAGATAAACACATTTTGCAACATGCGTTGGAAAAATAGATAAAACATTGGGAACAGTTCCAAATAGATGAAACATTGGAAACAGACGAATGCAACATATGTGTGCAACCATTGCAACATATGCAACATCCCGATCTACTTTTGCAATATTCATATAAAATACTTGAAACTTACATCTAAAACAACTAAAACACTTAAAACATAGGCTTATAACATGTCTGGAAACGCCGGAAACACTTAAACACAGGGTACACCTCCGCGCCGGACTTCCCTTCCAGCGACATGAAATAAGAAATATATGATTTTTTCTAAAAAAAAGATAAGCTTTGGCGTGCGATTAATATACCCTAGAATTTTGTATTATTTTCTTCAATATTTTAACAACATCAAATGAAGAATTTCAAAACTAAAAACTTGTAGATCTCATCGATAGATAAAACCTTGATATAAATAGTATCTTCATTTGTCAGCTTTCAAAAATATATAATTTTCATGAGGCGACAAACCACGGTGCATGATTAATATGCAGCTGAAACTTTATATTATTTTCTTGAGCATCTTAACAACTTCAAATTTAAAAACTCAAAACTAAAAAAGTTGGAGATCTTATTGAGAGGTACAACTTTGATATAAAAATATCTTTATTTGACATCATATAAAAAAGATATTATTTTTCTAATGCGACAAGCGCTAGTAAGCGATTATTATACTGCTGAAATTCTATATTATTTTTTGAGCATCTTAATGTTCTTAAATGAAAAAACTCAAAACTAGAGATCTACAATTTTCGTACGGAAATCATCTTCATCTGAGGTCGTATCGAAGAATTATGATTTTTTTAAAGTTAGGTCTTATCACACCACTTATGGTGGCGCGACAAAACAACAATGTCACATCAACGGGAGTGGTGCGACAAGGTTTTTTTCACGTAGGAAACACCGTCAACGTGGTAGATTTGCTACGCCGACACATGTGGCGTGACAGCATTATTTGGTCACGCTAGCCGGATTGGCGCGATCAAAAGAGTTAGATTTACAAAATTTTTAGAAATAATTATTATTAAAATATCTCTCACAGCTAAAAAGAATGAAACGAAGATAATGTAATGGTGCGACATTTATTTCGTGTAACCTCGACGCTCTCCCTTCCGATCCCCGCGGCGCGGCTTCCCTCTCCCCACCCCCTCGCAAAAGCAAACGGAAAACCTCAAAAGAAACTCGAAACCCTGCCCACCGATCCTGCGATCGATCTCCCAATCACGCTCCATCCCCTCCCATGATCCCGCTTCAATCACGCTCCGTCACACGGATGCCCACGCCGCCGCCTCCTTTCCCACGCTGCCTTCCATTCGCTGACGCCGACGCCGACGCTCGCCCACGCCGCTCGTCGGTCTTCTCCCTGCCGCGAAGCTGCTCGTCGCACTCGCGCCGTCGAGCTCTCAGTCGTCCTCGCCCGCGCTCGTCAATCCCCGATTCGCTGCCGACGGATCGCCGAGAAGACCGTTGTGCCGCCTCTCCGAGATGGAGAAGGACCCGCGCCGTCGTTCTTGCTCCGCCCCAATCCGCGTCCGTGCCCCGCCCCAATGTGCCGACGCCGACGACTCCTTTCACTCCCCGCTGCGAAGCAGCGCCTGCTGCCCGCAGATGCCTCGACGCCGCCGTCTCGATGCCACCGGACGCGCCGCTGCCTCCACGATATGCCCTGCCGTCGAGGCGGCTGGACGTGCGGCCGCTGGACACGCCACCCCCTCCACGACGCCGGAAACACAGGTGGTCCTCGCCGTCGAGCGGTCCGCTATCCTCGCCGTCGTGCATCGTGGCCAACGTCGCACGTCTCTTGTGTCTGCCTTGACAAAAGGTGTGTGCATTACAGAAGGATGCTGCGTCATGGCGCCCTGCTGCCGCCAATGACAACGATGCGAAGGTGCGTAGTCTTTTTCGGTTCATCTCCCCCTATCGCTCTCCATTTTACATCTAATTGAACAAGATCTGACTGCTGCATAATTGATGACCTGGACCTGGAATTGGATATGATTAGTGTCGTGTTTGCTATCTAGATCAAGTGATGTGCCCCAACAGGTGCACCTGGACATAGTAGCAGACTAGCAGTGAATTTGAGATGTCAATCAGCTAAAGCAATCACATTTTATTCTTTTCTTTTGAGAGTACAGTATATATGCCTGATTCTTCTTCGTATTGGCATATAATGGCTACCTAAATATTCCTACCTTTTCTAGATAACGAAAAATTCTCTAGAAAATATGGATGAGTTGTTATGTTGATATGTTAAAGAAATATTGGAGTATATGTTTTTTTGGGGGGCAGTATGCGTGTATGCTTGATTTTAACCGGTAGTCTAACACTCTGATTCCTAATCTAACATTGTTCTGTTCCAGGTCTCAAATGACCAATACCGTTGTGATGGACCTGCCATATGCAGGTAACTACCATACTGACAGGCAGTCTTCCACTTACCGCTCAAAAGTCTAACTTTTGCTAATTGTTCAGAACTGGTGGTGCAGATAACTTTTTTCACTGTGATAAATGTGGTAAGTTTCTGCACAAACTTCTTTCTGCTAATATTCCATTGCATGTTGTGCAACAAAGATTTTATTTGCACCCCTGGTGCCCTTGTTGCCATCCAACAGGGTGTTGCTACAACAATGTCACGAAGGATTCCCACTGCTGTGTCAAAAGAGCAATGCATCCCAACTGCCCTGTCTGCTTCGAGGTGAGAAACCTTCATTTCAATGAAACATCACTCTGAACTTTCCAGTTTCTTGATTTTGAGAAGATGTCCCTCTCTTGTTTTGTACTATATACTACTTAGGATAAGGAGCATGAGAAGGCAGCCAAAGCTGAGGCGAGGGGCAGCGAGCAAGAGGTGCCCGCGAAAAGGAATGACGATGTGGGTAACTTGACTTTTATTACATGAGCCCCAATACTAACACATAAAATTATTGTGCTTGAAGCAGGATATGCAAGTGTAGTTTTAACTGTGATCAAGCCACATTTCTGTTTTTAGCATATAAGGTGAGAACTGTATGAGCATTTTACGTGTTCGAGAAAAAAAAATTGTATGGGCATTTTTAAACCAGAAGCAGAGTAGCAGATTTGTTCTGTTCCTTAGGCTATGTACGGTGTGCATGTGTAGGAGGGAGCAAACAACAAAGTACATGAACCAAGGACTTGGCAATTTGACCTGCTATTTTCAGTCTTACTGAAGCTATAAGCTGTTGTTATATCTACAGCATTAATGGGATGGGAGACAGAAAGATGAATGATGTCTTTAACGATAAAGTAATGCATTTGATATAAAAAATAGATAGAGAAAAGCAGCCTCTATATAGTAAGACCATCCCTTATTAATGATTCAGAGGATGATTGACAAATCTTCAATGAGAAACAGAGGTCAACCTCGCCATGAGCCTTCACGTGTTGTCACGGCTGCACTGCTAATGCATCTCCGGCATGAGTTGAGGGAGGGCGCTGCTGTCTTGGGAGGCTAGATGATCGGGAGCTAAGGAGCAGATGGCCAGGTGGGGTTTATTGGTACAGAGGAGAAGCCATTGATCGTTGGAACATCATTGTGCTGTTTTTTTTTGCAAATCAGCGGATGGTTCCTCCTGGCAAGTCATTGATGGCTTCGAATGGTGCTTTGATCAATATTGAGGATCTTGATCTTTGCCTGTATGTTGTACCTTACTTCCTGGATAGTGTTGTTTCTTATTTTTACATTTTGCTTTACCTTTCTTTGGCTAAGAGCACCTTAGCTATTTGCTTCTTGCCTTGGGCATACCAAAATAGACTCAAGTCAGTGTACCCTTACCTTGGTGGGTTGCCTTAATTTCCTGTTGGTGGCATGGTTGATCGATCTCTCTGTGCGTGTGTGCGAGCCGGGGCCTGCCTACGTGTGGTGTGCCCGGTTTTGCGCCCCGTTTTCTGGGGCTTGTGGTGTTTGCAGAGTTTGGGTGGTGTCGGTGTGAAGCAAACTGGTGAGCTGGCGATGCCTTTGTTTTTTTTTCCAGGCTAATGTTTCCATTTCTTATCGGATTATAATTGCACCATCGCCCACCCGGGACTCACGTCTTCGCTCGCCCGCGCCAAGACCACCCCCACCCGCGATCACATGCGACCCCCGCCCTACGGCCTCGCCCGGTTGCAAAGGGCTCCTTGACTGCATATAACGGTGCCACCTACAAAACTCATCGGATTCTTTGCTATATAATAAACCTTCGCCCTCCCTCGCTACCAGTATCAACACATGCATCGACTCCCCTCCATCAGTAAGTGTGCTGCTGCTCGCAACGTCTGCTGCTTGGTTTTGTGAGAGATTTTTCAAGACACGCAATATTAGCCATGTGACATGCACTAATATTTAAACCTGTGTATAGGATGGTATGGAGATGTAGCAGGACTTATTTGTGGATTTATTGGCACACAAAAAATGGATATCAAAGATTTCTTCCTGCCGATATAAGGGTTGTTCGGCTGTTGATTGTGCGGCTGATAAGCCGGCTGATGTTGTTTTATTATGAGATAAAAACACTGTGCCATGGCTAATAAGCCGCATCACGAAAAAGTCTATACTGTAGAGTTTGTGAGCATGCAACACCGTGCTCTCTGTAACTGTGTTAATTCCACGAACTTAATTTGCTTTTTGATTAAATGTTACTTTAACGTATGTGTTTAATTTCACCGGATTGTTATCTTATCGTGCGATCTGTGTATTTTTAGTATAAAAGTTTAGTTATCCCGTAGCAACGTACGGACACGACGAATATAAAAGGTTTAAAAATAAAAAAATCCGACGGCGGTGATGGCGACGGGTGCGGAGCAGGCCGCTGGTGGTCCACATGCATGCGAGTGCTGTTCCGGATGCGGGCTTTTGGGGCCGTGGTCGCCTTTCCCTCGTCTTCTCTCTTTTATTTCCCTATTTGTTGTTTTATTAGCTATTTCACATGGGTTCTAAATAGATTCAAATTCATTTGAATTTTCACACAACCAACTAACGTACTCCCTCCATTCCAAAAATAATGTTATTCTTTGAACTAAGTCAAACGTTTCTTAAAGTTTGACTGAGTTGATAGAAAATAATATCAAGATTTACATATCTAAAGAGGTTTATTATTAAAACTAGCCACTGCTGCCCGCGCTTCGCTGCGGGTGATGTGTTCGATATAGGAAATCTTAGAAAATATGGCTCATATGTCTAATATATTTTTTCATCGTATTGTTATGAAAGAGACTGAAAGAACTTTGATAAAGCACTCAATTAGCACAACCAACAAACACAAATATATATTCTAAATAAGAGGATACAACATAGCAGGGAACAAAATACGCATACTACAATACGCTTCATCTCCTTTGGGGTGAACAAAAGCGAAATAAACTTCACTCCCTAAGACTAAAGGAGAAACATGGTACAACTAATCTTCAACGTCTTCGACTAAAGGGCTTCATTTCCTTGGTGTTGAAAAGGATCATTTTTCCGACATCTGTGGTCCATCCCTTGGACTAAGAGGCGGGTCAACGTCATCTTTTGGGGTGGCTGGGTGAGGGGGATATTTTCTTCCTTACTGGGCTCCAACTGTAGAGCTTCATGAGAGATTTCTGTGGGTGGAGGAGCTGATGGGCCTTCAACGTCGAGTCTTCTTTCTGTGTTTAGGGACATGATTGGGATTCCTTCTAGAATCATGGGCTCTCGGTCTTCTAAGGCTTGCATTCTTCTCTTGGCCCTAGTGACAAGGTAGGCATCCTTCAACTCTGAGCATGGCGGTCCTCAACTTCCTTCAAGGCTTCAGCGATGGCAGTTTCACGACTTTCAGCTGCAGCTGCTTGGGCCTGAGCCTCCGCTAGTTGCACATGGAACTTTCTAACCATGAGCTCAGCTTCTTCTGCGCGGTGCATGTACTTCCTCAACTCCGATGCTTGCTTATCATATTGCTCATCCATAGCAAGTAGGTATGTGGTCATGAATACTACAGTCGGGTCATTCTCGAGCGAATAACGTCCTTGTAAGATGTCCATACGGGTTCTCCAAACTGGTCGGTCCTTTTCCTGGGGTGGAAAGAACCTCATGGGTGTACGGGCGATGGGCTTCTCGTAGATCTGGCATAGGCACCTCAAAGCTTTGTGGGCGACAGCTTGATACGTGTCTACAAACCGAAATCCGGTCGTAGTCATACTCCATGCTTCAGCTATGTCAGGGAAGTCTTCACTTTTTCCGATATAGACGGTGACTTCACATCTTTCGGTTTCATGCTCCTCGTACTCCCTGCCTTCATATTCTGGGCGATCCTTGATTCCAAGTCTTTGCATGGTAGCATACAACAGCTTGGGAAAGCCTTCAACGCCTAGACAGTAGCTGCTGGTCCAAACTCCTTCTGTCATCTTAGAGAGAATAGATAAGAGTAAACATTTTTGAAAAAGAAAAGGCATTAAGACTTTTTGTAAAATACTCTTATATGTAAAACACTACCCAGAAAGCCTAAAGTCACGTTCTACAACCAAGGAGGGGAGCAGGGCGAAAACCATAGGGAGGGAGGGAAGAGCGAGGGAATGCTCATGAGCTGCTCACCTCGTCCTGCAATGACGGCCGAGCCTGGCTCGTGCGTATAGGCGTATATGGTATGTACGGACAAATTGAAGTGAGAGCAGCCGAGTGAGCTGATCGTGTTGCTGGGTGGTGGAGGAGAGCACCTCCGGGTGCCCTTTTATACGCTGAGGAAGAGGGGTTGTGCCACTGGCTTGCTTGCTCGCCTTCAATGGCATTGTTGTGGCCAGATACCTGGGCAGTGGAGCGACGAGACAACTTCCCTGGTGATTGTACGCCGCATGCAAATGGACGGTGGATGCTCAGCATGGTCGGTGCCTAATTACCATGGTGAATCTTACGTAGAGTCTTTTTAGGAAAAAAACTTAGCTCTAAAATACCATATATGTGTATACGTGCTAGAGGCCGGCGCATTTTCTTTTTCAAAAAAAATATATAGTTTACGTGCAGCATATCACAGATTCACGGTGCATGGCGTGCATAGAATTGCACTTTGCGTGTGCGACCATCTGTGGCTGATGATGCTCCCTACTTTTCAGCATATGACAGATTCACAGTGCTGTCGTCAGTTCATGGCGTGGCGTAGGCGTACATAGAATGGAACTGTGCGTGTGCGATCATCCTGTGCGGGATGCTTTTCTTACCCGTGCGACATGGTAAGTCGTCGCTACCTAACAATGCGCAGCAGTGTATAGGACCGTTTAGGTTTGTTTGATTTCTTCCTCTAGAAAGAGGGTGTGGTTTTATAGGCACGGCCAGAGATAGCGTGATGTGATGCTACCTGGCAGGTCAAGTAGCAAAGTATGAACCTAAAAAAAATAGAGGTGACCAAATTTAAACTAACTTTTTCAACGCCTTGGAAGCGTAAACCGTGTCTGTAAGATTTTGTATGGTCTGGACAAAGTAGAAGGCAATTCCTGAGGTATTTGTGCGGGTACGCTAGATTTTCTAGATTCATGATAAGATACAATTACACAATAAAGGATCAAGTCATCAAAATCATTTTATTTCTTGCTCATGTGTTTGTAATTCGACCATCTTAACCATGCCAACGTTCTATTGAAGCACAACCAGCAGACACATTATATATGTCCCGTGGTTGCCTGCTTTTATGCTGTGAGTAGGCTACTGTTTACTTAGTGTACTTAGTCATGGCATTGAAACACCATCGCAGACATAATCTAAGAGCAACCACAATGTTGCAGAAAAGTAGTCCATAGGCATTAGAATAGTCTACAGATAGCTGAAAATATTATAGACTTTGGTATGTATCAGTATGTCTTTGGTTACATGACACACGACAGGTAGTTAATGCACTTATAGAATGTCCCTAGGTACACGTGAATTTTTGAGAGTACTGCCACTGGGTGCCAGCGGGTGTGCCAGTCCTTGTCGCCATAGGCAAGTGTGCTTGCCCAGAACCATGCTAACGATGCTTAGGTTTCAAGCATTCTGTGGCCAAGTTGCTTGTTAACACGGTAATAGAGTTTGTTTACTCATTCAATATGGAATACATGTCATCACAAACGCGCACCACATGTATATATCTGAAGGTGGCAAACAGGGGCGGTGCATATGCGAGCTTACACAACCGATGTACACACAAACTACTACAAGGATGAACTACAATGAGGTCATAGCTAATGCCTACTGATTCCTCATATATGAACTACAAGGAGGACACTGGGAGGGCTGGGATGGGTGCGATGAAGCAATGGATAGCACATGCTTATATAGGCAAGAGTTGGAGGAGGAACGGGGGGCCTCTGCATGCATGGGAGCAGATGCAAGTATGGTAGTTGTATTAATGGCGATCAACTCCAACCACTGACCACCTTGGGAGCAACGTGCACACAACCCAAGCCGTCTCTTAGATGCATGGATGCATGTGCAAGTACAAATGTTCCTGCATGGTCGGTGAATTGTTTTTATTTGATGGTGCGGAGGAGAGGCATTAAATGTGTCCACCTGCCCGACTTGTTTTTATCTGATAGTAGCATAAAGGGGAGGGTGAAGATGTCCAGTCTCCAGTGCTTTCTAATTTACTGAGTGAATTTCTGGATAGCATAGGGAGCCACTTGTGCATGCATGGAAATTTACTACGTATATATTGATAGTAAATTCATTAATGTAAAAGGAGAAGGCACATGTGATTGACCCACACCATGGGCAGTTGAAGATGTCCAGTCTCCAGTGCTTTCAAATTTACTGAGTGAATTTCTGGATAGCATAGGGAGCCACCCGTACATGCATGGAAATTTACTACATATCTATTGATAGTAAATTCATTAATGTAAAAGGAGAAGGCACATGTGATGTAAATTCCTCTTGTCGTAATAACTTTTTTATGCAAAGGACATGTAAAAGTACAGTGATGTAAATCCCCCTAACATGGTAACTTTCTGCATGCAAAGTACATCCACAGTTTTATATTGTCCTTGCATGCATGGTCATTCAATTTTCCATCCACTTCATTGAATGCATCCACTTTCTTCATCCATCCACTGCTGAGGAAGGCTGGTTGATGTGCTCAGTATACTAAGGACACCTAGACTTTTTATATAGCCTAGGGAACACTTGTGCATGCATGAAATTTACCGTATTGTCTTTAGCAACCTGTAAATTTTGAACCACAGGTGACGAAAATTTATCACACTGGCTTTAGCTACCCATACATTTTTTGAACCATAGGTGACGAGAATTTACCACACTGGCTTTAGCCACCCATACATTTTGAACCAGAGGTGATGCAACTCCTTGCTGAAGAGTACATTTTCTACAGGTAAAGAGGTCCCACCTGGGATTGCTACTACGGTGCACATGTCTATGGTAAATCTAGATGACAAGAGCACCTATAATTTTTATATAGCCTAGAGAGCATACGTGCATGCACGAAAATTTACCGCATTGGCTAAAAGGACCACAGACGATTCTAATTCCTGCTGGCCCACAATTTTTTTTGCTAGCAATAAAGAGGTCCTTGCTATGGTCTCACAAGTTGCTTTCTTCCATGTAAAAACCTGGTAGCGGTAAAAGCTCCTCTGTGTAAAAGGAGAAGGCACAATGATGTAAATCCCTAGAGTAACTTCTTGCATGCAAAGCACACATACATTTTTGGACGGTGCTTGCATGCATGCCCATCCAAATTTCCATCTGCTCCGTTTAATGCATCCACTTGCTTGAGGATGACAATTGCATGCATGGAAGTACTACATGTGGGTCATGGAGGTACTACAAAGCACATGTATAATTTTGGTCGGTGCTTGCATGCATGTCCATCCAAATTTCCATCTGCTCCGTTTAATGCATCCACTTGCTTGAGGATAATAATGGCATGCATGAAGGTACTACATGCGGGTCATGGATGTACTACAAAGCACATGTACAATTTTGGACGGTGCTTGCATGCATGTCCATCCAAATTTTCATCTGCTCCATTTTATGCATCCACTTGCTTGAGGCTAACCATGGCATGCATGGAGATACTAGATGTGGGTTATGGAGGTACTACTTCATCTAAGGCACCAACTAAATAGAACATACGTGGACACCCTGGGAGGCCGCCTAGACGGCGCGGCCTCATATTTCTAATATATGTCATTATTCATTTAATGATAGTTACTATATATCATAAATTTTAGTATTTTTTTATATATAATTGGTTAAAGTTGAGATAAATTGAATACTCGAAAAGCGAAAATGACACTCATTTTGGAGCAGAGGGAGCAAGAACCATCTCAAAGATACTTGTGCATGCAAAGTTGGAATATGTAATGCACATATTAAATATTAAACTTAAGTGAGATGTTGACTAAGATTTGACCTCAAAATTACTGTGTAACACATCACCACTGAAAATTCCTTTCTATAAAAAATCCACATTTTTCGATTGGGTTTTTGGTGTGGAATGTCACCGATACATTGAAGGATCATTTTCATGTCGCTAAACTACACAAATATATGAAATCAGCTTTCATATAGGATAATATACTTGACTCGAGTCATACTTTTTGTTTGTATAAACCTCGTTACTAGCTAGAATGCTTAGGTAAAATACAATTTAGATTTCTCAGGTACCGACGAAAAAATTACACAAAGATCATATAGAGAGTATGTAGTTCACCAACTTGTCAATTGCGATCTGAGAAGTCCCACCAGCTTTCAAGCAATCTAAATTACCATATTCCTAACCACTTTTGTAAGTTTTGGGATCTTGCCAAAAAAAAATTAAGATTAGGAGTGAGTTTTGGAAACTCTTAGAGATGCTCTAAGGCCAGTTTGGTGCGGCTTCAAAGGGCTCGGGCTCCATCTGCATGCATGATATTGGACACTATTTAACACTGTACTTCGTAAGCGAGGAGGCACTCTGTCACAAGTAACTGAAAATAAACTGCCGAATGGAGGAGCCGGCAGATCTAGTTTTGGGGGCTTCATTGGCTCCTTGCTACAATACAATTACAGTGATGCTACAGTTGTTCTACACTAGATAAGCCGGAGCAGCACAGAGCCATGCACAGTGATGCTACAGTTGTTCTACACTAGATAAGCCGGAGCAGCACAGAGCCATGCGTTTGCCCTTTGTGTTCTTGCTCAGAGACGTAGAATTTAATGGAACTAACTAGATGATACCTCGCGCGTTGCTGCGGAAATTTTGTTGCAGTGTACATGAGAAAAATTTATGGGGAGACATGGTGCGTTGTAGGATTTGAAGGATAAATTCACGTAAACAATAGATAATAGTGTGAATACGACAAAGGGTAACACCATTTTACTGATCCACCTTTTAAAGGACCACCGTACAAACTTATCCTGACTTTGTTAAAAAATTAGAATATGGTAAAATGAAAACTGTATAGAAGTAAACATTACTTCGGTTCTGTCGTTTCCTTTTACCAGCATCAACTACTGGAGCAAAAGGGAGAAAATAGACTATAGTCCACATGGAGAACGCACATGAATACTTAGATAATCTGCTGTCATTGTCAACTTCTGTTTAAGGATTAGATAATATACAGGGTCTGTCAAGTCTAGTAGAAAAGCATTCACCTGATGTATGAGAACTCCATGGTCGTCACTTGGGCATGCAGTGAAGCCGTCCGATGGACTTCACTGTCTCCAATAACTGCTACCCAAAATATAAGACCCATTTTATATTTGGATAGCGCTACAGGTAAAGGGTTCGGTACCTATAAAAGGTCTTCTCCAACAACAAGACTAAAAAAGAACTATTTCTACAAATAGATCTTCAGGAGAGAGGATACTCATATTTGAGTTATACCTCTCCTAACATCCACAATGAGTTTTCTATAGAGGTACTCTGTTGAATGTTATAGGTATTCAGTTGGAGACCCATTTTGAGTTTGAGTCTCGCAATACATCTCCTGTTGGAGATAGCCTTATCACCAGATCAATTGGGTTGGCAACTCGGCATCCCGGCTGAATATAGTAGTACATTGCCTGTGATGATTCACGGATACACAGAGTAACTTTGCCTGTGATGATTCACGGAGACACATGAATATAGTAGCGGAGGCTTTGGTGCAACAGCCTTTGGACCTCAATAGTGGCATCGAGATTCTAGAATGCTGAACTTAAACATACTATTCCTTCCACAACGACTGCACAATTCTACAATTAAGAAAATGTCAAAAAAAACTGCACCTTATAGTATCATAGGTAGTACAACTTTTAGCCAGGAGCTGGGACCCACTTGATAAAAAAAATCAGCAAAGCAAATTCATGCATCCACAAATCACCACGTATTACCTGTAAAAATGTCAATCGCAACTTTTGGCGCCACGACCGCCCCTCCCAAAACCCAGCTTCTTCAACAACAATCCAAGCCTTCTCCTCAATAAGATTTCTCTGTGCAATAGTACCTCACTCAACAGCACCATGATCTCCTTGCCAAAGAAGAAGTTTACCACATCCAAAGAGCCAAAAAAGACTGGGCCCTGCATGGTGATCGCAGTACTTCTTTCTTCCACCACTCTATCATCAAAAGGAATAGGAGGAACCGTATCACCCACCTTCGTAACCCCGATGGCACCCACTCCACTACCCCTGATCAACTTGCTACCACTCTAGTTAATTACTTCCAATCCATTTTTGCCTCCCATCGATTGAATACGTCTCTGCCTGTGCTTGAGCAGCAAGCCGTTCCCAATTCCACTCAAATGCCTTACCCATCCACAACTACCACTCCCACCCTCAGCTCTGAGCCTCTTCTTCCTCGTCAGGCGCAGCTGCTACCTCAAGACAACCCCCCTGTTTCTCTAGCTAATGATAATTTCACTAATTCAGTTCCGTTCCAGATATGGAAGAAATCCACGACATTGTCAGGCAAATGAGGAGTAATGCAGCCCCGGGGCCTGATGGTCTAAATGCAGCGTTCTACAAATCGGCGTGGCCATGGATACAGCAGGACGTCTATAAATTGGTAACTGAATTCTATTCCTCTGCACATCTCCATACTGAGATTAATAAAACTTATATTTCTTTGGTCCCTAAAAAGGATCAGCACTGTTGCCACAGTATTTTCAACCTATTAGACTATGCAATGTTGCTTACAAAATTATTTCTAAGTCTCTTGCTAATAGAATTAAAAAGCATCTTCCTAATAGCATTGATCATGCTCAGGCGGCCTTTGTTGCTGATAGACACATCTCGTCTAACATAATAATCACTCAAGAAATAATCCACTCCTTCAATTTAAAGACATGGAACCACAAAGCCTTTATTCTTAAGTTAGACTTGGCTAAGGCTTTTGATAGATTAGAATGGACATTCATCCAATCGGCTCTGCGGCGTCAAGGGTATCATGATCATATTACTAACCTCATACATGCATGTATCTCCACTCCTTTTGCAGTTCTAGTGAATGGAGAACCCTCTGTAGCCTTCTCCCCGCAGCGTGGAATCCGCCAAGGTTGTCCTCTCTCACCGTATCTATTTGTTATTGCTATTAATGAGCTGTCAATACGTCTGCAGGCTGAACTGAACAACAGGAACCTTTTTGGCATCTCCCTCAGCCCCAGTTGTCCCCCGATCCATTCTCTCCTATTTGCTGATGACCTAATTCTTTGTGATCACGCCACTGTTGCGGAGGCGGCATCGATCAAATCCATCCTTGATGATTTCTGTCGCCTTTCTGGTCAAGTTCCCAATCTCCAGAAATCTTCTATCCTGTTTAGTAAGAATGTTGACGCCACCACCAGATCCCAAATCCGAAGCATCTTTCCTGTTTCTGATTTGCTTCCCAATACTACACACCTTGGCCATCTATGATCTTTAGCCACAGAGACAAGAACAAAGCCTACGAATTTATCATCCACAAATTCCGTTGTAATCTCACTAAGGTCAAAGCCAATAAGTTAAATCACGCTTGCCCGCTTACGTACATTAAATCCGTCCTTGCCTCAATTCCTGTCTATTATATGTCTACGATTCTTTTCTCCAAATCTTTTGTGGAGAAAATCACTGCTATTATTCGTAGATTTTGGTGGACTGGCATCCATGATGATAATCCCACTAATCCAATTGCCTTTCGCTCCTAGAAGGATATTTGTCAGCCTAAAGAGAATGATGGTATAGGCATCAGAGACCTTTATACGGTCAATAAAAGTCTTAACACTAAGGCTGGCTAGAACATTGCCACCAACAAAAACCCTTTTCTTACTGCTTGTAACAACCCAGAAATTTCCAGAAAACAAAAATCACAACTACATTTTTTTTTCTAAAAATAGCCAATGGTTGGTGAATGTCATGTAGGAAAACTACCCTAGTTGCATAAGTAGTACATATTGTATATGTTTACATCCTTGTATTTAAGTAAATATGCTTGAGTTGCTTCTTATGTTAGCTTCTTATGTTCTTTTGTATTGATTAATAAAAGCAACAATATATATTCAAATACTTAAATAAATGTGTGTGTTGTTGCCAACCCTTGGTATGGAAAGCTTAAACCCTAAAGGACCTCTAGTGGACCCCACTAGGGCATACACATGTTGGCAACACAAGTGTATGCACATAGGAACAAGAACTAGTTAGTAAAAGAGAAGAAATAAATAGAAAAGCTTTTCCAAATAAACAGAAAAGGAGAACCTCTTCTGGCCCAACACCCGAGCCGGCCTACCCAACCGAAGCTGGCCCAGCCTTGCGCAGCAGCACTGCTCAGCCGCGACCGCAGCCGGCCCAACTTGCCGCAGAAGTCCGGCCCGCGCTGCCAATCCGCAAACCGCCAAGGGCGATCCGCCCTTCCTCTCTCACGCAGATGCCGATGGGTGGACCCCTTGGGTCATCCCCTTCCTCCTGATCCCCTGTCCTCTGTTTCGCCCAACGAGAAAAAGAGGAGGAGGGGAAGCAGGGTCATGAAATTGGCGTGGGAAAGATTCCCCTTGCCCCTGCTGTAGGCGTGCGAGCCAAGCCATTGCGCCTAGCCCCGCAAGCGCGCCACGTCACCTTCCCGCGCTCACCATCACCCAGCTGGAGCCCCGCTCGCACCGTGATGCCATCTCCTTGGCCGCACCCGCAACCACCTCCTGGCACCACCGTACGATGCCAGGCCAGCCGCAGCGAGGAAACGGGAGCGCCAAGACACCTTCGTGATCACGCCGCGCCCCCCAAAACCCTACGCAACGCCCTTCGATCACCACCACGTGCCCAATCTAACCTATCCACCGTCTGCCCACCATAGCCGAACTCGGCTATAATAGTAGAGCCCCCAAAGCCCTTACTTCATTCCGTTCGCCGCCGCCTTGGTGGCACACAACCCGCACAACACAGCTAGGAGGGAAGAGAAGGGGGAGAAGAGGAGCAGGAAGGGGCCGGGAACCTGAAGCCGATGCCGCCGCTCGAGTACACCAGAGAAGAAAAGGACGCTGCCGTCTTCTTCCTCGCCGGGGACTTCACGGCACTGCTACCCGTCTTCACGACCTCGAATCGACACCGCACCACCATCCTTTCACCACCGCCACCTCTGGTGAGTCGCCGTGCCCAGCCCCCTCTCACCCCGATCACCACCGTGACACACACCGGCGCCGCCATGGCTACTTCATATCAGAGATGACCATGGCGAGGCCGTGAACACCGCTGCACACGCGCACACACATCGGTAGGCCTAGCCACAGACTGTGTTGCGCACCAAGGGCTAGTGAACGCCGAGAGCGGCGTGTCACAGGACATGCCCGCCATGGCTAGAGCTCTCCATGGCGAGGTCATGTTCTTGTTGTGTTAACGTGGTAGAGGTGAGAGTAAGAGAGCTATCGGCTTCGCCTTGGCGGAGAACGCGCCATGCGCTACAAGAGGGAGAAGAAAGGCTAGGGGAAGGAGATGCACGTGATCGCCATGCCAACGCGGTCGCTGTCGGAGCGCCACCACACGGGGGATCGATGGGGAAAGGAGGCAGTGGACGCTTGGTGCACCTAGTGCACCGTGGACCGAGAGGAAGGAGGGGAAAGTGGACGCGGTCCACCGTAGACCTAGACCACGTCCTATGAACCGCGCTGCCTGGTTCACCATGCACCGGACCCCATGGACCCAAGCCCATTTCCAAAATCCAGTAAGCGACGTGGCTCCACGTGAAGCTGACACGTGTCCGGGCCCGGCCCAGTCCGGCCCAGCCTAGGCTCAACCAAGCTCGGTCGCGGCCCGGTCAACGTTGACTGTTGACCTGGACCCGCATGTCAGTGACGGTAAACCAAACGGCCAATAGGAAGCTGCCACGTGTCGCTGCCAGGTTTTTCCAGTCTTTTCTTTTTCTGGAAATCCATTTAATCTTTGAAAATTCATAACTAATCCATTTTAACTCAGAAAAATACCAAACCAGTTTCTAAATTTTTCTAAAAATGAGCTCTACGTCATAGGCTTGTGTTTGAGTGCATTTGGATCTTTTGAATTTTTATTGCTTCTTTGTGCACCTCTATAAGAGTCGCTAACGCGACTCTACATCACGTTTAACAGAGCCGGAGGACCTGCCGACTAAGGAGTACGACTCCAACTACAGTGAGGACTTGGGTGACGACTCGCGAGGTGCCACGCCCCACCCAATCTCGTAGATCCTATTACACATGCTATAACTAGAATTGCTAGCGCTTTACCTTTTATGCAATAATATGATGTTAGGTTGCATGGTAGTTTTACTTTGAGCCCTATACCTTGTTGCAACCTTACTCCTGCACACCCACTGATAGACTAGATGCTCGCTTGTTACATACTTACTGCTTTACTCTTACTCGCATTATATCTGTGATGTGATGTGATGCCGGTGAGGGAGAGATGTATGTGCGTAAGGCACAAGGTGCCGTAAACTTGGTAAAACTAGATATTAAACATGGGGAGATCTTGATGTGTGTTTTGGGTGTGTGGTGAGGGTTGAGTCGATCGGACAGGATCCTACGACGAGTCTTTGGGGCAAGTCTTGCCGAAGGGGTGTGACCTGGGCATCCCTTGCGAGAGTTACCTGTGGCGGGTATATGTGAGAGGTGGACCGGGGTGTTGGTTATCCCTGGTGAGGTGCTGTCATGGCACGGGAGTTGGTGATCCCCTTTTGAGAAGATATCCTATCCGGTTCCCCTAAGGACTGGTATGTCTTGAGAACCGGAGCCATGAGATCTTCGTGCACACCACTCGCTCCAGATGGGCGGGGGACGATTACCCGACTGACTAGGGCGGTACCACTCCTACTAGGTTGGAAGGTGATAGTGTAGGGAGGTATGGGCATGGGGACCCACACCCTCCTAAGACAGCGTAGTGACCTTAGGGGCCCGGTACTACGTCTCACAGTCTCAGCGTTTCGGTGAACTTTGGGGTGGCCCAGGGTTGAGTGGTAGGGTGGTACTATACCGGTTGGGAGGCAGTCGGAATCAGCCTAGACGAACCGATCATCGAGGATGGCGATCTTGTGGATTACCAGGTGTACACGCTCTACAGAGTTGATCAATCTATACGTATAGCCACGTCCGCGGATATGGACATTCCCATGACCTACGCTTCACTTGATTAGAGAGGAGTCCTTTTCTACCTTTCCCCCGGTTTCGTGTTGGTTTTCGGCTTTGGCCGTTGAGGCGAGATCTGAGCGGGAGTCGATCTCGTCACCTAGAGAGAGAGAGTGAGATGAGACGTGATGTGTGTGCTGGGTTGGGGAAAAACGGTGAATAAGATGGGTTAAAAAATTGATGAATATATTATTATTAAAATATTAACTACATGCATAGGAAACTCACAGCCTAAATAGGTCTCTTTCTACTTTCCTCAATGCATTCCATTTTCCACAAAGCAATGCAAGCATAGGGTGGGCGATGCGTGGCCAGTACCAAGTATACTGATAGATTTTTGACAGGTTCTGAGCCCGAGTACGACTATGAGGGCGATGACTGGGAGGACTAGAGGGTCTGTTCTGCGCTCGAGCTGGTTCTAGGAGATCGTTTTCCACTGCTGTCTTCGTCAAATGCTGTTCTGGATGTTGCGTGTGAGTGTGTTCTGCCCTGCGTGGCAAAGAGAATAATTTATATAAAACTCTCTATTGTACTATAATAATCGTGTATGACTTTGTGTATCACTGAGATTTGGGTAAATTGGCAGATCGTTTCGTCATTTTACACTTCGTTTCTGTGGATTTCCGTTCGTGGAGATCAAGGACGTTTCACTGCTATCCTTAAAGTCAAGTATTTCTCCAACGCTTCTTTCTGGACTGCCAGTTCTGATGGCCCTCGCTCCACCTTCTGGTCTTTCATCCTCCAAATCAGAAAGGACCTAACTACTAATATGTAACACCCGTATTTTGTATCATGTTAAAAACCACTAAAAATTTGAACTTTTTTTTTAAAATTTATAACAAATTAAAACCTTGACTATGTATTCCTGTAAAACCCTTTTCTAAATAAAATAATTTCCAAAACTCTTGTATCAAAGTTCACCATATACATTCTCCTTGCCTTGCGATTGTTTGAGTGTTTGTTTGACTGCGTGCTTGATTAAATGTTTGAATGTTTGCCTTCTAGAATTTGTATTGGGGCACCAAAATAACTCCCTTCAATTCTCAATTAATTTAAACCTTTTCTTTATATTAGCAGTAGATAGTACATCATATATATTAGCAATATTTTTGTTACATTCTCTTCTTGATTATAATAGCCATCGCATCAATGAATGATATGATTAACTATTCTTCTTAATATTTCCTTCTTAGTTTACATTTAGTTAATTTCTATACATATGAAATCATTATTTTTAATTTCTATCATAAGTTATAAAGTAATATATATATATATATATTATCTAGGAAATATATCATATTAGACTAGCTACATTTTCATAAATATTTAGAACTATATCATGAATACGATATTATATTGCATTCCTTAAACTGGAATATACATATTCTGGAAACTAGCAAATACAGACATTGTTACTTTACCCATTTATCATTTACAAAAGAAATAATGCATATACATATATACATACGTGGTCGCATTTTCCTGGAATACATCATAATAAATATAGGCATACAAATATACATTTTCTGAAAATACGTTACCTATTTATTATTTACAAAATAGAAAAAGGAACATCTACTGTGTACACCTCCCTCCCCACATCGGGCTCAGCCCAAAGTGCCTCTCGGCTTGGCCATGCCAGGCAACACCAGAGCGCCGCGCGTGCGGCAGGGACACCGCGTCGTCTTCGCGCCACCTCCGCGTGGACGCCACGGACGTCGTCTTCCTCTTTCCGCACGTGAAGCATGTCTGCCGAGATATTTCAGCGGACCGACCTTCCCAGCTGTCACTTCCTTCTTCACCAAGAGGTCAACGAACTCACTGTGCTCCGGTCGCCTTGCCGCCTTGAGGTCCACCGGCGCACTGTGCTCAACCGCCTTATGCCGCGAGCACGTAAAACATGGCCGGAGATATTTCCGTGGCAACCGACCTCCTCTGCTGTCGTTTCCGGCGTCATTCCTATCCTATCCGGGATTTCCGTCGACACGTAGCCATGGCTGCCGGGAAATATCCGTGGCCGAACCGCCTTGCCGCGCCTCCTCCTTCCGCGCCCTCCTTCCGCGCCCTCGCCGCAGTTGCCGCGGCCTGTGCGGACGCCGCCGTCGCCGCGCATGGCGGAGCCGAGCCCGCGCCTCCCCCTGCCCCGCTCTTTTCTCTCTCCCTGCTACCTCTCCAGATACGAGCACAGGGCACCGTCGGGCACTGTTCTCCCTCTCACCTTCTCCTCTCCCTCCGTCTCACTCTCCCAGTCTCTCCCTCTCTGCTTTTCCCTCTGTCTCCTCTTTCTTTCTTCTCTTGACTGAGCAGCGGAGGAGACGAATTGGCCGACGACGGCACCCAATGCTGAGCAGATGGCCACGTCGCTCCACCCAATGGAGACACGCCACCTCGCCCCTGGGGCCCCACGCGGCAGTAGTACAGCACCACCTCCTCCTTCCCCTTTCCCTCTGTAGACATAGTTTACGTGAACTCAAGGGAGTAAGAGGAGTGGTCCACAGATCGGTGTACATGGCCACGAGCACAATGCGCCAGGCAGCTCCACTGTTGATAGGATCCCGCGCGTCAGCCATGGTAAATTGCTACGCGTACCCAGAAAACGTACACAGTAAATTAAAAAGGTAAGCTTGTGAATTACGGAAAAATTCCCTGAAAATTTCTAAATTAACTAGAGTTTCCTAGATCATATCTAGATAGTTTCCACTCATTTTTATTAGCTAAAATAGTAAAAATAATTTCCCTGCTCATTTCATTCGCGATTAGTCAATAAACTTTAATAGTTTATATCTTTATCGTTTTAATTCCGAACTCCGTAATCCATTCACCATAGATCTTCTAAAATAAAACCCTATATATTAAAATGCTTTACCATAATTTTTGGTGCCCGTTTAAATTCTAGATATGATTGCTTCTCGTTTTAAATATTAATCCGAAGTTGCATTAAGTAATTAATTAATAACCCGTAGTAGTAATTCGTCACCGTAGTACCCATTAACCAGATAAAAGCCAATCCATCTACGACCGTTTTCTTTCTTCGGTTGATTATGCCTGTTTTGCATTCTTTGCTTGGTGTTTTCCTTGCTTGTCGACGCTAGATAGCGTAGTATAGAAGATGTGGAGAGAACCCGATGGAGTCCAGAAGAAAGGAGGAGGAAACACAGGAATCAAAATCTAGGAATAAAGATATTACCGTCAGCGAGCGGAGGCAAGTCCTGACTCCCACCTTTCCTTTTTCCTCCATATATTATGCCACATCCATTCCGCTACTCTTTCTCCTCCACATAAATTTACCATTCCTAAACTACTCCCTTTTCCACCGCTCCGCCACTACCATATTCTACCGCTCCCACTACATTCCACCAATCTCACCATAAAGTCTCCCACTCCACTTTATAACTAATTATTTAATTTAATTAATCATAAATGATGTTATCTATATTATCATGGGAACCAATGTTATAAGCATATATAACATATGATGAATATTGTGATATATATAATAAATATTGTGATGAATATCGTGATATATAATGAATAATGTGATATATATGCTATGAACTTTATGATATGGATAACCTAAGAATAGAGATGTTAATTGAACTGGCAAAATAGAACTTATTTTCGACGGAAGCGAGTGGGGATATTTCACGTGGTGTGGACTATCCTTTTGGGCGGCCTAGTGAGGGTTCCTGTTAGAGATACTCGCTTTGGTCATGTAAGGACCGGTTCATTTGCCATCTCGCCTAGCCTGAATTTCGTACAGCCATATGTCTATATGGGTAGACTTGATCTCACACCCCGTTAGATAGAAGTATAAATTCTACTAGGAGGCCGGAGTGGCAACGGACTATCAGGAGACGACACGGATGCTGGGTGATCTTCCGTGGTCTGGTCGGCATGGATGCTATGTGACCTTCCATGTAAAATTATTGTTGGGCCGTGTGCGAGCCCCTTTGTATATATATCTATTGGATGTTATGTGATCATCCAAGTCGTTGCCCATTGGATGCTGTGTGATCATCAAAGTCGTTTCCGACCCCTGAGAAGCCGTGGTAGAATTATATGGACATCTAAGGTAGCGCTCTTTCAGGTACGAGGTCTCGTTAGGCCTGTTTCTGCCACCGTACATGGTTAGAGGCTGTGCCTATCATGTGGGAAAATTTGTACAACCTCTGCAGAGTTTACCAAATCTATTCGAATAGCCATGTCCTTGAAATGGGCAACCACCGGGATGAGGTCTCAAATAATTAGACTCTTTTATATAAAGAAACTGTGATAATCTGGTAAGTTGTAAGTTATTAATTATGGTAAGTTATAATTTATAAACTCCGGGAACTGGTGAGAATGGTTAACACTCTCTCAGGGCCTAAACCTTCATTTTATATAACTCTACTGCTACCATATAAAATTCCACGATAAGACCACCTCCACAAATAGCCTCTGTCATACACTTCACCTCTACTCCAAAGTTAGGGCTTGCTGAGTACTTTATGTACTCAATCCCCTCCATTCTATGTTTTTAGGAGTCAAGCTGCAGGAGTACAAACGAGGATGAAGCTATCGATGCTACGTCAGGATGGAAAGACAGGAGTACGAACGAGGATGGAGATGTACGATTACGCAAAGGAGCTGCTCGAGGACCACTATGATAAAGATATAGGATTGAGTTTAGGATTAAGGCTTACGTCCGCACTCCAAGTTGCCTGTAGGAATGGAACCACGTCGTTATAGGACCGCTGTATTAGAACTCTGATGTATATTATAAGGCCAATAGCCCAAGCTATGTAAAATAAACTTTGTAATGTGTTTCCCTATTATCAATATAAGTATGATTTTTGATATCAATCTTGTTCGCTCTGTGCGTATCAGCTACTGATCTAGGGACTGATACGTAATGCACAGTGGACCCTAAAGTAGGGGCCCGACATAATGTTACATATCATATTCATGGTGGCAACTCCTCAATTTGGTCTTCACCTTGGTGTCCCATCTGGGATTCTATTCATAACCATCTTCTCCTTCCTGTTACCCACTCCTCTTCCAAATGTGGTGGCTGACCTCTGGATTCCTAACACTCACACCTGGAATCTGGACCTCCTCTCTAATATTTTTGATCAGCAGACTGTTCAAATTATTTCACAGGTTACTACGGTTCATAGTCAGCGCCATGACATCCTGAGGTGGGCTCCAGGCAGGAAAGGAGACTGCACCACTAAAAATGTTTACAGATTTTTTTAGTGCTCAAATGCAGGTCCGATTGCCACTCACAGGAACTCGGAGCATCCAGCAACAGGCCAATACAATCCTCCGAGAACATAGAAGCTCAAAAATCTTCCTCCTCTCATCAAGACTTTTACATGGAGGCTAATCCGTTGAGCTCTAGCAACTGGATGCAGGGCTGCAAAATTCTCGGCACATATTGATCAACATTGCTCCACCTGTGGTATGGTTGAAACTGATGCACATTTATTTTTCCACTGTCATTTCGCTCGTGCAGTTTGGTTTTCGGCTACCCCACCGCTCAGAATTGATACACTGCCCATGGAAGATGATGGAGTTCAACATATCCTTTCAATTCTTATAACAGATGCAACTACAAGTGATTTATTACAAAAAAAATCCTGACTACCTTATGGTATCTAGAAAGCTCGAAATGATCTCAGATTTGCTAGGAAATCATGGACCACTTGGTAGGTGCACCATGCTATTGCTGCGCATTTAGCTACAACAGCAATGGCGAACGCAACTCTGGATGCACAGGTTCAAAGCTGCACTAATGGACAGCCCCAAGAGGACATCCCCCCTCTCTGCAGGAGTCCAAACATCAGCAGCCGGTCTTTACTGGACCACCGAACCAGGAACAAGCACCATCAGGTTCCACTCCCCCCTCTACACTTTTGAATCACCGTAGCATCAATATGTACAGGTGCACAATTCCAATGACGAACAGGTACATGATCCAAATGCCGGCCCTGCTACCTGGCGTCAGATGCTATGCTGATGCTTCTACGACACCTGATCATCCATCCATGCAGCCAAGAATGGCAGGTCTAGGAGTATTTTTTCTTAATACACAGGTACAACCGGTGCACGCCATCTACATCAAGGCTGTCATGATCAATGCTGCATCTGTGCTAATGGCGGAGGCGGCTGCTCTAGCTCTCGCAGCTACGGTTAATGATGCTCTTAACATCAACAACGCCACATTCTTATCCGACTGCCAACAGCTGGTCCACTTTCTTAATGATGCAGATCAAACCAATCCCCCAGACTGAAGGATCAAATACTTTACCCAACTCTTTGCTAATTGCACAGGTCAAAGACGATAAAAAATTTACAAGGTCAGCCGGCAACTCAATACTACGGCAGACACTCTGGCCAGACAGACCTTATCTGCCTCTAGTACTACAATCTTTGAGCCTGTATGCTCCAATAGTGATCATCATCATCACTATCCAGTGATGAATGCTCTGATGTCTGTAAACTTGAACTCTATATCTATCATTGCAGCGCGTTGCTGCTGATATAAAGATGCTTGTTGTAAAAAAAAAAACAACCTTCAACGGTCCCCACGCAGCGGTGCAATCCTCCTCCCGTCCCTGCATGTGCCTCAGTCGCTGCCGTGCCGTGATGTCTCTATCATCCACCTTTTTCCCCTCTGAGCCCACACCCGTGCCTGCGCCCAGCGACCTTCCCGTCCCTGTCGCGGCATCGTCAACCTCCCGAGGCCCCCACCGTGGGCACCGTCCGGAGGATGCCGGCGGCGGTCCTTGTGGCCAAGCCGCTCAATGCCATGAGTTCATCTACGGCGACTGCTCCTGCAGCCTCTCCCACGGGAAGCTCCAGGCTAAGATCTTCCTCTGCGACGTGCTCTTCATTGGATCTAGTAGAACCAAGGCTGGATGCGACATCTCCGGGACTTCCGGGGGCAGGCTCTGCCTTCCACGTCATGGGTGGTGCTAGCATCGCCTCATGTATGCCCGAGGATGGCGGCGACGCTTGCGCATGTGGATGTGTGGGAGGGCGGTGGCGATGTGGACGGAGAGTCGGGCTGGAAGGCGAAGAAGCTGTTGGATTTAAAGGCACGCTAGATAGCTTGTGGCCTCGTGGGTGCGGAAAGTGGATAGGCGCAGGAGCTGAGCAGACAGCAATGACTCTTCAATTCGTGCACTTGCGTTTGAAACGGATAGGAACACCTAAAACAGGTAGGAACGTCTCAAATTTCCTGATAGCCATGAGTTCTTTTTTTCTCGAATACGCAAAAGCTTTGCACATTTTTATATTAAGAAGAAAAGTCTAGACATACACACAACGCGCTAGATGAGCGCCAAGGAGGTCTAACACAGCCGTAGCTAGACCGTCCAAGTTGAACTCTAGGTCGATATTACATAAGGAAAACAACCCATCTCGGCGTAGCGGCACGATTTAGGGGGCCGCCTTACATCTACTCGATCAAACGGCCGGGAAGAGCTCGTCAAGAGCCTCAGCTTCTTCAGCCGTCAGGTCCTCGCCGCCTCCATCGCTGAAGATCTTGTCGTACGCCGCCAGACTCGCCGCAGCAGACGCTGTTGGTCCCTTGATGTGGCTCAAGCGCTGCTTAATCAGCACCTCCCCTCGTTTGGAGGCGGGAACCTGAGAGAGGGGATGCGCCGCCTGTCGCCTGCTTCGCCGTGGTAGAGCCGGCTTCGCAGGAGGCTGCTGCGGTGGTCCACTGATAAGAGGGGGGATCCCTCTTACGCGTCACCTTGCTGATGAAGTCATCGAGGCGGCGTTGGGCGGTGTCGTCGCTGACCTTAGAGTCGTCGCTAGCCACACTCGTTGGTTTGTTCACTGGTTGAAAACCGGGAGGCGCGGCTGGCGTTGAAAGGTCCGCCAACGGGATGGGGCGCGGGGAAGGGGTCTGCAGCGCCCCACTCTGCCGGTTCCCGGTCCTCCAGTGCGGCGGCCGTGATGTGTCGCTGTGTCTCCACCGCGTGAGGTGACGGCAGGCGCTCGAAGGCGTTCCCCCCCGGTCCAGTCGCAGGCGAGGGAGGTGGCGAACTCCTCCAGCATCGGGTCCTCCTCGATGCCGCGAACAGGCACAGCATCCAGGCGAAGAGCTCGCTCCAACGGGTCAGGCAAGGTGGAGTTCGTCGCGCAGGGCATGTCGTCGAGCTCCGACGGTGCAGAGGCGACAATCGCAGCCTGTGAGGGCCCCTTGGGCCTACCGCAGCGCCGCCCACACCTTCGGTGTTGTCGTCGACGTCGCCGTCGTCGGCCATTGCCGGCCTCCGCCTCGGCCCTCGGCTTGGCGTCCCCCACGGTCGAAGGCTGCTGGTTACTGCCAGTAGCAGTGCCACTAGCAGCGGCAGCTCTGTCGATAGCTGAGGTGCCCGAGCGGTTATCGACGATGCGCTCCCAGACGGGGCGCTGGCGCCGGACAACTGGCACAGCACGTGGGCCGGAGCTGGGGTGGGGCGCGCACCACGAGCTCCGAGAGGCCACGGCTCTTGGCTGCTTGCAATTGCGCGCGGTGTGCCGGAACTCCCTGCACCGCAGACAGTGTTGGGGGAGCTTGCAGGTGGCCACCCGGTGTGCGGAGGAAAGGCAATTGAGGCACTTTCCTTGTAGATCGGCCAGGAGTCGAAGCCGAGATCGACCCTGCTCCGCCGGCCCCCGGGACACACCCGTGGCTGCCTTCGGTCTCGTCTCAGGCGAAAGGATCTCCCGCCACCCCTCGGCGTCTGGGGCGGAGACCCTGGGACGTCGGCCTAGGCGCTGGCGTGCAGGGACGCGGCCCTCCACTGGCCGATGCGGCATCCCATGTAAAAGGTGTGGACGTGGCCGGCGGTGCCTCCCCAAACGCCCAGGAGTGGGCGGCTGAGACCGTGTAGGCCGCGTGGACGGCTTCGGCGGCTGCCGTTGCGGCCTCGCCGGCGGCGGTTGCTGCTGCGGCCTTGCCAGCGACGACACCCGTGAGTCCCGAAGTACCACGTCCTGGTAGGCCGCGGAGGGGGGCACCATGGAGGTCGGCACCGTGTCCGCGTCGGAGCCTTCGTCGGGGTCGTCATTGGCCCAGCGACGAGCCTTGGGTCGTCCCCCGTGCCCCCAGGGTGGAAAGGGGCGGCGTGAGGGGAAAGGGCGGACGACGCGCTCGGGAAGGGGGCAGCGCGGTGGCTGCTGAAGCCGGGGGAAGGAGGGGCAACAACGTCGTCTTCCTCCTCGTCCTCGCCCTCGAGGACATCCTCGACGAGAACCAACTCATCCGCCATAGGGGTGGGCGGTGGGCTCGGGGCAGGGGCGGATGGACGAATGAGGAAGTCGTTGGGGGCCTCACCGCCCCCCGCGCGCTGCGCAGCGATGCAGACCACGCGACCATCGGGCTGCGAGGTAGGCGTGACCGTCGTCAGCTCCTCTGACGGGGACGAGCCGCCGGCAGGGGGGCCCACGCACTGGCCAGGCGTGGGTTGCGGAGGGAACGAGGGCGCCGGCCTCGTCCGCTGCAGAGCCGCGGCGTCCACCAACGGCCCAGCCACGGCGGTGTGCTTGGCAGCTCCCACAGACGGCACAGGCGGCTCCCGAGCGCAGGAACCCGTGCAGCGCGCGGTGGAGTGGAGAGGGGGTGAGGGGGAGCCGGTGGTGGAGGGGAAGCCGGTGGGGAAGATGGTAGGGGCCGTCGGCGGCCGTGCAGGGGCCCCGGTCGGCAGCGCCGGGCACGTCGCACGGCCCTCACCGCTACCAGGAGCCGCAGGCTAGCCAGGCGGGCACGGGCCGCCAGATCTGGCCACCAAGGACAGTAGGGCGCCAGCTCCGGCGGCCTCCGGCCCCGGCGGCCGCGGGCAGATGGGCGGCGAGCCGCCGATCTCGCACAACACCGCGCGCGGGAGAGGAAGGCAGCGGGTAGGGGATGCAAGGCTGGGAAAAGGAAGGATGAGGGGGAGGAGAACGCGGGGGAGTGGGGGTGGGGCGCCGGCGCCACCAGCGGCGGCGGCGGCGGGGGAGCCAAGGCGGCTAGGGTTGGGGAGCGGCCTTCACATCAGCAATTTGACTGTATATGTTACTAATCCACTGGAGAACAGTAATGAGTTCTGATGCGATGGAGATTGTTGATTTAAAACGGGATGACGTGGCTTCACGAAATCACAGGAAAACCCGATGTTGAGGTTCTCCTATTTAGGTACCGATGCAACGAAAGGCTTAGCCAATTGAGCCGCCTGCTTTCCTGTTACGCTCCGCCAGTCCAGCCAGTCAGTCATCCAGTGGCAACATACAATCTGTGTACGCAAACTGAGCACACTAGATCGTGGAGAGGACATGGGGACACATGCACAAAGTCACAAACACAGCAACAGAGAAAACGAAGTCGCATGGTCACCTGTAGGTATCCAAGAACAGCACAGCGTGGCTGCTCTGCTTGCACCAGACACCTACAGTGTCAGTATGTGGTCTACCAGCTTGTCGACGCTCGTCCAGGACGACCCATCCTTGGCCATGCACTCCGCCGCGCTGCTCTTGAGCTCCGGCGCCCTCCGCCGCAGCCCGGCGCCGGGCTCTCCTGGCCCCATCAGCGCCGCGACGGCCGCCTCGACCTTGCCCCTCTCGAGCTCGCCGTCGAGCGTGAGGCTAGTCCGCCACACGTGCTCCACGTACCTCGCGTTCCCCATCTGGTCACCGAAGCACGGGCGGGCCATGATCGGCACGCCCGCGCACACGCTCTCCAGCGTGGAGTTCCAGCCGCAGTGCGTCCAGAACGCGGCCACGGCAGGGTGCGCCAGGACCTCCTCCTGCGGCGCCCAGCTCACGACCACGCCATGCCCGCGCGTCGCGGCGTCGAAGCCGTCGGGCAGGGGTGGTGCCTCGGACTGCGGCGTGCCGCGGACAAGCCCCGGACGGAGAACCCACAGGAAGGGATGGCCGCTGTTGGCTAGACCCCAGGCTGTTTCCACCAGCTCGGCGGCGGACATGGTGGCGATGCTGCCGAAGCTGACGTAGAGCACGGACGCCGGGGCTTGCGCGTCGAGCCACTTGAGGCAGCCGCGGTCCTGCAGCAGCAGGCTGCTCTGTTGAACTGAATCTCGTGCACTCATGATCATTCTGTAAATAGGTGTTGCATTTTAGTTGCATGTTTACATTCCTAAGAATAGCTAGCTGCATGTGACTTGAGCGGTGTGTAAGCCAGAACCGTGCTGCGTTCACGGTGCGGCCAGGAGTGATCACCGCCATGACGCGCACTAAAACCGTTCCCGCGCACAAGGCGGGCGCGACGCAGCGCGAGCGCGCATGGCGGGGGGGATCGTGGGTCTCAGACCTTGTAATCACCGTGAATAAAGAGAGAAGAGAACACCAGAAAAGCTGCAACGGTTTGGCAGCGCCATCCTCGCGAGTTCGTTCCTTTCAGCGTTCCTGAGGGAGAGAGCGACGTCGTGTCCGCGGTGAGCGCGCACGCCGGAGCGTTGTAGATCGCCGTCGGTGCAGCCATTCCGGCAGCCGGCGCCAACAACTGGTATCGGAGCCACGTCGTATGTTCTATAGCGGTTCCGTTAGTCCACCGCGTGAGCCACCCAAGAAGAGGTTCGTCGTTCCCCACCGGAGACGTCCGGCGGCGGAGATGGTCGAGACCGGATCGTCGAGCGCCACGGCCGGAGGAGTTCGCGAGAACTCGCTCATGTGGCCGATGCTCGACCGCTCCAATTACACGGAGTGGGCGATGCTTATGCAGTGCAACTACGAAGCTATGGAGATCTGGGAGGTAATTGAGCCAGGCGGCGATGGCGTGAAGCGGTCGCAGGACCGGCAAGCCATGGGCTGTCTCCTGCGCTCCGTGCCCAGGGAGATGTGGCAGATGCTGGGCGCGAAGAAAACCGTCAAGGAGGCGTGGGCGGCGGTGAAGAGCATGCGCGTTGGAGCTGAACGCGTGAAAGAAGCCAACGCCCAGCGACTGCTCCAGGAGTTCGAGAACATCGCGTTCAAGGACGGTGAGACGGTGGATGAGTTCGCCATGCGCATCAATGCCTTGGCGGGTGATCTGCGTACATCCGGGGAGAGTATTGAAGATACCCGGGTGGTGAAGAAGATGCTGCGCGTTCTACCCCAACGCTACGCGCAGATCGCGATCGCAATCGAGACACTGCTCGATCTGAAGACTCTGACAATTGAAGAGCTCGTCGGTAGACTCAAGCTGGCGGAGGATCGCTTCGGGATCGAGTCTGTCACCGACAAAGCCGGCAAACTTCTGTTGACGGAAGAGGAGTGGGTGTCGAAGAATCGTCATCGCCTCCTAACCGATTCCTCCTCGTCGAGTGGAGGTGAGAAGAAAAGCTGGAAGCAGAAAGGGGGCGGGGGCGGCCGCGGTGATCGTGGCGGCGGCGACAAGAAGGAGCCCGTCGTCAAGCTCACATCCGAAGGCACTCCGAGGAGGAAAGGGCGCTGCAGGAACTGTGGCATCTATGGCCATTGGAGGGAAGACTGCAAGAGGCCACCTCGGAAGGAACGCAAGGAGGAGGCGCATCATGCGCAGGCGGAATCCGATCAGCCGTCGCTATTGCTGGCGACAGTGAACGCCGTGCGTGTCCAGCCTCGCGACGTCACGCCATCAGCCCCAAGTGCGACACATCAAGTCGTGCACCTCAACGAGAAGGAGGTGGTCCCCGCAGACCGTGAAGAAGATGACGATGTGTGGGTTCTGGACACCGGGGCCAGTAACCACATGACCGGGCGGTGTGACGCGCTCGTGTCACTGGACAGATCGGTCGGCGGCACTGTGCGCTTTGGCGACGGATCAATTGTCGCGATCGAGGGCATCGGATCAGTGATGCTCCAAACAAAGCAGAACGGCCATAAGGTATTGACTGAAGTTTATTACATTCCCAAGTTGAAAAGTAACATCATCAGTTTAGGCCAACTAGAGGAGGGAGGTTGCAAAGTTGTGTTGGAGAATGGTTTCTGCAGTGTGTTTGATGTCGAGCGCTCACTGCTGGCTCGAGCACCTCGTGTTGGAAATCGTCTGTATTTGCTGAAAGTGCAGCTAGCTGCTCCTGTTTGTCTAGTGGCCAAGAGAGATGACAAAGCATGGTTATGGCATGGCCGATACGGCCACCTCAACTTCCGGGCGCTCCGAGAGCTCGGTGTAAAGGGAATGGTGGAGGGATTGCCATTGCTTGATCGGGTCGAAGAATTCTGTGATGGCTGTGCTCTTGGAAAGCAGCATCGACAGTCATTTCCTCAAGTGGCCAATTATCGAGCTGAAAGTCCTCTGGATTTGTTTCACACTGATCTCTGTGGTCAGATCAAGCCAAAAACTCCAGGGGGTAAGAGCTATTTCCTACTCATAGTAGATGACCACTCTCGGTATATGTGGATTGAGCTTCTGAAAACCAAAGATGAGGCGTTCAAATGTTTCCAGCGTGTTAAGTCACTAGCTGAAACTGAAAGTGGAAGGAAACTTCGTGCCTTTCGCAGTGATCGTGGAGGTGAATTCAACTCCATAGAGTTCAAGGAATACTGTGATGAATACGGAGTCAAGCACTTCACTACCACTCCATATACACCATAGCAAAATGGAGTGGTGGAACGCCGCAATCGAACAGTAGTGGAGATGGCCAGGTGCCTACTCAAGAGCAAGAGTGTTCCAGGGGAGTTTTGGGGTGAAGCAGTCACTACAGCTGTGTATTTGCTGAACCGTGCCCCTACAAAGAGTCTCCAAGGAAGAACACCGTATGAAGCATGGTACAAGAAGAAACCCAAGGTGCATCACCTTCGGACTTTTGGGTGTGTAGTCCATGTGAAACAAGTAGGGCCAGGCATCACCAAACTGTCTGACAGATCAATTCCAATGGTGTTTATCGGATATGAAAAGGGAACGAAGGGCTACAGATGTTATGATCCAGTGGCCAAGAAACTACACATATCAAGGGATGTAATATTTGAAGAAGCTAGAGCTTGGCAGTGGCAAGGTGAAGCTCAGCCTGATCCAATTGCATCTGTGTTTGATGTGGAGTTTTATACTGTTGCCGGACAGAGAACAGTAACTGAAGAAGCAACAGATGGTACACTGTCAGAACCTAACTCACCCAACCAAGGTCAGTGGCATATCAATACTGACTCTAGTGCTGGTTCAAATCATTCTACACCACCGGGAAGCCCCATAGAGCAAGAAACTGTGTTTGCAACACCACCCACTAATTCAGTAAACTCTGAAGGTCAGCAAGAAAGATTCAGATATTTGGGAGATGTCTATGACACTACTGATGAGGTCCAGGATTTTCAGTATAGTGGGTTGTGCTATCTTGCTGCAGAAGAGCCAAGAAGTGTAGAAGAGGCACTGAGTGAGCAGTGTTGGAGAGAAGCTATGGTCTCTGAGATGAATTCAATTCAGACCAACAAGACTTGGGAGCTGACAACATTACCAGCAAACCATCGAGCTATTGGCTTAAAGTGGATCTTCAAAGTGAAAAGAGATCCTGATGGCAAGATCATTAAGCACAAAGCTCGGTTAGTTGCAAAGGGGTATGCTCAGCGTGAGGGGGTGGATTATGAAGAGGTGTTTGCCCCAGTGGCAAGAATAGAGACAGTTAGACTGTTGATTGCTTTGGCAGCACAGAAAGGATGGCAAGTGCATCACATGGATGTTAAATCGGCTTTTCTGAATGATGATTTGAGTGAGGAGGTATATGTGCAGCAACCTCCTGGATTTGTTGTCAAGAACGGCAGTGGAAAAGTGCTCAAACTGAAGAAAGCCTTGTATGGGCTGCGTCAGGCTCCAAGAGCATGGAATGCAAGATTGGATAAAGAATTGTTGAAGCTTGGCTTTGAAAGAAACCCACTGGAACATGCTGTGTACAGAAGATCAGATAAAACCGGCATGCTCCTAGTGGGGGTTTATGTAGATGATCTAATAATCACTGGGTCAAGTGAGGCAATCATCAATGCATTCAAGAAGGAGATGATGAGCAGTTTCAGTATGAGTGATCTAGGGCTGCTAAGTTATTATTTGGGTATTCAGGTTGACCAAAAGGATGGGATGATCACATTGTGTCAGAGCTCTTACACTCTGAAAATCTTGGAACAAGCAGGAATGAAAGGGTGCAATGCTTGCAATGTTCCAATGGAAAACAGACTGAAATTGAGCAAGAAGGATCAGTCTCAACCTGTTGACAAAACAAAATATAGAAGTGTGATTGGAAGCCTGAGATACCTGGTGAATACAAGACCAGATATTGCCTTTGCTGTTGGGATTGTTAGCAGATACATGGAAGATCCGAGAGCAACACACTGGGCAGCAGTTAAGCAGATTCTCAGATATCTGGCAGGAACAGTGAACTATGGGTGTGTGTATAAGAAACTGGGTGTTGCTGAAACTGAATTGATTGGATTCAGTGACAGTGACTTGGCCAGTGATGTTGATGATAGAAAAAGCACAAGTGGTTCGGTGTTTTTGCTGGGGTCAAGTCTGGTGACTTGGGTGTCACAGAAGCAAAGAGTTGTGGCACTCTCATCCTGCGAGGCTGAATATATTGCCAGTGCAAATGCAGCTTGTCAGGGCATTTGGCTCAGTCGGCTCCTTGGTGAATTGCTGGGAGTGAAGACACCAAAGGTGAGGTTACTGGTTGACAACAAATCGGCAATTGGTCTAAGCAAGAACCCAGTTCATCATGACAGAAGCAAGCATATCGACACAAAGTACCATTTCATTCGAGATTGTGTTGATAGAGGAGAGGTCGACATTGATCATGTGAGCACAGATGAACAGCTCGCAGACATACTGACAAAGCCACTTGGGCGCGTCAGGTTCGTCGAGCTTCGTCAGCAGCTAGGCGTTGTGAAGGTGCAGCGAGATTAGGGGGTGAAATGTTGAACTGAATCTCGTGCACTCATGATCATTCTGTAAATAGGTGTTGCATTTTAGTTGCATGTTTACATTCCTAAGAATAGCTAGCTGCATGTGACTTGAGCGGTGTGTAAGCCAGAACCGTGCTGCGTTCACGGTGCGGCCAGGAGTGATCACCGCCATGACGCGCACTAAAACCGTTCCCGCGCACAAGGCGGGCGCGACGCAGCGCGAGCGCGCATGGCGGGAGGGATCGTGGGTCTCAGACCTTGTAATCACCGTGAATAAAGAGAGAAGAGAAGACCAGAAAAGCTGCAACGGTTTGGCAGCGCCATCCTCGCGAGTTCGTTCCTTTCAGCGTTCCTGAGGGAGAGAGCGACGTCGTGTCCGCGGTGAGCGCGCACGCCGGAGCGTTGTAGATCGCCGTCGGTGCAGCCATTCCGGCAGCCGGCGCCAACATGCTCGAGGCCGCTGCAGAGAGCTTGTGGAGCGGGCCGATGTCGAACACGGGGACGCCGAGGTCTCGCCGGAGCGACGCCAGCTTGCCGGACTCGAGCGCGTCCATGGTGTTGAGGATGAGGCCCGAGGAGGTCGTCACGGCCGTCATTATGCGGGAAATCACCTCGCTTATTACGCCGTGGTAAGCGATGGTGGTGGACGGCAGGTCCCGGACGCGGTACGGCGGCAGCTCCTTCACCGGCGCCTCCAGCTGCGACTCTGCCACCACCGATATTAAACACAGGAACAGGAACATGCATGACGTGGGTTCTATTCTAGTGTTGCGCAGCTTGCGCTTGCACTGCCATGGATGTGTGCGTGTGCGTACGTACCTTGCCCTTGCGCCGTCTGGTACCCCTTGTCGCGGAGCATGGGGAGCGCCGCGAACATGCGGAGGTACGCACCAGCGTGGGCACGCCGAGCCCCCGCGCCACGTTCATCAGCGTCAGCAGGTGGGCGTCAGCGACCAGGCACGCGACGTCCTCCCGCGCCGTCAGCAGGGCGGCCAAGAGCTCCCGGAACGGAGCCTCGCAGGCCCGGTTCAAGGCGAGGAAGTGCTCGAGGGTCGCCTGCACCGAGGTGCCCTCCGGCAAGCAGTCGGGGGCGGGCACAGGGACGAAGTCGTAGGCAGGGTGGCGGGACTTGTCGGGGGCGTTGAAGTGGGTGTGGAAGACGGTGACGGAGAAACCGCGCGAGTGGAGGAGGTCGGCGAGTTGGAACATGGGGTTGATGTGGCCCTGGTACGGGAGCGGGAAGAACAGCACGCGGCGGCGCCGGTCGCCGGTGGCTGTGGGTCCTCCTATGGAAGCCATTGACAGTTTTCGTGGAGTCTTTCTTGGCTCTGTGGTTGCTGCCCACTTGCCACCATGCTCTGGTTCTTAAAGTAAGGTAGGTTAGTCTCCGGGGTGGACATGGATACAACAACTTCTAGTTGGTTTAATCTCTACTATATGAAGAACGAAGTGTCTGTCCCGTCTACCTAAACGGTTTTTGTCCGACAGCCGTACTTCGTCCGCACCGCGCGATCTCTCCCCCAGGCACCGTCTCTTCCACACGCTCCCCCGCTCAGCCCGCAACCCTGCCCTCTTCGTCCGGCACCCGACGAAAATCGAAAAGAAAACCCCCGACTCGGACGTCCTGTCCGCCTCCCAGCCCATCCACCGAGAGCGGCAGCACCCATGAAAGGCGTCGGAAGCTGCCGTGGCAGCCCTGGTGTCCTGCTACGACGATGTGTTTTGCCGCCATCTCTCCCGCATCATCCATCCCTCCCTCTCTTCCGATGGGACATGGCCCTACCGATGGCTCTTCCCATCCTCTCTCGTCGCTGCCAGGGAAAAAAATATCGGCCGGTAGAATCCGAAATTTCCGAGATATCCCGTTTACCGGTTGGGTCCGAATTTTTTCTTCTATCGTCCGAAATTTTCATATTTTTAAAATTTTGTCGTCGAAATAGACGTCAAAGCCCACCTAATACTCCAACCTTAATTCATGTTTAATTTTCTCTCCCCATCTCTTCTAAGTTTAAGTTGCCGCCGCCGCAACACACTTAGCACGCTCCAGCCGTGTCATTATCCTCCTCATTGAATAAGCAATTAATAATATGTTTTATTTAGTTTTTTATATTATATTGTTTAGAAATGATCTATGTGCTTTCCTGAACAAAATGAGTCATTTTTTATCTAAATTTCTTCTGAAATTTTATTTCTATCGCCGATAAATTTCCGATATATCCGATATTCCCGTTTATCGATGACCACCGAGATTTTTAAAATACCGGCAGAGAAAACCTTGGTCGCTGCCGCCGGCGAAGACGGTACGACCGGCACACTTGATTTCTCACCGGGGCGGTTTATTCCAGCAGTGACCAGACCTCCAGACCACCAGAGTTATCGGCGGTGAACTCGTGGGGTTTCGTGGAAGACTGGAAGCGGCGCGGGTGTTCAGACCTGCGTGACGGAGGAAATGCTGACGGTGATGGCTCGTCGCCACCCAACGGCAGCGGTGGTGAGGGTCGGGGTAATCCAAGCTCAGTGCTACAATGGAACGGCAAGAAATCCAAGCTCCCGATGGTATACCAGCGCAACATCTAACAATGTCTGAACTGTTTTTTTTTTTTTTTTTTGCTTTTGTGGTTTGAACACACCACCGAATATATATATTATGTCACTCCTTCAATTGTTTGTGTAAAAACTCTCGTCTGCCTGACTGAACACAGAAAATTTCTCTGATGATCTAAGGATTGGCAGTGGCGAGTTTGCAGTGACTTACAAGGCATAAGAAACTCTCATCTGCCTGCTTGATTTATATCCTCTGCCCTGAATCATGTCACAGTGTGGTTGCCGGTAATTCAGATCTATGGGCAACGCATCCATGCGTCCTTGCTACTGGACGGCGATCGTGTCCCTCACGCACAGGACCTACTCACCTACAGGTTAGTCGTTGCCGTCCCTCTCCCAGGCTCCCCTGATTTGATATACCTGGTCCCTTGCATGCTGATTTTTCCATAGATGCATAGTGGTAGTTTGGCACAAAATTTAATAGTGTTTTTAATTTCGATTCCCCTTGTTGTGTTGATCACAGATGAAGATTTCAATTTCATTAGTTGATCAGGAGCAAAATAATGGTAGCCTTGCTTGCACAGACCATCAAGCCAGTCCCTCTCTTGAAAGGGAGATCTCTCAGTAGCGCACAATCTGGATGGTCAGTTTCATCCGTTTGAAATTGGTATATGACATTTTGGAGAATATGTATTATGTATGTGTTTAATCAATTTAGAGTTTGATGAAATGAGTGACAGCTACAAGTTCAACGGCGTGTAGGCGGACGACGAGAGTTGGTTTAGGGTGGAGGCAGAGTGCGGTGCCGGTGAGAATGGCCTGCTTTTTTTTCTCTACCGGCACAATGTAGGCATAGCTGAGAGAGGCCCATTGTTTAACTAGCATGTTTGCACGGCCCAGACCCTCCCTGCATTTTCTCAAAATTATTTGTTTTTTTTCTTCCTACAGAGGATTGCTAGGCATGCTTTTTGCTGCTGATGTCAACAACTGGTATACCATTAGGATATTCATCTATTATGTCTCAGGAGTACATCATAATCTGTCTGATATATGTATTATTGTTGACTGAAAATATTTGCTTCCATCTAAAATATTCTTGGCTGAGCTGCTGTGGTTACAGCTTATTCGGCTGGTGGACTGGTGGGCAAGTGTTAAGGTATGCAGATATGATCAGCAGCAAAGCAATATTCGTTTTACATTTCACTTCTATACAGCCATAATATCAAAAGTTAAAATGCATTTGTGCCTAGAAATTGCATCATCGGTTCCATATCAAAGACCTGAGTATAGCGGCAGGGTCACAACCCAAAATAGGCAGTGGCCTGACGGCTGGTTTTTGGCGTGCTAGGCACTATTGCTGGCTGAGCTTTGGTGTTTGCATGTTGATTTAACGATATTTATGAGGTTCTGTGACATGCCTGCTCAAGTTCAGTAGTTCACTATGAGGAGGTTCTGCTACTAGAAGCGAGGTAATCTTGAATCTTTTAGAAGAATGCAATTGCATAATATCACATGACTGTGTAATGTGTATTTACATTATGCTAGCTAACCAGTTTTCTCACATGAACAACTGAATGGCTTGTATTATCCACGGATATGATATATTTGTTATAAAGCATTGTTATAAATATTTTAATTGCAGAATAGTTCTAGTTCATATTAAGAAGATATGATATATTTGTGTGTTTGTTCTTAGAGTTTTCATGGTTCGTTAAATTTCTCAATGAATCTTGTTATCTAAGCAGGCCACATGAAAGTAGAGTTTTGGTCAGCACAGTGTATCAACTAAAGTAACGATTTGTACATTTCAAAACTCAAGTACAACATCAGTGGCAACGACCAGTGAAGCAAATATAAGTAAGAAGTTCCATTGAAGTTATATTATTATCTCCGTTATATTGCCTATTACTTACCTGCATATAATTGTTTAATTGCTTCTGCAGGATCAATAATGATGTCCACAATATCAGTGACGCCATCTAAGGAGGCAGGGATTTACCTCCGTGAAATATGAAAAACGAAGTCATGAAGAAAAGTGAGTTTTCGTGTTCGGCTGTTACCTGGTAGTGATTTTGAGAATGTGATGATGTAGTTCTTGCCCCTTTTGAGTATATGGTGACGTTTCTCTTGAATGAGTTATGTGTAATGGGCTTTGTCTTCTGAACATGCGATTTTGAATGAAATAGAGAGTTTGCTATGTTGTCTTGACCCGCTAGCAGGTTTCATTGTGGTATTATGCATATGCATGCAGCTTGCTACTCTTCATTGATTACCGCAGTTTGTCCGTAGCAAAGCACGGGCACTCACCTAGTGTGTATATATAGTGTTATTCGTTGACGAGGACACTTAGTCAGGTGAGATTTGAAGAACTATACCATTTGGGAGGATCACGGCCATAGAGATACATCAACCGAAACAAGCAATCACGACATCCTTGCACATGAAGTAGATAGTTGACTCAAAATATTGTAAGACCACACTTAATCAGGCGAGATTATTTGAACAACTATACAATTTGGGAGCATCATGGCGATAAAGATACATCAACCGAAACAAGCAATCATGACATCCTTGCACATGAAGTAGATAGTTGACTCTAAAAATTGTAAGACCATACTTAGGGGGTGTTTGGAACTGCTCCGCTCCAGCTCCGCATTGCCAAACACCCCCCAGATCCAGGAACTCCGCTCCACCAAAAAGGTGGAGCTAGAGACCAACTCCATGTTTTTTCTGGAGCACCTTAAGGGGTACTCCAGTTTTTAGAGTTTTGTACTCCCACATGTAGTTGTTAGATAATTATCCATATTGCCACTCATTAATCAACCCATCAGTTTGACTCCCTCCCGTACGCACGTGTGAAAGGCCGCGACCTTTCTTTCTCTGCGCCACGACTCTTCTTCTCTATTGCCGCCGCTCTCCTGATCGAAGCCCTAGCGCCGGTGCTGCTCTCGGCTTCCCCAAGTGCCACTGCCGCTGCCATGGATGGCTCGGAGGCCCAAGGCGACGCACATATTCCGGACGAGCTTGTGTTTGGGCTGCACATGTTCCCGAACTCTGGTCGTTCTTCCTCGGCACCGGTGTCACCTAGAGTCGGCCTCTCTCGTCCCCCTCAAGCCATGCCGCCGTCAGCCTTGTATGGTGCGCAGCCGCCACCGGCAGGCTACGCCGCGACGCCAAAGTTGGGTGTTCTCTGTTAATGTTCTATCATTTGTTTTCTATTTTTGTCGGAAAATATCAAATGCAATTTCAATCAGGGGCATAGGCCCTGTTCGCTTGTCTTATGAGCAGCAGCGAAGCTAGAGCATCAAGGACCCGAGTGCACACTTCGTAAGCATAATGATAATCTCTATACAGTGACAGTACATAAACAGTAGAATTGCAGAAATGCTTATCAAAATGATGGATCTGAGACACTAATAGTTAAATTCAGCTGAACACCCAAAATTTACATGGTCTGCATGACAAAATACATATTAAGCCGAAGTCCTTGATGAGTCTATTACCTATAACAGAAGTGCTAGTTAGATGACTAAAAAATGTCGAGAGAAGATGGATTCGGAACTGGAAAACGACAAAACATGAAAGTAATGCATCACTTCCTAGTATTTTCCATCTCTCATTTTCTTGAAGCGATCCACTACAGGAGCATTATCAGTGGACTCGCTGTACTTAAGCCAATTTCCAAATTCATCAAACCATTCAGGATTAAACCTTCTACATTTTGTTCCAATCCAAGTCCCTGGAAAATTAAGAGTGCAAGGTTGACAAGGCCCATTTAGCAAATACTTTCTTCTTACTGAATCTCAAAGATTAGGATGATAAGCACGTATATCTTTCCTTTTGCCTGGATCAAATTGGATCTCCTCCTCCCAATTGATTTCCTCTGGAGCTGAAACACGAACATTGGTTTCTTATTGATGACGTTCATGAGAAGTATTAGCATGGCTAACATCATCTGGTGCTTTTCTTTTCAACCATCTGTCCATAAGCTTACCTGCCATTGCACATTATTCCAAAGAATTTAAGTGAGAAAAGAAAACAAATGTTTTATTTGATCAAAGATTCAAAGATGCAGAAGCTTACTCGACATTAGCTCCGGCGACTTGGCGATAAGCTCCGGCGCGGCAATTTGGTGGCCAGAGATGGTGGCTGTGATCCGTGAGCCGTGAGTGGCGATTTTCCTCCTCGCGATGGTGGCAATTTTGGGCAAGCGAAGCGACAGCCTCGCCCTCTCTGGCTCTCCACTTCGTAGTAGTCCTATAGTCACGGTCCACGCGAAGGAAACGATGCTTCATGAGTTCAGCATTTAGTCTATTTAGACATCCTAGCTAGGCCGGCCGCACGTCAAGATTGGCCTGCTTGTGGCCTGTGAACACATCACGCATGGACTCAGGGTGGTGCACATGTTTGGCCCAACGTGGTGCACAAGAGGTAAAATTTACATCCTGTTAACTTGTGTTTTGATTTTACCCTGGTGCCGGTGCACTCGGGTCACCTCACGTAGCTTCGCCCCTGCTTATGAGTCGTACTGTTTCAGCGAAGGGACAGTGTTTTCTCTCACAACAAATCAGCGAACAGTACTATCAGCCATGGCTTTTCAGCGAAGCGAACAGGGAATGGACCATTTGCATGGAAACAACCCATTCTGGAGCTAGAGCAGAGCTGTGTGCCAAACAGTACCACCTGCTCCACAAACTCCATGGTGGAGCTGCTCCGTGGTGGAGTTCGTGGAGCAAAGCTGGAAAAACAGGAGCGGAGCAGCGTCAAACACCCTCTTAATTAGGCGAGATTTGAACAACTATACGATTTGGGAGCATCACGGAGACAGAGATACATCAACCGAAACAAGCAATCTCGCACATGAAGAAGTAGATGGTGACGATGACTCGATGAGGCAGAAATCATTAGAGCTATAAATATTTAAAAGCAACATTGTAAGTTAATCATGTCCAAATTTGAGATACAATATAGCACACATGTTTAAGGTGCATTATATTGTATTGGTCATAATTTGTAAGGCTACATACACATACAGGCTTCTTTTTGCGCGATTACCATACAGGCTTCTTCAAACAAAAAGAAGCTGTACCCAAATTAGTGAATTTTTCTACAGCAATCTACAATTCAGCTCGATGACTATTTTGTTTCTTGAAATCAGCAATAATGTCATCATATATAGCTCCATTTGTCTAAAGGCTCCCCCTTTATGTGCACTAGCAAATTATTGGCAAGAGTACTATCGCATCCTCAACCTAGAGACTTAACATACCCCTATGTTACCCTTGTCACTTGCCTTGCACAACGTAGTGTGTTAAAAAGATTTCAGGATTGTTGAGAATTATGGGAAACTCAACAAGGACATAGGCCAAGACTGTGCAAAACGCCTAAAAAAAGTGGTGTCATCTGACCTTCTCAGGCCATTGTTTGGTTTAAAATGTTAGTCGTTCTAGGATATAGCGGCTGAGGTTTCTTTGTCTTTTCTTTAGGGATTTGTCTTCGTTGCAGTTGTTTGGACTCAAGTTGAGAGCCGGTTGTATTAGTAGTTTTATCTCATTGTAGCTGTTGCTACTTCTGTTGTTTCATGTTGCCTCCTTCGAGGCTATTGTTTATCCAATTTAGAATTTCTTCTTAATTGATATAATCGGTAACTCTCCTGGTGGGTTTGTTTAAAAAAAAATGAGTTGAAGCAGTAGAAAAAATAACCTGCAGACTCCAACATTGAAGTTTTGTCATTGGTAATGGGCAATCGCAGTTCTTGGAATTCGTGCAGTGTAGTACTTTTTCATTGCTTTGCACAATTAATTTTCCTTCTTTTTTTAGTGATGAAAGGGTGCAGAAAGCCCAAGCTAACCGACTTTTTTTCTTGTAAACCAGCTTTCATACAAGATGATATACTTGATTCGGAATCGTACTCTTTGTTTGTATAAACCACCTCAATACTATAATGCCTGAACATAAAACAGTTTAGATTCCACAGCCAAAACAATATAAGCAGCATACATAGATCACATTGAAAGTATGTAATCCACCAACTTATCAATGCCCATCTGAGAAGTCCCACCAGCTTTCAAGCAATCTGCTACATTCTTCTTAAGCTCCTTAGCTCTATCCCTCATCTCCTCTCCCTCCTTTTCCTTCATGAGCTTCCTAACGGCCTTCTCTATTTTGCCTCTTTCAAGCTCACCTTCCAGCTCCAACCCTACACCCCATGTGTTCACCACGTACCTCGTGTTCATCATCTGATCCGCGAACTGAGGCCTGCAAATCATCGGAACACCCTCACTGATACTCTCCAGCGCGGAGTTCCATCCGCTGTGGGTCCAAAATCCACCAACTGCAGGATGCGCCAGCACCTCCTGTTGTGGGGCCCATTGAATCACCTTGCCCCTGCCATCAACTGCAGCATCAAAGTCATTTGGAAAATCCAGACAATCCAAACCCGGTACCAAGTCTGGCCGAACCACCCAAAGAAAAGGATGGCCACTGTTGGCCAAACCCCAGGCCACCTCCAAGAACTCATTGGAGCCTAGGGAAGCCAAGCTCCCAAAACTAACATACAATACTGATTCTGGTTGATACTTGTCAAGCCACTCAATGCAACTGAAGTCTTGCTCCAATAAACTACTCCCTATGCTCTTAGAGGAAAGCTTGTGGAGAGGACCGGCTGCGAGAACAAGAGGTATGTTGAGCTCTTCACGGATCATTTGTACCTCCGCTGTCTCTAGAGCGTCAAATGTATTCATCACTAGACCAGAGGACTTATTGACCGCTTCAACGACTCGAGCAAATGTTCTTCTCATTGCTTCTTGGTGGCTCGGGCTTGTATAAAAGAGGTCCCTTAAGCGCAGCGGTGGCAGCTCCTTCACCGGCAAATCGAGCTTCGACTCTATACGAGAGCATGTACATGGTTAAAAACACACCGTACCATAGTGCACATAATTCGTTTTAACCATGGGGCAATTGTGTTCTTGCCCATGGTGTCAATACCAATTGTGATGTTAACCTCATTTTTTAAGTTTGTGACTTTGCCCCCGCTTTACAACCCGAACCAATTATTTGCCCTTATTTTTAACTATGGTAGTTGGATTTGGAATAAAGGAATTAACGTGTGTGTGTGTGGGGGGGGGGGGGGGGTGGATATTGGTGAGCTTGTAGCACACTTTCAAGCCTTTCAATATATGCATTTTGTAAATTTGTTTTTGTCAAATTCTTAGGTATTCATCACAATGCTCTAAATGTCAAAAGAGGAGCAAAATGACACAGTATTCATAAAAGTGGGAGCAGTTGCAATGGGCAAACTGTATAGCTATGTTGACACCATTAAGTACTCTTAACAGAATAGAGGCAAAAACAATCTTCAACTCAAAAAAGCAGAGGCAAAATCATAAATAAAGTTAGAAAAATGACGGTAAAACTACAATTGGGCTTGAAAACAGGAGCAAAAGCGCAACAGCCCCTTCAATCATTAAAATATTGGCTCCAAGTTCATCTTTCGTCAAATTAGCAGATTTCCTCAAAAAACCAACTTTACATGTTAAATCACATTCGTTTACTCCTGTCTCTACATAACACATGTTCGGGTAGGGAAATTTCATCTTAAAAGTTTGCTGTGTATGAATCTGTTCGTGGCAGCTCCCGCCGCAACTCGTACAGTACTACTCCATCCGTCCTAAATTATAAGACATTTTGACTTTTTAGATATATTTCTTTTACTACGTATTCAGACATAGTGTATTATCTAAATGCATAACAAAAATAATGTATTAAAAAAACCAAAGCGTCTTCTAATTTGGAACGAAGGTAATACGTCAGAGGGATCTGAAGCTGCTGTAATAAAAACTAAAAAATAGTTACCGAACAGGCCCATAGAAAGGCTCCAGTATTGTGGTCAATGTTGTTAAGAGAGAAAACACAGCTCCGGTCGTGTTGTGAGGAGGAGGTTATGTGACTAATGACTACAGAAGATAGCACAAAAGTATGTACGTTTCCAGATTAATGATTGAATCCAAAAGTAAATTTCATTTGTGCTGAAGTAAAACTGTCGTCACCTTGGTGAGGCAGATAGCCTTTTTTATGAAGCATGGGGTAGGCAACTAAGGAGCGCAAGCAGGCGGCGCTCCCGGTGGTCAGCACCAGCGTCGGGAGGCCGAGTGCCGCGGCAGCCTTTGGCACAGCTAGGAGGTTAGCGTCGAAGACGATGCACGCGGCCGGGGGCTGCCTCTCGTCCCCGAGCACCGTCGCGAGGACGTCGCGGAGGACCGCCGACTCGTCCGCCTCCATGGCGGCGTTCATGGCGTGTACGATGCCGAGGACGTCCCCGGACGCGGCGACGTGGTCAGGAACGCCGTCGGGCACGGGCACGAACTGGAACTCCGGGTGCCGCTCGGGGTCCGGCGCGCTCAGACACGTCGCGTGGAGCACGGTGACGGCGAGGCCCCGCACGTGGAGCACGTCGGCCAGCTGCAGCATCGGGTTGGTGTGGCCCTGGAACGGCATTGGAAACATTAGGACACGGCGCCGGTGCGTTCCCCGGCCGCAGTCGCCGCACCTGCAGATGCACGGTTCTTGGACAGCGGCCATTATTTCCATCCGCTCGCGGGAGGTGCTAGTACTGCCAACCTTCTCGGAGTCGTGGTGGGTGTCTGGGTGATGGGGTTCTGGAGTTGGTCCTCGTTTCTAGTTTATAGTACCATTTATTACAAGGGTATGTGGACTGTGGTACTTAGGGTCCATTTAGATCCACACCAACTAAAGTGTAGCTAGCTATTTGGTAAAGCTAAACTTTAGTTTAGGGTGTTTGAATACTCTAGCTAATTGAAGACCTTAGACCATGCTACCCTCATTAAGGGCATGTTTGGAGAGCATAATGAAAAAATGCAAAAAAAAGACACTGGCTCTTCTTCCTCCCGACCCCGCTTGCGCGTAAGATGAGGACGTCACGACCATAGTGGGTGTGCCCAAGCGTGGCCGGTGGGGCCATGGCAGCATGGTGGATCTTGCGCTGTGTGGCGAAGGAGGATGCTGTGCGGCGAGGTAGAGGTCGCGGGTGCGGTCAACGTGGAGGCCGGAGCTCGCGACCGAGGCTGGAGCAGCCATGGCGGGCGGCGTGGAGAAGGCCGAGGTCAGGGTCGCGTGCGGACTGCAGAGAAGAAGACGGGCACGAGTATGATGCGGTGAAGGGGAAAAAGACGAGGGCATTTTGGTAACGGAGCACTTTTAGTTGGTTTTAGCTATGTTGGAACAGCTAATGAGATAATGAGGTTCTCATTAGCTAGGAGGCCTTTAGCAGATACTTTAGCTAGGCTGTAACAGGACTTTACATCATATTTTAATTGCCTTTGGTAGCCGTGCTATGGTTGGTGTGGGTCATGTAGTAGTACCGGTAAGAAAATGTAAGAAAATTGGCTAAAGCTAATCGTTTCAATCCTATTTTATTAAATACGGTACACGTAGTGTAAAGTAACACAACATGACACTAGAGCTACTAGCTCAACAACATGTGCTCTATATGTATTAGAAGTCGTTGAATCAAGTAGGTGTGGCAGTTGCTGGTGCATTTTACTTACTCTTTGATTCGAATCAAGGCCCCACGCCGCTTGCATCAAACACTTTCCTCTGCGTATTAATCAAAGCATTTGAATCAAGGGAGCGGCTGCAACCAGGGTATTTGACGTGATTTTGTTTAATATCTCTCGTGTTAATTTTTTAATTCAATGGTTAAAAAGTTTAATTTATCTCCGGTGTATTCCATATTCCTTAGTTGGTGCATAATTTCATGGAAACTTAAAATATATAAGAAAATATCTTAATTATCAATTCTATGAGTTACTATCTCACTTTAAATGGGAATTATGCTTTCATTCATTTTTAAGTTTTTAGTTGAGGCTATAGATGGAAAGGACATTCATGTACACGGAAAGAAAGGCCTGATATCTCTTTTCTAGAAGAAGTGAATGAATTGGCCACCGAGAAGGCATCATATTATCCATGTACTATTTGACTGTCCGAACCATAAAATATTGTAAGACCTCACAATCATGCAAGATTTGAAGAACTATACGATTTGGGAGCATCACCGCGATAGAGATACATCAACCGAAACAAGCAATGACAACATCCTTGCACATGAAGTAGATGGTGACGATGACTCCATGAGGCAGAAATCATTAGTGCTATAAATATTTAAAAGCAATATTGTACGTTAACCATGTCCAAATTTGAGTTACAACATTGCACACATGTCTAAGGTGTATTATATTATATTGGTCATAATTTGTAAGGCTACATACACATACAGGCTTCTTTTTGCGCGATTACCATACATGCTTCTTTAAACAAAAGCCGTACCCAAATTAGTGAAATATTCTACAGCAATCTACAATTCAGCTCGATGCATGACTCTTTTGTTTCTTGAATTCAGCAATAATACATCCCCGTCTACGCGCAATAGCAAATTATTGGCAAGAATTCATCTTCCATCCTGTTGCGCAACCTTGTCTTAGTGCTCTTCAGAATAGAAAATGCACGCTCGGCACTAGCTGTTGAAACTGTGAGAGTAGGCAACAAACAGAGAAATCTATCAATCAAGTTTTAGATAGTATGCCGCCCAGTCTGAACAAAAGCATTGGAAAAGCTCGGCCAAGGTTGCAACAGATTCTAATTCTTTTATTGCTGGTAGCATCCACAACAAAATGTTCAGTTCTTGCTCCAAGCCATACAAGTCTTGTTGGGAAAAATCTGCTGGATAATACCTCTCTGCCAACTTACTTGGCCTTTGCTGTCGGTGCCTTATTGAGGCACTCCCAAATCTTTTGATTCCTTGAATAGTTTAATGGGGAAGAATGGTACATTGGACAACCTACATATTCTTTTTAAGGGACAGAGGCCACTTTACATACAGAGTACTTCCTCCGTTCCAAAATAAGTGTCGTTCTCGTTTTCCGAGGAGTCAAACACTTTTAATTTTAACTAAATATATATAAAAAAACATTACTATTTATAGTACATAATTAGTATCATTAGATAGATTATTGAATCTATTGTTTATAATAAACTTATTTAGAGATACAAATGTTGCTAATATTTTTTATAAATTTAGTCAAAGTTAAAAATGTTTGATCAGCACGGAACCCAAAATGACACTTATTTTGAGATCAAGGGAGTACAAGAATACGCATGCTGTCATGGAGCCCACGTGATGGCAAGTGGAGTGGGCCGGGGCCGGCCAATTAAGGCCGTAGGTAAATTGGAGGCGCCTCTATGATGCACAAATGAAATTAGCCAGGATTACAATATTGCTTCCGAAGTAAAACTCTGTGCCCGCCAACCCATAATGAATGAATTATTAGTGGATTGAGGACGGTGTTGGAAAAAATATGTGTGTTCAGGCTACAGTTTTGTGAAAATTTACCGGACCCCAGCGTAGAAGCGGTTTTCACAATTTTTGATGATTTTTTGGAAATTTCATTGCAAAAATTGGTCAAACCTATTTGAATGTATCTTCGAGATTGGACGAAATTTACGAAATTTGTGACGAAAAAACCAAGAATTTTTTAATCTACAACAGATAGGTGACTTCATTAGCCAATAAAACGTAGCTGGTTTCGGAAGCAAAATTAATAGCTGAATCTAGCAGAAACAAAGCAAACAAATTAAACTCGCTGAATGCTTCTGGCCAACAGAGTGTCATCATTAAGCTAGTTCATACTAATCAGTATGGTTTCATAAAATCCAGAACCATTTAAGATTGTCTTGGGTATGCCACCATTCCAAAAAAGAAATCATTATTCTCAAGTTAGATTTTGAGAAGGCTTTTGACAAAATTGAACAACGTGCAATGATGACTCTCATGGAATGAAAGGGATTTGGACAAACTTGGCTTAATTGGATGAGAGAGATCTTTTCTTCTGGTACTTCTGCAGTCCTACTAAATGGAGTTCCTGGGAAAACCTTCAATGGCAAAAGGGGGGTTAGGCAAGGTAACCCCTATCACCCCTCTTATTTGTCATGGCTGTTGACTTCCTCCAATCTATGCGTAACAAATTAAAGGAAAGGAAATAGGACTGCTCAAGTTGCCAATTCCTCTTCAATCAATTCCCGACTTTCCTGTGGTGCAATATGCTGATAATACTTTGGTTATTATGGAGGGAGTCCCTAACTAGTTGCTCTTCTTGAAATCAGTGCTTAACTCTTTTGCAGAGTCAACTAGCCTAAAGGTTAACCACAAAATCAATGATGTTACCTATTAATATGTAGATCAGAGGCTGGATCACTTGGCAAGAACCTTTGGATGCTCCAAAGGAACTTTGCCATTTACCTACCTTGGAATGCTTTTAGGGCTAACAAAACCAAAAGTTCAGGATTACTTGCCCTTAGTTAACAAATGTGAAAGAAGACTTGCTAGTGTCTCCACCTTCCCCTCCCAAGCTGGCAGACTAGAGTTGACCAATGCAGTTTTTAGTGCATTGCTAACCTTTTTACATGTGCACTCTTGCCATCCCAAAAACAGTGATGAAGCAAATTGACAAGTACAGGAAGCATTGTCTCTGGAGAGGATCAAATGTCAATGGAAGAGGACAACTAAAAGCAGCATGGCCTATGATCTGCACCACAAAGCATGAGGGTGGACTGGGTGTGATCAATGGGGAAAAACAGAATAAAGCTCTATTGCTCAAAAGTTTGCACAAATTCTTCAACAGGGCACAGATTCCCTAGTTTCACATGGTTTGGGAAAAGCACTACTCAGATGGGAAGTTACCTAGCTCTATAAAAGAAAGGGTCTTTCTGGTGGAGAGATAATTTAAAAAATCTCCAAAGTCTCAAGCATATGGCAACAATACATATCAATAATGGTGAAACCTGTTTATTTTGGCAAGATAGCTGGGGAGGGCAGCCTTTGGAAAACAGCTACCCAAAGCTTTCTTCTTTTGCCAAGGATAGAATGGTCTCTGTGAAGGCTGCCTGGGAACAAGGAGATATGACTCATTTGTTACAAATTTCGGTTTCAGACATAGCATACAACCAGTTACAAATCCTAATTCAGAGATCAGCAGATATTCACATAAATGAAGGAAAAGACATTTGGAGGTATCCATGGGGGAATAATTTTTCATCTTCAAGGGCATACAAGATAATTGTTGGGCACTCACAACATCATCCATCAATTCAGTCGATTTGGAAATGCTTCTGCCAGCCAAAGCATTTAGTGTCTTTTTTGAGGAATCTAGAGGGGCTTGCGCCCCTACAGTTAGCTTTTATTGATAATTAAGGTAATAAAAAGTAGCTAAGAATTACAACAGATTTTAAGAGACATGGAAGGAAACAAAAAAGATCAAATGTAGAACAGCAGCTAAGATATTGAGTGAAGCCATTGATCAAACAATTGTGATTGCCTTGTGCTGACTCTATTCGTCAGAAGCTTCAATTCTATGTAAAAGGCTGATCAACTGTAATCAATTGATGGCTCCAAGCCATTGAAAATGTAAGCGTTACGTGAAGTCCAAATAGCCCAGCACATAAGAATGATAGCAGCCATGTAGAACTGAGATTGAATAGCATCTCTGAGAAGGTGCATAACTTCTGGAAAGTCAGCTTCTGATGGAATATGAATCTGCAAAATGTGCCAGCATTCTTTTGCAAATTGGCAATGTAAGAACAGATGACCACAGAGGGCACAGTTGTATATTTCTCCTCCTAAGAATGGTTCTTATGTTGAGTCGTTCTTTGAGCAATAGCTTGTGCTTGGGCTGACAGAGTGACTTCCAAATCCATTGGATGGAGATGTGATGCTGTGTGTGACCCATCAGAATCTTGTAAGCTCTAGAAGATGAGAAATTTGTCCCCAAATTATATTGCCAAATGTCCTTGTATTCACTGAAGTGTGTGTCTGATATTGTCTGATTTAGGATCTGTAACTGATTGTAGGCCAACTGTGATACTGGTAAGTAGAATATCTAGGTTAGATCTTCATGTGTATTGACTTCAGCTACTGAGGTGTCTCTTTTCTTGGCAAAGGAAACAAGTTCTGGGTAGGTGGTTTCTAGGCATTGTCCAGCCCAATTGTCCTTCCAAAATAAACATGTTTCACCATTATTAACTTGAACAGCTGCCAGTTGCTTGTAGCTCTGCAAGGTTTTCAGGTTATCTTTCCACCAGAAGGAACCTTTCTTGGTGTTGCTTGGAAGTCTTCCATTAGGACAGTGTTTTCTCAAATCAATTGCACCCAAGGAATATCTGCTTTATTGAAGAATTTGTAAAGGTTTAAACCCTAAAGCATTTGGTGTTCTTTTGGTTATTGCTCAAAGATAGACTAAGTACAAGAAATATACTCAAAAGGAAAAACATGTTCCTGCCATCCTACAATTGCGTTCTCTGTGCAATGGATACAGAAGAAACAGTCCACCATCTATTTTTGCAGTGTGAATGTGCAAAGCAATGCTGGCAAATCATTGGGGTTGACATCCCTTCAGATATGGAATTCCCAGATGCGATGGTCTTTCTTAAAAATGCTCTGCATTCTCAGTTCTTCATGGAAGCTACAATCCTCATTTGCTGGGCCATCTGGACCATGCGAAATGCTCTCATTTTCAATGGTATTCAGCCGGATCTTTCAGTTAGCCGAGCAGTCTTCATGAAAAAAATACAACTCGTGACACACAGAGTCAAAACCAGATTCAGTCAACCCTTTGATCAATGGATCCTTTCAATATTCTAGCGTTTGTACTGCAGATGATCTTTTTCATCTCCTTTTTTTATTTCTTGAGCTTTGTTTGTAACTCTTGCTACTCTTTTTAATTTAAATAAAATCAACTGTAGGGGCGAAAGCTCCTCCAATTCCTCAAAAAAATGTTGAATCGAAGAAATCATGTTGTATTGCTGTACGCAGTCGAACGGGAACAGAGAGGTTGCAGGCGGTGGACTGGAACTCGCCACAATGAGTGCGCAGGTATGTGCCGGCCCCCTTCCCACTAGCGCTATGGGCACCCGCTGTCCCTCGCACTTTACCCATCACACCGCAAAGAGCTGGAGGTCGGCCACCGAAGCAAGCGAGCAGCAGGTGACCGAGAGTAGAGAAAGGCGACGACTGAGGAGAGAGAGGAATGAAGGTCCTGTTCGTTTGAGCTTATCATCCAAATTAGCTAGCCATTCAACAGTATTTTTCTTTTACAACAAATCAGCGAACAATACTTTCAGCCATGGCTTATTAGCCAAGCGAACAGGCGAAAATTCCCTTCACCTAGGGCTTCAACGAGCTTGGTATATACATGGGCTTAGATATATGGGCCACATAGGCTCGGTTGGGCTTAAAAAATCAAATTAGGCTGAGATTAGAAGGCCGGTATGGGCTTTTACCAGGCCTCGTCGATAGAAACGATTTTCGGCGAATTTGGGTGAAAATACGCCGTCACTGTATCATTTACCATGGAGAATGGGACAAACGTCCAATATATGGTGCTGATCGGTACAAAGGGAATGATAATTATTGTGACTGATTTTGATCATATTGTTGAAGTATTGAACCGCAGGCACATGAGCCAGCGTTCCTAGAATCTAGAGTCTTTGTCATCCCCATTCCCGAGGTCCGAGCTGACAACACATCCATCATCGTATTGCCCATCCTCCGCCTAAAGCAACCCCACGGCGCTCCATCATCGGCCTACCCAATTGGCAATCGCCATTCTCACGATCCCTTTGTCTCTGTCTCCTGCCGCTAAATCATCGCCACCTCCTGCTCCTATGCACTCCTCTCTGGCTCACCCGCACAGAAGCAGTGTGGCACGAGACCAAAACACTAGGTGGTAGTCTCGAGCACCCCGGCGGCGCATGGCAATCACACGCCTCGCATGCCCGTGAGCTGCTCGACAAAATGCCAAGCCATGTCACCATGGGCCACCATTGGTTGCCGTGGTACTGTGGTAGCGAGCCACCGGCACGACACCCGTGCTTGGATATATATCATCCCTACTTGACTCGCACTAACACTAATTAAAATGTGAGAACTTCAGGTGAAAACTTCAACACCTAAGATCTCCGCATTGAACAAAACCAAGATCCAGAGCAAGGGGAAGATTCAGCGAACTGCAAGCCATCTACCAGCTCTCCCCCATGTCCACTGCCCTCCCCCATGCATAGTTCTCAAAGGTACCATCACCAGCCAAGCCAAGGTAACTACCTGACCAACGATAATCTAGTTCTATATAAGGTTGGGCGAGGAGAAAACCAACGCCTATAGCTTCAGCGGCTATGGCCGATTAGGTCTTGCCAGCCCCCTTCGCCAGTGACTCCCATCAAGCTCCCCCCTCCCCCCCTCACATGTCGCCGTCTTCGTCATCCCACCGCTGTCCACTGCCCTCCCCCACGCATAGTTCTCAAAGGTACCACCACGACACCACTAGCCAAGCCAAGGCAAGCTCGCCGGTTAGGGACGACTACCGGCTAAGCCTCCTTTATCACCGGCTCAACCTCCTTCCCCGTCGCCGCCTTCGTCGCCAAGCATCAGGCCACAGTTTCAGCTCCTTCCCCTCTCCTCCGAAAGGGTGCAAGCTGAAGAAACTGATCTAGGGGTGCATGAAGGGCATCTCGAGAGCCGGCCCATGCAGTAATCATTATTGTTGGCCTCTCCGTCTTCTTGATATGAGGAGCCCCAAATCGGGCATCACCACCGGTGACCGGAGCACTGGCCACCGCTACATTTGGCTAGGAAACACCACCTTCACCATTGCCCAATTTGCAATTTCTTGTTTACTAATATAGCCGGCTACTCCTCGGTTCGTTTCATTTCAAAAAAAAAGGAGATGAAGCAGTAGAAAAGACAACCTGCAGACTAAAACATTGAAGTCATTGCCAATGGGCAATGGCAATTCTTGGACTTTCTTGCAGTGCAATACTTTTCATTGCTTTGAAGAATTAATTTTCCTTCTTTTTTTAGTGAAAAGGTGCAGAAAGCCCATGCTAACTGACCTTTTTCTTGTAAACCGGCTTTCATACAAGATGAAATACTTGATTCGAATAGTATTCTTTGTTGTATAAACCGCCACAACATTGGAATGCCTGAACAAAATGCAGTTTAGATTCCACAGCTGCCAAAAAGAATATAGGCAGCACACAAAGATCACATTGAAAGTATGTAATCCACCAACTTATCAATTGCAACCTGTGAAGTCCCACCAGCTTTCAAGCAATCTGCTACATTCTTCTTGAGCTCCTTAGCTCTATCCCTCATCTCTTCTCCCTCCTTTTCCTTCATGAGCTTCCTAACGGCCTTCTCTATTTTGCCTCTTTCAAGCTTACCTTCCAGCTCCAACCCTACACCCCATATGCTCACCACGTACCTCGTGTTCATCATTTGATCCGCGAACTGAGGCCTGCAGATCATCGGAACGCCCTCGCTGATGCTCTCCAGCGTGGAGTTCCATCTGTTAGTTTGATCTCCACTGGACTTGGCCCAACGGCCATGTCTGGGTCCTAATCTCGCGTCCTGATCGGGGACGCCTAGCCCAATGACGTGGCTGGTGGGCCCCCGTCGTGCAGTGCTATAAATAGGAGGTGGGGGCCAGTGGTTAGGGTCACGAGGTTCACTTCACTGCCGTCACCCCACTGTCCTAACCGTAAGCCGATCCCGAGGGTGCACTGCCAGCGGCGGGAAGCCCCACCGGTCTCCACCGGCGTCCGCACCTACACCAACGCGGGACCACCTCGTCGGACTCCACCATGACAGACGCGAGCTCCTCCGACAACTCCGTTGATGGTCAGTCACCTCAATCACCTTCCTTCCTCTCTCTCTCTCCCTTTCTCCAGTAAGTGTTCTATGTGATGTTCTACTCGGTTTATACCAAATACCAAAGAACTACCCACTGGATCTGCACCTAAGCGATCCTAAGATACTAACAATGGTACCGGAGCTGGTTTTACCTAGCTGGGTAGATTGACATTGGGAAGAAATCGAGCGAAAGGCATGGTTTTTGATCCAGCGAAAGGCATGGACGACCGTCGGATTTCATTGGACGACGGCTAGGATCAGCCGTCGTTAGAGGGCCGTCTCGCGGCTCAGGCGGGCGAACGGTTTCCCGGCCCAGGCCCAGGTTGCGGCCTGGGCGCGGGGGAGCGCTGGGCGCCAGCGAGGCCGTGGGCCAATTTTTTGCTGGTGGGCCGAGCTGACGCGCACAACGCGAGTGTGGGCCGCGAGCGGATTTTTTCCCAGACCGGGCCAAGTGCGAATGTAGTTAGGCTTCGGGCCTAAAGCACAGTAAACTTGAGAATTTATTTATATATTTTTTTTCAGAAGAATTTTAAGAATGTTTTTGTTAAGATTGATTGATTATCTCTACTCAAACTTATTTGATAATTTGTTTAGAGAAAAGAAAAGTACAAAACGATGCTTCTGAATAAGAATTATTTTAAGAATTTTGATTAATGTTTCCGCTGCAAAGAAAAAGAATATTGTCTTCTTATTAAATCCGAACCAACGGGAAGATTTAATTTGAAGAGCAATTATAGTTGTTCAGAAAATGATGAAAGGTTTATCCTCTAATTAAAATTGGAACCAACGAAAAAATTTTAATTAGAGGGATATTCACATTATGATTTAAGTAAAATTATGATATTGTTATTTTCTGACCAACGTTGATGATAACAATATTATAAGCTTATTTATGAGTTTGAGGTTGAAATTTAAATCTCTGATAAATTATGCATAAAAGTGATCAATTTTCAGAGAATAGATAAAGATCAAGAAATGCTAATGAAATAGAAAGATGATTTTCCGCTGCAATGATGATGATGATGATCTTCTAATTAAATTCGAACCAACGGGAGAATTTAATTTTGAAGAGGGTTAATGATAATTGAGTTGTTCCATATGTTAATTCCATTTATGCCCAACGGTGATGTGGAATTAATGTACAAGAATATTATATTCATGATGTTGCTAATTTTAGCAAAAGTTATTGATAGAAAATTTTATGAGTTTTATCTATGAGTTTTATACATTTATTCTATTTCTGCCCAACGGTGATATAGAATTAATGTAGAAGAAAGTTGTTTTGTTCTATATCTGCCCAACGGTGATATAGAATAGAATATAAAGAAATCAGAGTTTAATGTTGATAACTATTGTTGAATAATTTTCAAACAAAGACCTTCATGCTTTCGTTCTTGAAGGCAGAAAAGAAAGAGAAAAGAAAAGCACTGGGTACTTATGACTCAGATGATGAAAAGCCTAAGCACAAATTGTGTATATGAAAGTAGGCCATTGCATGAGAAATTGTGTCCTCTTTAAGAGTGGCTTGAAAAGAAATAATTTTCGAAGATTTCAGGGATATTGATCCTAGAAAGAAATAGAACTATAAGAGTTTAGTTTAAGAAATGTCTTTTATGTACTCTCTATGAAAAAAAATAATTTAATTTTCAGTTTTTATCATCATGATATGAATTGTAATGAATGACATGCATGTTTAATTTGACCAACGTCGGATTAAGCATATGTGTTAAAGAATAACAGATTTATTCCTGAATTTAATGATTGAATATGAGCCAATCCTGGCATTTATGTCCCTTCAAGGGAATTGCCTCGCATGGCGGCATAAAATTTAAGAAAATACCCGCGTTGTGGGATAAAGTTGGCATAGCACTTGTCTTGCATGGCAGGAGAAAGTGAGATGACCATGTGTATCCCGCACAAGGAGAGAAGTTTAGGGTAGCTTTTGTGCTATCCTAGTATGAGTTTAAGAACAAAAAGAAGTTGAAAACGAACCTCATGATAAGAATGACATGCAAGCATGAATTGCAGAAGTATCGATGAAAGGACTCTGTTGAGTTTCTGAAGTGAAATGAGGAAAAAGTAGGACTCTGCTGAGTTCTTGAAGTGAAATGAGGATTGCAGAAGTATCGATGAAAGGACTCTGTTGAGTTTCTGAAGTGAAATGAGGAAAAAGTAGGACTCTGCTGAGTTCTTGAAGTGAAATGAGGAAAAAGAATACATACTCCCATACGAATTAAGAAATAATTTCATCTTCCATGATGTAATCATGTGGATGAAGTAATTAAAGTATCCTCATTCATAAGAGTTATGAATATTTCGAAACTGTGGCAGAAAAGTTTGTGCCACATTTCGAGGGGAAGGATTGTGACGTGAATTGAGAAAGATAGAAAGACAATTGAAAGAAACTCAGAAAGATAATTGAAAAATATTCCCCATTGTATGATTTGCATTTAGAGAAAAAGTGATCTATAAAAGATGAAGTTGATCGTTGAGGGAGTACAACGGTCATAATAAAGATACCCCTAAGTACAGAAATGCCTAAATTCCTGATCCTTTTACAGTTCAACAGGAAGATAGCAATGAGACTAAGAAATACTAAGACGGTGCTCAAAGCACCAAATGAGATAGATTTTAATAGAATAAACCCAAAATAAGAAAGATTGAAGATACGCTATCCTTACACGAGATGGATTAATCTGAGGGAGCATGGTATGAAAAGATCTACGACTTGAAGAGAAGTGGGACCAATGCCTACTCCAATGACTCAAGATCGACAAATGCTCAACACCATGTTGATGTTGTATGACTCATGCAACACATGTTGTTAGCCCTTCAAGAAGATGAATAAGAAAATAAGGATATAGTTTTACAGGACCCTATAGAATCGATTGGCAATGAAAGAGCAACAACAACCCCATGTGAAAGAAGTGTCATTAGTTAAAGACCTGAAGGTCTCAAAGAATAAGAGAATCTGATGACTATGAATTCTATATTAATGAAGAAATTCAAATGAAGGGTGATCCCACCTCATTTGAAGAAACCATAAGAGGCGTTAACACGTTTGAATGGCAAGAAACTAAAGAAATTGAATTGAAATCGATGAATACCAACGAAGTTTGAGAAACAGAAGCAGTTCCTAATGGAGCCAAAATAGTAGGCTGTAAAGGGTCTACAAGACGAAATATGACTCCAAAGGGAACATAAGATATAAAGCACGACTTGAATCGAAAGATTTTACACAAAGAGAATGAATAGATTACAATGAGTGCTAGTGGCACATCATGATCTGAGATGAAAGTAAAGACAGCATTTCCCAATGGGATTTGTATGAAAATAATTACATAGCACAACCTAAAGGTTTTGTCGTTGAAAGAAAGAACGAACGAATGGGATGCCACCTGTAAAAATCTTTTATGAACTAGAGCAAGTCTCTAAACAGTGACATTTCAAGTTGAAAGGTCAACTAGAAATTTTGGGTTAAAGAGAATGAGAGGACAATTGCATATGTACAAAGTTATAGAATGGGAGATTCAATTCCTAACCCTGTATATGTGGATGACACCTTACTTGCTAGTAGTGATGTCAATTTACTATATGTGAAGAAGCTCTTGTCCTCGAGACTCAATAAGAATGTTCTCGGTGAAATGACTCTCGTTATAAGAATTGAAATTCACCGAGACAGATGAAAGGGGTATTAGGATTATCACAAAGGCATGCTTAGAAAAGATTGTAAAGAAACAAAGTATGCATGCAAGTGAACCTACGCCTGTTCATATAGTCAAGGGTAATAATTTTAAGAATTTAAGCGTTACAAGAACCGAAATGAGATTGATCGAATGAATATGGATCCATATGCTTCAGCTGTTAGAAGCTTAATGAGTGCACAACTATGATATTACAGTTAATGAGTGCACAAGTATGATATTACCCTAACATAGTTCATTTATCCGGGATGTTTTGGCAGAAAGTCCAGTCCAGATATAGATCACTGGAATGGAGTTGAGAATGTCTTGCAATTGTGCAAAGATTTAATAAGCCTCATGATGACTAAGAAAGAACAAGTACTCTCAAATAGTTGTGGGTACAAGAATGTTGAACTTCGGCGAGATGTTTAGTGAAACCCACATAGTAGCTAACTCTCGCGGTTGGAGTTTTATCGTGGAAAAGCTCCAAAGAAATAGTTGTGGTGTCATCAATGATGCATACCTATAGTACAACTTATTACGAGGCTTATAGGACAGGCGAAATGGTTAACTTATACCCGGAATTGGTAATGGTATACAACAGCAACTACCATTTTAAAGTGATTGACTCCTATGACAACGGGTCAAGTGTGCTGCCAAACACATTGACATGAAGTTAGACGTTGTGAAGGAGAAAGTCCGGAATCTTTTAAAAGCTTTCGAATGTATAAGTAAAAGCAAGTACTTGCAGATCAGCTTATAAAGGCTTACCACCCAGTATGTTCAGAGAATGCACAGTCAACATGGGTTTATGGTATAGCCTATGATTCCCGGATAATAAAGGGCCCAAAGAAAGTATCATTTCAAAATAGAGAAGTGTATTGTGGCTGTTAGTCTAGCGGCGCTAATTGCTGTGACGATGGGACAGTTCTATGCACTAATCTATGATGAAATAGAAAAGAAGGAAGAAAGATATGAATTGAAATTTTGAGTAAGAAACTGAAGAACGAAGAAAGTGATGAGAGATCAAGGGGAGAATGTTAGTTTGATCTCCACTGGACTTGGCCCAACGGCCATGTCTGGGCCCTAATCTCGCGTCTTGATCGGGGACGCCCAGCCCAATAACGTGGCTGGTGGGCCCCCGTCGCGCAGTGGTATAAATAGGAAGTGGGGGCCAGTGGTTAGGGTCACGAGGTTCACTTCACTGCCGTCACCCCACTGTCCTAACCGTAAGCTGATCCTGAGGGTGCACTGTCAGCGGCGGGAAGCCCCACCGGTCTCCACCGGCGTCCGCACCTACACCAACGCGGGACCACCTCGTCGGACTCCACCATGACAGACGCGAGCTCCTCCGACAACTCCGTTGATGGTCAGTCACCTTAATCACCTTCCTTCCTCTCTCTCCCTTTCTCCAGTAAGTGTTCTATGTGATGTTCTACTCGGTTTATACCAAATACCAAAGAACTACCCACTGGATCTGCACCTAAGCGATCCTAAGATACTAACACCATCCGCTGTGGGTCCAAAATCCACCGACCGCAGGGTGCGCCAGCACCTCCAGCTGCGGCGCCCACCGGATCACCTTGCCCCTGCCATGAACTGCAGCCTCGAAGCCATTCGGAAAATCCGGGCCATCCAAGCCCCGTACCGAGTCTGCGCGAACCACCCATAGAAAAGGGTGGCCACTGTTGGCCAAGCCCCAAGCCACCTCCAAGAACTCCTTGGCGTCCATGGAAGCCAGGCTTCCGAAGCTCACGTACAGCACGGATTCCGAGGGCTGCTTGTCCAGCCACTCGATGCAGCTGTAGTCGTCTTGGTCCGGCGTGCTGCTCCTCGTGCTCTTAGAGGAGAGCTTGTGGAGAGGGCCAGGAGCGAGTACCATAGGGATGTGGAGCTCTTCGCAGATCCTCTTTAGCTCTGGTTTCTCCAGAGCATCGAGTGTGTTGATCACGACACCGGAGGAATTCCTCATTGCTTCGTTGGCCCGAGCGAGTAGGTCGCGCATTTTCTTGTGGTTGCTCCAGCTTGAATAGAAGAGGTCCCTTACCCTCAGCGGCGGCAGCTCTTTTACTGGCATGTAGAGTTTGGACTCTAAAACAGAGCATACATAGTAAGAGCACGCAGCCACGCACTACAGTGGATCAGTTGATAAAAGGAGATCTCCGAGAGTTCTGCTATCATGTATGCTCCGATGCAGAGTCAACTGACCTTGAGGAGGCAGATAGCCCTTTTGGTGAAGCATGGGGTACGCCATGAAGCAACCCAGGCAGGCCGCGCTGGCGGTGCGCAGCACCAGCGTCCTGAGCCCGACCGCCGCGGCAGGGCTGGGCACGGCGAGGAGGTTGGCGTCGAAGACAATGCACGCGGCACGGGGCCGCGCCTCGTCCGCGACCACCGACTCGAGGACGGCCCTGAGTGCCACCGCCCCGTCCGCCTCCATGGCGGCGTTCATGGCCTCGATGATGTCGATCACGTTCCCGGACGCCGCGACGTGCGCCGGGACGCCGTCGGGGACCGGCACGAACTGGAACTCCGGGTGGCGGCGCGCGGGGTCCGTCGCGTTGAGGTGCGTGTGGAGCACGGTGACGGCGAGGCCCCGCGCGTGGAGCACGTCGCCCAGCTGCAGCATCGGGTTGATGTGGCCCTGGAACGGCAGCGGGAACATCACGACGCGCCGCCGTGATCTCCTGCCGTTGGCAGCGCCGCTGCCGCCGGTGCGCGCTTCGTGGACGCCGGCCATCGATCGCGTGCCTGCCAGCTCGGCTCGTCTCGATCGGCAGACAGCACACAGCTACGCAGCAGGACTGCAGGAGCACGCGCCATTTAAAAAACAAAAACGCCCTCGCTGTCGCTGGTTGATCTGTCGTCTAAGCCAAAGTTGTCATTTAGGAAAAAGTTTTCCACAACTGCTACGCATGTTCTCTGTATTTGTACTGGCTAGGGACACGTGGGTGGTTTGGTAGTGCTACATTATTGACTTGTAGTATTTGTTAATTAGACATACAAGTGTGTACGTTGTGGCTCACTGAGCTTCTTGCAGGTTGTCCGGAAGAGAATGATCGTGTGGCTGCAAAAGAACCAAACAACACAACCAATAGGCGATAGAGACTGAAAAAACATGAAGAAATGAATTAATCGTGGGAAATAAACATAGAAAGCAAGTGATGGAACGTATACTTTTCTTCGACGGAAGTTTTGTACACAGGCAACTGGAAACTGAATGGTCAATACAATGAAGCAAATTCGTCATTTTTGATAGCTTGAAAAGTGTTGCTTAAATACCTGTATGTTGCAGGTACTTAACCGGCTCTCATTCAGTCATTCTAGGAATGCTGAAATGTTCTCTCTGATTTTTATTTCTGAGAGCAAATCATCCGACAATGGATATGCTATATCTGTATCACCAAGCATGACAATATTGAAAGCATAGCGCCGTTAAACCCTGTAGTAAATTCAGGAAAATACGAGCGCCTGTGCCAAGTCGATGACTTAAACCCGGGTGGACAGGTTCCACCACAAGGAATCTAACCAACTGATCCTTGATCAGTTTGCTATAGAAGATGTTTTTTTAAAACAGCTTCATGAGCAACTTTCTTGGTGAAACTAAGCTGTTTTAGAAAAAACTATTTGGTAAAACAGCTTCATGCATGGATGAGAGAGAGAAATAGGGGGGAGAGCTAGAATAAGCTACTTTTTTCAGTCTCATCTTAACTTATATCTTTGTGAGGGGACAATTTTTAGAAATGATTGTTTAGCAAAAAAAAAAAAAAGAAGAAGCTCACAATAGCTCACGAAGTTGTTGTAAACTGTGTCAAACAGGCCCACAGTATATATGCTTGGCGCCACTCCAGTCAATCGGTCGATTACACTAGTGCGATTTGGCACCCGCACCCACACTCTAACAGGTATAAAGGCTTTGAATCTTTTTTTCCTTTTCAGGAAACACCCACTCCTCAAGTTTAGCTTATAGTTCCTCCGTCCCAAAATAAGTAATATCTCGTATTTCGAGGAGTCAAACATTCTTAAATTTGACTAGATTTTTAGAAAAAAATATTATTAATATTTATATCTTGAAATAGGTTTACTACAAAAATATGAGGTAATTTATCTAATGATGTTTATTTGCTATTATAATATTATATATATATATATATATATATATATATATATATATATATATATATATATATATATATATATATATATATATATATATATATAACCCTACAGTTGGCTACAAAATAACTTATTCTGTAGCCACTTTGAGTTACGATAATTGCTATGCTAATTTACGAGATTATAGTAACTCCTTACTATGTGATTTACTATAACATTATGGTAAATATCCCCATGTGTTATTGTAATTCAACTATCGTAAATATATACTGACATTGTCGTAAATTAGTATATAAAATTATCGTAAATAGAGGTGGCTACAAAATAACTTATTTTGTAATAGATAACTATATATATATATATATATATATATATATATATATATATATATATATATATATATATATATATATATATATATATATATATATATATATACTATCTATTACCCTGGGTACTGAATTATAATCTCTACCCGAGTCCAACTCAACGAGCCAACCACGCGCACTCCCCGCTCCCCGTTCCTGCGTCCGACCCGAGCCAACCAGACGGCCGCTCCCCGCCCCGGTTTCCCCCCGCTCCCAGCTCCTCTTTGTCGTATCGAGTTTTTTTTTTGTTTTATAATTTCTGATTTCTGAGATCGTGGGAGGCTCTGCCGGTTTCCCCGAGTTTGCCCCCCTCCGCCGATCGAGCCAACTCGCTCCGGCGAGCTGGCGTCGCTCCGGCGAGACCTCGGCGTCCCCGTGTTCGACATCGGCCCGCTCCACAAGCTCTCTCCAGCGGCCTCGAGCAGCCTGCTCTTGCAAGACCGTGGCTGCCTTGAGTGGCTTGACGCGCAAGCCCCGGCGTCCGTGCTGTACGTCAGCTTCGGCAGCCTCGCCAGCATGTCCGCCGCCGAGCTGGTGGAAACCGCCTGGGGCATAGCCAACAGCGGCCACCCCTTCCTGTGGGTTCTCCGGCCGGGCCTCGTCCGCGGCTTGCCAACGTCGACGTCGGAGGTGCCACCCCTGCCCGACGGCTTCGACGCAGTGACGCGCGGGCGGGGCGTGGTCGTGAGATGGGTGCCGCAGGAGGAGGTCCTGGCGCACCCTGCCGTGGGTGCGTTCTGGACGTACTGCGGCTGGAACTCGACGCTGGAGAGCATGTGCGCGGGTGTGCCGATCATGGCCCGCCCGTGCTTCGGCGACCAGATGGGGAACGCGAGGTACGTGGAGCCAAGGTACTAAATAGCGTATTGCGGGTTGGTAGCGGATTGGCGTCGAGGTAGCGGATTGCGGATAGCGGGCGATATTGCGGACGATAAGTTCCAATAGCGGCACCCCGATAGTCCCATATAATTTTAAGCACATATATCATGAATAATGAGTATAAATAATTTTAAGTGCATATATTATGAATAATTTTAAGTTCCACAGCCGATGCGTGAGTTTTGAATTTGGGGTATGAGTCATAGTGAGTTGGACTAATTAGGGATATTTGCTTCCATGCTATTGCGGCCCGCTACGCGTAATTGCGGCCGCAATATCGGCCCGCTATTCAAAATTGCGGCCGCAAAGTTCCAGAATGCAAGGTTCAGAACGCTACCTCATAGCGGTAGCGGCAATGGACCGCTACCGCTATTGCAGGTGCAATTGCGACCGCTACTACCGCTATTTATTACCTTGCGTGGAGCACCTGTGGCGGACGGGCCTCACGCTCGACGGCGAGCTGGAGAGGGGCAAGGTGGAGGCGGCCGTCGCGGCACTGATGGGGCCAGGAGAGCCCGGCGCCGGGCTGCGGCGGAGGGCGCGGGAGCTCAAGAGCAGCGCGGCGGAGTGCATGGCCAAGGATGGGTCGTCCTGCACGAACATACTGACACTGTGAAGTGTTTGGTACAAGAGCACCCACGTGGTGCCGGTCTTGGGTACTGTTTCTTTTCCGTTAGCAAAAGAAAACAAAATCGGCTGGAGCTCATGATCAGCAACTCGGCACTCACATCTTGGATACCTACAGGTGACCATGCATGTGACTTTGTTTTGTCTCTTGCTGTGTATGATACTATGATGTATCCTTGTCCTCTCCACGATCTGTGCTCAGTCTGCGTACACAGTAGTTTGTAGTATGTTGCACTGGATGACTGACCTGCGTGACGGAGGAAACGCTGACGGTGATGGCTCGTCGCCACCCAACGGCAGCGGTGGTGAGGGTCGGGGTAATCCAAGCTCAGTGCTACAATGGAACGGCAAGAAATCCAAGCTCCCGATGGTATACCAGCGCAACATCTAACAATGTCTGAACTGTTTTTTTTTTTTTTTTGCTTTTGTGGTTTGAACACACCACCGAATATATATATTATGTCACTCCTTCAATTGTTTGTGTAAAAACTCTCGTCTGCCTGACTGAACACAGAAAATTTCTCTGATGATCTAAGGATTGGCAGTGGCGAGTTTGCAGTGACTTACAAGGCATAAGAAACTCTCATCTGCCCGCTTGATTTATATCCTCTGGCCTGAATCATGTCACAGTGTGGTTGCCGGTAATTCAGATCTATGGGCAACGCATCCATGCGTCCTTGCTACTGGACGGCGATCGTGTCCCTCACGCACAGGACCTACTCACCTACAGGTTAGTCGTTGCCGTCCCTCTCCCAGGCTCCCCTGATTTGATATACCTGGTCCCTTGCATGCTGATTTTTCCATAGATGCATAGTGGTAGTTTGGCACAAAATTTAATAGTGTTTTTAATTTCGATTCCCCTTGTTGTGTTGATCACAGATGAAGATTTCAATTTCATTAGTTGATCAGGAGCAAAATAATGGTAGCCTTGCTTGCACAGACCATCAAGCCAGTCCCTCTCTTGAAAGGGAGATCTCTCAGTAGCGCACAATCTGGATGGTCAGTTTCATCCGTTTGAAATTGGTATATGACATTTTGGAGAATATGTATTATGTATGTGTTTAATCAATTTAGAGTTTGATGAAATGAGTGACAGCTACAAGTTCAACGGCGTGTAGGCGGACGACGAGAGTTGGTTTAGGGTGGAGGCAGAGTGCGGTGCCGGTGAGAATGGCCTGCTTTTTTTTTCTCTACCGGCACAATGTAGGCATAGCTGAGAGAGGCCCATTGTTTAACTAGCATGTTTGCACGGCCCAGACCCTCCCTGCATTTTCTCAAAATTATTTGTTTTTTTTCTTCCTACAGAGGATTGCTAGGCATGCTTTTTGCTGCTGATGTCAACAACTGGTATACCATTAGGATATTCATCTATTATGTCTCAGGAGTACATCATAATCTGTCTGATATATGTATTATTGTTGACTGAAAATATTTGCTTCCATCTAAAATATTCTTGGCTGAGCTGCTGTGGTTACAGCTTATTCGGCTGGTGGACTGGTGGGCAAGTGTTAAGGTATGCAGATATGATCAGCAGCAAAGCAATATTCGTTTTACATTTCACTTCTATACAGCCATAATATCAAAAGTTAAAATGCATTTGTGCCTAGAAATTGCAGCATCGGTTCCATATCAAAGACCTGAGTATAGCGGCAGGGTCACAACCCAAAATAGGCAGTGGCCTGACGGCTGGTTTTTGGCGTGCTAGGCACTATTGCTGGCTGAGCTTTGGTGTTTGCATGTTGATTTAACGATATTTATGAGGTTCTGTGACATGCCTGCTCAAGTTCAGTAGTTCACTATGAGGAGGTTCTGCTACTAGAAGCGAGGTAATCTTGAATCTTTTAGAAGAATGCAATTGGATAATATCACATGACTGTGTAATGTGTATTTACATTATGCTAGGTAACCAGTTTTCTCACATGAACAACTGAATGGCTTGTATTATCCACGGATATGATATATTTGTTATAAAGCATTGTTATAAATATTTTAATTGCAGAATAGTTCTGGTTCATATTAAGAAGATATGATATATTTGTGTGTTTGTTCTTAGAGTTTTCATGGTTCGTTAAATTTCTCAATGAATCTTGTTATCTAAGCAGGCCACATGAAAGTAGAGTTTTGGTCAGCACACTGTATCAACTAAAGTAACGATTTGTACATTTCAAAACTCAAGTACAACATCAGTGGCAACGACCAGTGAAGCAAATATAAGTAAGAAGTTCCATTGAAGTTATATTATTATCTCCGTTATATTGCCTATTACTTACCTGCATATAATTGTTTAATTGCTTCTGCAGGATCAATAATGATGTCCACAATATCAGTGACGCCATCTAAGGAGGCAGGGATTTACCTCCGTGAAATATGAAAAACGAAGTCATGAAGAAAAGTGAGTTTTCGTGTTCGGCTGTTACCTGGTAGTGATTTTGAGAATGTGATGATGTAGTTCTTGCCCCTTTTGAGTATATGGTGACGTTTCTCTTGAATGAGTTATGTGTAATGGGCTTTGTCTTCTGAACATGCGTTTTTGAATGAAATAGAGAGTTTGCTATGTTGTCTTGACCCGCTAGCAGGTTTCATTGTGGTATTATGCATATGCATGCAGCTTGCTACTCTTCATTGATTACCGCAGTTTGTCCGTAGCAAAGCACGGGCACTCACCTAGTGTGTATATATAGTGTTATTCGTTGACGAGGACACTTAGTCAGGTGAGATTTGAAGAACTATACCATTTGGGAGGATCACGGCCATAGAGATACATCAACCGAAACAAGCAATCACGACATCCTTGCACATGAAGTAGATAGTTGACTCAAAATATTGTAAGACCACACTTAATCAGGCGAGATTATTTGAACAACTATACAATTTGGGAGCATCATGGCGATAAAGATACATCAACCGAAACAAGCAATCATGACATCCTTGCACATGAAGTAGATAGTTGACTCTAAAAATTGTAAGACCATACTTAGGGGGTGTTTGGAACTGCTCCGCTCCAGCTCCGCATTGCCAAACACCCCCCAGATCCAGGAACTCCGCTCCACCAAAAAGGTGGAGCTAGAGACCAACTCCACGTTTTTTCTGGAGCACCTTAAGGGGTACTCCAGTTTTTAGAGTTTTGTACTCCCACATGTAGTTGTTAGATAATTATCCATATTGCCACTCATTAATCAACCCATCAGTTCGACTCCCTCCCGTACGCACGTGTGAAAGGCCGCGACCTTTCTTTCTCTGCGCCACGACTCTTCTTCTCTATTGCCGCCGCTCTCCTGATCGAAGCCCTAGCGCCGGTGCTGCTCTCGGCTTCCCCTAGTGCCGCTGCCGCTGCCATGGATGGCTCGGAGGCCCAAGGCGACGCACATATTCCGGACGAGCTTGTGTTTGGGCTGCACATGTTCCCGAACTCTGGTCGTTCTTCCTCGGCACCGGTGGCACCTAGAGTCGGCCTCTCTCGTCCCCCTCAAGCCGTGCCGCCGTCAGCCTTGTATGGTGCGCAGCCGCCATCGGCAGGCTACGCCGCGACGCCAAAGTTGGATGTTCTCTGTTAATGTTCTATCATTTGTTTTCTATTTTTGTCGGAAAATATCAAATGCAATTTCAATCAGGGGCATAGGCCCTGTTCGCTTGTCTTATGAGCAGCAGCGAAGCTAGAGCATCAAGGACCCGAGTGCACACTTCGTAAGCATAATGATAATCTTTGTACAGTGACAGTACATAAACAGTAGAATTGCAGAAATGCTTATCAAAATGATGGATCTGAGACACTAATAGTTAAATTCAGCTGAACACCCAAAATTTACATGGTCTGCATGACAAAATACATATTAAGCCGAAGTCCTTGATGAGTCTATTACCTATAACAGAAGTGCTAGTTAGATGACTAAAAAATGTCGAGAGAAGATGGATTCGGAACTGGAAAACGACAAAACATGAAAGTAATGCATCACTTCCTAGTATTTTCCATCTCTCATTTTCTTGAAGCGATCCACTACAGCAGCATTATCAGTGGACTCGCTATACTCAAGCCAATTTCCAAATTCATCAAACCATTCAGGATTAAACCTTCTACATTTTGTTCCAATCCAAGTCCCTGGAAAATTAAGAGTGCAAGGTTGACAAGGCCCATTTAGCAAATACTTTCTTCTTACTGAATCTCGAAGATTAGGATGATAAGCACGTATATCTTTCCTTTTGCCTGGATCAAATTGGATCTCCTCCTCCCAATTGATTTCCTCTGGAGCTGAAACACGAACATTGGTTTCTTGTTGATGACGTTCATGAGAAGTATTAGCATGGCTAACATCATCTGGTGCTTTTCTTTTCAACCATCTGTCCATAAGCTTACCTGCCATTGCACATTATTCCAAAGAATTTAAGTGAGAAAAGAAAACAAATGTTTTATTTGATCAAAGATTCAAAGATGCAGAAGCTTACTCGACATTAGCTCCGGCGACTTGGCGATAAGCTCCGGCGCGGCAATTTGGTGGCCAGAGATGGTGGCTGTGATCCGTGAGCCGTGAGTGGCGATTTTCCTCCTCGCGATGGTGGCAATTTTGGGCAAGCGAAGCGACAGCCTCGCCCTCTCTAGCTCTCCACTTCGTAGTAGTCCTACAGTCACGGTCCACGCGAAGGAAACGATGCTTCATGAGTTCAGCATTTAGTCTATTTAGACATCCTAGCTAGGCTGGCCGCACGTCAAGATTGGCCTGCTTGTGGCCTGTGAACACATCACGCATAGACTCAGGGTGGTGCACATGTTTGGCCCAACGTGGTGCACAAGAGGTAAAATTTACATCCTGTTAACTTGTGTTTTGATTTTACCCTGGTGCCGGTGCACTCGGGTCACCTCACGTAGCTTCGCCCCTGCTTATGAGTCGTACTGTTTCAGCGAAGGGACAGTGTTTTCTCTCACAACAAATCAGCGAACAGTACTATCAGCCATGGCTTTTCAGCGAAGCGAACAGGGAATGGACCATTTGCATGGAAACAACCCATTCTGGAGCTAGAGCAGAGCTGTGTGCCAAACAGTACCACCTGCTCCACAAACTCCATGGTGGAGCTGCTCCGTGGTGGAGTTCGTGGAGCAAAGCTGGAAAAACAGGAGCGGAGCAGCGTCAAACACCCTCTTAATCAGGCGAGATTTGAACAACTATACGATTTGGGAGCATCACGGAGACAGAGATACATCAACCGAAACAAGCAATCTCGCACATGAAGAAGTAGATGGTGACGATGAGTCGATGAGGCAGAAATCATTAGAGCTATAAATATTTAAAAGCAACATTGTAAGTTAATCATGTCCAAATTTGAGATACAATATAGCACACATGTTTAAGGTGCATTATATTGTATTGGTCATAATTTGTAAGGCTACATACACATACAGGCTTCTTTTTGCGCGATTACCATACAGGCTTCTTCAAACAAAAATAAGCTGTACCCAAATTAGTGAATTTTTCTACAGCAATCTACAATTCAGCTCGATGACTATTTTGTTTCTTGAAATCAGCAATAATGTCATCATATATAGCTCCATTTGTCTAAAGGCTCCCCCTTTATGTGCACTAGCAAATTATTGGCAAGAGTACTATCGCATCCTCAACCTAGGGACTTAACATACCCCTATGTTACCCTTGTCACTTGCCTTGCACAACGTAGTGTGTTAAAAAGATTTCAGGATTGTTGAGAATTATGGGAAACTCAACGAGGACATAGGCCAAGACTGTGCAAAACGCCTAAAAAAAGTGGTGTCATCTGACCTTCTCAGGCCATTGTTTGGTTTAAAATGTTAGTCGTTCTAGGATATAGCGGCTGAGGTTTCTTTGTCTTTTCTTTAGGGATTTGTCTTCGTTGCAGTTGTTTGGACTCAAGTTGAGAGCCGGTTGTATTAGTAGTTTTATCTCATTGTAGCTGTTGCTACTTCTGTTGTTTCATGTTGCCTCCTTCGAGGCTATTGTTTATCCAATTTAGAATTTCTTCTTTATTGATATAATCGGTAACTCTCCTGGTGGGTTTGTTTAAAAAAAAATGAGTTGAAGCAGTAGAAAAAATAACCTGCAGACTCCAACATTGAAGTTTTGTCATTGGTAATGGGCAATCGCAGTTCTTGGAATTCGTGCAGTGTAGTACTTTTTCATTGCTTTGCACAATTAATTTTCCTTCTTTTTTTTAGTGATGAAAGGGTGCAGAAAGCCCAAGCTAACCGACTTTTTTCTTGTAAACCAGCTTTCATACAAGATGATATACTTGATTCGGAATCGTACTCTTTGTTTGTATAAACCACCTCAATACTATAATGCCTGAACATAAAACAGTTTAGATTCCACAGCCAAAACAATATAAGCAGCATACATAGATCACATTGAAAGTATGTAATCCACCAACTTATCAATGCCCATCTGAGAAGTCCCACCAGCTTTCAAGCAATCTGCTACATTCTTCTTAAGCTCCTTAGCTCTATCCCTCATCTCCTCTCCCTCCTTTTCCTTCATGAGCTTCCTAACGGCCTTCACTATTTTGCCTCTTTCAAGCTCACCTTCCAGCTCCAACCCTACACCCCATGTGTTCACCACGTACCTCGTGTTCATCATCTGATCCGCGAACTGAGGCCTGCAAATCATCGGAACACCCTCACTGATACTCTCCAGCGCGGAGTTCCATCCGCTGTGGGTCCAAAATCCACCAACTGCAGGATGCGCCAGCACCTCCTGTTGTGGGGCCCATTGAATCACCTTGCCCCTGCCATCAACTGCAGCATCAAAGTCATTTGGAAAATCCAGACAATCCAAACCCGGTACCAAGTCTGGCCGAACTACCCAAAGAAAAGGATGGCCACTGTTGGCCAAACCCCAGGCCACCTCCAAGAACTCATTGGTGCCTAGGGAAGCCAAGCTCCCAAAACTAACATACAATACTGATTCTGGTTGATACTTGTCAAGCCACTCAATGCAACTGAAGTCTTGCTCCAATAAACTACTCCCTATGCTCTTAGAGGAAAGCTTGTGGAGAGGACCGGCTGCGAGAACAAGAGGTATGTTGAGCTCTTCACGGATCATTTGTACCTCCGCTGTCTCTAGAGCGTCAAATGTATTCATCACTAGACCAGAGGACTTATTGACCGCTTCAACGACTCGAGCAAATGTTCTTCTCATTGCTTCTTGGTGGCTCGGGCTTGTATAAAAGAGGTCCCTTAAGCGCAGCGGTGGCAGCTCCTTCACCGGCAAATCGAGCTTCGACTCTATACGAGAGCATGTACATGGTTAAAAACACACCGTACCATAGTGCACATAATTCGTTTTAACCATGGGGCAATTGTGTTCTTGCCCATGGTGTCAATACCAATTGTGATGTTAACCTCATTTTTTAAGTTTGTGACTTTGCCCCCGCTTTACAACCCGAACCAATTATTTGCCCTTATTTTTAACTATGGTAGTTGGATTTGGAATAAAGGAATTAACGTGTTTGTGTGTGTGGGTGGGGGGGGGGGGGGGTGGATATTGGTGAGCTTGTAGCACACTTTCAAGCCTTTCAATATATGCATTTTGTAAATTTGTTTTTGTCAAATTCTTAGGTATTCATCACAATGCTCTAAATGTCAAAAGAGGAGCAAAATGACACAGTATTCATAAAAGTGGGAGCAGTTGCAATGGGCAAACTGTATAGCTATGTTGACACCATTAAGTACTCTTAACAGAATAGAGGCAAAAACAATCTTCAACTCAAAAAAGCAGAGGCAAAATCATAAATAAAGTTAGAAAAATGACGGTAAAACTACAATTGGGCTTGAAAACAGGAGCAAAAGCGCAACAGCCCCTTCAATCATTAAAATATTGGCTCCAAGTTCATCTTTCGTCAAATTAGCAGATTTCCTCAAAAAACCAACTTTACATGTTAAATCACATTCGTTTACTCCTGTCTCTACATAACACATGTTCGGGTAGGGAAATTTCATCTTAAAAGTTTGCTGTGTACGAATCTGTTCGTGGCAGCTCCCGCCGCAACTCATACAGTACTACTCCATCCGTCCTAAATTATAAGACATTTTGACTTTTTAGATATATTTCTTTTACTACGTATTCAGACATAGTGTATTATCTAAATGCATAACAAAAATAATATATTAAAAAAACCAAAGCGTCTTCTAATTTGGAACGAAGGTAATACGTCAGAGGGATCTGAAGCTGCTGTAATAAAAACTAAAAAATAGTTACCGAACAGGCCCATAGAAAGGCTCCAGTATTGTGGTCAATGTTGTTAAGAGAGAAAACACAGCTCCGGTCGTGTTGTGAGGAGGAGGTTATGTGACTAATGACTACAGAAGATAGCACAAAAGTATGTACGTTTCCAGATTATTGATTGAATCCAAAAGTAAATTTCATTTGTGCTGAAGTAAAACTGTCGTCACCTTGGTGAGGCAGATAGCCTTTTTCATGAAGCATGGGGTAGGCAACTAAGGAGCGCAAGCAGGCGGCGCTCCCGGTGGTCAGCACCAGCGTCGGGAGGCCGAGTGCCGCGGCAGCCTTTGGCACAGCTAGGAGGTTAGCGTCGAAGACGATGCACGCGGCCGGGGGCTGCCTCTCGTCCCCGAGCACCGTCGCGAGGACGTCGCGGAGGACCGCCGACTCGTCCGCCTCCATGGCGGCGTTCATGGCGTGTACGATGCCGAGGACGTCCCTGGACGCGGCGACGTGGTCAGGAACGCCGTCGGGCACGGGCACGAACTGGAACTCCGGGTGCCGCTCGGGGTCCGGCGCGCTCAGACACGTCGCGTGGAGCACGGTGACGGCGAGGCCCCGCGCGTGGAGCACGTCGGCCAGCTGCAGCATCGGGTTGGTGTGGCCCTGGAACGGCATTGGAAACATTAGGACGCGGCGCCGGTGCGTTCCCCGGCCGCAGTCGCCGCACCTGCAGATGCACGGTTCTTGGACAGCGGCCATTATTTCCATCCGCTCGCGGGAGGTACTAGTACTGCCAACCTTCTCGGAGTCGTGGTGGGTGTCTGGGTGATGGGGTTCTGGAGTTGGTCCTCGTTTCTAGTTTATAGTACCATTTATTACAAGGGTATGTGGACTGTGGTACTTAGGGTCCATTTAGATCCACACCAACTAAAGTGTAGCTAGCTATTTGGTAAAGCTAAACTTTAGTTTAGGGTGTTTGAATACTCTAGCTAATTGAAGACCTTAGACCATGCTACCCTCATTAAGGACTTGTTTGGAGAGCATAATGAAAAAATGCAAAAAAAAAAAAAGACACTGGCTCTTCTTCCTCCCGACCCGCTTGCGCGTAAGATGAGGACGTCACGACCATAGTGGGTGTGCCCAAGCGTGGCCGGTGGGGCCATGGCAGCACGGTGGATCTTGCGCTGTGTGGCGAAGGAGGATGCTGTGCGGCGAGGCAGAGGTCGCGGGCGCAGTCAACGTGGAGGCCGGAGCTCACGACCGAGGCTGGAGCAGCCATGGCAGGCGGCGTGGAGAAGGCCGAGGTCAGGGTCGCGTGCAGACCGGAGAGAAGAAGACGGGCACGAGTATGATGCGGTGAAGGGGAAAAAGACGAGGGCATTTTGGTAATGGAGCACTTTTAGTTGGTTTTAGCTACGTTGGAACAGCTAATGAGACAATGAGGTTCTCATTAGCTAGGAGGCCTTTAGCAGATACTTTAGCTAGGCTGTAACAGGACTTTACATCATATTTTAATTGCCTTTGGTAGCCGTGCTATGGTTGGTGTGGGTCATGTAGTAGTACCGGTAAGAAAATGTAAGAAAATTGGCTAAAGCTAATCGTTTCAATCCTATTTTATTAAATACGGTACACGTAGTGTAAAGTAACACGACATGACACTAGAGCTACTAGCTCAACAACATGTGCTCTATATGTATTAGAAGTCTTTGAATCAAGTAGGTGTGGCAGTTGCTGGTGCATTTTACTTACTCTTTGATTTGAATCAAGGCCCCACGCCGCTTGCATCAAACACTTTCCTCTGCGTATTAATCAAAGCATTTGAATCAAGGGAGCGGCTGCAACCAGGGTATTTGACGTGATTTTGTTTAATATCTCTCGTGTCAATTTTTTAATTCAATGGTTAAAAAGTTTAATTTATCTCCGGTGTATTCCATATTCCTTGGTGCATAATTTCATGGAAACTTAAAATATATAAGAAAATATCTTAATTATCAATTCTATGAGTTACTATCTCACTTTAATTGGGAATTATGCTTTCATTCATTTTTAAGTTTTTAGTTGAGGCTATAGATGGAAAGGACATTCATGTACACGGAAAGAAAGGCCTGATATCTCTTTTCTAGAAGAAGTGAATGAATTGGCCACCGAGAAGGCATCATATTATCCATGTACTATTTGACTGTCCGAACCATAAAATATTGTAAGACCTCACAACCATGCAAGATTTGAAGAACTATACGATTTGGGAGCATCACCGCGATAGAGATACATCAACCGAAACAAGCAATGACAACATCCTTGCACATGAAGTAGATGGTGACGATGACTCGATGAGGCAGAAATCATTAGTGCTATAAATATTTAAAAGCAATATTGTACGTTAATCATGTCCAAATTTGAGTAACAATATTGCACACATGTCTATGGTGTATTATATTATATTGGTCGTAATTTGTAAGGCTACATACACATACAGGCTTCTTTTTGCGCGATTACCATACATGCTTCTTTAAACAAAAGCCGTACCCAAATTAGTGAAATATTCTACAGCAATCTACAATTCAGCTCGATGCATGACTCTTTTGTTTCTTGAATTCAGCAATAATGCCATCCCCCTCTACGCACAATAGCAAATTATTGGCAAGAATTCATCTTCCATCCTGTTGCGCAACCTTGTCTTAGTGCTCTTCAGAATAGAAAATGCACGCTCGGCACTAGCTGTTGAAACTGTGAGAGTAGGCAACAAACAGAGAAATCTATCAATCAAGTTGTAGATAGTATGCCGCCCAGTCTGAACAAAAGCAGTGGAAAAGCTCGGCCAAGGTTGCAACAGATTCTAATTCTTTTATTGCTGGTAGCATCCACAACAAAATGTTCAGTTCTTGCTCCAAGCCATACAAGTCTTGTTGGGAAAAATCTGCTGGATAATACCTCTCTGCCAACTTACTTGGCCTTTGCTGTCGGTGCCTTATTGAGGCAATCTTTTGATTCCTTGAATAGTTTAATGGGGGAAGAATGGTACATTGGACAACACGGGCCAGAGGCTAGCCTACATTTTCTTTTTTAAGGGACAGAGGCCACTTTACACACAGAATAAGTGTGGTTCTCGTTTTTCGAGGAGTCAAACATTTTTAATTTTAACCAAATATATATAAAAAAAATATTACTATTTATAGTACATAATTAGTATCATTAGATAGATTATTGAATCTATTGTTTATAATAAACTTATTTAGAGATACAAATGTTGCTAATATTTTCTATAAATTTAGTCAAAGTTAAGAATATTTGATTAACACGGAACCCAAAACGACACTTATTTTGAGATCGAGGAAGTACAAGAATACGCATGCTGTCATGGAGCCCACGTGATGGCAAGTGGAGTGGGCCGGGGCCGGCCAATTAAGGCCGTAGGTAAATTGGAGGCGCCAATATGATGCACAAATGAAATTAGCCAGGATTACAATATTGCTTCCGAAGTAAAACTCTGTGCCCACCAACCCATAATGAATGAATTATTAGTGGATTGAGGACGGTGTTGGAAAAAATATGTGTGTTCAGGCTACAGTTTTGTGAAAATTTACCGGACCCCAGCGTAGAAGCGGTTTTCACGATTTTCGATGATTTTTTGGAAATTTCATTGCAAAAATTGGTCAAACCTATTTGAATGTATCTTCGAGATTGGACGAAATTTACGAAATTTGTGACGAAAAAACCGAGAATTTTTTTAATCTACAACAGATAGGGTGACTTCATTAGCCAATAAAACGTAGCTGGTTTCGAAAGCAAAATTAATAGCTGAATCTAGCAGAAACAAAGCAAACAAATTAAACTCGCTAAATGTTTATTTGATTTCAGACCCATTTCTTTGCTGCCCATAACCAAGCTTCTGGCCAATAGAGTGTCATCACTAAGCTAGTTCATACTAATCAGTATGGTTTCATAAAATCCAGAACCATTTAAGATTGTCTTGGGTATGCCACCATTCCAAAAAAGAAATCATTATTCTCAAGTTAGATTTTGAGAAGGCTTTTGACAAAATTGAACACCATGCAATGATGACTCTCATGGAATGCAAGGGATTTGGACAAACTTGGCTTAATTGGATGAGAGAGATCTTTTCTTCAGGTACTTCTGCAGTCCTACTAAATGGAGTTCCTGGGAAAACCTTCAATGGCAAAAGAGGGGTTAGGCAAGTTAACCCCTATCACCCCTCTTATTTGTCATGGCTGTTGACTTCCTCCAATCTATGCGTAACAAATTAAAGGAAAGGAAGTAGGACCGCTCAAATTGCCAATTCCTCTTCAATCAATTCCCGACTTTCCTGTGGTGCAATATGCTGATGATACTTTGGTTATTATGGAGGGAGTCCCTAACCAGTTGCTCTTCTTGAAATCAGTGCTTAACTCTTTTGCAGAGTCAACTAGCCTAAAGGTTAACCATAGAAAATCAATGATGTTACCTATTAATATGATAGATCAGAGGCTGGATCACTTGGCAAGAACCTTTGGATGCTCGAAAGGAACTTTGCCATTTACCTACCTTGGACTGCTTTTAGGGCTAACAAAACCAAGAGTTCAGGATTACTTGCCCTTAGTTAACAAATGTGAAAGAAGACTTGCTAGTGTCTCCACCTTCCTCTCCCAAGCTGGCATACTAGAGTTGACCAATACAGTTTTTAATGCATTGCTAACCTTTTTACATGTGCACTCTTGCCATCCCAAAAATAGTGATGAAGCAAATGGACAAGTACAGGAAGCATTGTCTCTAGAGAGGATCAAATGTCAATGGAAGAGGACAACCAAAAGCAGCATGGCCTATGATCTGCACCACAAAGCATGGGACTGGGTGTGATCAATGGGGAAAAACAGAATAAAGCTCTATTGCTCAAAAGTTTGCACAAATTCTTCAACAGGGCACAGATTCCCTAGGTTCCCATGGTTTGGGAAAAGCACTACTCAGGTGGGAAGTTACCCAGCTCTATAAAAGAAAGGGTCTTTCTGGTGGAGAGATAATTTAAAAAATCTCCAAAGTTTCAAGCATATGGCAACAATACATATCAATAATGGTGAAACCTGTTTATTTTGGCAAGATAACTGGGGAGGGCAGCCTTTGGAAAACAGCTACCGAAAGCTTTCTTCTTTTGCCAAGGATAGAATGATCTCTGTGAAGGCTGCCTGGGAACAAGGAGATATGACTCATTTCTTACAAATTCCGGTTTCAGACATAGCATACAACCAGTTACAAATCCTAATTCAGAGATCAGCAGATATTCACATAAATGAAGGAAAGGACATTTGGAGGTATCCATGGGGGAATAATTTTTCATCTTCAAGGGCATACAAGATAATAGTTGGGCACTCACAACATCATCCATCAATTCAATCGATTTGGAAATGCTTCTGTCAGCCAAAGCATTTAGTGTTTTTTTGAGGAATCTAGAGGGGCTTGCGCCCCTACAGTTAGCTTTTATTGATAATTAAGGTAATAAAAAGTAGCTAAGAATTACAATAGATTTTAAGAGACATGGAAGGAAACAAAAAAGATCAAATGAAGAACAACAACTAAGATATTGAGTGAAGCCATTGATCAAACAATTGTGATTGCCTTGTGCTGACTCTATTCGTCAGAAGCTTCAATTCTATGTAAAAGGCTGATCAACTGTAATCAATTGATGGCTCTAAGCCATTGAAAATGTAAGCGTTACGCGAAGTCCAAATAGCCCAGCACATAAGAATGATAGCAGCCATGTAGAACTGAGATTGAATAGCATCTCTGAGAAGGTGCATGACTTCTGGAAAGTCAGCTTCTGATGGAATATGAATCTGCAAAATGTGCCAGCATTCTTTTGCAAATTGGCAATGTAAGAACAGATGTCCACAGAGGGCACAGTTGTATGAAGGTAGAAACATATTCCTCCTCCTTAAGAATGGTTCTTGTGCTGAGCCGTTCTTTGAGCAATAGCTTGTGCTTGGGCTGACAGAGTGACTTCCAAATCCATTGGATGGAGATGTGATGCTGTGTGTGACCCATCAAAATCTTGTAAGCTCTAGAAGATGAGAAATTTGTCCCCAAATTATATTGCCAAATGTCCTTGTCTTCACCGAAGTGTGTGTCTGATATTGTCTGATTTAGGATCTGTAACTGATTGTAGGCCAACTGTGATACTGGTAAGTAGAATATCTTTGTTAGATCTTCATGTGTATTGACTTCAGCTACTGAGGTGTCTCTTTTCTTGGCAAAGGAAACAAGTTCTGGGTAGGTGGTTTCTAGGCATTGTCCAGCCCAATTGTCCTTCCAAAATAAACATGTTTCACCATTATGAACTTGAATTGCTGCCAGCTGCTTGTAGCTCTGCAAGGTTTTCAGGTTATCTTTCCACCAGAAGGAACCTTTCTTGGTGTTGCTTGGAAGTCTTCCATTAGGATAGTGTTTTCCCAAATCAATTGCACCCAAGGAATATCTGCTTTATTGAAGAATTTGTGAAGGTTTAAACCCTAAAGCATTTGGTGTTCTTTTGGTTATTGCTCAAAGATAGACTAAGTACAAGAAATATACTCAAAAGGAAAACATGTTCCTGCCATCCTACAATTGCGTTCTCTGTGCAATGGATACAGAAGAAACAGTCCACCATCTATTTTTGCAGTGTGAATGTGCAAAGCAATGCTGGCAAATCATTGGGGTTGACATCCCTTCAGCTATGGAATTCCCAGATGCGATGGTCTTTCTTAAAAATGCTCTGCATTCTCAGTTCTTCATGGAAGCTACAATCCTCATTTGCTGGGCCATCTGGACCATGCGAAATGCTCTCATTTTCAATGGTATTCAACTGGATCTTTCAGTTAGCCGAGCAGTCTTCATGAAAGAAATACAACTCGTGACACACAGAGTCAAAACCAGATTCAGTCAACCCTTTGATCAATGTATCCTTTCAATATTCTAGCTTCTGTACTACAGATGATCTTTTTCATCTCCTTTTTTCATTTCTTGAGCTTTGTTTGTAACTCCTGCTACTCTTTTTAATTTAAATAAAATCAACTGTAGGGGCGAAAGCTCCTCCAGGTTCCTCAAAAAAATGTTGAATCGAATTGTTGTACACAGTCGAACGGGAACAGAGAGATTGCAGGCGGTGGACTGGAACTCGCCAGGTAATGCCTCCGTCGGCCCCCTTCCCACCAGCGCTACGGGCACCCGCTGTCCCTCGCACTTTACCCAGCACACTGCAAAGAGCTGGAGGTCGGCCACCGAAGCAAGCGAGCAGCAGGTGACCGAGAGTAGAGAAAGGCGACGACTGAGGAGAGAGGAATGAAATTCCCTTCACCTAGGGCTTCAACGAGCTTGGTATATACATGGGCTTAGATATATGGGCCACATAGGCTCGGTTGGGCTTAAAAAATCAAAATAGGCCGAGATTAGAAGGCCGGTATGGGCTTTTACCGGGCCTCGTCGATAGAAACGATTTTCGGCGAATTTGGATGAAAATACGCCGTCACTGTATCATTTACCATGGAGAATGGGACAAACGTCCAATATATGGTGCTGATCGGTACAAAGGGAATGATAATTATTGTGACTGATTATGATCATATGGTTGAAGTATTGAACCGCAGGCACATGAGCCAGCGTTCCTACAATCTAGAGTCTTTGTCATCCCCATTCCCGAGGTCCCCATCCCCAACCTCCGCCTAAAGCAACCCCACGGCGCTGCATCAACGGCCTACCCAATTGGCAATCGCCATTCTCACGATCCCTTTGTCTCTGTCTCCTGCCGCTAAATCATCGCCACCTCCTGCTCCTATGCACTCCTCTCTGGCTCACCCGCATAGAAGCAGTGTGGCACGAGACCAAAACACTTGGCGGTAGTCTCGAGCACCCCGGCGGCGCATGGCAATCACACGCCTCGCATGCCCGTGAGCTGCTCGACAAAATGCCAAGCCGTGTCACCATGGGCCACCATTGGTTGCCGTGGTACTGTGGTAGCGAGCCACCGACACGACACCCGTGCTTGGATATATATCATCCCTACTTGACTCGCACTAACACTAATTAAAATGTGAGAACTTAAGGTGAAAACTTCAACACCTAAGATCTCCGCATTGAACAAAACCAAGATCCAGAGCAAGGGGAAGATTCAGCGAACTGCAAGCCATCTACCAGCTCTCCCCCATGTCCACTGCCCTCCCCCATGCATAGTTCTCAAAGGTACCATCACCAGCCAAGCCAAGGTAACTACCTGACCAACGATAATCTAGTTCTATATAAGGTTGGGCGAGGAGAAAACCAACGCCTATAGCTTCAGCGGCTATGGCCGATTAGGTCTTGCCAGCCCCCTTCGCCAGTGACTCCCATCAAGCTCCCCCCTCCCCCCCTCACATGTCGCCGTCTTCGTCATCCCACCGCTGTCCACTGCCCTCCCCCACGCATAGTTCTCAAAGGTACCACCACGACACCACTAGCCAAGCCAAGGCAAGCTCGCCGGTTAGGGACGACTACCGGCTAAGCCTCCTTTATCACCAGCTCAACCTCCTTCCCCGTCGCCGCCTTCGTCGCCAAGCATCAGGCCACAGTTTCAGCTCCTTCCCCTCTCCTCCGAAAGGGTGCAAGCTGAAGAAACTGATCTAGGGGTGCATGAAGGGCATCTCGAGAGCCGGCCCATGCAGTAATCATTGTTGTTGGCCTCTCCATCTTCTTGATATGAGGAGCCCCGAATCGGGCATCACCACCGGTGACCGGAGCACTGGCCACCGCTACATCTGGCTAGGAAACACCACCTTCACCATTGCCCAATTTGCAATTTCTTGTTTACTAATATAGCCGGCTACTCCTCGGTTCGTTTCATTTCAAAAAAAAAAGGAGATGAAGCAGTAGAAAAGACAACCTGCAGACTAAAACATTGAAGTCATTGCCAATGGGCAATGACAATTCTTGGACTTTCCTGCAGTGCAATACTTTTCATTGCTTTGAAGAATTAATTTTCCTTCTTTTTTTAGTGAAAAGGTGCAGAAAGCCCATGCTAACTGACCTTTTTCTTGTAAACCGGCTTTCATACAAGATGAAATACTTGATTCGAATAGTATTCTTTGTTGTATAAACCGCCACAACATTGGAATGCCTGAACAAAATGCAGTTTAGATTCCACAGCTGCCAAAAAGAATATAGGCAGCACCAAAGATCACATTGAAAGTATGTAATCCACCAACTTATCAATTGCAACCTGTGAAGTCCCACCAGCTTTCAAGCAATCTGCTACATTCTTCTTGAGCTCCTTAGCTCTATCCCTCATCTCTTCTCCCTCCTTTTCCTTCATGAGCTTCCTAACGGCCTTCTCTATTTTGCCTCTTTCAAGCTTACCTTCCAGCTCCAACCCTACACCCCATATGCTCACCACGTACCTCGTGTTCATCATTTGATCCGCGAACTGAGGCCTGCAGATCATCGGAACGCCCTCGCTGATGCTCTCCAGCGTGGAGTTCCATCTGTTAGTTTGATCTCCACTGGACTTGGCCCAACGGCCATGTCTGGGTCCTAATCTCGCGTCCTGATCGGGGACGCCTAGCCCAATGACGTGGCTGGTGGGCCCCCGTCGTGCAGTGCTATAAATAGGAGGTGGGGGCCAGTGGTTAGGGTCACGAGGTTCACTTCACTGCCGTCACCCCACTGTCCTAACCGTAAGCCGATCCCGAGGGTGCACTGCCAGCGGCGGGAAGCCCCACCGGTCTCCACCGGCGTCCGCACCTACACCAACGCGGGACCACCTCGTCGGACTCCACCATGACAGACGCGAGCTCCTCCGACAACTCCGTTGATGGTCAGTCACCTCAATCACCTTCCTTCCTCTCTCTCTCCCTTTCTCCAGTAAGTGTTCTATGTGATGTTCTACTCGGTTTATACCAAATACCAAAGAACTACCCACTGGATCTGCACCTAAGCGATCCTAAGATACTAACAATGGTACCGGAGCTGGTTTTACCTAGCTGGGTAGATTGACATTGGGAAGAAATCGAATAGAAAGAAAAGAAAGAATCTGAACTCGATTCGGAAGAACAGTAAACCCTAACCCTAAGAAGCTGGACGGGCGAAGGGGAGGGGCACTCACCTGGGGCTTCTCTCGCCGTCACAGAAGCCGCCATCAGGCGGGAACCGCGCCGCCGCTCGCCGGCGCGTGGGAAGAACAGAAGAGCCGCCGGCCGGGGAGGTCACGCCACCGCGCGGCCACGCCTCGAGCTCGGGGTCCAAGGGCGTCGTCGCAAAGCCGCTCGACGGTGGCGCGCTCAGCCACGGGCGAGCGCACGCACCGGCGAGGGGCCCTGCAGTGGCGCCGCCACCCGACCTCTCTCTTTCAGCCGCCATGGACGGCAACCGCCGTCACTCTCACTCGGGTCGTGGTGGTAATAGAGAAGGGGAGGGGGTGAGAGAAAGGAAGCAGGAGTTGGCTGGACTTGTTCCGGCGGCGTGCGCCGGCTGCGGTGGCCGGCATCGCCACGGACTGCTGCCCCGGTGTGTGCGGCGGAGGAAAGCAGAAAGAAAACGCAGTTAGGGTTCCAGGGGAGAAGCGGCCGGCGCCTGGTTTTTGATCCAGCGAAAGGCATGGACGACCGTCGGATTTCATTGGACGACGGCTAGGATCAGCCGTCGTTAGAGGGCCGTCTCGCGGCTCAGGCGGGCGAACGGTTTCCCGGCCCAGGCCCAGGTTGCGGCCTGGGCGCGGGGGAGCGCTGGGCGCCAGCGAGGCCGTGGGCCAATTTTTTGCTGGTGGGCCGAGCTGACGCGCACAACGCGAGTGTGGGCCGCGAGCGGATTTTTTCCCAGACCGGGCCAAGTGCGAATGTAGTTAGGCTTCGGGCCTAAAGCACAGTAAACTTGAGAATTTATTTATATATTTTTTTTCAGAAGAATTTTAAGAATGTTTTTGTTAAGATTGATTGATTATCTCTACTCAAACTTATTTGATAATTTGTTTAGAGAAAAGAAAAGTACAAAACGATGCTTCTGAATAAGAATTATTTTAAGAATTTTGATTAATGTTTCCGCTGCAAAGAAAAAGAATATTGTCTTCTTATTAAATCTGAACCAACGGGAAGATTTAATTTGAAGAGCAATTATAGTTGTTCAGAAAATGATGAAAGGTTTATCCTCTAATTAAAATTGGAACCAACGAAAAAATTTTAATTAGAGGGATATTCACATTATGATTTAAGTGAAATTATGATATTGTTATTTTCTGACCAACGTTGATGATAACAATATTATAAGCTTATTTATGAGTTTGAGGTTGAAATTTAAATCTCTAATAAATTATGCATAAAAGTGATCAATTTTCAGAGAATAGATAAAGATCAAGAAATGCTAATGAAATAGAAAGATGATTTTCCGCTGCAATGATGATGATGATGATCTTCTAATTAAATTCGAACCAACGGGAGAATTTAATTTTGAAGAGGGTTAATGATAATTGAGTTGTTCCATATGTTAATTCCATTTATGCCCAACGGTGATGTGGAATTAATGTACAAGAATATTATATTCATGATGTTGCTAATTTTAGCAAAAGTTATTGATAGAAAATTTTATGAGTTTTATCTATGAGTTTTATACATTTATTCTATTTCTGCCCAACGGTGATATAGAATTAATGTAGAAGAAAGTTGTTTTGTTCTATATCTGCCCAACGGTGATATAGAATAGAATATAAAGAAATCAGAGTTTAATGTTGATAACTATTGTTGAATAATTTTCAAACAAAGACCTTCATGCTTTCGTTCTTGAAGGCAGAAAAGAAAGAGAAAAGAAAAGCACTGGGTACTTATGACTCAGATGATGAAAAGCCTAAGCACAAATTGTGTATACGAAAGTAGGCCATTGCATGAGAAATTGTGTCCTCTTTAAGAGTGGCTTGAAAAGAAATAATTTTCGAAGATTTCAGGGATATTGATCCTAGAAAGAAATAGAACTATAAGAGTTTAGTTTAAGAAATGTCTTTTATGTACTCTCTATGAAAAAAATAATTTAATTTTCAGTTTTTATCATCATGATATGAATTGTAATGAATAACATGCATGTTTAATTTGACCAACGTCGGATTAAGCATATGTGTTAAAGAATAACATATTTATTCCTGAATTTAATGATTGAATATGAGCCAATCCTGGCATTTATGTCCCTTCAAGGGAATTGCCTCGCATGGCGGCATAAAATTTAAGAAAATACCCGCGTTGTGGGATAAAGTTGGCATAGCACTTGTCTTGCATGGCAGGAGAAAGTGAGATGACCATGTGTATCCCGCACAAGGAGAGAAGTTTAGGGTAGCTTTTGTGCTATCCTAGTATGAGTTTAAGAACAAAAAGAAGTTGAAAACGAACCTCATGATAAGAATGACATGCAAGCATGAATTGCAGAAGTATTGATGAAAGGACTCTGTTGAGTTTCTGAAGTGAAATGAGGAAAAAGTAGGACTCTGCTGAGTTCTTGAAGTGAAATGAGGAAAAAGAATACATACTCCCATACGAATTAAGAAATAATTTCATCTTCCATGATGTAATCATGTGGATGAAGTAATTAAAGTATCCTCATTCATAAGAGTTATGAATATTTCGAAACTGTGGCAGAAAAGTTTGTGCCACATTTCGAGGGGAAGGATTGTGACGTGAATTGAGAAAGATAGAAAGACAATTGAAAGAAACTTAGAAAGATAATTGAAAAATATTCCCCATTGTATGATTTGCATTTAGAGAAAAAGTGATCTATAAAAGATGAAGTTGATCGTTGAGGGAGTACAACGGTCATAATAAAGATACCCCTAAGTACAGAAATGCCTAAATTCCTGATCCTTTTACAGTTCAACAGGAAGATAGCAATGAGACTAAGAAATACTAAGACGGTGCTCAAAGCACCAAATGAGATAGATTTTAATAGAATAAACCCAAAATAAGAAAGATTGAAGATACGCTATCCTTACACGAGATGGATTAATCTGGGGGAGCATGGTATGAAAAGATCTACGACTTGAAGAGAAGTGGGACCAGTGCCTACTCCAATGACTCAAGATCGACAAATGCTCAACACCATGTTGATGTTGTATGACTCATGCAACACATGTTGTTAGCCCTTCAAGAAGATGAATAAGAAAACAAGGATATAGTTTTACAGGACCCTATAGAATCGATTGGCAATGAAAGAGCAACAACAACCCCATGTGAAAGAAGTGTCATTAGTTAAAGACCTGAAGGTCTCAAAGAATAAGAGAATCTGATGACTATGAATTCTATATTAATGAAGAAATTCAAATGAAGGGTGATCCCACCTCATTTGAAGAAACCATAAGAGGCGTTAACACGTTTGAATGGCAAGAAACTAAAGAAATTGAATTGAAATCGATGAATACCAACGAAGTTTGAGAAACAGAAGCAGTTCCTAATGGAGCCAAAATAGTAGGCTGTAAAGGGTCTACAAGACGAAATATGACTCTAAAGGGAACATAAGATATAAAGCACGACTTGAATCGAAAGATTTTACACAAAGAGAATGAATAGATTACAATGAGTGCTAGTGGCACATCATGATCTGAGATGAAAGTAAAGACAGCATTTCCCAATGGGATTTGTATGAAAATAATTACATAGCACAACCTAAAGGTTTTGTCGTTGAAAGAAAGAACGAACGAATGGGATGCCACCTGTAAAAATCTTTTATGAACTAGAGCAAGTCTCTAAACAGTGACATTTCAAGTTGAAAGGTCAACTAGAAATTTTGGATTAAAGAGAATGAGAGGACAATTGCATATGTACAAAGTTATAGAATGGGAGATTCAATTCCTAACCCTGTATATGTGGATGACACCTTACTTGCTAGTAGTGATGTCAATCTACTATATGTGAAGAAGCTCTTGTCCTCGAGACTCAATAAGAATGTTCTCGGTGAAATGACTCTCGTTATAAGAATTGAAATTCACCGAGACAGATGAACGGGGTATTAGGATTATCACAAAGGCATGCTTAGAAAAGATTGTAAAGAAACAAAGTATGCATGCAAGTGAACCTACGCCTGTTCATATAGTCAAGGGTAATAATTTTAAGAATTTAAGCGTTACAAGAACCGAAATGAGATTGATCGAATGAATGTGGATCCATATGCTTCAGCTGTTGGAAGCTTAATGAGTGCACAACTATGATATTACAGTTAATGAGTGCACAAGTATGATATTACCCTAACATAGTTCATTTATCCGGGATGTTTTGGCAGAAAGTCCAGTCCAGATATAGATCACTGGAATGGAGTTGAGAATGTCTTGCAATTGTGCAAAGATTTAATAAGCCTCATGATGACTAAGAAAGAACAAGTACTCTCAAATAGTTGTGGGTACAAGAATGTTGAACTTCGGCGAGATGTTTAGTGAAACCCACATAGTAGCTAACTCTCGCGGTTGGAGTTTTATCGTGGAAAAGCTCCAAAGAAATAGTTGTGGTGTCATCAATGATGCATACCTATAGTACAACTTATTACGAGGCTTATAGGACAGGCGAAATGGTTAACTTATACCCGGAATTGGTAATGGTATACAACAGCAACTACCATTTTAAAGTGATTGACTCCTATGACAACGGGTCAAGTGTGCTGCCAAACACATTGACATGAAGTTAGACGTTGTGAAGGAGAAAGTCCGGAATCTTTTAAAAGCTTTCGAATGTATAAGTAAAAGCAAGTACTTGCAGATCAGCTTATAAAGGCTTACCACCCAGTATGTTCAGAGAATGCACAGTCAACATGGGTTTATGGTATAGCCTATGATTCCCGGATAATAAAGGGCCCAAAGAAAGTATCATTTCAAAATAGAGAAGTGTATTGTGGCTGTTAGTCTAGCGGCGTTAATTGCTGTGACGATGGGACAGTTCTATGCACTAATCTATGATGAAATAGAAAAGAAGGAAGAAAGATATGAATTGAAATTTTGAGTAAGAAACTGAAGAACAAAGAAAGTGATGAGAGATCAAGGGGAGAATGTTAGTTTGATCTCCACTGGACTTGGCCCAACGGCCATGTCTGGGCCCTAATCTCGCGTCTTGATCGGGGACGCCCAGCCCAATAACGTGGCTGGTGGGCCCCCGTCGCGCAGTGGTATAAATAGGAAGTGGGGGCCAGTGGTTAGGGTCACGAGGTTCACTTCACTGCCGTCACCCCACTGTCCTAACCGTAAGCTGATCGCGAGGGTGCACTGTCAGCGGCGGGAAGCCCCACCGGTCTCCACCGGCGTCCGCACCTACACCAACGCGGGACCACCTCGTCGGACTCCACCATGACAGACGCGAGCTCCTCCGACAACTCCGTTGATGGTCAGTCACCTCAATCACCTTCCTTCCTCTCTCTCCCTTTCTCCAGTAAGTGTTCTATGTGATGTTCTACTCGGTTTATACCAAATATCAAAGAACTACCCACTGGATCTGCACCTAAGCGATCCTAAGATACTAACACCATCCGCTGTGGGTCCAAAATCCACCGACCGCAGGGTGCGCCAGCACCTCCAGCTGCGGCGCCCACCGGATCACCTTGCCCCTGCCATGAACTGCAGCCTCGAAGCCATTCGGAAAATCCGGGCCATCCAAGCCCCGTACCGAGTCTGCGCGAACCACCCATAGAAAAGGGTGGCCACTGTTGGCCAAGCCCCAAGCCACCTCCAAGAACTCCTTGGCGTCCATGGAAGCCAGGCTTCCGAAGCTCACGTACAGCACGGATTCCGAGGGCTGCTTGTCCAGCCACTCGATGCAGCTGTAGTCGTCTTGGTCCGGCGTGCTGCTCCTCGTGCTCTTAGAGGAGAGCTTGTGGAGAGGGCCAGGAGCGAGTACCATAGGGATGTGGAGCTCTTCGCAGATCCTCTTTAGCTCTGGTTTCTCCAGAGCATCGAGTGTGTTGATCACGACACCGGAGGAATTCCTCATTGCTTCGTTGGCCCGAGCGAGTAGGTCGCGCATTTTCTTGTGGTTGCTCCAGCTTGAATAGAAGAGGTCCCTTACCCTCAGCGGCGGCAGCTCTTTTACTGGCATGTAGAGTTTGGACTCTAAAACAGAGCATACATAGTAAGAGCACGCAGCCACGCACTACAGTGGATCAGTTGATAAAAGGAGATCTCCGAGAGTTCTGCTATCATGTATGCTCCGATGCAGAGTCAACTGACCTTGAGGAGGCAGATAGCCCTTTTGGTGAAGCATGGGGTACGCCATGAAGCAACCCAGGCAGGCCGCGCTGGCGGTGCGCAGCACCAGCGTCCTGAGCCCGACCGCCGCGGCAGGGCTGGGCACGGCGAGGAGGTTGGCGTCGAAGACAATGCACGCGGCACGGGGCCGCGCCTCGTCCGCGACCACCGACTCGAGGACGGCCCTGAGTGCCACCGCCCCGTCCGCCTCCATGGCGGCGTTCATGGCCTCGATGATGTCGATCACGTTCCCGGACGCCGCGACGTGCGCCGGGACGCCGTCGGGGACCGGCACGAACTGGAACTCCGGGTGGCGGCGCGCGGGGTCCGTCGCGTTGAGGTGCGTGTGGAGCACGGTGACGGCGAGGCCCCGCGCGTGGAGCACGTCGCCCAGCTGCAGCATCGGGTTGATGTGGCCCTGGAACGGCAGCGGGAACATCACGACGCGCCGCCGTGATCTCCTGCCGTTGGCAGCGCCGCTGCCGCCGGTGCGCGCTTCGTGGACGCCGGCCATCGATCGCGTGCCTGCCAGCTCGGCTCGTCTCGATCGGCAGACAGCACACAGCTACGCAGCCATTTAAAAAACAAAAACGCCCTCGCTGTCGCTGGTTGATCTGTCGTCTAAGCCAAAGTTGTCATTTAGGAAAAAGTTTTCCACAACTGCTACGCATGTTCTCTGTATTTGTACTGGCTAGGGACACGTGGGTGGTTTGGTAGTGCTACATTATTGACTTGTAGTATTTGTTAATTAGACATACAAGTGTGTACGTTGTGGCTCACTGAGCTTCTTGCAGGTTGTCCGGAAGAGAATGATCGTGTGGCTGCAAAAGAACCAAACAACACAACCAATAGGCGATAGAGACTGAAAAAACATGAAGAAATGAATTAATCGTGGGAAATAAACATAGAAAGCAAGTGATGGAACGTATACTTTTCTTCGACGGAAGTTTTGTACACAGGCAACTGGAAACTGAATGGTCAATACAATGAAGCAAATTCGTCATTTTTGATAGCTTGAAAAGTGTTGCTTAAATACCTGTATGTTGCAGGTACTTAACCGGCTCTCATTCAGTCATTCTAGGAATGCTGAAATGTTCTCTCTGATTTTTATTTCTGAGAGCAAATCATCCGACAATGGATATGCTATATCTGTATCACCAAGCATGACAATATTGAAAGCATAGCGCCGTTAAACCCTGTAGTAAATCCAGAAAAATACGAGCGCCTGTGCCAAGTCGATGACTTAAACCCGGGTGGACAGGTTCCACCACAAGGAATCTAACCAACTGATCCTTGATCAGTTTGCTATAGAAGATGTTTTTTTAAAACAGCTTCATGAGCAACTTTCTTGGTGAAACTAAGCTGTTTTAGAAAAAACTATTTGGTAAAACAGCTTCATGCATGGATGAGAGAGAGAAATAGGGGGGAGAGCTAGAATAAGCTATTTTTTTCAGTCTCATCTTAACTTATATCTTTGTGAGGGGACAATTTTTAGAAATGATTGTTTAGCAAAAAAAAAAAAAAAAGAAGAAGCTCACAAGAGCTCACGAAGTTGTTGTAAACTGTGTCAAACAGGCCCACAGTATATATGCTTGGCGCCACTCCAGTCAATCGGTCGATTACACTAGTGCGATTTGGCACCCGCACCCACGCTCTAACAGGTATAAAGGCTTTGAATCTTTTTTTCCTTTTCAGGAAACACCCACTCCTCAAGTTTAGCTTATAGTTCCTCCGTCCCAAAATAAGTAATATCTCGTATTTCGAGGAGTCAAACATTCTTAAATTTGACTAGATTTTTAGAAAAAAATATTATTAATATTTATATCTTGAAATAGGTTTACTACAAAAATATGAGGTAATTTATCTAATGATGTTTATTTGCTATTATAATCTTTTATATATATATATATAACCCTACAGTTGGCTACAAAATAACTTATTCTGTAGCCACTTTGAGTTACGATAATTGCTATGCTAATTTACGAGATTATAGTAACTCCTTACTATGTGATTTACTATAACATTATGGTAAATATCCCCATGTGTTATTGTAATTCAACTATCGTAAATATATACTGACATTGTCGTAAATTAGTATATAAAATTATCGTAAATAGAGGTGGCTACAAAATAACTTATTTTGTAATAGATAACTATATATATATATATATATATATATATATATATATATATATATATATATATATATATATTACCCTGGTACTGAATTATAATCTCTACCCGAGTCCAACTCAACGAGCCAACCACGCGCACTCCCCGCTCCCCGTTCCTGCGTCCGACCCGAGCCAACCAGACGGCCGCTCCCCGCCCCGGTTTCCCCCCGCTCCCAGCTCCTCTTTGTCGTATCGAGTTTTTTTTGTTTTATAATTTCTGATTTCTGAGATCGTGGGAGGCTCTGCCGGTTTCCCCGAGTTTGCCCCCCTCCGCCGATCGAGCCAACTCACTCCGGCGAGCTGGCGTCGCTCCGGCGAGACCTCGGCGTCCCCGTGTTCGACATCGGCCCGCTCCACAAGCTCTCTCCAGCGGCCTCGAGCAGCCTGCTCTTGCAAGACCGTGGCTGCCTTGAGTGGCTCGACGCGCAAGCCCCGGCGTCCGTGCTGTACGTCAGCTTCGGCAGCCTCGCCAGCATGTCCGCCGCCGAGCTGGTGGAAACCGCCTGGGGCATAGCCAACAGCGGCCACCCCTTCCTGTGGGTTCTCCGGCCGGGCCTCGTCCGCGGCATGCCAACGTCGACGTCGGAGGTGCCACCCCTGCCCGACGGCTTCGACGCAGTGACGCGCGGGCGGGGCGTGGTCGTGAGATGGGTGCCGCAGGAGGAGGTCCTGGCGCACCCTGCCGTGGGTGCGTTCTGGACGTACTGCGGCTGGAACTCGACGCTGGAGAGCATGTGCGCGGGTGTGCCGATCATGGCCCGCCCGTGCTTCGGCGACCAGATGGGGAACGCGAGGTACGTGGAGGTGGAGCACCTGTGGCGGACGGGCCTCACGCTCGACGGCGAGCTGGAGAGGGGCAAGGTGGAGGCGGCCGTCGCGGCACTGATGGGGCCAGGAGAGCCCGGCGCCGGGCTGCGGCGGAGGGCGCGGGTGCTCAAGAGCAGCGCGGCGGAGTGCATGGCCAAGGATGGGTCGTCCTGCACGAACATACTGACACTGTGAAGTGTTTGGTACAAGAGCACCCACGTGGTGCCGGTCTTGGGTACTGTTTCTTTTCCGTTAGCAAAAGAAAACAAAATCGGCTGGAGCTCATGATCAGCAACTCGGCACTCACATCTTGGATACCTACAGGTGACCATGCATGTGACTTTGTTTTGTCTCTTGCTGTGTATGATACTATGATGTATCCTTGTCCTCTCCACGATCTGTGCTCAGTCTGCGTACACAGTAGTTTGTAGTATGTTGCACTGGATGACTGACCTGCGTGACGGAGGAAACGCTGACGGTGATGGCTCGTCGCCACCCAACGGCAGCGGTGGTGAGGGTCGGGGTAATCCAAGCTCAGTGCTACAATGGAACGGCAAGAAATCCAAGCTCCCGATGGTATACCAGCGCAACATCTAACAATGTCTGAACTGTTTTTTTTTTTTTTTTGCTTTTGTGGTTTGAACACACCACCGAATATATATATTATGTCACTCCTTCAATTGTTTGTGTAAAAACTCTCGTCTGCCTGACTGAACACAGAAAATTTCTCTGATGATCTAAGGATTGGCAGTGGCGAGTTTGCAGTGACTTACAAGGCATAAGAAACTCTCATCTGCCCGCTTGATTTATATCCTCTGGCCTGAATCATGTCACAGTGTGGTTGCCGGTAATTCAGATCTATGGGCAACGCATCCATGCGTCCTTGCTACTGGACGGCGATCGTGTCCCTCACGCACAGGACCTACTCACCTACAGGTTAGTCGTTGCCGTCCCTCTCCCAGGCTCCCCTGATTTGATATACCTGGTCCCTTGCATGCTGATTTTTCCATAGATGCATAGTGGTAGTTTGGCACAAAATTTAATAGTGTTTTTAATTTCGATTCCCCTTGTTGTGTTGATCACAGATGAAGATTTCAATTTCATTAGTTGATCAGGAGCAAAATAATGGTAGCCTTGCTTGCACAGACCATCAAGCCAGTCCCTCTCTTGAAAGGGAGATCTCTCAGTAGCGCACAATCTGGATGGTCAGTTTCATCCGTTTGAAATTGGTATATGACATTTTGGAGAATATGTATTATGTATGTGTTTAATCAATTTAGAGTTTGATGAAATGAGTGACAGCTACAAGTTCAACGGCGTGTAGGCGGACGACGAGAGTTGGTTTAGGGTGGAGGCAGAGTGCGGTGCCGGTGAGAATGGCCTGCTTTTTTTTCTCTACCGGCACAATGTAGGCATAGCTGAGAGAGGCCCATTGTTTAACTAGCATGTTTGCACGGCCCAGACCCTCCCTGCATTTTCTCAAAATTATTTGTTTTTTTTCTTCCTACAGAGGATTGCTAGGCATGCTTTTTGCTGCTGATGTCAACAACTGGTATACCATTAGGATATTCATCTATTATGTCTCAGGAGTACATCATAATCTGTCTGATATATGTATTATTGTTGACTGAAAATATTTGCTTCCATCTAAAATATTCTTGGCTGAGCTGCTGTGGTTACAGCTTATTCGGCTGGTGGACTGGTGGGCAAGTGTTAAGGTATGCAGATATGATCAGCAGCAAAGCAATATTCGTTTTACATTTCACTTCTATACAGCCATAATATCAAAAGTTAAAATGCATTTGTGCCTAGAAATTGCAGCATCGGTTCCATATCAAAGACCTGAGTATAGCGGCAGGGTCACAACCCAAAATAGGCAGTGGCCTGACGGCTGGTTTTTGGCGTGCTAGGCACTATTGCTGGCTGAGCTTTGGTGTTTGCATGTTGATTTAACGATATTTATGAGGTTCTGTGACATGCCTGCTCAAGTTCAGTAGTTCACTATGAGGAGGTTCTGCTACTAGAAGCGAGGTAATCTTGAATCTTTTAGAAGAATGCAATTGGATAATATCACATGACTGTGTAATGTGTATTTACATTATGCTAGGTAACCAGTTTTCTCACATGAACAACTGAATGGCTTGTATTATCCACGGATATGATATATTTGTTATAAAGCATTGTTATAAATATTTTAATTGCAGAATAGTTCTGGTTCATATTAAGAAGATATGATATATTTGTGTGTTTGTTCTTAGAGTTTTCATGGTTCGTTAAATTTCTCAATGAATCTTGTTATCTAAGCAGGCCACATGAAAGTAGAGTTTTGGTCAGCACACTGTATCAACTAAAGTAACGATTTGTACATTTCAAAACTCAAGTACAACATCAGTGGCAACGACCAGTGAAGCAAATATAAGTAAGAAGTTCCATTGAAGTTATATTATTATCTCCGTTATATTGCCTATTACTTACCTGCATATAATTGTTTAATTGCTTCTGCAGGATCAATAATGATGTCCACAATATCAGTGACGCCATCTAAGGAGGCAGGGATTTACCTCCGTGAAATATGAAAAACGAAGTCATGAAGAAAAGTGAGTTTTCGTGTTCGGCTGTTACCTGGTAGTGATTTTGAGAATGTGATGATGTAGTTCTTGCCCCTTTTGAGTATATGGTGACGTTTCTCTTGAATGAGTTATGTGTAATGGGCTTTGTCTTCTGAACATGCGTTTTTGAATGAAATAGAGAGTTTGCTATGTTGTCTTGACCCGCTAGCAGGTTTCATTGTGGTATTATGCATATGCATGCAGCTTGCTACTCTTCATTGATTACCGCAGTTTGTCCGTAGCAAAGCACGGGCACTCACCTAGTGTGTATATATAGTGTTATTCGTTGACGAGGACACTTAGTCAGGTGAGATTTGAAGAACTATACCATTTGGGAGGATCACGGCCATAGAGATACATCAACCGAAACAAGCAATCACGACATCCTTGCACATGAAGTAGATAGTTGACTCAAAATATTGTAAGACCACACTTAATCAGGCGAGATTATTTGAACAACTATACAATTTGGGAGCATCATGGCGATAAAGATACATCAACCGAAACAAGCAATCATGACATCCTTGCACATGAAGTAGATAGTTGACTCTAAAAATTGTAAGACCATACTTAGGGGGTGTTTGGAACTGCTCCGCTCCAGCTCCGCATTGCCAAACACCCCCCAGATCCAGGAACTCCGCTCCACCAAAAAGGTGGAGCTAGAGACCAACTCCACGTTTTTTCTGGAGCACCTTAAGGGGTACTCCAGTTTTTAGAGTTTTGTACTCCCACATGTAGTTGTTAGATAATTATCCATATTGCCACTCATTAATCAACCCATCAGTTCGACTCCCTCCCGTACGCACGTGTGAAAGGCCGCGACCTTTCTTTCTCTGCGCCACGACTCTTCTTCTCTATTGCCGCCACTCTCCTGATCGAAGCCCTAGCGCCGGTGCTGCTCTCGGCTTCCCCTAGTGCCGCTGCCGCTGCCATGGATGGCTCGGAGGCCCAAGGCGACGCACATATTCCGGACGAGCTTGTGTTTGGGCTGCACATGTTCCCGAACTCTGGTCGTTCTTCCTCGGCACCGGTGGCACCTAGAGTCGGCCTCTCTCGTCCCCCTCAAGCCGTGCCGCCGTCAGCCTTGTATGGTGCGCAGCCGCCATCGGCAGGCTACGCCGCGACGCCAAAGTTGGATGTTCTCTGTTAATGTTCTATCATTTGTTTTCTATTTTTGTCGGAAAATATCAAATGCAATTTCAATCAGGGGCATAGGCCCTGTTCGCTTGTCTTATGAGCAGCAGCGAAGCTAGAGCATCAAGGACCCGAGTGCACACTTCGTAAGCATAATGATAATCTTTGTACAGTGACAGTACATAAACAGTAGAATTGCAGAAATGCTTATCAAAATGATGGATCTGAGACACTAATAGTTAAATTCAGCTGAACACCCAAAATTTACATGGTCTGCATGACAAAATACATATTAAGCCGAAGTCCTTGATGAGTCTATTACCTATAACAGAAGTGCTAGTTAGATGACTAAAAAATGTCGAGAGAAGATGGATTCGGAACTGGAAAACGACAAAACATGAAAGTAATGCATCACTTCCTAGTATTTTCCATCTCTCATTTTCTTGAAGCGATCCACTACAGCAGCATTATCAGTGGACTCGCTATACTCAAGCCAATTTCCAAATTCATCAAACCATTCAGGATTAAACCTTCTACATTTTGTTCCAATCCAAGTCCCTGGAAAATTAAGAGTGCAAGGTTGACAAGGCCCATTTAGCAAATACTTTCTTCTTACTGAATCTCGAAGATTAGGATGATAAGCACGTATATCTTTCCTTTTGCCTGGATCAAATTGGATCTCCTCCTCCCAATTGATTTCCTCTGGAGCTGAAACACGAACATTGGTTTCTTGTTGATGACGTTCATGAGAAGTATTAGCATGGCTAACATCATCTGGTGCTTTTCTTTTCAACCATCTGTCCATAAGCTTACCTGCCATTGCACATTATTCCAAAGAATTTAAGTGAGAAAAGAAAACAAATGTTTTATTTGATCAAAGATTCAAAGATGCAGAAGCTTACTCGACATTAGCTCCGGCGACTTGGCGATAAGCTCCGGCGCGGCAATTTGGTGGCCAGAGATGGTGGCTGTGATCCGTGAGCCGTGAGTGGCGATTTTCCTCCTCGCGATGGTGGCAATTTTGGGCAAGCGAAGCGACAGCCTCGCCCTCTCTAGCTCTCCACTTCGTAGTAGTCCTACAGTCACGGTCCACGCGAAGGAAACGATGCTTCATGAGTTCAGCATTTAGTCTATTTAGACATCCTAGCTAGGCTGGCCGCACGTCAAGATTGGCCTGCTTGTGGCCTGTGAACACATCACGCATAGACTCAGGGTGGTGCACATGTTTGGCCCAACGTGGTGCACAAGAGGTAAAATTTACATCCTGTTAACTTGTGTTTTGATTTTACCCTGGTGCCGGTGCACTCGGGTCACCTCACGTAGCTTCGCCCCTGCTTATGAGTCGTACTGTTTCAGCGAAGGGACAGTGTTTTCTCTCACAACAAATCAGCGAACAGTACTATCAGCCATGGCTTTTCAGCGAAGCGAACAGGGAATGGACCATTTGCATGGAAACAACCCATTCTGGAGCTAGAGCAGAGCTGTGTGCCAAACAGTACCACCTGCTCCACAAACTCCATGGTGGAGCTGCTCCGTGGTGGAGTTCGTGGAGCAAAGTTGGAAAAACAGGAGCGGAGCAGCGTCAAACACCCTCTTAATCAGGCGAGATTTGAACAACTATACGATTTGGGAGCATCACGGAGACAGAGATACATCAACCGAAACAAGCAATCTCGCACATGAAGAAGTAGATGGTGACGATGAGTCGATGAGGCAGAAATCATTAGAGCTATAAATATTTAAAAGCAACATTGTAAGTTAATCATGTCCAAATTTGAGATACAATATAGCACACATGTTTAAGGTGCATTATATTGTATTGGTCATAATTTGTAAGGCTACATACACATACAGGCTTCTTTTTGCGCGATTACCATACAGGCTTCTTCAAACAAAAATAAGCTGTACCCAAATTAGTGAATTTTTCTACAGCAATCTACAATTCAGCTCGATGACTATTTTGTTTCTTGAAATCAGCAATAATGTCATCATATATAGCTCCATTTGTCTAAAGGCTCCCCCTTTATGTGCACTAGCAAATTATTGGCAAGAGTACTATCGCATCCTCAACCTAGGGACTTAACATACCCCTATGTTACCCTTGTCACTTGCCTTGCACAACGTAGTGTGTTAAAAAGATTTCAGGATTGTTGAGAATTATGGGAAACTCAACGAGGACATAGGCCAAGACTGTGCAAAACGCCTAAAAAAAGTGGTGTCATCTGACCTTCTCAGGCCATTGTTTGGTTTAAAATGTTAGTCGTTCTAGGATATAGCGGCTGAGGTTTCTTTGTCTTTTCTTTAGGGATTTGTCTTCGTTGCAGTTGTTTGGACTCAAGTTGAGAGCCGGTTGTATTAGTAGTTTTATCTCATTGTAGCTGTTGCTACTTCTGTTGTTTCATGTTGCCTCCTTCGAGGCTATTGTTTATCCAATTTAGAATTTCTTCTTTATTGATATAATCGGTAACTCTCCTGGTGGGTTTGTTTAAAAAAAAATGAGTTGAAGCAGTAGAAAAAATAACCTGCAGACTCCAACATTGAAGTTTTGTCATTGGTAATGGGCAATCGCAGTTCTTGGAATTCGTGCAGTGTAGTACTTTTTCATTGCTTTGCACAATTAATTTTCCTTCTTTTTTTTAGTGATGAAAGGGTGCAGAAAGCCCAAGCTAACCGACTTTTTTCTTGTAAACCAGCTTTCATACAAGATGATATACTTGATTCGGAATCGTACTCTTTGTTTGTATAAACCACCTCAATACTATAATGCCTGAACATAAAACAGTTTAGATTCCACAGCCAAAACAATATAAGCAGCATACATAGATCACATTGAAAGTATGTAATCCACCAACTTATCAATGCCCATCTGAGAAGTCCCACCAGCTTTCAAGCAATCTGCTACATTCTTCTTAAGCTCCTTAGCTCTATCCCTCATCTCCTCTCCCTCCTTTTCCTTCATGAGCTTCCTAACGGCCTTCACTATTTTGCCTCTTTCAAGCTCACCTTCCAGCTCCAACCCTACACCCCATGTGTTCACCACGTACCTCGTGTTCATCATCTGATCCGCGAACTGAGGCCTGCAAATCATCGGAACACCCTCACTGATACTCTCCAGCGCGGAGTTCCATCCGCTGTGGGTCCAAAATCCACCAACTGCAGGATGCGCCAGCACCTCCTGTTGTGGGGCCCATTGAATCACCTTGCCCCTGCCATCAACTGCAGCATCAAAGTCATTTGGAAAATCCAGACAATCCAAACCCGGTACCAAGTCTGGCCGAACTACCCAAAGAAAAGGATGGCCACTGTTGGCCAAACCCCAGGCCACCTCCAAGAACTCATTGGTGCCTAGGGAAGCCAAGCTCCCAAAACTAACATACAATACTGATTCTGGTTGATACTTGTCAAGCCACTCAATGCAACTGAAGTCTTGCTCCAATAAACTACTCCCTATGCTCTTAGAGGAAAGCTTGTGGAGAGGACCGGCTGCGAGAACAAGAGGTATGTTGAGCTCTTCACGGATCATTTGTACCTCCGCTGTCTCTAGAGCGTCAAATGTATTCATCACTAGACCAGAGGACTTATTGACCGCTTCAACGACTCGAGCAAATGTTCTTCTCATTGCTTCTTGGTGGCTCGGGCTTGTATAAAAGAGGTCCCTTAAGCGCAGCGGTGGCAGCTCCTTCACCGGCAAATCGAGCTTCGACTCTATACGAGAGCATGTACATGGTTAAAAACACACCGTACCATAGTGCACATAATTCGTTTTAACCATGGGGCAATTGTGTTCTTGCCCATGGTGTCAATACCAATTGTGATGTTAACCTCATTTTTTAAGTTTGTGACTTTGCCCCCGCTTTACAACCCGAACCAATTATTTGCCCTTATTTTTAACTATGGTAGTTGGATTTGGAATAAAGGAATTAACGTGTTTGTGTGTGTGGGTGGGGGGGGGGGGTGGATATTGGTGAGCTTGTAGCACACTTTCAAGCCTTTCAATATATGCATTTTGTAAATTTGTTTTTGTCAAATTCTTAGGTATTCATCACAATGCTCTAAATGTCAAAAGAGGAGCAAAATGACACAGTATTCATAAAAGTGGGAGCAGTTGCAATGGGCAAACTGTATAGCTATGTTGACACCATTAAGTACTCTTAACAGAATAGAGGCAAAAACAATCTTGAACTCAAAAAAGCAGAGGCAAAATCATAAATAAAGTTAGAAAAATGACGGTAAAACTACAATTGGGCTTGAAAACAGGAGCAAAAGCGCAACAGCCCCTTCAATCATTAAAATATTGGCTCCAAGTTCATCTTTCGTCAAATTAGCAGATTTCCTCAAAAAACCAACTTTACATGTTAAATCACATTCGTTTACTCCTGTCTCTACATAACACATGTTCGGGTAGGGAAATTTCATCTTAAAAGTTTGCTGTGTACGAATCTGTTCGTGGCAGCTCCCGCCGCAACTCGTACAGTACTACTCCATCCGTCCTAAATTATAAGACATTTTGACTTTTTAGATATATTTCTTTTACTACGTATTCAGACATAGTGTATTATCTAAATGCATAACAAAAATAATGTATTAAAAAAACCAAAGCGTCTTCTAATTTGGAACGAAGGTAATACGTCAGAGGGATCTGAAGCTGCTGTAATAAAAACTAAAAAATAGTTACCGAACAGGCCCATAGAAAGGCTCCAGTATTGTGGTCAATGTTGTTAAGAGAGAAAACACAGCTCCGGTCGTGTTGTGAGGAGGAGGTTATGTGACTAATGACTACAGAAGATAGCACAAAAGTATGTACGTTTCCAGATTAATGATTGAATCCAAAAGTAAATTTCATTTGTGCTGAAGTAAAACTGTCGTCACCTTGGTGAGGCAGATAGCCTTTTTCATGAAGCATGCGGTAGGCAACTAAGGAGCGCAAGCAGGCGGCGCTCCCGGTGGTCAGCACCAGCGTCGGGAGGCCGAGTGCCGCGGCAGCCTTTGGCACAGCTAGGAGGTTAGCGTCGAAGACGATGCACGCGGCCGGGGGCTGCCTCTCGTCCCCGAGCACCGTCGCGAGGACGTCGCGGAGGACCGCCGACTCGTCCGCCTCCATGGCGGCGTTCATGGCGTGTACGATGCCGAGGACGTCCCTGGACGCGGCGACGTGGTCAGGAACGCCGTCGGGCACGGGCACGAACTGGAACTCCGGGTGCCGCTCGGGGTCCGGCGCGCTCAGACACGTCGCGTGGAGCACGGTGACGGCGAGGCCCCGCGCGTGGAGCACGTCGGCCAGCTGCAGCATCGGGTTGGTGTGGCCCTGGAACGGCATTGGAAACATTAGGACGCGGCGCCGGTGCGTTCCCCGGCCGCAGTCGCCGCACCTGCAGATGCACGGTTCTTGGACAGCGGCCATTATTTCCATCCGCTCGCGGGAGGTACTAGTACTGCCAACCTTCTCGGAGTCGTGGTGGGTGTCTGGGTGATGGGGTTCTGGAGTTGGTCCTCGTTTCTAGTTTATAGTACCATTTATTACAAGGGTATGTGGACTGTGGTACTTAGGGTCCATTTAGATCCACACCAACTAAAGTGTAGCTAGCTATTTGGTAAAGCTAAACTTTAGTTTAGGGTGTTTGAATACTCTAGCTAATTGAAGACCTTAGACCATGCTACCCTCATTAAGGACTTGTTTGGAGAGCATAATGAAAAAATGCAAAAAAAAAAAGACACTGGCTCTTCTTCCTCCCGACCCGCTTGCGCGTAAGATGAGGACGTCACGACCATAGTGGGTGTGCCCAAGCGTGGCCGGTGGGGCCATGGCAGCACGGTGGATCTTGCGCTGTGTGGCGAAGGAGGATGCTGTGCGGCGAGGCAGAGGTCGCGGGCGCAGTCAACGTGGAGGCCGGAGCTCGCGACCGAGGCTGGAGCAGCCATGGCAGGCGGCGTGGAGAAGGCCGAGGTCAGGGTCGCGTGCGGACCGGAGAGAAGAAGACGGGCACGAGTATGATGCGGTGAAGGGGAAAAAGACGAGGGCATTTTGGTAATGGAGCACTTTTAGTTGGTTTTAGCTACGTTGGAACAGCTAATGAGACAATGAGGTTCTCATTAGCTAGGAGGCCTTTAGCAGATACTTTAGCTAGGCTGTAACAGGACTTTACATCATATTTTAATTGCCTTTGGTAGCCGTGCTATGGTTGGTGTGGGTCATGTAGTAGTACCGGTAAGAAAATGTAAGAAAATTGGCTAAAGCTAATCGTTTCAATCCTATTTTATTAAATACGGTACACGTAGTGTAAAGTAACACGACATGACACTAGAGCTACTAGCTCAACAACATGTGCTCTATATGTATTAGAAGTCTTTGAATCAAGTAGGTGTGGCAGTTGCTGGTGCATTTTACTTACTCTTTGATTTGAATCAAGGCCCCACGCCGCTTGCATCAAACACTTTCCTCTGCGTATTAATCAAAGCATTTGAATCAAGGGAGCGGCTGCAACCAGGGTATTTGACGTGATTTTGTTTAATATCTCTCGTGTCAATTTTTTAATTCAATGGTTAAAAAGTTTAATTTATCTCCGGTGTATTCCATATTCCTTGGTGCATAATTTCATGGAAACTTAAAATATATAAGAAAATATCTTAATTATCAATTCTATGAGTTACTATCTCACTTTAATTGGGAATTATGCTTTCATTCATTTTTAAGTTTTTAGTTGAGGCTATAGATGGAAAGGACATTCATGTACACGGAAAGAAAGGCCTGATATCTCTTTTCTAGAAGAAGTGAATGAATTGGCCACCGAGAAGGCATCATATTATCCATGTACTATTTGACTGTCCGAACCATAAAATATTGTAAGACCTCACAATCATGCAAGATTTGAAGAACTATACGATTTGGGAGCATCACCGCGATAGAGATACATCAACCGAAACAAGCAATGACAACATCCTTGCACATGAAGTAGATGGTGACGATGACTCGATGAGGCAGAAATCATTAGTGCTATAAATATTTAAAAGCAATATTGTACGTTAATCATGTCCAAATTTGAGTAACAATATTGCACACATGTCTATGGTGTATTATATTATATTGGTCGTAATTTGTAAGGCTACATACACATACAGGCTTCTTTTTGCGCGATTACCATACATGCTTCTTTAAACAAAAGCCGTACCCAAATTAGTGAAATATTCTACAGCAATCTACAATTCAGCTCGATGCATGACTCTTTTGTTTCTTGAATTCAGCAATAATGCCATCCCCCTCTACGCACAATAGCAAATTATTGGCAAGAATTCATCTTCCATCCTGTTGCGCAACCTTGTCTTAGTGCTCTTCAGAATAGAAAATGCACGCTCGGCACTAGCTGTTGAAACTGTGAGAGTAGGCAACAAACAGAGAAATCTATCAATCAAGTTGTAGATAGTATGCCGCCCAGTCTGAACAAAAGCAGTGGAAAAGCTCGGCCAAGGTTGCAACAGATTCTAATTCTTTTATTGCTGGTAGCATCCACAACAAAATGTTCAGTTCTTGCTCCAAGCCATACAAGTCTTGTTGGGAAAAATCTGCTGGATAATACCTCTCTGCCAACTTACTTGGCCTTTGCTGTCGGTGCCTTATTGAGGCAATCTTTTGATTCCTTGAATAGTTTAATGGGGGAAGAATGGTACATTGGACAACACGGGCCAGAGGCTAGCCTACATTTTCTTTTTTAAGGGACAGAGGCCACTTTACACACAGAATAAGTGTGGTTCTCGTTTTTCGAGGAGTCAAACATTTTTAATTTTAACCAAATATATATAAAAAAAATATTACTATTTATAGTACATAATTAGTATCATTAGATAGATTATTGAATCTATTGTTTATAATAAACTTATTTAGAGATACAAATGTTGCTAATATTTTCTATAAATTTAGTCAAAGTTAAGAATATTTGATTAACACGGAACCCAAAACGACACTTATTTTGAGATCGAGGGAGTACAAGAATACGCATGCTGTCATGGAGCCCACGTGATGGCAAGTGGAGTGGGCCGGGGCCGGCCAATTAAGGCCGTAGGTAAATTGGAGGCGCCAATATGAAGCACAAATGAAATTAGCCAGGATTACAATATTGCTTCCGAAGTAAAACTCTGTGCCCACCAACCCATAATGAATGAATTATTAGTGGATTGAGGACGGTGTTGGAAAAAATATGTGTGTTCAGGCTACAGTTTTGTGAAAATTTACCGGACCCCAGCGTAGAAGCGGTTTTCACGATTTTCGATGATTTTTTGGAAATTTCATTGCAAAAATTGGTCAAACCTATTTGAATGTATCTTCGAGATTGGACGAAATTTACGAAATTTGTGACGAAAAAACCGAGAATTTTTTTAATCTACAACAGATAGGGTGACTTCATTAGCCAATAAAACGTAGCTGGTTTCGAAAGCAAAATTAATAGCTGAATCTAGCAGAAACAAAGCAAACAAATTAAACTCGCTAAATGTTTATTTGATTTCAGACCCATTTTTTTGCTGCCCATAACCAAGCTTCTGGCCAATAGAGTGTCATCACTAAGCTAGTTCATACTAATCAGTATGGTTTCATAAAATCCAGAACCATTTAAGATTGTCTTGGGTATGCCACCATTCCAAAAAAGAAATCATTATTCTCAAGTTAGATTTTGAGAAGGCTTTTGACAAAATTGAACACCATGCAATGATGACTCTCATGGAATGCAAGGGATTTGGACAAACTTGGCTTAATTGGATGAGAGAGATCTTTTCTTCAGGTACTTCTGCAGTCCTACTAAATGGAGTTCCTGGGAAAACCTTCAATGGCAAAAGAGGGGTTAGGCAAGTTAACCCCTATCACCCCTCTTATTTGTCATGGCTGTTGACTTCCTCCAATCTATGCGTAACAAATTAAAGGAAAGGAAGTAGGACCGCTCAAATTGCCAATTCCTCTTCAATCAATTCCCGACTTTCCTGTGGTGCAATATGCTGATGATACTTTGGTTATTATGGAGGGAGTCCCTAACCAGTTGCTCTTCTTGAAATCAGTGCTTAACTCTTTTGCAGAGTCAACTAGCCTAAAGGTTAACCATAGAAAATCAATGATGTTACCTATTAATATGATAGATCAGAGGCTGGATCACTTGGCAAGAACCTTTGGATGCTCGAAAGGAACTTTGCCATTTACCTACCTTGGACTGCTTTTAGGGCTAACAAAACCAAGAGTTCAGGATTACTTGCCCTTAGTTAACAAATGTGAAAGAAGACTTGCTAGTGCCTCCACCTTCCTCTCCCAAGCTGGCATACTAGAGTTGACCAATACAGTTTTTAATGCATTGCTAACCTTTTTACATGTGCACTCTTGCCATCCCAAAAATAGTGATGAAGCAAATGGACAAGTACAGGAAGCATTGTCTCTAGAGAGGATCAAATGTCAATGGAAGAGGACAACCAAAAGCAGCATGGCCTATGATCTGCACCACAAAGCATGGGACTGGGTGTGATCAATGGGGAAAAACAGAATAAAGCTCTATTGCTCAAAAGTTTGCACAAATTCTTCAACAGGGCACAGATTCCCTAGGTTCCCATGGTTTGGGAAAAGCACTACTCAGATGGGAAGTTACCCAGCTCTATAAAAGAAAGGGTCTTTCTGGTGGAGAGATAATTTAAAAAATCTCCAAAGTTTCAAGCATATGGCAACAATACATATCAATAATGGTGAAACCTGTTTATTTTGGCAAGATAACTGGGGAGGGCAGCCTTTGGAAAACAGCTACCGAAAGCTTTCTTCTTTTGCCAAGGATAGAATGATCTCTGTGAAGGCTGCCTGGGAACAAGGAGATATGACTCATTTCTTACAAATTCCGGTTTCAGACATAGCATACAACCAGTTACAAATCCTAATTCAGAGATCAGCAGATATTCACATAAATGAAGGAAAGGACATTTGGAGGTATCCATGGGGGAATAATTTTTCATCTTCAAGGGCATACAAGATAATAGTTGGGCACTCACAACATCATCCATCAATTCAATCGATTTGGAAATGCTTCTGCCAGCCAAAGCATTTAGTGTTTTTTTGAGGAATCTAGAGGGGCTTGCGCCCCTACAGTTAGCTTTTATTGATAATTAAGGTAATAAAAAGTAGCTAAGAATTACAATAGATTTTAAGAGACATGGAAGGAAACAAAAAAGATCAAATGAAGAACAACAACTAAGATATTGAGTGAAGCCATTGATCAAACAATTGTGATTGCCTTGTGCTGACTCTATTCGTCAGAAGCTTCAATTCTATGTAAAAGGCTGATCAACTGTAATCAATTGATGGCTCCAAGCCATTGAAAATGTAAGCGTTACGCGAAGTCCAAATAGCCCAGCACATAAGAATGATAGCAGCCATGTAGAACTGAGATTGAATAGCATCTCTGAGAAGGTGCATGACTTCTGGAAAGTCAGCTTCTGATGGAATATGAATCTGCAAAATGTGCCAGCATTCTTTTGCAAATTGGCAATGTAAGAACAGATGTCCACAGAGGGCACAGTTGTATGAAGGTAGAAACATATTCCTCCTCCTTAAGAATGGTTCTTGTGCTGAGCCGTTCTTTGAGCAATAGCTTGTGCTTGGGCTGACAGAGTGACTTCCAAATCCATTGGATGGAGATGTGATGCTGTGTGTGACCCATCAAAATCTTGTAAGCTCTAGAAGATGAGAAATTTGTCCCCAAATTATATTGCCAAATGTCCTTGTCTTCACCGAAGTGTGTGTCTGATATTGTCTGATTTAGGATCTGTAACTGATTGTAGGCCAACTGTGATACTGGTAAGTAGAATATCTTTGTTAGATCTTCATGTGTATTGACTTCAGCTACTGAGGTGTCTCTTTTCTTGGCAAAGGAAACAAGTTCTGGGTAGGTGGTTTCTAGGCATTGTCCAGCCCAATTGTCCTTCCAAAATAAACATGTTTCACCATTATGAACTTGAATTGCTGCCAGCTGCTTGTAGCTCTGCAAGGTTTTCAGGTTATCTTTCCACCAGAAGGAACCTTTCTTGGTGTTGCTTGGAAGTCTTCCATTAGGATAGTGTTTTCCCAAATCAATTGCACCCAAGGAATATCTGCTTTATTGAAGAATTTGTGAAGGTTTAAACCCTAAAGCATTTGGTGTTCTTTTGGTTATTGCTCAAAGATAGACTAAGTACAAGAAATATACTCAAAAGGAAAACATGTTCCTGCCATCCTACAATTGCGTTCTCTGTGCAATGGATACAGAAGAAACAGTCCACCATCTATTTTTGCAGTGTGAATGTGCAAAGCAATGCTGGCAAATCATTGGGGTTGACATCCCTTCAGCTATGGAATTCCCAGATGCGATGGTCTTTCTTAAAAATGCTCTGCATTCTCAGTTCTTCATGGAAGCTACAATCCTCATTTGCTGGGCCATCTGGACCATGCGAAATGCTCTCATTTTCAATGGTATTCAACTGGATCTTTCAGTTAGCCGAGCAGTCTTCATGAAAGAAATACAACTCGTGACACACAGAGTCAAAACCAGATTCAGTCAACCCTTTGATCAATGTATCCTTTCAATATTCTAGCTTCTGTACTACAGATGATCTTTTTCATCTCCTTTTTTCATTTCTTGAGCTTTGTTTGTAACTCCTGCTACTCTTTTTAATTTAAATAAAATCAACTGTAGGGGCGAAAGCTCCTCCAGGTTCCTCAAAAAAATGTTGAATCGAATTGTTGTACACAGTCGAACGGGAACAGAGAGATTGCAGGCGGTGGACTGGAACTCGCCAGGTAATGCCTCCGTCGGCCCCCTTCCCACCAGCGCTACGGGCACCCGCTGTCCCTCGCACTTTACCCAGCACACTGCAAAGAGCTGGAGGTCGGCCACCGAAGCAAGCGAGCAGCAGGTGACCGAGAGTAGAGAAAGGCGACGACTGAGGAGAGAGGAATGAAATTCCCTTCACCTAGGGCTTCAACGAGCTTGGTATATACATGGGCTTAGATATATGGGCCACATAGGCTCGGTTGGGCTTAAAAAATCAAAATAGGCCGAGATTAGAAGGCCGGTATGGGCTTTTACCGGGCCTCGTCGATAGAAACGATTTTCGGCGAATTTGGATGAAAATACGCCGTCACTGTATCATTTACCATGGAGAATGGGACAAACGTCCAATATATGGTGCTGATCGGTACAAAGGGAATGATAATTATTGTGACTGATTATGATCATATGGTTGAAGTATTGAACCGCAGGCACATGAGCCAGCGTTCCTACAATCTAGAGTCTTTGTCATCCCCATTCCCGAGGTCCCCATCCCCAACCTCCGCCTAAAGCAACCCCACGGCGCTGCATCAACGGCCTACCCAATTGGCAATCGCCATTCTCACGATCCCTTTGTCTCTGTCTCCTGCCGCTAAATCATCGCCACCTCCTGCTCCTATGCACTCCTCTCTGGCTCACCCGCATAGAAGCAGTGTGGCACGAGACCAAAACACTTGGCGGTAGTCTCGAGCACCCCGGCGGCGCATGGCAATCACACGCCTCGCATGCCCATGAGCTGCTCGACAAAATGCCAAGCCGTGTCACCATGGGCCACCATTGGTTGCCGTGGTACTGTGGTAGCGAGCCACCGACACGACACCCGTGCTTGGATATATATCATCCCTACTTGACTCGCACTAACACTAATTAAAATGTGAGAACTTAAGGTGAAAACTTCAACACCTAAGATCTCCGCATTGAACAAAACCAAGATCCAGAGCAAGGGGAAGATTCAGCGAACTGCAAGCCATCTACCAGCTCTCCCCCATGTCCACTGCCCTCCCCCATGCATAGTTCTCAAAGGTACCATCACCAGCCAAGCCAAGGTAACTACCTGACCAACGATAATCTAGTTCTATATAAGGTTGGGCGAGGAGAAAACCAACGCCTATAGCTTCAGCGGCTATGGCCGATTAGGTCTTGCCAGCCCCCTTCGCCAGTGACTCCCATCAAGCTCCCCCCTCCCCCCCTCACATGTCGCCGTCTTCGTCATCCCACCGCTGTCCACTGCCCTCCCCCACGCATAGTTCTCAAAGGTACCACCACGACACCACTAGCCAAGCCAAGGCAAGCTCGCCGGTTAGGGACGACTACCGGCTAAGCCTCCTTTATCACCAGCTCAACCTCCTTCCCCGTCGCCGCCTTCGTCGCCAAGCATCAGGCCACAGTTTCAGCTCCTTCCCCTCTCCTCCGAAAGGGTGCAAGCTGAAGAAACTGATCTAGGGGTGCATGAAGGGCATCTCGAGAGCCGGCCCATGCAGTAATCATTGTTGTTGGCCTCTCCATCTTCTTGATATGAGGAGCCCCGAATCGGGCATCACCACCGGTGACCGGAGCACTGGCCACCGCTACATCTGGCTAGGAAACACCACCTTCACCATTGCCCAATTTGCAATTTCTTGTTTACTAATATAGCCGGCTACTCCTCGGTTCGTTTCATTTCAAAAAAAAAAGGAGATGAAGCAGTAGAAAAGACAACCTGCAGACTAAAACATTGAAGTCATTGCCAATGGGCAATGACAATTCTTGGACTTTCCTGCAGTGCAATACTTTTCATTGCTTTGAAGAATTAATTTTCCTTCTTTTTTTAGTGAAAAGGTGCAGAAAGCCCATGCTAACTGACCTTTTTCTTGTAAACCGGCTTTCATACAAGATGAAATACTTGATTCGAATAGTATTCTTTGTTGTATAAACCGCCACAACATTGGAATGCCTGAACAAAATGCAGTTTAGATTCCACAGCTGCCAAAAAGAATATAGGCAGCACCAAAGATCACATTGAAAGTATGTAATCCACCAACTTATCAATTGCAACCTGTGAAGTCCCACCAGCTTTCAAGCAATCTGCTACATTCTTCTTGAGCTCCTTAGCTCTATCCCTCATCTCTTCTCCCTCCTTTTCCTTCATGAGCTTCCTAACGGCCTTCTCTATTTTGCCTCTTTCAAGCTTACCTTCCAGCTCCAACCCTACACCCCATATGCTCACCACGTACCTCGTGTTCATCATTTGATCCGCGAACTGAGGCCTGCAGATCATCGGAACGCCCTCGCTGATGCTCTCCAGCGTGGAGTTCCATCTGTTAGTTTGATCTCCACTGGACTTGGCCCAACGGCCATGTCTGGGTCCTAATCTCGCGTCCTGATCGGGGACGCCTAGCCCAATGACGTGGCTGGTGGGCCCCCGTCGTGCAGTGCTATAAATAGGAGGTGGGGGCCAGTGGTTAGGGTCACGAGGTTCACTTCACTGCCGTCACCCCACTGTCCTAACCGTAAGCCGATCCCGAGGGTGCACTGCCAGCGGCGGGAAGCCCCACCGGTCTCCACCGGCGTCCGCACCTACACCAACGCGGGACCACCTCGTCGGACTCCACCATGACAGACGCGAGCTCCTCCGACAACTCCGTTGATGGTCAGTCACCTCAATCACCTTCCTTCCTCTCTCTCTCCCTTTCTCCAGTAAGTGTTCTATGTGATGTTCTACTCGGTTTATACCAAATACCAAAGAACTACCCACTAGATCTGCACCTAAGCGATCCTAAGATACTAACAATGGTACCGGAGCTGGTTTTACCTAGCTGTGTAGATTGACATTGGGAAGAAATCGAATAGAAAGAAAAGAAAGAATCTGAACTCGATTCGGAAGAACAGTAAACCCTAACGAAACCCTAACCCTAAGAAGCTGGACGGGCGAAGGGGAGGGGCACTCACCTGGGGCTTCTCTCGCCGTCACAGAAGCCGCCATCAGGCGGGAACCGCGCCGCCGCTCACCGGCGCGTGGGAAGAACAGAAGAGCCGCCGGCCGGGGAGGTCACGCCACCACGCAGCCACGCCTCGGGCTCGGGGTCCAAGGGTGTCGTTGCAAAGCCGCTCGACGGTGGCGCGCTCAGCCACGGGCGAGCGCACGCACCGGCGAGGGGCCCTGCAGCGGCGCCGCCACCCGACCTCTCTCTTTCAGCCGCCATGGACGGCAACCGCCGTCACTCTCACTCGGGTCGTGGTGGTAATAGAGAAGGGGAGGGGATGAGAGAAAGGAAGCAGGAGTTGGCTGGACTTGTTCTGGCGGCGTGCGCCGGCTGCGGCGGCCGGCATCACCACGGACTGCTGCCCCGGTGTGTGCGGCGCAGGAAAGTAGAAAGAAAACGCAGTTAGGGTTCCAGGGGAGAAGCGGCCGGCGCCTGGTTTTTGATCCAGCGAAAAGCATGGACGACCGTCGGATTTCGTTGGACGGCCAGGATCAGCCGTCGTTAGAGGGCCGTCTCGCGGCCCAGGCGGGCGAACGGTTTCCCGGCCCAGGCCCAGGTTGCGGCCTGGGCGCGGGGGAGCGCTGGGCGCCAGCGAGGCCGTGGGCCAATTTTTTGCTGGTGGGCCGAGCTGACGCACACAGCGCGAGTGTGGGCCGCGAGCGGATTTTTTCCCAGACCGGGCCAAGTGCGAATGTAGTTAGGCTTCGGGCCTAAAGCACAGTAAACTTGAGAATTTATTTATATATTTTTTTCAGAAGAATTTTAAGAATGTTTTTGTTAAGATTGATTGATTATCTCTACTCAAACTTATTTGATAATTTGTTTAGAGAAAAGAAAAGTACAAAACGATGCTTCTGAATAAGAATTATTTTAAGAATTTTGATTAATGTTTCCGCTGCAAAGAAAAAGAATATTGTCTTCTTATTAAATCCGAACCAACGGGAAGATTTAATTTGAAGAGCAATTATAGTTGTTCAGAAAATGATGAAAGGTTTATCCTCTAATTAAAATTGGAACCAGCAGACCCTAGCCACCTCATATTTTTGGGATTTACAGTAAGCCGCAAACCGACAAAGACTACTGCACAGTTGTCAAAACTACACCCCGTCACAGTGCACCACTATGTAGTGGAACCCATTCCGACTCCACTTCCTTCCACCGCACACCTCAGGACCAGTCAAAGCGTCCCTTGCAAGCCTCACCACCGGCACCTTATAAAAGAAGGAACCCCTCTGCCATCATCATCACCCACGCCCACTGAAGAATCCCACTGCCAGCTTTTCCCTAACTTGAGCAAAAGCAAAGCAACCACACCCTCAGCTTTCCACTCGCAACCACCACAGTTGATTCCTCCCACACCCACAAATGGCCGAAGGTGTTTGGGTCAGCAGCTACTGCCTCCACACCGAAGGATTCCCCAAGCTCCTGTATGCCACCATGCAGAGACTTGGAATACAAAAGCGTCCCGAGTATGAGGGCCGTGAGTATGAAGAACATGGCATCGAGCGCTGTGAAGTCACTATCTACGTCGCGAAGAGTGAAGACTTCCCCGACATAGCTGAAGCTTGGAGCATGACTGCAACAGGTTTTCGCTTCACCGACACCTACCAAGCCATCGCCCGCAAAGCCCTGCGACACATATGCCAGCTCTACGAAGAGCCCATCACTCGTACACCCATGAGATTCTTCCCACCACTAGAGAAGAACCACCCTGCTTGATCGCTCGCCTTGAAGCCTTGCAAGGTCAAGAAACCGACCCTGCAACAAGGCACCTGACCGACTACCTGCTCGCTCTCGACGAGCAGTACGACCGACAAGCCACTGCATTGAGGACCCAGATCCGCCGAGCCGAAGAAGCCGAGCTCCACACTCGGACACTCCACGTGCAATACGCCCAAGCTCAAGCCAGAGCTGCCTCCGCAGAGAGTCGCGAGACCACCATCGCCGAATTCCTGAAGACCATCATTGACCAACATGCCGAAGAGTTGAAGCGCGCCTACCTCATCACCAGGCCTAGGCGCAGGATGTTCGCCATGCACGGGAATGAACCCGTGATCCTCGAAGGACACCCCATCCACCCCCCGGAAAGAAGACGAATGGACATTGCGGTACCCCCAGCACCACCACCGTCAAGAGACTTCGACGCCGAGCCTCTCCTCCCACTCACTCAGTCACCACCAAAAGAAGAGGGCCACTGTTCCACCACTGTTGATGGACCCGCGGAGCCACGGAATGAAGCTGTCCAGTCCGATGAAGTAGAATAGTTGCTCCCACAGGAGATGTACTCATAGCTAGCACCTCCCTCCCTCCATGTTGTAATCCTCCTGTCGTAATCATAAGCACTGTGTTTGGCCGTGATTTCGTAGTATTCACGTGCCCGTCTCTTCTCAAAAAAAAGGGGCGTACATAACTAGATTGATAGCTAAGAAGGGGGCGACAAAAAAAATCTAAGTAAAGAATGAACGGATCTAAGAAAGATAGAAGATTTAAGGATAAATCTTCTAAGTGGGGTAGACCCGAACCTTATATTCAGGAATAGAAGAATCACTGATCAGGCAGGGTAAAAACAAGAACAACTGAAGATGCAAGTTTTTGGGTGAAAAATAAAATCTTAAGATGAGAAATGAAATCCTAAGTCTACAGTGATTGTTGCTCAAAGGAAATAAAATCAGGACACTGGCACCGTAAGTCCAGAAAATTTAAAGAAAATAAGGCAAGAAAGCTCATGGAGCCGGTATAAAAATTAGACCACAGAGGTCTGAATCATCTAAGTGGGGTAGCTCTGTAACCGAAAGAATAAAGATGGATGACGATACGCATACTTTTGGAAAGACACCGGAAGATCAAATCATTTAAGTGGGGTAGCCCGAGCCTAGGAAATTGGAATTTCTCACGTGATAAGCAAGCCAAAAGATTTGAGCGGCATGACTATGGATATATATAAAAAAAAAAGAAGAAGATACCAGAAATATGAGCGGCAACAGAATCAACCCAGCCTCAGTAGCTACCTCAGGGGACAAGGAATATGTTTTTAGCGGCAATGGCGAGCACCAGCTACTAATAAAAGAAGACTAAAGAATCCCCAACAAATAATCTTGTAAGACAAATAGGAGCTCGTATTCTTCCCTCTCTAGCTCTTCCCTCTCTAGTTTCTCCCTCTAGTTTACTTGAATCTCGGGGACGAGATTCTTCTAAGTGGGGTAGATCTGTAACACCCTGTGTTTTGCATCATCTTAAAAATCACTAAAAATTTGAACTTTTTAAAACTTTACAACAAAATAAAACTTGATTAGTTTATTTCCCGCCAAACCACTTTTTAATAAAATGCTTTTCGAAAACTCTGCATCAAAATTCACCATATGCATTTAGTATAGAACGTTTGAATTGTTTGCTTGCGTGATTGATTGAGTGCTTAGTTGATTGGAATGCTTGCTTGCTTGATTTCATGATGTTGCCTTCTCGAATTTATTTGCGGCACCAAAATAACCTCCTTTAATGATAAACTATATTCTTGACCTTTCCTTTATATTATAGCAGTAGATAATGCGTCGTAATTATAAACAATGCTTCATCACCTTCTCTGCTTAATTATATTGGCCATCGCATTGCTAGATTATTGTTTTCCTAAAATTAGTTCACATCTAGTTAAAGTCTATATGAATTCCTTGCTTTTAATTTCTACAGTTATATAATATTTAGATGTATATATATCGTGGTTATACTCTTTATTTTTCCTAGTGCTAGAAATGCTTCATCTATTTATTCATTTACAAAACATAATGGGTAGATATATATACACATACAAGGTTAATTCATCGTCCGCCCAATTATATGCTAGTTAGTTCCTTTGCCGTGAAATATCTAGAAATACATACATCGTATACACATATACACATGCATTGTGACATTGTTCAGTTAATACCTACAAAAAGGAAAATAACTTCTACTGTGTACTACTATCTCCTCCTACCGAACGGGCTCAGCCCAAGCACGGCAGCTCAGCTCGGCCCAAGCCGAGCAGCAGCAGAGCATGCACACGCCAGCGCCGCAGGCACGTGGTGCGCGCCGTCGAAGATATTTTCGACGAACGAACCGCCTCTCTGCGCCGTCGTCTTCCCCGGCCAAAAATATCGGACACGCACTGTGCCGAGCCGCCTCTGTCCGTTGTCCACATCCCCGCAAATTCCGTCGACGACGCACCTCCGCTCTGTTGGCCGCGAGCTGGCTCGCGGAAGATATTTTCACCCTGGCACCAACCTCCTCCGGCTATAAATGACCGGCCATGGCCATCGAGGGCGCCTCACCAAGCACGGAGTTCGGAGCTGCCGCTGCCAAGGCCTGCAAGGGAGCATGGCGCCCCTGCCTTCACCGCGACGAAGCCGAACGCCGCTGCCGCTCCGTGTCCGCCGAACTGCGGTGCCGAGGACGACGCTGTCGAGGCCACCGCGCTCACCGTAGTCGCGGACAGTCGAGCACCGCCGCGCTGAGCCATGGACGGCACCGCCGCCGCTCAGCCGCCGAAGGCCACCGCGCTGGAGCCATGGACGGCCCTGCCGCCGCCCAGTCGCCGGAGCCGCGTTCGCCGCCAGCACGCCTTGCATCGGACGTGACCGCCGGAGCCTTGCCGTCAAGATGCCGCCGACGCCGAGGCCGCCGCGCCGATCAGGAATGGGAACCCGCCGCTCGTCGAGCACCATCGGGCGCCCCGTGCACCTGCTCTGCTCCTTCCCTTCCCTTGCTCCGCCCTCTCCTTCTCTTCCCCTCTGCTCTACACCACCGGGCGACATCGACGCCGAGCGCCACCGACCCCGTGCCGCCGGAGCCGGACGTCGAAGCCGCCTCCATCGAGCTCTGCTATTCTCCTTCCTTGCCATGGCTTCCGCCACCCCTGCTCTCTGTCCGCTCTCTCCTACCCCTCCGTCTTCCTCCTCTCTGTCTCTCCCTCCTCCTTTCTCTCTGTCTCTCGTTGACTGCACAGGAGGGAATGGGGAACGGAGTGCGCCACCGACGGCATCCAATGCCGAGTCCTGGCCACGTCGTTCGGTCCACTAGGTGCGCGACACGTCGCCCCTAGGGCCCACAGAGCAGCTGCACAGCCTTCATCTCCTCCTCTCCTTTTCTGGGAGCACTCGGGCCACATAGACCAGGAAAGGATGAGCAGGAGTCCGCAGCGCAGTACGGTTCGGTCCGCGGAATAGTACCAGGCCGAGCCCACCAGTACAGGACCCACGCGTCAGTCACTATGACGCCCGGAAAATGCTAGGTGCACATGGAGAAGTGTACACAGTAGATTTAAAGATAAGCTTTTTAATTACATAAAAATTCCTAGAAAATGTCTAAATAAACTAGAATCACTATAGATCATATCTATACATTTGCCACTGCTTTTTCATTAACTAAAATTGTAGAAATAATTTCCGTGCTCGCTTTCCGTTCGCGTATAATTAGTAGACTTTAATAAATTATATCTTCATCGTCGTAATTTGGAAATCCGTAATGCTTACACCATAAATCTTCTAAAATATAACCCTACATATTAAAATGTATTTCCTAATTATTGGTGCCCACTTAAATTCTAGAATGTGTTTGCTTTTTATTGCTTTCATTTAATAATAACCCGTAGTAGTAATTCGTCGTCGTAGTACCCTTCGCCGTAGCAGTAGTTACTCATATATTCACGTATGGGTATGCACCATGACATACGTGAATATACTCGCACCTAACCACATAAAATGAAAGGATGTCTATACATACATAGATATGCCCGATACCCAGGTATACACCTATGTATGACTAACTCTCTTTTCCGCTCTTCCTCTGACCCAACTAACCCGAGGCACATACAGATGCATGTGTGTATGTGACGCTAACCCCGTGGACCTGTAGAAGCCCTACCCTATGGATGGAATCCCTTCATCTAAATCTTACTTCAAATTGACATAATAATGATAGGCTAGTTAACGACCCATCACCCCGCTAGGACCAACCCGTCTAGGATCAAGTGATGATTGGCTATGTGTGTCTTACATGCCTTGATTGTTATTTTTCTTGTTTGTGCTTCTTGTTTGTCGACGCAAGACCACATAGGGTAGAAGACATGGAGACGACCCGATAGATCCTAGGAGCACGGCTACACCAGGACAGGAGCAAGAAGCACGCAGGATCGGAAGCCTTGGATATACTCATTAGTGAACGGAGGCAAGTCCTAATCCCCATCTATTCCCTAAATTTCCATTCCTTTAATTACTCCCCTTCTACCACCTCTACATTTTGCTAGCCTCCACCATAAACCCACCATACCTAACCCTACCAACCACTAATCTTAACCTATACTACTTAAAAACCTATTCCACATATTGATATTAAATCATGATGAATTATGAGAATTGTTTATGGTAATATGATTTATGAACTTGAGGATAATAACTATGAAACTTAAGTTAGTAAAATTGGACTAAACCTCGACAGGGGGCGAGTGGGGGTAATTCATGTGGTATGGGTTATCTTGGCAGGATAGCCTGTGTGGGATCCTGCGGGAGATACTCGCCTCGGTCACATAAGGACCGGTTCATTGGCCATCTCGCCTAGCCAGAATTTTGTACAGCCACATGTCTATATGGGTAGACTTGATCTCACACCCCGTTAGATTGAAGTATGATTTTCACTAGGAGGCCGGAGTGGCAACGGACTAACAGGAGAGGACACGGCTGCTGTGTGATCTACCGTGGTCTGATCGGCATGGTTGCTTTGTGGTCTTCCATGTAAAATTTATTGTTGTGCCGTGTGCGAGCACCCTTTTATTATTTAATCTAGATGCTATGTGATCATCCACCGGATGCTGTGTGATCATCCAACCACTCGATATTTTAGGATGCTGTGTGATCATCCTGATGCTTGTGGGTTCCGGTCCCTGAGTAGTCCGTGGTGGAATTATATGGAAATCTAAGGTAGCGCCCTCTCGGGTACGAGGTCTCGTTAGGCCTGTCTAAGCCATGACGATGGTATCGACTACGCCTATCATGTGGGAAAATTTGTACACCTCTGCAGAGTTTCTTGAATCTATTCGAATAGCCACGTCCTTGGAATGGGCAACCGTTGGGATGAGGTCCCCAAATGATTAGACTACAATAACTGTGATACTCTGGTAAGATGTATTTATGAATTTGGTAATCTATATTCAACTCGGGAACTGGTGAGGATGGTAATACCCTGCCAGGGCCCAACCTATATTTATAACTACTTAATTCTATCACCTTTACCACTAACCATCTCTATATACAGCCTCCATCCACCTCTCCTCCACCCAAAGTTAGGGCTTGCTGAGTACGTATGTACTCACCCCTTCTCCACTATATGTTTTTAGGAATGAAGCTGTAGGAGTATATCCGAGGATGAAGCTACCAAGGACTACGCAAGGATAGAACGTCTGGAGCACACTCGAAGACGGAGCCGTACGACTACACGAAGAAGTTACACTGGGACTACGACGACCGGGTTGTAGGAATACGCTTAAGGAATAAGTCTAGGGTTACGTCCACACTCCAAATTGCCTGTAGGAATGGAGCCACGTTGTTATAGGACCGCTGTCTTAGATCTCTGATATACAATGCAAGGCCAGTGGCCCAAGCTATGCAACCCGAACCATGTAATATAATTCTCTATTAATAAAAATATAGTTTTTGATATCAATCTTGTTCGAATTGTGCGTATCAGCTACTGATCCAGGGACTGATACATGATGCATAGTGGACCCTAAATTAGGGGCCCGACAAAGAGTGGCTTTAAAAGAAATAATTTTCGAAGATTTCAGGGATATTGATCCTAGAAAGAAATAGAACTATAAGAGTTTAGTTTAAGAAATGTCTTTTATGTACTCTCTATAAAAAAAATTTAATTTTTAGTTTTTATCATCATGATATGAATTGTAATGAATGACATGCATGTTTAATTTGACCAACGTCGGATTAAGCATGTGTGTTAAAGAATAACAGATTTATTCCTGAATTTAATGATTGAATATGAGCCAATCCTGGCATTTATGTCCCTTCAAGGGAATTGCCTCGCATGGGGGCATAAAATTTAAGAAAATACCCGAGTTGTGGGGTAAAGTTGGCATAGCACTTGTCTTGCATGGCAGGAGAAAGTGAGATGACCATGTGTATCCCGCACAGGAAGAGAAGTTTAGGGTAGCTTTTGTGCTATCCTAGTATGAGTTTAAGAACAAAAAGAAGTTGAAAACGAACCTCATGATAAGAATGACATGCAAGCATGAATTGCAGAAGTATTGATGAAAGGACTCTGTTGAGTTTCTGAAGTGAAATGAGGAAAAAGTAGGACTCTGTTGAGTTCTTGAAGTGAAATGAGGAAAAAGAATACATACTCCCATACGAATTAAGAAATAATTTCATCTTCCATGATGTAATCATGTGGATGAAGTAATTAAAGTATCCTCATTCACAAGAGTTATGAATATTTCGAAACTGTGGCAGAAAAGTTTGTGCCACATTTCGAGGGGGAGGATTGTGACGTGAATTGAGAAAGATAGAAAGACAATTGAAAGAAACTCAGAAAGATAATTGAAAAATATTCCCCATTGTATGATTTGCATTTAGAGAAAAAGTGATCTATAAAAGATGAAGTTGATCGTTGAGGGGGTACAACGGTCATAATAAAGATACCCCTAAGTACAGAAATGCCTAAATTCCTGAACCTTTTACAGTTCAACAGGAAGATAGCAATGAGACTAAGAAATACTAAGACGGTGCTCAAAGCACCAAATGAGATAGATTTTAATAGAATAAACCCAAAATAAGAAAGATTGAAGATACGCTATCCTTACACGAGATGGATTAATCTAGGGGAGCATGGTATGAAAAGATCTACGACTTGAAGAGAAGTGGGACCAGTGCCTACTCCAATGACTCAAGATCGACAAATGCTCAACACCATGTTGATGTTGTATGACTCATGCAACACATGTTGTTAGCCCTTCAAGAAGATGAATAAGAAAACAAGGATCTAGTTTTACAGGACCCTATAGAATCGATTGGCAATGAAAGAGCAACAACAACCCCATGTGAAAGAAGTGTCATTAGTTAAAGACCTAAAGGTCTCAAAGAATAAGAGAATCTGATGACTATGAATTCTATATTAATGAAGAAATTCAAATGAAGGGTGATCCCACCTCATTTGAAGAAACCATAAGAGGCGTTAACACGTTTGAATGGCAAGAAACTAAAGAAATTGAATTGAAATCGATGAATACCAACGAAGTTTGAGAAACAGAAGCAGTTCCTAATGGAGCCAAAACAGTAGGCTGTAAAGGGTCTACAAGACGAAATATGACTCCAAAGGGAACATAAGATATAAAGCACGACTTGAATCGAAAGATTTTACACAAAGAGAATGAATAGATTACAATGAGTGCTAGTGGCACATCATGATCTGAGATGAAAGTAAAGACAGCATTTCCCAATGGGATTTGTATGAAAATAATTACATGGCACAACCTAAAGGTTTTGTCGTTGAAAGAAAGAACGAACGAATGGGATGCCACCTGTAAAAATCTTTTATGAACTAGAGCAAGTCTCTAAACAGTGGCATTTCAAGTTGAAAGGTCAACTAGAAATTTTGGGTTAAAGAGAATGAGAGGACAATTGCATATGTACAAAGTTATAGAATGGGAGATTCAATTCCTAACCCTGTATATGTGGATGACACCTTACTTGCTAGTAGTGATGTCAATCTACTATATGTGAAGAAGCTCTTGTCCTCGAGACTCAATAAGAATGTTCTTGATGAAATGACTCTCGTTATAAGAATTGAAATTCACCGAGACAGATGAAAGGGGTATTAGGATTATCACAAAGGCATGCTTAGAAAAGATTGTAAAAAAACAAAGTATGCATGCAAGTGAACCTACGCCTGTTCATATAGTCAAGGGTAATAATTTTAAGAATTTTAGCGTTACAAGAACCGAAATGAGATTGATCGAATGAATGTGGATCCATATGCTTCAGCTGTTGGAAGCTTAATGAGTGCACAACTATGATATTACAGTTAATGAGTGTACAAGTATGATATTACCCTAACATAGTTCATTTATCCGGGATGTTTTGGCAGAAAGTCCAGTCCAGATATAGATCACTGGAATGGAGTTGAGAATGTCTTGCAATTGTGCAAAGATTTAATAAGTCTCATGATGACTAAGAAAGAACAAGTACTCTCAAATGGTTGTGGGTACAAGAATGTTGAACTTCGGCGAGATGTTTAGTGAAACCCACATAGTAGCTAACTCTCGCGGTTAGAGTTTTATCGTGGAAAAGCTCCAAAGAAATAGTTGTGGTGTCATCAATGATGCATACCTATAGTACAACTTATTACGAGGCTTATAGGACAGGCTTATAGTTGTGGTGTCATCAATGATGCCTTCTCTATTTTGCCTCTTTCAAGCTCACCTTCCAGCTCCAACCCTACACCCCATGTGTTCACCACGTACCTCGTGTTCATCATCTGATCCGCGAACTGAGGCCTGCAAATCATCGGAACACCCTCACTGATACTCTCCAGCGCGGAGTTCCATCCGCTGTGGGTCCAAAATCCACCAACTGCAGGATGCGCCAGCACCTCCTGTTGTGGGGCCCATTGAATCACCTTGCCCCTGCCATCAACTGCAGCATCAAAGTCATTTGGAAAATCCAGACAATCCAAACCCGGTACCAAGTCTGGCCGAACCACCCAAAGAAAAGGATGGCCACTGTTGGCCAAACCCCAGGCCACCTCCAAGAACTCATTGGAGCCTAGGGAAGCCAAGCTCCCAAAACTAACATACAATACTGATTCTGGTTGATACTTGTCAAGCCACTCAATGCAACTGAAGTCTTGCTCCAATAAACTACTCCCTATGCTCTTAGAGGAAAGCTTGTGGAGAGGACCGGCTGTGAGAACAAGAGGTATGTTGAGCTCTTCACGGATCATTTGTACCTCCGCTGTCTCTAGAGCGTCAAATGTATTCATCACTAGACCAGAGGACTTATTGACCGCTTCAACGACTCGAGCAAATGTTCTTCTCATTGCTTCTTGGTGGCTCGGGCTTGTATAAAAGAGGTCCCTTAAGCGCAGCGGTGGCAGCTCCTTCACCGGCAAATCGAGCTTCGACTCTATACGAGAGCATGTACATGGTTAAAAACACACCGTACCATAGTGCACATAATTCGTTTTAACCATGGGGCAATTGTGTTCTTGCCCATGGTGTCAATACCAATTGTGATGTTAACCTCATTTTTTAAGTTTGTGACTTTGCCCCCGCTTTACAACCCGAACCAATTATTTGCCCTTATTTTTAACTATGGTAGTTGGATTTGGAATAAAGGAATTAATGTGTGTGTGTGTGTGGGTGGGGGGGGGGGGGTGGATATTGGTGAGCTTGTAGCACACTTTCAAGCCTTTCAATATATGCATTTTGTAAATTTGTTTTTGTCAAATTCTTAGGTATTTATCACAATGCTCTAAATGTCAAAAGAGGAGCAAAATGACACAGTATTCATAAAAGTGGGAGCAGTTGCAATGGGCAAACTGTATAGCTATATGTTGACACCATTAAGTACTCTTAACAGAATAGAGGCAAAAACAATCTTGAACTCAAAAAAGCAGAGGCAAAATCATAAATAAAGTTAGAAAAATGACGGTAAAACTACAATTGGGCTTGAAAACAGGAGCAAAAGCGCAACAGCCCCTTCAATCATTAAAATATTGGCTCCAAGTTCATCTTTCGTCAAATTAGCAGATTTCCTCAAAAAACCAACTTTACATGTTAAATCACATTCGTTTACTCCTGTCTCTACATAACACATGTTCGGGTAGGGAAATTTCATCTTAAAAGTTTGCTGTGTACGAATCTGTTCGTGGCAGCTCCCGCCGCAACTCGTACAGTACTACTCCATCCGTCCTAAATTATAAGACATTTTGACTTTTTAGATATATTTCTTTTACTACGTATTCAGACATAGTGTATTATCTAAATGCATAACAAAAATAATGTATTAAAAAAACCAAAGCGTCTTCTAATTTGGAACGAAGGTAATACGTCAGAGGGATCTGAAGCTGCTGTAATAAAAACTAAAAAATAGTTACCGAACAGGCCCATAGAAAGGCTCCAGTATTGTGGTCAATGTTGTTAAGAGAGAAAACACAGCTCCGGTCGTGTTGTGAGGAGGAGGTTATGTGACTAATGACTACAGAAGATAGCACAAAAGTATGTACGTTTCCAGATTAATGATTGAATCCAAAAGTAAATTTCATTTGTGCTGAAGTAAAACTGTCGTCACCTTGGTGAGGCAGATAGCCTTTTTCATGAAGCATGCGGTAGGCAACTAAGGAGCGCAAGCAGGCGGCGCTCCCGGTGGTCAGCACCAGCGTCGGGAGGCCGAGTGCCGCGGCAGCCTTTGGCACAGCTAGGAGGTTAGCGTCGAAGACGATGCACGCGGCCGGGGGCTGCCTCTCGTCCCCGAGCACCGTCGCGAGGACGTCGCGGAGGACCGCCGACTCGTCCGCCTCCATGGCGGCGTTCATGGCGTGTACGATGCCGAGGACGTCCCTGGACGCGGCGACGTGGTCAGGAACGCCGTCGGGCACGGGCACGAACTGGAACTCCGGGTGCCGCTCGGGGTCCGGCGCGCTCAGACACGTCGCGTGGAGCACGGTGACGGCGAGGCCCCGCGCGTGGAGCACGTCGGCCAGCTGCAGCATCGGGTTGGTGTGGCCCTGGAACGGCATTGGAAACATTAGGACGCGGCGCCGGTGCGTTCCCCGGCCGCAGTCGCCGCACCTGCAGATGCACGGTTCTTGGACAGCGGCCATTATTTCCATCCGCTCGCGGGAGGTACTAGTACTGCCAACCTTCTCGGAGTCGTGGTGGGTGTCTGGGTGATGGGGTTCTGGAGTTGGTCCTCGTTTCTAGTTTATAGTACCATTTATTACAAGGGTATGTGGACTGTGGTACTTAGGGTCCATTTAGATCCACACCAACTAAAGTGTAGCTAGCTATTTGGTAAAGCTAAACTTTAGTTTAGGGTGTTTGAATACTCTAGCTAATTGAAGACCTTAGACCATGCTACCCTCATTAAGGGCATGTTTGGAGAGCATAATGAAAAAATGCAAAAAAAAAAAAAGACACTGGCTCTTCTTCCTCCCGACCCGCTTGCGCGTAAGATGAGGACGTCACGACCATAGTGGGTGTGCCCAAGCGTGGCCGGTGGGGCCATGGCAGCACGGTGGATCTTGCGCTGTGTGGCGAAGGAGGATGCTGTGCGGCGAGGCAGAGGTCGCGGGCGCAGTCAACGTGGAGGCCGGAGCTCGCGACCGAGGCTGGAGCAGCCATGGCAGGCGGCGTGGAGAAGGCCGAGGTCAGGGTCGCGTGCGGACTGGAGAGAAGAAGACGGGCACGAGTATGATGCGGTGAAGGGGAAAAAGACGAGGGCATTTTGGTAATGGAGCACTTTTAGTTGGTTTTAGCTACGTTGGAACAGCTAATGAGACAATGAGGTTCTCATTAGCTAGGAGGCCTTTAGCAGATACTTTAGCTAGGCTGTAACAGGACTTTACATCATATTTTAATTGCCTTTGGTAGCCGTGCTATGGTTGGTGTGGGTCATGTAGTAGTACCGGTAAGAAAATGTAAGAAAATTGGCTAAAGCTAATCGTTTCAATCCTATTTTATTAAATACGGTACACGTAGTGTAAAGTAACACGACATGACACTAGAGCTACTAGCTCAACAACATGTGCTCTATATGTATTAGAAGTCTTTGAATCAAGTAGGTGTGGCAGTTGCTGGTGCATTTTACTTACTCTTTGATTTGAATCAAGGCCCCACGCCGCTTGCATCAAACACTTTCCTCTGCGTATTAATCAAAGCATTTGAATCAAGGGAGCGGCTGCAACCAGGGTATTTGACGTGATTTTGTTTAATATCTCTCGTGTCAATTTTTTAATTCAATGGTTAAAAAGTTTAATTTATCTCCGGTGTATTCCATATTCCTTGGTGCATAATTTCATGGAAACTTAAAATATATAAGAAAATATCTTAATTATCAATTCTATGAGTTACTATCTCACTTTAAATGGGAATTATGCTTTCATTCATTTTTAAGTTTTTAGTTGAGGCTATAGATGGAAAGGACATTCATGTACACGGAAAGAAAGGCCTGATATCTCTTTTCTAGAAGAAGTGAATGAATTGGCCACCGAGAAGGCATCATATTATCCATGTACTATTTGACTGTCCGAACCATAAAATATTGTACGACCTCACAATCATGCAAGATTTGAAGAACTATACGATTGGGGAGCATCACCGCGATAGAGATACATCAACCGAAACAAGCAATGACAACATCCTTGCACATGAAGTAGATGGTGACGATAACTCGATGAGGCAGAAATCATTAGTGCTATAAATATTTAAAAGCAATATTGTACGTTAATCATGTCCAAATTTGAGTAACAATATTGCACACATGTCTATGGTGTATTATATTATATTGGTCATAATTTGTAAGGCTACATACACATACAGGCTTCTTTTTGCGCGATTACCATACATGCTTCTTTAAACAAAAGCCGTACCCAAATTAGTGAAATATTCTACAGCAATCTACAATTCAGCTCGATGCATGACTCTTTTGTTTCTTGAATTCAGCAATAATGCCATCCCCCTCTACGCACAATAGCAAATTATTGGCAAGAATTCATCTTCCACCCTGTTGCGCAACCTTGTCTTAGTGCTCTTCAGAATAGAAAATGCACGCTCGGCACTAGCTGTTGAAACTGTGAGAGTAGGCAACAAACAGAGAAATCTATCAATCAAGTTGTAGATAGTATGCCGCCCAGTCTGAACAAAAGCAGTGGAAAAGCTCGGCCAAGGTTGCAACAGATTCTAATTCTTTTATTGCTGGTAGCATCCACAACAAAATGTTCAGTTCTTGCTCCAAGCCATACAAGTCTTGTTGGGAAAAATCTGCTGGATAATACCTCTCTGCCAACTTACTTGGCCTTTGCTGTCGGTGCCTTATTGAGGCAATCTTTTGATTCCTTGAATAGTTTAATGGGGGAAGAATGGTACATTGGACAACACGGGCCAGAGGCTAGCCTACATTTTCTTTTTTAAGGGACAGAGGCCACTTTACACACAGAATAAGTGTGGTTCTCGTTTTTCAAGGAGTCAAACATTTTTAATTTTAACCAAATATATATACAAAAAAAATATTACTATTTATAGTACATAATTAGTATCATTAGATAGATTATTGAATCTATTGTTTATAATAAACTTATTTAGAGATACAAATGTTGCTAATATTTTCTATAAATTTAGTCAAAGTTAAGAATATTTGATCGACACGGAACCTAAAACGACAGTTATTTTGAGACAGAAGGAGTACAAAAATACGCATGCTGTCATGGAGCCCACGTGATGGCAAGTGGAGTGGGCCGGGGCCGGCCAATTAAGGCCGTAGGTAAATTGGAGGCGCCACTATGATGCACAAATGAAATTAGCCAGGATTACATTATTGCTTCCGAAGTAAAACTCTGTGCCCACCAACCCATAATGAATGAATTATTAGTGGATTGAGGACGGTGTTGGAAAAAATATGTGTGTTCAGGCTACAGTTTTGTGAAAATTTACCGGACCCCAGCGTAGAAGCGGTTTTCACGATTTTCGATGATTTTTTGGAAATTTCATTGCAAAAATTGGTCAAACCTATTTGAATGTATCTTCGAGATTGGACGAAATTTACGAAATTTGTGACGAAAAACCGAGAATTTTTTTAATCTACAACAGATAGGGTGACTTCATTAGCCAATAAAACGTAGCTGGTTTCGAAAGCAAAATTAATAGCTGAATCTAGCAGAAACAAAGCAAACAAAGCAAAAAAATTAAACTCGCTAAATGTTTATTTGATTTCAGACCCATTTCTTTGCTGCCCATAACCAAGCTTCTGGCCAATAGAGTGTCATCACTAAGCTAGTTCATACTAATCAGTATGGTTTCATAAAATCCAGAACCATTTAAGATTGTCTTGGGTATGCCACCATTCCAAAAAAGAAATCATTATTCTCAAGTTAGATTTTGAGAAGACTTTTGACAAAATTGAACACCATGCAATGATGACTCTCATGGAATGCAAGGGATTTGGACAAACTTGGCTTAATTGGATGAGAGAGATCTTTTCTTCAGGTACTTCTGCAGTCCTACTAAATGGAGTTCCTGGGAAAACCTTCAATGGCAAAAGAGGGGTTAGGCAAGTTAACCCCTATCACCCCTCTTATTTGTCATGGCTGTTGACTTCCTCCAATCTATGCGTAACAAATTAAAGGAAAGGAAGTAGGACCGCTCAAATTGCCAATTCCTCTTCAATCAATTCCCGACTTTCCTGTGGTGCAATATGCTGCTGATACTTTGGTTATTATGGAGGGAGTCCCTAACCAGTTGCTCTTCTTGAAATCAGTGCTTAACTCTTTTGCAGAGTCAACTAGCCTAAAGGTTAACCATAGAAAATCAATGATGTTACCTATTAATATGATAGATCAGAGGCTGGATCACTTGGCAAGAACCTTTGGATGCTCGAAAGGAACTTTGCCATTTACCTACCTTGGACTGCTTTTAGGGCTAACAAAACCAAGAGTTCAGGATTACTTGCCCCTAGTTAACAAATGTGAAAGAAGACTTGCTAGTGTCTCCACCTTCCTCTCCCAAGCTGGCATACTAGAGTTGACCAATACAGTTTTTAATGCATTGCTAACCTTTTTACATGTGCACTCTTGCCATCCCAAAAATAGTGATGAAGCAAATGGACAAGTACAGGAAGCATTGTCTCTAGAGAGGATCAAATGTCAATGGAAGAGGACAACCAAAAGCAGCATGGCCTATGATCTGCACCACAAAGCATGGGACTGGGTGTGATCAATGGGGAAAAACAGAATAAAGCTCTATTGCTCAAAAGTTTGCACAAATTCTTCAACAGGGCACAGATTCCCTAGGTTCCCATGGTTTGGGAAAAGCACTACTCAGATGGGAAGTTACCCAGCTCTATAAAAGAAAGGGTCTTTCTGGTGGAGAGATAATTTAAAAAATCTCCAAAGTTTCAAGCATATGGCAACAATACATATCAATAATGGTGAAACCTGTTTATTTTGGCAAGATAACTGGGGAGGGCAGCCTTTGGAAAACAGCTACCCAAAGCTTTCTTCTTTTGCCAAGGATAGAATGATCTCTGTGAAGGCTGCCTGGGAACAAGGAGATATGACTCATTTCTTACAAATTCCGGTTTCAGACATAGCATACAACCAGTTACAAATCCTAATTCAGAGATCAGCAGATATTCACATAAATGAAGGAAAAGACATTTGGAGGTATCCATGGGGGAATAATTTTTCATCTTCAAGGGCATACAAGATAATAGTTGGGCACTCACAACATCATCCATCAATTCAATCGATTTGGAAAATGCTTCTGCCAGCCAAAGCATTTAGTGTTTTTTTTGAGGAATCTAGAGGGGCTTGCGCCCCTACAGTTAGCTTTTATTGATAATTAAGGTAATAAAAAGTAGCTAAGAATTACAACAGATTTTAAGAGACATGGAAGGAAACAAAAAAGATCAAATGAAGAACAACAACTAAGATATTGAGTGAAGCCATTGATCAAACAATTGTGATTGCCTTGTGCTGACTCTATTCGTCAGAAGCTTCAATTCTATGTAAAAGGCTGATCAACTGTAATCAATTGATGGCTCCAAGCCATTGAAAATGTAAGCGTTACGCGAAGTCCAAATAGCCCAGCACATAAGAATGATAGCAGCCAGGTAGAACTGAGATTGAATAGCATCTCTGAGAAGGTGCATAACTTCTGGAAAGTCAGCTTCTGATGGAATATGAATCTGCAAAATGTGCCAGCATTCTTTTGCAAATTGGCAATGTAAGAACAGATGTCCACAGAGGGCACAGTTGTATGAAGGTAGAAACATATTCCTCCTCCTAAGAATGGTTCTTGTGCTGAGCCGTTCTTTGAGCAATAGCTTGTGCTTGGGCTGACAGAGTGACTTCCAAATCCATTGGATGGAGATGTGATGCTGTGTGTGACCCATCAAAATCTTGTAAGCTCTAGAAGATGAGAAATTTGTCCCCAAATTATATTGCCAAATGTCCTTGTCTTCACCGAAGTGTGTGTCTGATATTGTCTGATTTAGGATCTGTAACTGATTGTAGGCCAACTGTGATACTGGTAAGTAGAATATCTTTGTTAGATCTTCATGTGTATTGACTTCAGCTACTGAGGTGTCTCTTTTCTTGGCAAAGGAAACAAGTTCTGGGTAGGTGGTTTCTAGGCATTGTCCAGCCCAATTGTCCTTCCAAAATAAACATGTTTCACCATTATGAACTTGAATTGCTGCCAGCTGCTTGTAGCTCTGCAAGGTTTTCAGGTTATCTTTCCACCAGAAGGAACCTTTCTTGGTGTTGCTTGGAAGTCTTCCATTAGGATAGTGTTTTCCCAAATCAATTGCACCCAAGGAATATCTGCTTTATTGAAGAATTTGTGAAGGTTTAAACCCTAAAGCATTTGGTGTTCTTTTGGTTATTGCTCAAAGATAGACTAAGTACAAGAAATATACTCAAAAGGAAAACATGTTCCTGCCATCCTACAATTGCGTTCTCTGTGCAATGGATACAGAAGAAACAGTCCACCATCTATTTTTGCAGTGTGAATGTGCAAAGCAATGCTGGCAAATCATTGGGGTTGACATCCCTTCAGCTATGGAATTCCCAGATGCGATGGTCTTTCTTAAAAATGCTCTGCATTCTCAGTTCTTCATGGAAGCTACAATCCTCATTTGCTGGGCCATCTGGACCATGCGAAATGCTCTCATTTTCAATGGTATTCAACTGGATCTTTCAGTTAGCCGAGCAGTCTTCATGAAAGAAATACAACTCGTGACACACAGAGTCAAAACCAGATTCAGTCAACCCTTTGATCAATGGATCCTTTCAATATTCTAGCTTCTGTACTACAGATGATCTTTTTCATCTCCTTTTTTCATTTCTTGAGCTTTGTTTGTAACTCCTGCTACTCTTTTTAATTTAAATAAAATCAACTGTAGGGGCGAAAGCTCCTCCAGGTTCCTCAAAAAAAATGTTGAATCGAATTGCTGTACACAGTCGAACGGGAACAGAGAGATTGCAGGCGGTGGACTGGAACTCGCCAGGTAATGCCTCCGTCGGCCCCCTTCCCACCAGCGCTACGGGCACCCGCTGTCCCTCGCACTTTACCCATCACACTGCAAAGAGCTGGAGGTCGGCCACCGAAGCAAGCGAGCAGCAGGTGACCGAGAGTAGAGAAAGGCGATGGCTGAGGAGAGAGGAATGAAATTCCCTTCACCTAGGGCTTCAACGAGCTTGGTATATACATGGGCTTAGATATATGGGCCACATAGGCTCGGTTGGGCTTAAAAAATCAAAATAGGCCGAGATTAGAAGGCCGGTATGGGCTTTTACCGGGCCTCGTCGATAGAAACGATTTTCGGCGAATTTGGGTGAAAATACGCCGTCACTGTATCATTTACCATGGAGAATGGGACAAACGTCCAATATATGGTGCTGATCGGTACAAAGGGAATGATAATTATTGTGACTGATTTTGATCATATGGTTGAAGTATTGAACCGCAGGCACATGAGCCAGCGTTCCTAGAATCTAGAGTCTTTGTCATCCCCATTCCCGAGGTCCGAGCTGACAACACATCCATCATCGTATTGCCCATCCTCCGCCTAAAGCAACCCCACGGCGCTCCATCATCGGCCTACCCAATTGGCAATCGCCATTCTCACGATCCCTTTGTCTCTGTCTCCTGCCCAGAGAAAAATTTATCGGCGATAAAATTTCGATAAACTCGATAATCCCGTTTATCGCTGAGGTCCGATAAATTTTATTTATCACCGAGATTCCAAATTTCACTAGTCTACCTACATGAAAGTGTGATATTCTCTTATATCAATACTATTATGTGCTAGTTCTTAATATTAAATGCTTTAGAGACAACTTATATAATTTTCTAGAGAAAATTAGGTATTTTTTGTTTCATTTTTGACCGAGAAATTTTCCGATAAATCCGATAAACCCGTTTATCGGTGACCTCCGGTATTTTTTTTTCCTACCGGTAATGTGAACCTTGCTCCTGCCGCTAAATCATCGCCACCTCCTGCTCCTATGCACTCCTCTCTGGCTCACCCGCACAGAAGCAGTGTGGCACGAGACCAAAACACTAGATGGTAGTCTCGAGCACCCCGGCGGCGCATGGCAATCACACGCCTCGCATGCCCGTGAGCTGCTCGACAAAATGCCAAGCCGTGTCACCATGGGCCACCATTGGTTGCCGTGGTACTGTGGTAGCGAGCCACCGGCACGACACCCGTGCTTGGATATATATCATCCCTACTTGACTCGCACTAACACTAATTAAAATGTGAGAACTTCAGGTGAAAACTTCAACACCTAAGATCTCCGCATTGAACAAAACCACGATCCAGAGCAAGGGGAAGATTCAGCGAACTGCAAGCCATCTACCAGCTCTCCCCCACGTCCACTGCCCTCCCCCACGCATAGTTCTCAAAGGTACCATCACCAGCCAAGCCAAGGTAACTGCCCGACCGACGATAATCTAGTTCTATATAAGGTTGGGCGAGGAGAAAACCGATGCCTATAGCTTCAACGGCTATGGCCGATTAGGTCTTGCCAGCCCCCTTCGCCAGTGACTCCCATCAAGCTCCCCCCTCCCCCTCTCACATGTCGCCGTCTTCGTCATCCCACCGCTGTCCACTGCCCTCCCCCACGCATAGTTCTCAAAGGTACCACCACTAGCCAAGCCAAGGCAAGCTCGCTGGTTAGGGACGACTACCAGCTAAGCCTCCTTTATCACCGGCTCAACCTCCTTCCCCATCGCCGCCTTCGTCGCCAAGCATCAGGCCACAGTTTCAGCTCCTTCCCCTCTCCTCCGAAAGGGTGCAAGCTGAAGAAACTGATCTAGGGGTGCATGAAGGGCATCTCGAGAGCCGGCCCATGTAATCATTGTTGTTGGCCTCTCCGTCTTCTTGATATGAGGAGCCCCGAATCGGGCATCACCACCGGTGACCGGAGCACTGGCCACCGCTACATCTGGCTAGGAAACACCACCTTCACCATTGCCCAATTTGGAATTTCTTGTTTACTATTATAGTCGGCTACTCCTCGGTTCGTTTCATTTAAAAAAAAAGTAGATGAAGCAGTAGAAAAGACAACCTGCAGACTACAACATTGAAGTCACTGCCAATGGGCTATGGCAATTCTTGGAATTTCTTGCAGTGTAATACTTTTCATTGCTTTGAAGAATTAATTTTCCTTCTTTTTTAGTGAAAAGGTGCAGAAAGCCCATGCTAACTGACCTTTTTCTTGTAAACCGGCTTTCATACAAGATGAAATACTTGATTCAAATAGTATTCTTTGGGTGTGTTTAGTTCCTTATTTCATCCAAAAAAAATTTAGGTTTTGGTCTATCATTTTGCAGAATAGAACTAAACACCATGCAAAATTTTTGACAAAAAGGTATCCATTCTCTATTTTGGATTTTGGCCTCAAGAGGTAAAAAAACCAAAAAGCCAAATAGCACTCACCCACCCCATGAAAAATTTGGCATTTTAGATGGAATTTTGCATTTCATCGTTCCAAAGTGTTGGCATTTTGTATTTTGCATTCCATGGAAAACTAAACACAGCCTTTGTTGTATAAACCACCACAACACTGGAATGCCTGAACAAAATGCAGTTTAGATTCCACAGCTGCCAAAAAGAATATAGGCAGCACACAAAGATCACATTGAACGTATGTAATCCACCAACTTGTCAATTGCTGTCTGAGAAGTCCCACCAGTCACAAAAAAAAAGCTTTCAAGCAATCTGCTACATTTTTCTTGAGCTCCTTAGCTCTATCCCTCATCTCTTCTCCCTCCTTTTCCTTCATGAGCTTCCTAACAGCCTCCTCTATTTTGCCTCTTTCAAGCTCACCCTCCAGCTCCAACCCTACACCCCATGTGTTCACCACGTACCTCGTGTTCATCATTTGATCCGCAAACTGATTCATACATGCATAATTAGTTATTTTTTACCTACATTTAATGCTCCATACAAGCGTCCAAAGATTCGACGTGATGAGTACTATGCAAAATTTTTTAGGTCTTTTTGATCTAAACGTGGCCAGAGTACAAGAATCCGCCTGCTGTCATGGAGCCTGAGTGGAGGGTGCATGATGGCCAGTGGAGTCATGCTTGTCGGGGCGCAGGCAGTGGCTGCTGCATGTGCAAGTGGGACTTGCGCGTGGGGGGTCGCGCGCTATGGTTCTGCGCGACCAGTCGCGCAGTATCTGGGTCCCTCCAATATTGCTTCTGAAGTAAAACTCTGTGCCCGCCAACCCATAATGAACGAATAAGCTTATTAGTGGTCAGTGCATTGAGTACGGTGTGGAAAAAATATGTGTCCAAATCACTATATCCTTTAGCATGGAGAATTGGAGAAATGTCCAGTATATGTTGCTAATCGGTACAAAGGGATTGATACTTATTGTGAGGATGAACACACTTTTTCCAATGGGAAGGAGCGGAAGAAGGATAAAAAAGACAGCCGAAAAAAATAATCCATGTAGCCATGCAGTATCAAGGTGTTCGTTCGATGCCCTGCGCTTGTCTGCTCATTGCCTTGTACTGCTCAGAATCTTTTACAAGATGAATCTTGTACCAAGCTCTCCCGTATCATTTGGCCACATCCCTCTTTTTTGTGGGCGTCCAATTTTGATCATATGGTTTGATCTCGTTCACTTCGCTGAAAAGCCATGACTGAAAGTATTATTCGCTGATTTGTTGTGAGAGAAAAACACTATTTCAGCTAAAAAAATAAGCTGAAAAATATAGATTATAAGACAAGCGAACATGGCCAAACCACAGGCACATGTGCCAGCTTTCCTAGAATCTAGAGTCTTTGTCATCCCCAGGTCCGAGCTGACACCACATCCATCATCCTTCTACCTCGTCACTAAATTATCTGTCGTTTTGGCTTCCCGATAAACAACATTGACTAAATATATATTAAAAAAATATTAGTATTTATGATACATACTCCCTCTGTCCCGGAACAGATGACGTTATGGGAAGCGTGCGGATCAAACTTTCTCAACTTTAACTATGTTTATAGAAAATACGTGCTACATTTATATCTCCAAATAATTTTATTATGAAAATATATTCAACGATCTATCTAATGATACTAATTATGTATTATAAATATCAATATTTTTTTTATATATAATTGGTTAAAGTTGAAAAAAGTTGACTTCTCGAAAAACGAGAACGTCTTCTATTTTAGGACAGAGGGAGTAATTAGTATCATTGAAAAGATCTATGAATCTAATTTTTTTTAATAAATTTATTTGGAAATATAAATGTTGCACGTATTTTCTATAAATCAAATTAAACTTGCGGCATGTACACTAACCGTGACATATTCAGGGACGGAGGAAATATTGCCCATCCTCCGCCTACCCAATGGGCAGTCGCCATTCTCACGATCCCTGCGTCTTTGCCTCCTGCCCATTGCCACCTCCTGCTCCTATGCACTTCCAATTTGGTATTTCTTCTTTATTAATATATATAATTGATTACTCCTTTGTTCGGTTTATTTCTTCTTTATTAATATATATAATTGATTACTTCTCTGTTCGGTTTATTTAAAAAAAAGATGAAGCAGTAGAAAAGACAACTTTTACCGTTGCCCAATTTGGAATTTCTTCTTTATTAACAATAATCGGCTACTCCTCTGTTCGTTTCATTTAAAAAAAAGGAGATGAACCAGTAGAAAAGACAACCTGAAGACTACAACATTGAAGTTTTGTCATTGCCAATGGGCAATGGCAATTCTTGGAACTTCTTGCAGTGTAATACTTTTTTCATGGCTTCGCACAGCTAATTTTCCTTCTTTTTTAGTTAAAATGTGCAGAAAACCCATGCGAACTGATATTTTTTCTTGTAAACCGGCTTCCATACAAGATGATATACTTTTTGTTTGTATAAACCACCTCAAATACTAGAATGCCTGAATAAAATACAGTTTAGATTCCACAGCTGCCAAAAAGAATATAGGCAGCACACAAAGATCACATTGAAAGTATGTAATCCACCAACTTATCAATGGCGACCTGAGAAGTCCCACCAGCTTTCAAGCAATCTGCTACATTCTCCTTGAGCTCCTTAGCTCTATCCCTCGTCTCCTCTCCCTCCCTTTCCTCCATGAGCTTCCTAACGGCCTTCTCTATTTTGCCTCTTTCAAGCTCACCTTCCAGCTCCAACCCTACACCCCATGTGTTCACCACGTACCTCGTGTGCATCATCTGGTCCGCGAACTGAGGCCTGCAGATCATCGGAACGCCCTCGCTGATGCTCTCCAGCGTGGAGTTCCATCCGCTGTGGGTCCAAAATCCACCGACGGCAGGGTGCGCCAGCACCTCCAGCTGCGGCGCCCACCGGATCACCTTGCCCCTGCCATGAACTGCAGCCTCGAAGCCATTCGGAAAATCCGGGCCATCCAAGCCCCGTACTGAGTCTGCGCGAACCACCCATAGAAAAGGGTGCCCACTGTTGGCCAATCCCCAAGCCACCTCCAATGTAACGGCTGTATGACTAGTGGGCCCACTCGGGTCGGTCGGTTGCGTGGGCGTTACTGTTGTTCATCCAACACGGTGACGGTTTAGGGGTCCGGCAGTATATAAGCCGGAGTAAGCGTTGTATTCGGCATCGAATCAGAACAGAACTCATAACTGAATAGAGATATCTCACGGTTCTCTGCCGCGCCTACCAATTCCTGTTCTATTCTTAGCCTAGTTCTTCTCCAATTCCGGGTAGTTACCAGTAGATCGTTACATCCAAGAACTCACTAGAGTCCATGGAAGCCAAGCTTCCGAAGCTCACGTACAGCACGGACTCCGAGGGCTGCTTGTCCAGCCACTCGATGCAGCTGTAGTCGTCTTGGTCCGGCGTGCTGCTCCTCGTGCTCTTAGAGGAGAGCTTGTGGAGAGGGCCAGGAGCAAGTACCATTGGGATGTGGAGCTCTTCGAAGATCCTCTTTAGCTCTGGTTTCTCCAGAGCATCGAGTGTGTTGATCACGACACCGGAGGAATTCTTCGTTGCTTCGTTGGCCCGAGCGAGTAACTCGCGCATTTTCTTGTGGTTGCTCCAGCTTGAATAGAAGAGGTCCCTTACCCTCAGCGGCGGCAGCTCTTTTACTGGCATGTAGAGTTTGGACTCTAAAACAGAGCATACATAGTAAGAGCACGCACTACAGTCGATCAGTTGATAAAAGGAGATCTCCGAGAGTTCTGCTATCACGTATGCTCCGATGCAGAGTCAACTGACCTTGAGGAGGCAGATAGCCCTTTTGGTGAAGCATGGGGTACGCCATGAAGCAACCCAGGCAGGCCGCGCTGGTGGTGCGCAGCACCAGCGTCCTGAGCCCGACCGCCGCGGCAGCGCTGGGCACGGCGAGGAGGTTGGCGTCGAAGACAATGCACGCGGCACGGGGCCGCGCCTCGTCCGCGACCACCGACTCGAGGACGGCCCTGAGTGCCACCGCCCCGTCCGCCTCCATGGCGGCGTTCATGGCCTCGATGATGTCGATCACGTTCCCGGACGCCGCGACGTGCGCTGGGACGCTGTCGGGGACCGGCACGAACTGGAACTCCGGGTGGCGGCGCGCAGGGTCCGGCGCGTTGAGGCGCGTGTGGAGCACGGTGACGCCGAGCCCCCGCGCGTGGAGCACGTCGCCCAGCTGCAGCATCGGGTTGATGTGGCCCTGGAACGGCAGCGGGAACATCACGACGCGCCGCCGTGATCTCCTGCCGTTGGCGGCGCCGCTGCCGGCGGTGCGCGCTTCGTGGACGCCGGCCATCGATCGCGTGCCTGCCAGTGCCAGGCTGCCAGCTCGTCTCGATCGGCAGACAGTACATAGCTACGCAGCAGGAGCACACGCCATTTAAAAAACCAAAACGCTCTCGCTGTCGCTGGTTGATCTGTCGTCTAAACCAAGTTGTCATTTAGGAAAAAGTTTTCCACAACTGCTACGCATGTGGTATATGTTTGTACTGGTTAGGGACACGTGGGTGGTTTGGTAGATCTGCATTATTGACTTGTAGTATTTGTTAATTAGACAGAAAAGTGTATGCTGTGGCTCACTGAGCTTCTTGCAGGTTGTCGGAAGAGAATTATCGAGTGGCTGCAAAAGAACCAAAGAACACAAGCTCATGAACCAATAGGCGCGCGACAGAGACTGAAAAACATGAAGAAATGAATTAATCGTGGGAAATTAGAAACTACAAAACTCCTCGTCAGCTCCTCGCATCACATAGAAGCCACGTCCACATCACTCCAAATTCCCCCGGCCGTCCGATCTCGCGTTTAACGGCCCAGATCACTTGAAGCGGATTCTCACTTCCGGCCGCTTCTCTTGATTTTAGTTAGCTTCTCTCCCGCTTCTCATCAGAATCCAAAGAATCAAATATATACAGCAACTTCCGCTTCTCCTTCTCACCCCCTCGTCTCTCTCTTCGCTCTCTCTCCCTCGTTCTCCCGACGCTGCGGGCGACGGCGACGGGGACGAGCAGGCCGGCTCCGGCGGCGGCCGCCCTCCTCCTCCTCCTCTGCCCTCCCTCCCCTTCCTCTCCTTCTCTCCCCTTCCCTCCCGAGGGCTCCTCCCTCTCCCCATCCTCCTCGCGGGCTCCTCGATGCCTCTTCTGCCGGGGAGCGCTCCTCTGGTTAGTGAAACCCTAGGTATTATGCTGGACGGCCAAACCCTAAACTCCCCTCGCTCCCGACGTGGCTGTGGGGCACATCGGTTGCCCGGGAGGCTCCCGGCGCGGCGCCTCCTCCTCCATGCTCTACGGCGCCCTGACCGACAACTCCATGAATGGTACCTCATGTGTCTCCTCTTTCTTGAGTTAGATTTATGATTCTCTATTGCTTAATTCATAATTGTTTCATCATCAGATTCTTTAACTTCACTCTTGCTTGTTCTAGGGTTAGGATTTAGCCCAACTTTAGGTATGAGGAATTCGTTATAGGGTGACCCAACTTTAGGTACGAGGAGCTTCCTTGTGATTGTAGCATGCAATGTTCAAGGATTACATAGATTTATGCTTATTTTCTACTTTCTGTGTAGGTCCTATGTCGTTACAACAAATTACTTTCTTTTAACTAAAATATGATGTGTTTTGGTAAGCTCCATGATTCCTTGCCCTTTTTCCTATTGTCTTACATTCATGTTTCCTTCAAATTTGGGATCAAATTGATAGCCGAAAGTTTTAGTTTCATAATTTTTTAGTCAAATGCACTTTTGCTATGTTGTCTTACATTCATGCTTCCTATGGTCTTCCATGCTTTTTCAAATTTGGGATAAAATTGATAGCCTAGAATTCTAATTTCTCATTTTTCAAATTTTGACTTCGTTATTGTGTGCTTCTACATATAATGTTTTGTTCTTTTTCTGGTGCCAGTTAGAAGTCTAAATAGACTACACGTCGTGCCTTGTGCCTTTTTAATTCATCCCAATGCTCATATTTTCTACTCCCTTTATTTATGTTGGTAGCTAAATGTCTAATGGATCAACTATTTCAAACCACTCTACCACTACATCCTAGTTTCTATGGTGCCTCTTAAGTCATGTACACACCTATATATATATATATATAATGTTTCCTTCATTTTATGGTGGCGGTTATACAATTCTAAAATATCTTAGGCTAAAAGAAAAAATTACGCCTTGCCTTGTGTCTTTTTAGCTTATCCCGATGCTCATATATTATGCTCTCTTTATTTATGTTGGTAGCTAAATGTCCAATGTATGCTCTAGCCATTTATTAAATATCTTATCCTTTTTTTGCCTAATATTCCTTTTTATTGTTGATAAGAAATTCAGCTACACATGGCAACAAGCAGAACACTGCTAATTAGTGAGTTTGTAGAATACAAACAAACAGCAGCGCCATCGCTGGAGTCGTTTCCCAATGTACCTACGCTCCTAAGCAACTCAATAAGTTTTCCTCAACTGTGTTGTCTCCTGTTCTAAAGTTGGAGACTCTATTGCATGATGTGTTTTCACTAAGTGAATGGAATTTAGAATTTGGTAATTAGATCACATGCACAGTTTCTATCATTACAAATTGAGTACTTGCTTCTTGAAGGCCAAGCATGCAGTTACTTTACCTTATATGAAATAAAGTGGTGGTTACCTCACAGGAGAATAAATCTCAACTTAAACATGTTAAGGTTTCAGTTTTTATATGAAATAATGTATAAATCCCAACATACCCTATAGACAAACTAGTCCCTAGAGCAGGCAACGAAAAGGTACATCTAACTGCAACATGTTTGGTGGCCATGAGTGATGTTACAGTTTATTCTATAATGTTAGAATCTACCTGTGATGTATGTGGTGGCAGTTTGGTTTCCTACATGCATAGTTTGCACATAGCTTCTTTCATTTATGCAGGCATGAACATGTATGGTTGCTTTCATATGATATCTAGGTTGAGCACCGTTGTAACCACGATTTTACACGTTGAACTACTTTCTGAAGATAATGTTTTCTGATAGCATATACTTTCTTTGTTTGTTTTAGGCTGTAGCTATATCTCAATATGAACAAGAGTCAATGAGATCGGTACATTAAAGAAGGAAAAGTCCTGCATCTGCCTATCCAGCTCATTTGCAGCTCATGTACAAAAAAATGTGTTCCTGTACATCCTCAAATCAGCTTTATTGTGCTGAGGACGCTTCCCAAAATTCTTGATTTAGTGCCTTAACAAGTTTCTCTTCTTTATTGTCCTTCAAAGGTTTAAATCCACATACATGCTTCCTGTCCGATTGGTGTTACTAATTTGAGTGTCACTGCAATCACTTAACTGTAGTCCTACTGTTTGTTATACTGTATAGTGCCCTTACATGCTCTTAATTGTGGGTATTTAATTTCATAGCACTAAAAAATCAGAAGCAGCATGTACTTATAATTTTCATGTTATTCATTATTAGGGTCACATACCACCGGCATGGAATGGTTGGTGTCTTATCTGCTGCTGAGAGCAGGTGTTGCGTGAGCACATGCGAGTAAGCTTTCTACCAACATATCAATATTCTATTTTTGATTTGGGAACCATAGCTTGCTGTTAGCTAACTATTGCTAAATTTCTGTTTCCTCAAAATTTCAATGTTCAATTACTTGAGTTTGACATTATAGAACTGGATTTCATCAGAAAGAGAGGACAATGATATAGTGAATTGCCTATTCCGTTGTGATTTGGGAACCATTGCTTGTCACCAACTAACTATAATGAAAATTTTATTTTCTCATAAATGTAATTCTAGATTAGTCAAATTTGTGATTACAGAAATGAATTTCTTTGAAAAAAAAAGAAAACTGATGTAGTGGATTGCCTCTTTCATTGTAGAATTAAATTTGCTCTTAAGTTACAAATACACGTGATGGGCAAGGCAACATACAACCTGCATAAATGTTCAGTTCCTGACCCTCTCTCTATCTGTCATCCTTGGAGGTTAGCTCCTGAGTTAGTGATTTCTTGAGTTTTCTAATCTTGCATTAACTGCTAAAAACTGGATTTTTTTAGTTTTAGAATCTTATGAGTCCTCTATTATTTTTGGATTTACTTTTTAGCCAGGATATGTAGAAAGCCTCGGTGCTTCATGACGGCCGCTTTGGCTATGTTGCCGCATCTTCCTATCGTGCCTTATTCTTGCTTGTTTCCTTCCTCGTCTTCCTTGCTACTGCATTGTTTTTGCCTTTCTTACTTGGCCAAGAAGTGATGTTCTCTTTGTGTTATGCCTGGCTATGGTTGTTTGTTTGCAGGGATGTTATAGTTTACCCTCTTGGATAATTAGAGATCATAATGTTTGCTCCTGTTTTCGTAGATAGAATGATAGTGCACAACTCATCTTGCAAGCAGGAATGTGGTTGTGACCAATTTAGCCGTGGATTGCCCACCAGAATGTGGTTGTGACCAGCTTAGCTGCTGATCTTTGGTGCTTGATGAAGTCAGAATATTTTTTCCTTCCTCATGCCTCCTTTTCTTTAAAAGACGCACTGCATTTTTGATGATTTATTCCTATATAGGTGCTACATATAGATTATCATAGCATTCTTACTTTTTCTCTTATCACATTTCAAATACAGATTATAAACCATGGAGAAACCTTGCTACAAACTGGCATTCCAAAGTGCCTTATAAACTCCTCCAATAAGAGAAGTATGGCCGTCACTACCTATTTAAGTTTCTAGCTCTAAGGTATAGTGTTCCTTTGAATTATGAAGATTTTCATCTGTGCTATATGTTGATGTTATATTGCTATATTTGCTAAATACACCATTCAATGCTCATGCTTATTTTCTCTGAGCTTAGAGGCATACTTAATTAATTTGGAATGAGCTATTGCTACAAGTTGTCATATGCTACTATGTATTTGTGTGATCTAATAAAGTGCACAGCCAGAGTCAGCTGACTCATTAGGATTTCACTATTTTTTATTCTAATCAATTCTATTCTGAATTTCTATGGGTAAATTTACCAATGAGTTTCTGGATGATGTCTTAAATGCAGACCATGCAAACTATATACTCCTGTTACATACTTACATTGTATATGTTTAGTCTTTGTATATAGACATGGATCGATTTCACATGGCTGCACTCATTTTTTTTGCCTATACTATCACAGTTGTGTTCGTCTTTGTCATTGTTACAGGACTGGCCAGTCCCCTGCTGTTTGTTTTCCTAGTCCAGCCAACACAGACTATTTTTAGGTGCTCCTTTCAGTTAACCTGCATTTCTGAGCCTGTTTGTCTTCTAAATGATTGCCTTCGTTGTGCTGCTCGAATTGCCCTTTGTTGCTTCAACAAGAATTAGCCAGTCTGTTCCATTCTAAAATACCACAGTCATCAACCACGATTTCTGCTTTGCGGTCCTGTTTAGATACGATTAGATGTTCTTATCTACACGGTCTGTTTGTGCCTTTACTGCCTATTCAGATGTTTCTTCATATGTCGATGAACTTGATTGCCTTTTAAATTAGTTGCTTCAACAAAGAACCACTATTTTGCCCTTTACCAATCCAGCAACGTTAGTTCTTGCTCTAAATTTGCTTACTCCATGTACTACCTCAGTTTAGTTGTTGAGTTATTAAAAATTGGAGACATGAAATGGTCATGACGTTGGCTCTGAGGAATTCTGAAACTCATAGACTAATTTTTTCAAAATATTTGGCAGTATCTACGGGCTTGGTTCTATGAATGCTGTTAATTTCACATTACATGTTCTTGTTGATCCCTTTATACTTATGAAAAGTAACTTACTGGATACACGTAACAATAGTTCAGATTATTTCTTTACCGAGGTGCTCTCTAGATTATTTTATATCTTTGTCCTCTCTTGTTGCACAAATGATTTATCTGCATATAGGCGGTGTGCTTCCCACCCCTCAACTCAGTTAATTCTTTGCTTTATGTTATTTGATTACATTTCAACGGCATTGGCATCAACCTGGTACATGCTCTCATATTTTTGTCCAATTAAATCTTCAGGTTGCATGAGCCTACATATTAACTTAAATATAGATCAGTACAAAATTTCTTCCATTATTTTTCGTATCCTAATAAGATGTACCTTTAAGTTATATATTTATTATGCTTTATCACTAGAAAAATGTATTGGCTGCAATGACATGTTCCCAGCAGACTACGGTAATCATGAAAATGACACACATCTATTTGATTCCATGGGTATAGCTAAAATAAATCTAAACAGTACATCATCTAAACAATTGATAGCTTCGGCACTCTACACCTCTTCTTTACTACTCTACAGGTTATGTATCTGGATGCTGCCACCACATCGAGTGCATGTGCCACTACCAAGACTCAGGTACATTGATCTTCCCTAAACACTCGCCATATTTATCATACACTTTAAATACTAGAGGTAACTCACACATCTAGATGCATACACAGATTCAAACAACACAACAAGAAACTGCCAGATGACAAGATCGGCATTACCATATCAACAACCTGAAGCTTTCCATGTATAATATGCGTCCTCATGTGCACACCACTACCACTACCTATGATGTTCCCTATCGTGCTACAGCCATAAATTGTACAGTTAAGACGTTGCTAGGCCTGTATAATATAACTATCAAATGAACTCTACATCCACCTTTCGCATGTAACATATGCATCCTGTAAGTCCAAACTTATTATATTCCCGCAGATATGTATGCAAATGAACCCAACCTTTATAAACATGAATTTATCCACTTAGCGGCGCGTTCGCGCACGGCCTTCACTAGTAAACATAGAAAGTGAGGGAACCTATACTTTTCTAGTTTTCTTCGAGGGAAGTTCTGTACACAGGCAACTGGAAACTGAATGGTCAATACAATGAAGCAAATTCCTCATTTTTGTTAGCTGGAAAAGTGCTACTTAAATACCTGTATGTTCCAGGTTCTTAACCTGCTCTCATTCAGTCATCTATATCTATATCTATAGCTATATCTATATCTATATCTATATATCTTATATTTTCAAACCTCACTAGCAATTTAGCATCTACTAGAACATCCCACCAGCCCATGCAACCATCTCGCCATGTAAAGTGTCCACATCGGCATTCACTAACACATGCCATTATGTCTTCATTCAAGGTATTCACATTAGCAAACCACATTATTTACGAACATATATTTAGTTGTCCATCATAATGCTAAAAATCATCCACTACCATGTATTATGATATTTATTCATTCATATTAGTAAATATAAATAGTATAATTTTACCAACGATTCCTACAGCAACGCGCTAGGCGTTCTTCTAGTTCTAGAAATGCTGAAATGTTCTCTCTGATTTTTATTTCTGAGAGAGCAAATCATACGACAATGGATATGATGTATCTGTATCACCAAGCATGACAATACTGTTTTGCTGACCCGGAGTGAAGGAGAGGCAATATATAAGGAACTTTTTTTATTTTTAATCCTTTTTTACTCAATATTTTAATAGTAACCGCATCTAGAAAAAATTTATGGATCTAACCCTTTTGGTCGCACCACTGACGCGACCAAATAACGCTGTCGCCTCAACGCATGTGGCACGGCAAGATCTGCCACGTTGGACGATTTTCGACGTGGAAAAGCTTGTCGCACCACTTCCGTTGCATGACAGTATTGTTTTGTCGCACCCCTGGCAGTGGCGCGACAAGAATGAATTACGATGTTGGATGGAGATGAGTTTTATATGAAAATTGTAGATCTCAACGAGATCTACAACTTTCTGGTTTTGAGTTTTTTCATTTGAGGACCTTAAGATGCTCAAAAAAAATAATATAGAAGTTCGGCACCATAATAATCGCGTACTAGCTCTCGCCAAATTAGAAAAATAATATCTTTTTTGTATGAAGTCAAATGAAGATACCTTTTATACCAAAGTTGTAGCACCCATGATATCTATAATTTTATAGTTTTGCGTTTTACATTTGGGGTCATTAAGATGCTCGAGAAAAAAAAGTTTCAGCAACATAAAAAAAAAGTTTCAGCAACATATTAGTCGTGCATGGCTTGTCGCCTTCCGAAAATTATATTTTTCTTGATAGATGTCAAATGAAGATACTTTTAATATCAAAGTTGTAGCTATCGATGAGATCTGCAATTTTTAATTTTGAAGTTATTCATTTGATATTGTTAGAATGCTGAATAAAAGCAATACAAAATTTAAGGGGCATTAAGCTTATCTTCTTTAGAAAAAAATCATATATTTCTGATTTCATGTCACATAAAAATATTTCTTAAATGAAAGATGTAGATCTTATGGAGGGCTATATCTTTCATTTAAAAAGTATATTTATTCAATGTTATGTGGAAAAATATGATGTTTTCTAAAAAGATAAGCTTAGGTAGTGATTAATAAGCCCCTTAGATTTTGTATTATTTTCTTGAGTATCTCAATGATCTCATATCAAAAACTTCAAAACAGAAAACCTGTAGATCTCATCGAAAGCTACAACTTTGATATAAAAGATATCTTCATTTGACACCGTTTAAGAAAAATATAATTTTCATTTGGCGAGAAGCCCTGGTGCACGACTAACATGCTGCTGAAACTTTATATTATTTTCTTGAGTATCTAACAATCTCAAATGTGAAAACTAAAAACAATAAAGTTATAGATCTTATTGAGATCTCCAACTTTGATATAAAAAGGACCTTCATTTGACATGATACAAAAAGGATATTATTTTTCTAATGCAATAAGCGCTAGTACACAATTATTATGCTGCTGAAATTTTATATTATTTTTTGAGCATCTTAATGACTCCAAATGTGAAAACTCAAACTATAAAGTCGTATATCTCATCGAGTGCTATAATTTTCATATAAATTTCATCTTCATCCGACATCGTATCAAGGAGTTATAATTTTTCAAAGGTTCGGTCTTGTCACACCACTCCTGGTGATGCAACAGAACAATACTGTCACGCCATCGGGAGTGGTGTGATAGCATTTTCCACGTTGAAAACACCATCTAACATGGCAGATGTTGCCGCGCCAATGCATGTGGTGTTATTTTATCTCGCCAGCAGCACTGGCATGACCAAAAGGGTCGGATCCGCAAAAAGTTTTTAGTTGTGATTATTATTGAAATATTGAATTAAAAAGAATTAAAAAATGAAAAGTCTCCAAATATATAGTATACGTGCTTGGCGCCACTCCAGTCGATCGGTCGATTACATACGTGTGATTTGGCATCCGCACCCACACTCTAACAGGTATAAAGGCTTTGAATCTTTTTTCCTTTTCAGGAAAAGTCCAAATTACTTCTCAAGTCTAGCTTATAGTTCCTCCGTCCCAAAATAAGTAACATCTCGTATTTCGAGGAGTCAAACAATATCAAACTTGACTAGATTTTTAGAAAAAACACTAATAATATTTATATCTTGAAATAGGTTTACTACAAAATATATGATGTAATTTATCTAATGGTGTTTATTTGCTATTGTAAACATTAATATTTTTTTATATATGTACTTGGTCAGACGTAGAACTTGTTAACTTCTCAAACTGCGAGATGTGCACTTATTTTGGACTGGAGAGGGTTTGTCTTGATAACCCCTATGTTAACGTGTTGTTTTTTTTGAAAACCTGGCTGAAGCACTGCCTCTCAATTAAGGAAGAAAAGAAATTTATATGTATAGGAAGGTCCAGAAGACCAGAAAGCCCCACCAGGCATGCACAGAAAAAAAAGACACCCAGCACATCCCCTACACGGGGGTTAAACAGAGAATGGCCAACTTGGGTTGTTAATTAAGGACCCTAGAGCACGTATCTATGTCCTCCCTGGTTGAGAGCCACTTGTCGAGCATCCATAGCCATGCCTTAGAAAATTCTTCTGTTTCTTTCCTTCTAAATGTTTCACATTGTGTAATTCCTTGGGACTTTGGGTGCTGCTTCTTCCCACCATGCTCTTATTTATGTTGGTTGGATCTGGGGCTGGATTAAGTCTATGTCAAAGTGCTCCCATGACAACACAAGGCTCCAAACCTCTGTAGCAAAAGGGCATAGCAGGCAGTGGTGAAGGCCGAATTCTAATGGCCCATTGCACATGGCACAGTGATATGAGGCCAAATTTCTTAGTTGTAAATTATCTGCCATGAGGATTTTATTCTGGATAAGGATCCATGCAAAGAACTTGAATTTATTTTCTATGCGCGCTTTCAAATAAGGTTTGGACCGAATTTTCTGAAGCTCCCTGGGAACTGAATTTGGTACAGCGAGTGAGTCGAGTATTTTCCATCAGCCATCCATTTCCAGATAATGGAGTCTTGCATTCCCGTCCCGGTTGCAGCTGAATGTTTTGCCATCTGATCCATAGGGATATGAATTCCTCCACATGGGTGGCCGTTGTGATCCTACCCCAAAGTGCTCGAATCCAGGCATGGTTGTGGAGTTCTTGCTGTACAGAGCTGTTCTTCTTTCTAACCAGCTCAAAGAGATGTGATGCTAGGTTCCTAGGACCCCCTCCATCTGCCCAGCTGTTAACATGTGTTTTGATATACTCGCTTTAACTATTTTTTTGTTACCATGTGCACAAGTTGAGCTTTAGTTCGTAGACATCATAATTTATGTAAAAAAATACATCATAAAGCTTTTATTTTTATTTTGATAGGTTAGGACATCTAGTAATAAAATAAAATTAGATTTGTAAAATTCTATGAAACATAACTATGATGACTTTTAACTTAAAATATGATGTCTTCTATCACCTCATAAATTTTGAAATTATAACTCAGTGCATACATAAAAAACTAATTTTGCTAAGTAATTGGACCGATTGAAATAGTAAGAGTAAATCAAATAATACTTTAGTTTTGGAATTATCCAGACATGGACCAAATTTAAGAGAAATAGACTTTTTTTAAACTAGAAATATGTATTACTCATCAAGGAATTTTTATATTTCTAACACTTTTTGAAAACTATTTTTAAATTTGACACTGATTTTTTTTCAAAACTAACACTTTTGCCCGCGCCTAGAGCCATGGCGCGGCCAAATCACTATGCCGCGCTATGCATGGCAGCGCGGCAGGATGGTGACGCGGCACAAGGCCCGGGCGAGGCGGATGACGTGGCCGAGGCGCTGTCGCATTGCAGATCTTGGCATGGCAGTGACGTGCCGTCAGCCATGGCGCGGCAGTGGTGAACAAAACCCATGGCCTGAGCCTCCCTCCCTCTGTCTAATTTCGAATAGAGGTGGAGGGCGACCGCAACGCCCAGTCCCGCCTCTCCGCCGCCGCCCACTCCTTGCCGGCCTCCCTTCTTCCGTTCCCCAAGCTTCTCCTCATCCTCGGTCACGGTAATGATGCTATTCTTTGGCGTTTGAATGGTTTATTCAAAGATTATGAATGCTAGCTAGGGTTTGTAGGAAAAGCAAATTGGGGAACCATGGGCTAGGGATTGGAGGAAAATATTAGTTGGATTTTGGCAATGTTAAGGTTAATTAGTTAGGTACAAGTATCTTTACCATTTTTAGTGTAAGCTTAAAGTTTGTTTCTACAAGTGATGATTATATTATTTTAGTTGTAATGCAAATGGTTCTCCATTACATTAGCAAGTGATGTTTTGATTGATGTTAAATTACAACCGTTTTGTTAGATGCAAGACATGTATCGGGAGGAGTATTGGCGAAAACGGGGTCGTCCTAGAGATTTATACCCCAACGCGTCTAGCAAAGATGCCCATGTCCCTCCTGACCTCCCTGTCCCTAACTGTGACTTTGGTCGTCCAGCCGACGTGTTTCAATCGAGACATCTGGACACAGTTGCGTGTTGCTTCTACACATGCAATAGTTTTAATGTATGTAATTTGTTCTTATCTTTTTTTCATCATTTGTGTTAGTAGGTTACTAATATATTGTTGGAATCTTGTTGTGTAGGCCTATGAGAAGTGATTTTTCTTTCAATGGATCGATGGTCCAGACAAGTTTGACCCAAGGTACCTCCTTTTCGACGATTGGTGGAGAGGGAGACATCCACGTGAGCACTTCGAGCGGTGGGTTCCACCTCCCCCTAACCCCCCACCAATGACGAAGGAGGAGAAGCACTTAGCCGCAGTTAGACGGGCTCGAGGTACCTCCTCTGTGCGATTGCAGAGATCGAGCTGTGATAAACCCTAAGAATACGTTGGAGTTTGTGTGTCCAAACAAGCATGAAGTAAGTGCAAAGTGTATCTGTTGAAATGTTGAGCTATATATGTTCATGTACTAATATCACATTTTTTAGGTGTACTCAATGGCGAAGTGTCGTTTCAACGAGTGGCTCTATGGTCCTAAGAATTAATGGCTTGAGCCGCTAAAGGAAAAGGAAAAGGAAAAGGAAAAGGAAAAGAAGAAACAAAGGTTAATTTATAGACAACCTCCTGTCATGTGCGAATGTGGTGTTAAATCCAACTACGGGCTAGTCCATTCGGAGCTTGGCATTGGCCAATATTGCGGCCATATGGTTGACTATGATGAGGTTGGTTACTGTTGTGGAAAACATGAAATCGTATTTATTTTTCTTTTGCAATAAGTTTTGATCTAATTTTTTCTTTTGAACAGAGCACTGGGAAATACAAGTAGGAATGTTATGAGGGTAAAGCTAAATTCTTTGATCAGTTGAAGCAGAGGCAACTTGTTGCACATGAGAGGGGATATGGGCCTGATTACGTCGCCGGGTTCGTTGAGCAGCGGAAGAAGGACAAGCGTCGGTATGCTAGACAGCACGGTATTCGTACCCCATTCAGTGTTTGGCATGACAAATGGCAAACAGAGAGAAGCAAGGAGTTTGAGGAGTTGAGGGCAAGGAAGGCTGCAATGGAGAAGGAAAGAGCACAGATGCAGGTCCTGAACGACCATGTCGCTGCATTGTGTGCCAGTGAGTCATTGGAAGCATTATTATTTTCATTGCCTTCTTTTAAATGTAATATAATCGCGTTGCTAACTTGTTGCATGTTATACATGAAGGGATTGGATGCACCGGGGACCATGCCGCAGAGGTTGCCCGTGCAAGCTACGTGGAAAATAAGTTACATGAGCATCAAATGCGAGCTGGTCGCACCTCTCATTCTCCGATTGTGGTGGACGATGAGGGGGAGAGGATGACAACGAAACTGGAAGGTTGAGCAATCTCATCGCTCTAGCGGAGGCTGGTTTGCAGGCGGAGAAGGAGGAGGACGACACTGGCAGACTGAGTGAGTTCATCGCTCTTGCTGATGCTGGCTTGCAGGAGGAGGAAGATGACGACGCCTTTTTCACTCAGCCTGCAGCGGCCGCAGATGAAGCGAAGGCCGCTTACTACAGGCGACAGGCAGATCGGGCCAACGTAGGTGAGCCTAGCCACATGAACGAGGTGGAGGAGAATGCCTTGTTGTCTCAGGTCGCAGATGAAGCGGAGGCCGCTTACTACATGTGAGTAGGTGACAGGTAGATCAAAGCAATGTAGGTGAGCCTAGCCACAACAACGAGGTTGTGGTAGAGGATTGGTACTCGGTCGATGAGTTGCTTACTCAGTATGTTTCTGACTAAGGGTGCATGTATCAGATGTGGTATATTTCATTATCATGTCCTGTACTGAACTTATCTTTGTGTCCCGTTGGTCCTGTACTTGATTAGAAGATGTCATGCATTGTATCCATGTAATGAACATTTCAGTTAGTGTAACATCGAGTCACAGCAGTGAACACTTATCTATTTAAATCATCCTTGGTGCTGGCTTGGCGCTAGGTTCCCCTATCCATGCATATTTAGTATGATTTTCTTCCACCAAGCTTGCTGAGCGAGCTCGGACTAGTTTGTTATTAGTTGCAACTGGTTCCTTGCTATTGTCAAACCCAGCCTAGTTTGGCAGCAATTTGAGCAAAATAACAAAGCTAACGCTTGAGGATGTTGCAAAGTAATAGCTCTATAGGAACTACCCATCATGCAAACCAAGGTCAATGCAAAAAAATTTTGGACAACAAAACATGAAACAACATCATATAGTGCTGCTCGGTTCTGTTCGGCGCTTCCCAAGCAGCCGCGCCACCATCCATGGCGCGGCAACGCTCCCGCGCCACTGGCCACGGCGCGGCAGCCTGACACGCCCCGAGGTATGGCGCGGCAAGCCTCCTATGCCCCCAGTGATGGCGTGGCTAGGCCGAAGACCAGATTCAAAGGAAATCCCTGTCTCTTTACTTGTTTTGTGTTATGCTGGCACAGACAACAACCAAAATAGGACGACACGAAGACTAGAAGCTCGACACAAAGCAAATTTGAAACATGAGCGAAACGCATCATAGTCACGAAGCAAAATAGCGGACGAAGTGCAACATAAGTGCAACATAAGTTCCAGCCGTGAATATAAGAACAAGTGCAACATAAGCTACATAAGTCCTCAACCACAAGTGCAACATCCAATCGTCGGGGATGGGGCTCGCCGTGCATGTAGCCACCGGAGGAGAGGAGTGAAAGGATCAAGATGCCCAAGAGGGGGGTGAATTGGGCTTTTCTAAAAATTAATTGCAAGAATTAAATCCTACAAGCCAAAGTTCACCCCTAGTGCCTACTTGTGTTCCTTGTGATTCTACCGGTAAAAAGTTTTGCACCCTAAGTTCCAATCCTAGTCTAGCATGGCAATTCTAGGAAAGTAAACCAAGCAATGAAAGTAATACAAGAAAGTAAATGCTTGAAAGTAAGGGCAAGGAACACGGCGATGTTTTCCCGAGGTATCGGAGAGTCGCCACTCCCCACTAGTCCTCGTTGGAGCACCCGCGCAAGGGTGTAGCTCTCCCTTGATCCGCGCAAGGATCAAGTGCTCTCTATGGGCTGATTCTTCGACACTCCGTCGTGGTGAATCACCCAAAACCGCTCACAAGATGAGTTGGGTCATCCACAAGCTCCGCCGGATGATCACCAAACTCCCAATCACCACCAAGCCGTCTAGGTGATGGCGATCACCAAGAGTAACAAGGTAGAACTCTCACTTGACCACAACAAGCCTAATGAGAAGATGGATGCACACTTGCTACTCCCTAGACACTAGAGAGGGATTCTCAAATCACTACCCTCACTAGAGCTCTTGCACTCTCTTGCACTCCAAAGGTGTTTCTCAGCTGAACAATGAGCAAGAGACCTCTAAAAGAGGTGGAGGGGATGTATTTATACACCCCACAGTCAAATCCAACCGTTACCTGCCAACTCAGCAAAATATGCGCTAATCGGACGCGCCGGTCAACGTGACCGGACGCGCCGGTCGATCGTAACGGTCGAAATTCTGAACAATACTGCTAAGTGACCGGACGCACCGATCAGGGGTGACCGAACGCGTCCGATCGTGCAAGGTGCTTACTGTACTTTGACCTGACGCTCGACCGCGTCCGATCAGTGATGACCGGACGCGTCCGATCGTCAAAGTACCTTACTAGAACGTGACCGGACGCGCCGATCACTTCCCAGTCACGTCCGATTAGTTGTTTTCCCTTTTATGACATGTGTTAGCACAATCACCGCGTCCGGTCCTCGCAAGGACCGCATCCTGTCAATCATGCTGTAATGCAGTAACTGATTAGTACTAACCGGACGCGTCCGGTCATGCCAGAGACCGCGTCCGGTTAAGAGAAAACGGCTCTAACGACTCCGAAACGCGACACAACTTGAACCAAGTTACTTCTAACTGAACTTTGAGCTTTTCTTGAGCTACCTAGTGCTAAGTTTGACAAGTGTGCACCACACCTAAACACAAGACTCATCTAGGTCAAGCTACTCGCTCAATGCCCCTTTATAGTACGGCCAACGGAAAAAAGCAAAGATCCTAACGACTATTCCGAATGCAACTCAACACCTTGACATTCGGAACTAACCGTCCTTAATCTTGTCGTTGATCCTTGTTGGGCATTCTTAACGTCATTACCAAAAGTAGACTTAGTTTTCTAATTCTGAAAACGGCGCCAAAAATGCCGAACCTATCCCTCATGCCACTTAAGCCAAGTTGTCATCCCCAGCATGACATGAGAGACGCGGTATTGAAATATGCAACTGCTCTTCTAAATAAATAATAAATAAGATCTGCAAGCGCACAGATTAATACCGATGTAGCATTTTAACCGGGAAGTATTCCAGGTATCGTTATTTATATTTTTACCACTGGGAAGGGATTACTAACATCAATGTTGATTATGAAATGGAATATAGGAATGAGTATCAATCATTGCATGTATAAGTAAGAGCATTCATCTATCTCTTGCATACAGGGGTAAGTGTCACATAAAATATAGATAAAGTATGAATGGTGACAAAGATAATTAATCTGATCAGCTAGCCACATATAATAATGATAAGCACCTCAATAGATATTCTAGCAAGTCATTAGCATGGTATTAGGACGAACTACAAGGATATTTCCTAAGTTATTCTTAACTATAAAGTCTAGCATATCATAGTTAGTGCAAGTACACTTGGCAATCATTGCGAGAAAGGACTACGCCCATGCATAGTGATATTATCAAGGAAGATGAGAAACATAGCAATCACTCCCCCGTAATAATGTTGCTCTGCCTGCCTTACACACGGGAGGGGGACTATATAAGAACCAACGAAGCTGTCACCATCGCGGACCACCCCACGATCCGGCATATAAGGTGCAATCGCAGATAAATATGGTCTAAGCACCACGCCTACACAATATTTATCATTTACCCATGGATCCGATGGATAAATGCTATACGATCCTGAACATGTATATAATTCCAATCTAACTAAGCCAAGCGTATAACTACGATAAACTAAGAACAATATAATCGCAAACATAAACAAGTAGAGCATAGTCATAATCAATATATTGAAATAGAACAAAGTTGTATTCATAATATTGAAGAACAATGATGAACAATGAAGAACAGTAAAGGAATTACCAAGAATCCTCTTGACAGATCCGGAAACCAATCGAAGATTGACTCCTTCTAGTTCTAATCCTATGTAGCTATGCTATACTAGAGATCTAGTTGATGTGGTGGCTCTAGGGCTTGATCAGAGACTCTCCTCCTGAGATTAGGGTTTGAGGAATTGAGAATGAGGGAGTGCCTCCTCCAGGGGCCAGGGGTCCTGCTTATATAGCCCCCTCAAGTGAACGTGGGCCGTCGGATCAAACCGACATTAATCGCACGGTTTTCCTTGATCCCTTAGGTCGGTGGAGCATAATCTGCGAGACGGAGCCTGATTGGCTCTCAGGCCAGGGCGGGCACCCTAGGGAGCAGGGCGGGCGCCCTGCCTCCGGGCCCGTTCGGCCTCCCGTTCGATCTCGTGGCTTCTGGAGTCTTCTAGATGATAGAAAATCGGTGAACACGTTATTATCTCTATGTAAACCCGACGTGTGGGCCTTTCCTCCGTATTTTCTGATAACCCCCTGCAGAAACAGACAAACACCAAAACTCATGGAATTCTGTCAGATAAAACCCTAAGTCTAGGTGTTGGTTGCATTTGGATCATTTTCTTTATTTATTTGATAACTATATTTGGTACTTAAGGACCGTCAACAAACTCCCCCAAGCTTACCTCTTGCTCGTCCCTGAGCAAGGATAGACTCATTATGGACCAGAAGTTGCTGCAACGCCTTTGAACGTTGATGGTACATATGCTTTCAAATAAGGTCTCATCCCTGAGTTAGAGTAAACTGTCAAGACTTAAAACTTACTCATTTTACCTTTCACCATGGGGCTTGCAACCGTCACCTGCATCTTGAGTGGTTAAAAGATAGAACGGTCTAGTCAAACGCCATGTCTCTTATTCTTGATCAGCTATAGCTCTGGAGTTTTTGCAAATTTTTCAAATAAAACTCAGAGATTCCTTGTATGACTTTCTCGGGTCTCTCTTTTGCGGTATTTCTGGATCCTTACCAAGGCAGTAATGGTATATGCCTTCTCTCTCAAAGTATGTGGTATTTATGGTATAAGGCGTAGTGACATTGCCTTCTCTCTCACCCTACTCTAATAAGGCTTTGATATCTGGAGCTCATAGGTGGGAGATACAGTATACATACTCATAGAACATTTATTGCATAGTCAAACCATGGATCCAGAGAAACAAGTCAATAAGTCAAATCAAGATGTGCATGTGTGGTGAATGAGTGGTGTATGGTGATGATGGTGATAACAAAAGTCTAATGCTCTTTTTGAGGGAATACATACCTTTCTTGCTTTTTAAAACTTTTTAGGGGAATGAGATGCTCTATTTATTTTTTTTTCTTTTTTTTTCTCTCAGGTGGGTATCTTGTACCCCTAATTCTACTGTCGGACACTTATCCATTTTTACCTCTCGTCTCACTTTTTCTTTCTTCGAGGTTCCGAGCACTTGCTCCTTTTTATTTCCTCGTTTTTTTAGAGCAATCTCCCTCTTTTGAAAATATAGCAAGTGGTAGTAGAAATGACTTGAGCATTAACTTCACAGGGAATAACAGGAATAGGATAATGTTTTTGGCTATTCTCTCCCGGGTCAGGAGTAGAATAATTTTGGGTGAATCTGGAGATGGAAATGAGTGGATATATGTGGATGCGTACTTCCGGAGTAGAAGCAGCATGTATGAGTGAACGTGCAAGTGAATCTTGATTTTAACCACATGACAAGTTCCTAAGGGTCTACACAGCTTGACCACACTCAATGCCCATAAGCAGTAAGTAGTAAAAGTGCGGCTCTTAATCTAACAAGCATGTATATATGGCTGTGGTAGGAATTTAAACTCTCATCATACAGGAACTCATCATGCAACATTTTAAAGATTTTCAAAGATAAAATTCTCCAGAATTCTAGCATCTCTAGGAACAGATAAACAGCAGCTCAACCTTACCATATCATATCCGCTAACAACTTAGACTTCAGATCAAGTTCTTTTCCCACTAGTTCAGGTTTAGAGCCAGTTTTAAATTATAACAGTTATGTCTAAACTAGAGAGAGAACAAATTTGAAAATTAGGCAGAGCAACTATTCATCATATCCATGCTAGAGTTTTATTTTCAAGATTCAGTTTAGCATAGCTACTTTATTTATTTATTAAACTAAGCAAATATATATAAACACAAAATATTTATTTGGGTTTTCATGATTATGCATCTTTTTATTTTAATAAAGCATAGGTATAAATGTAGATAAAAATACTTATCGGGATAAATGGGGGTGCTCTCCCCCAAGCTGGATCTTGACGTAATTTCTTCTGATGTAGCTAGCAGGTGCAGAGGTGTATTTGAATGTCGGCAGCACCCTGACAATGATTAGGATGTCCTCCATCTGCTAGTCTTCCTGAATTCTGTGGAGCTCAAATAGACAACAAAGCTTCGTGGAACTTGATTAAGCGTTAGCATAAATATCTAGCCTTTATCATGTTTGAGCTTCCTTGATAAATGTCACTCTCTATTTTTATTTTCATTTTTATAGAACAGAAAAAAAATATATATTATTTATTTTTTATGCCACCACAGTGAATGTACTTATGGGTTTTATGCCACTCGCATACTCACATGGGGCTTACTGTTTTCAACATTTTTTTAGACAGAAAGAACATGATTAACTGAGCAATAATTAAAGGAAAAATGATAACTACCAAGTTTACCTCTTGGCACGGCGTTCGGTGTTTTTAAGTCCTCCGAACAGGACTTCTTTTCTTCTTAGTTGTCCTGGGATTTGGGTGGCGTAGACGGTGGTTCCGGCAGCGCCTCCTCTTCTTGTGTAACTGTCTTCACTTTCCATGCCCGACTTGGTGCTTTGGTCTCCTGTTGTGTATCCTCGGGCCTTATGACCTCTCCTTCATAGTCTGCCCATACGTCCTTGATGGTTTGCCTCCTTTGGTTACGGTTATGTTGCCTTCTTCTTGTCCTGACCTGCTTAGAATCTTTAACTATATAGTTAGGGTCATTAAAGTAGCGGCGTACCTTCTCAGAGGGGAAATGCATATGGACTTCTCCGGTTCCAATGTAGATGATTGCTTTGACGGTGCCTAGGAACGGTCTTCCTAGGATGATGGGTGGATCGTACTCGTCGTCTCCCATGTCAATGACCTGAAAGTCTGTATGGACAAAATGATCGTTAATTTTAACAGGGACATCGGTTACTATACCTTCGACCTTTCGGGATGTCTGATCTGCCATCTGGAGCTGAGTGTATGTTGGTTTTAAGGGCATGGTCCCGTACAAGAGCTGATAGGTGACTGTGGCCATTATGTTGACGCCTGATCCAGTGTCGCAGAGCGCCTTCTGAAAGGAGTATCCATTGATTGAGCACTCAATGCTTGGCATACCTGGGTCGTCCTTCTTGTTCAGGAAGGGCGACTTGAGTCGACCATCTTGACCTCCTTGAACTGCAGTGACCATCTTAGCTGATTCGGTCCATCCTTGGTTGTTCTTGTTCTGCTTGTTCCTCCTGTTGGTCCTCTTCCTTGGTTCATGTTGGGGTTGCTCTGGGATTTGTGTAATCTTGTTCTTGAGGGAAAACGTCTCCCTCCTCCCCTTGATGTTGAAGTTGATCTTCGCAGCGCTGGCGTAGATGACAGCTCCCGAGGTGTTCAGGAATGGCCTTCCCAGAATAACTGGTGACCTCTCATCGGACCCGGTCTCTATCACCACGAAGTCAGCTGGAGCATACGAGGTACCAACTCGGACACACATGTTCTTTAATATTCCTTTAGGAAAGCTTAGTGTCCGATCTACAAGCTGCAAACACATAGTTGTTTCTGATAAAGGATATGTAAAGAATTTTTCATAGAGTACCCTGGGCATAATGTTGACGCTGGAGCCAAAGTCACAGAGTGCTTCTGGGAAGTCCACCATGCCGATGGAGATCGGGATGACGGGGCGTCCTGGATCGCCTCTCTTGACTGGCAGAAGGTCATTATGTACTTTGACAGCGGGATTACTCCAATAGTTACCTGCATCAAACATGTCTACAAGATTTGCAGATTCTAATCCTTCCGGTTGTGATGGTATACCGGGGTTAGTAGCAGGAACAGCAGCAGCTATTTGATTTAACTGAGATTCAATCATTTTATTAAAGCTAATTTGGTTTTTGATGGCAGTAGAGAAATTATCCATTCTATTATTTATGTTTTCTAGTATTTTATCATTGGATGCTAATTTCTTAGACAAGTTATCCATTAGCTTTCCTTGATTAGACACTAACTCTCTCAGGGGTGGAAAATTATTATTGTTGTTGTAAGAGTTATTACCTTGATAATTACCTGAGTAGTTACCTGAGTAGTTAGGCCTCTGTTGATTCCAACCTTGATTTTGTTAAGGACGGTTGTAGTTGTTGTTGTTGTTGTTGATGTACCTTGCATCCTCAAGCATCTCAGGGCAGTGATTGCCTGAGTGTCCAGTGTCTCCACATTCCTCACAAGTCATGTGAGAGTTGTAGACGTTCATGACTTCTCTTTTGTCTCCAGCTTTGTCATCGAGCTTTTTCATGAGTAGGTCTAACTTTGCAGACAGCATGTCTACCTCCTTGAGCTAGTGCATACCTCCACCCTTCTTGCGTGTTTGAGTCCTCTCTTCGTTCCAACCTTGGTTGGACGCCATCTTCTCCACAAGGACTATAGCTTGTGGTATGGTGAGTGATAGAAATGCGCCTCCAGCTGCAGCATCCATGGTCTCACGAGCACTAGTGATGAGCCCATGATAGAAAGTCTACATAAGTAGCCAGCTTTCCATTCCATGATGGGGACATTCTAGGATATAATCTTGAAAGCGCTCCCATGCTTCTGGAACGGATTCATCATGTTGTTGCTGAAAACTTGTAATCTTCCCACGGAGAGCATTGGTCTTACCCATGGGAAAGAACTTAGCTAGAAAGTTCGTAGAGCAGAGTGCCCACGTAGTGTTCTTATCCTTCTTCGCGTAGAACCACTGCTTCGCTCTCCCCAATAGTGAGAATGGGAAAAGGCGAAGTAGTATGGCGTCTCTGGGAACATCTAATATAGTGAATGTGCTGCAAATCTCTAGGAAGTGTTGGAGATGAGCACTTGCATCTTCGTGCGGCTTCCCACAAAACTGGTTGGCTTGTACCATGTTGATGAGCCCTGGCTTGAGCTCAAAGTTCTTGTCGATGGCCGCGGCAGGTCCAGTGCGGATGTTGTCCGTAGTGGGAGCTGAGAACTCGCGGATCGTCTTGTTCGCCATGGCTGCGAACTCTGTTGACAAATTCCGGATGAAACTTCGGCGGTCTTCTGGATTGGATGAAGTGTTGCGTCGAAGTGTTGACTTATTGAGCTTGGCTCTTGCCCCTCTGATTAATGCTTCGGGGTTGTCAACAAAATTTTCTGGAAGATGTCCTCTATTCATACATCTCCCTGCAAAACAATAAGAATGGAAAAATACAGGGGTAAATCTGTATGGGAGAATTGATGATCTCAATCACTTAATGATGCGAATGATGACTCAAATTCCGTATTCATTCCTTGTTAGTAAATCAACCTTCCCCGGCAACGGCGCCAAAAATGCTTGTTGGGCATTCTTAACGTCATTACCAAAAGTAGACTTAGTTTTCTAATTCTGATAACGGCGCCAAAAATGCCAAACCTATCCCTCATGCCACTTAAGCCAAGTTGTCATCCCCAGCATGACATGAGAGACGCGGTATTGAAATATGCAACTGCTCTTCTAAATAAATAATAAATAAGATCTGCAAGCGCACAGATTAATACCGATGTAGCATTTTAACCGGGAAGTATTCCAGGTATCGTTATTTATATTTTTACCACTGGGAAGGGATTACTAACATCAATGTTGATTATGGAATGGAATATAGGAATGAGTATCAATCATTGCATGTATAAGTGAGAGCATTCATCTATCTCTTGCATACAGGGGTAAGTGTCACATAAAATATAGATAAAGTATGAATGGTGACAAAGATAATTAATCTGATCAGCTAGCCACATATAATAATGATAAGCACCTCAACAGATATTCTAGCAAGTCATTAGCATGGTATTAGGACGAACTACAAGGATATTTCCTAAGTTATTCTTAACTATAAAGTCTAGCATATCATAGTTAGTGCAAGTACACTTGGCAATCATTGCGAGAAAGGACTACGCCCATGCATAGTGATATTATCAAGGAAGATGAGAAACATAGCAATCACTCCCCCGTAATAATGTTGCTCTGCCTGCCTTACACACGGGAGGGGGACTATATAAGAACCAACGAAGCTGTCACCATCGCGGACCACCCCACGATCTGGCATATAAGGTGCAATCGCAGATAAATATGGTCTAAGCACCACACCTACACAATATTTATCATTTACCCATGGATCCGATGGATAAACGCTATACGATCCTAAACATGTATATAATTCCAATCTAACTAAGCCAAGCGTATAACTACGATAAACTAAGAACAATATAATCGCAAACATAAACAAGTAGAGCATAGTCATAATCAATATATTGAAATAGAACAAAGTTGTATTCATAATATTGAAGAACAATGATGAACAATGAAGAACAGTAAAGGAATTACCAAGAATCCTCTTGACAGATCCGGAAACCAATCGAAGATTGACTCCTTCTAGTTCTAATCCTATGTAGCTATGCTATACTAGAGATCTAGTTGATGTGGTGGCTCTAGGGCTTGATCAGAGACTCTCCTCCTGAGATTAGGGTTTGAGGAATTGAGAATGAGGGAGTGCCTCCTCCAGGGGCCAGGGGTCCTGCTTATATAGCCCCCTCAAGTGAACGTAGGCCGTCGGATCAAACCGACATTATCGCACGGTTTTCCTTGATCCCTTAGGTCGGTGGAGCATAATCCGCGAGACGGAGCCTAATTGGCTCTCAGGCCAGGGCGGGCGCCCTAGGGAGCAGGGCGGGCGCCCTGCCTCCGGGCCCGTTCGGCCTCCCGTTCGATCTCGTGGCTTCTGGAGTCTTCTAGATGATAGAAAATCGGTGAACACGTTATTATCTCTATGTAAACCCGATGTGTGGGCCTTTCCTCCGTATTTTCTGATAACCCCCTGCAGAAACAGACAAACACCAAAACTCATGGAATTCTGTCAGATAAAACCCTAAGTCTAGGTGTTGGTTGCATTTGGATCCTTTTCTTTATTTATTTGATAACTATATTTGGTACTTAAGGACCGTCAACAATCCTTTGAAAACCGAAACGATTTCCATCAAGGGACATGAATGCCATAGTGCCCAAAGTAGTTATCAACCCCATGACCTAACTTACTAAAGTTTCTGCAAAACACACGTTAGTCATGGTAATAATGTATTGTCATCAATTGCCGAAACCAACTCTCGGGGCCTAGATGCTTTTAATCTCCCCCTTTCTGGTGATTGATGATAACACATAGATTCAGAAGATAAGAGTTAAGGTTTTTGAACATGCTTGGTTCACATAAGCAATAAGCAATAAGCACAAGGGGTTAGAAATTGCTTATGTGCTCCAAGCCAACAGGGTGTACTCATAAGATAAAACATGAAGCGTTAGTACACATAAACATAGCCCATATGAAATCAGAGTAAGGCACGGAAGCACAACCTTATGAGCTAGAACCAATTAAGTGACATGATATAAAATAGAGACAAGATAGACCACATAAGACTCAAGTATCTCATTAAGCACACATGTCACAAAATGCAAGTGTAGGAAAGTAAACATGATGCATGAATGTAGCAGAATGTAGCACACAAAGAAAAAAAACTAAAGACCCTCTATCAAAACTCTCCCCCTAAATCTACTCTCTCTCTCCCCCTTTGGCATCAAACGCCAAAAACTAAGCTAAGGATCCGACAGGGGAACAGAAGGAGTCGTGTCGGGTGTCGAGGAGCGTGGAGTGATCACAAACTGTGAAGTATCCTCCTCAGACTCTGAGCTGTCAGGCTAACCCTCTGTATAAGCACATGGCTGTGAAGCGGTCTGGGTCTGAAGAATAGGAGCAGGTGCTGATGAAGATGTAGCAACGAGTGGAGCAGTCTCTGTCACCTGTGCCTGAAGCGTGCCAACTGCTGGAGGATCTATCGAGGCAACGGACGACGGTACTATCTCTGTAGTGCCAGTCCCTGTCATTGGTAAGTCATAAGAGTGGTGTGCGAGGGCGTTGGCTGACCAGTCAACTCGCTGTAAGAGGCACTCAAGTCAGTGAAAGGAGTGCCTGTCAGTAGGTGAGGGCGAGGCTGATCTGATGGAGTGAACCCCGTCTGAATAGGAGTGTAGCTCGGGGACTGGAAGGTCTGGGGAACCTGCTGCTGGGGAGAGGTGAACTGGAAGCTCGGCTATCCCTGACTCTGAGGTCCACTGACTGTAGTGCTGGAGTCAGGACAGATGCTGGAGGAGGAACCCCAACAGTGACAAGGTGACGCAGGAGCTCAAGGTACTACTGCTGGTTTGCTGCCTGCTGTCACTGCATCTCGAACTGCTGTCTCTGGAGCTCAAGCTGCTGCCTCTGGAACTCGTCCTGATGATCCTAAATCTGAGCAAACGCAGCTACTGTGTCCTGAGCCTGTCGCTACATCTGAAGCTCCTGCCTCTCCTGGGCCTGGGTCAGCCTCTCAAGAATAGCCACCATGGCTGGGTCTGAGCGGGAGGCTGAGCCTGAACCACCGACCTCATGGTCGTGAGACCGAGGAGAGCGGTACCAGGGGATGGGATGGTAGTCCTTGTTTGTGCTATCGGAGGCCTCATCCTCAACTGGATCAGCAGGCTGAGCATCAAGATCTGCAAGCTCAGCCTCAGCAAGACCCTGAACGGCCTCGTCCTGCTCAGCTGCTGTCTCTGGGACCTCTGGTCTCTCACGCTGTCCTGGCCTGGGTGCCTGCTCTCTGGTAACAGAAGCCCACAACTAACGAATGTCATACTCTGGAAAAGCAGTAGTGGCATCTGATATCTCAGCTCGAATCTCCAGAGGCAGCTCACACGCAGATCTGATAATGAAGCATATCCAATGTGCATAGGGCAGCTGACGGTGACCCTTGAATCTCTCTGCCAAGGTATCCTCCATCTCACATAGCATCAGATCCCAGATGTCGAACGGTGTCTGTGAGATGAGGTGATGCACCACCCATAGCTGCATACGGGTGAGTCCCTCTCTGTACCCCAGCCTCGGAAGAAGTGTGCATCTGACAATAGCATCCAAAACTCTAGCGAGGGGTGTCAAGCTAGCAGGTGTACGTCTGGACCCCTCGCCAAAAGGCTCACGAAAGCAGGGTCGGATCATATCTGTAGGAGGCACTGTACCGCCGTGAGGGCGTCTCGGTGGAGCAGTCTGACCAAAGTACAACTGGTGTATCTTCGTATCTGAAGGAGGGAGTCTGAGAATCTCTCATACCCTAGTGCTGTAGAGTCTGCGGTCATGGCCTCGGAATGCAAAGTGGATGAACTCATGTGCCGGGTCAATCCAAAGAGAAGAGTAGAACTCCCTGACCCAAGTGTCGTAGTAGGCTCCCGTCCATCCTAGAAAGTCCGACAAGCCTGAAAGAAAAGACAGGTGCGGACGAAGCTGCTCACCAACCACCTCAACTAGAGCCTCAAGTCGACAGACTCTCTGAGGTCTGAAAGCAATGCCGCTGTCAACGTAAGCTCTGTAGAAATCCTTGTGCAGAGGTGTGTAGAAGCCCTCTGACGCTCGGGGGTCTCACTGAGGTGGGAACCACCGACCAACCTCAACAAACCTCAGGGCTTGCACCTGGCATGTTGTACCTCCCCTCAAGTCAAAGTGCTCAACTGGGGGGTGACCTTGAGCCCTGGGAGGTGGACGTCCTCCACGACGCTGGCCCTCTGGCCTAGGAGTCACCTGAGCTCGCGTACATCCTGAGCGACGATGCGGTGGAGTCTGAACTGTCTGCTCCTCTGTCTCCTCTGGATTCTCTGTGGGTGGATCAACAGGCATATCCTCTGTCCCCTCAGTGGCCTCAGTACCGAGCTGTCGACCTTCAAGATGAAAGCGACGCTCGCCAATATGGATCCCACTACTCCTGCCACCTCTCTCTGCCATCTCAGCTGCATCGGCAACTGCCTGAGCAATCTCTGCCTCTGTAAGTGTTCTCTTCCTCTTCTTGGCGGAGGTCTTCTTGCACTTGCCACGCGCAACCTCTGTCAGTCTGGGAGGACTCTCGTCCCCGTCACTAGGTCCACCCCCAGCATTCTTGCAGCGAACCATACTGACCAACTGTCGAGAAGACCCTGAAAGATGGTGAACTGACACTCGTGAGGCTTGGCCTCAATCCATATCCACAGGCTTGGCCTCGGATTCAAATCTGATCAACTGTCACCCGAAACGCCGACAGGACTCACTGTAAAGATAGAATAGATGGATCTACTATAAGCAACATATATTATCTAGTAGATAAGAGATCCTAAAAGTAGCAAGCATATGAGGTAAGATATGAATAGAATAGTGATAGCTACCTCCGATCGGCGAGAACCCGGTGAAAAGACGAGGGACCTAGACGCGCGAAAGTTCCCCGAAAGCGCCGGATGAGCCCTGAAATTGCCGAGACAAGCAAAGAATGATAAGAATTTGAACAACATGTCACGACAAACCCTAGAAACAAGACGATGAAGTCACCTTCGCGGACGAAGAACGACCGAAGAAGGGTTAGGGTTACGGCAAACGAGGAACTCGCGAGGTGGTCTCGGTGGCTCGACTAAAGCAGAGAGGGGGCTCGGCCACGGGCTTGGTAGCTCAGCTGCAAGGAGATGAGATGGCCGACGGGGTGCGGGCCACGGCGCGGGGCAGCAAGGGCGGCACGCGCGGTGGAGCGGCGGTGCGGGCGAGGTGCGGTGATGGCGGCGCGCGTGGTGGTGCGGAGCAGCGGCGGAGTGCGGTCGCGCGGCAAGGCAATGGCACGGCGCGAAGGAGGAGGCACGGGCATGGCGGCGCGACGGCGAGACGGTGAGTTAGGGCACAAGGGCGTGCGGCGTACGGCGGATTGGATTGGAAAAAGAACGAGACGAAAGGTTATATGAGGGCTCAGATCCGCTCGCAACTCTCTGACCGGACGTGGTGGGGCAGTGTCCGGTCAGAGTCCAGTAAGCTCCTGGAGTGACCGGACGCATCCGGTTAGGGCTGACCGGACACGGACAGAGTCCGGTCGGAGGTCATCCGGGAAACTCATCGCGTATGACCGGATGCGGTGGTGGGGTTCGGGACCGGACGCTGTGGTCACAACGACGCGTCCGGTCGAGCGTCCGGTCACAGGTCCAAGAGAAAATCTTCAGGATGACCGGACGCGCTGGTGGTCGCCGGGACCGGACGCAGCGGTGAAGCAGCACCGCGTCCGGTTCAGCGTCCGGTCCAGCGTCCGGTCACTGTTTAACGCCTTTCTTCAAACTGATCTTCGACGCGACTTCTCCCAATCAAGTTCCAATTCAAAGAGACTCAAATAAACACCAATTGGAACCTGATATGAGTGACCTCACTCAAACCCTCAAGTTTTTCAAAATATTTTGCCTTAGGCTAGTATTGTTTTTAGGAAAATAAGCAATAAACACCCGATGAGCAACGTATGGCCATGCAATAGAGTTTATGAACCCTTGGGAGCGTCAAATGCTCTCTCTATTTATGGACGAACACAGAGGTTGCTCAAAGGCAAACCGAAAAGAAACGACAAGGCAACAACCATGCATATGCAATGCAAAACAAGTAAGAAAGACTAGGTTGCTTGTCAAGTTTGATCCACGGTTAGGCTTCTTCACTCCTCCAAAGGAGGGTTATAGTAACCGTGTTAGACAAGTCCTAGATGCATTGCGGAGAATTAAATATGACATGATACAATGCAATGCAAGGGACAACACAAGCTCATTTTTTAAAGTTACTAGATTCAAGCACATTTAGTTCACTTCTCAACCTACAAAAGGTAGCCTCATCCAAAGGTTTAGTGAAGATATCCACTAATTGATTTTCACTTCTTACACCTTCTAGTGATATATCATTTTTAGCAACATGATCTCTTAGAAAGTGATGGCGGATATCAATGTTCTTGGTGCGTGAGTGTTGTACTGGATTATTAGCAATTTTAACGGCACTTTCATTGTCACATAAAAGTGGCACCTTTTTAAGAACAACTCCATAGTCTAGGAGGGTTTGTTTCATGTATAAGATTTGTGCACAATAAGCCCCCGCGGCAATGTATTCCGCCTCGGCGGTGGACAAAGCCACACTATTTTGCTTCTTAGATGACCAAGATACTAAAGACCTCCCAAGCAAATGGCACCCTCTGGATGTGCTTTTTCTATCAATTTTACAACCGGCATAATCCAAATCGGAATAGCCAACTAGTTGGAATCTAGCTCCTTTGGGATACCAAAGACCAATGCTTGGGGTGTGCTTAAGATATCTTAAAATTCTTTTTATGGCACTTAGGTGAGGTTCTTTAGGGCATGCTTGAAAGCGAGCACACATGCACACACTAAACATGATATCGGGCCTAGATGCGGTAAGGTACAATAAGCTACCAATCATAGAACGGTAGAGAGTTTGATCAACCGGTTTACCTCCCTCATCTAGGTCGAGATGTCCATTAGATGGCATTGGGGTCTTGATTGGCTTACACTCTTCCATCTTGAATCTCTTGAGAAGATCCTTGGTATATTTTTCTTGAGAGATGAAAATCCTTCTCTCATTTGCTTGACTTGAAAACCAAGGAAGAATGTGAGTTCACCAATCATAGACATCTCGAACTCCTTCGACTTCAATCCATCAAATTCCTTGCAATAATCTTCATTTGTTGATCCGAAGATAATATCATCAACATAGACTTGACAAATGAAGATCTCCCCATTAAGCTTCTTGGTGAATAGTGTAGTGTCGACCTTCCCAATAGTGAAGCCCTTCTCAATGAGGAAGTCCCGGAGGCGCTCATACCATGCTCTAGGGGCTTGCTTGAGCCCATATAGCGCCTTGGACAACCTATAAACATGATTAGGATATCTAGGGTCTTTAAACCCGGGAGGTTGATCAACATAGACTAATTCATTTATGAAGCCATTTAAAAATGCACTTTTCACATCCATTTGATATAGTTTCATATCATGATGTGATGCATATGCAAGAAGGATACATATGGCTTCAAGTCTTGCAACGGGTGCAAAGGTCTCTCCAAAATCAAGACCTTCAACTTGAGAGAACCCCTTTGCAACTAGTCTTGCCTTGTTCCTCACCACTATGCCTTGGTCATCTTGCTTGTTGCGGAACACCTACTTGGTTCCAATGACTCTTGCACCTTTTGGATGCACTTCAAGTGTCCAAACTTGATTGCGGGTGAAGTTGTTCAATTCTTCATGCATGGCATTCACCCAATCCGGATCTTGAAGAGCTTCTTCTACATTTTTAGGTTCAAGACAAGAGACAAAAGAGTGATGTTCAACAAAAGAAGCAAGCTTTTGAGATCGAGTCATTACACCCTTTGTAGGACTCCCTATGATGAGATCTTGTGGATGTGCTTGAAGTAGAGGTGAGTTTCTTCTATCAACCACTTGGGGAGATGGTTGAGGAGCATCAACATCTTGAGCTTGTGCCTCGGCTTGTTCATGAGAGACATGAGTGTCTTCATTTTCAACTCTCTCATTCTTATCATCATCTTGAGGCACATGTGATGAAGATGGTGGATTGACAATTTGTACATCGTCTTCATCATCTTTTGGCTTGATGTCTCCCACCGGCATGTTCTTCATTGCCTTCCTCAATGGTTCATCACCTACATCATCACAATTCTCAATTGCTCCTTAGGAGCCATTAGATTCATCAAATTTCACATCATATGTTTCTTCAACCAAACCGGTGGCATGGTTAAATACTCTATATGCTTTGGACTTTGATGAGTAACCAATAAGAAAACCAATATCACAACGTCTTTGAAACTTCCCTAGGTGTTGACGCTTCTTGTAGATGAAGCATTTTCAACCAAACACCCGGAAGAATGAGACGTCCGGCTTCTTCCCATTTAGCAACTCATAGGGGGTCTTGCCAAGAAACTTTTGTAGGAAGAGGCGATTTAAAGCATAGCATGTGGTGTTGATTGCCTCGGCCCACAATTTCTCCAGTGTGTTGTACTCATCTAGCATTGTTCTTACAAGGGTGATCAAAGTCCAGTTCTTTCTCTCAACTACACCATTTTGTTGAGGAGTGTAGGTTGAAGAAACTTCATGCTTGATTCCAATCTCATCACAATAAGCTTCAATGTTTGTGTTGTCAAACTCTTTGCCATTATCTCTTCTAATCTTCTTTATCTTGACTTCAAATTCATTTTGAGCTCTCTTTGCAAACTTCTTGAAGCAATTTGCCACTTTGGATTTGTCATGAAGGAAGAAGGTCCAAGTGTACCTTGAGTAGTCATCCACAATCACAAGACAATAGAGATTTCCACCCAAGCTCTTGTAAGTTGTAGGACCAAACAAATCCATGTGTAGAAGTTCAAGAATTCTTGATGTTGACATGTAAGCTTTGGTTGGATGAGTATTTGTAACTTGTTTGCCGGCTTGACATGCACTACAAGGTTTGTCCTTCTCAAACTTTACATCCTTCAAACCCCTCACTAATTTCTTCTTCAATAGCTTGTTGAGAGTGTTCATTCCAACATGAGCAAGCCTCCTATGCCAAAGCCACCCAAGTGAAGTCTTGGTAAACAAGCATGTCATCAAGTTTGCATCTTCAGAGGTGAAGTCAACAAGATAAAGATTGTTGTATATAAAGCCTTTGAATATCATTTGCTTATCATCTATCTTTGTAACTACCACTTCATTAGGTGTGAACAAGCATTGGTAGCCAAGGTCACAAAGTTGCCCAACGGATAGCAAGTTGAAACTCAATGAAGCAACATAGAGCACATTTTAGAGAGTGTGATCATTTGATATTGCAATCTTGCCTATACCCTTGACTTTGCTCTTTGAATTATCTCCAAATGTGATCTTCTCTTGACATACCCCATTCTCTTCAAGTGAGGTGAACATACGAGGGTCACCGGTCATATGCTGAGTGCAACCACTATTAATAACCCAATGAGATCCACCGGTCTTGTAGTTCACCTACACACAAGAGATCAAGCTTTTTGTTTAGGGACCCAAACTTGAGAGGGACTCTTGACTTTCTCAACTAGTGACTTGGCAACCCATATTTTCTTAGGCCTATTCTTGTTTGGGGGACCCAAGAACATAACTTTCATCTTTCCACTTGAATCTTTTCTTAGCATGTAATGAGCATTGAAGGCAAAGGGTCTAGCATGCTTGGGCAAGGGTTGTGGTGGTGGAGTTTTGCACTCATGAGTAAAATGGCCCTCTTGTCCACACTTAACACATCCTTTGGCTTGGGCTTTGACTTGCTTTGTTGTTGTTGAGCTTTAGCCTTCTTCTCTTGATTTGCCAAATAACCAATGCCACTTCTATCCATCTTCATGACAGTGTTCATGAGTAGCTCACTTTGCAAATATTGGCCTCTTGTGAACTTGCTTAGGCCGGTCTTGAGATGCTCTTTCTCTTGCTTGAGCTTTTTATTTTCTTCAATAAGTGACTCATTTGATGCTTGCTTTTCAAGAGTCATCATCCTTTTTAGCTTCTTGTTCTCACTTGTAAGCATCTCATTTTCACTCTTGAGCTTGGCATAATCATCATTGTTGATGGACTCAACCACACTCTTGCCTTTGCCACCAGAGCCTTGCTCAATGCTCTCAATGATCAAATCATCACATGATATAGCTATATCAATCTTGACAACTTGGTTAGTAGCATCATGTGTCTCAAGAGAAAGCTCATTAGTGACAACAAGACTATCATAATTGATTTTTAATATAGTGTATTTGTCTTTTAGCGAATTGTGCCTAGTGTTGAGCTCATCATGCTTCTTCTCAAGTTTATCATGTTCATCTCTAAGCTCTTTGTTAGAAGTTTTGAGCTCCTTGAGAGTAGAAGACATGATTTCATTTTGATCTTTGAGCTCATCACTAGTCTTTAGTGCATTTTCAAGCTTGGATGAGAGTGAGTCATTTTCATTTTGGATCTCATCATTTTTATTTCTAGTTCTTCTTATGACTTTAGAGTATTTGTTCAACAATTTTACAAGTTTATCATAAGAAGGTGCATCATATTCATCATCACTATCACTATCATCACTATCACTATCATCATCATCACTATCATTGTTTTGTACCTTTCATTCACCTTTGGCCATAAGGCATAGGTGAGTAGTGGATGATGATGGTGAAGATGGCGGTGAAGGTGGTGATGAAGATGTCGGTGAAGATGATGATGGCCCAATCACAAATGCGGCAACCTTCTCTTTCTCATCATCGCTCTCATCACCGGAGGACTCACATGATGATTCAATGTCGGTGAGCCAATCACCAACAATGTAGGCTTTGCCTCCCTTCTTCTTCTTGTGGAACTCTTTCCTCTTGCCATCCTTCTTCTTGTATGACTTGTTCTTCTTCTTCTTCTCATCTTCTTCATTACTTGAGTCATTTTTCTTGCCCTTGTTCTTGTTCTTAAACTTGTCTTTTGGAGGCCTAGGGCATTGATGAGCTAAGTGGCCAAGTTCACCACAATTGTAGCAATCCATCTAGGATATGGGCTTTCTTTTGCTACTTGTGAAGAACTTCTTCTTCTTCCCATCGAACTTGATGCCACTCTTGTTGAGCTTCTTTAGCATCTTGGTGGTCTTTCTCACCATGAGTGCAAGTGATGCATCATCAATATCACTCTCACTTGAGCTTTCTTGCACCATCATGGCTTGGCCCTTCTTCTTCTTCTTGTCATGGCTAGCTTTGAAGGCCAAATCCTTCTTCTTGGAAGATGAAGAGCCCTCTTCCGGAGTGATGTGCATGTACATCTCATGTGCATTGATCTTTTCCAATACTTGTGTCGGTGTTGCGGTGGAGAGATCACTTTGATGAAGCACAGTGACAATGTGACCATACTTCTCTACGGGAAGAACACTCAAGATCCTCCTTACAACATCCGATTGACTCATTTAGGTGAGCCCAAGAGCATTGAGATCCTCTACAAGAACATTCAATCGAGTGTACATGTTATTAGCACTTTGTTTGGGAAGCATCTCAAAATAATTAATTTTCTTTAAAGCAATATGGTAGCATTCCTCATGCTCACTCTTGGTTCCCTCATGGAGAGCACAAAGGTTTTCCCACAATTCATGAGCGTTTTTTGCATTATGCACACGATTGAAGATATCCTTGCCTAAGCCCCGGTAGAGTGCATTTTTGGCCTTTGCATTCCACCGGTCGTACTTCTCCTTGTCACCACTTGGGTTGGCGGGATCCTTGATAGCGGGAAGCCCTTGGGTGGCGGCTCTAAGACACCCCACATCTATGGCTTCGAGGTACGCCTCCATGCAGATTTTCCAATATGGAAAATCATCCCCCTCAAAGGTGGGAGGTGGTCCTTCCCCATTAGACATCTTGCTCTAGGCGGTGAAGCCTAATTTAGGAGCAACTCGGCTCCGATACCAATTGAAAGGATCAAGATGCCCAAGAGGGGGTGAATTGGGCTTTTCTAAAAATTAATTGCAAGAATTAAATCCTACAAGCCAAAGTTCACCCCTAGTGCCTACTTGTGTTCCTTGTGATTCTACCGGTAAAAAGTTTTGCACCCTAAGTTCCAATCCTAGTCTAGCATGGCAATTCTAGGAAAGTAAACCAAGCAATGAAAGTAATACGAGAAAGTAAATACTTGAAAGTAAGGGCAAGGAACACGGCGATGTTTTCTCGAGGTATCGGAGATTCGCCACTCCCCACTAGTCCTCGTTGGAGCACCCGCGCAAGGGTGTAGCTCCCCTTGATCCGTGCAAGGATCAAGTGCTCTCTACGGGCTGATTCTTCGACACTCCGTCGCGGTGAATCGCCCAAAACCGCTCACAAGATGAGTTGGGTCATCCACAAGCTCTGCCGGATGATCACCAAACTCCCAATCACCACCAAGCCGTCTAGGTGATGGCGATCACCAAGAGTAACAAGCTAGAACTCTCACTTGACCACAACAAGCCTAATGAGAAGATGGATGCACACTTGCTACTCTCTAGACACTAGAGAGGGATTCTCAAATCACTACCCTCACTAGAGCTCTTGCACTCTCTTGCACTCCAAAGGTGTTTCTCAGCTGAACAAATGAGCAAGAGACCTCTAAAAGAGGTGGAGGGGATGTATTTATACACCCCACAATCAAATCCAATCGTTACCTGCCAACTCAGCCAAATACGCGATGATCGGACGCGCCGGTCAACGTGACCGGACGCGCCGGTCGATGGTAACGGTCGAAATTCTGAACAATACTGCTGAGTGAAGGACGCACCGATCAGGGGTGAGCAGACGCGTTCGATCGTGCAAGGTACTTACTGTACTTTGACCTGATGCTCGACCGCGTCCGATCAGTGATGACCGGACGCGTCCGATCAGTGATGACCGGACGCGTCCGATCGTCAAAGTACCTTACTAGAACGTGACCGGACGCGTCGATCACTTCCCAGTCACGTCCGATTAGTTGTTTTCCCTTTTGTGACACGTGTCAGCGCAATCACCGCGTCCGGTCCTTGCAAGGACCGCGTCCGGTCAACCGTGTTGTAACGCAGTAATTGATTAGTACTGACCGGACGTGTCCGGTCATGCCAGAGACCGTGTCCGGTCAAGAGAAAACGGCTCTAACGACTCCGAAACGCGACGCAACTTGAACCAAGTTACTTCCAACTGAACTTTGAGCTTTTCTTGAACTACCTAGTGCTAAGTTTGACAAGTGTGCACCACACCTAAACACAAGACTCATCTAGGTCAAGCTACTCGCTCATGCCCCCCTTTATAGTACGGCCAAAGGAAAAAAGCAAAGATCCTAACGACTATTCCGAATGCAACTCAACACCTTAACATTCGGAACTAACCGTCCTTAATCTTGTCGTTGATCCTTTGAAAATTGAAACGATTTCCATCAAGGGACATGAATGCTATAGTGCCCAAAGTAGTTATCAACCCCATGACCTAACTTACCAAAGTTTCTGCAAAACACATGTTAGTCATGGTAATAATGTATTGTCATCAATTGCCGAAACCAACTCTCGGGGCCTAGATGCTTTCAAGGAGCTCACTGGCCGCCATCAGACTTCATTAGGACATGAATAGGCAAAGAACACTGCTATAAGGTAATTTAAATTTAGCAATGGTCAAAGAGTGAAGACATGATGCCTTGTTCATATGTATCGATTAATACAACAAAAATACTAAAATCAACATTTTGCTAGATATTAAAACAAAAAACATTCATTATTCTTACCTACACCCTATGTCCCAGGAGTGTAAGGCTGTCTCGTTCGCCTGTGTCTCTTAGGATTTATGGGTAACACATTTGGAGTGTACCCAACATTGATGTGGTTGTGATGGCGGGGCTGACGGCCATGCTACTGCACACCGTTCGTACCCTGCAAGTATAAGACAGGGAACATTAATGTCAATCTATACCATTGTTAGATTATATTGGCTAGGTAATTAAAAATGTAGCTTTCTTATTACCTGTTCATCTCCTTGGGTACCAAACGGGGCACCCCATAGCTGAGAGTGTCCAATCTCGTCATGCTGCCAACGGTCCCTTTGGTGGTGGTGTATGCGAAAAACCCGGGGCCTCGTCCTCATCGTCGTCCTCGTCACCATCGTCCTCCTGGTCCTCCTCGTCTGCAGGGCCCTTCCCAGCGCTGTAGTGTGGGGGTGTACGTACGGCGGAAGTCGCGCCTGTCACTGGCTCAGAAGAACCGGCTGGTGTCCTCACAGAGCCCGAACCCGTGCCATGAGACCGGGCGGGGTAATCGGCTTCCTCCCACTGAGTGTCCATGCAGCTCAACTTCTAAGCTAGCTTTCTGCAGCTCCTCCTCACTTTCTGCATGTATAGGCATTAAAGAAAAACTATTTTCCAAGCGCATAGAGATTGAATGAACATATTCATGATTGAAAAGTTCATGTGTACCTGCACAAAAGCCTCTAGTACGCCTGGCCCCCGGCCTCTAGACTTGTGAAGTCGGAACGCTGCTTTGTTGGACATCCTTGACAATTTTGTGCCCTGGGTACAGAAATGAGATTGAACCGTTTTGGACTATTTGTACATGACAAATACATATCAAGTTGCAGAGTTCAAGTATCTTACCACGTGTCTCTGAAGCGGGGCTCTCTGTGGTTGTGTCTCGCCCCTAGTGTCCATGTCGTACACGTCTTCAATGATGTCTTCCTCCGAGTCATCCTCAACTACGTCCTCAGTGTAGGGGGGCTTGATATGTGTCCTCATGGACCTGTGAAGCCACCGCAGGTACTTGTCAAAGGTGTGCTGGTCATGTGGCGGACCCGCATTGATTGGTTGCCGCACCCTGTTCTCCCTCAACTAGATGAACTCGTAGTGCGTCACACGCCAATCCTTCTCGGTGAACCTCTTCCTGCGGTCCATCCTGTGAGAATACGATAGTTAGTTATACCTTAGAACTAACACCTCACAAGTGTACAGTTGTTAAGAATTGAAGATGTACCTATGCAATTTCTGGTTCAAGTGGATCTCCACCACGTGGAAGAAAATAAGCCGGACGTCGCAGTGATACTCGTCGGACTCTTGCCAACAATGAGGACTAAGGTATCCCCGGAACTCCAAAGCATCCCAAGGACACCAAGTCACCTGAACATTTCATAATTGAGTTTGCTTGTGAGATAGTGCAAATACAAAAAGACACACCTATGTGACTAATGAGAGCGTAACCTGGTGCTGTGTTAGGACGTCGAGCAAGTCCATGTACTCCCTGTACTTGCGGGGCGCATTCCCTGTAACCTACTCTACTCCATTCCAGATGTATAGAGTAGTAGGCATTGTATCCAAGCTGTTCCAATGCTGCATTGTACACGACAATGAATTAGTCATTCATAGTATCACCATATGTAACAACTTGGTACTAAGTTTCGAACCGAAGTACTTACAGGCAAACCAGTAAGAAGGGGCCGCCCAACGGGCCATCTTTCCCAACACCAAATATGTAGTAGGTAGGAGCAACCAGCAAGTGATGTGTACCCCGAGGTGCGGCAGCAGGCAACGCATAACTGTCTGTACGTCCATGCTAGGACCGCACTGCCCTAGCTGTACCCCGCTATGTTGTCCCACGGCTGCCGTAGTATGTCAAGGAAGATCCAGCTAATTGTGTTGCCCGACACGTCGGGGAACAGGAAAGAACAAAGGAAGTGCCACAGCCACACTCTAGCGTATCTGTCGATCTCAGCCTCATCAGCCTGTGGGTGCAAGTTGTTGAAGCACTCGCATATCCACAACGACGCGTCACCGGAAGTTTTCCTGAAATTCATAGAACTCCATGAGAACCATTGGATTTGGAAAGGGCTGCAACTATTAAAAATGGTACAATCACTTACTTTTGTTTCTTAGCAACCTCGTCGTCCGGAGGCAAATAGCCACAGAACTGAGCCACCGTCTCCCTCCATCGATCGTTGTCAACCACACCAGTCACTGCATTTCTCCTTAACCAGAGGCAAAAGATAGCCTTCACATCCTACATGGTGACGGTCATCTCCCCGCAAGGTAGGTGGAATGTGTGGGTCTCAGGCCTCCACCTGTGATGTTGAATTACGAAACAAGAACAAGTGTCAGTTACCTCAATGTCGCATAACAAAGTTTACTAAGAGTGAAGGGACTGTCACCTGTCTACAGCTGCACTGAGTAGTGCGGGGTTCAGGGGCGGAAGACCTTTGTTCACAACAAGGAAGTCGGCACGCGGTATGTACGACGCGTAACGCTCGTCCCACTGTAGTTGTTTGTTGTGCGTGCGTGGCCTCAAAGGAGGCATGGCCACCTCTGCCTCAGTGTCAGTCAGCATGTGAGCTCGGTGCTCGTTGTCATACTCCATCTCAAGGATGGGGTACTACGGGTGCGGCGTGGGACCCCCCATGCGACGAGCCATCATGTTTCAAATTCAAAAATAAAGGGTTAGAGCAAACATTATGAATAATTCAATATTGAAATTAAAATTTAAACTACACGCATATGAAAATAACATTAATAGACATATGAAACAACTTTACTAGCAAATAAACAATTCTATGTATGGACCTGTTGCCCTTGTCTTCTATGTTTGCTAGCCTTGTGACCCGATTCTTTGCAAATCGAGCAAAGATTCCTGCCATGGGTTTCGTTGAAGTCTCCCCCTCCATACATGTCTGCGTCGTATCCTCTCATAGTGTCCATGTCCCCCTTGAGTCGCTTATTCTTCCTCCTACCCTTCCCTACCTTCTTTAGGTCTGGATGCGGCATGTACTCAGGACCATGATAAGGGGGCCACTGTGTTGGGTTGAGGTACGGCTCGAAGCTCTTCTCCCAAATACTAAGGGTGTTTGAACGGAAATACAAGGGTGACATATATGGCACAATGGTGTGGTCATATTCGCGGATCCTACAGGCTGTGATCATGTGAGAGCAAGGGGCATGCATGATCTGAGGGACGTTGCAAATGCACTCAACTTTGTCTAGATCAACTCGGTAGTTTCGTCCACCGTATCGTTCCCCACCCATGTTTGTGCCACCCTTCCCTCATACACTGAAGACGTGCCGGTGAGGTCCATACGGCTCGACGCTATGCTTCTTGGCCAATTCTTTGGCCTCCTTCAAATGTTCATGTCCGGCCTTTCCAAATCGCCCAAGCTCAGCTAGATTCCTCTGCGCAAGATCCCACCTCTTGACAAAATATTCGTTGCACTTCTGAAAGGAGAACTCAACAATTCTCGACACTGGAAACGATCAAACTCTGGTAAACACACGATTGAAAGACTCTGATGAGTTGGTGGTCATGATGCCGTACCTAAAACCGCCCTCGTCATATGCTAATGCCCACTTAGCCTTCTGTTCCATCTGATCCTCTAACCATGCCTTGCCCGCTTGGTTCAACATCTTGTCTAGTTCTCTCATTGTCTCCTTGAACTAGTGCTCTGTACATACACAACAAAGAGCCTTTACCTTGTCACAAACCTCCTTCTTCCTTTGGCGCCGCCAGAAATTAGCGGCAAAATGTCACATACACCATCTGTGCACTAGAGGTGGGAACCCATCGATATGTTCACCTGCAGCATTCAGAATCCCTGCATGCCGGTCCGAGATCAAACATATAGTGCGAGATGGGCCAAGCACTTGTACACATAGAAGCCGCATGAACCATGACCACGATTCATTGTTCTCTCCCTCTGCCAAAGCAAAAGCCATGGGTACTATCTGGTCCTCTGGATCAACAGCAGCAGCCATCATCAAGGTGCCCTTGTACTTTTCGGTCAGGAAAGTGCCATCAACAAGTACTACTGCCTGATAGTACCGAAATGCATGTTTCGTCTTTGCAAACGACTAGAACACACGGTGCAGGACATGCCGCAATGGGTCCTGGAAATACATCCCTCTGGTGTCCACAAACCATTTTAAGCCAGGGTTGTAGTAATGCATTGCACACAATATTTGGGGAACCCTGTTGTACGCTTCCTCCCAGCTACCCCAATGAACCGCCAGGGCAATTTGCTTAGCATGCCAAGCCTTTCCATACTTCACATCATACTTAACAAATAGGGCTATGGACTCTTGTAAGGAAGACACCGAAATGTCGTTATTGTTATCAATGAGCCCCAATATACAACGGGCAAGGTAACGTGCAGTGAGCCGCTGATGATTTTCCTTCCCCTTATTATCCACGCATGTGTGGGGTTGGACCACCTTACTTATCCTCCACTTGCCATCACTCTGCCTCTTCTGTGCATTCAACCTCCACATGCAAGGGAAACCATTTTTGCATATCACGTGGTACCTCAGCTCCCTGTCAGAATGAGTGATGGTGTAGGGCCTATGGTGATACACAGCATAGTCCTAAAGGAAAAGCTTCATCTCTGACATTGTATTAATACCGTACCCTTGCTAAGGATTTCATTCTCGTGGTTATACAATGATTGCCTACACATCTGCAGACCGGTGTCGCAAACTACCATATCTGTCATGCTGACATCCCTATAGTTCGGAATGCCACTGAAAGGTACGTTACCCTGCCTCAGTTGCATAAGCTTTGTCGCTGTGTAAGGTGGTGGTGGAATGTACTGCTGTGCTTCGCTAATCCTACCCCATGAATCATAGGAGGTATCATCCTCTGGCAAATCTGTGACTAGCCAGCCCTGACCCGGCATAGCATAAAGTACCTCAGTTGGTACTGGTAAGAGCATAGCATGAACCGGTACTGGCATGGGAGCAACCGGTGTTGGCATGGCATCTGCACCTCCTTGGTCATCATCTGAATCGTCTGAATCACTGCTAACTGCATCACTGATCCTGTCCTCCTCCTCACGTTCCTCCTCTTCCCGTTTGAACTCGTTCACATCGAAGTCATTACTTATATAGCCTACTAGAGCTGAATGAAACTGCTCCTGCGTCAACTGACCGTCCAAATCCATGTTACCCTGAGTTCCTTCCCCTTCGACCCCAAATTCTTCTTCGTTGCCTCTAGCACCGTCATTGCACGGCCTGTCCTCAAGATCCTGCATCCTATACCCATTCTCCACCACCACCTCAGCCATGGGCACATTTGAACCTTGGAGCACCCTATTGTAGCGGGACCAGTGAGCAAGGTCACGCAAGGGCATCAGGACATAGTGTGCCCTAGTCTTCCCACTGTCAAACCTCTCCTTCAATGTGAAATCACCGTGAAACTTTGCATTCAAACGGACACAAAGGTCATTGAAGCTAGGAGGTCCATCAAACCATTTCAATTCTTCTTCCATATCCTCAAATATACCATCTTCTTTCCTAACACTTCCTCCGTGAAAAACTCGGACACAATAATCCATCTACAAAAACATTTGAGGAAACTTCATCAAGTCGTCCAAACTAACTACCTATACTAACTTTACTAACTAAAGTAACTTTACTAACTTTACTAACTAAACTAACTACCTATAATAACTTAACTAAGTAAACTAACTATACTAACTAAACTAACTATTTATACTACCTATACTAACTATACTAACTTTACTAACCAAACTGACTATACTAACTAAACTACCTATTTATACTAACTATACGAACTATACTAATTTTGCATCGTAACCCTAAGTACCAACAGTTACGGTTCAATCAACAAATAGAAAATGGGAATACCTTGGCAACGAGTGCGAGACTGGGCGTTAACCAAATCCACCAAAGGCGACAAGGTGGGTGCTGGCGGCAATGGTCGCCCGCCGGCGGCGGGCTTCTTCTGGGAGCACGAGACACAGGGACAGGGGTGGGGCACATCGCCGACCGGCTATTGGAGGGAAATGGGGGCGCAGCTTAGGAGAGGATGGGGGAGAGAGGCCGGCCGGCGGTGGGGAAGGGAGGCCGTGCGGTGGGGAGGCACTGAGACAGAGAGAGAGAGAGAGGGAAGGAATGGGGAGGAAGGGAGGCGCAGGGGAAGGCACGGCGGTGGCTAGCCGCTGGCGCCGGAACGGCTTCTAGCGCCGGCAGGCACGAGCGCGGGCTGGCGGGCGACGGCACAAGCGCCGGCAGACAAGGTGAAAGAGATAGAGTGGAGAGAGAAGGGGAAGAGAAGGTCGGGCCGCCGCGCCCCTTACCTGGGCCTGCCGCGCCATGCGGCGTGGCGTGGCACAGCCACGCCCAGATCTGTGGCGTTGCAGGCCCGCCACGTCAGCCGGCCGCGGGTCCAGGGTGTGCCACGTCAGTTAGGCTGCCGCGCCGCCATGCATGGTGCAGCAGCGTTGGTATACCGCGCCACGGCTCTAGGCGCGGCCAAAAGTGTTAGTTTTGAAAATAAAAAATTTTCAGTGTCAAATTTGAAAATAGTTTTAAAAAAGTGTTTGAAATAAAAAAATTATAAACTGACAGATCGTCAGTGACAATTAGATACGTTCTGGGAGGGAGCTTAGTTTAGAGAGGAAGCGGAGGATCTGAAATCAGGCCACGATGTCTTTGACACGATACGAAGAGCCTGGTTCATTGGCCGTCCACTCTGTGTCCTGAGCCACGGCCCGGCCCATAAGGAACAGACAGCCCAAGTTTTCCGACGCCTGATGTGCGGCACCGGCGAGAGGTTGGGCTTGGGCAGACGCCTCGTGATTTCAGTTTTTTTTGCCCTTCCAAACAAATAGACGGCAGAAAATCTGCTAAGCATGCATTAGTAAAGGAGTTTAAAGTATGTACAGGGTCTACACATACTAGACAAGGTTAAGCAAGGAAACTCCCAAACCTGAATAAGACAAAGATAAAAATTATCTCAAGTGTTCGCCCTGCTGCACACTGAAGTCTTGCTTCATTTTTGCAGAACAACAAATTAGTTTATTGCCCACCTCAGGCTAGCTCAACTAGCATGGTTGTACATTCAATCACCTAGATTCAAGTTCGCTCTTGACTTGGATTTGGGTGCCTCGTATATGGTTTTACACAAAAGATGACTTCCCAAGTTTGAAGAAGTAACACGATGGGCATGGTTGTTTTTTATTATTATTAAAATTGGATCCACGGGCGCTCCACCGTGAAAATTGAAAAAATGCCGTCACATTGTGTGGTATCGATGATTCTTCTGGTTGTGCAAGACACAGGCACTACGAGAATGAACTACGCCGATATGTCCTCTTAGTTTCGTAGCGGTGGCACGTGATAGGCATGAGCGCTTGAACGAGGTAGTGCGACCACTACTTCTAGTCTATTGGAAGATATGGAAGAAAAGAATGAAATGCACGGATTTTCACCGATCGAGCAAAACAAGCCGCGTGAGCATGAGGTTAAGTGAACAAACTTTGGCATTTGGCTTGGGAGTTGTGATCCTATATGATGTGTCTGCATCGGGTTGATGGAGACTGTGATGACGGAGTGCAGACGTGGAGTTGTTTTTGTTGTCAGCAGCTATCTCGTAAGCCTAATTAATCTATCATTAGCATATGTTTACTGTAGTATGACATTGTCAAATCATGAATTAATTAGGCTCGAAAAATTTGTCTCACAAATTTATCGCAATATATGTGATTAGTTATTTTTTCGTCTATATTTAATACTCCATGTATGTGTCAAACATCCGGTGTGACGGGGTGAAATTTTTTTTAAACCAACTAAACACCCCCCGACAGCATCGGACACAGCCATCAGACAACGCCTGACCACGCCTGTTCAAATAACGTCACCAATGACGTCAAACGAAGCTGCTCCTGCCGTTTGGGCACATGCAAGTCGCCGGCCGCCGTTTGGACGTAGCAAATGGATCGCAACTTCTTTTTCTTCTCAAGGACAAAAGTTTGTTGCCACGCATGCAGCATGACGCATGCATGTATACCAACCAATAATTCATTCCGTCATCGACACGACACATGAATGAAAGTTGCGTGCGTCACTGATGCATACCCTCTGTTTCGCTAGCGAGCACGTCCAACTTGTTTGCCCATCCACCAGTACGTGCTCAGTAGCTCTCACCGTCACCGAGCGTACACCAGCGCACAGGCCAGTAGCAATGGCCGGCGTCCAAGAAGCTCGCGACGCCGACGCCGACATCCACGGCAGCCGCAGGGGTGGCGGCCGTCGTCACCAACCGCGCGCGCGGCGCGTGCTGGTGTTCCCGCTGCCGTTCCAGGGCCACATCGACCCGATGCTGCACCTGGCGGGCGTGCTCCACTCCCGGGGCCTCGCGGTGACCGTGCTCCACACGCGCTTCAACGCGCTGGACCCGGCGCGGCACCCGGAGTTCCAGTTCGTGGCCGTCCCCGACGGCACGCCCGCCGACGTCGCCGCCACGGGGAGGATCATCGACATCATCCTCGCCATGAACGCCGCCATGGAGTCCTCCTCCTCCGCGGCCGTCGAGGAAGCCCTGGCGTCAGCCGCCGCGCTCGCGGACCAGCCCCGCGCCGCGTGCCTCTTCATCGACGCCAACCTCCTCGCCGTGCACAGGGCGGCCAGGAAGATCGGGCTGCCCACGCTGGTGCTCCGCACCGGGAGCGCCGCCTGCTTCGGCTGCTTCCTGGCGTACCCGATGCTCCACGAGAAGGGCTACCTGCCACCGCGAGAGTCGCAGCTGTGCACGCCGGTGCCGGAGCTTCCACCTCTCCGAGTGAAGGACCTCGTCTACTCAAAGCACAGCGACCACGAGCTGGTCCGCAGAGTCCTCGCCCGGGCCAGCGAGACGGTGAGAGGCTGCTCCGGCCTCGTCATCAACACGTTCGAGGCACTGGAGGCGGCCGAGATCGGGAGGCTGCGCGACGAGCTCGCTGACCTCCCGGTGATCCTCGCCGCCGGCCCTCTCCACAAGCTCTCCTCCAGCAGGGGCGCCGGGAGCAGCCTGCTCGCCCCGGACCGCAGCTGCATCGAGTGGCTGGACGCCCAGCGCTCCGGGTCAGTGCTATACGTGAGCTTCGGGAGCTTGGCGGCCATGGACTCGAGCGAGTTCTTGGAGGTGGCCTGGGGTCTGGCAGAGAGCGGCCACCCCTTCCTCTGGGTCGTCCGACCCAACCAGGTACGAGGCTGTGACGACGACAGCGTGCGGCGGCCGCGGCTGCCGGATAGCTTCGAGGACGCCGTCAAAGCGGGCAGAGGCGTGGTGGTCCGGTGGGCCCCGCAGCAGGAGGTGCTGGCCCACCGCGCGGTGGGTGGCTTCTGGAGCCACTGCGGCTGGAACTCGACGCTGGAGGCGATCAGTGAGGGGGTGCCGATGATTTGTAGGCCGGACGCCGTGGACCAGATGATGAACACGAGGTACGTGCAGGACGTTTGGGGTGTTGGGTTCGAGCTCGAAGGGGAGCTGGAGAGGGGGAAGATCAAGGATGCGGTTAGGAAGTTGATGAGTGAGCGGGAGGGAGCTGTGATGAGGAGAAGAGCACAGGAGCTTAGGGGGAAAGTAGAAGGCTGCTTGCAGAGGTCTGGGTCTTCTCAGATCGCCATTGACAAGTTGGTTAACTACATACTATCTCTGTGAACCTTCTGTTCTTTTTTTTTTCTTCTGGGAGGGAATATGTGAACCTTCTGTTCTAGTATGTGGAATGTATGTTCCGCAGGTTTAACATTGGCAGTTTAAAATAATAGCTGATATTCTTATGGACGACAGTTCCTGTCAATTCTAGTGCTCTCTTTCTGTAGCTATTCGCTAATGATTTGCTAATGTTCTAAGTACAATGGCATTTAATATTTCTTTTAGGAGAGCATTAGTTGGATTAGAATTACGACATTTTATTGCGCTAGACTACTGAGCATAAATTTCAGAGGGTTAGAGATAAAGTTATCTGGAGTTTAAGAAAACATGCCGAGTTCTTGGGAATCTATCAAGTTACACTACTACACAAAAGATTAATGGAGGGCGGGCAAAAGAGCTTAACCAAGGCGTTTTGGCCAATCGTCACGGATCAAAGGTCACGGTTAATGGGACCTTTTTCAAGGCGGTTTGATGTCTGCCTCGGTTAATAAAAAATAAAAAAAATAAAAAATAGTGGATAAGCCCAGCGAGCCCACCCACGGGCCCGCCGAGCCCATCCGCACCACCGCTGGCTGGATCTGCCGCCACCCTAGGCCCACTGCTGCTGCAGCCGCCGTCGCAGATCCGCAACCAGAGGAGGTCCGCGCCACCGGCTCTGCCGCCATCAGGATCTAGCCCCAGTAGCCGCGTGTTGGGCATTCTTAACGTCATTACCAAAAGTAGACTTAGTTTTCTAATTCTGATAACGGCGCCAAAAATGCCGAACCTATCCCTCATGCCACTTAAGCCAAGTTGTCATCCCCAGCATGACATGAGAGACGCGGTATTGAAATATGCAACTGCTCTTCTAAATAAATAATAAATAAGATCTGCAAGCGCACAGATTAATACCGATGTAGCATTTTAACCGGGAAGTATTCCAGGTATCATTATTTATATTTTTACCACCGGGAAGGGATTACTAACATCAATGTTGATTATGGAATGGAATATAGGAATGAGTATCAATCATTGCATGTATAAGTGAGAGCATTCATCTATCTCTTGTATACAGGGGTAAGTGTCACATAAAATATAGATAAAGTATGAATGGTGACAAAGATAATTAATCTGATCAGCTAGCCACATATAATAATGATAAGCACCTCAACAAATATTCTAGCAAGTCATTAGCATGGTATTAGGACGAACTACAAGGATATTTCCTAAGTTATTCTTAACTATAAAGTCTAGCATATCATAGTTAGTGCAAGTACACTTGGCAATCATTGCGCGAAAGGACTACGCCCATGCATAGTGATATTATCAAGGAAGATGAGAAACATAGCAATCACTCCCCCGTAATAATATTGCTCTGCCTGCCTTACACACGGGAGGGGGACTATATAAGAACCAACGAAGCTGTCACCATCGCGGACCACCCCACGATCCGGCATATAAGGTGCAATCGCAGATAAATATGGTCTAAGCACCACGCCTACACAATATTTATCATTTACCCATGGATCCGATGGATAAACGCTATACGATCCTAAACATGTATATAATTCCAATCTAACTAAGCCAAGCGTATAACTACGATAAACTAAGAACAATATAATCGCAAACATAAACAAGTAGAGCATAGTCATAATCAATATATTGAAATAGAACAAAGTTGTATTCATAATATTGAAGAACAATGATGAACAATGAAGAACAGTAGAGGAATTACCAAGAATCCTCTTGACAGATCCGGAAACCAATCGAAGATTGACTCCTTCTAGTTCTAATCCTATGTAGCTATGCTATACTAGAGATCTAGTTGATGTGGTGGCTCTAGGGCTTGATCAGAGACTCTCCTCCTGAGATTAGGGTTTGAGGAATTAAGAATGAGGGAGTGCCTCCTCCAGGGGCCAGGGGTCCTGCTTATATAGCCCCCTCAAGTGAACGTGGGCCGTCGGATCAAACCGACATTAATCGCACGGTTTTCCTTGATCCCTTGGGTCGGTGGAGCATAATCCGCGAGACGGAGCCTGATTGGCTCTCAGGCCAGGGCGGGCGCCCTAGGGAGCAGGGCGGGCGCCCTGCCTCCGGGCCCGTTCAGCCTCCCGTTCGATCTCGTGGCTTCTGGAGTCTTCTAGATGATAGAAAATCGGTGAACACGTTATTATCTCTATGTAAACCCGACGTGTGGGCCTTTCCTCCGTATTTTCTGATAACCCCCTGCAGAAACAGACAAACACCAAAACTCGTGGAATTCTGTCAGATAAAACCCTAAGTCTAGGTGTTGGTTGCATTTGGATCCTTTTCTTTATTTATTTGATAACTATATTTGGTACTTAAGGACCGTCAACACCGCGCCAAGCATAGGGAGGGGTGCCGCCGGCCTGCTCGTCGGGAGTGGGGAGGACCGCTGCTCCGCCAGTGGGGTGGATCCGCCGCCGCACCCCGACGCTGGCTCCTTGACCCCGCGCAGGAGCTCTGCGCTGGTCCTTCAGCGGCGCCACGGCTGTGGCAGAGGAGGAGGGACTCCGTCGCAGAGGAGGATGGCATGGGGGAGGAGGGGCGCCGCCGGTCCGCCTCACCCGCGCCGCTAGTCCGCCGAGCCTGTGCCATCGGGGTCACGGGCTCCTCCTGGCCGCCGGGGTCGCGGCCTCCTACTCGCCCGGGGCACAGCCCCCCGCCCTAGATCCACGTCGGTGAGTGAGAGAGAGAGGCCAGTGTGAGAGAGGAGAGAGAGAGAGGCGCTGAGAAGTCACCAGCAGCGCTGAGGATTGGGGCCGTGAGAGAGAGAGGAGATTGAGTGGATAGGCTAGGGTTTCGACATTTATATACTGTGACCGAGATATGGGCCAAGATGGACTTTTGATGGGCCTCGGGAATATTAACCGAGGCGGATCTTATAAGTAGCCCACCTCCGAAAATAGGGGTATTTTTGGAGGCGGGCCTCTCGGTTAATAGATTTAGGAGTCCGTAAATCGATTTTGCGAGACGATTTTTTGTGACCACCTCGGTTAATAAAAACTAACCGCCTCGGTTAATCTGAGGCATTAACTGAGGCGGTTGAAATTTCTGCCCGCCTCCGAGGGGGTTTTCAAAAGGTCACGGTTAATGTTTTTGTAGTAGTGTTACTCGTCGATAACAAAGAATTTCTTACCTAGATTTTCTTACCTGTACTTGTACTTTATTCTGTTTTTAGTTTCAATTTATTTTTTCAGTAGGGGCTCCTTGCCCCTCCCGTTCTTTCAAGAAAAAGTTACTCGTCAATAACAATTTTCAGTTTACTAACAAAGAATTTGGCATATGAAAATACATGTAGACATTGAAACATCTATGTGGTACCTAAAAAAAGGAGTTATCCTCACGAAGGACAATCTTAATAGACGAAATGGACTAAAACTTGCTGCTTACGTAGTCATGATGAACTCATCATGAAAACATGCAACACCTCTTATTTTTATTGACACCATACTAAATTTCTTTGGCATGTTAATTTTTATACATTCAAAATTGGCAAATTGCACCTCCTAGAGAATTAAATGGTTTATTTCATACTTAAATGGTTTATTTTGGGTTACACATTGGAAAATTTCAGTTTGATGACGACAATTAAATTAGGTATTGGGAAGATAAATATCTAGGATATCATCCATTAAAATATTACTAATACATCTCTGACTTGTAGTGTTTTGCCCCCCATAGACACCAGCTATGTAGTGTTTTGCCTTCCCATAGATGACCGTTTATTTTCAGATTGTGTCAATACTGTTTGACTTGTCATTCCTGATCGTGTTTGTCACAATCATGGTCGTGTTCGTGTTGGAGGTAGCTTTAGCTGCATTTGTAATATAATCCTGGACCAGTTTTCTTGGGAAGGTTGAAGCCGGAACGTTTTATATATACTATTTAAAAAACTGATTCAGTGCTTCCTCTTTCGTCATCTGTGTTTAGCTTAACATAGTTTGCAACCTCCGTCTGTAAGTCTATTTAGATTGGTCAAAAGCGCCTGAACTGAGGTTCATACATGGGTCACTAGTACAGAAGTGACATATACTCCCGGTTGGTAACCCCTTTCACTCCTGGTTTCCCAACCGGGAGTACGTTTTCGGGAGTAAAACTTTCGGAACCGGGAGTAAAGGGGGACTTTTACTCCCGGTTGATAATACCAACCGGGAGTAAAGAGTCCGCTGGGCCTGTGGCCTCGCAGACACCTTTACTCCCGGTTGGTATTACCAACCGGGAGTAAAAGTCCTCTCTTTTTTTTCCTTTTTCTTTTTCATTTCAATTCATAATTCATTTTGATTTTAAAATAAGTTTTTGTATACAATTTTTGCCCTACGAATAATATATGCATACGCATGCGTGTAGTAAAGTTTGGTTTCGAGCAATGTACGCAAGTAACCCGACTAAAAAGAAAGTATATACAAACAATTTGTGCACCATATATAATATAAGCTTGCATTGTATATTTTCATCATCATGTCTGACTTTCATCATCATATCTACTCTTTGGATCCGATAATAAGTTGTCATGACCCATTACATTCAAAATAAAGTTATCATGACCCTAATTTTTTGGAAGCCATTGTTCATCGGGGTTAAAGTAGAACTCGGCGCCGGGCTTTAAGACCTGTTCATTAAGAAATCCTGCTATCGTCTCTTGCATTGCTTTGAGATGGTGTGTTTGTAGGGTTTTCCCTTTCAAATTTTTAGTCTGCAATTTGAGTTAAAGAAATATTATTAGTATATATATCAATAATAATGATAAATCAAGAAAAAGTAGTAGTATTTAGATACATACTTTTTCGTACTCTAGATTAGTTCTTTTTGAGCACAACTTCAGAAACTCACAAACATAGTATCCACATAGATCGGTCCCCTGTGGCTGGCGCAGAATCCACTTTAGGAAAAAAACAGATTCAGTATCCAATCCGGTATAGGTAAATTGATACATATAGGAAGCAACACAGGGAAATTGAACTTATAGAGCAATATAGTACTTACTCGAAGTTTATTTACACGCAATGGCGCTTTGCGTTGTGTCATATGGTGTTTCTGAATGAATTCTTTCCAAACACTGTCCAATAAAATTAAAAATGTTTGGAGTATTAATTATTGCATATAGAGAGACTGATATATACATATATAGAGTTGTGCTAGAGAGACTGCAATTACCCCTGGATAATATCTATCATTTCTTGGTATTCTTTTTGCTCTTTTCTCATCGAGTCCCAGATGACTAGAGAAGATATCTCTAGATCGATTTCCATCAATATCCAGTGATTGCTACGTGCGTATGCATACGAAGGTACATAACACTCATTATTTAACTTGTTAGAGTCAACATATATATATATATATATATGATAGAGTCAACATTATGAACACTCACCTGAAGTTATAGGGGAAGAGTATAACCTTCTTGTCGTGTTGCTTCTCTAAGAACATCTTGATATTGGCCACCGTCTCCGAGTACCATGTTGGTTGGGGTTTAGGGTCTTTGAATACAACATGTGGATCAATGAAACCAATATCGGTACACCCTCTCTTTTTGCACTCTCCCATCTCAAATCTGCATACATATATATATTGAGGATAATGAACACACATTATAGATGTACTTCCGTAGTGACTTATTGTTAACTAGTAGAAAGAATCACTTACAGACAATAGCAGCTTATGATAGTTTTGTCTAAAGAGTATAGGTGACATAGTTGGTGCAATTCAGAAAACTCCAGGTACATGACATCATTGCCTCGGAACCAATGTTCGTCTCTAATCCTGATAGAAATAGCACTTTCTTTCCGGGCACACGCATCGAGGTACCAGTTGTTCAGGGCGTACATTTGCGTCCCCAAATCATTGAGTTTTTCAGGATCCCATAGACTCCTGCCATGCTCATATTTCTCCCAACTTGAGACTACCGGCGCGGTTGCAAAGACCATATCGGCAATGTCGACACCACAAGTGGTAGCATATAAGTTACAAAGTTGTACCAAGTCGACTGGTCCATCATCTTGAGGTATTTGTAGGAGGTCTATGTTTGATCCATATTCATTACCAATAACAAGTGGGGAGTGTGATTGCAATTCTTGTTCTCCGAGTTGTGCAACACCCTTCCTTGCTTTAACCATTTTCTTATATTCCTTGCTTAGAGTGCGGTCATAATCAGATAGGGGCGAGGGCTTACGAGATTCCCGCCTCTTTTTTTGTACATCATCCACCATCCGCCTTAGTTCAGCTGGAGGTAGGTGGAAGTGCTTCTGCTCCATCGGCTTCTTCGCCCCCTTGGCCATCTTTGAGAAGAATAAATTATTCGTTTCTTTGACTGCATCATCTAGTTCCTCTGTACTCTTTTCACCAACCAATTTTTGGGGAATTTGCCTTGTTGGGTGCACGGGGGCTTTCTTCCTCGTCTTTGTCAGCGGGGCAGATGACTTTGTCATGGCAGGACAAGGTGTCGAGGCGGTTCTCTTCTTGGTAGATGCGTTTGTCACTTGAGGAGGCGGCGGCGGTGGTGGTGGTAGAGACCGCCTTGGAGATGGTAGGGATGCACCCGTCATGGGAGGAGGCAGTGGCGGTGGAGATCGCCTTGGAGATGGTGGGTATGGTACCGTGTCTTCTCCATCGTAACCACCGCACGGAGCACTAAGCTGGTCTGGGGATTGGATTATTGGCCTGTTGTATGAGTACAGAAAAGAATGAGGTATGAGTACATTGTTATTTAAGTGCTAATAGAAAACTAATGAAAATTTTTGTTTTGACGTTAAGTTTCATGCGTACCTATGGTCAGGTACTTGAGGAGGCGGCGACGGCATCCTATGTCAAGAGGCACATCTTCAAAACCTCTAACAGCTTTATCCACTGAGACGGAAGCGTATCCAGCTGGTATTACTACACCATGGATTCTTGGTGTCTTTGTACGGTCTATAGGACCCACAACACCAGTAGCCACCATCACAGTGCCATCATCATTTGGAATGTGCAGCTCACATGCTGTAAGTTTATCGATGTCATCCACGGGAAAACGCTCATCTTGCTTTGGCAGCTCTGTGGAAGCACAACTGCTTCTCAACGTCTGATTCGCGGGGCTAAGAATGTTGGTTCCCGGAGCTATTGTAAGCCCCTGGGAACTCATTGCTATTTGCACTTGCCTCTTTACTTCCTCTTGCATTCTCGCTTCCATTTCTTCCTCTCGCCTCTTTGCATCAAGAACATACTGTTGCAAGATGTGGAGCTTCTCTGCCTCCTCATCCTTCTTTCTCTGGCGGCTTCTGTAGGTATCTCTCCATTGAGGGAAACCATGCTCCCACGTAACCGCCCCAAAGCCTCTTGTTCGGCCAGGATGCTCATCAGTCCCAAGGATATATGTCAGTTCATCCTTCTCTCTGTTGGGCCTGAACAGTCCACTAGCCTTAGCTTTTAGAATTTGAATTAATTTTGTTGTTGCTTCTTCCAGTTTTTTGCCATGAACCATCTTTCCAGTGAGTGGGTCCAATGATCCCCCATGAGCTAAATACCAACGCCTCGTGCGTTCAGGCCACTTGTCTGATTCGGGTTCGATCCCCTTTTCACGAAGTTTTGCTTATGCCCTTTCCCACTTTTGAACCGCCGTTAGGTAGCCACCTGATCCCATGTTATGGTGGTATTGCTTTTTGTGGGAATTTTCTTGGTTCCTTCTTGCCCGTGCCATACCCTCTTCCGATGTCTTGTACTGTACAAATTCCTCCCAGCAGGGCCTCTGCTTCACGAGCGGGCCCTTAACGACGCGCCAATCTGGAGTCTCGTCATTGCTGACGTATTTATTGAACAGCTCCTTCTTCCAAGTCTGAAATTGTGTAGCCATCTTCTTCATAGTCCAATGCCTAACTAGTTCCACCAACCTTTCATGGGTGATGATATCACCGTCATGATAACGCTCTGTGTCGAACATGAAATGCTCTTTAATATCAGACCAAAGTGCCTCCTTGTCAACATCAGAGACGTAACTAATATGAGGAGCATGAATCTTCTTCTTCCATTCACGGGCGCTGATCGGGAGCTTATCCCTTACAAGGAAACCACAGTGGTACCTGTATTTACTAGCATATGGTCCTAGTGGTTCCCCTGTAACCACGTCAAATTCTGTGATGATGAAGCGGCCTTCCAACGGCTGTTGGGGGCCTCGGACATTCTTGCTCTTGCCCGTTGTCGTCTTCGTCGATCCAGAGGGCTACGTACATCATCACAGAATATATCAGAGGCCTTCCAACGGCTTATCTTAAAAAAATGATAGCTAGATATATTCAATAATATACCTCGCCAACATTATCTTCAACATCCATCTCTTGTCCGTCATTATGATCGAAATTGAAGTATTCATTCCTGTAATCTTCATCACCCTGCTGGTTATTATCGCCATAAGGTTGAGTGCCTTTGGCGATAAGATCCATCATCTCGTCTTCCATGTTGTCCGTCGAGTCGGACATCTTGCTTAATTAATATATCAGAAAACAAAACAAAGGTTGATGAACTCGACATAAAATCAAACTCGATATAAAACACTGGCAGGACTTCAAATTGTAAAAGAACACATCAAAATTAGTACAAATGGGCAGTGACAAATATTCAGCCAATCAAAAGAGTAATCAATCTCAGCAAGGAGCTGTAGTAGCATTCCCTAATTTTATATGAACTATACAGGCAAAACAGGGGCATCATCAAGTTCTGAAACTAAAGTATATATTGACTAGGAGATCTAAAGTAATTCCGGCAACTACTTTTTACCAATACATCTTCCATTCCATTACACCCATAGCCCAAAATGTGGTATGTACATATGTGGCCTTGTGCTTTCTAACTACAAAGATTATCTCTTCTCCACAGGAGTGGAAGAAACTGCATATGAAGGATTTCCTGGCGATGACGAATGGTTTCATGCATGAGCTCGAACAGCCTGAATCTCTTCTCCACTGGGATTTCTGTTGATTCTTTATTCTAAGTTGTGGCTATCTGTGACGCCCAAGTCTTAACCGAAGCGTAGAGCTGTGCCGAGCGCATCAGTACCATGTGAGGCAACATGAATTAAGCTATCTTCCTGCCTATATGATTCTTCCCAAGTTCTTTCTGTCCTGCAGTTTTTCCCTCTGAAACTATCGTGCTGCTAACATGTTAACAGTTTCATCTGATCCTATATTAGAATTTTCTGTTACAGAGTAGAATACTATTAGCCTACCCAACAATGCAAGCCATGATGACAATCACTTATCTGCCTTGGAAAATTCTATGTTACTGCTATTTATTTGAAGGTTCAAGATAGGAGTTCAACTGTATTTGACCTTTTCCTTTAAATTAGAATAAGCCTGAACTTTAAGCCTGAACTTATCTAAACAGAATAAGCCTGAACTTTAATCAGGTAAACATTAACCACCTGACAATTAGTTGTAACATCTAGTAAACTGACAGCAACTAGTCCTAGTTTATCAAAGAAAAAAGCCCTTGGACACCAATCAAATGTTCTTTTTTTCGTTTTCTTTTTTTTTCGTGACAGGCAGCAATCAAATGTTCATGCACACAAACCTCATCACACAGGTAAGGTAACGCGGGGGGTTGCCTTCACCTAGCCCGTGTTTCATTGAGAAGGGAAACTTAGGTTCCATCTAGTTGCCATTATATTTTTCAATTGCCACAATGGCAGGTTGCACATGCAGCCTCAAATCCAGGCTCAGGCCTCAGGGACTCCTTTTTTAACAAAAATAAAAAACATTATACCCATGATCAGCCATCATCAGATACTTGGATCATGATGCGGTCATGAAAAGGACCTCCCCCAATTAAGACAAAATCAATCATGACACTTTCATACACCAAAAATTGTATTGCCATCTAGACAGATTCAAAAATTGTAGTGCCCATGTCTTCTCAGCTTACGAGACCAGCCTCCCAATCTGTCCACCCCAATGAGCATCACTGCCTTGAGTATGATGCTACTGACAATGTTCCTCCTAGCTTTGGCCAAGGCGTCGCCAAGGATGACAATGACCTTCCTGTATATGATTGTGCTAGCATCTCAAGCAGATCCCTGTCCCCAAATGCAGCTATGCCATATTCCTACCGGAGGCAGCAGCATGGGCAGGCTCTTTCTCCTTCTCCGCCAATGGACTTAGTCAGGCAACTGGTTCGCAAGTATGGAGGAATATATGATTCAGCCAAGCCTTGGGACCGCAACCATGAAGACTTACCAGAATGGGATCCAAGCTTGGGTGGTCACCGGTATAATGCAATGCAGCAGCAGCCTGTGCTGCCAAGCCCCTTGTCCCAGGCGCGGGGGAGTCCGGCGGGGAAGAGTCGCGGGCCGGGCCCGAAGTCGCGGCGGAGGATCCCGGCGGCTGGCACGCGGTCCTGGGCTTGGTGAAGACGGCGTGGTGGAGACCGGGCGGCGTGGGTGGCGGATCCCGGCGCGGTGGAGGCCAGGCGGCGAGGGGGAGGATCCCGGCGTGGGGCGCTCCACGGTGCCGTTTCGATGGCGCGGCGGCGGGGGAGCAGCGGCCGGGCGCGCGCGGGCTGAGGGGAGCAGTGCAGTGCGGCCGCGGCAGGGGAGCAGCGGCCGGGGCAGGTAGAGCAGTGCGGCCGCGGCGGCGCGCGCAGTGGAGACCGAAGCGGTGCGGCGGCGGCGGTGCGACCGAAGCGGTGACGGAGACGACGATGGACGCGGAGAAATGATATATTAGAAACCTGGACCTTTACTCCCGGTTCCCACCAGTAACCGGGATTAAAGACCCTTTACTCCCGGTTGGTGTTTCCAACCGGGAGTAAAGGTTAGACCTACCTTTACTCCCGGTTGGAAACACCAACCGGGAGTAAAGATGTTTTTTTTGGCGGGTAAGTGCAGCCCGCCATTTCCTAAACAGGATTTAGGTTTTTATATTTCTTTTTATTTATAATGGGTAAAGTACTATTATTTGTGCAGAAAATAACAAAGTACTTATATTTTTTTTGAAAAAATAAATTAGAGTTTCTTTTGCTATACTGCAGACATGAAAAATATGTAACCTAAAATATTTTATTTTTTCTTTTAAATATTAAACATAATGGAAAGAATAATCTTTATTTCATTAATGCAAAAATATAGTCTTTAAGTAATATCATTAAATCTATTGTTTTTAGACAGGAATTTCTTTTTCAGATCATTTGTACGTCAAACTTTTCGTTCGTGGACTCAGTTGAACGTTTAATTATTTGGTAAAGTTGCGCGGAAATTCAATTAAACTATAAAAAGTACCAAACCAATTCTGAAAAATCTCAAAGCTGGCGGTTGCTTCACATAGGGCATTTGCAAGACTAAGAAAAAGTTTAAGACCAATACGACAGTTGGACCTCAGAATCCCTAAGAACCCAGGTGTATTCTTATCATTATTTTTATTATTACATTTTTCTCCGTGCTGCGTGAGACAAAGTATGGTGAATTACAGATCGAAAACTATGGAATTATGCAGCAAACTCCACAAATATTTTCCTCCTAGGGCACAAGAGACCTTGTCGCAAAGTTTGGCACTATTCCAGATCTTTTCTAGGATGGACTCAGTTCAACGTAGAATTACCCGGTGAAGTCGCGCGGAAATTCAATTAAACTGGAAAAAGTACCAAACCAATTCAAAAAAATCTCAAACTTGGCGGTTTCTTCACATAGGGCATGTAAAATGTTAAGAAAAAGTTTGGGACCAATACGACACTAGAATGATTGTGCGGTCACAATTATTACATAATTAATATCTCAATACACAACATTAAACAACATTAAATTAAGCAGGCACAGTAGTGATCTTCTTCTTGACGTATGTCCCTTGGTCATGATCGTGTCGCAACCATGGAGTGTCCTCATCATTTAGCGCTATGCTTGGATCTTTGTTCACTGTGAAGGGCACAATTCTATCTTCCTTTTCATAATCTACTGACATGTCTGACTTGTCCTCAATTCCCACAATGTTTGTTTTCCCTGAAAGAACTATGTGACGCCTGGGCTGATCATTGATTGGGTCTTTGTTGTTTTTCCCCCTCTTTGGTTTTGTAGACATGTCCTGGACATAGAACACCTGACATACGTCCTTGGCGAGGACAAATGGTTCGTCTTTGTACCCAATATTATTGAGGTCCACTGTTGTCATTCCATACTCCGGGTCGACTGTTACCCCGCCTCCGGTGACCTTCACCCATTGGCACTTGAACAAAGGGATCTTCAAATTACGACCATAGTCTAGTTCCCATATCTCCTCTATGCGGCCATAATATGTTAGCTTAATTCCATTCGGGTCTGTGGCATTTATGCGGACACCACTGTTTTGGTTGGTGCTCCTTTTATCCTGGGCTATTGTGTAAAATGTGTTCTCATTTATGTCGTACCCTTTGTATGTGAGGACATGCCACGATGGTTGCATAGCCAACCTGTACAGTTGCTCTGGAAGACTCCCATCACCCTGGCATTTTTTTTCGCAACCAACCACTGAAAGTTTCCATGTGCTCACTCCTAATCCAAGCTTCATTCTTGCTAGGAAACTCTGATCGTAGGAACTGCTTGTGTGTCTCAATATACGGATGCACCAATGTGCTGTTTTGCAGAACTGTGTAGTGTGCTTTATTGAAATAATCATCCCCCATACCAATATATGTTTTCTTTCCCAGTGTCCCCTTTCCACTTAGCCTCCCCTCGTGTCGTGATTTAGGAACACCAATCGGGTCAAGGTCAGGAATAAAGTCAACACAGAACTCAATGACCTCCTCTGTTCCGTAGCCCTTGGCGATGCTGCCCTCTGGACGAGCGCGGTTGTGAACATATTTCTTCAGAACTCCCATGAACCTCTCAAAGGGGAACATGTTGTGTAGGAACACAGGACCGAGAATAGCAATCTCCTTGACCAGGTGAACTAAGAGGTGTGTCATGACATTAAAGAAGGATGGAGGGAACACCAACTCAAAGCTGACAAGACACTGAACCACATCATTCTGTAGCATAGCTAGATCTAGTGGATTGATTGCCTTCTGAGAAATTGCATTAAGGAATGCGCATAGCTTCACGGTGGCCAGACGTACATTTGGAGGGAGAATTCCTCTTAGTGCCACTGGGAGCAATTGCGTCATGAGTACGTGGCAGTCATGGGACTTTAAGTTTTGGAGTTTCTTATCTGGCACATTTATTATACCCTTTATATTCGAGGAGAATCCAGATGGTACCTTAATGCTATTTAGGCATTCAAACATGCTATCCTTCTCTTCCTTGCTAAGAGTGTAGCTAGCAGGGCTTAAGTATTGGCGTCCATCATCTGTCTTGGTTGGATGCAAGCTATCTCGTTCTTTCAAACACTGAAGGTCCTGTCGTGCTTCAAGTGTGTCCTTAGGCTTCCCATACACACCCATGAATCCTAGCAGGTTCACACAAAGATTCTTTGTTAGGTGCATCACATCGATTGCGCTGCGGACCTCTAGGACTTGCCAATAGGGTAGCTCCCAAAATATCGACTTCTTCTTCCACATTGGTGTATGCCCGTCAGTGTCGTTCGGAACAGGTTCACTGCCAGGTCCCTTCCCGAAGACTACTTTCACATCCTTTACCATCTCTAGTACATCCTCACCACTCCGGTTGGCAGGCTTGGGCTGGTGGTCTGCCTTACCTTTGAAATGCTTGCCTTTCTTTCTTACAGGGTGTGTCTTAGGAAGAAATCGACGATAGTCAAGGTACACGACCTTTCGACATTTTTTCAAGAATATACCTTTACAATCCTTGAAACAGTGTGTGCAAGCATTATATCCCTTGTTTGATTGTCCTGAAATGTTACTTAGAGCCGGCCAGTCGTTGATTGTTACGAACAACAAAGCGCGCAGGTCAAAGTGTTCCTGTTTGTACTCATCCCACACACGTACACCTGGTTTTTTCCACAAAACTAGAAGTTCATCAACTAGTGGCCTCAGGTACACATCGATGTCGTTGCCAGGCTGCTTCGGGCCTTGTATGAGTACTGGCATCATAATGAACTTCCGCTTCATGCATAACCAGGGAGGAAGGTTGTAGATACATAGAGTAACAGGCCAAGTGCTATGGCCACTGCTCTGCTCCCCAAAAGGATTCATACCATCCGTACTTAAGGCAAACCTCAAGTTTCTCGCGTCATCTGCAAAATCCTTGAATTCTCTGTCGATTGCTCTCCACTGGGACCCATCAGCTGGGTGTCTCAACATGTTGTCTGCCTTACGGACTTCTTTGTGCCACCGCAACAACTTTTCATGGTCCTTGTTTCTGAACAAACATTTCAGACGTGGTATTATAGGAGCATACCACATAACCTTGGCAGGGATTTTCTTCCTGGGACATTCGCCCTCAACATCACCAGGGTCCTCTCGCCTGATCTTATACCGTGATGCATGACATATCGGGCATTCATCCAACTTCTCGTTCTCCTCGCCATAGTAGAGGAAACAATCATTTGGACATGCATGTATCTTCTTGATTTCTAATCCCAAAGGACAGACAAGCTGTTTTGCTTCGTATGTAGTGGTGGGCAATTCATTGTCCTTCGGAAGCATCTTCTTTTGGATAGTCAATAGCTCGTTGAAGGCCTTGTCAGACACACCATTCTTCGCCTTCCACTGCAGCAATTCCAGTGTGGTACCCAACTTTTTCTGCCCTGCATCACAAGTCGGGTATAACAACTTCTTGTGGTCCTCTAGCATGCGCTCGAACTTTTTCTTTTCCTTTTCCTTCTTGCATTCACTCTGTGCATCACGAATAGCCTGACCAAGATCATCAGCAGGCTCATCTCCTGCCGCTACCTCCTGTACCTCCTCTTCAGCTTCCCCCATTGCGGTATCATTTAAGACACCAGCATATTCAGCAATAACGTCGTCGTCTAATTGTTCTTCTTCACCTTCTTCCATTATAACACCGCTTTCTCCGTGCTTGGTCCAATAAATATAGTTTGGCATGAAACCCGACTTAAACAAGTGTGAATGAATATTCCTTGAGGAGGCATATTCCTTCAAATTCCCACATAGGGCACATGGGCAGCACATAAAACCGTCTCGCTTGTTTGCCTCGGCCACACTTAAGAAATAATGCACTCCATCAATGAACTCTTGGGAGCGCCGATCAGTGTTGTACATCCAATTCCGACTCATCTGCAGTACACAATATAAGTATGTATTAAAATTTTAAGCATATAATTAGTTATATTAATTACATAACATGCATGCATGATAACTGATTAATTCATGGAAGCCTCAAAACAATTTAATTTTTACAATTCAACTATTGTATATTCCTCATTTACTAAATAAAAGAAATTAAATGAAAAAAAATAAAATTCTTTAAATATCTAAACTATGAAATGGAGGATGAAGATGAAAGGAGAAAGAAGATGGCGACCTTTTCAACAACAAGAATTGATGGAGGAGTCGAAGAAATCGTTCTTATGATGACCAGTTGGCTCGTTTGAGCAAGAACACAACAATGGATGAAGCAATGACGAAGAACAGAGCTCCAAATGGCTCTGCCAAGAGAGGAAGGAACAGTGCTACGTATATATACAGAAACATTTACTCCCGGCTGGGTACACCAACCGGGAGTAAAGGTCAACTTTTACTCCCGGTTGGAGGCTCCAACCGGGAGTAAACCTTTACTCCCGGTTGAAGGCTCCAGCCGGGAGTAAAAGTTGACATTTACTCCCGGTTGGTGTACCCAGCCGGGAGTAAATGTCATCGCATGACGCAGTATCCGTTAGGCGTGGGACTTTAGTCCCGGTTGGTGGCTACAACCGGGATTAATTGTCTCTTTACTCCCGGGTCCAAAAAATACCGGGAGTAACCCCGAAAATGATGCCGAGAGGAAAGGTCTGTTCTCTGCTAGTGGGTCTATGAGGAGTTATCGTATATAGGATCCAAAATTCCAAATCCATGGCCTTTAAGTTCTGAAATTATTAACGATCTTCTTCGAAGATTCGTCAACCGTTGCCTATTTCAACCTGTCTGGCCATCAGTGGCCGTAAACTTAGGCTTTGACCAGACCGTCTATTTCATAATATATCCCTGTGGACGCTGTGACTCTGTGAGAGCGCGCTCCTCCCCAATGCTCTAATTACGAAGTTTCCTCCAAGCAACGGCGAGATAAGTAATGTGAGAAATAGTTGAGCCATGACCGTCATGGAGAGAGAAATATATAGCCACTAACCGAGATATCTAGCCATCGATCCAGCGTCCCAGCAAGGAACGCCGGAGCCTGCCGGCAACGCTAACAATGGCCGGAGGGGACAGTCCAGCCCGCGGCGCTCGCGTCGTGCTGTGCCCACTGCCGTTCCAGGGCCACCTGAGCCCGATGCGGCACCTGGCCGGCGCGCTGCACGCGCGGGGGCTCGCCGTCACCGTCCTCCACACGGCGTTCAACGCGCCGGACCCCGCGCGCCACCCGGGCATCACCTTCGTCGCCGTGCCGGACGTCATCCCGGAGGCCGTGGCCGCGACGAACAACGGCATCGCCAAGCTCCTCGCCCTGAACGCCGCCATGGAGGCGTCAGGTCACGTCCGCGACGCGCTCGCGTCGCTCCTCGCGGAGGAGGGGGCACCGCGGCTGGCGTGCCTCATCTTCGACTCCCTCCTCTCCGCCGCGCAGAACGCCGCGGCTGGCCTCGCGCTGCCCACGCTCGTGCTGCAGAACCGGCAGCGCCACCAGCTTCCGTTTGTTCAGGTCCGACACCTACGACATGCTCCACGACAAGGGCTATCTGCCAGCCACAGGTTCGTAACGTGTCCGTAACAAATGCTGTCACTGATTTTAGAAATTTCTATGCAGTTTGTAATTAGGCAAAGCCCTTGTTTAATTTCCAAAATATTTTGCAAAATATTTCAGATTCCCGTCACATCGAATCTTTGACACATGCATGAAGCATTAAATATAGATAAAAAATAAAACTAATTACACAGTTTAGTTGTAAATCACGAGACGAATCTTTTAAGCCTAATTAGTCCATGATCGGACAATAATTGTCAAATAACAATGAAAGTGCTACAACAACGCTACACTTACATTTTGTAAAATATTTTGGGAATTAAACAAGGGCAAAATTTGCTAGCGGACACTGAAAGTGAGGTCGCTTTGCTAGCGGACACCGAAAAAAGATCAATTTGCTGGTAGACTCTCTAGTTCGTGTCAATTTTGCTGGAAGACACCGAACGCATTAAAATATTAATTTCTTGCTCATGAGGTGAGAGAATAGCAGTAAAATGTTGTATTTGCCCCTAGCTCTTTCTTTGTCCTCTCTCCTTTCCGTGGGTGTACGCTGGAACTCGAGCGAGTCCTCGCTGGCGCCGAGGATGTTGCTGATGGTGTGCTTCTCTGTGCCCTACGGCCGGTCCAGGACCCTGCCCCCTCGTCCTTGCGCCGCACCTAGACATCCGGTTGCGCCAATCATAGATTTGGTGTGTGAAGTCCGCGACGGTGTGGCCCTGGTGCGGCGTGACGGCCTCGTCGGCACAGTGGTACACCAGCAGCTGTATCACCATTGTGATGTGTGGGAACATGTTGGAGGTGACAAGGAAGTTGACGAGGCCAATGTACGGGTCAAACGGCACACCCACGCGGACGCCCATGGCGTCGTACATAACCACGGCAAAGCGGTATTGTCGGCGGGCATCCAACATCGGTTGTGGGGTTCGACGCGCACAAGGGGGCGCAGCACCCAGCCACGGTGCATGGCGCGTGCGGGGCGGTGGCGCCCAGCCTCGGAGCTCAAGGCGCGCGGGCCGGAAGCGGCGTTCGGCCACGGGGCTTAGGGCACGCGGGCCAGATACAGCGCCCCGCCGCAAGGTTCGTGGCGCATGGGCCTAGCCGCGGTGCTTGGCACATTGCGCGCGTTGCTGGGGGTGCACGAGGGAAGGTCGTCGTCTGGCTCACGCTAGATGCTGGACAGGTTGCGGTAGCAGAGGAAAAGGGAGGGAGAGAGGAAGAAGAAAGAGACAGAGGCAAAAACATCATTTCACAGGTGTTTTCTCACCTCTTGAGCCAGAAATAAATATTTTAATGTGTTCGATGTCCTCCAGCAAATTGGACACAAACTAGAGTGTCCGCCAGCAAATTGATCCTTTTTCGGTGTCTCTTGGTAAAGTGACCTCACTTTCAGTGTCCGCTAGCAAATTTTGCCTTTTAATTAGGAACGAATTTGCCATGAAAAAAATCTTGATAGAGATTATTTGTAGTTTTAATTACTACAAGCTTCAGTGTCGCTAGCTATGCCTGACACATTCACACATCCAACAAGGTCACATTACATTTTGTTTCATTTCAGAGTCCAACCTACAGATGCCCGTAAAGGAGCTGCCACCTCTACAAGTGAGGGACCTGTTTGACCCAAGCAAACTCCCCAACAAAGAAATCGTGCACAAGATCTTGAATCGTGCCACCGAGACCACAACAAACTCCTCCGGTGCAATACTCAACACATTTGAGGCTCTTGAGTCCCATGAGCTTGAGATGATCCGAGACGAACTTGCCCATAAAGGTATTCCACCCTTTGCCGTCGGTCCGCTTCATAAGCTTGTCACCTCTAACGATGGCGCCGCCGAGACTAGTCTACTCAACCAGGACCGCAGTTGCATCGAGTGGTTGGATACACATGCCCCTGGCTCCGTGCTATATGTGAGCTTTGGTAGTGTTGTTCATGTGACTCAAGACGAGCTTATGGAGATCGCATGGGGCCTAGCGAACAGCGGCAAGCCATTTTTATGGGTGGTTCGGCGTGGCCTTGTGCTTGGAGTGGACAAACAGGGGGAGCTCCTGGATGGGTTCATGTCGGCTGTGGAGGGTAGAGGCAAGGTGATTGAGTGGGCGCCGCAACAAGAGGTGTTAGCTCACCCAGCAGTAGGTGGTTTCTGGACTCACAACGGATGGAACTCCACATTAGAGAGTATCTGTGTGGGGGTGCCTATGCTATCGAGGCCAATCTTTGGAGATCAATTACCAACCGCAAGGTACGTGCGCGACACGTGGAAGATTGGGATTTTGTTGGAGGGTGTGCTAGAGCGAGGGGAGGTCGAGAAGGCCATCAAGAAGCTGATGGAAGAAGATGAGGGTATCAGGGAAAGAGCAAAGGATTTGAAGGAGAAAGTGCGGATGTGCCTTGAGAGCAGTGGGTCTTCTCAACAAGCCATCGATAAGTTGGTGGATCACATACTTTCTCTTTGAGTTGTTCATTACAGAATGGTTACGTCTGTCCAAGGTTTGGGCTTAATAAATTAAGTACCAGTTTATGTTGCACTGGCTTGTGTTGTAGCTCATGTTTCATAGCATCATGAGTTTTGATTTTTTTTCACAATATTAGCTGCTAGTCCCTCCATCCCAAAATAAGTGTCATTCTTGCGCCTTGAGATGGCAAACACTTTTAACTTTAACCAAATATATAATAAATCATTAATATTTATATTGCATAATAAGTATAAGTAGATTAATTGTTCGATATATTTTTATAATAAAACTTTAATTAAGATACAAATATTGCTAATATATATTTTTTATAAATTAAGTTAAAATTAAGAAAATTTGACTTATACAGTTGGCCGATGAGCCCAGGACTGTGTGCTTCTAGTCTAGCAGATGGGTCTCCTATCGGTCGCGTCACATGGCCACATCTTGTGCTGCATCGAGGCACACATATTCCGACAAATTCCATCTCTATCTGTTGACCTCTCATCGCAACAACCACAGCTGCACGCTCTACCGGCCAGCGCCCATGGCCGGACAAGAGCAGCAACGCCGCCGGAGAATCGTGCTGTTCCCGCTGCCGTTCCAGGGCCACATCAGTCCTATGCTCCAGCTCGCCGCGCTGCTCCATGCGCGGGGCCTCGCCGTGACGGTCCTCCACACCGGCTTCAACGCCCCCGACCCCACGCGCCACCCGGCCGAGTTCACCTTCGTCCCCATCCACGAGTCGTTCCCCGCCGAGGTCACCTCCCCCGGCGCCGACATCGTCACGCAGCTCCTGGCCCTGAACGCCGCCTGCGGGGCGCCCTTCCGTGAGGCCCTCGCGTCGCTGCTGCTGGGCGGGGGCCAGGACGTCGCGTGCGCGGTGGTCGACGGGCAGTGCTACTCGGCGCTGCGCGCGGCGCACCAGCTGGGCGTCCCCGCGCTCGCGCTGCGGACGGACAGCGCCGCCACGTTCCGCAGCATGCTCGCGTACCCACGGCTGCGCGACGCCGGTTTTGTTCCCGTCGAAGGCAAGTAAAGCAAAGACTAAACTAAACTCGAACTGGATCGGATCGATCTTCGGACGCACATGTCACTACCGACTGATTAGCTACCTCCACTCCTGCAGAGGACAGGCTGGACGAGCTGGTGCCGGACCTCGAGCCGCTCCGAGCGCGAGACCTGATCCGCGTCGACGGCAGCGACACGGACGCGCTGTGCAGCTTCTGTTGGTGATATGCCCGAGAGCCCATCATCACAATACGGATTAAAGGCCCAAGAGGATATTGATCCAAAAAGGGATTAGGGTTACTAATGAGCCTATGAGATAGAAGCCCATTTGTACGCCCTATATATATGTGGGAGGGGCTAGGGGCGCCGATGATGAGTTGCCGCGCCTCCCCTCCTAGTCGCACCCTCCCTTCTCGGCCGCCGCCCTTGCCGTGCGCACGGTGCTAGCACACCGACGTCCGGCGTTCCATCCCCGTACGTGTGGATTCCGTAGAGGCGCTGCTGCGACTGCTGCGCTGATCGGCTGCTGGGATCAAGGACGAGGAGCTCGGTTCGTGGGACGTGATCGACTACTTCATCCACACCGACGCGCGACTTCTTCCGCTGCGCTGTGCGTCTAGTGGTAACGATCTATGATCTCCTACTCGCAAGTTTCTTGGATGTACGCGGTAGATTAGCTAGCGTAGCCTACCCGTTTCCCTACAGTGGTACCGGAGCCATCTTGCGTAGTTTTTGGTCTGGATCATTAGCATATATGTGATATGTTGTTGTAGTAGATTGAATCTATTACTCTTGCACGGTTTGATTGGATCAATTGGTCATAAGGGGTTAAAATTGGAGCAAGTTGATTGCGGCATGTGACCAAAAAAGATTAGTTTGTGTTCATTCTCTGTTGTGCATACGACATGTCCCTACCGGCTGGAATCACCACAAGGGACTAACTGTGTGCATAGTCAGTAGATTGAACCAACAGATCGAGGTCATGTGTAGATGCAGTCTTCTCAAGTGCAAAAGTTGCACGGTCAATGTGATTGACCTAGTGAAAATTGAGGCATTATGAATGGCTCGGATTTGAGATGATGCGATCACTCCGATGAGATTTTCATAGGGATTCCATAGATGCGATGGGACCGCCGTTGCTTTCCGGTTATAGCGGCTTCCTAAGCGCTACTTTGGTAGAACACGTCGTACGCCTAACTTGTTTTTGCAGGGTGTGATGTGAATGGTATGGCCTCAATGTCATGTGATGATGTATGTGATAATTTGTGCGGCCTGCGTGTCGCAAGTTAACACAACCGGGTTGAGGTTCCACCATTATTGTATAACGACCTGCGTGTCGACTTGTGATGTTTGAATCCTCATGTAATTATTTCACTAGCTATTAGATGTAATAGTTTAGTATCTATCCATGGAGGCTTCGAGCATGATGGCGATGTTGATCACCACAAGACAGGACGGATGGCAATGGAGGTCACATTGGAGCCATGGCGATGGAGCCCATTGTGATGAAAGAGGCCATACTATTCACAATATAATATGATTATATGCCTGTGATGTTTACTTTCCTGTCATACTATTCTTTCATGCTTTACATATGGTGGATGTTTTGTCATGGTAGAATAGCTCCCCTCAGAAAAGTTGAGTTTTTCATGCCTTTTACCAATAGCTGCACCTATAATTTTTTGATCGCTGTGTGGTAGGTTTACCAAAGTAGAGTACCCTCAGCTATCATTTTTGTATAGGGTGGATGTCGGACATTTACAAGCACAGTATTGGTTAACTCAGCAAAGCTATCAAAATAGTTTTGGGCTTTAAGGCATAGTGTTGGGGCCGGGGCATTGGATGCCACCCGACAAACAAGAGTCGTATAGAGATATGATTAGCAATCTGTTGCTTACCTGTGTCACTATTTTTTTCTAGCCGTGATGCCAAAGCTCACTAGGATTTTAGTGATTATGGATCTTGAACCACTATATGTCATTAGAGGGAAGATGACTTTGATATAATAGGTTGTCTTTTGTTAAATTAGTTAATGAAAGTCTTTACATAAACATAGTGCTAAAATCTTGCTTTATTTTAATGTTGTAGATCATGTCTGCCAGTAACAATTCCACTTTCAATTTGCGATCTGTTCTTGAGAAAGAAAAGTTGAATGGAACAAACTTTATTGATTGGTACCGCAACCTGAGAATTGTTCTCAGGCAAGAGAAAAAGGAGTATGTTCTTGAGCAACCATATCCTGATGATCTCCCTGATGGTTCCACTGCTGCTGAACACAGAGTTTATGAGAAACACTGCAATGACTCACTTGACGTCAGCTGTCTGATGCTCGCCACTATGTCCTCTGATCTGCAAAAGCAGTATGAGCATACGGATGCTCACACTATGATCGAGGGGCTACGTGGGATGTTTCAGAACCAAGCCAGGACTGAGAGGTTCAACATCTCGAAGTCCTTGTTTGCGTGCAAGCTGCCAGAAGGTAGTCCGGTCAGTCCTCATGTGATCAAAATGATTGGTTACATCGAGACTTTGGACAGACTTGGTTCTGAACTTCACCATGACCTGGCTACTGATGTCATTCTCCAGTCGCTCCCGGCGAGCTACGAGCCTTTTATCATGAACTTTCAGATGAATGGCTTGGAGAAAACATTGAGTGAATTGCATGGGATGCTAAAAACAGCAGAGGAGAGCATTAAGAAGAATCCCAATCATGTGATGATGGTTTAGAATGGGAACAAAAAGAGGAAGCGTTGGACGCCTCCCAAGGGTAAAGGCAAGGAAAAGGTTCCTAGCGGTGAGTCCTCGGGCTCTAAGCAAAAGCCAGCACCTAAAGCCAAACCTGGCCCCACTTCTGAGGATGAATGCTTCCACTGTCATGAAAAGGGACATTGGTCAAGGAACTGCAAGAAGTACTTAGAAGAAAAGAAGAAGAAGAAGGGAAGTGAGACTTCCACTTCAGGTATAAATGTTATAGAAATTAATATTGCATTATCTTCTAGTGAATCATGGGTATTTGATACTGGATCGATGATTCACACTTGCAAATCGTTGCAGGGTCTAAGTGAGACTAGAAGGTTTGCACGAGGCGAGTTGGACGTTCGTGTCGGCAATGGCGCAAAGGTTGCGGTGTTGGCGGTCGGCACCTACCACTTGTCTCTATCCTCCGGATTAGTTTTGGAATTAAATAATTGTTATTGCATTCCTGCTTTGAGCAAGAACATTATTTCTTCTTCATGTTTGGAAGAAGTTGATGGTTTTAAGATTGTAATAGAGAACAAACGTTGTTCTATTTTTTGCAATGGTATTTTCTATGCTCATTGTCCATTGGTGAATGGATTATATGTTCTTGATCTTGAGGATAAATCTGTCTGTAACATTAATACTAAGAGGCTTAGACCAAATGATTTGAATCCCACATTTATTTGGCATTGTCGCTTAGGTCATATAAATGAGAAGCGCATTGAACAACTCCATAAAGATGGTTTGTTGAGCTCATTTGATTTTGAATCATTTGACACGTGCGAGTCTTGTTTACTTGGGAAGATGACCAAAGCGCCTTTCACTGGTCATAGTGAGAGGGCAAGTGACTTGTTGGGACTTGTACATACCGATGTATGTGGACCAATGAGCTCAATAGCCAGAGGTGGTTTTCAGTACTTCATTACTTTTACTGATGACTTTAGTAGATATGGTTATATCTACTTGATGAGGCACAAGTCTGAATCGTTTGATAAGTTCAAAGAATTTCAGAGTGAAGTACAAAATCAATTAGGCAAGACAATTAAGTTTCTGCGATCGGATCGTGGAGGTGAATATTTGAGCCTTGAATTTGGTGATCATTTGAAGCAATGTGGAATCGTTCCGCAGCTAACTCCGCCTGGAACGCCTCAATGGAATGGGGTATCCGAACGGAGGAACCGAACCTTGTTGGACATGGTTAGGTCGATGATGAGCCAAGCCGATCTTCCATTGTCATTTTGGGGTTATGCTCTTGAAACTGCTGCGTTCACACTGAATAGGGTTCCAAGTAAGTCTGTTGAGAAGACACCATATGAGATATGGACTGGGAAACGTCCCGGATTATCTTTTCTCAAAGTTTGGGGATGTGAGGCTTATGTCAAACGTTTGATGTCAGATAAGCTCACTCCAAAGTCAGACAAATGCTTCTTTGTGGGGTATCCTAAGGAAACCAAAGGATACTATTTTTTCAATAAAGCGGAAGGCAAAGTGTTTGTCGCTCGCAATGGTGTTTTCTTAGAAAAGGAGTTTCTCTCAAAAGGATTTAGTGGGAGCAAGGTGCAGCTTGAAGAAATTCAGGAAACACTCGAAACTGTTTCAGCACCCACTGAAGAGCCACGGGAAGTGCAAGATGTTGCACAACCTGTAGTTGAGGCACCAGCCCCACGAAGGTCTATAAGGGCACGTCGCGCAACTGACAAGCTCAACCTCCTTATCACGGAGGAGCGCCACGTATTATTGATGGAAAATGATGAGCCCATGACCTACACGGAAGCAATAATGGGACCCGACTCCGACAAATGTCTTGAGGCCATGGAATCCGAATTAAAATCCATGCATGACAATCAAGTTTGGAACTTGGTTGATCCAATTGACGGTGTGAGACCTGTCGATTGTAAGTGGATTTTTAAGAAAAAGTTAGATATGGATGGAAATGTTCACATCTATAAGGCACGATTGGTGGCGAAAGGTTTCCGACAAATTCAAGGTGTTGACTATGAGGAAACTTTCTCGCCCGTCGCAATGCTAAAGTCTGTTCGGATTCTCCTAGCAATTGCTGCGTATTATGACTATGAAATATGGCAAATAGATGTCAAAACTGCTTTCCTTAATGGACATCTAAGCGAGGATGTGTATATGACACAGCCTGAAGGTTTTGTTGATCCTAAAAATGCTGGGAAAATATGTAAGCTTCACAGGTCTATTTATGGATTGAAGCAAGCATCTCGGAGTTGGAATATTCGTTTTGATGAAGTAGTCAAAGGGTTTGGCTTCATCAAGAATGAAGAAGAGCCTTGTATTTACAAAAAGGCTAGTGGGAGCGCACTTGTGTTTCTGGTCCTATATGTAGATGACATATTGCTGATCGGAAATGATATTCCAATGCTTGAAGCCGTTAAAACCTCATGGAAAAAGAGTTTTTCGATGAAGGATTTAGGAGAGGCGGCTTACGTTCTGGGAATAAAGATCTATAGAGATAGATCAAAAAGGCTAATTGGATTAAGCCAAGACACGTACATTGACAAGATATTGAATCGGTTCAATATGCAAGATTCCAAGAAAGGTTTCTTGCCAATGTCACATGGCGTTACTCTAAGCAAGAGTCAGTGTGCTACGACACCTGATGAGCGAAAGAGGATGAGTGCGATTCCTTATGCTTCAGCCATAGGATCCATCATGTATGCTATGCTTTGTACGCGCCCAGATGTCTCTTTTGCTCTAAGTGTTACGAGCAGGTACCAATCAAACTTCGGTGAAGATCACTGGACAGTTGTAAAGGGTATCCTTAAGAACTTGAGAAGAACTAAGGATATGTTCCTAATATTTGGAGGCGAAGATGAGCTCGTTGTAAAGGGTTACACCGATGCTAGTTTTCAAACAGATAAAGATGACTCCGCATCGCAATCCGGATTTGTTTTCTGCCTCAATGGTGGGGCAGTGAGCTGGAAGAGTTCCAAGCAAGATACGGTGGCTGATTCGACGACAGAGGCCGAGTATATTGCAGCTTCCGAAGCTGCAAAAGAAGCAGTTTGGATCAGAAAATTTGTTTCTGAGTTGGGTGTTGTTCCTAGTGCGTCCAGTCCAGTGGACCTCTATTGTGATAATAATGGTGCCATTGCGCTTGCAAAGGAGCCTAGATCACACAAGAAGTCCAAACATATACTACGGAAGTATCACCTCATCCGTCACTTTGTTGAGAGAGGTGATGTGAAGATTTGCAAGGTGCACACGGATTCAAACGTTGCTGATCCATTGACAAAGCCTCTCCCACAACCAAAGCATGAGGCGCACATGTGGTCTATGGGTATTAGATACTTACATAAGTGATTCTATTGTGCGTGGGAGAGTGTTATGTCATGAGTATGTTTATGTAATAATAAATAATTGTTATTTGTTCCATGGATGATTATCATTTATATTGATTATCAAGTACGTGACTTGATCGTGAAACTCTTTGTTTGTAATGATGTTGTTCTAAATTATCCCTAGTTTATGTCGTTATGTGGGACAATAACAACGTAGAGACTAGCACATGCATTAATTGATGATCATGTTTCACGGATCATAGATATGGAGATATCAGATTAATGATGTGGACACATGTTAGTGAACATGGTGTTGGATTGACCCACTCCAAGACAATACTGGGATTGTTATTTTGAATGTGCCATCAGTTGTTCTTGAGTGTTATACCTACTGGATCCTTAGACCTGAGATTGCCATTGTTTCTCACTGTGTGTAGTGGTGCATCTTGGGGCTGCTAAACGCTACTCCGTAAATGGGTAGTTATAAAAGTAGCTTACAGGTGTATCATGAAACATGGAATGGGATGTGTGCGGATCAAGATGGAATTTGCCCCTCCTAGATAACAGGAGAGATATCTCTGGGCCCCTCGAGATAGATGGATTAGAAAGTGCATGGCCATGCCAAAGTGATTAAAGAGTTAATCATAATGACTAAAGGTTAGTCATGAATAGAATCCACTATTAGATCGAGAGAATGGTCGAGCTGTCACAAGGGTGGCACGCATCTCGCCTTGAGCTTGACTGGTATCGTGTGGCAAAAGGATCAGTGTATGAGTATATCTAAGGTTCGGCCGATATGATCTTTATGTGTATTTGTGAGTCACTATGCCCTGCTAGGTGCCGCTATTGACTAGTGATTCGGAAATGGTTTCCACTCACGACCATCTACACATGAACCTAACGGGTCACACACTTAAGGGGTTTGGAATGTTGGAAAACTTGCATAGATGATTGTCTCTAGTGCAAGTGGGAGATTGTTGGTGATATGCCCGAGAGCCCATCATCACAATACGGATTAAAGGCCCAAGAGGATATTGATCCAAAAAGGGATTAGGGTTACTAATGAGCCTATGAGATAGAAGCCCATTTGTACGCCCTATATATATGTGGGAGGGGCTAGGGGCGCCGATGATGAGTTGCCGCGCCTCCCCTCCTAGTCGCACCCTCCCTTCTCGGCCGCCGCCCTTGCCGTGCGCACGGTGCTAGCACACCGACGCCCGGCGTTCCATCCCCGTACGTGTGGACTCCGTAGAGGCGCTGCTGCGACTGCTGCGCTGATCGGCTGCTGGGATCAAGGACGAGGAGCTCGGTTCGTGGGACGTGATCGACTACTTCATCCACACCGACGCGCGACTTCTTCCGCTGCGCTGTGCGTCTAGTGGTAACGATCTATGATCTCCTACTCGCAAGTTTCTTGGATGTACGCGGTAGATTAGCTAGCGTAGCCTACCCGTTTCCCTACAGCTTCATCGGCAGCGTCGCCGACGCCGTCCGCGCCTCGGCATCCGGCGTCGTCATCAACACGTTCGAGGGGATCGAGGCGTCGGAGCTGGCCAAGATCCAGCGCGAGCTATCCCGTCCGGCGTTCGCCGTCGGGCCTCTGCACTTGCTGTCCCAGGCACCGGCGGAGCACAGCCTGCACGCGCCCGACCGCGCCTGCCTGGCTTGGCTGGATGCGCACCCACCGCGCTCCGTGCTGTACGTGAGCCTGGGCAGCGTGGCCTGCGTCGACCGCGGCGTCTTCGAGGAGATGGCGTGGGGGTTGGCCCGCAGCGGTGTGCCGTTCCTGTGGGTTGTCCGGCTGGGCTTGGTCAGCGGCGGCGGCGAGGAGGTTCCACCACTGCCGGATGGGTTCAGCGAGGAGATCAGGAGCAGGGGCAAGATTGTCTCATGGGCGCCACAAAGAGAGGTCTTGGCGCACACCGCCATTGCTGCGTTCTGGACGCACTGCGGATGGAACTCCACGTTGGAGAGCGTCTGCGAAGGCGTGCCCATGCTTGTGCAGCCGTGCTTCGCGGACCAGATGGTGAATGCGAGATATGTGACGCATGGGTGGGGTGTTGGGATGGAGGTTGGGGAAGAGATTGAGAGGGGGAGGGTCGCCAAGGCGGTGACCAAACTGATGGTCGGGGAAGATGCAGCTCAGATGAGGGGGAGAGCTTACCATCTGAAGATGCAGGCATCTGCTGCTACTAGTTTGTCCATAGACAGTCTAGTCCATTACATGTCGTCCCTGTGAAGTGTGAACTGCAAAGATTTGCCGTGCCAAATTGTCAAATACTAATGTGTTGCCTTCATGCGCACAACAAGGCGATCAATCTATCTCTGTTTGTTTTGGAAGGACAATCAATCTATCTCCGTTGCACAATAGCGAGCAAGGACAAGTTGACAAGACTGCAACACCGGGCTTACCAGTAGAATCCCTAAAAATCATTCCTAAAGAGAAAAACAAGCCTACAAACTAGGGTGTTTAGTTCCCACCCAAAATTTTTTCACCCCATCACATCGAATGTTTGGACACATGTATAGAATACTAAATGTAAACGAAAAAGAAAACTAATTGCACAGTTTGTTTGGAAACCACGAGACGAATCTTTTAAGCTTAATTAAGCCATAATTAGCCTTAAGTGTTACAGTACACATGTGCTAATGACGGCTTAATTAGGCTAAATAAATTCGTCTCGCGGAGGCGAGTTATGTAATTAGTTTTTTTATTAGTATTCGAAAACCTCTTCCGATATCTCATAAAATATCTGATGTGACACCAAAAACTTTTCACCCACCACCTAAACACCCTCAAATTCAATCAATAATTCAGCATCATTTGTCTAGTAGAGTACTACAAGTGTACAACACACCGGTGCAGCTCGTCTGCCTCCGCCATTGGCTGCACCCAACATCGTGAGACTTCAGGTGTGTGTAGGTGGCCCCTATTATCACGCCGCCGGCACTGAAAGCGATGATAAACTCACGAAGAGCACAAATCTAGCCAGAAGACGACTAGTAGGCGACGGAAAATGATCCGGTCACCTTGCTCTCGTCCAGCCACTAAATCCACCCATGCCTGCTCATCTCGTATGTCACTGACTCGACTCGACCTTTATTGGAGCTAGTGAAAAGTCGAACTCATTTTAGACTGTGTTTAGTTCGCGAAAAGAAAATTTTTAGGTGTCACATTGGATGTTTCATGAGATGTCGGAAGAGATTTTTGGATACTAATAAAAAAACCTAATTACATAGCTCGTCTAAAATTGCGAAACGAATTTATTAAGCCTAATTAATTCATCATTAGCACATGTGAGTTACTATAGCATTGAAGGCTAATTATGAACTAATTAGACTTAAAAGATTCTTCTCGCGATTTCCAACCAAACTATGCAATTAGTTTTTTTATCTACATTTAGTACTCCATGCATGTGTCGAACATTCGACGTGATGAGTGAACCAAAAATTTTTAGGAACTAAACCAGGCCTTAATAGTTTCTTGACAAACTGTGCGTCATCATTTCTATATAAGATTCGAGTCTACAAAAATCCCTGAAGCATGGTCTGTATGTGGTCTCGAACTCTAGCGGCTACCACAGGGCCAGGAGGAATCCAAGAACCATCAAATGGGCTCCGTAGAACACACCGCCACCGGCACCCGCCGCCGCCGCCGCGTGCTGTTCTTCTCGCTTCCATACCAGGGCCACATCAACCCCATGTTCCAGCTCGCCGGCCTGCTCCACGCGCGTGGGTTCGCCATCACCGTCTTCCACACCCACTTCAACGCGCCGGATGCGTCCCAGCACCCCGCCTACGACTTCGTCCCCGTCCAGGACGACGGCATGCCGGCGGACAACGCGGACACGGTGCAGGTAACCGTGGAGCACATGTTCGCCGTGAACCGCGCATGCGAGGCGCCGTTCAGGGAGCGCCTGGCCGCGCTGCTGGAGCAGCAGCAGCAGCACGCACGGGAGGAGGACGTCGCGTGCCTGGTCGCCGACGCGCACCTGCTGACGCTCATGGACGTGGCGCGTGGGCTGGGCGTGCCGACGCTCGCACTTCGCACCGGCAGCGCCGCGTGCTTCCGCTGGTTCATGGCGTTCCCCATGCTCTGCGACAAGGGCTACCTGTCTGCTGAAGGTGTCCAATCTCCAGTGGCAGAGTCACAGCTGGACATGCCGGTGATGGAGCTGCCGCCTTACCGCGTCCGGGACCTGCCGTCCGCCAGCGGGGCCACCCTCGGTCTAATGCGGGAGGTGATTTCCCGAGCGGTGACGGCAGTGAAGACCTCGTCGGGTCTCATCATCAACACGTTCGACGCGCTGGAGGCCGACGAGCTCGCGTCGCTCCGGCGCGACCTCGCCGTCCCGGTGTTCGACATCGGCCCGCTCCACGTGCACTCGCCGGCAGCCTCGAGCAGCCTGCTGCAGCAGGACCGAGGGTGCCTGGACTGGCTGGACGCGCAGGGCCCTGCGTCCGTGCTTTACGTCAGCTTCGGCAGCCTCGCCAGCATGTCCGCCGCGGACCTCGTGGAGACGGCCTGGGGCATCGCCAACAGCGGCCGCCCCTTCCTCTGGGTGCTCCGGCCGGGCCTCGTCTGCGGCGCGCCGCCAACGCAGCAGCCGCCGCCTCTGCCGGACGGCTTCGACGCGGAGACGCGCGGACGGGGCACGGTGGTGAGCTGGGCGCCGCAGGAGGAGGTCCTGGCTCACCCTGCCGTGGGCGCGTTCTGGACGCACTGCGGCTGGAACTCCACGCTGGAGGGCGTGTGCGCCGGCGTGCGGATGCTGTGCCGCCCGTGCTTCGGTGATCAGATGGGGAACGCGAGGTACGTGGATCACGTGTGGCGGACCGGCGTCACGCTAGACGGCGAGCTCGAGAGGAGCAAGGTGGAAGCAGCTATCTCGACGATGATGGGGTCAGGCGAGAGCGAGACCGGCACCGAGCTGCAGGGGAGGGCACGGGAGCTCAGTAGAAGAGCGGCGGAGAGCGTGGCCAAGCCCGGATCGTCCGACCTCAACGTCGACATGCTGGTGAACCACATCCTGTCCCTCTAGCCATTTAGTACAGGTGCAAAACCATGCCTGCTGTTTCTTTGGCTATATGTTTCTTTTCGGTTCTTTGGGAAATAAACGATTAAATGGCTGGGAGGTCGAAACGCAGGTCCGTCCCTCAACCCCTCCAAGTGATAAAGCATGAGGCAGAGCAATAGGTGTGGGGAGGGATCCTCAGCTTAGGTTGGTTGTTCAGTGAGTAGTAACACAGGGCTATAGCAGGCCTCGCGGTGCCATTGGTCCAGAGCTTTTGCGCTGCGGCGGGATGGGTACCCTAGTAAACTCTTGAACACTTCTTGTAGCTTAATATAATGATGCACAAGTCTTTTGCATATTCGAGTAAAGAAATAAGGAAGACGCCAGCGCTCCAACAGAAAACAATATCTGATTCCACCCATCAATAGAAAACGATTGCTACACGCCTGCTGCACGCACAGGGGGACCGCATGTGCCCGCGCCTGTGCCCTGCTCCACGCACAGGCGGGGACTGCCCGTGCCCCTGCCGCCATCCGCCACCACATCCTGCGCCTGCCGCCACGCCGCGTCGCACCGCGCTTCATCCGTCCGCTTCCCACGCGCATGCACGGCGCCCGAGCAGCTGCAGCTCTAGATGGCCAACCCGAGCGGGCCGGGCCAAACAGGGCAGGGCGTGCCACCGGGCTATGCCTAGCTGGGCTTCGTGCCTGGCCGATGGCCCAGGCACGGTACTGCTGGCTGTTTTCAGTGCCGGGCTGGCCCAAAAAGCCCAGCCAAAATGACGTGCCGGGCCAGCCCAAAGCCCGCGAATGCCAAGACAGAGAGGGGCCATGGAGGGAGAGGGAAGGGGAGGCCATAGGAGGTGGCGGTGGCTGTCGGCGCGTGCTAGCCCCCGAGCAACAGCAACAGCATTGCTTGACCCCGAGGAGCAGCAGCAACATCGCTTGCCCCCAAGCAACAACAGGCCGGACGCCTCGCTCGAAGCCGACAACTGTGTGGAGGAGGAGGAGGTGGCCGGTGGTGCTGGGGGCGACGGAACGGCGGAGGCGAGTCGCGATTGGGGGACTACGACGTGAGTCACTTGCGAATGCGTGCAGCGCGGGTGGGGGCGTGGGGGAGGTAGGGTTTGGATGGAAGGGAGTGGGATGGGCCTTTGGCAAGCTGTGGCCTGTTAAGACTTAAGAGTATACATGTTATGGATGTGGCCTATTAAGCTGCTAGCAGGCGTGGCACCGGGCCGAGTCTATTTTGCGGGCCAGGCCATGCCGCCCAGCGTGCCTAGCCAGCGGCCCAAGCGCGGCCCTAAGCATTGGGCCGTGCCAGCCCGGGCCCGTTGAACATTGGGCCGGCCCGTGCTCGGGCCGGGCCAAAAAGGCAGGCTTGAGGTCGGGTTGCGGGGCCTTGGGTTGCATGCCCATATATAGCTACAACTGATGGGTCCCATTGCAACATGTGCAACACCCGATCTACTTTTGCAATATTTAGATGAAACACTTGTAAGTTGCAACATATGTCCGAAACGCTGAAACATTTGCAACATACATCTGAAAACACTAGAAAAACACGTGTGTAACCATTGCAAAATATATGCAACATTCAAATGAAACACTTAAAGCATACGTTTGAAGCAATTGAAAACACTTGAAACATACGCTTGCAACATGCATGTATATACAACATTCAAATCTACTTTTGCAACATCCAGATAAAACACTTGCAACATACATCTGAAACATATGAAACAGTTGGAACATACACTTGAAACATACGTACGTAGCCATTACAACATGTGCAATATCCCGATCTATTTTTGCAACACCAATATAAAATACTTGCAACATATCTCTGAAACATCTGAAACACATGAAACATACGTTTGCAACATGCCCTTTCAGCGCAATATCTCCTTGCTGCCTGGGAATGGAGGCTCGTCAGTACGTGGAGTTCACCAGTGTAGAGCTCGCCGCTCCGGTGGAAACCGTCATGGAGGGCGCACGCGGTGCGACAGCCGTGGAAGGGGAGAGGCAAAGGTAGCAGCTATTGGCACAAGCTGCCACCGGAAACGGGTGAAACCTGGCAGGCAACCGGCCGCTAGGGTTGGGGGTGGGCCGGGCAGCGTGATGGAGCAGTCGTGGTGGCCGGATGCCGTGGTGCAGGTGGGCCGCTTGTTGGAGGCCATGTGGGGAAGGCGGGCGACGCGATGGAGTGGCCGCAGCGGCCGAATGTCTATGGAGTTGGCTGCGTGGGCAGGGTGCGCCTGTGGAGCGGCTGCGTGGGCAGGATGCGGCAGTGGAGCGGCCACACGCACAGGAAGTGGCAGTGGAGCGATGGTTGGGTGAGGAAATGACAATTCTCTGTGTTTTTTTTAGTTACGGGCGTTGTAGATGAGTGGTCGGTTTCCTGAGGCTGGTCTACAGGCCCATCAATCAAGCATCGGGACGGAGACGAACGGACGCCCTGTCCGCAGCATTATCGAAAAAATAAATAGACAGAGGTTCCGATCAAATTACCGGGAAAGAGAGATTTGATACTGTAGCCAGCGACCAACTGACCATGTCGCTATGTGTGGCTCATGTTGTCCTATGCAGAGGATGCGGTTGGGTTAACTCGTTAATCCGCATATTTAGGATCTCTTTGTTTCCTCTTATTGGGCTGTGTCAACACTGGTAATCATACCGTGCGGCGACAACACTTCTACCAATTGCCCGTGAGGTGAAAAACCTATTCTATCTACCACGGACGCGAAGCCACAATTCAGCTACCATACCGCGCGGCGGTCCCAGTAGAGACTTAATTATATGATGAGCAACACATGGTCATCTGCATAATTAAAAGCCTGACTAATCTGTTTGCCACCAATCCACCTGCATTGGCTTTGTTTCAATTCAAAGTTTCAAGTTTGATGGAGACATGTAACATGGACGGATAGCTCGTGCTAGTTGGACTGCTCTTTTGTTGATTGATTCTTGTGGCAAAGTTGTGGATCAAGCTTAAGAGGCTTGTTAGCACGTGAATCACTCATGTAGAGATAGGGCTCAATGAAAAGCTCGAAGCTTGCCAACTCGATCGCTTGACTTGTAGACAACTCGGCTCAGCTCGTTACAATTTTCTAATGAGCTAGCTCGAGCTGGCTTGGGAGCTCTCACGAGCCAAACATGCTAGAACATCTAGTATCAGCCCAACAAAAATCAACCCACCAGTCCAATATGTTTGTCACTCCACACTGCTTCCAAACCCACCTCCTCAAGCTATGTTCCACGCCAGACCTACCCCTGTGCATCGGATTATATGATATTTGTTTATATGTAGACTTGGATTTGCTTGATCCATAGCCTAGTAACTGCAAGGGACCCGATCTGTTGGAAATGAATTTTATATTAACCAACTCTTCTACATCATCACTTCATCGGTGCATACTGATCATGTATATGTATATGTATGTTTCCTTTTGCATGGACGATGGATTGATGAATTAGTGGACAAATTGTATGTTGTTTATTGCTGATTCGTTTTTCTCTTCCTCTGGCTCGCGAGCCAAACGAGCCAACTCGAGCTAGTGACCGAGCCGAGCCAGCTCGTTATGCTAACGGGCCAAATGGAGCCGAGCCGAGTCGAGCTAAGCTGGCTCGATATCTAGCCCTCAGATGAAAAATTGATTGTGTCATCACTCTTGCCTGGATTGGTTTGCCACTATGCTTGTTCTTTACATTCATATCTAGCTTGTGTAGTTGTTGCTTGTTTGTATCGCTCTCTAGTGTAGTGGTAGTTTTAGTAGTAGAGTAGCTAGTCTTAGTTGCTCTTCTAGTTTAGCTCAATTGTGTAGTTTTTTTAGTTGCTAGCTTTTGTGTGGTTGAGTGCTCTAGTAGTAGAACCAACTTGCTATTAGAATTGTTTAGGAGGCTTGCGTTTGGGTGAAATAGAGCTTGATAAAGTAGTTGCTATTAGGACCTCTTATTGTACTAAGTACATTGGTCTAGTGTTTGTGCAACTGTAGATAAATTTTTATAGGTTATTCACCCCCTTCTGGCCATCTAGATCCTTTCAACTTTCCATTTCATCATTAGCAATTCGGTAATCCATTGTCCAAGACTTCAGTCCAGAACAACACTTTTACTTATTTATCCTATCTTTTACAAAATTAAAATTAAATAAATATATATTTCACCTGTTACCTCCTAAGAAGTGACATCCATCTAATTAAATGAATGGCTCTATGTGATCTCGGAGTACCACAACAAAGCCTGGGACTACGTATCAATGCAAAGAAGCATACATCTATGTCACATCTATAATAAGATATTAAATGTCATGAGAACAGTTTAAGCAAGCCTAGGAGCGCCTCTGTATTTATAAATGAGGCACACATTTAAGCTGTTAAATTCCTCATCGGCAACTCCATTGCTGCAACCTGGATATACATGATTGATCAGTTCGGTATGAGCTTGAAGTGTGGCTTGTCCATTGACGGCGAAGGGTCATAGCTGCTGTAATCATCCGTCTTGACGTTGAGCCTCCGAGCTTGCACCAGTGGCACTAGTGGTTCCTTCTGTTCAGTTCGTGCTGCCTACAAATTGATTTTTCACATAAACGTAGCAAAACGGGTAGATAATTTTTGCCTGAAAAAGCTAGATATGAAGCCCATATATATAGAGAGATGAACTCAGGGAGATGAAAGGAGCGTTTTGGAAAGCCTGTCAGTTTAGTTTTCCTCTCCTATATACCTTTCCTTGTTGACGCATCAGGGCATCTTGATCCGTCAAGAAACTGTAGTGTCTCCCTGAAAGGACAAAACCATCACATCAGTGAAAACCATGAAGAGTCAAACCTATTTCCTCCAAAAAAAAAGATAATCACACATTCAAACCTGCTACACATAACTGGAACCTATTATTTAGTTCCTTCACCAGATATGCTTTCCAAGATCTACTTTTCTTGTATCTTGTTGAAACCTAATACAAACTAGGCCGGACCAGCTGGAAGGAGCTTGTTTTAGAGCAAGGTAAAATAGGACATTGAGTACTCAACAACCATATGTTTACGGATTCAAAGCTTGAATCATGGAAAACAAACTCAAGGACCTCCAGGAGGAAAGAACTACAAGCACAAACCAGCAAATGAAGTCGAGAACAGCAAGGCGAAGGTGATGAAAGCAAAGAGGTGGCCAGATCTCCATGGGCATGGCAGCGTCCCCATTTCTGAAATCATACACTGGATATACTCTGGTAACACGCTCAAAACATGAACCTGAAGAGAGGTGAAGCAGGCCTTAGTTTTTGCCTCACCTTTCTTTGGCCACGGCTGGGCAATCTCTAGTCTGCAACAGATGCTAATCCCACTTCCTCTGAACAAGTTCCAAGGGAAAGGGGATTCGAGAATTTTCTGTGGGCAGAGTGTCAGGCTGTCACCTGCTTTCTGCTTCATGGAATTTTAAGGATGGGGTAAAATGGCGATTGTGTGTGTGTGTGTTTTTAGTTACGGGCGTTGTAGATGAGTGGTTGGTTGCCTGAGGCTGGTCTACAGGCCTAGCAATCAAGCATCCAGGTGGACGGAGACGAACGGACGCCCTGTCCGCAGCATTATCGAAAAACTTCCGATCAAATTACCGGGAAAGAGAGATTTGATACTGTAGCCAGCGACCAAGTGACCATGTCGCTATGTGTGGCTCATGTTGTCCTATGCAAGGGATGCGGTTGAGTTAACTCGTTAATCCGCATATTTTGGATCTCTTTGTTTCCGCTTATTAGGCTGTGCCAACACTGGTAATCATACCATGCGGCGACAACACTTCTACCGATTGCCCGTGCCGTGAAAAACCATACTGCGCGGCCAGTAGAGACTTAATTATATGATGAGCAACACATGGTCAGCTGCATAATTAAAAGCCTGACTAATCTGTTTGCCACCAATTCGGCTACCATACTGCGCGGCGGTCCCAGTAGAGACTTAATTATATGATGAACAACACATGGTCAGCTGCATAATTAAAAGCCTGACTAATCTGTTTGCCACCAATCCACCTGCATTGGCTTTGTTTCAAACTTTCAAGTTTGATGGAGACATGTAACGTGGATTACTTACTCTTGCAAATGTTCTGTAAACCTATGGCTATTTGAGAGCCACAGCAATCAATATATCAGTCAGGTGGGGGATGCTCTCCCCTCCCGTCGAATTATCAAAAAAAAAATACTCTTGTATGTATACTTCTGCATCTTTCATAATTAATTGTGTGTACAGATTTGTTGAGATCACGTGGCATGTGGAATCAATCACTTAAAAAAGATTAGGGCGGCTAAGGTGTGGCGTGACATGGTCAGTGGCAACCAAACATGCATATATGACTTGAAAAGGGTACTTTTACTCCTTGGCATGAGGGCCTCCTACGTCGACAAGTGCGTGCAATCCAAGAGGAAACGGTTAATTACGGCAGATGCAACATGTACGTGTAGATGTAAAAATATATCATTATCCTTTGATGGATATGATGTCACGCTTCTCTGCTCATATTAATCTAATAATATATTTCATCTATTATATATGGGACCACTCATCAACATTGCACTATGTAAGACTGTCTTCAACAGCCTACCTATATAGCGACCCAAACCCAAAATGCATTGGGCACAGAAAAAAACCGGAGTCCAGCAAAGTAGGCATATCAAGCACCTATTTTGCGTACGAGGAGAGAGGGAAGCCAAATGTGCGTCCTCCCTCCGTCTTCTCTCTCCTCAACCCAAAACTCTGGTGCATGGTGGGGCGGCCCGCAGCGGCGGCGGCAACGCCCTCGATGGAGGCAGAGGCCTCTACGGCTCATCCTCCTCCGGCGAGAAGACCTCCTCTTGCTCCGACTTGGCGGGTTCCGCATAGTCAACCCTGATGGAGGACTCGGCGGTGGACCGTGGCAAGGTTGGGAGTAGGGATCTAGGGTCCTCCTCGCCCCTCGACCGCTGGATCCGGGAGGGAGGGGTGCTGCCGCGGCGGGTACCACGGCTAGGCGGGGAGCGGGGCTCGGCCATCGGGGAGCGGGGATCCGGGGTCCTCCTTGCCCACGACCGCTGGATCCGGGAGGGAGGGGTGCCGCCGCCGGCGCCGGGGTAGAGGGAGAGAGGGACGGGAACGGGCGGCGCGGGGGAGAGAGAGAGTGAGGAGAGAGGGACGGGAATGGGTAGGCTGTTGGAGAATGCGAGTTTTAGGTACGTGACCTTTTCCTTTCAGCGAGACACATACCGTATTGTTGGAGACAGTCTTAGGGAGCATCCGTCAAAGCAGCTAACCTATGCGTTTTTTAGATCACTGGATCCATTCAGGCACTCGTCCTGTTCAAGACTGGTGATCGTACAAGCCCTGGATTGGGGTGTTTTGGATCCCACGCCTATGTTATTAGATATAGGACCAACTTTTTGAAGGAATGCAAAACATTTTTTTTGCGAAGACGAATATGCAAAACAAATTAGAACTACGATGATTTACCTGTGACGATTTCTATGACCGCATCCTTTAAATCTGGAATAAACTAGTGAACGGCCAAAAGTGAGTGCTTCGCACACAAATTTGTGAGGGTGGACAGCATCGCACCGGCCATTACAAAGCACAAAAATAAAATTTACAAACAACTATTAATGAGCTCGACTTGAAGGCTGAGATTTGTGAACTCTGAGCGAGACAACCTTGCCCTTGTTAGAGATCAATTTACTTGGCTACTTAGATAGTAGGAAATTAAATATTTTCAAAGGCCTAAGGTGAAGAATGTCCTTCCGGGAGATAATAACGCACAATACTTCCAACTAATTGCTAATGGAAAGCATAGGAGGAAACACATTTTCTCTCTTGTCCGGGAGGTGGGAGAGATTGAAGGACAGGTGGACAGGAAAACTTTTAAGAGTATATTACCAGTTTTATTATAAGGAACTATCAGGTAGGAGTTTTATCTCTTATTATCTCACTTGTCACATAATATATCCGTTGTGTGGACTCAATCAATATATTGCAGTTATGTGATTAAGATGCATTCATAGAACTACAGTTAGAACCATAGCAATCTTATACTCTCTCGTTGTCCTCCCACATAACTACACCTTACTAAGTTATCCTTGAGCAATCTTGAACTTGTTTCATCAATCCTTCCAATCAATATTATATTACCCCTCTACACTATTTGGCACTAATCAATCATTTCAAAATAACACAAGCATATAGTAGTCCTGTGCTACCAATGCAGACTAAAGAATTCAGCTGATGAACATTTGTGTCCTTGTCGCTTTGTCGGTTCGGGTCAGGTGCCGTGCATGCATCACCGAAAAATACACTGTTCGCATTCAAAGACAAATACAAATACTGAGGGGTGAGCCCACGACTACGATAAATTCGAGATCACCCAGGCTTCTCAGCTACCACCACTCTGCCGGCGGCAATGGCCGGACAAGACGAGCATCGCGACGGCAGCTCCCGCCGCCAAGTTGTCCTCTTCTCCCTGCCATTCCAGGGCCACCTCAACCCCATGCTCAAGCTCGCGGCGCTCCTCCACGCTCGGGGCCTCGGAGTCACCGTGCTCCACACGGACTTCAACGCTCCAGACCCCGCGCGCCACCCGGAGCTCACCTTCGTCCCCATCCACGAGACGCTCCGAGACGAGGCCACCTCCCCGGACTCCGACATCCTTACCAAGCTGCTGGCCCTGAACGCCGCCTGCGAGGCGCCCTTCCGGCAGGCCCTCGCGTCGCTGCTGCGGCGTGTCCAAGACGTCGCGTGCGCGGTGGTCGACGGGCAGTGCTACGCCGCGCTTAGCGCCGCCGGCCAGCTCGGCGTCCCTGTGCTCGCGCTCCGGACGGACAGCGCCGCCACGTTACACAACATGCTCGCGTACCCGCGGCTGCGCGACGCCGGCTATCTTCCCATCAAAGGCAAGCAGAGTAATTATTTTCCTTCCCCACTTTATTTATTTCGAACTCACGCAGTCAGGAACTCACTAGTTCCAAATTGTCTGTCCGGCAGAGGAGCAGCTGGATGAGCTGGTGCCGGACCTCGAGCCGCTCCGAGTGCGAGACCTGCTCCGTGTCGACGGCTGCGACACGGACGAGATGTGCAGCTTTATCGCCTGCGTCGCCGATGCCGTAGGAGCCTCGGTGTCTGGCGTTGTCATCAACACGCTCGAGGCCATGGAGGCGTCGGAGCTAGCCAAGATCCGGCGGGAGCTGTCCCTTCCTGCCTTCGCGATTGGCCCCCTGCACTTGCAGTCGTCCCAGGATTCGGCGGAGCAGAGCTTGTACACTCCCGACGTCAGCTGCCGGGCTTGGCTGGACGCGCACCCGGCGCGCTCCGTGCTGTACGTGAGCCTCGGCAGCCTGGCCTGCGTCGACCGCGGCGTGTTCGAGGAGATGGCGTGGGGGCTGGCCGGCAGCGGTGTGGCGTTCCTGTGGGTTGTCCGGCCGGGATTGATCAGCGGCGGCGGCGCCGGCAGCGAGGAAGTTCCACCATTGCCAGTTGGGTTCAGCGAGGTGATCAGGAACAGAGGGAAGATTGTCACTTGGGCGCCACAAAGAGAGGTCTTGGCGCACGCAGCCATTGCTGCGTTCTGGACGCACTGTGGATGGAACTCGATACTGGAGAGTGTCTGCGAAGGCGTGCCCATGCTTGTGCAGCCGTGCTTCGCGGACCAGATCGTGAATGCCAGGTATGTCACGCATGAGTGGGGTGTTGGGCTGGAGGTTGGGGAAGTGTTGGAGAGGGAGAGCGTCGCCAAGGTGGTGACCAAAGTGATGGTTGGGGAAGATGGACCTCTGATGAGGGAGAGGGCACACCGTCTGCAGATGCAGGCATCTGGTGCTATTAGTTCGGCCATGGACGGCCTAGTCCAGTACGTATTGTCCGTGTGAACACCGAACATGTCAGAAATTTGATCGAGTCCGGCAGGAATTGCGAGGTAATCTAGATCTGTTTGCAAATTCGTCGAATAATGTATTGTTTTTTCTCGAGCAGACCGTAGCCTGCTTTTCGTCGAATAAGGGTGTGTTTTCGTGAATTTTTTTTTGGCTGTGGCTACTGTAGTACTTTCGTTTGTATTTGTCAATTAGTGTCCAATTATGGACTAATTAGAGTCAAAAGATTCGTCTCGTGATTTTCTACCAAACTGTGTAATTAGTTTTGTTTTTCGTCTATATTTAATGCTCCATGCATATATCAAATATTCGATGTGATGGGGAATCTTGAAAAATTTTGGAACTAAACGTGGCTCAAGATGGGAATGGGTCGGCCCAGCCCTGGCCCTGGACCCGGCCCTGTGGCCTCAAGGCCAATTTGCAAGGCCATGGGTCGACCTAAATCTACAAAAGTCTTTGGCCTTGTTGGCCCAATGGGTACCGTGAGGCCGACCCAAAATATTACCATTTTGTTTGTAATCATACATTTAAATAGGTAATTGAATATACTTAATATTATCCATGCTGCTTTAAAAACTTCATTAAAGTATGGCGAAGATTTGAGCTAGTTTGCATACAGATATAGGATACTGCACGCCTTCGTTGAGCCACCGGTGACAGGTGACAGGCGGCTAGCTAGCTGAAGTTCCCTCTTGTGAACAGACTGCTTGACCATATAGGTTGGATATTTTTTATTGATATATCAATGCTAGACGTTGCTACATACTGTACCAATAACCAACACAGCGGTGCCCCTGAGAGTCGAAATTGGTCTGAACAATGGCGGCGGTGCCCCTGAGAGCAAGAAAATGGTGGTAGCAGCGCTCCGTCCTGCGATCCTCCGCCTCCTCCCCATTGGCCCTCGTGCGACCATGTTTTCCCACGACACAAGAGCAGCAAGAAATGGCAAGAAGCATGTAGGGATCAACAGCAAGAAGCCGAGAACAAGAGGCGGAGGATCTGTAGCTGAAACCGCTCGCCGCCATCTTGTAGCCCAGCTCCACGGTCTTGCGTGCTCGCGACGATTGCGGCGGTGGCGGCAGCTCGTACAGACCTAGGACTCCAGGGGTTCGCGTGGTCAGATGGGAAATTGAGCTAGGCTGAGGCCGACCCATCCTACCCGATGGGTCAACAGGTACCGGCTCCACTGGCCCAATTCAGATTTGAGTCCGACCCGCATGGCCCATTGGCCTCATTTTTTGGGTCGGGCCAGCTACCCAATGGTCCGACCCGACCCGTTCCCATCTTGAAACGTGGCCTAATGTAACGTGTCGTGATCTCCTGTAACTGTGAGCAAACTAAAATTGAAGGAGGTAAGTCCACCCGTTCTCGCTCGACTCTGGAATTGAACATGCTCAGGTGCCCGAGCAGCGGGTTGCTGGGTTGGAAGTGTTCAAATAAATGGGCTTGGTCCAATAGAAATTCAGAAATTCCCATGAAATAAATCTCAAAGGTCTATTCATGTGAGCAAGAGAGAGGGAGTGGAAACCTTTAATCCCACCTTGCATGGGAATATGGAGGTAGCCATACTTAAATATGAAAGTCCTCTCTATTGGTTCAAGTATAGTGTGAGGATGAGAAAATGAAGCCAACACACGCGCTTTTGCTCACCTCACAGGTGAAGGGCCTGGCTCCCTGCCTTCTGGGGGCATGACTTTTTGCAATTTTAGTTACTTGGCCTTTAAGTCTCTAGATAGGAGTCCTAAACGGTTTAAATCATGATCGCAACATGAGATCGGATTGGACATGCCTATATAAACAGCCTATTGGCCACGGCAAAAACGCATCTAATCCGGCTATGGTTTTTACCTCTTTTCGCTACTACACTACTGTCATGATTTATGTTCTGGTTTTAGTTTGGCAATTGCATACTTTCTCAACAGGATGTTGGAGGCTCCTCGACGCTGACGGTGTTTAGCGTCAAGGAGCACAGGGATGAGAGGCGAAGCAAGTCGTGGTCTGACGGAGCCCAGAGCGACCGAGGTGGAGGGAGAGCTCCTACAGCGTAGCAGCGCTTTGGCCTTGTGAGTGCCGACACACGGTGGCCGAAGAGGGCAATGTCCATGTGGCACGCCACGGGCGGCAAGCCAGCGTCCACGCGTCTCTCCATTTGGGGCCGACGTAGGGGACGGTGATGCGGATCTTGCGCACGTTAGCAAGGGCTATGATGCGGTTGGCGTGGTGCCGCATGTGATGGTCGTCGATGCTGTAGGCAATCCTGAGGGTGTCCACCACGCACCCGGATCCCTCCAACGCGTGGTGGTCGAGGGAGGCGTGGAGGCCATCGAGCAGGTCATCGTGGATGAGTCCAAGGAGAGCATCCTCGTCGTCACTGTTGGTATTTCTTATGCTCAAGTAGAGGATTTTATAAATGCACAGAATATATCATTGTAGTACTTCTCACCAAGGAGTATTTCAAGGTAATGTTATTTATTTTATCTCAAGGGAAAGCGATAGTTAGGAATGATAATAAATGAGAGATCTCAATGTTTACCACAACTTTGTACCAAATAGTGTAGAGGGGTAATCGAATATTGATTGGAAGGATTGATGAAACAAGTTCAAGATTGCTCAGGGATAACTTAGTAAGGTGTAGTTAGGTGGGATAACTCTACTTCTATGAATGTATCTTAATCACATAACTGCAATATATAGATTGAGTCCACACAATAGGTATACTAGGTGACAAGTGAGACAATAGGAGATAAAACTCCTACCCGATTGTTCCTTATAATAAAACTTGGTAATAACTCTATAAGGTTTTCCTGTCCTTCAATCTCTCCCACCTCCTGGAAAAGCGAGAAAATGTGCTTCCTCCTATGTTTTCCATTAGCAATTAGTTGGAAGTGTTGTGTGTTATTGTCTCCCAGAAGGACTTCTTCACCTTAGGCCTTAATTTGAAATTTTCAAATTTCCTATTATCTAAGTAGCCAAGTTAATTGATCTCTAACAAGAGCAAGGTTGTCTCACTCTGAGTTCACAAATCTCAGCCTTCAAGTCGAGCTCATTAACAGTTGTTTGTAATTTTTTTTACTAGTCGATCAACTCGTGCTCTCGCTCGGGCTAGAATTTTAGGAGATATAAGCTCTTTGTTTATTTTCTAACATAATAGATACTCGTATAGTTTATAGAGTGTGGATTTTCTACGACGGGTGGTAGCTACCGATCCCGGTGTGGTAACTACCCTTATGATAGATGCTTGACACGTGTTTGGGGTTGTGGGATCGGACGGCTGGCTGTTTGCTCTTGATCTGGCATCATAGTACACATGTAGTTGCTATGTCAGACTGTGATTTCTATTTCAAGCAATGGTCCATACCATGCAGCCGCTTTTTCTACTTTGGCAGTAAGCAAGCATACATGCATTCACACCCTTGGTTGGGTATTTTTTCAGCTAATAAACAGTGTTTTCTCTCACAACAAATCAGCGAACAGTGCTTTCAGCCAAGCGAACAGGGAACTGCTCCATGATCAGGACGCTTTTGACGTTGCACATGGTTCGAAAGTTTTAGATAATCAAACTTTAAATGCTAATATCATTTAACTATATATTCAATTTATAATTTATTTTTATCATAATATGTCTTATGATTTTATCTACAAAACAAGATCCGACATGATCATATTTATTTTGAAGAAACAAAATGACACATGGAATCTACATTCAAATTTTGACTTGACTATCATCCAAACATTCTTAACTGCTCCAGATTTTAGCATTAGCAACTTTTAGCTCGGTCACAAACTAAATAGTAATTTTAGGCCTGATTTTTCAAAAAAAAAATGGCTATGACCAAGATTCGGTTACAAACCAAATATCAACTTTTCAACTTGGATACATGGTTACAAATCGGATATATGGTTAAATAGATATTAGCAATTGAAGCTTGATTATTCAAAATTTCAAACTATGTGCATGCAAAGCAAAATTTAATTGCAAGGAATATTATAGTGTGAACAGATCATAAAAATGATACACAAATTAGAAGCTATGGCCATTCAAAATTTCGTAAATCACAAAACAGGAAGAGGTATGGCTAATCTCCAACCCCCCGGCCTTTACGTCCTTTAGAGCTTAGAATGCTGCTCGGCCTGAAAAATAGTACGATGCATTCTGCAGTGCAGCCTGAGGCCGAATGGCAGGTCACTGACGACACTGGTGGCTCTGAATGGTTCATGAAGCATTGCGGACGTGCCTGGCAGTACATCTTCTCAATACCAAAGAAATGGTTTTGAAGTCCGGATAATAAGGGAAGGCTTTATGGGCAGGCAATATTGGTTGCGAAATAAAAAAACTAAACTCCAACCTACAGGTTCCAACATCAAGGCTTTTTGCTGGTAGTTAATTTGCTTGTAACAACTTTACCGCATAAACACACTCTATGAAACGATTAAAACAAATTGATGCTGCTGAAGTTGCAACCTTTACTAGCAGGCAGCACGGGCCACTGGGCCAGCTCACGAGCTGCAAGCCTGGTGGCGTGCGGGCAGTACGTGGTCGCTGTGACAAGTCCCAATAATGGATGCTTGAATGCTTTGTAATGTCTGCGTACACTGCAGCATGTGCCTGGATGCTTGCATGGGAATTCGTCTTTGATTTCAATAGAGGTACTACTGTGTCCCTGTTTAGTTGTAAAAATTTTTGTAAAATGACATTGTAGCAAATTTCGTTGTTATTTGGTAATTAGTGTCCAATCATGATTTAATTAGGCTTAAAAGATTCGTCTTGTCCATTTCGTCTAAACCGTGTAATTAGTTTTATTTTTTTATCTATATTTAATGCTTCATGCATGTGTCCAAAGATTCGATGTGACGGAAAATCTGAAAAATTTTGTAAAATTTTTTGGGAACTAAACGAGGCCTATGTACTCCAGAATTTAGCATTACCCATATTTTGGCTCAGTCAAAAACCAAATATCATTTTTTAGACCACATTTTGTCACGGCTACAGTTTGATCTGGCCAACAAAAATTACAAACCAAACAAGCAAACGTGTAGTCAAGTTGTCCAAAAACTGGGAAGTGCGACGTGGTTTGCAGCGTGCGTGTTCAGAAAAAGAGTGGAAAGGGAGTGCTACGGCTTTGAGGAGACGACAGTGCACGCAAGGGGAGATAGAAACAAGTGGGCGTCCTTGTAAGCCTAGTAAGGCCTTCTTTAGTTCCTAAAAAATTTTGCAAAATTTTTCAGATTCCCCGTCATATCGAATCTTTAGACACATGCATGAAACATTAAATATAGATAAAAAATAAAACTAATTACACAGTTTAGACGAAATGGACGAGACGAATCTTTTAAGCCTAATTAGACCATGATCGGAACCTAATTGCTAAATAACAACGAAATTTGCTACAATGTCGTTTTGCAAAAAAAAATTGCAACTAAACGGGCCCTTAAGCAAAGTTGTCAGCTCCTTTTGAGACTGTTTTCCACTTTTGGTCCAGGCGGGTATTTACCACACCGGTGTGGGTAGCTATCAACCGTTGTAGCTGGATATTTCTCATAGCCATAGTTTATATCTAATTATCATAATTTTTTAATGTTTTTGTGCAAGGGGCTGATCTATAATTTTTTTATTCATATTCATAATTTATTCTTTACATGGCAACTTTGTATATTTTAAATATGCAATTAGTTTGAAACCTTAGCACAAACTATGATGGTTATTGTTGCATATATGTCTTACGAAGACATGAATCTGAATTTTGATTCAAATTTTGTTTGTATTGACTACTACATATTCTTTTCCACATGCTAAGTTAAACCTCTTATAGTTATTGTATATTTTATTAACTCTCTTTTTAGTAGTTTTAGAATAAGAATTTTAGGTCATTGTGTATGTTCTTGAATACTATATTGCCATAAGCAATAATTTGAAACTTGCACCATGTTACTTAACATAATTGATAGAGCATTAAGTGAGATCTCGGATGGGGGTCACCATATGCTAACCTCAATAGAATTTTAATAATTAAGCATTATAGTGATCAATTGTTTACTCTAAAGTATCCTAAAGGGTCGGATACATATAGTCACCAGTGGTCTCCCACACTTCTTAAGATGATTGAATTTAACTATCAAGGAACTATATGTACAGTTATTGTTATATTATCAATATAGACATGTCAAATATTTTAGTTAAAATATATAAATATATATAATATAGCAACCTATATAAATGATATTTCATAGTTAGTAATATGGTTTTAAACAATTTATTAGTATGATTAGTATATGAGTTGTCAAGGAAACATTTTTATGTGTTGAAACATAACATATTGCTCATGTATGCTGGCATGATGCTTATGCTTACTTTAATCAAATCTTAATATATTTAATATTGACAGAAGTGGGTAATACAGAAACATATATATGCTCTATGGCTAAACATTTTTTAATAGAAGATGTTGAAAATTGAGATATAGATTTGGGGGATTTTAAGTTTTCTAATAATGAGATGAAAATTAAGCTACACAAACTATCTATAGTAACAGGAGGACATAGGTGATTAGATGTAAATTAAGGGCTACTTTAGATCATATTTCTCAATAGAATAGGTGTGTAATTTAAACTTAGAGTCATTGGTTGCTTTACATTGTTTTTCGCAATAGCAACCGTGTGTAATTATTTAGAAAATAAAATAGTTGCAAGAGTTATTATTATCAATGGTGATTAGGTACTGAATTCATGGTTAGATGTTTGTGAGTTTTGTGAGATTTTCTGGGATCTATATATTGTTTTCCTATTGAGTTTTGTGAGGATTAATGTGGAGGCTCCATTGGGGGACATCTAGCTAAAATTTGTAGTACTATCTTTTTCTTGAATCATATGTACTTAATTGAAACATAATCTTAAGATATATAAACTCTTGTTGCATCCCTTTATATGACTTCATGAATTTATAGTTTGACTTTCAACTTTTAATAGAGTTGTTTCAAAATTTTCCACTTGTTAACTAAAAACTCTGTTTTTTAATATTTCATTCAAAATTTATTTTATTATCAAAAAGAGTTTAGATCCTAGTAGTATTGTTTTTCACATGTTAAGTTGAAACTTGGCTTGCACCATTGAAAGGTCCTAAATGGCTAGAGGGGGGTGAATAGCCTATAAAAAATTTCTACAACAACACTAGGACTTGTTAGTTAACTAAATGGCGAAGCGAATTTTGCGCTAGCTCTACAAGTGTTGCAAGCCACCTATCCACAAGTCATAGTAAGCTATGATCGCTATGTACCAAGCAAAGGCTATGTCACTGCTTCTACCACTAGTGAGCAACCTAACAAGTGTAATTACAACTAATTAAGCTACACTACTCAATAGTTACAACTAGCTCTACACAAGTATATGACAAGAAAATACAAGAGCTTGGGATGGATATACCGATCCGACAAGAGATCAATCATAATGAAAACCAATGAATTTCTTGGGACAAGATGACACAATGATTTTTCACCGAGGTTCACTTGCTTGCCGGCAAGCTAGTCTCCATTGTGGCGATTCCTCCACTTGAAGGTTCACGCGCTAATAGGCATCACACACCTAACCCGCAACCGGGTGCCGCACAACCAACATAAGATGGGGATCCACAAGCTACGAGCAATCCACTAGAGTTGCCTTTCGTGATCTCCCAGGAGAAGGCACAAAAACCCCTCAAATCCACCGATCAGAGCCAGAGACAATCACCTTCCTCCGCTCAACAATCCTCGCTGCACCAAGCCATCTAGGTGGCGGCAACCACCAAGAGTAATAAGTGAATCCCATAATGAAACACAATCACCAAGAGCCTCTAAATGCAATCACTCAAAGCAATGCACTTGGATGCTCTCTAATCTCACCAAATGATGAATCAATCAAGCAAGATGAGTTAGAGAGGAATGGCTAGGCTCACTAGGGTGTATTCTCAATAGAAATAGTCAAGACTATGAGCCCAAGCTGGCCAACCACCTTTTATAGCGCCCCAAATGAAATAGAGCCGTTAGGCACAAGAGGGGCTCTTTGCGGGTCTACTGGACACGTCTGGTGCAGGGTCTGGTCCCCCGATGCTGCCGTGCGTCCCCCACATTTAACTGTAGCTGCGCGATTCCAATGGTCAGCTCCCTCGCGCACGTGCATTAAGTTGAGACCGGATGCGTCCAACACATGAACAGACGCGCTAGCTCCACATCTGTTCACCTACACCCGCACACTCAGCTAGCCACGACCGGACTCACCACTCGATGACCAGATACACCCTTAGCTGGAGTCCGGTCAAGTCCAGTAAGCATCTAGAGACTAATTTCTTCGACCAGACATGTCCGGTCGCATGTGACCGGACGCACTCAAAGTCCGATCCTCACTCGCTTAGCTCCTGCGTGCCACGTCACCATGACCGGATCAGGAACAGTGTTCCCCTAGAGTCCGGTCACTCCCTTGAGTTAGAGTTCGGTCATCCCGGCACCTCTTCCTGAGCCTAGAGTCAAGCACCGGACGCGTTCGTGAAGGGATATGGGGATGCTACGCTAGCCGGAAAACAAAATTTTTCGACCCCATAAACCAGGAACTACTGCTAGTTACAGGTTACGGGATTACCACTAGACGCGCAGGTGCAGCGGAAGCGACTTGATGTAGTCGAACGCGTCGTAGCAGTGCCGTGCAGTTGCGTGGTCGTCCGTCACGTCCACCCTCCGCTCGTGGATCGTCCCTCTCGTGCAGTTCGTCCTTGTGCTCCAGATGCAGCACCTCCAAGGTATCCCACACATACGGGGAGGAAGCGTTGCGCCTCCGGACTGCTAGATCCGCGAGGAATAGTAGGCATGAGCGTGGGGAGGGTGACGGCGACGGCTACTCAATGACGTGATCCCTGGCCGCGCCCCCTTCCCTCTCTTATATAGGCGCCTCTAATCAGTCCCAAACTGGAGGCCCAATTAGAAAACCCTAAGCCTAGTCAAATTCGGGTCCAACCCGAATTGGGCTTCCAACCCCTTAAGCGTGCGACCCTATGGGTTCATGTACAAATAGACGTGGCCCGAATACTCCTACTCAGCCATTAGTTGATAGCGGTCTCTAGCAAGACGTGTCAACTCCTATGTGTACACTAAGATCATATCAGACGAACCACCACAAACCATATACATGTCATTCCTTTTGCCACACGATATTTGGTCCAACTCATAGGTTAACACTTAACCTAAGCACGGCCATGCATTTGTTGATCCAATCATTAGAGTGTTCCATTGATATCTCTCTCACATAGAGAGGGGCAAATTCCATCTTGATTGTCTATGTCTCACAACATGTTTCTTGACAAACCCGAAGACCACCTTTATAACTACCCAGTTACGGAGTAGCGTTTGATAGTCTCTAAGTAGGTCCTTTCACATCTTGAGTACATACAACAATCTCAGGTCTAAGGACATAACGTACATGATGTGAATCGAGACAATAACAACATCTCACGTTGGGTCAGTCCAGCCTACATGTCACACATGTGCCCACATTATTAGTTTAACATCTTTATGTCTATGACTTGTGAAACATAGTCATCAACTAATAATGTGCTGATCTAATATTCATGTGCGTCCTAACATGAACTCCGATCAGGGACCATTCTAGAATAACCATACAAGTAAAAGAGTTTCACAAACAATTCACATAATTGCTAATCGATACAAGTTGTCTTTAATGGATATTCATTGGACTCATTATATGTCATGGATACAAGGCAATACAATCATCTCTATGATAACCTCTAGGGCATACTCCCAACAGTTCAGTCACCCAGTGACCAGGGTTTCAACTCCTTTCACTTTACCCTTGCTTCTATATTGCCAACCACAAAGTGTCTCACAATAGTGCACGTGTGTTAGCATTTTCACAAAGTATTTTAAGGGAGAGCACTCACTAGAATCTAAATGCATATGCAATGAGTTAGAACATCTTGAGGCACTTTGATAACTGCATTTCACGAAGAGTTTCACCCCTCTTAATAGTACAACTATCTATCCTAAACCCACTCACACCCATTTGGTGTCTTAAGTGGCAAAACAAAATGCTCCTATGAAATATACCTTTGCATTGAGCCATTTTGTTTTTCTCTTTCTTCTTTTCCAAGCTTGAGCACTTGATCATCACCATGGCCATCACCAACATCATTATCATCATCCATTTGCTCCAATGCTTGGTGTGTACAAACCTATCTCATATTTACTTAGAGCCAAAGGTTAGTACCTAGGGTTTCATCAATTAGCCAAAATCAAACTAGAGCTTTCAACCGTGTTACTGGACATGTTGATTTTATTATACCACATGATTATATGTTTGTAGTATTGTTTTATATATCATTGAGTGTTTCATATTAGATTACCAATTTTTATATGATATAATGTTTTATTCAAAATGTATAAATTTATTTAAAATAACAACTTAAAAATTTATTACCGTGGAGTATTAATATAAATTGAAGTGAATTGTTAATGTTATTGCTATGTGATTTGTTAAATGAATATTTTCCATGCTTCATAAGCTATTAATGTATATATTTATCCTAATGTATACATGTTTATTTTGTATACATGGTGAAACATAACAATATTGCTTTTTAATTTCATGGTTGTAGAAGTCTTAATTTATAAATGTTTTTTTTGATACTTCATAACATCACATACCATACTTTATGAATATTAATTTGTTTTCTATAATAACATATATTAGTATTTACATGTAGATTTAAGAGATATTTTTAGTTATTTACTATAACGGTTGAGGTACATATGGGCGGATCTATATACACTGCATTAAGGACAAAACCAGGCTAATCATATGTGTGCCCAGGAAGTCCACACATATGTCAGAATGAAAAAGTATTAGAAACAATGTTATTATATAATGTATACATAGCTATATTAACACTTACATCAGAGTATCGCAGAACGGTGACTAAACTTCAGGCTCCATTCTTCTCAGGGACGGCTGACTGGTGGATCCGTATGCTAAACACTTCTGAAAGACCTCTGAAAACTCCACTACCTCTTTATCCTTCTTCTGAGCAGCACCTCACTACACACTGAGGTGTGGGAAAATAGCAAGAGTGAGTCCATGTCGAACTCAACAAGTACAACACAGGGTTCAATGAGGCTCAAAAAGGCTACACACTGTTTGACTGCGTTTAACTTTTAATCATCATATAATTAGCAATTGAGTAGCATCAAGATGAACCAATTCCCATTAACGAACCAATGATCAATTATAATAAGGATAATGAATAGCATTATCATGAGCATAATAATAATCAACAGTAATTAAGCCTGATATAACAATGGTGATCATCTATCTGTAAATGTTCCAAGGCCACCCGTATCTGTGGGCACGGCTAGTATACCAGTTTTTAACTCTATGTAGAGGTGTACACTTTCACTGTGAGTCATGATTTCCAAATGCTTGGGGAGGCCATTCCCAAAACACTAGAAACCATATAAAGTCATCCAAAAGTTTGTCTAACAAGTTTGGGCCATTAGATTCACTCGGCAGACAGACGTAGGAACCCCCCTTTTCAAATGGCACAATTCCTTCTCGGCTATACTCATAGACTAGAGGCTGTCCTACACCCAACGTTGAAATCTCTATGTTTGGTGTTAGTAATTAGTGACAATGCCTAAGTACTAATCCTATGCCTAAGTTGTATGTAGCATATGAGGATTAGTATATTCCAAGGTTGGTGGCAAGATGGACATGGTGATCGTGATGGCCACACTTGGATTTGGACACAACCCTACGTGATCAAGGCAAAGGTATATGCTTAAGGGTTGTGTTTTAGTAACCGAGACACCTAGTGGGTGTGGTTACATTATAGGATAGTTAGCCGTACTATAAAGAGGGGAATGACGCGGCTATTGAACTCCTAAGTGCCTCTAGGTGTGCATTTCATAATCATATGCATTTGGATAGAACTAATAATGCCTCAAAAAATGATTGTGAAAATGCTAACACACTCACACATGACGAGATCACTTGGTGGTGTTAGCACACTTGCGATGGCATTGGAGTTTGAGCGGTAGAGAGGGATTCAGACGTTTTTGAGGAGTTGAAACGACTATTTTCCACTATGCCGAAAGTCGGAAATCAAACGGAAGCGAACGGAGGTCACAGTGGTGACCGGACGCTGGACCGGACGCGGTCTCTGTTTGACCGGACGCGTCGGTCAGCGTTCAGCGTCTTCACGTGTTTCGGTTTGTTGATCGGACGCGGTGGCGCGTCTGGTCACAGTTGACCGGACGCGTCCGGTCGATCAGGGAGCTTACTGGACTCCAACCGGACGCTGGCACTGTGGCGTCCGGTCAGTTCTCCAGTGCGTCCGGTCGCTGTTTCATTGTGCGCTGCTCAGGCTTGACCAGCGCGTCCGGTCCGTCACGGGACCAGCGCGTCCAGTCGAGCTTCGCGCGTCCGGTCATTGCGTGCAGTGCGTCTGGTCGGTGGTTCACAAAAGTAGCCGTTGTGCGATCGGCGCGTCCGGTCAGTTTGACCAGCGCGTCCAGTCAGTGCGACTTCGGCTGTTTCAAGTGTGTAACGGCTATATTCGAAGGGGTACGTCTATAAATACTCGTTGGCTGGCTCAAAGCTCTAGCTCTTGGACATTTGACATTCTTGTGAGCACTTTGAGCTAAGCAACTCCCCTCCCACTCATCTCTCTTGCTTCTTTGTACATTCGAAGTAAGATTGAGTGATCCAAGTGCATTTGCATTGTGAGATTGCATCTAGTTGGCACTTGGTGGTTGATTTGCTATGGGATTCTTGTTTCTCTTGGTGGTTGCTGCCACCTAGACGGCTTGGAGCAGCTTGGAGGCGTTGGCAAGAGTTGGTGATTGTTCTTGGCCACCTCCGGTGATTGTGAGGGGTTTGTGCCTACCTCGGCGAAGCGCCAAAGGCAACATTAGTAAATTGCTCGTGTCATTGCAACCTTTTGCCATTTGGTAAGTTCTTGTGGCGCCTTTTGAGAGGCTCGGTGTGAGACCGATTAGCCACCGAACCACGTGGTGAAGAGGGACACAACGGGAACTAGCGTGCCGGCAAGCACGTGAACCTCGGGATAAATCTTCGTGTCATCACTTTCATATTGTGATTGATTGATCCCGGTGTTCGGTTGTCTTGGTATTCATTGTTGATCATATTGGTTGGGGCTCAATACTTCACCCCTCGGTGAAACTCTCCCAACTCAACTCCGCATTACTTTCTTAGTTATCTTTGCTAGCTAGTTAGCTTTGCTAGAGTAGCTGTTTTGTGTAGTTTGCTAGTTGTAGTTGTAGTTACCTTCTCGGTTTGACTTGTGCGGTTGAGTGCCATTATACTAGAATTGTGAATTAGATAGGTGGCTTGCAAACACCCCGTAGGCTAAGCAAAACTCACATCTCGCTATTTGTTATATTGATAAACTTGTTTAGCTTGTCTTTGTAGAAAATTTTAAAAGGCTATTCACCCCCCTCTAGCCATCAAGACCTTTCAAGTGGTATCGGAGCTGTGGTCACCGTTTGCAAGGCTTAACAACCTCAGTGCAAGATGGCTCAAGTTATGTTCAATCATGTTAATGGCAAGCCTCCATTCTTTGATGGCGTCTCTTCCTTTGATCATTGGAAAAGAAAGATGAAGCAATATTTAGGCAATATACATGAGAAGGTTTGGGATGTGACCAAAGAAGGATACATCATTCTTGATGAGGAAAATCTCACTCCAAATGACCGCATCAACAAACAATGCAACACGGTGGCACTTGACACAATCTACGGTGCCATTGATGACAAAGTATTTGAGCAAATCAAAGATCTTGAAAAGGCAAATGAGCTTTGGATAAGGCTTGAAGAAACATATGAAGGCTTGAAGAAACATATGAAGGCACTTCAACGGTAAAAAGTGCCAAGCTATATATGCTCAAGGACAAGTTCTCCACTTTCAAGATGAAGGATGATGAATCCATCCTAGAGATGTTCTATAGGCTCCAAGTCATTGTCAATGATCTCAAGAGGCTTGGAGGGAAGGTTGAGGACAAGGACTTCTAAGTTCTTGATGTGTTTACCCAAGAAGTTTGCCACCTTGAGAAGAATGATCTTTAGAGAGGGATTGGACAAGGTCAAACCAACCGATGTGCTTGGAGATATAATGACCGATGCCCAATACAATGATGATGAAGATGAGGTAGAAGAGAAGAAGGAGAGCAAGGTCAAGCAAGAGAAGCCCATTGCATTCAAGGCTTCATCTTCTAAGGGCAAGAGCAAGGTGGAGAGCGATGATGATGATCCATTCGATGATGAGACCATGGCCCTCCTAGTGCACAAGATGGGGAGGTTCATGAAGAAGAAAGGATATGGGGCAAGAAAGAGAAGGGACTTCATGAAAGCAAAGGAGGTGCTTTGCTACAATTGCAATAGCCCCGATCATGTAGTGGCAAAGTGCCCCTATGAAGACAAAAGATATCATGATGGGGAGTTGAAGTTGAAGAAGAACAAGAAGGACAAGAAGGAGAAGAAAGAGAAGAAGAGCTTCACTATCAATAAGAAGAAGAAGGGTGGTGGTTATGTGGTCACTTGGGATAGTGACAACTCCGATAGTAATGATGATGAAAGCTCTAGTGATGATGAGAGGACCACTCGGCGAGACATTGCAAGCATCGCCCTCTCCAACAAGTCATCCATCTTCGACACTACATCGACATGCCTTATGGCCAAGCCTACCAAGGTAAAATATGATGATAGTGATGATGATTCTTATGCTAGTGATGATTGTAGGAGTGATGATGAGGAGGATGAGGACTACTCCAAGGATGATCTATTGGGCATAATAGATCAAATGAGCAAAGGCTACAAGAGGACCACCAAGAAATACAAAATCTTGGAACAAGAGCTCATTGCTAAAAGCAATGAAAATGATGCCTTGATGGAGGAGCTTGTTGCTCTCAAAAAGAGTAAGGAGTGCAAAGGAATTGAACAAGAGCTCAAAGCTCTTAGGAAATCCTTTGATGAGCTAGAGGCCTCTCGTGAGTGTCTAAAGGAAGACCACGAAGATCTTGAAATTGCTCACACTAGGCTTAAGGAAGCCCACTCCACTCTACTTGAGCTCATCAAGGAAAAGGACCTCAAGTTAGAGAAGTTCATGAAGGAAGCTAAGGAGGAGAAAGTGATTGTCACTTGTGATATTGGACTAACATGTGATATTATTGATGATTCTTTATTTGTTAGTCCTACTAATGCTTCATGTAGCTCATCATCATCCACCACAAATAACTCTATCTCTACTACTAGTGATTCATCACTTGCGGTTGAGAATGAGACTCTCAAGAGAGAGGTGGATGATCTCACCCGCGCATTAGGCAATGCCTATGGTGGGGATGCCCGCTTGCTAAAATGCTTGGGTAGCCAAAGGTTCTCTCTTAACCAAGAGGGTTTGGGCTATACTCCCAAGAAGGGCAAGGCAGCCTTTGCTAATCCAAAGTCTTGCTTTGTGAAGAGCAATGGTCGTTATTGCAATAGATGCAAGCAAGTTGGGCATCTAGAGATTAATTGTAATAAAATGAACAAGAACAACAATAAGTTTCATGCTAAAATGGATTACATTCCTTTTGATTCTTGTTATGTGCTTACCAAGGGTGAGAAAGGTGTGCATGCTAGGTTTGTTGGTACACCAATTGTGGGTCCAAAGAAGAAGGCCATTTGGGTACCAAAGAGCTTAGTTACTAACCTCCAAGGACCCAAACAAGTATGGGTACCTAAGAAACATTAATTTATTTTGTAGGTAAATTACAAGGCCAGAGGAAGGCATTGGGTGCTTGATAGTGGGTGCTCTCAACATATGACCGGTGATTCAAGAATGTTCAACTCTCTCAAATCAAATGATAGTGGTATTGATAGTATCACATTTGGTGACACTAGCAAGGGTGATGTAAAGGCTCTTGGAAGGATTGCAATCTCAAATGATCATAGCATTTCCAATGTGCTCCTAGTTGAAAAGTTGAACTTCAATCTTCTCTCGGTTGCTCAATTGTGTGATCTTGGTTTCAAGTGCATATTTGGTGTTGATGATGTGGATATAGTTAGTGTTGATGGCTCCAATTTGATCTTCAAAGACTTTAGATATGAGAATCTATACTTGGTTGATTTCAATGCTAGTGACACTCAACTTTCAACATGCTTGCTCACTAAATCAAGTATGGGTTGTTATGGCATACAAGACTTGGTCATGTTGGCATGAAGCAATTGAACAAGTTAGTGAAGCATGACTTAGTTAGAGGTTTGAAGGATGTCACATTTGAGAAGGATAAGCTATGTAGTGCATGTCAAGCCCGAAAGCAAGTGGGCAACACTCATCCATTGAAGAGCATTATGAGTACTTCCAAGGCATTTGAGTTGTTGCACATGGATCTATTTGGGCCAACTACATACACAAGCATTGGTGGCAACAAGTATGGCTTTGTGATTGTGGATGATTTCACTAGATACACATGGGTATTCTTTCTTGTGGACAAGAGTGATGTATTTGACATATTCAAGAAGTTCATCAAGAGAGTGTAAAATGAGTTTGAGACCACAATCAAGAAAGTGAGAAGTGACAATGGAAGTGAGTTTAGGAACATAAGAGTTGACGAGCTATGTGATGAGCTTGGAATCAAACATCAATTTTCGGCCAAGTATACACCTCAATCAAATGGCCTAGTTGAGAGGAAGAATAGAACCTTAATTGATATGGCAAGATCAATGTTGAATGAGTATAATGTGAGTCATTCTTTTTGGGCCGAAGCAATCAACACGGCTTGCTTCTATAGCAACCGCCTCTATTGCCACAAGTTTCTAGAGAAGACACCATATGAGATCTTAAATGGAAGAAAGCCCAACATTGCATACTTTCGGGTATTTGGTTGTAAATGCTACATCTTGAAGAAGGGCACTAGATTGAGCAAGTTTGAGAAGAAATGTGATGAAGGATTCTTACTTGGTTACTCCACTACTAGCAAAGCTTATAGAGTTTGGAATTTGGCTAGTGGTTTACTTGAGGAAGTTCATGATGTTGAGTTTGATGAAACAAATGGCTCTCAAGATGAGGAAGATAACTTGGATGATGTGAGAGGAACTCAATTGACCAATGCTATGAAAGAAATGGATATTGGTGATATTAGGCCAAAGCAAGTGATTGATGTGGATGACAACAAAGATCAAGTGCTCCAAAGTCCAATTACACAAGCTAGTGGCTCTCTTGTGCAAAATCAAGCTAGTACATCATCTCAAGTGCAACAAGATCAACAAGTGGCTAGTTCATCATCTCCAACTCATGATCAACATCAACATCCAAGCAATCAAGTCCAAGTGCTTCAACCAACTAACATTGCAAGAGACCATCCATTGGATTCCATCATTGGTGACATACAAAGGGGAGTTCAAACTAGATCAAGATTGGCATCTTTTTATGCTCACTCTTCTTTTGTGTCAATGGAAGAACCCAAGAACATTGATAAAGCATTGAGAGATCCGGATTGGGTAAATGCAATGCATGAAGAGCTCAACAACTTCAAGAGAAATGAAGTATGGGAACTAGTTGAGAGGCCTAAGGATCATAATGTCATTGGAACAAGATGGGTCTTTCGCAACAAGCAAGATCAAGATGGAATAGTAGTAAGGAACAAAGCAAGACTAGTGGCTCAAGGTTACACACAAATAGAGGGTCTTGACTTTGGTGAAACTTATGCCCCGGTTGCAAGATTGGAAGCAATTAGGATCTTACTTGCCTATGCTTGTGCTCATAATATCAAGCTATATCAAATGGATGTGAAGAGTGCATTTCTCAACGGGTACATTCAAGAGGAGGTGTATGTGGAGCAACCTCCCGGTTTTGAAGATGACAAGAAACCCAATCATGTTTACAAATTGAGAAAAGCTTTGTATAGATTGAAGCAAGCACCTAGAGCATGGTATGAAAGATTGAGGGACTTCTTGCTAACCAAAGGATTTGTCATGGGCAAAGTGGATACTACTCTCTTCACCAAGAAGATTGGGAAAGACTTGTTTGTATTGCAAAAATATGTTGATGATATCATCTTCGGTTCAACCAATCAAGATTATTGTGATGAGTTTGGGAAAATGATGGCAAAGGAATTTGAAATGTCAATGATCGGTGAACTTAGTTTCTTTCTTGGACTTCAAATCAAACAAATGAAGGAATGAACATTTGTGAGCCAAACCAAGTACATCAAAGATATGCTCAAGAAGTTTGGCATGGAAGATGCAAAGGGCATTACAACCCCAATGGGCACTAGTGGAAGTTTGGACAGTGACAAGAGTGGCAACATGGTGGATCAAAAGCTTTATAGATCAATGATTGGTAGCCTACTCTATGTGACGGTATCAAGACCCGATGTGATGTTTAGTGTATGCATGTGTGCAAGATTTCAAGTCTCACCAAGAGAAAGTCATTTGAAGGCAATAAAGAGAATATTGAGGTATTTGAAGCATACATAAGATGTTGGATTATGGTATCCCAAAGGTGCAAGCTTTGAGCTAGTTGGATATTCGGATTCCGACTATGCCGGTGACAAAGTGGAGAGAAAGAGCACTTCAGGGACTTGTCAATTGTTGGGAAGATCACTTGTCTCATGGTCATCCAAGAAGCAAAATAGTATTGCGCTATCTACCACCGAAGCCGAATACATCGCCGTGGGTAGTTGTTGTGCACAAATCTTGTGGATGAAGGCAACATTGAAGGATTTTGGAATCAATTTCAAGAATGTGCCATTGCTATGTGACAATGAAAGTGTAGTGAAGCTAACCAATAATCCGGTTCAACATCAAAGAACAAAGCATATTGATGTTCGTCATCACTTCATTAGAGATCATCAACAAAAGGGTGACATTGCTATTGAGAGTGTGGGCACCGAAGATCAACTAGCCGATCTATTCACCAAGCCACTTGATGAGAAGAGATTTCACAAGCTAAAGAATGAGTTGAACATACTTGACTTCTCCAACATGAGTTGATGCACCTCCATGATATGACATGTCTCTCCTTCGAGCCCCAAGGTACAATTGGTTGACATGTCATACATTCTATGCTAAGAACTTGTTTAGTGCATCTAGTCATAATTTACATGTTCTAGGCTCATTCATGAAAATCAAATGATTTTGAAGTTTATATGGTGCCACTATTGTTTTCATGACTTGTATGATCTAGTGGTAGCATATAACTTGTTTAAGTAGCTTGTGATCCTAAGTGTTTAATCTAGATCACTTGTCTAAATATTTACTTCAACATGGTGCATGATAACCCTTCTAGTGAGGTGTGAAGAAGCTTGCCCTTCGATCAAACCGAAGCATTTTATTTATGCAAGCAATCTAGGTTGAATCACAAACTTGATCCTCACCCCATAATTCAACATGATAATCTATCTAAAATTGGTCCCTTGTGATCATTGGTGCCAAAGGGGGAGAAAATGTTGTTCACAAAGATAGATTCTAAAATGGGAGAAAACCAAAATGGGAGAATTGATAAAAGAAGGGGATCAACTAAAATTTTGAGCACACAAGTAGGGGGAGCAAGCTCTTAAACATGAATGTTGCATTTCCCTGTGCACTTTATATGTATGATGCATAGTTATGCATTTCTTTTTCTCTGATACATTGCTTGTGTGGTGACTTGCTAGTATAATTTGAATGGTATATTGAGGTACTAGCATGAATAGGAAGTAGTTAGATTTTTCTTGCTTCATGTTTTTCAAAGTGGTACTAGAACCTTGCTTATAATGTTGATCTCACGAGGTTTCTAGTTATGTTTGTGCTTTTCCAAGTGGTATCTAACTACACAAGGTGCTAAGATGGTGTTTATTGCTACTCCGATGGTATCACGCTTCAAAGGTCTATAATCTAAAACACTTAGCACCTATTGATAGCCAATGCTCCTATATTTTTCCTATCTAAGCATGTATGCTTCCTAAATCCAAACATATAGCATACATGTAGGGGGAGCCATTGCTATCAATTTGAATTCATGATCACATGTCCATACTTCTTTCACATGGTAATATACTTGGACAATGTGACATGGGTTCAATCAAAATTTTATCATAATATCTTTGTGAAAGGGTTGTCACCAATTACCAACAAGGGGGAGATTGAAATCTCTATGTTTGGTGTTGGTAATTAGTGACAATGCCTAAGTACTAATCCTATGCCTAAGTTGTATGTAGCATATGAGGATTAGTACATTCCAAGGTTGGTGGCAAGATGGACATGGTGATCGTGATGGCCACACTTGGATTTGGACGCAACCCTACGTGATCAAGGCAAAGGTATATGCTTAAGGGTTGTGTTTTAGTAACCGAGACACCTAGTGGGTGTGGTTACATTATAGGATAGTTATCCGTACTATAAAGAGGGGAATGACGCAGCTATTGAACTCCTAAGTGCCTCTAGGTGTGCATTTCATAATCATATGCATTTGGATAGAACTAATAACACCTCAAAAAATGATTGTGAAAATGCTAACACACTCACACATGACGAGATCACTTGGTGGTGTTAGCACATTTGCGATGGCGTTGGAGTTTGAGCGGTAGAGAGGGATTCAAGCGTTTTTGAGGAGTTGAAACGACTATTTTTCACTACGCCGGAAGTCAGAAATCAAACAGAAGCGAACGGAGGTCACAGTGGTGACCGAACGCTGGACCGGACGCGGTCTCTGTTTGACCGGACACGTCGGTCAGCGTTTAGCGTCTTCGCGTATTTCGGTTTGTTGATCGGACGTGGTGGCGCGTCCGGTCAGTTCTCCAGTGCGTTCGGTCGCTATTTCGTTGTGCGCTGCTCAGGCTTGACCAGCGCGTCCGGTCCGTCATGGGACCAGTGCGTCCGGTCGAGCTTCGCGCGTCCGGTCGTTGCGCGCAGCGCGTCCGGTCCGTGGTTTGCAAAAGTAGCCGTTGTGCGATCGGTGCATCCGGTCAGTTTGACCAGTGCGTCCGGTCAGTGCGACTTGGGCTGTTTTAAGTGCGTAACGGCTATATTCGAAGGGGTACGTCTATAAATACTCGTTGGCCGGCTCAAAGCTCTAGCTCTTGGACATTTGACATTCTTGTGAGCACTTTGAGCTAAGCAACTCCCCTCCCACTCATCTCTCTTGCTTCTTTGTATATTCGAAGTGAGATTGAGTGATCCAAGTGCATTTGCATTGTGAGATTGCATCTAGTTGGCACTTGGTGGTTGATTTGCTGCGGGATTCTTGTTTCTCTTGGTGGTTGCCGCCACCTAGACGGCTTGGAGCAGCTTGGAGGCGTTGGCAAGAGTTGGTGATTGTTCTTAGCCACCTCCGGTGATTGTGAGGGGCTTGTGCCTATCTCGGCGAAGCGCCAAAGGCAACATTAGTAAATTGGTTGTGTCATTGCAACCTTTTGCCATTTGGTAGGTTCTTGTGGCGCCTCTTGAGAGGCTCGGTGTGAGACCGATTAGCCACCGAACCACGTGGTGAAGAGGGACACAACGAGGACTAGCGTGCCCGCAAGCACGTGAACCTTGGGATAAATCTTCGTGTCATCACTTTCATATTGTGATTGATTGATTTCGGTGTTCGGTTGTCTTGGTATTCATTGTTGATCATATTGGTTGGCTCAATACTTCGCCCCTCGGTGAAACTCTTCCAACTCAACTCCGCATTACTTTCTTATCTTTGCTAGCTAGTTAGCTTTGCTAGAGTAGCTCTTTTGTGTAGTTTGCTAGTTGTAGTTGTAGTTACCTTCTCGGTTTGACTTGTGTGGTTGAGTGCCATTATACTAGAATTGTGAATTGGATAGGTGGCTTGCAAACACCCCGTAGGCTAAGCAAAACTCGCATCTCGCTATTTGTTGTATTGATAAACTTGTTTAGCTTGTCTTTGTAGAAAATTTTAAAAGGCTATTCACCCCCTCTAGCCATCATGACCTTTCAAACGTGTCAAGCCATTCTTACACCATTTAAGGTAACCATTAACAAGCTAGAAAAGGTCTCTTGAACAACTAGAGCCAGAGCCATATAGCCCTCACAGCTATACTGTATGTCCCGGATAAATCATGTACAGATAAGTCCTTACGGAGAGAAACCAGAGCAACAATATAACCCCTTGCTCTAGCCCCCTTTTCAACAGTAATAAAATCATCATTAAAGGTTGGTTGCTTAGTCCATTAATCAAATTACAAGATCATTGTTCATAATTAAGCACTAGCAATAGCTATCCAAATGAATAATCCCATAGGTGACAAGGAAACAAGATCTCAATAGCTAAGTTATAATCTTTATGGTTATCAAGGAGGACACATGCATATGTATGATAATTTCAGTAAATAGGACAAGAACGTTGGTCCCATGTTATACTTGCCTTGATCAAAGCTTTCCTGATGATACTGCTGGTCTGGCTCAAAATAATACTTCTAATCGTCAAGAAACTGCTCACTGTCTATACTCGATCATCAAGCATCAACACACAATCATCCGAGCAATCATACACGAAGCAAACAAAGAGACATAATTAAAACAGTACATCAACAGTAGCAAAACAGTATAAACAGTTTGTAAAGCTCTTCTACACGTTACTACGATCACACAGACGTAAAGATCACAAAATTCGGATTTAAAACGTGAAAGTTATGAATTTTCTAAGATTTCCTATAGATAAATAATTACTTTAATATAAACTCAAAAATTAAATTTTCCAAACCTACTGTACAGCTACACTAACATGTAGAGCTCGCAAATACGAACCTAACGTAACTTGAACGGGTCAAATCGGAGTTAAAACGGAGATTTTATGATCAAAACAAGTTTAGTGGCAAAACTGTAAATATTATCATCTTCTACCTTAGGTTTAGAGGAGCTCCGGTCAGGCATGGTGGAACCTCGCCGGAGAGAAGCAAAATGAGATGGGAACTCGATGAAACGGCGATGGATTCGCGCAAACGGATATACCACGGTGTAGAGAACGACGAGGGCTGCCTCTTGGTGGTGGTGGCTGGCGTCGGGACGCGACGGTTTGGCCAGAAAAGCTCGTCGGAGAGTTCGCCGGAATGCAAGCTGTAGATGAAGAACTTCGGCGAGGGGTGGAGGGACCTACGAGCGGCGGCTCTCGATAAGGGTTGTACTTCTGAAACCAGGGCGTCGAGGGCTACGCCGGCATATATATAGTTGTAGGGTTTGAAAACTTTTCGAAATTTCTTAATTTTGGGATTATTTTAATTCCGCGAATAAAAATAATTCTAGAAAATCTAGAATTACCTTTTAAGCCGCGAAAAATAGCCCGGAGCTCAGAAAAATCACCAGAAAAATCCTGGTGAGAAGTAAACATCGTCCTATGGTATTTTGAAAATAATAGCACTCACCAACACCAAAGACAAACATCACACAAACACCACATTATCAAATTAATATCAAAAAGTTTAAAACCAAAATTTTCTATATTTAAATTAGCAGCAACTTAACTTATCTAATAAATTTATTCAAATATTGAAATCATTTATTTTATTTAGTGTTTTTCATGCACAATCCAAAATTCAAAATTTTGGGTGTGACACGGCGCACCCACAAAAATATCAAAAAGTGTGATTATGATCAATTTTTCACCATATTCGCACCCATACGGTAAAATCATATGCACTCACAAGGCAAATGCACCCCCTCGCATTTGCTCTAGCTATGTTTATCTTTCACATACATGTGTAGGTTGAATGCAAACTTAGGAGGTAATTTTTCATTATCTTTTATAATGACAAAGATGAGTAGCTTATAAAAGCATTAGGGGTATTTTAAATTATCTTTCATAATGGTAGATGTGGGTAATTTAGATACGAAGTTAGAGGGTTATTTGAAATCATCTTTCATAATAGTAAAGACGGTAATTTAGATGGGGTTATTTAGAATCATGTTTCATAATGACAAAAGTATGTATGTCGTTTTCGTTAATTGGTTGTTAACTTCCTAGATAACACCATTAATAGGTATCAAGTGACATAAAGGAGATTATCTACAAATAACCAAACGACACATGTATGAATCTTGTATTGAATATTTTAGCTTCAAATCGAATCAATGAAAAATGGAAAATTTTTCAAATATATAGTTTTAGATCTATTCGAACACTACAACATGATATAGAGTGTGTCTCCATTTGCCATCATTTGGAAAATTTTAAAAATATATTTTTAATATGAGAACTTAATATATTATATATATATCAGGGCTCCTAAATGATCTCAAATGAAAAGTCAACTACACATTTTAGATCTTTTCGATTTAAATATAGAGTGTGTCTCCATCCAAAATCATTATGAAAATCGGAAATCTGAATTCAAAATATGAGAACTTAATATATTTATCTTTGCTCCTAAACGATCTCAGCTAAAAAAGTTATTAACTATAAAGTTTTAGATCTCAGAGATCTCTACAGCTTTCATATAAATTTTATCGTCATCCGACTACATTTGAAAACATTATGAATTTATTTGTTATACAGCTATATATCTTGCTAATATTGTTGTTACCTTCTATATCAGTTTTTAAATTTTTCTTCTGTTTAGTGCCCCATTTCCGTTACGAAGTTAACAGCTACTTGACAGAAGTGGCACCATGGGAAAGAAAAATTTAAAAGCCGATATAACAGTCACAGCAAATTTTCAATGGCACATACGAGTCAGCCATCTTTTCAGGGACACATAAGGAATTGTCTCAACGAACGAAGCTCTGGTACACATCCATAGCAAGCCGAATGGATAGAACACTAACAAGTGAACAATGTGAAACAAAAGCACACGTACACGAAACAAAAATACGAACTGGAAACGGCTGCTAGCACTTGAGTGTCTTGAAGCATGGGAGGCGCTGCAGCTCGGCCAGCTTCACCGACGGTGGAGCCTGCTCTTCCTTGGAGCACTTGCGTTCATGGTGGCGATGCAGACTACAGGGCAGCGCCACCTCACGCTTCAGCTGGCAGAGGCACTTGCGGCTCTCGACCACGCTACAGCACTGCCCGCGGATCTCAGAACGGGCCAGGCAGTTGGTGAAGTATGTGATCTGCGTCTGGCAGCTTTCTGGGGCGGGCGCGCTGCCGGAGTAATCCGCGGTAGCCGGTGCGGCAGCAACAGCGCAGACGACGACGGCGACGGCAAGGAAAGCTGCGAGCTTGGCTGGGTCCATGGGAAAACGAAGGTTCAGCTAGCCGCCGGGATAGTCTGGGACTCTCTAAGCATGGGCTGACGAGTGCTGAGCATGCCCTCTTCTCTTCTGCCTCCTTTCATAGACGGTGCTGTGTGGACGGTAGCGCCAGCAGGGAACGTGCACAACCATGTGGTAGCTGTGGATGCTGTCTATTATTACACACTAATTTAGTTGTTTCTGCAGCGAAGTAGACAAAAGCTAGCTAGAATCTTGCATAGTGATCAGATCGAGCATATGTATCTTGCTGTCTAGTGTATGAAGCTGCGCTGTTGGAATAATGAAATTTGTAGGGTTTCTGCCTTAAAAGTCGAATTTTAGTTGTAGCTAAATTAAAAGAAATTTCAGCAAGTGGAATCGAAAAATCAAAAGGAAAAATCAAAATGGAAGGACACCCGTGGGCCACTCGAGCCTCAAGAAACCGAGCAGCCAGCCAATCACAAGGGCTCGCCTTCTCCCTTGAAGGGTTGGACAGGAACGGGCGGCGCTGCTATACTAAAATAATGTGGCTACAATGCTAATCACCATATTTAGCCTTACTAATTAAAACAAGCCATTAGCAACACATGTTAATAAAATTGGAGCCAATCATCAACTTGCTTCTTATATCGGGTGGCTTCTGAAATTGCCACTGTTTGTTTTGTTTGGTTGGATGGATGGATGAGAGTGAATGAGATGAGAATATTTGATTTATTGTATTTATATTATTTAAAAATAACAACTGATTGTACACTAATAAAATGCACTGACACTAATTTTGTCATGGTAGTCGCAAATTACAAATAAAATATGTTAATTAGCTTACAGAACATGCACTACTCAACAGATTAACACTTATCAAAATAAATCTTGTCATCATAATTACTAAGCAATAATATAACATACTAATAATCCTTAATTGTTTACTAACGATAGAGATTAGGAAACGTTAATGAGCTTGCCAGCCATTTTTTTGGTGGCAGGGATATCTAGCATCTAGGACAATATTCTCATCGTGCGTTCAACTGAGTAAGTTTTTTTTGAAAGAATTCAAATGAGTAAGTTCATCAACGTTAATGAAGTCACACCGTTGTCCAACATCTCCAAGCTTCTTGTGCGCCATGAGCAACCAAGCAAAGGTGATGAGCTCCCCTCCTGTGCTTAGCGACGTCGCATGCACTGCTGCTCGCGACTTGCCAGCGGAGTAAACGAGCAGCTTCGTCCAGACGCTCATTAACTCCTCCAGCGTTTCTCTGCATGCCGGAGGTTCGGATGATAAACCCAAGCATCGCAGAAGATCTCTGGCTCTGAACATTTGGGTGGAAAGGTTCTGTCTGTGCCAATCTTCTTGGGCGATCTTGTCAAGAAATAATTTTATGGTAAGTCCGGTGGTGCCACTGACAGGCAGCATTTCAGGTCGGGTTACCAGAAGGTAGAGCATGTAGTTGGACAGATTGCGACATGCAGTTACCAAGTGACTGACATCACCTATGAAAGTGTTGTTCTGTAAGTATTCCTCCGTGAATATGTGAAAGCACACAATGCCATAATCTAGAGTGGCTCCAATGTCGGGCTGCAGATATATGAGGGCGGGGCCTATGTTAGGCCATTCGACATCCAGTAGACGGTTCGGGTCTTCTCCATTTAATTTATACACTGTCTGTATGATAGACGCCATTGTCGTCTTGTCCACCTTGACATGTTCAGTATCCAACAGCTTGCTCAGCCACAACAATGGCATTTTTCCTTCATTGGCACCGACTAGGCTTGCCGTCATCCTCGCCACCCTCTTCACTAGCTTGGACAACCTCGACTTCTCGCAACCCACATAGCTCAGAAAGCTGTACTGACCCATGGAATTTGACCACAGTGTCCTCCCCTCAGACTGCCTGATACAGCTGGAGAGGAGGGATGTGCATACATGAGCGAGCCCACAGCACCTTCGAGCCTTCAACCATGACCAAGTCCATGGCGACATCAGCAACAAAAATACTGCACAAGCTTCTAGGAAAAAGGCTCCGAAAAATAACAAGTATGTGATCGCAAGATCGGCCCTGCTGTATCCATGATGGTCGCTTACGAGGAAGAGCACAAAAGCGACTACCATAGAAATTTGAGACAAGATTCGAAGTACTATGCCACTTTTTGTACGAATCACCTGAGCCTTGGTGAAGAGATCATCGTACATTAGGTCAAGTTCAACCTCCAATAACTTGGGCATGTGGGCCTCGTCAATTTCAGATGTTAGTACACACTTTTGGTAATCTTTCATTTGGTGCAAGGTGTGTCCTCCAAAGAGTTCTCGGACACCTGGGGCTGATCGCAAAGCAAAAGAAACAATGTCAAGATAACCAACAACATCATCCTGCTCTAGTCTTTGAGCCACTTCCACATCTTCAGTGATATGAGAGCTATCATCTTCATTAATATTGGATCCAATCATGGTTTTGTTTTTCTGAACAACGCCACCCATGTTTCTTAGGTTCCCATACATTAAGGCCACTATCATTTCCCCATACTTAATGATTCCAGTAACAGTGACAAAAATACCTGAAGCTGTAAGTTGATAACTGTATTGATCAATGGACTTCCAAAATACATAGATGGCAAGGGTAACTTGAACAATCAAATTCAGCAAATGTCTCGACCACAAATTGTTGTCCTCAGTGGCAAAAGCGGTGATTGTGTCTTGTCCACCAAGATGTATGAGAAGGAAAGGTGCCCAAAAGAAAGCTAGTTGGTGGACCCCTCTTAAGGAGTCACTTCCCGTGGTTGTATCCTCATGCCTTGAGAGAAAGCCAAGGGCATAAACTGCTAACAAGTCTGCACCCAGGTAAGCTATCCAAACTATGAAATTAAGGAACATGTTGGTGCTACGCCGCCGAAGACTGCCAGTAAAGAAGAGGAAAATCTGTAATGTGAAACTGAGAAGCACCAAGAACTGAATTTCCCACTCATTCCAGAGTTTCTTGATGCTCGGCATTGCGTACTTGATTCCCAAGGCGCCTTTACCACTGTTGGTTGCAATTATGTGTACATAAGTATTGTGTGGTGTAAGAAATTAAAAGCATATACTAAAACTGATGGTCTTTGTAGATGCTCAGTATAAATAGTAGAAACTCAACACAAATGGATAAACAAACAGTTAAATTAAACATCGATTGCAAACAAAAAAGATCAGAGTGCAAAAGTTCTATATGTTATATTTAATTTAGGAACTATTAATTGAAAAGAGTATAGTAGATATTTATTCTAAATTTATAACTATTAATTCTACTGATAGTTAATTAATTTGTGTGTAGTTTCCCATACTGTACACATTCCAAAATTAATCATTAAAGTTACGGTACTACCTCCGTCCCTAAATAAATCAATTTCCAAAGTTTTCTCAAGTCAAACATTTTTAAATTGACCGAATTTATAGAAAGGAGCACCAGGAATTATATATTGACACCAAATTAGTATCATTAGATACATTATAAAGTATATTTTCGTATAATGTGCTCATTTGGTGTTCGCAAACATTTGTACCTTTTTCAATAAATTCAGTTAAATTTTAAAACTAACTTAAGACAACTCTAGGAATTGATTTTTTCATGGAAGAAGGTAGTAGGTATTTATGAAGTTATCAAATCTAACGTATAAATTTACAACTACTGAAATCAATCGTTGAATCTAGGTACCTGCCAGGCAATAAATCTAGGCCACTGACACTCAGAATTGAGGGCCTGGATTGTTGCCTAGTGAGGCAAAGTTGCCTAGGTAACAAACCAAACAGCCCCATAATGTATTCTATAGATTGTAAGATATAGTAAGAGTAAACAGAAAAGACACATCTACTCTGACTTCATTTGATAATCAATTTAATTTCCACATGTATAAACATTGTTATCTTCTTAATTACAGGGTGATTATTTGATATAAATGGCAAGTAACATTATAATACATACCAAATTTTGTGTACCTATTTGCTATAAAATTGTTCTTTTGTCCACTAAAATCCCTTATAATGAGTATAATTTTTTAATGTACTAAGTTGTATTCACCCTTTGAATTAGTCGCTGAATTTCAGAGACCCCTTTGAGCTATAATACCATACAACATACACACCTTAACTTTTAAATAAGATAAAGTATTCCCCTTAACCATTTCAAAGTGGTTTATTCGGTTGTTTTGTTGATGTGGCAGTGGGGTCCACTTTTCATTTGGTCCTTCCCTTTCTCTTATACTAGATGATACCCCATGCGTTGCTACATAAATTTATAGCATTGTATTGTACAAATTAATGAAACATATATGTTATATGTTAGCCGTCTCTTTCCATGACGATGACTTTACTTTGGGGACGGGCTGGACTCAGGGCTGTACGGACGGGCTGTGTCCAAGCGTGGACCAGGTAGAAATTAATTAGCAAAAAAAATTATTATTTTAATTGGCTGCTTTAAAAATTGTGCAAATCTTTGAGGGAGGAGTACCAGAGCAGATGCCAAAAAACAATGAATATCTTTCATGGAAATGACTATATATATCATTGACAGAATGAAATTGTAAGGGAAGGGTTTATTACCTTAATTTGTCTTGTATGGTTGGGCGATACTCGCATTGGTTTACCACTGTCGATCTTGAGAAAGTAAGCCTTGATGCTGCCGTCGATGGAGGTAGTAAGTAGTAACACGTTGCTGCGGGCCTCTTGCCTTGGTGTCATCGAACATTGAAAAGCTCATCATCAGAAAGATTTCATGGTGTCAAATACAATTGTTCATGCCTGAAGCAAATATTTATTTCAATTCTGGACTACTCCTTTTTTTTTTTGCGATTGACTACTCCTTTCCTTTGTGACAACACAGAAGGTATGTTTGTCGTTGTGTTATATAAGACAAAAAGAAATTTTACAGCTGACGTTCAACGACTTCTCTGCCTGTCAGCCAAATTCCTAAAAGAACAAGAACTCTAGCTAAGAGACAAAGGAAAAACATAAGATAAAATCTAAACAACAAAACGCTAGGAGTCTCATGAATTGAGTTAGACTCGCCCAGTGCCTATAGCCCCTCTGGATTTCTAGTCAGCACTCAGCACGCTCCTCTTTAGTACTATAAGAGCAATCTGAGGCATGGAGTGGAGTTTCAGAAGCATAGAAGAACCGCTAAGGATTTAAGAGTACACATATGGAGTATCACAGTAAAAAAAATGGAGTACATATTGACTAAGTAACCCAAAATATTTGTGCGTACCTTGGCCAAAATCAGAGAAAATGTAATTTGCGTCTCTGAATCACTAATGCACAGTATGATAGATCGTTCCAAGGGTATATATATGTTTGTAGCTATTCTTTTTTGAAAAACTATATGTTTGTAGCTATTGCTATGGTTATCTGGTATTCTTTGTAGGAGCATAAGAATAAGCATGTTAGTCGAGCTTTATGCCTTTCTGGCAAAGAATAGTTAAAGAGATGCTTTTTCTAAAATGATTCTGCTCACTTTTCAATTATTGGTGCAAAGGTGAGGGTATTGACCATCCTAGGGTGGCATGCTTTCCTTTTATAGATGCTTTTCTTTTATTTTGAAACTTATAGATGCGTTTCTTGATGTAAGAGAAAGAGAGAAGAGATGTCCCCCACCACATCACTACAGGAAAATATATGTTTGTTGCGGATCATTATATTCTGGTGTCGACACCAGTAATGGCCCATTACAGTTATTAGATAAAATGAAGACATGACTTTGTGCATTTGATTAATGAAATTATTGGAACAATGTCTGGAAAATATGATCTACATGTAGAAATGAACGAGAAGAATAATTAATGGATCACAGTGAACATTGAGATGTACTCATAGGTAAACTTAGCTATTTATCCGAATTCTAAAATGTCAGTAATGATTGGTGTTCATTCATAGGCCTTGCACACTGAGATGGAAGTATGGAGAGGAAACTAACACAACAATATCCTGCCATGACCAAGAACTGCATTCTGCATGTTCCTCATCTCCACGGGCTCCAAAATGATCGAGCACAGCTCCTTCAGTCTCCCTGTACCCTGAAATTATTTCCTCAAGCCATCAAACACTGCAAAGCTATGAACAAAAGCAAAGTGACAAAAAGCAACTGCTTACCTGATACCTGATTGAAGCCGAGCAGTGTTGACTACAAGAATAATTGCGTCTAGGCACGTTTTCTTTGTGACGCTGGTTGAAAGTGTCTTTACATGGGCACGTAACGATGCTTTTTAGCACGACTTTGGAAACATGTCAATGTGATACGACATTTGACACGCTTTTACTGTCAATAGCATCTAGACGCATCATAAAGCGTGTCATAACACTGTCCATATATATCTAAAGACACTTGTTGACATAATATTAAAAACGTTACAAAATGTAACTACACAAATAGACACCTTATATATATGTTTCTATAAAAGTGTATCAATATGTGTAGGCATGCAAGTAACATCTCTCTATCACCTTGACACGCTTAGAGAACTCGTCTCTATAAGTCCTGACATGGTCCATGCGAAGACGCTGACACGCTTTATAAAAACGTGCCTACAATCTTGTAAAGACGAAATAAAACGTGTCTAGCATATAAATATGGTGTCACTGCAAGGGGTATTTCTAGTAGTAACTGTGACAGCAAACTGCAGGTGAGCAACTGACTTAGGTGATCTTCTGTAATAATAAGCCACTGAAATGATGAAGATGCATGGAGGAGAAAAAAGAAATCGACTAGTCCAGCCTTCTCATGGCCATAGTCCAGAATTTAGGCCGAAATTCTGCGAAATTCGTTTCTATCGACCAGGCCCGGTAATTGCTATTCCGGCCTCTAAATTTCGGTCCGTTTTGAATTTGATTTTCGCCCAACAGGGTCCATATAACCCACGTATCTATTCCTGAGTATATAAAGTCCTATGTGAAACCCTAGCCGGTGGGCATTTTATTTCTCTCTCCTCCTCAGAACTTCAGCCGTGCTAGCCTCTTCTCTTCCTCTCTGGCTCTCTGCTCTGCATCTGCTTGCTCCGGCATGGGTAGGAATGGAGCTGGAGGAGGCGTACACAGCTGCGCGCCTCCTGTCCCATCTCTTGCGACTCCCTCCTCGCGTTCCTCTGCCTGCACATCTGCCTTTCCCATTCCCAATCTGATTGGAGCCCGGCCATGAGAGGAGCCAATGAGCCGGCGCAGCTGGAGACATCACCGCCGTGATGGCACTGCAGAGGCATAACCTGCAGGAATGAAAAGCAGCAGGTACTATAGGAGTTGGCCCTTCCGTCCGTGTTGTTTGCATCGATTCAGAGTCAGATGTAGGTACTGCTGAAATGATGGTTCAGACTGAATTTTCTGACCAAAAATGCAGACTTGAAGTAGTAATTGACATTGACTGTGATTTTATAAACAAAAGTTAGAAAAAATGCTTTGGTCTATTAATTCAATTAATTTGAACGATTTTCGCTGATTTCGTTCAAAAATTTTGTCTTTTTCGTTCAAATTTCGGACAGATTTCGTTGTTCAAAGTTAGTTTGGGCATCTTTTGTACTGAGAAAATCCAAAAATCACCGAACTTCGCAAAATTCTTTTCTACCGCTGGGCACTGCTAGACGTGATAATGTCACCAGTTTCGGCATCCAGTCCAGCAAACCCTCCGGCACCACAAGAAGTTGTCTTCGCCGTCAGCGTCACGGAGGTTGGAGCTCATATGGAGGAAGCACATGGTCGTTAGCGGGGGAGTTTTGACGCACCGCAAAGCAAATGTGACGGAAACTACCACTCCATTTCAACCACGATCTCACCTTGAATACACAGGATTGGAGCGGTGCTAGGAATTTGGGGAAGGACGGCAGGAAAGGAACCCCAAATTCAGGCAGGAAACAAGTGATCGCACTCGCGATCCTGGGCAGTGTCAACGAGATCCTAAGCGGCATCAACAAGTTACAATGCTGTACTCAAAATTTGTGATTATTCCAGCGTTAGAATGCTTCGAGAATTCAATCCAAGTACATACACATTAAAAGATTCAGCAAGCAAGCGAATAAATAAAGCTTATTATAGCTCTTGAGGCACTGGTGTGGTACGGATGTAGTGTGCCATATAGAAGACTTGAGCAAACCTCTTGTTGTCCAGCAACACAACACAGTTAAGTAACTGCCTCAAGTGGTCAAGTAAACATAAGAGCATCTCTAAGAATCTTTCCAAAATTTACTTTCTAAATCATCATTTAGATTTTGGAGAGTCATTTGAGAGTAAAAAATGCTTTCTACATATTTGCACCCGCCAACAGCCTTTGTATATCTTGTGCGCACTCTGTAGCGCTATCCTCACTCTCTATCTTTGGCTAGCAAAGAATCCGGAATATAGGATGTCTATATTTGGAAATCCAATTAAAGAGAATGTTGGATAGTATTTTCCGCTCAAATCTCTATTCCTATAAATTAGGAATTGTATAAAGAGTCCCTTGGAGTTGCTCTAATTATCTATCTCTTTCTCTGTATCTATCCATTATCTTCTCTATCTCTACAACTAGAAAGCTAAAATGGACCCATCTACTGGGATGTGGTGAAGCCATGCGCGATTTGCATGCCCCTCTGGTGCATTTTTCGCCTTGACTGGTGGCCCTCGGTGCTGACATGCACCACTCCCTCCACACACCAGACTTCACCTCTCCGCTCCCTCCCCTCCGGCACACTTTCGGAAGCGGCCCCACTGCCGCTACAGCGAGGAGCCAGCCATGGCGGCTCAGACGACACTCCCCTGGTCCTGCTGCTCCATGTTGCAAACCTTGACTTGCACCCTCTCACCGCACGGGGCCCACCAGCTCTGCCACGACTTCCACCAGCTCCCCTTCCATTCCGCCCTCCTGAGGCTCACCTGCCCCTGCCACCACTACATCTCAACGTCCATTGAGGTGGGCCCCAATGGCGCCTCCGCAGAGGAGAGTACAACTATGACCTCTTCACCATCAGCACCGGGAGCAATGGCACCTTGTATCACGGCTTGTGTTCTCAAATCACATGAAGTGCCTCAAGCCTAGACAAAAATCCCCAAATCCCATCGAGGCCCCTGCAATTTCTAAACTCCCAAATCGTGCGATTTGAGCCAGCCCCGCTTGAAAGGACCTAGGATGCTGCCTAGAGGGGGGTGAATAGGCATTTCTGAAAATTAACACCTTTAAATGCGGAAATGATTAGAGTGAGAGCTTCCAAAACAGAGTAAACTAACCCCTCACAAACTAAACTCAGAGTATATGGCAAGTACTAAACAAATACAAGAGCCACGATCCTGCAACACAAAGATTAGAGCGAAGAACAACTCAAATCAGCACAGGTGATAAATACCGGACATGTTCGGTAGGTCACTCGAACATGTCCGAGATGCACGGGTCAGCACACCAAGCTCCAAACTTGCTGCCTTTGATTCTAATCTTTTCACAAAATACACCTGCACACGAGCTAGCACAACCCAAGTGGATCACAAATATCAAATAAGAGAGAACTGAGACACGATATTTGTTTTACCGAAGTTTGGACTTCGTCGAGTCCTACTCTTCGTTGAGGGGGCTACGAGCGAACCAGCGAAGGTCAGCTCTAGAGGACCACGAAGGTCACCCTAGCCGGAGTCTTTTCCAACTCCTTTTCCTCCTTCCACTAGTTGATCCCTTCCCTTGCAGCGGTGGAATCGAACCGTTACAAACTTTCCGAGACACACCACAATCTCTCGGGTGCTCTCCGGCGATGCCTAGCCATCTAGGACCAAAGAGTCTAAGAGTAACAAATGCAAATCACGAGATCGACAATATGCACAAGTGCTCAAGGGTGGCTTGCTCTCAATTTGAATCTCACTCAACCCACAAGATGGATTTTGCAAGTTTTAATCAATCACTCACTAAGAAAGGATTAGAGAGTGTTCTCAAGGCTCAAAAACGTGTATGGAAGTCAGCAGAATCAGCAGCCTTCAAAGGTGAAGGCTTGGGGGTATTTATAGCCCTTTTAAAAAAACGAGCCATTAATTAGCCGTTGGGCTCAGGACGTGCATACCGGACATGTCCGATAGGCATGACTTGCACCGTGCCAAAGTTAGAATTAAAAGCGCGTGAGGCATCGGAACTCCTGACGCTCACCGAGACTTCCGACTCCCGGAACTCCCGACACTTGTCAGGACTTCCGACGAACCAAACTCAAGAACACAGAAGTTGTCACTGTGACCAGGCTTCTGCTGAACATGTCCGGTAGGCATACTGCTCAGCCACAACAAGCTTAGTTAGCTCTTGCATCTCTCTCTCACTCAAACCTCACATGGGTTGGCTTGTGCACTTATGAATAATCATCTATCAACATGATGCATCCCTCTTAATAGTATGGCATACCTATTAACTCAAGATCAAATGAAAATGGAGTTTGAACTGCTTGAGTTGATTTCCTTCAAACCAAATGCCATAGCTCTCAATCTTCATCAAGTGAGGGTGTCAACATGTCAATCTTTGATTTTCTTCTTGAGCATGTGACTTGATTTCATTCAATAGATGTGAATTTACTTCAAATGTACCAAGTCACTTCCAACAATTTATCCAATATAGATTTGATCCTCCACCTCAATATGACCATCATGGCTTGATTGGTACTTCAACTAAATGCAAGTACTTTCTTCTTCATCCTAGCTAGGTTCTTCGGCTGCCAAGCCGTCGCTTGCCCTTCACCCTTGCTTAGTACCTCAAAGCCTTTCCTTGCTATCTTCACCACCTCAAGCCATCAAGTCACACCTTGTGTTGAATCATCCATTAAGCTCATAATTCATTCTTTCATTTGTATAGTTGTCTTTCAATGTAGCAAGCTTCAACTATGAGACCATTCCATATGCAATCCCTCATGTCTCACTTAATTATTTCTCAACATGCTTGCTTTCATATGATTCATTGAAATCCCACAATGAATAAGCCTTGCATGAGTTTCATTTGCATTGTTGTCTTGTGTTTGAACTAGATTGTTTATACAACAGTACATCATTTTGGCTTTCATCAAATACCTGTGAGATTACCCATTTACTATCCAACACTTAGCAAACGGGTTAGACCTTTAATCACGTTGTCATTCAATCATCCAAAACCCACTAAAGGGTTAGATGCACTTTCACCGCTACTGTCACTGCCTGCAACGAGACGAGGACGCATATGAGTAGTAGCAGGCCTAGAGCTTTTTGGGAGCCCGAGCAGTTTAGTGGGCTATGCAGCTAAGTAGGTTTAATCCCCTTTATACATGGGCTACACACTAATTAAATTTAGTAAAGTTCAACAGCGACAAGCCCCAGCGGAGGCCCAGGATCGCCGAGCCCTAGGTCTGCTAGTGTGTACGAGGACATCACATTGCCACACCTAGGGGTGCAAATGGTACGGATATTCTTCGACCGTATTCGAGAAATCCGTTTAGAGAAGTTCAAATTTGTCCATATCCGAGTCCGGATATTCAACATCTGATACCGTATCCGTATCCGATCACATATTTATGATGTCGATATCTAATCGTATCCTATCCGACATAGATGACGCTATACATATTTGAATCCGAATCCGAATAGAAATATGAAAAGATGTAATATTTGTGATATCTGTCTGTTTCTGATCTGTTTGCATCCCCCACACAGAGGTTGACCCTAGGGAGCTTCGACAGTATGGGCAGGGGATGGGCGGTGTACAGGGGCTACGGCACGGCATGAGGGACGGCCAAGTCTTTGCACGCGATCTTTCAAAAAAAATTATCTTGCAGGTCTTTGCACGTGGCTTGTTGCGCAACAACAGAGATGTTCCTCTTTGGGCCATTGCTTGTAGCAACATCACATCAAAAAGTACTGACGATGATGATTTTTTAATTGTTTTGAAGCTGCAGGTGGATATGGTAAGGAGGAGATGGCGGCCAAGGTGTATGATCTTGTGGTATTGAAATAACGAGGTTCTAGCAACACTGCCAAAGTTTATGGTAAGCACCAAGGTAGACCATTACCATCTAACAACATGACACTGATGGATAAAAGTTGTACCAAAACGATTAAGATATCTATATGCCAAAACGATTAAGAAGCTGGGAAAGTTTGATTATGGCCATCATTGTGAAGTTTAGGTGGAACTTTAGGGGTCATATTGAAGCCTAGTTCTTTTCATGGTTAGCCCTGCTCCTAGTTGAGTTGAACCGTGTGTTGTTTTTTTATCTCTCTTGGATGTAAGAGTGTTTGCCTTATGGCCTTGGTTTTTTTTCTTGACTTTCAGCTATGTGTCGTCCTCGGATGGTAGAGGCTGGATTAGGTAAACATTCTTTGCTTTGCTGTTTGGATTCAGCCCATGGTTTTCCCTCTTGATGCCATAGCAACAAAGGAATAGTTAATTTTGTTTGGGCGTGAATTATTTGGTCAAATTGATTGTTGAACTGTTAGTGCCAATGTGGGAAAGCTTAACATAGGAAGAGTTGAGAACCAATTTTTTTTCAAAGCGTCGAACATTCTATTATAGAAACAAGCATGGCTGATACTAATAACAAGTCTGAATTTGTTCTGGGTTTGCACCTATAGGACCAAAGGAACTACATGGCACACCTTCCCCTATCATTCCCAGATGCTTTGTTGCCTTCGCCATATCACAGTGGCAAAAGCAATGCACAAGGAGATCTCATTCTTGACTAGGGTAAGAGCTTCACTAACCTCTTCCATTTAAGGAGCACTAGGTTTGGCCTTACTGCCACCACTATAGATGAAACCGTCACCTTTGATGTGGAGGATGATGAAATCATGGTTAGGGATGGCGAGTTGATGACTATGATGCAATGCTACACTAGATTGGAACATGAAGAGAGGGAGACAACATGCAGATGGAGGTAGAAAAGAGAGGGAGACATCATGTAGATGGAGCGCGCTAGAGACCAACATCTGAATTGATTCGAGCTTGTTTGGACCAAGATGACACACTATCAAGTTTGAGAACCTAAAAATAAAATTTTGAGAGTTGACGGCACCCCAAGACAAGTTTAGGAACCGCTTGCATATTTTACTCTACCACCACAGAATTGATTTGTAGCTATACGGGAGGCATTTTGGATAGAGACGGCTCAATTAGGAGATGCCTCTATAGTGGCTTGCAAAACAAGCCACTTCTGAAGATGCATCTGTAGACGTGGCATGCATTTGTAGAGGCAGCTCCATAACCAGCCACCTCTACAAATGCATCTTCAGAGGCGACTAGCAATAACAAATGCCTCTGAAGATCATTTATATAGAGGCAGCTGTATATAAAGCCGACTCTACAAAAGCTCCAAGGTATATGTAGCAGCTCCCCTTCTTCTTCCTCTATAGAAAATTTACTGTAACCCAATGAGGAAGGAAGGGGGGGGCCTTGCCTAACTCCCAAAAATTGCAAATCTAAGGTGGATGGTTTTTTTAAATTTTATTCCTTTGGTGGAGTGGTGGTTGAGGCATTTGTGGATGAAATTATATCAAATGTTTGAAGGTAGCATGGTGAATTTAGTAGGGGAAAAAGATTCTACTCTTATTTTGTGGCCATGTCTTGATTTTAGTGGTCTATTTATTAGTTTTTAGATAGGGATTGGTTTGAATCTAGATCTAGATCTAGAACTAGTGTTGGGGCCGGGATTAGTTTTTTTATTGTCAACATTCATAATTTTTTATAAACTGGATTAAGTTTACATGAACAATATTGAGTAAAATATTAACCGGTGTGTTTGGTCGAAAACCGAAAGAAGACATATAAATAAAATAATGTAATGCAAGACAGACACATGCACACATTCGAGAACTACATATTTCATTAATTCTTTCTTGAATATACAAATACATGATCAACGAAAAAATTTCTTCTTCCGTCTTCAGCGTCATGCTTAAGGAGAGGTCTGACTTATAGGAAAATTGCGTAGTTCACCGATTCCCGGGGCCTGTTTGGCGCGTCTGGTTAATTACATCCGCAAGACGAGCTTGCGGAAAACCTCCGATTAAGCTGCGCTTTATGGTCGTCAAGTATTGATTTGATCATCGTCAACCATATGCGATATATGGCGTAGTAACAATATGAGTGGCTTTATGTCGCCGAAGCTCGGTCGTGACATCGCCATCGCCACGTCGGAGTAAAAACGGAACATATTGTTGATGAAGGGGATGACTGTCGCCTCGTCGGTGCCCAGTCATGTACGCCGGCCTTCATTAACACGGATGTGTGTGAGTTGCCTTTGCCTCGTCGGTGCCCAGCAACGATGTGTCCGATCCCGTAATTGGGACGTGTCGGTAGAGTAGTGACCTCGCCTTATCGGCACTTGGCCAGAGTTCCGTCTAGCCTCGTCGGCACTAGACGTAGATGAAAATATAGTAAAAAGTCTACAACAAATTAGCGGTACGAGTATTGTTCGGATGATGCTTTCTCATGGGATCAAATCGACAGCCTCCCGGCGTCCGCATTTTATAATGAAACGAGGCATTCTCATCTCGTGCATCTCGACTTTTCCGTTATTGTGACAAGCGGGGATTTCCCGTCTCACACGCTGTGACGAGTGGGGCGTTCTCGTCTCGCGCATCTTGTCTTTTGTCATCGCGATGAGGGGGGTTTTCCGTCTCGCGCACTACGACGAGCGGGGCGTTCCCGACTCCTCGTCTCGCCTTTTGTAATCACGACAAGCGGGGGTTTCCCGTCTCGCGCGCTACGACGAGCGGGGCGTTCCCGTCTCGCGCATATTGATGTTTGTCATCGCGACGAGCGGGGGTTTTCCCGTCTCGCGCGCTGTGACGAGCGGGGCGTTCCCGTCTCGTGCATCTTGACTCTTATATGGCTTGGCTTCGTCATCAGCAACTCGACTACGACCTCGCTCGGCGAGGGTTCTGATGTCGTCAAGTTGCTGGCCTTCTCACGATAGTAGATCAAAAGAACCGATGACTCTTGCCATATCATAATATTCACGTGAATACACATCTAGATTGATTGCCCACCAGGAAACGTGACAGCTGACATGGCCGACATGATCTCAATCGAACGAGGACGTGCGTGTAGGATGCAGAGGCGGCGGGAGTTGGCGTCTGGTTGAGGCTGCTCTGCGTGCGGCTTCTCGGCGAGATGGGTGGCAGGGCCTCGCCGTGTATGCGTGGGCGAGAGAGTCTGGCAGAGTTTCGGCGTCGTGTACACGTGATCTTTTGGCAGGAGGTGTACGCGTGCTTTATATAGGGATCAGGAGGCCTGGATCAACTCCTTGGCCAAGCAAACAGGTACGCATCTTTAATTTGGATTAGATTAGAGTCCATCATCTCTAAGTGCGTATCTACCCAGGACATAGATATTGGTAGTTATTACCTTTGGTAAAAGATCCGAAATCATTGAATATTCAGCTAGCCGGGAAAATGTTGTTCCACGCACATATAGAGATCAAAGCTCTTTTGACGTGTACAATTTTATTTTAATTAATATCTCAAATATGCGTTCCAGCATCAAATACAACTCTTGGGCTCTTGTCCAGAGAACTTTAACCTTCTAGAAATATTTTAGAAGTGGGGCTCATGTGTCATGGGCTCAACCACGGCAACTCTTGCACGCCTATAAACGTACGTGTCAATAATATGTGCCGAATAAACATATTCACATACTCATCTCGTCACACGACACATGATTATTTATTTATTAAAAATAATCATCAAACACGGTCCTAATTATTTCTTTAAAATTGTTTATTACAGTTAAGAAAGTACAAAAAATACTTGTTGAGTGGTCCATTAGTCTGTTAATTAGGTTGTTTATTCTCATTTTTGCATGAAGAATATGTAGTAGGTGTATGTGTTTTTAGGACAACATCATGGTTAAAAAATTTTATCAATATTATCCATAATTTGAAATAAGAATGACCTTCCACAATTATATTGTTACATACTAATTATATTTTTAGGGTCATTAATGATTCTTATATCTCACTTAGTCTTTTTATTTTTTTGTTTTGTTGACCATGTCGGAAAAGATAGACTACAAGAACTCATGGATGTATGGTTCAATAAAGTGGAAGCTAGGTTTCTGGCAAGAAGTTGATAGATTTATTGAAGCTCAAGAAAAGCATTCAATGACGTTTGAGTACAAAAACGAAATTCATTGTCCGTGTAATGATTGCAAGAACATATTTGTAATGGCAGTTGTGGTTTACAACTGTCTCTAAAAATCAGTTTGTAGAGGTGGTTGTTGTTCCGAGGTGCCACTAGAAATCTGATTTTTGATTTCTAGGGTCAGCTGAGCGCCTATAAAAAATCATTAATTTCTAGATGTGGGAACTTAGAGGCGGCTGGCCAGCCGTCCCTATGGAGACATCCTAGCCACCTCTACAGATCTCGGTCGTAGTAGTGCTCTAATTAAATGACCATACATACATAATAGGTAGAGATGAAGTCATTGCAAACCAAGGTCCATACAAACTTAATTACAAATAATAATCTCGCCATTACTACAAAACAAGTAAAGGATGGCACAAATCTCAGTAGAATTGTTTTTTTGGTGAAGACAGCTTCTCCCACAGGATGTACATGTTGATCCGTGGGAGAAATGAAGGATACTTTATATCTATCTAGATGATGATCGGTCTTCGGTGATACGTCACTAACCGTGTGGCCATTTCCAACCATTTGAGCAGTAGTGGGCATCAGCAGTTTGACCCTGCTGGAGTGCCGGCCATATCCTTGTGGCTTTATGAAGTTACCTCGAAGCTCCAAAGGTAGTTGATACTTGAAACAGTACTGCCCATCGCCATCAGTAGATCATATTTTACCACTGATAAATATGCACTGGCGTGTAGCCATTATTTCAAGCTGCAACACAGAGGAAATCGAAGTCATCCTGCAGCTTATCAAGCAACGTCGCCCCAGGCCGCGACGACGAGCGAGAATGGCCGGAGGAGACAGCCACAGGCCCGCCGCCCGCGTCGCGCTGTTTCCGCTGCCGTTCCAGGGCCACATCAGCCCGATGCTGCAGCTCGCCGGTGCGCTCCACGCGCAGGGGCTCGCCATCACCGTCCTCCACACGACCTTCAACGCCCCGGACCCCGCGCGCCACCCGGAGTTCTCCTTCGTCGCCGTGCCCAACGCCATCTCCGACGTGGTCGCCACAACCAAGGACGGCATAGCCAAGATCCTCGCCTTGAACGCCGCCGTGGAGGCACCGGCCCTGGCGGAGTGCGCCCGCGACGCGCTCGCGTCGCTGCTCAACAAGTCGGAGGAGGAGGGGGAGCCCCGGCTGGCGTGCCTCATCCTCGACTGCACACTCACAGGCATGCAGAAGGTGGCCGTCGGCCTTGGGATACCGACGCTCGTCCTGCAGACGTGCAGCGCGGCCTGGTTCCGATTGATCAGGTCCTACGACATGCTCTACGAGAAGGGCTATTTGCCAGCGCAAGGTCTGTAGCACGCACAACATATTATTACTATTTCTGAATGATGTCTCGGTTGTTTCCTTAGCTTGTGTTTATGTTGGTTGTCGTCGAGTTGTTACTATCCAGTCTTAGGTTCTTTTTTCTAACATAATCGACAGCTCTTCTGCCTCATTGGCTTTTAAAAAAGAATGAAGATGAATTGATAATCTATTCACTCTATTTCTTAGATATTTTTCAAGCATGATTTGTCAGATATTTAGTTTTTTGCCTGCTAAAATATAGGCAAAGCATGTAAGATTGATCAAAAGAAATTTCTGCAAACAGGCTAGATTCCACCAAAACACAAATTAATCTTTAATTGCTACCAGAAGTACTACCAAAAAAATTGTGGGTGTTGTGTTTTTTTTTAAACAAAAACTCTTCTTTGTAATAGTGCTCACCAACTCATGTGCAAAATGATATAGAAGTAACTTTCTGTAGAGTGAGGTCTAGAAATGGGCAGGTAGGTTCAAATACTGCAAAAATGCCCAAATTCATGACATTTACTTTGTTAAATTGATATATGCTTTTATTATTTGCTAGATACATATATTAGGACCTTGTTTAGATTACAAATTTTTTCAACATTGGCTACTGTAGCACTTTCGTTTGTATTTGGCAATTAGTGTCCAATCATGGACTAATTATGTTCCAAAGATTCGTCTCGTGATTTACAACCAAACTGTGCAATTAGTTATTTTTTGTCTATATTTAATACTCCATGCATGTGTCTAAAATTCGATGTGATGGAGAAAGTGTGTAAAAATTTGGAATTTGGAGTGTATCTAAACAAGGCCTAGGTATGTCGTATTCTGGCTTCCCATTGACAGACAGATAAGTCAACTCATGAATGAGTTTCCTATGTTTAAAAGCTACTAGTAGTGATTAGATCCTTCATGTCTCATCTACTTCATTACTTGTTCTACAAGGATGCAACATTTTATATTTCATTCTTTTCCAGAGTCCAACCTACTCTTGCCCGTGAAGGAACTGCCACCACTACAAGTGCGGGACTTGTTTGACCCAAGCATACTTCCCAGCAAGGAAATTGGGCTGAAGCTCTTGAATCTAGCCAATGAAACCGCAACAAATTCTTGCGGTGCAATAATGAACACATTCCAAGCTCTTGAATCTCACGAGCTCGCAGCAGTCCGAGACGAACTTCTTGCTGACAAGGGGGTTCCAACTTTTGCCATAGGTCCACTTCACAAAATCGCCTCAACCGACGATGTTGGGACTAGCCTACACAACCAAGACCGCAGCTGCATCGAGTGGTTAGACATGCAAGACCTAGGTTCCGTGCTATATGTGAGCTTTGGCAGTGTGGTTCGTATCACTGAAGATGAGTTTACAGAGGTCGCATGGGGCTTAGCGGATAGTGGAAAGCCGTTTCTGTGGGTAGTTCGACGCGACCTTGTGCTTGGGGTGGAGAAAGCTGAGTTACCTCTAGGGTTCGAGTGCGCCGTGGAGGGTAGAGGCAAGGTGATTGAGTGGGCCCCACAGCAGGAGGTGCTTGCGCACTCAGCCGTTGGTGGTTTCTGGACTCACAATGGATGGAACTCTACACTAGAAAGCATCTACGAGGGAGTGCCGATGCTGTCGAGCCCTTACATTGGAGATCAGCTAGCAACTGGAAGGTACGTGGAGGATGCGTGGAAGATAGGAATTTTGTTGGAAAGTTTGCTTGAACGAGGAAAGATTAAGAAGGCCATCACCACCCTAATGGAAGCAAACGATGGATTGGAGATAAGAGAAAGAGCAAAGAATTTGAAGGAGAAAGCACAGTTGTGCCTTGAGAGGGGTGGGTCTTCTCAACAGGATCTTGATAGGCTGGTTGATCACATACTTTCTCTTTGACTTGTTTCTCTAAGTGTCTGGTGCATGTATACACGAGCATGCATACATACCTACAGTATATTATTGTGTGTATGTTTTTTTCAAATGAATGAGTCATTTTGCTTTTGTTGTTATGGCTTGTGATGAGTAAATTTCTTAGAGGATGGTTCATGTTTATATGGAATAATGATATGGTTTTGATTCTTTTCCTTGTGTGCCATTGTAAAAGTTCGAAATTTCATGAGCCACTAATTGGGCGACTCTAGTGATACTCATGAAAACTTGTTGTCTTTCATGTCACTTCCATCGCATTTGTCTCTAACGGCGTCAAACTGAGGTGGAAAACGTCTGAAATGTCCTAAGGTCTGAATGCGATGCAAAGTTCTGATTTCCTCCGGTGCCACTGGCTGCTTACTTGTTTTGGAGGTTGGGACTACTAAAATGCAGATTGATAACAACATTTTGGAGGTTCAACAAGAAATGAACAGACATAACAAGAACCAAATAACATGTTAATTACAGTTTTTTTTTCAAAGGAAAGTTACAGAGGTTTCAAGATCATCTGAAAACAGAGGTTTGAGACACAATTCCATGGCAGAACGGCATGCCAAGTCCCAACCACTTGCTCTGTTTCTTCAAAGTTAATTTCAGAGTGGCTGCAAGGTAGCAAAGGCCTCAACACCAAAGGGCAGAGGTGTTTATACTTTTATATGGGGTGTTTGCTAGTGCTGGTGTGGGATGTGGTTGTGAGCCAAATAAAGCCCATGTGTGTTTGCCACTTTCTGGCGCCCCTGCTGCAGTCCAATAATCATTTCCCTAGCCCAAGTTTAATTTGCAGCCCCATCTCTTCAACCTCTAGAATGCCACCAGTCCAATAACAATACTTGTGACTTGATAAGTGGGTTAGCTATATATAGTTTTATTTTATAAAAATCGTAGGTTAAGGCCTCTTCCCAAATAATTTTTACATGCATCTTATTTGGATGGTCGCCATGTATGACAGTATGAGCGAAAGTAATTCTCTAGTCATTTATAGAGAACTATAGAAGGAAAAGAGGAGAGAACTCCTACCTAGAGCGTAAAACTGGATGAGTCGGAGGGCGCCCCTCCACTCTCCAGCAGTAAGAGAGTGGCTGGAGAGTGGAGACGGCTACTAGAGGCAGCTGGGTGCTGGGGGCAAGGGCAATGCGGCAGAAGACTGAAGTGGCAGCACGACAGAGGAAGACCATGCCATTGGATTTCAAAAGACCGAGCGTCAGAGAATTAAAACACAGACAATGCAGACTGTCTTTAGGATGAATCGTTATTTACTGGCTTACATATGTAATAGCAACTCCCTAATTTTCTGGTACTTCGCAGTTTGCACCAAAACACAGGCTAAGTGGTTAACTGCAGATGATGTACACGGTAGATTGCACCTAAACAAGTAGTAGTAATAACCCACAGTAACTACAGAAGTAGAATAACATGCACTAATAGTTTTGTCTAGCTAGTGAACCTTAGATGGATCCTTGATGTTCAAGGAGCCACATTTATACAAGATCCCTAGTCTCTGGATACAAATCACATGTCAGCGGAACATGCTCTCCAACGGTTAGGCCTAACCGAGTCTCTCGCATCACCCACGATCGGTACGCCCCAACGGCCGTCCACACGCCTCGTCTCGCCAACGGACTCCGCAGAGCGCGCATCGCCGCGCCCGGACTCCACGGCGCCCACTCGTCCGAGCCTCGCGTTCCTTCACCTGTACAACGTGCGTGTGTGATCTCTCGGCCAAAGGCCCTTGTGCTCTGATACCATGTAGAATGCACTTCTTCGAGTCCAGCCTTGAAAAGTTCGGGCTCGAGAGCCACGTCTTCTCCACCACTCCCGACGAAGAGCGCGATGGCGAGTGGCGCAGGGTTGACTCCTGCGTCAAAAACTGGATCCTCGCCACCGTCTCCAAAGGTGTGTTCGACATCGTCCGCCGCAATCGCCATGACGCCTTCTCTCTGTGGCATGCCATCGAGGGCCTGTTCCAGGACAACGAGCTGCAGCGCACCGTGTACCTAGAAACCGAGCTGCGCTCCCTCATGCAAGGCGACATGTCCATGACGGAGTACTGCACCAAGCTGAAGCGGCTCGCCGATCAACTGAGCGACATCGGCCACCCCGTCTCCGAGCCGAGCCAGGTGCTCAACCTCTCCGCGGCCTCAGCCCGCGGTACCGCTACGTCAAGCCGGTGATCACCTCCAAGTCGCCGCCGCACACCTTCCAGAGCGCCCGTTCCTTCCTCCTTCTTGAGGAGCTTAGCATCCAGCACGACGCCGCCGCCGAAGCCACCCAGGCTCTCACCGTCACGCATGGTGACCAGTCCAGCGGCGCATCCTCTGGTGCCAAGGACGGCTCCTCTTCCTCTAGCGCGCCTCGCCGTGACAATCGCTCCAACAACGGCAACGGCAATCGCTACAACAACCGCTCCAACAACTCCGATCGCCGTCGTGGCCGCAACAACGGGAACGGCAACAGCGGCGGGTCTCGCTCCTCCAACAACAACAACCAGCAGCCCGGGCAGTGGACTCCAGGGCACAATCCTTGGCAAGGACTAGTGCAGGCCTGGTCCATGCCGTTCCGGGCGCCCGGTGCCGACGTTCTGGGACCCCGACCGCCGTTCCAGCCACAACAGGCGATGGCGGCCTACCACCAGCCCTCCCCACCGCCGGGCAACGTCTTCGACAACAGCGCCCTCTACGCCGCCCTGCACTCCGCCGGGAACCAGCAGCCTCCACAGAGCGCGTCTGACTGGTACATCGACACCGGCGCGACGTCACACATGTCATCTTCCTCTGGTAACTTTCCTCCCTCCGTTCTTCGGCCCAATTCTTCTTCCATCACAGTAGGCAATGGTGCTCGGCTCCCTGTCACTCACCAAGCACAAACAATCATTCCTACTGCCACTTCTCCCCTTCATTTAAACGATGTTTCTTATTTCTCCATCGCTCATCAAAAACTTAATTTTTGTTCACCGTCTTACCCGTGATAATAATGTTTCGATTGAATTTGACCCTTTTGGTTTTTTCCATTAAGGACCTTCCTTCCAGGGCGGAGATGCTCCGATGTGAGAGCAGCGGTGATCTCTACCCACTTCGGTTCCCACACCACCAAGCTCTCACCGCGTCTGCGACGACTTCTCTATGGCATCAGCGGCTGGGTCATCCTGGACACCCAGTTACTTCACAAATTTTACAATCTTTTGATTTCCAATGTAATAAAGCTGATGCACACTCTTGTTCATCATGTCGTTTGGGCAAGCACACACGTTTTCCTTTCAATGAGTCTGTTTCCCAGTCATTTTTCCCTTTCCAGCTTGTTCATTCAGATGTTTGGACCTCGCCGGTTCTTAGTCACTCTGGATATAAATACTATGTTGTTTTTCTCGATGATTATACTCACTATTTGTGGACCGTGCCTTTACGTAACAAATCTGACGTGTTCCAAACCATCCGAGCGTTCATCTCCTACGTCCACACCCAATTCCAGCTCCCCATACTAGCCTTTCAGACTGACAATGGTAGAGAATACGATTCTACTGCCATGCGTCTTCTTCTTTCTTCTATCGGCACACAGCTGCGGCTTTCATGCCCCTATACTTCACAACAAAATGGGAAGGCTGAGCGGATCTTACGTACTGTTAATGATTGTGTGCGAACAATGTTAGTTCACAGTGCAGCTCCACAGGAATTCTGGGCAGAGGCGCTCGCCACGGCAACGTACCTCGTCAACCACCGACCTTACCGCGCCACAGGCACCGCGACGCCGTACTCCATGCTCTTCGGTGTTGCGCCCTCCTACAACGAGCTTCGTGTGTTCGGCTGCCGGTGCTTTCCCAACATCACCGCCACCACGCCACACAAGCTCGCCGCGCAGTCTACCACCTGTGTCTTCATCGGCTACCCGGCGGATCACCGCGGCTACCGGTGCTACAACGTCACCACCGGCCGCGTCATCACATCGCGTCACGTCGTCTTCGACGAGGACGTCTTTCCCTTCCGCATCACCACAGCGCCGTCCAACAACGTCATCGACACACCATCTGCTCCAGACTCCGACGACGACACACCGCCGCCTAGTTTGCCAGCACACCGACGTCGTCCGCTGCCGCCTCGCCCTACGCGCGCACGGACTGTGCGCCACGGCGGCGCACCCGCGGACAACATCGCCAATGACCTCTCCACGCCTCCGGGCCCCGGGGCATCTTCGGCAGCCCCCTCGACATCGACGTCGAGCTCGTCCTCCACATCGTCACCGAGTGAAGCACCTGCGCCCACCTCGACGTCGACCACCGCGACCACCGGTCACCACATGGTGACCCGCGCCCGCGACGGCATCTACAAGCCCAACCCGAAGTATGCCCTGGCGGCCACCGGGACCATCTCGCCGGTCCCTCGCAGCGTCCGCTCTGCCGTCAAGGACCCCAACTGGCATGCTGCGATGCAAGCCGAGTTCGACGCACTCCAAGCCAACAAGACATGGTGTCTCGTGCCACGGCCTCCGGAAGCATGAGTGATCACCGGCAAATGGGTCTTCAAGCACAAGATGAACCCCGACGGCACACAGGAGCGTTACAAAAGCTCGATGGGTCGTGCGCGGGTTCCATCAACGGCCCGGCATCGACTTTGGAGAGACGTTCTCGCCCGTGATCAAGCCGGCTACCATTCGCACCATCCTCACGCTCATTGCAAGCAAGGGATGGCCGGCGAACCAGCTGGACGTCTCCAACGCGTTCCTGCATGGCAACCTGCGTGAACAAGTTTACAGCCAGCAACCAACCGGCTTCGTTGATCCAGCAAAGCCGAACGACGTTTGCCTTCTGTCCCGCTCCCTCTACGGCCTTCGTCAAGCTCCCAGGGAGTGGTTCGACCGCTTCGTGGCCCATGTCACCTCCCTCGGCTTCATCCAGTCGCGCGCCGACACATCCCTGTTCATCTACCACAGGCACGGCGTCACGGCGTACTTGCTGCTCTACGTCGATGACATGATCCTGTCTGCATCCACGACTGCGCTGCTTCGACATCTCATACAGCGGCTTCATGACGCATTCAAGGTGAAGGACATGGGACCCGTTCATCACTTTCTCGGCATCAACGTTCGCCGAACCTCCACCGGCTTCTTCCTCTCGCAAGCCCAGTACACCGAGGAGCTGCTTGAGCGCGCCGGCATGGCCAACTGCAAAGCAGTTCCCACGTCCGCAGACACGAAGCCGAAGACATCATCGACCGACGGCAAACTCATCTCCGACGCCACCACCTTCAGGAGCCTCGCCGGCGCGCTGCAGTACCTCGTCATCACGCGTCCGGACATCGCGTACGCCGTCCAACAAGTCTGCCTCCACATGCACGCGCCACGTGATGTGCATCTGACGATGCTGAAGCGCATTCTGCGGTACGTCAAAGGCACACCTTCCCTGGGCGTCCAGCTGCGCACCATCACGACGCCGACGCTCACGGTCTACTCGGACGCGGACTGGGCCGGCTGCCTGGATACTCGTCGCTTGACGTCCGGCTTCTGCGTGTTCCTCGGCTCATCCCTCATATCGTGGTCATCCAAGCGACAAACCACGGTGTCGAGGTCGAGTGCCGAGGCGGAATACCGTGCCATCGCCAATGCTGTCTCCGAAAGCTCCTGGCTACGACACCTACTTGGCGAGCTGCGCTGTCCGGTGAACACAGCTACAATTGCGTTATGCGACAACATCTCTTCGGTGTACATGTCCCGGAACCCAGTCCATCACCGGCGCACCAAACATATCGAGCTTGATATCCACTTCGTCCGGGAGAAGGTAGCCATCGGCGAGCTTCGAGTCACTCATGTTCCCAGTGCACGGCAGCTGGCGGACGTGTTCACCAAAGGGCTTCCCTCAGCGCTCTTCTTCGACTTCAGAGACAGTCTCTCCGTCACGAACGGCGACGTCAAGACTGAGGGGGGGTGTCAGCGGAACAGGCTCTCCAACAGTTAGGCCTGACCGAGTCTCTCGCATCACCCACGATCGGTACGCCCCAACGGCCGTCCACACGCCTCGTCTCGCCAACGGACTCCGCAGAGCGCGCATCGCCGCGCCCGGACTCCACGGCGCCCACTCGTCCGAGCCTCGCGTTCCTTCACCTGTACAGCGTGCGTGTGTGATCTCTCGGCCAAAGGCCCTTGTACTCTATATATGTAACCCATACATGATCAATTAAGGTTATCCAGTTGATCATATGCATTCTACATCACAGTCAACGAGCCATAGGTAAAGTCATGAAGCACAACAGTTAAGGCACCAAAATGCTGGGGACATTTTAGTGTAAAGCGCAAAACAGAGGAGAGGTGAAGTCCCGTCTTGTTACCACGGAGATATTAGTTCTGAGACCGAATAGTGAATAATCTTGGGTATCCAATGCTCTTTTGCCCTGGCCAGATCCCCTCCTGCAGCTTCCTGTTATTTTCTTCCATTTCCAGCATCTTCTTTCTCAGTGTGGCTGGCTCCTCAGCTTTACGCTTAGCCTCTTGAACTTGCCTCAGTGACACCTTAGCAGCCATCTTTCCAGAAAGCTCACTAGGGCAGAGCACGTGTCGATTAGTTTACTAGTCTTGACCCACAACTTCAACAAATACATCATCCATAGAACCACTTGCCAAACCATGAAGCCTCTTTTGAGCTTCTTCATGAAAGCGAGACGTCATAATAGATTAATATGTGCTGGGTGTCATCATCATGTGATTCAAGGAGTGAAATGCATCAGATTCAATGTAACTTTCTTTCTTAAGTGTTATATTAGAAACTTACACCTGTTGCTTTACTAATAGGTCTCCATTCCCATCTTTAGGGATCAGTATGTATATATATGTCCTCCATATTGGGTCGCTTTTGCCGCTGTTTAATTGCAAACAACATAATCAAGCCATCCCCTAGGTAAAAACAAAGGACTTACGTAAACTTACCGCCTCCTCCTCTATCCGTGCATAACTCTTTGATCCAGTTCTGTGTCTATGAAGAGGTTGGTATGGTTGAGAATTTCTAGATCGAGCACTAGCTTGCAGCCCATAACATGACAACAGCTAAGTAAATAAACCAAACATGTTGCCAAGACTGAAATATTCCAAATCAGTTTTCATATTTTTGATAAAGTCAATACAATGTTCAACATTACCTTGGCCTTCTCAGTGCCCCAATATGCCACAAGGAGTTTCCATTGTTCTTCTGGGACACAAGAATCTCGATCAGCAAGACGCTTCTCATCTGTCTCATGAACATCATACCGTTCATGTTTTAAGATACCTTTCCAGTCCTTCCATTTTTTCCCCAATGCCTGCATAACCCAGATTTCGCCAATTGGTGGGATGATAAACTTGAACTGTGGCAACCACCAGAGGACAGGAAAATGACTAATTAAAGATATATATGAGGACGTATATAAATTTTTTTTCAGGGTGGCAGCACAGTTATGCTTACGTTAACTAAATGCCACATTGCATTCTTGTTTTTCTTTGGAAAATGTCTCCAATCTGTATATGTCAGAGGTGCCAGTGTTACATCACGGGCAAGTTGTCCCAGAAAGCTACTCAACGTGACAGCTTCAATTCCGATAGGTTGACCAAGATCATTGAAAGACACTGGAGTGTAGGACCACGACCACGTCTTTTCTTTTCCTTGCCACCTATATAAAGAAAATATGAATTGAACAATCGATAGGTATATCTCTGAACTTACTCACATATGTCACAACCTTTTCTATCTACTTAAATCTATGCATAAAAGAACCATCAGTTCCTCTGGAGTCGGCTCATCATCCATTAAGATATTAAAGATCAACAAAACAAAGGAAAATTAATACGCCTTACCAGCATGGCCTAAATTAGGACTCCATTCGAGAGCTCTCCTAACTTCTGGAGGGCATATTTTACTGTAATGACGTGCAAAGCTTTCAGGATCGGACATATCAGGAATCGAAGAAGCAGACTGTGTGATGGCATGATGATTGTCTGCCTCATTAGAGCTTCTATGATGTATATTGTGTTGACGCAATGAATTAGAAGAATCATGGCTGACTTTTTCAGAACCTTTTTATTTTTTTTAAAGGCGCCACCTTGGGCACAGCATTCCTGGAGGCAGTGGGGAGCCGGGGTTCGAACCCTAGACCGGCAGCTCCAGCCTTGGAGACTTTGCCAGCTGCTCTAGACTTTTTCAGAACCTTGAGAACCAGATATAGTTTGACTTGGACAAACAGCCTCATTTTCATGAGATTCGTAGTATGTAGTGGCAGCAGATTGCTTGGCTAAACGCTTACTGCGCCTATGCTCTAACCCTTTATTTGATGAAGGCGTCAAATTCCTCTTTGTGCTCTTATGGGCCAATCTTGCAGTCAGCTGGCCCATCTCAGTTTCATCCTCCTCTGTCTGAATGCTATCATTGCAATGTTCTGGGCCCTGTTCAGTAGGACTAAGCAATTTGGGTGGCCCGGTCTTTCCCTGTCCCTCCCGTGCGATCTGGTTCAAAGTTTCAAGCTGCCTCTTCTCCACACTTACAGGTGTTGGGCCAACAGTGCTACCAGGTACCTGGTTTGTATGCCTTACCACAGTTTCCTCCTTAATCAGCTCAACGTGCCCCATACCTCTGTGAATTGCATGACTAAGAGATTCATTTCGTGCTTCTCCAACATGGATTGCATAGTCTGTATGTTCTGCATGAACTGAATGATAGGATTGCTGTGCATCTGCCTGATATCTGGCATAGTTTAGAGTTTCCACTTGCCTCCTCTTTGTACTAACAGTTTTAGCAGCAACCAAGACTTTGGTCCTATGGCAGTGCATTTCATTAATCTCGTTTGACATATCAATGCATATATGATTACCAGCATTGGGATACTCCGAAAGTGACTTTATTTCGACACCTGACTTGTAATCGCTTTACATGAACCAGTTGATTGTCCGGATGCCCTTGAATATGTCCAAAACAAACTGCAGAATCAGGATATTCTTGGCATCCCTGCACCACAGTAAAAGAAAATCAAAATTAAGAAGCACAGTATCTCAGAGAAAGAGGCATAATCATTTTTCTTTTACTTTTCCACAGTCCCTGATGCAAACATCAAATACGGTCATTTAACATGATGTGCTATAACTAATGATAATATATATCATCGAAGTACTTCGCAAGTCTGGTACTCTGGTGACACAATTTTAAGTTATACAGTTAATCTACATAATTTTACATATATTCATGGGGAAAATTACAAAAGCATACAAGATCATCATCTCTATCTTTTAACTCTCCTCACATTGGGCACATAGCGAGGATGAAGTTCTAAATTGGGGAAAAGAAAAACCTATCACGCAGTTCATGAATCATTGAATCTAGACTCTGAGCTTCTAGTTATGAAATGCAAGGTACCACAAAAACACCTTGACAATTTGTGGTACTACATTCTCCTACACTCTCGGTAGCTCAACAGGAGATACAAGGTCAAGTGCAACTGGTCATTTCTTTACCCCCAATTTCTGCAACAGCCCACTCACAGCATCCAACTTACATTTCTGAAAGGGCCTCAATTTCCAATTTCCACGGACAAGCAAAATATTAGAGCTGTGCACACTATGGACCCGTCTGAATGCTTGAAGATTTTAGAATCCACATACCTATAATCTCTTAGGGATTCAAACGGTACCTATAATAAACCAACTAGCGCACACAATATCACTTATTTTAATTGCACGAGATAGCAAGTGCAAGTAGCCTAGATTAGTATAGATATCCTACGGAGAGGAAGCAAAAGGCACGGCCGCACGGGACCGAGGAAACGAAAGATTGCGATCGTACAGGAGAGACGCCCCGCTTAGAGAAAGTGATCGAGGAACCAGCGACGGAATGGGAGCAGAACAGCGGCGGCGACAGCTTGGAGATATAGCAGGTACCCAAAATCCGAAACCCGACGGGTTTTTACAAGCATCTTCAAGAGTTTCTAAAAGAGTGAATTGTACTGTGGGTCTTAAACTTTTCTCCACTTCTTACCTAGGTTTTGTAGACTCCACATGAGTAGATCTATGCAATAGATATATAGTATGTCATGCTTTAGTTAAAAGTTTTTGCAGTAGCTATAGATCTATGTGTTTCTGTGTTTAATTCATAACTGCATCTCCTGTACTCCAATTGTGGTACACTCATCCATACTAATTTTACAACCTCACATGTAACCAGAGATGTAATATTATGCAACCAATCTAGACATTGACTTGCTAGCCTAAACCATGAAGGCAGACCATTCTCAAGCCGGGCTGGAAAAAAAATCTATGCTCAACAACTAATCTCAATTCTCCCAAAAAAAAAGTATCTCAAGAGAACGCATTGCTTCATGATTATCCTGTCAAGAAAGGTGATTTCTCATAAGTGAAACTCTTTCAGAAAAGATAATTCAATGTAATTTGTTCTCTGCTTACCATCCTATTCAAAATTGGCTTAAGCTCAGAATGTTGGGCTGCCAGCAGGCGGAACATCAACTACTTTGCCTACAGCTACCGTCTTTCCTGTAACCATAACAAGGTAAGAACGAGACGATAAGTTACTTCACACAAGAAAAAGTGACCTCGACAAACATTTAAATACAGATAGGAAAGGCATCATAATCCTTATCCTTACTATGTTTAAGTACATAAATATAGAATCAAGAAGTAAAAGAAATCAACTGTATTAAAAAAGCCAAAACATCGTAATAATTTTGAACGGAGGGAGTAACAAACAAAAGGAAAACATAGCATCTCATATGTTACATCAAAGATGATCTTCTGTACATGAACATGGAATGAAAATATGCTTCCAAGCATGGAGCTTTACCTTCAGTTCTAAGTGTAAACCTTCCAAGCTGAGGGAAATCAGAGAACTTCTCTACACATATCAAGTTATTCACCTAAATATGAAAACACATTACAATCAGCAGAGCCTGAAATTAAGTCAGAACTCATAACAGGAACGCTTTTTAGATGATCTATGAGAATACCTGAATGCGGCAAATAACAATTGCGCCATTTTTCACAAAAAGAGGCTTCCTCTTTGGCTTTTTCTTCTTCGGATCTGCTTGTTTCTTTTTCTTCATGTCAATTTCCTCTATGAGCTCAACAATCTCACACTCTTCGACGACAGACTGGATATGCAACACAGCTTTGTAGCCAGCAGTGAAAATAGCCTAGCACATTCACAAACCATAATGGGAAATAGTGTTCTGATCAATCATCATTGGCAGAAGAAAAAAAATATATAATATCCTCGACCTTAGCAAGTGTTGGAATTGATCTCTTAGTTCATTAGGCTAACCCTAGAAGGGTAGCTGTATAGTGTTGCATACATAGGCCTCATGGGCCTAATACTCCAACATACTCCAACACCCCCTCGCAGTCAGAACTACCAGCGTAGCGGAGTTACAGACTGGACATGAAAAGAATATCATACACGAGCCCCCCACAGATGCAACTAGCCACCAGTGATGTTGAGGTTGGAGCGAAACTCGGTGAAGGTTGAGGACGGGAGGCCTTTGGTGAAGATGTCGGCGAACTGGGAGGTGGTCGGTACATGGAGGACCCGCACCTCGCCAATGGCAACCCGATCTCGGACAAAGTGTAGGTCGATCTCCACGTGCTTCGTCCGCTGGTGCTGAACGGGGTTGGTGGAGAGGTACACCGCACTGACGTTGTCGCAGTAGACTAGCGTGCTCCGGGAGAGAGGAGTGTGGAGCTCAGCGAGAAGCTGCCCGAGCCAGGAGGCCTCAGCCACGCCGTTAGCGACAGTGCGGTACTTCGCCTCGGCACTGGAGCGGGAGACCACCGACTGGCACTTGGATGACCAGGACACCAGGTTGCCGCCCAAGAAGACAGCGTAGCCGGAGGTGGAGCGTTGAGTGTCCGGACACCCGGCCCAGTCGGCGTCAGTGTAGACGATAAGCTCGGCGGAGGACGACCAGTGAAGGAGTAGGCCGTAGTCGACAGTGCCGCGAAGGTAGCATAGGAGGCGCTTGAGAGCATTGAGGTGGGGCTCTCGGGGATCATGCATGTGAAGACATATCTACTGAACTGCATAGATGATGTCCGGCCGGGTGAAGGTGAGGTACTGAAGGGCACCAGCAAGACTCCGATAGGCAGTGGGATCTGTCACTGGGTTGCCCTCTGCTTTTGACAACTTGCCTTGTGTGTCAACCGGAGTGGAGCAGGGGTTGCAGTCAGTCATCCCAGCTCGCTCTAGGATATCAAGAGTATACTGCCGCTGGTGAAGAAGTAACCCAGCAGGATGAGGCTCAACAGTAATCCCGAGGAAGTGGTGGAGGACACCCAGATCCTTCATAGCAAACTCCTGCTGAAGAGAGGTGATAATGCGGCGGAGGAGTGACTCACTAGAGGCTGTGAGGACAATATCATCAACATAGAGCAACAGGTACGCAGTCTCAGCTCCATGGTGATAGATAAACAGGGACGTATCTGACTTGGCCTCCACAAACCCCATGGTCAGTAGGAAAGTAGCAAACCGAGTGTTCCACGCCCGAGGGGCCTGCTTGAGGCCGTAGAGAGACCTATTGAGCCGGCAGACCATGTCGGGATGGGAAGAGTCAACAAACCCTGCCGCCTGACTGCAGTAGACTATCTCAATGAGAAGACCGTGCAGAAAGGCATTCTTGACGTCCAGCTGATGCACGGGCCATGACCGAGCGAGAGCCAGCGAGAGCACCGTGCGGACGGTGGCCGGCTTCACCACTGGGCTAAAGGTCTCATCATAGTCGACCCCAGGGCGCTGAGTGAAACCCCGGAGAACCCAGCGAGACTTGTACCGCTTGAGAGTGCCATCAGCCTGACGCTTGTGTGTCCAGATCCACTTGCCGGTGACGACGTTGGAGCCCGGTGGACAGGGCACCAGATCCCATGTCTGGATGGCGAGGAGTGCCGCGTACTCCTCTTCCATTGCGCGGCGCCAGTGAGGGTCCAACAATGCCTCGCAAACGGAAGAGGGTACTGGAGAGACCGGCGGGACGTCGGGCATCACCGCGAGAGCCCGTGACCGCAGAGTACCGGCTGCGTGCCGCGTCACCATAGGGTGAACATGCCGCAGGTGTCAGTGAAGGAGCGGTGGGTGGTACACCGACGGCATGACACAGGCAGTCGGGTACCGTGGCGGTGGTGTCGGTGTCGCCGGCGGAGAAGAGGCCTCCTGTGGAGACTGAGGCAGCGGAGCAGGCCGCACACGGTGCTGGTAGACACGCACCGGCTCGGCGAAACGCGTAGGAGGTGCGGTAGCCGACGTCCTCGGACCCTCGTCGAGCAGAGGGGCCAGGGCAGATCTGGAGGACGACGCCCCCGGACCCTCGTTGAGCAGAGGGGCCGGGGCAGCACCGGAGGGCGACGCCCCCGGACCCGTGCAGGGCACAGGGCCAGGGGCGGCACTGGCTGGCGGCGAGTGGGGACACGAGCCCAGCAAGGAGCTCGGTGGAGCAGTACCTGCAGGAGACCGCGGCAAAGGTGGCTGGACCACCGTGTCAGTAGGAAATAGAGATAAGAGGTCAAGGTCAGGGGTGGTAGTGGACGTGGTGGTGGTGGAGAAAGGGAAGACGGACTCATCGAACACCACATGGCGAGAGATGAGGACCCGACGAGAGGTAAGGTCAAAGCAACGGTAACCCTTGTGATCTGGGGAGTACCCGAGGAAGACACAGAGAGTCGAACGGGGTGCCAGCTTGTGGGGAGCGATGGCTGTGGTGTTAGGATAACACGCACACCCGAAGACGCGAAGGTGATCGTACCGAGGGGTACCGAAAAGAGCATGGTGCGGCGTGGGAGCTGGGCAGGCAGTGGAAGGAAGACGGTTAAGGAGATAAGTGGAGGTGTGCAAGCTCTCAGCCCAGAAGCAAGCAGGAAGCGACGCCTGAACCAGAAGAGTGCGTATGGTGTCATTAGTGGTGCGAATCATGCGCTCAGCCTTGCCATTCTGAGAGGAGGTATACGGGCAAGACATGCGCAACTAAACACCGTGAGAAAGGAAGAAGGCACGGGAGGTGGAGTTATCAAACTCACGACCATTGTCACACTGGACGGCCTTGATGGTGAGGCCGAACTATGTGGACACCCAAGCGAAGAAGTGAAGAATCACGGGGAAAGCATCAGACTTCGCACGCAAGGGAAAGGTCCATGAATGACACAAACACTCATCATGAGCCCAAGTACATGAAATGTCGGAACTATGACTGAGCTGCATCAGGGCATCACGTCCAAGATGGCCGAGGCGCCGGTGCCAAGTAGTGGAGGAAGTAGTGGCGGTGAAAGCAGTTGAAAAAACGGACGGTGAAGAAGATGAAGCAGCAGGCGGGAATCAAAGAGTGTAAAGGAGTCTTGTGTTGTCACATCGGAGCAGAGGATGCCAGGAAGCCAATTCCATCACAGTAAGACCAGAAGAGTCAAACTCCACAGAACAGGAATTGTCAGCTGTAAAACGACGAATAGAAAGAAGATTGTGAACCAAAGAAGGGGCAACAAGAATATCAGGAAGACGAAAGGAGCCATGAGCGCCGGCGGCACCCATAGATGTGACTGGAAGACACGAACCATTTGCGACCATGATGGACGAAGGGTGAGAGGAAGAGGGAGAGTGAACAGATGAGAGTATACCAGGGTCAGGGGTGGTGTGGTAAGTAGCACCCGAGTCAGCGATCCACTCAGGACCGACAGGAGGTGTCAGGCCCATAGTGCTGAAAGAGCGTGCCAACGCCGCCTGGTCCCAACAGGCAAGCCCGAGGGAGGCGCCAGAAGGTGTAGCCCAGGAGACGCGGAGTAAGCGCCGGGAGGTGGAGCACCAGCTAGCATGGCTGCCAGCGGGCGAGGCTCACCGCCGGGACCCTGGAAGGGCCACATAGAGATGCGCCCTGACCATGGGTTGTGGAAAGAGGGCCATGGTGCACCCTATGGAGCCGTCGGCGCCTGGTTGCTCCCACCACGGCCCCCACTACGTCCCCCGCCGCGGCGACGGCGGCCGCCACGGCCCCCCCACCCCCGCTCGGCCCGGAGGGAAGGGGACCAAGAAGAGACGACGGTGGTGGAGCGGACGGATGTGGCGGAGTAGCAGCAAGGGCCGTCGAGGAAGTCGAGGACCCTAGCGTGGAGGTGGACCCTGGCTGGATGCCCTGAGCAAGCTCCTCCGTGACAAGATCATCACGGACCTGCAGCAAGGTGGGGAAGGGCCGCTGGCAGGTGATCCACGTCCTGAGGTGGGCGTAGCGGTCACTTAGCCCGCAGAGGACGTTGAGGACCAGGATGCGGTCCTCCACGGGCCAGCAAAGGTCACCGAGGGAGTCCGCCATTGCCTTCATCTTACGGTAGAACTCTCCAACAGCAAGGTCACCCTGCACGAAGGTGCGGAAACTCGCATCGAGCCACAGAGCCCGAGCTTCGGCATTGCCCAGAAACTAGACCTCAAGCGCCAGCCATGCCTGGCGAGCGTCAGCAGTGTTGCGGACGAGGTCGTGGAGGTCGAGGGCGATCGTCCCGATGATCCAGGAGAGCACGATGCTGTCAAGGCACAGCCACGAGGGGTCTGGGCCGCGACCGAGGCATCGACGAGGACGTGGTCGTCGAGGGCGTAGCGACGGAGGGTGAGGACCAGGTCCCGCCAACGGACGTAGGAGGGCGACTCGGGCTCGAGGACGACCGGGACGAGCAGGCGGATGTTCTGAATGCCCCCGACCTAGTAGTGAAGCTGCGCCACGAGGGGATCGGCCGGATTGTGCCAGATGACCGCAGTGGTGGACGCGCGGTGACCCGTCGAGCCGGAGGAGGTGGCCCCGAGGTCATGGTAGGCGGGAAGGACGAGACGCTGCTCCGCTTCGGCGATCTGGTGGGCCAAGGCATCGGCAGCATCCCACTCGCGCTCCCAAGCGAGGGCAGCCGCACGCACACGCGCCTGGCCCTCGGCTACCGCAGCACGTGCAGCGACGAGGGCGGCAGCGAGAGCGGAGTCCGGACGGGTGGCGTAGAGGTGGGACTGGGGCAGCAGAGGCGGGGTGGGGAAGGAAGAGGCGCCCTAGGCCATCACGCCCGGCCTCGCGGGCAGAGGAGCAGCGGCACAGCCAGTAGCGACGGACTGGGGAGGAGCAGGTGGCGGCATGCCCAGGCCGGCCGCGATGGCGGCGGCAGCAGCCCTGGCGTCGGCGGTTGCGGCGGCCGGATCCGCGCCGTGGGCGGCCGTGCCCGGAAGAAACGCGCCCTCTGGGCCGGCGGCATCCCCAGCCGCGCCAGGGAGCACCGCGCCCGCAGCCGCGACCAGAGCAGTGGCAGCACCGGGAGGATGCGTGGCAGCGCCGAGAGGATGCAGGCCACCAGCGCCGGGAGGATGCGGGCCACCAGCTGGCGGGTCAGCAGTGGCGGAGTAGGCGCCGGCGGCGGCTGGGCCAGTGTGCGGGCTAGCAGCGGCAGCGGGAGCGCCAGCCACCTGCGCCCACGGGTAGTTGGGTAGAGGAGGAAAGTTGTGGAAGTAGGAGGGAGAAGGAGGCCAGCCGGCCATGGCTGCCGGCGGCGGCGGCGCTTGGATCGGGCAGGGATGGGATGGGGAAAGGAAAGGAAACCCTAGGCTGTTGATACCATGTTGGAATTGATCTCTCAGTTCATTAGGCTAACCCTAAAAGGGTAGCTATATAGTGCTGCATACATAGGCCTCATGGGCCTAGCCTCATGGGCGTAATACTCCAACATACTCCAACAGCAAGGTATGGTGAAAAACAGTTCAAATTTAACTCCAAAAATGTACCTTAAGGGCTACAAACCCAATCTAAGTCAAATTTCATATATTATATTTTGTTTCAAAGTTTAAACATTTTTTAAATTGCTGCAAGATTACAAGTGGACTCTAGTTCTTCTGTAATATTAATATTATTCAAGAAGCATGATTACTCACATTGTCAAGCAACTCTAGAATCTGTAACTGAGTGATGAATTCACTAACGGCACCAACAGGATTAGCTGCATTGATAGAAACCATTAAATGAAAACATGGCAACAAGGTATAAAATGGTATGAAGTAAAATAACTCATATATAATTGTAATTTCGCAGGTTGTACATAATGCATGAAGCATCACAACATTTCTGAACAATTGCACATGTAACAGAAAAGAAAAGTCCCTCGAACAAACACTAAATTCTTGCCCAGCACAGCCCACAAGACATTACTCCCTCTATCCCAAGTAGATTGTTTTGCTTTTCTAGGTACATAGCTTTTGCTATACACCGTCATATACACGATGTCTAAACACATAGTAAAAACTATGTATCTACAAAACCAAAACAACCTATATTTTGGAATGGAGGGAATAGTTTAGAAGAACACAGAACTCATGTTGTGCTGCCAGTTGACCAGTTCATTATCAGTTCAGATTGGCATGTTAATTTGTTATGTGAAGGATGATTTTATCGTTGAGCTGAATGACTCGGGGGGGGGGGGGGGGGGGGGGTGCGGGCACAAACTAAGCTTGCAGTGACTTATAGGGTGTTTGGTTTGAGGAATAAGTTAGTCCATCATCTACTCACTCCTCGTTTTTTGTTTGGTTTGTGGAATGGAACGGGTTGATCCATCATCACCTCATTCCTAACAAGATAATAATTAGTACTAGTATGAGGAATGAAGTCATTCCACCAAATTTGAGGAATGGACTCATGATGCACCATCTAGGATGGAACGATTCCTCAAACCAAACACCCTATTAATGCCTATACATGTCTAGTCAGAGAATGTTACTATACTACTTTCCCCTGAATATAAACTTACCAACACTTGAAAGTACAAAACCAGCCATTACATTCTCCTCTTCAACTCCGGACAATTTGACACGAACATTCTCAGCAGGTCCAGCACGACGTACTTTGATCTCATCCAAGTTCAAACCAATGACTTTCACATGGGACTGTTACAGCAAGAGTATTGTAAAACTGAATTGGCTCAAGGAGATAAGTGCCAAGTATATTACAGTAGAAGGAATAGGAAAAAATACCTTGTTCGGCATAACCAACAAACTGTCACCCTCTCTGATAGTGCCAGGCTCTATTTTGTTCAATCCTTATATTTATCAATAACTGGCATCCTGCATTGTTATAAATAAATAAATAAAAAGATGATACATTTAGCACACGATCAAGATAAGTAGTTTTCAACATGAGATTACACAACCAAAAATACGCAAAGATGCTGCATTAATTGTTCATGAGAAGGACCATCCAAATTCCAACATTTACATAAAGCCACAAAAAATGATCACATGACTAATATGAAACTGTTTTTAGGCAACTAATGTGAAAATAATATCAATAGATTTGTCATGAAAAGTGGTTTCACAGCAAATACATTCAAATGATTACCAAATTACATATTAGACATTGTATGTCCAAAGCATTATAAACTTTCTAAGTGCAGTATATGAAGTAAAAGATAATAGCAAAAACTATCTAACCTTACTGGACCTTTGGGGTCGCGTAAAGGAACTTCGATATGGTCCAGAACTTCAAAAAGACAAGGGCCATCCCACCAACTACAAATGCTTTTATCCATCCTGGTCTTCATATTGGTTCCCACAAGACCAGATATTGGCAAGAATTGCACATCTGACAACAAAGACAATGACAGTTAGTCAAAAGGATCATATATTGATGATGATGATTATGATATAATGGAACCAAGCATTTAATAAATAATGAAGCAGCTATGGCTTCTGATTGTGAGTTTAGCAAAGCCAACAGTGCAATTAGCTCTAGTTATTGAAACATGAGGCAAAGAGGCATCAGCTGAAGAAATTTCAATACTGAAGGCACAATTTGAAAGCATGAAAACTAGAACTTCAATCAGTAGAAATAAAGAGCAATAATGAATCTCAAGCTTGAAAAGAAGTGCCCACAATAATGCATACTTTTAGGGGGGAAAATGTGGAATAATACCTACCTTTCTTAACATTGTACCCTGAAGATTTAAGGAATGGAACCATTTTAGCTTCGATCTCATCATACCTGAAAAAGATAACAAATTTGATTATTTTCCTCCAGTTGTACAAGTTACGCCATAAAAAAGATAAGTAGATGTTTTATCCAGTATACCTTTCCTTAGACCATTTAACAGTAGGTTCGTCCATCTTATTTATTACAACTACCAGCTTAGCAACACCCAAAGTTTTTGCAAGTAGTACATGTTCACGGGTCTGTCCTCCTCTTTCATAACCCGTTTCGAATTCACCTTTTCGAGCAGGTATGACCTAAAAAGGAAATTATATAAACAAAACTAATGGCTAAGTTAGAAAGTTCAACAAAAAATGACTTGAGTCCTACCAGAACACCAATGTCAGCTTGAGATGCGCCAGATATCATGTTTGGAACATAGCTTTTGTGACCCTGTAAAACCAAATCATCTGATTAAACAAGCACCATACAGGAAACAAGCATTAAGTTCAATCAATCAATAGTTCCGGTAAACAATGCATGGAAAAGTATCAAGAGATAGTGGCCATCAATCAAGGATTCAACGGTGTATATGGAACAGCATAGGTGTGCAAGATACATTTCCTGAACACAGTAAAAGGTGGCAAGTACAATAAACATGTTGAGCGCTTGCATGTCTACCTGACAAGTGAGATAGAAATATGGAATGAATTACAAGTGAGATAGAAATATGGAATGAATTAGCAGTGCTACCAAATTAATGAATTATTAAAATGTAATTACTCAGACTGCTGACAAAACCTGTACTAATCAATGGCATTAATCTGGAAAAAAGTTAGGAGATGACATAACACACTTTGAAAGTACACCAAAATTACTAGGCTAATTATTTGTCTTGTATATATGCTAGGTTAGCAGAGCCTCTTGTCAGAGAGGCAAGCACACACACACACCCATGCTTGTACTAGTAGGTCATGCCCTAAAAGATTTGGATCTGCCCTTTCTTAAGACAGCCCAAGGGGACTTCTCCCCTGAGTTCCTGTGGTTAATTTTTTAAAAAAATTATTTTGCTTCTCAGAAGTACATTAGTATATTACGTCAAAACATGGTAGTCCACAACATGGTCTCCCTGGAATGGTTACACAGGTTTCCTGTGCTAACACGTGACAGAAGTCAATCCTACTTTAACAACAGATGCCTTTATGTCTACAGTCCTGAAGGCAAAATTATAGAAGAGAAACAACAAAATATTGACCTTAAAAGCCAACTATATATTTTTCCGGTTGCTCCAGTCATTAACCACAATCAGTCAAATGGATTCAGCAGCAACATTAGAATTATAATAGGTCCAGTCAATAGGAAGTAACTTGTGACCAAACAGATGAGAATAGAGTGCATACAAAGACATAAAATAAAATAATAAACTACAATTAAAGTACATGGAGCGCGGACTTGCATTAGTAACATATGTAACATAGTGAGAACAAATACCGGTGCATCCAAGATAGTGAATCTTGTGTGTTCTGTCTCAAAGTGGGCTCTACCAACTTCAACAGTCTTTCCCTGAACACATGAAAAGAATATGCAAAAGAATCATAAGCATGACAAAAACAACAAAGAGAGCCACTAGGCAAGAGATTTTATCTGTGTTCGGACTATAATTTTGAAAAGCGCATCAGATTACGCCAATTGAATTAGATAAATCACAGTAAAACAAATGTCCTTCAACAAAGGGCAGGCTTCAATACCAAAGGAATGTAAAGATTAAACACAATAAAAATGAATCAGACTCAAAACCAAATTTTAAAAAAATGATACCTTAACCCTTTCTTCCTCATTTGTGTCCATGATGTAAGCCATGTACCTGCAAGTATTTAGATTAGAAATTAAAATCAGTAACAGTGTACTGGATGGAAGAGACAAAATTTTGCAACAGACAAATAAGAGCATCAGGATTGTTTATGACCCCCAAGGGCCTTAAAGTGGGGCCGCGTCAGATAAGGCCCAAGTTTTTTTAAGTTTACAAGGCTGGCACCCGCTTGGCTCCTTTAAGGTGGGCCCTGCTTCAAAATCTATATCCATACCTAATATTAAAGAGCGAAAAATTGTCTCCCCCAAATTTTCATGCTTCACTCTCTCTCGAGTCCGTCTGTCCCTCGACTCCCTCAAGTATAAGAATCATGTCCAGTTTTACTAAGAGTAGTAGGTACTGAATTAGAGATAAGAGTCCTAATTGGTTTACTGTCCAATCCGTGACCCGAACTCGCAATCTGTGACTTGAACGCACATCCAATCATGGTATATCCGATTCCGAGATGTATTGGAAGGCTGTAAGTTCTGTTGCAACGCAAGCATGTCTGCTTCCCACCACCACCCGTAGGTTGAGCTCCTCACCACCACCAACCCGGATCTACAACTCCCGCATGCTGCTGCAACTTGCGAGTGCCTCCGGCATGAAGTAGTTTGTTGGTGAAGACGTTGCCGTGGTGGCAACAGCGTCATAAAATCATTTTTTTGGTCCTTGGGGTCAGTTATCAAGGTTGAGGCCAGTCAAGTTTTTCTGCTTACAAGGACCTCCTTTGAGGTCGAGCGTGTAATGTGTAAAGTCAGCCTTAATTCACTTAAGGCCCACTTATTCCCCATGCTACGGATGCCCTAAGTGACATAGTTCGAATTCTTTGGCATAATGCTTCCCAAGTATCATACAGGAATTGATGTAGTTATGTGTAATAAAATAAAAAATGATGCACTCATTCAATCAAAAGAATTATAAGGGAATTCATGTTCAGGCTTCTCAGTATGTCAATAAATGTGCAAATGGAATTATGCAACACTTCAAATGTAGAAAGGGAAAACTCCTGTCTATGCTATGGGCCTTGCTGCTATATGCTGGGCCATCTGGAGGATTAGGAATGCTGTTTGTTTTGATAATGAGAGGGTCAAATCTCCTACGGAAATTATCTGTATGATGTGTTCTTTTGTTACATATTGGGCTGGGGTCCAGAAGTCTGAGCTGGAGAAGCAGGTTCTTCAAGGTGCGGAGACCATCAAGGTGATTGCTCTTCTATTCCATCAGAAAGATATGAAGATTCAAGCGCAAGAAGAAAGGCAGATTGTGCCTTATGCTGGTCAAGCCTGGGCTGCATTGGTTAGTTCAGCCGAGAGCCATGTAATCAGAACCCTCGTTTGCATTTCAGTTTCTTCGGAGTGTGGATGTGTTTGCTTTTGGCTGGTTTTAATCCCCCGATGGCTGATCCCCTGGTGATCAGTATCGGGGTGTCTCTTTCTGCTACGTTTTACTTTCTGAACGATGCGTACTAAACTCTGTAATTTCGTTACTATCATAATGAAATTTGGTTGTTACCGGTGCGGAAAAAATGTAGAAACGAAAAACAAAAACTGCAGACACAGGCTAAAATATGAAATGATATAAGGGAACAAACAAATCAACAATCCTGAACTAAGGTTACCATTAAGTTCATTCCCTGAAAACCTTATAATAATATCAGTCATGCATATGGTTGAAGAATATGGCGGTCTAGCTTATACCATGCAAACAAGTGCATCTGATATTTAATGTAACAGCAGTTATACAATTTCACACACGATACTCTAGTTTCTTTACGAAGGAGATTAAAATAATAAATAGTCATAAACCAAAAATTCTCTAGTTTCCTATGCTCTCAGTTTACCAGAACTACACAGTATTACTATGTTTCCCTTGTCTAACAATTGTAGATATTCAAAGCATATCTCATCAGCACATGCATTTTTATCGAATTTTTTTCATTCATTCAAAGGAAGTGTTTGTTCCCAGTAGACAGCAATTGTCAAATAATCTTTACCTTCTCCTTTATAAGTCAAATAGGGATTGTTTTCCCTGCTATATAAAAAGTAAATAGCCACACTTACAACGAAGGCAAGAATGGAATGGTTATTTACAATTCAATGCAACAATAAGTATATGTAGGTTCATTCTAAGCACATTTTCATATATTACTGTTCACACTTCACAAAATAATTAAAAAACGTGAGAAGAAAAAGTGGAACCTAGGAAAAATCACTACATTAGTGTGCTTGTAATGAAACAGAAGCGGACACACAAAAATAACATCTATTTTATCAGTAATATAAACAGTGATGTCTCCTGATTTCAAAATGCACCATGGTTAAACTCAAATACTCATTTTTGCAAATAGCCACACGAGAGCCTCAAGACTTATTTGCAACAAAAATGAACTACTCACCAACTTTCTCGGCTTTTATCCTTTGCTTCCTTCTCATATTTCTGGATGGTCCTATCATCAACTTGACTGCTCAAAAAACAATATTTGTCCTCCAGTAGTTGATTTTCCAGCATCTGGATCCATGCAACAACTAAGTTAATACTAACACATTTATTTATGACCTTTAACAAATGGAAGCAACCATGAAATACACCACAACCATTGTGATTCTTAAATATGCCAGTCAAGAACAATAAGCAGACAATAGAAAAATATAATTGGCGCAAGGCAGAAGAAGCTAAAAGCGAAGAATTCTAAGCAGATATATCAACTACTAATACTCAGAGAAGCAAATCAATGTAAAATAAAACTCAGCCAACTTGTTCGTGTTGGAATGTTAGTGTATTAGGCCCATGAGGCTAGGCCCATGTGGCCCATGTATGGTTACCTATATAGCTACCCTTCTAGGATTAGCCCAAATCAATAGATTCTCATTCCCTAACATGGTATCAGCAGCCTAGGGTTAGTTTCCTCCCCACCCACCCTCTTCCCAGCCGCCGCCGCTGGTGGCTCCCACCGCCGGCCACCAGCGCCATGGCCGGCGCCCCACCTCCTCCTTCCTACTACAACTACTTTCCTCCCCTCTCCTCATCCTCCTGGGCCCAAGTGCTGGCGGCGGCCCATGCTGCTCCTCCTCCAGGCGCGGCCGCCGCCCCTCCTCCAGGCGCGGCCCTGGCCGCCACCACTCCTCCTGTGCTTACCGCGGTGGGGGAGGCCGGGGAGGGCGCGCTCGCTGCCGCTGCTGGCCTCCATCTGTCGCCGCCTGGGGTCGACCATCCACTGCCCGAGGGTGCGGCTGGCCTCCATCTGCCGCCGCCTAGGGGCGTCCATCCCCTGCCCGCGGGCGTGCCAGGGGCTGCTGCTGGCCTCCATCCGCAGCTGCCTGAAGGGCTCCCTCTGCTGCCCACCGCTGTTGGGAGCCTCACTGGTCTGGTCCGCCCCAGCGGTCGTGGTTATCTCAGCGGGGCGGCTCTGCTCCCAACTGCACCTCCGCCGCCCCTCCACAGTACGGTTCCAGACTCCACTCTCGCCGCAGCTCTCGTCGCTACCCGGGCTGCCACCGCGGAGGGGCAGGCTCGTGTGCGCGCGACTGCCCTCGTGTGGGAGCGTGAGCGCGATGCGGCCGATGCCCTGGCCCGCCAGATCACCGAGGCGGAGCAGCTCCTTGCCTCTCCTGCCTCCCAGAATGCTGGGGCCACCTCCTCCGACTCGTCGGGACGCCGCGTGTCCCACGCCAACGTCCTCTGGCACGACCCGGCCGACCTGCTCATGACTCAGCTGCACTACCAGGCCGGGGGGTCCAGAACATTCGCCTTCTCATTCCGGTCGTCCTCGAGCCTGAGTCGCCCTCCTACGCCCGCTGGCGGGATCTGGTGCTTCTCACTCTCCGCCGCTACGCCCTCGACGACCACGTCCTTGTTGACGCCTCGGTCGCTGTCCACACACCGTCGTGGCTTCGTCTCGACAGCATCGTCCTCTCTTGGATCCTGGGGACGATCTCCCTGGACCTCCATGACCTCGTCCGCTACTCTCCTGACGCGCGCCGGGCATGGCTTGCCCTTGAGGGACAGTTCCTGGGCAATGCCGAGGCCCGGGCTCTGCGTCTCGATGCCAGCTTCCGCACCTTCGTCCAGGGTGACCTCTCCGTTGGTGAGTTCTGTCGTGCCTTATTGGATCCTCACTGGCGCCGCGCGATGGAAGAGGAGTACGCCGCGCTGCTCGCCAACCAGACGTGGAAGTTGCTACCCCGGCCACCGGGCTCCAACGTCGTCACCAGCAAGTGGATCTGGACCCACAAGCGTCGGGCTGATGGCACTCTCGAGCGCTACAAGGCTCGCTGGGTTCTCCGGGGCTTCACTCAACGCCCTGGGGTCGACTATGATGAGACCTTCAGCCTGGTGGTCAAGCCGGCTACCGTCCACACCGTGCTCTCACTGGCGCTTGCTCGGTCATGGCCCGTCCATCAGCTGGACGTCAAGAATGCTTTTCTGCACGACCTTCTCACAGAGACAGTGTACTGCAGTCAGTCGGCGGGGTTCGTTGATTCCTCCCGTCCTTGACATGGTCTACCGGCTCAACAGGTCTCTCTACGGCCTCAAGCAGGCACCTCGGGCGTGGAACCATTGGTTTGCTGCTTTCCTGCTGACACTGGGGTTTGTGTAGGCCAAGTCTGATACATCTCTGTTTATCTATCACCATGGAGCTGACACTGCATACTTGTTGCTCTATGTTGATGACATTGTACTCACAGCCTCCAGTGAGCCACTTCTCCGCCGGATTATTACCGCTCTTCAGCAGGAGTTTGCAATGAAGGATTTGGGTGTACTTCACCATTTCCTCGGGGTCACTGTTGAGCCTCACCTTGCCGGGTTCCTTCTTAACCAGCGACAGTATACTCAAGATATCCTGGAGCGGGCTGGGATGACTGACTGCAACCCCTGCTCCACTCCGGTTGATACTCAGGGCAAGCTGTCAGAGGTTGAGGGCCCCCCAATGTCAGATCCCACTGCATACTGGAGTCTTGCTGGTGCCCTTCAATACCTCACCTTCACCCGGCTAGACATCACATATGCAGTTCAGCAGATCTGTCTTCATGATCCCCGGGAGCCTCACCTCACGGCTCTCAAGCGCCTCCTCCGCTACCTCTGAGGCACGATCGACTACGGCCTCCTCCTTCACCGGTCCTCCTCCGCCGACCTTGTCATCTACACTGACGCTGACTGGGCGGGGTGTCCGGACACTCGGCGCTCCACCTCCGGCTACGCTGTCTTCTTGGGCAGCAACCTGGTGTCCTGGTCGTCTAAGCGCCAGCCTGTGGTCTCCTGGTCCAGTGCTGAGGTGGAGTACCGCGCTGTCGCTAACGGCGTGGCTGAGGCCTCCTGGCTTCGGCAGCTTCTCGCTGAGCTACACACTCCGCCCTCCCGGAGCACACTGATCTACTGCGACAATGTCAGTGCGGTCCACCTCTCCACCAACCCCATCCAACACTAGTGGACGAAGCATGTGGAGATCGACCTACACTTTGTCCGTGATCGGGTGGCCATGAGCGAGGTGCGGGTCCTTCATGTTTCGACCACCTCCCAGTTCGCGGACGTATTCACCAAAGGCCTCCCGTCCTCGACCTTCACCGAGTTTTGCTCCAGCCTCAACATCACCGGTGGCTAGTTGCGTCTGTGGGGGGATGTGTATGTGGTCTTTCTTCTTTCTTGTTCAGCCTGGAACTCCGCTGCGCCGGTAGTTCAGACTGCGGGGGGGGGGGGGGGTTGGAATGTGAGTGTATTAGGCCCATGAGACTAGGCCCATGTGGCCCATGTATGGTTACATGTATAGCTACCCTTCTAGGGTTAGCCCAAATCAATAGATTCTCATTCCCTAACAGTTCGGAACCTGGGAGGCTGAGACACACAATCTGGCACTCTTTCCAGATTTCATACAGGGCCATAATGATCACAAAGAGAAGCAAAAGCTTCCATCTTGAAGCATTCAAGGATGAGGGAAGAGGGAAACAACGGAATATGTCATGGCAGAGGGAAAGTACAAGCCGGAATTAGAAACATGAGCCATAAAGCAGACTGTTGAGTTATCACTGATGACTGTAGTTCAGCTGCTGTAAATCAGCTAAAGCAACCTAACCCTTTGTTAACACTTTCGTTCAAACTTTTCAGCAGTAGGTGACGTACAAGGATACAAAATTCACTAGGCGTTCTCAGAGGGTGACTCCGCCTAGCGCTTAGGAGAAATAATACCAGACCACTGGAAATTTACTAAATCATGATGACCTCTTGACATTTAATTAATGGCGAGCCCTGCTGGCAGTGGGAACTATGAAAATTGCACATTTCATTAAACATTGGAAGATTTATTTAGGGCTTAAAGGAATAGGCACAAGCATAAAAGAAAACTAGCATAAAACTCCAATAAGAAATTCAAATGTGGAACTCCAGTAAATCAACTGATCAAGAATCAAAAAGTATGTCATATATTGCACAACAAAACACACATAGATAGAAAACAGATTTTTAAAATTGTAAACTTAAGTCAAAACAATAAATGTTTCCATGTAAACATAGATTCAATGTCGTCTTGTTATTTTGATGGGTTCAGATTAAGTTGATATATGTACTACAATTTTTTGGCCTGTAACTAATGAGAGTTTGCAAGGAAAATATTTTAAGATTCCAGATGAAAATATCAATTACATGGAAAATAGAGATCTTTGTCTTTCAATCTCCACTGAAGCATTAAATATGATAAAATGGCCCCATCTAAGTTTCAGAGTATCAAGATATTTACATCCAATCATGAACCACCAAAGAACAGCTAAATTCTCCCACAAACCAAATCTTTCCACCATCTAATAGTTAACCCCATTACACAACCATACATCAGAAACAGTCAACCATTACACAGGAACACATCAATCAATTAAGTATTCTATAAGCACCAATCTAGCTAACAATAAAATAATGTTAAAGAAAGCAGGCAGTGAGGAAATTGAACTTACCAACATGGTCAATGAAAACCACATTCAAGTGTCTTTTTGTTTCATCTACATCGTCTTCAACCACATGAGCATCTTCTTGAGTAGCAACTGCACCAATAGAAAAGTAGGGTTGTATAAGAGTCTGTATAACAATAAGAAAAAACTACAGGCCCAAGCAGTATCGACCATTTTGGACTTGTAATAATGAAATGCACATCAGATAAATAAACATGACTCAGTTTCTGTGCAGCAACATGAAGCAATAGTTCAAACCATCATTCAGATGAAAATACCCAAACATCAAAATACAACAAAAGCTGGGCCTGGATCAACAGCCTCTCTAGGAAATTTCCTTGAAGCTCAATGGAAGAAGTACATTAATAATCAAAATTGAAAATCAGCTTGTCAATTAAAAGTTATGTTATTTCCATGGAAAAAATAAAGGTTGTAATTTACCAAAGTTGCATGAAATGGTGGGCAAGGTACAAAATTAGCAAAGGGTTTTCTATAACAATGATAGGACTAATAAAAAACATAAACAAGGATGTATTTAATACACACCATTTGTTTTAAGCTCTAAGGATTCAAGAGATGATTGAATTTCCTTGACACCTGAAAGTACATGTCCAGGTTAGCACCTAGCAACAATTTCATTATGCACGTCACTTTCCATCAAAAAAGGAGAACTATAAAGGCAGATCCAAATAGTTGGCCTCATTAAGTGAAAAGGCATTTCAGTCATTTCTCTATAACATAGATCCATGACCAGAGGATGACATTAGAATTTCTTGTTATTAGACTTGACAAACTAAAAAGAATTGAACTTTCCAAAGTTAGTCAATGAGAAAGGAAGTTAACGCAGGGCATAAACAGCTTGGCATCTTGCAAGCCCAAGCCAGAGCAATAAGACATTCAACATAATCGGTTGGTCACACTGTCGGGTTAATTAGATTAAAGAATCAACATTAGCCCAAGATTGGAGATCTTATTTGTATATATCTATTGTGAGTCATTTCTTCATAAAGGAGAAAATGTCTCATGGGCGAAGGCAAAGAAGCAATTAAACTGACCAGGATCCCCTAATTTATATTGTAGGAACAAAAAACATGCAAAGGGGAGTCAGCCTCCTATGTCTGGTTCCAAATTTATCCCATGCATAAGCATTGTATGGTCAGAACAAAGGAGCAACCCATGTTTTCTTGCAGGACCAATGGAAAAAAAAACTTAAGAATATGTTGATCTATCAGCGGTAGATTTTGTAAATGGAACATGACCACCTATTAGGGTTTCTAAAGGGATCTGAAGATTTCTACATGCAAGCCAACAAAAAAAGGCAGAGAACTACCCTGTGGGAGCGCTACAAAAATGTTGAGGAACAGAATGCCAACTCTCTTCTTGTTTTGTGCAAGGAAACATAGAATCAGTGCATAAGTCTTATCCATGGTTCTAAAAATCCTAATTAAACTTATGTTTACTCTCGAATAAACCTGAAATGGAACCCTAGCGTCTCGTTGACAGCCTGGGCGTCCAATAAAACTCTGGACGCATCTAGGCGGTGTGCGTAGGCGTGGGGCAGTGCTTAAGCGGCGCAGAAACGCGAAAAAGCGGCGGCCTGGCTGGTTTGGTGGGCTATGTGTGCCCGCGCCGGCTGGTGCAGCGGCGGATCTACAGGGGGGGCTGGGTGGGCTCCAGCCCCCCCTAATGACTGGATTTAGCATTAAAAACACTGTAGCAAAAACCTCAAATCACCGTTAAATCTTCGTGCAAATCAACATCTCCATGGTTTTAGCCCCCCCTTGATTTTCATCCTGCATCCGCCACTGGGCTGGTGGGCAGGAAAAATGCAGGCAGAAGAGCCAGTGAAAAGGGAAACAGGACGTGCGGCCGCGCCAGCCAGGGCGTCCAGGCCCCCAGCGGCCGCGGTAGCATAAGCGGCACCAGGGGTATTCCCCTGTATTCCATAGAATACCCAAGATTTTGGTAAAGAAAATAAATATACATGGTATACATGTACATCCTACTGTCTAATTGGACCAGAAGCCCGCGGATGAGCAGCCCACGAGGCCATAAGATACAGCCCTAGCGGCCAATGTTGCTCCCTTCCCTGCTTGTTCAGCACCTCGTGTACTCTGTCCCAAGCTAGCAGTGGCGCATCTGCATCTGAAAGGGCGGATGCTGCTGCGGTGCTGCCACGCGGCGGCGGCGGCCGGTGGCCAACAACAGCCAGCAGCTGAGCAGACGAGCAGCGCATCACAGATTGCAGCAGTCGGCTCCCTCGACTCGGCCCCTTGGTGGTCGACTCTCGCTGGCGACTGGCGACCAAGTTGAAGGCAGCTAGGCACAAGTCCCCTCAAGATCCATGCACCAGGTTTCTCTAATTTAGAATGAAGATTCTGTTTTCTCTAATTTAGAATGAAGTACAATCTTAATTGACGAAATTTAGAGGGAAGCACTATGTGTCTATGTGTTTGCTGCAATTTAAACACATTTATTTGTCCATGCTATTGGGTGCTACTTTGTTTACTATCGTGATGAAATTTTAGAAATAATTTTTTTGTTACATTCTGTTTTTAAATTGTAATGCACATGAAAAGAAGCGTGCTACCACTAGCATATTTATATTGTGGGAAAAAGCTAGCACATGTATATTTGCATTGTAATTTTTTTCTACTTGTAATACCCTGCTCTAGGATCCTGCCTCCGCCATTGCGCGGCAGCCAGGCCGGTCCCCCAGCCCCCGCGCAGGCCAGGGCAGCTTGGGCGGCCGGACCCCCAGCGGCTGGGGCAGGCTGTGCGGGCGCGCTGGAGGGAGAGGACGCCGGCCACAGTTGACGCGAGAGAATAACCCTAGGTGCCATGCCCATGAAAGAAGAAGGGGGCTGAGGAGGTCGAGGGGGGCTGGATTTACCGGTTCCGGACATCACCGGAGCTGGAGCCTCACCGGCGTGACGGGGAGAGGCGGCGGCGTGAGCAGGAAGGAAGACGCGCGTCGTATTTTTTCCGTCGCAATTGGGAAGAAAGGGTTTCAACGAGAAATTGCAGTATCTTCGACTCAGTTCGCTTGCCTCACACTCATCCACGTCATTACAATTTTGTCATGGGGTTACTGATCCATGTCATTACAATTTTCGTGCTTTTAAGATGTATCATTATTATTCACCTATTTAAGATGTATCATTACTATTTATATATTTGAAAACTTGTTATTACCATTCTCTTAGGACGTGGTTCACGCCACTATGTCTGAAACGACACCGGACCCACTTATAGATCGTCATATTTCCGTATAGCCACAATACCCCTCTAACTGCCCTCCCTCTACTCATTGACATGTGGGCCCATGCAGTCATCCCCTTTCCCTCTATCGTGTGTGACGGCTCGAAGTGGATAGAGTAGAGCTCACGCTGCGCTCCCTGCCATGCTCGCCAACGAGAGCAGGGATGGCTCAGCTGTATCCTTGCAGGCTGCGGTGGCCGCGGAGTCGCCGGTGGCGACCAAGTCCCCTGCATCCGCTCATGAAGCCAGATCGAACAACTGAGCTCTGTGAATTTGGGAGATCAAAGGTGATCTGCTTCCACATGTCGAAGTTGATGTCGTCGCCGCCGACGATCTTGCCCAGGACCCCCGGTTGCATGGCAGCGCACATGTGGCCGCTCGGACAAACTCCACGCTGTCGTGCACGCGGGTTTCATAGAGTCGAGCAGCTCGCTCGGGCATGTCGTGCTACCCTGGAGCGCCCGGTGGCAAGGCGCACCCATGCTGGCGACCGTGAGGCCGAGCTCCCCCGAGGCGCCCTCAAACACGCGTCGCAATGCCTCCGTGGAGGGCCCCTAGTGACGGTGCCTGTTCAGCGCGCCCGGAGGGATTGTGGGAAGGTGAGAGGAAGGGGATGACTTTGTGGGCCCGCATGTCATTGAGTAGAGAGAAGGCAGTGAGAGGGGTATTTTGGGCTATACGAAAAATATGACAATCTGCAAGTGGGTCCGGTGTTGTTTCAAGGATATAAGATGGCATGAATCAGGTACCGAGACAATTATAATACGTGAATAGTAATGGTATAACTCAGAGTACAAAAATTGTAATGGCATGGATCCAAAATAACCCAAAATAAATGTAATAATATCTAGACTTGTTTAGAAAAATCTACAAACTTGCATGATAGCATGTTTTTGGTGTATAATCATTCTATAAAAAAATTCAAATGATTTTCACAAATTGGTAATATACATTGTTCACAAACAGTATGTCTCCCACATTGGTAATATGGATCTTTGCGAGAGATGTATCTATTTGAGAATAAATTATAGTCCCACTTTATTAAAATTGTTTCATTTTTTATGGAATTCTTATGGACCCAAAATATGTTGTTGTGTCAATTTGTAGATTTTTTAACCAAATTTAGTTATTGCAATTTTTACACTAAAGAAAATGAGAGAATACTTTTTTTTTGAGAAACTGGGTTTGTATTCACATATATATTTCATAGAGATTACATTCCAAGATTTGCAAAGACACCCTAAAAGAAAGAAGAAATTACAGCATAGTCCTTGCACAGTCATCCTCCCAGTCATCCTCGTCGCCAGCGGTCGGAGCACCGTGGAGCTTGAAGCCGACCTCCTTCCCGACGATTGAACACAAGATTTAATTGGCACCAAAAGCGGTATGTCAAAATCTTCAACATACGATGTGACCGCTGAACGCCCAGGCCGAAGAAGATGGCCGCCAGCCATCACATCACCGGAGTACAAGGAATCTGGCACCCCAAAAGCAACCCGCAATCCCCACACCGGACGACGGCACACCCAGAAGGGGAATGAACCCACCATAGAAGGTGGTAGGTAAGAACCAACCCAGTTTTGGCAAGTCGGTGAACATAGCTTCCGAGATCTTCACCAGAGAAGTCGCCATCGCCAGAGAAGATGAGGGAGTAGCAAAAGATGAACTCGACCAAATCCAGAAGAACCAGAGAACTCCAGATCCGGGGAGCTCGTACTCTTTCCTGATACAGACGTCACCAGCGTAGTCGAGGAAGCCGCCGTAGAAGTCAGAGCCGCCCTCCGCACATCCATATCATCTTCCGCTAGAGACGCCACCCAGGAAGACAAAATCATGCCTCACCGTCGACATGGGGAAATCGAACCTTACCTTTATTCTCCGAGTAGCAACGCCGAAGGAAGGAGCAGCAGATTCGTCGCGCGACCATGACAGTCGCCACCGAAACCCTAACCCTACTATATAGCTAGCTATATACAAGAGGACTGAGGTCCGCCATCGATTCAACTGGTCCCCCTCCACCTTCAACGCCGGCGAGGGCACCAGAGGCGAGGAGGATGGCGAATTGACGGAGGAAAAGCGGAATCGCCCTCCGGTAGCCGCTCTCAACTGTGGAGCTCTAGAAGGGATGAGAGAGACGCAGTAGTGATGCAGTTCAAATGAGAGAATACTAAATAGCCTCGGGATGAGACAGCTTCAATATAGCCCAAAATGTGAGATCGGCCCAATGCCTCCATAGGCCTAGCTGCAATCTTCCTCAGCGTCAGCTGTTCATGTGCAGTCAACAGTTGGGACCTGCCTTGCCTTCCACAAACCCTAGCTTCTCTGTATATAGCTCGAAAGGGTGCTCATCCAGGCGGCCTTCCTCCCCTCTATGCCTCCATCTCCATCTCCTCTTCCGCCTGCACGGCTGCTCAAACCGCTACCACCCGCATCCACACTCTATTTGCACCAGATTTTGGGAGAGGATGCAAAAATCTAGAATTTGGAAAGTCACCAGGGAGATCATGGCAATGGCGGCATCGGCTCAGGCGTGACAAAGGCAGACTCTGAAGGAATTGGCATTGGCTCAAGCGTGACAAGATAGGACTCTGCCAGAATGGGAATAGTAGAGTCCAATTTATGTAAAATTAGATTATTTTGTTTTTATTCAAGAAATCGTCCGAGTCATAGTCAACCAGGACTATGTATTGGCCCAGGGTATGAACTCCGGCTATTGTAATTAGACGTTCACACACCAATACCCAATACAATTTTCTCTGGCTCTCAAATCTGGTCATGGGTTCCGATGTCAGGGGTTAGGGAAAATTTTATCGGCGATAAAATTTCGATAAACCCGATAATCCCGTTTATCGCTGAGGTCCGATAAAATTTATTTATCACCGAGATTCCAATTTTCACTAGTCCACCTACATAAAAGTATGATAGTCTATTATACCAATACTATTATGTGTTAGCTCTTGATGTTAAATGCTTTACATACAACTTATATAATTTTCTAGTGAAATTTGGTATTATTTTGTTTTATTTTTGACCGAGAAATTTTCCGATAAATCCGATAAACCCGTTTATCGGTGACCTCCGGTATTTTTTTTCTACCGATAAATTGAACCTTGAGGGATTTCTCCTCTCTTGGTGGACGAAACGGATTTGGTACTGCGCCTTCACGGCCTTGGCGATGCTTTCGTCAAGCTGGAGGAAGAAGGATATGTGATCTGAGGACTGCGAGCCGTAGCCGTTGGGGTAGTAGCGGATGGCCCAGCGGTGGCCGCCGACGGTGAAAGGGTGGGACTTGAGGTACTCTCCGGTCGGGGTTCCCTTGGTGCCGGCGTAGCCATGGATCCTGAGGATGTGGTACCCGCTTGCTGTGGCGGCGAAGATGGCGGAGGAAGACCCTGACCGCTTGCCGCCGGTGCCTGCTGCATATGTGGCCATCGCAAAAAAAAAAAATCAATCAGGGTTTTGAAGCGGCTTGGTGTGGCTTAGTAGTAGCAGAGTTTTGATTTGAAGCGACGCCGCGGAACGGGGAAGACGAGGATGGACGGGACGGGACGGGAAGAGTCAGCACGTTGTCGCTCTGCCTTCCTTGTAGGCTGGGCCTTTGTAGCTACGGGCCTACTAGGCCGATGCAAAAAGCAGCTGTTTTAAATCTGGAATCCTATATTCCTTTATCCCTATCCTCTGGGTACAACGTTTGCATTAATAGGGAACTTTTTCCTCTGTACAATCGATATTAGATCCAAAATTGATGGGTTAATGTGAGCTTATCCATGCAGTTAGGAACTCTTCAAATAGGAATCCATTTTCTAACTGGCTTTCGTGCTTTGGTGAGTCGTCTGATTTTCGATGACCTATGTTGTGTTGAAGGGATATTTGTAGTATAATTCAACTTCTTTTTTCACTGCATCCACTTAATTTCAATCAAGTCAAAATAAAAAAAAATCAAAGATAATTCTTCATTAAAAGATTCCAAGGAGGTGAAAAATAATATTAGAATAGACTATAGTAAAAGAAAAAAAGTAAAAGGAAACAACCTACAAATCTTTCATGCTTAAAAATAGTGCAAGATGCTTCAATCGAGATCCTTCAAAAAAAAAGAACATAAATTTTTTTCTAAGAATAAGAAATAGTATAAATGAAAAATGTGCGATATGTTGTGAATAGCTTCATGTAAGAAAGTCTATTTTCTTATGTTCTCATTTTCTTATGTATAGAACTTTCTTTTTACTCATAATTTCTAGTAGAATAGAAATTATGAATTACTATAGTCGTCCTTTCTATTCTATTATACTGGAACAAAACATAGTAGAATAGAACGACTCTTTCTTACTTTCCAAAAAAAATCTTACAAGAGTGAAACAAAACTAAAGAAAGAGAGAAAAAGTAAAGTTTGGCAAAATTATTAATACAAAATGATCAATTAAAACAAAGAGTTGATACTACAATTTGACTACTAGCGAAAGGTAAAATGTACTTCTCCCATGACACTTAGGAGGACCATCGGTGCACCCAAAACGATTTCCGAGCTTATGGTATGATCAGCGTAACTTGTGCCATGATCTTGCGCAGAGATTAACATAGTCACCAGATGATTATTTACTGCGACAACATCTAGGGTTCCTTGAATAATGCGATATATCACACAAGCTAAATCCTTAACCCTTCATCCTCTTACTAACACTACATAATGTTCTTGTAAATTATGACCAATACCAGGTATATAAGCAGAGATTTCAAATCCAGAGGTTAATCGTACTCTGACAACCTTACGTAAGGCAAAGTTGGGTTTGTTTGGGTTGATAGTAGTGGAAAAAACGAGCGGAATCATCTGCTCGGTCGACCTTAAGATTCATGCCAATTCTTGTTCCTCCTCCGTCGGGATGACGCAGCTGCATCGGCGGTGCGAGCACGAGTGCGCCTGGAGTAGCGGAAGCGACGCTGATCTTGCATGGCAGCTGACAACAGGTGGAGGCGGGTGGCAGGCACCAGAGAGGAGGTCACGGGCGGCAAGTTAGGGTTAGGGTTTTGGGGTTCCAAGGTTTAGGGGAGGGTTCTTTTGTTGCGAGACCTAGAGGGGTGGTCGGGGAGGCTGCCGGACCAACAGTGGAGGTGGTCGCCAGGGCGGGACAGCAGGCGGTAGGGGGCTGCCGCCGCAGGCCATTGAGCGGGGCACCGTGGTTGGTTAGGTTAGTGCGGGGGCGGGGGCGGGGGCGAGTGGCAGCTCCGGCGCCGCCGAAGTCGGACAGGAAGGCGGCAGCGGGGAGTAGGGAGGAAGGATGCTACGGCCGGAGGGGGGAGGCGGGCAGAGGAGGAGAAAGAAGGAGGTGGTGATGGTGGTTGAGCCATGGTGGGCCGATGTGGATCGGTCAGCCTCCATATAGGAGGCCTTGTAGTAAATTTTGTTGGGCCATGTCCGCAGAGCTTTTGTGCCGATGGCAAGTCTCCCTATGCAAATTTGTGTGAATTTCAGCTGTATCAGGTGTACTTTTGCGACTGAACTATTGCTACAATAAGTTGCTCGGGCCTCTTACAATCGATCCGTCAGTGGACCAGTTGCATCTTTGGACTCCTTCGATCTTCTGAAGGTCTTGCACATCACTTTATGTCCTCGTTTTAAGTTCCTTTTTCAATTCAGGTATACAAGTTTAGGCGTCGTTTACAGTTATCTGTTTGTCTGTGTAATAGTTGTACGAGAGTAGATGTGAGTAGTGTTATTTTTGCCGGTACTCCTCCACGTTCACTACGTCCCTCTGTTTCCAAAAACATGCTTTTTTTCCTTTCTTTTTCCCTTGGGTGACTGGGTGATCTTGGTTTCGTAATGCTGTACCACACTTGCTTTGTTTTGTTCAGTTTCAAATTTTGTATGATGCAAAAACCTGACAACTTGTTTCAGGGACAGGAACTAATTGGATTATTTTAGGGGCGTGGTTCGACACTGCAGATGAAGTATTACATTGCAAGGATAAAGAGAGGATGGATGAGATCAGAAAGTTGAAGCTGTTATTATCATCAACTCTAACAGAGGATGGATCATTATCATCAACTCTGATGTTTGGATTGACTGTATGTAAATTGTGAAAGTTATTTGCCGAGGGGCCACGCCTCCAAGCATTGCAATCCCCTGTTGCCTGTACACAGTACCGCGGCAAACTCTAACAGAGGTAACGCGCCCACCGTAGTGCAGCCTTGTAACTGAATTCCGACTTTTCGACCATAACATTGCTTCTTGAAGCTCCCCTTCGTCCCAGCATATGTTTACAGTCACATCTCCTCGAGCCCTCAGCCCTTTGGCACAACCTCTGGGCCACTTATCGCGCGGCAGGGCGGGAAGCAGGTAGAGATCGTTCTGTGTGCTCTGAACCAGCATCTCGGCAATGGCAGCTGTGAACCTGCAGTAGAGAACATGTTCATATATGTAAACTCTGTCATCTAAAAATTCAGAGAGGCTGGACTGGAGATGTGTCTGTTCTGTTACCCAAAATTTGCGTCAATCTGGAATGGTGGATGCGCTGTCCATAGATTGTTGTACAGTCCTCCTTCAAAGGCGTTCTTTCCATCAGGGGGAACCAAATTGATCAACTTCAGGACCATTCTGTATGCATTCTCGCTGTTCATAAGACGTGCCCAGAGGGCCATCTTCCATGTTGTTGACCATCCTGGGCCATCTTCGCCTACAAATGGATGATTTTTCATTTTCAGCAAATAGTATATTCCTGGGATGTCAAGTGCAGTTTTGTGAAGTTGTGCAAACCTCTTTTATAAAGGCTATTAGAAACAGCTCCACAAACATCAGGATTATTCTCCATGGTTATAGTATGTCCAGGGTAAAGTCCAAATAGATGCGACAAGTGCCTATGATGGACTTCTGGGTCCCGGAAATCTAGAGCCTGCGTAGACAGACATATTCAGAAAATCATTGGAGAGTTCACGGAAAATATATAGAATTCGAAAATACAATCTTGCGATTCAGTGGATCAACATACCCATTCCATGACAGTATTGTCTCTTGCAATCTGAATGGGAGGGAGCCTTGGGAGAGCTTTCTTAATCTTCTCAACCAAATCAGTATCAGACTTCTCCAAGATCTACAGTATGGAAAAGAATATCATCATTTTATAATCCAATATATATCACAGATATACCTCTCTTAATGAAATGTGTGCAATGCATGTTCTCAAAAATATCACAGTTATGCCATTCAACTTAGAAATAGTTATATGTAACCAGATGTAACTGTCGCACAATTAATTATTTTACCTCTGCAGACAGAAGGACAGCTGAAAAAACTTCCCTTATAATTGAGATGTCCATTGTTGTTGAATAGCTCACGCTCGCTGGCTTACCATCAGGAGCTGTGAAAGCATGCTCCGGAGATGTTGAGGGATTGGTTTGTAGGTAGCCTCCAGGTCCTTCAATCAGCCAGTCAACCAGAAAAGTGGCACAACCTTCCAGCAATGGATATGCAGTATACTCCAAAAAGTTCTAATTTTTTTGAAAGCTATGAACTGTCAAATAAGTTTTCTACAAATCTTGACATGTATTTGTTTTTGATTGAAATTTGTGGAAACAATTTATCCAGACGTGTTTTTCTTGATGACTAGATCATGGCCGAGTACATGTGGAAAATTAATATGTATTTCTATTAAGAAGGGTTACTTGCCAAATCCAATGAAAGGACAACAGTGGACTGTATACATACGTACTGGTTTCTTACTTTGTCAAGAGAAAACTGATAATGCTCCCATAGATGTGTGCAAAGCCAAGCACCTCCCATTGGCCACACAGCATGCTTAGGATTCTTAATAAAGGCTGAAGACTTCGCCCATATAATATCTGACACATGATGTGTTACCCATCCGCGTGCTTGGTAATTGACCTGTCACAGTTGCATAGTTTTCTCAATAAGTCGCAAAATGAATCAGGTGCAACTTAATTTTGGTTTAAATGTTTACTGCTTCATATTCCAGTTACATGGAAGAATACAATCCAATATCTACTATTAGCGAAGCCACACTTTGTGCTGTCCCTGCCTTCACTAACTTAACAATCACTGTCAGTATCTTGTCAAAGATATCAAATATAATGTATTTTTCTATTCATTAGCAGATTTTGTCAATTATCATCATCACTAGAATAACAAATAACTAATCATTGTATAGTTTTTGGACTACAATAACCCTGTGGTTAATTTCTGGATTCTCGAGAGCTAATACTTATATTGTTTATGAACCAATGATATATGCAGTGAGACAATGCATAAAAATATAGGTGGGTGGTCAAATAAATTCAGTATCAAGAAGCTGGAAATTTCAACAATATGAATGTAACTGCTATATATGTCAATAATTAACCTAATCCATAATGATCTTGAAGTTCTACTAAACCGATGAGAGTCAGAGGACTGCAAAACTTACCTTCGCTGTTTTGCTACCATCTACTGCAAGAGATTGAAGGAAGTCGAATAATGGTTCCTGGCATTCACTAAGGTTGCAAGGCAGTGTTGGCCAGTAATTCATCTGTAGATTTATGTTAAGATGAGGAGCTGCACTGAAAAGCAATTTATATTAGTGCGATTAACTGGGTCGTCATAAATAGGAAGCTCTCTTGCCGATTCAAGAAAGAAAAAGTGTGCGAAATAGAGGTCCAACAACGGTGATGGAAATAAAATGCAAAAATAATAACAAGAAGAAGTGAAATGATCTTACTCCCATGCTGGTGCAACATCTTGGCTCCAGATTCCTTGCAGATTGGATACCTGAGTCCCAGGCCTAGAGCACGAAATGAGAAGATAGCGTCCATACTGAAATAACAGTTCAACCAGAGAAGGATCCTCATCAGTAGCAAAACTCTTTACCCTGTCTGCAGAAGTTCTGATGATTCCTTCATCAGTACCAATTCCTCTTTTCAACATCGTCTCTTTTCCTCCAGTCATCATCAAACCGCCGTGTGCGTCCTGCAATCCTCCTCCTGGTGGTGAGAGTCGCAAGGTAACACGGTGAAAGAGGCGCTGGTAATCATCCAAATGAGCAGCTTTCAGCTGTTCATACGTCAGACTTCTAGCACGATTCAGTGTAGCCACAGCTGCAGACGTGGGATCCAGTCTAGAGTCTGAAGGACTGACAAACGGACCATCGAATGAGGATGAAGCAGCAACGACCAACACGATCCAGTCTGCAGTATCAAGCCTCAGCTTGTTCTGATCATTCAGGACTGCCGCTTTCGCTTCGCTCCCACCCATCTGCACACCAAGAACGGCAGCAAACTTGATGCCTGTTGTTACATCATCACTGGAGTTGCTATTCCTCAGCTGCAGGCCAGCAGGAGGCCTCTGTCCTGGGCTGACGCCCTCCATGACAACCTCATTAGCGTTGGTCACAGTGACGGTGTTCTTTAGCTGGCTGCTCAGGGACAGTGTGCAGGAGCCGTGCCCTGGCTCGGTCGCCGCGATCCTGGTGACGATGACCTGATGCGGATGCGAGCAGAAGTGCTCCCGCGTGTACTGCACCGGCCCGACGCTGTAGGTGACGCGCACTGTCGCCGTGTGTAAATCCAGCTCCCTCTTGTAGGAATCGTACTCCACCAGGTCGGAACCGCCCAACTCCAGGTTTACATCACCCATAGGTTGGTAGACCTTAAGGGAAATCGATCAGTGTAAATGTTGGAAGTATATATACTACTGTACAAAACTTGAGAAATCGATGTAATGCAAATTTTGAAATCAATGTAAGTGAGGATAGGTAGTAAATGTTTATGCTACCTGTATTTTTTAAATCTCGGCAGTCGCCAGTAAACAGAAATATCAAATATATCAGAATGTATTAGCGATACAAAAAAATCAGAAAAAATCTAGACAAAAAAAACTCATTTTGGTCCGAAAAGCACATAGATCATTTATAAACCATTTAAGGTCAAAAAAGTAAATAAAACAATATTATCAATTGTCTATTCAATGAGGAGTGCAACGAAGCGGCTAGGGCGTGCAAGTGTGTTGCTTTGGTGGCAGCTTGAACCCGGAAGAGAAGAGGAGAAAAAATAAATTATAGATTATAAGGTTAGAGTATGGGGTGGACTTTGGTGTTTTTTTTAACAAAGGCTTTGGTGTCTATTTTGACCGGACAGATTTTTAAATTCTGGAAATTTGAGTGATAGAGAAAAAATTTCGGACCCAACTGATAAACACGGTATCTTAGAAATTTTGGAATGTATCGGCCGATATTCTAAACAGGAGGTATGGAGAAAGAAAAAGAAAACAGGAGAAGGCCGTGCGTGCTTCTGTATTTTGTATGTATGTATACCTCCGATTGGCCACCGAAGAGGCGTGTGGCTGCCGCAGTGGCATCGGCGAAGCGGCCTTGGTCGACGAGCTCCCTCACCGCCGCCAGAGCAGCCGGCGCGTCCGGGTTTGTGTAGCTCCCTGGCGCGCCGGTCCACAGGGTGTCATCTGCATGCGGCAGCCAACAGCCCAGTCACAACACAACGCACGTTTATATATTTCAGGGATCACGTAACAAATAAATACATACGGTTGAGCTGGAGCTTGTCGGTGGCGACGCCGCCCCACATCATGCCGCCGAGGCTGCCATTCCCGATCGGCGCCACGTCCGTGAAGTTTTCGGCCGGCGAAGCGAAGACCACCGTCAGCGGCCGCTCCTCCTCCTCCTCCTCCTCCTCTGCCCACGCGGTGGAGGACCGCCGGGCCATTGCAGCCGCCGCCACGGCCTCCGCCTCGGCTAGCCGGCGCACCCAGAACCAGTCGTCGCCGCGGCCGCCACAGTGCATGTGGATCAGAGGACACGAAGCGGGACGGACGCGAAAATGGCTTGGACAGTGGTCGACAGAGAATGCGTGGAGGGTTGCTTGTAATGTTGGCTGGCGCCAAGGGAGAAGACAAACATGCCGGCAGCCAGGCAGGCCTCCGAGTTCTTTTTATTTTGCCAGCTCCAGTGTCGTTTCTCGTCTCTCTTTTGTTTGTTCCTGTAGCTGCTGATCTAAGTAAACAGAAGACAGGGCGGTCCCAAGTTGCCGTACATCATGTATTTGTCAAAGTGAGCAGCATAAATGCAATCACAACACCAAACAGTTTTTTTTAGGAATGTCACGCCTCCACATAGTACAGCAGAAGCCCAGAAGAGGATCTCGAGCATTGTATTAGCTGTAAGCCTACGGGCCTGTGGGTCTAATTGTATACGCCTCAACAGTAGAGTATCTGGCCCAGTGGGTCTAATTGTAAGCCTACGGGCCATGAGCTATGAGGGTAAGACTGTCTCCAACAGCTCATGCATCACGGTATGTATACCCAAAATGCCTACTCTAGGTTACTTTATCGGTAGTAAACGCGGTCCAACAAACGACGTAAACGAGGGATCTATTTTGGGTGGGACGCGATGCACGACCTAAATAAGCGTTGCCTCTCTCCTCGAACCCAAATCTTTGGTGCCGTGGAGAAGGCCCACTCACCCGAGATGTGACGGGTGCCAGAACGTGGTGGCCGTGCGCTCGGGTCGACGCCACCGCTATGGGGGCCGTCTGCGCGGACGTTGAGGTCGGATTCGCTGAGAAAGGGGCGCCGCCACGCCCAATCGACCGTATCCGCCTGCAGCTGACCGGAAGGGGAGAGGTCACTGCCACCGGTGGAGGAGGAGCAGCCACGATCGCACACCGCAGGTGGGGCAGAAGGACGCGTGCTGGTGGGGAGAGGACGCGCGCTGCCAATGGGGCGAGGACGCGTTCCGCCGGTGGGGAGAGGACACGCACCACGGGGCTGGACATCGATGCGGGGCCCTCTTCTTTTGCGTTGGCTGTTGGAGACGGGAGGGTTTGGGTGCGTGACTCTTTTGTGTTGCATGACCCAAATGATGAAATGGGTCTCCTATTTGGGTTTCAGCTGTTGAAGCTAGTCTAAAAGAGAGAAAAGGCTGAGAGTGAAGCTATTAAACATTGTACTGACACTATCTTCTTCCTGTTCAAGCAACTATGCTCCCGTCAGCAACTTGCCACCGTGAGAAACTTGAATTCCTCCCCTTCTCATTCTCCTCCTTCCGGTCCCTAACATATTTGGTATCAGATCTACCGTTCCTCAACTCCATCTCACGAGAACTTTACCCGCCTGAGGAAATCGCGAGCCGCCATGGAGCCCAACGTCCAAGTTGGTTTCAGCGAGATTCTGCTTCACCTGGAAGAGATTGATGCGAGGTGGGAGCAGCGATTCGCCGACGTCGAGGCATCGAGGGAGTGTCATGACTACGAATCAAAGGCCCGCTTCGCCGACATTGAGGCACGCAGCTCCGCTATCGAGGAGCGCCTCAACGCGCTCGAGTTGTTCTGCACCACCCAGACCTCCGCCAACGTGGCAGTGGACAATTGGGAGTCACCAACCTAGAGCTCCTCCACATCTCGTATTATGGAATTAAATTTGATGAAGTGCCATTTCTATGTGATAATGAAAGTACCATGAAGATTGCCACCAACCACGTCCAACATTCAAGAACCAAGCATATTGATATTCGCCATCACTTCATAAGGGATCATCAAACAAAATAGGATATGAAGATTGAAAGTGTGAGCATAGAAGATCAACGAGCCAACATACTCACTAAGCCACTTGATTGAGCAAGCTAAGAAATGAATTGAACATTCTTGACTTCTTCAACATGAGTTGAATGCACTAAATATATGACTAGCCTCTCATCTAACCAAAGCAAATGTAAAATTGGTTGTGTATGTGCATTTCATACCTAACTAGATGTGTGTAGTGCATATAGACATATTTGGAGAACACTAGGGCATTCATGGAAATCAACTAAGTTTGAGTTCATATTGTACCACTTTTGCTTGTATGTTTGACTTTTTCAAGTGGTATTATATGACTCGTTCTTGAGAATGTGAACCCAAGTGTTTGAATTATGTTGATGAACTATACTAGTGATAAATTCAACCTCAACAAGATAACCACTCAAAGGCGTGTGAAGAAGCTTGAAGAGGGTTCAAACTGAGTTTTAAGCTTATGCAAATCAACTAGTTCAAGCCAAGAGAAGTAAACCCATAGAAACAATACTAGAAGATTTCAAGTGATCCTCAACTATAAGTGATCATCTCCATCAAGTGTGGTGTCTTCCCAAGTCTCCAAGTGCTGTCAACCCCAACATTTAAAGTATGTACATCAAGTGGTGTTATTATTTTTGTGGAAATCGATGATGAAGGGTAAGAGAATGACACAAAGATAGAAAGGGGGTGAAGGATTGGCACAAAGATACATACCAATGGGGAGATGAAGAGAAAGATTGAAGAATAGAGAGGGATCAAAATTTGAAGAAACACACAAATAGGGGGAGCAAGCTCATGAACAACTGATTGTTGCATTTATATTGTGCAATGCATATGTTTGCTTGCGTTTGCATAGTTTTAGCATTTCAAATAGTATCTTGCTTGTGTATTGGTTGCTAAACATGCTTGGATGATGAATTGAGAGTAGCTTTTCAAGTAAAGTTAGTTTCTAGTGGTAGCTAGACCTTTTGTAGTCTCTCAAGTGCTATCTAGAACCCTTGCTTCTAATGTTGATCTCACATGGTTTCTAGTGTTTTCTATGTCTAGCTAACCAAGTGCTAAGGGTGAAGACTACAAGTGGTATTCTTGTTGGGTAAGCAACACAAGGTCCCAACCAAGTTAGCAATTTACACTTGTGTGAAGTGCTAGCTTGGAATTTCAATTTAATTCCTATCTTCGTGTGGTTGTCATCAATTACCAAAAAAGGAAAGATTGAAAGCCCTAATTTGGTTTGGTAATTGAATGACAACTAGTGGACTAGTGCTTTCAATTGAGCTATGATTGAGCTAGGTCCACACATGGAATGATGAGCAGAAGATGGTGCTGGTGTTGACAATGCCATATGGAGCAAGCTCACACATGGAGAGAAGAAGAAGAAATCAAAGCAAGCTCGAAGGCAAAGGTATATGCTAGGGGTTTTCATTTCGACAGCCAAGATGCAATAGTGCGTGGTCAGGTTTAGGATAGATAGTCGTACTATTAAGAGGGGAACTCTAATGCAAAACAGTTATGTAAGTGCCACTATGAGTGAACTAACTTTTCATATGCACTGGACCTAGTGACACAGTGAGATGCAAGTAAAAATGTTTTGAAAAGCTAACTTAGTGCTTAAGGAGAAGGTGTTCTTGTTCGAATATACTAGAGTTAGCGGATTTGAGACGCTTGCGAGAAATGGGACTTAGGGTAGGTTTTCGGCCCTCCTAGAAAAAGTATGGTGGCCCCTAGGGATGGTCACCGAAGAATGTGCTAAGGTGTTAACAATGAATAGAACCGTTTCTCATTGGGTACCTAAATCAGAGCACCGGAAGATGCACTAGTGAAGACCAGAATGCAGGGTGTTTGATCGAGGGCACCAAAATTTTGGTAGGTGTCACCAAAGTTTTCCAGTGAATCCCTAGAGCCCTCGGGTGCCCTACCCAAGAGGGTCTAGACCCACCGGATTTGTCCAATGGGATCGGTCAGAGAGGCACCGAGTAAAAGAGGTTTTGGCCGTTGTTGACGGTAGATAAGTGTTAATTTTAACCGTCAACATAGCATGAAAAAGGACTAAACAATAATTACCACTTAGATATAGGAGGTTTACTGACATAATTCCACGAGTATTGGTGAATGTCTGTTTCTGTTGGGTGTTAGCTAAAAAGAACCAAGGATGGCACACATGTCAGATTTACATAGAGACAACAGGGCCATGCATAACTTTTCTGTAATCTAGAAGATACGAGAAGACTCTAGAAACAAACCAGAGGCGAAACGGGTCTGAAAGAGGGGCAGCCGCCCCTGGCCTGGGCGCCCGCCCCACCTGCAGAGCCAATCAGGAGCAACCTCCTGGATCATGCCTCCACCACCTTTGAGGATCAATAATAATCGTAGATCAAGGTCAGTTTGCTCCGACGACTGTGGTGCTTCCTAGAGGGCTATATAAGTAAGGCCCCTGGCCCCTGGATGAGGAATCCCTTGAAACTCTAATTCATTATTTCCTGTGAGGATCAGCAGAGAGGGGTCCCTTGAATGGATCTGTCTCTTAGGGCACATATAAGAGAGATTAACTTTGTAGTCTCCATGTGAGATTAGAGTTCTTCTTCTAGATTGAGAGAGTTAGAGTGGAAGGATGAGTTGGAGGAAGCCCGGCAAGTCGGTGTCTCCTCTCTGGCTTGTACCAGATGGATCAAGTCTCCTAACTCGAGGCTTGGTTATAGGATTCTTCGGTAATTCAACTTCCAATACTAAGTAAGTACGTTATTATTATTGTTCTATGGTTTATGAGTTTACTTTATTCTCTTCCGTGGTAGAGGGTAGGGTAATCGTTTGTAGCATAAGCGTGGTGCTTAGGCTAGAGATACTCGTAGATATCCCCTGTCTGGCCGGATCCGTGGTAGTAGCGCGGGACGTGACAATCCTGTTGTTTTCTTGTACCCCACATCCCGTTGGAAGGATTGGTAGGATTAAGTGCCCTGGTCAAGCATCCTCTGTGGTGTCTCTTTTTCATCAGTATGTCCCCATAGACCAATAGTTTCATAGCTTACCATAGGTTGGAACCAGACTATCATCGTAATCTTCTCTAATCACTTATATCTTCGCTACCTTGTAGTGCGGCCCAGGAGTTGAGTATAGATTTAGGTTAGTCATCGCACGCTTTATCCTTGCGGGTAAACAAATACGATACTCTAGAAATATCTCCCGGATGAAATGCTCACCGATATCCATGCGTTTGCGGATCCTTTTTCTATGTGCGCTAACAAATATCAACAACCGTTAGACTTCAATGGGTAGTTTTTGGCAAATAGAGAGTTTGAGCTGCCATAGGAATTCTCTGGTGGTAGGTGTTGACACCTCTAATGCCACCTAAGCTAGGTTGTCATCCCCAGCATGACACCAAATGTGCTGGTACTAAAATATGCAAATGCTCCTCTGAAATAAATATGAAATCCGCAAGCGCACAGATAATACTGATGTAGTATTTTAACCAGGAGTAATCCAGGTATCGTTATTTATATTTTTACCACTGGAAAGGGATGCTAAGGATAATGAGCAATGAGCGTCACTGCATATGCTAATGGAGAGCATAACCATGTCTTTATCTATCTTCTCATACAGGATAAGTGTCACAAGATAAATAATATATGAATAATAATAAAGGATAACTGGTAAGCACATAACCACATATAATGATAAACATCTCAATAGATTACTCTAGATATATAGCACTAGCATGGATTAGGACGAACTATAAGGATAAATCCTAAGTTATTCTAACTATAAGGTCAAAGCATATGATGATTAGTGCAATTACACTTGGCAATCATGGCAAGAAAATGTTATATCTACGCATAGTGATATTACTAAGGAAGATATAGAACATAGCCGTCACTTTCCTGTAATAGTTGTGCTCTGCCTGCCCTATACTCAGGAGGTGGACTACAAAGGACTCAATAGGACTGTTACTCCTGTGATCTACCACACGATCCGGAATATAGGGTGTAATCACATGTAAATACGGTATAGGCACCACGCCTACACAATGTTTACCACTCACCCATGATATCAATGAGCAAGTGCTATACGATCCTATACTTGAATATAATTCTGATCTAACTATGCCAAGCGTATAATCAAAGTAGACTAAGAACAATATAATTGAGAACATAATCAAATAGAGCAAAGTCATATCCAATATGATAGAATAGACTAAAGTCATATTCATACAAATGATGAACTAGATGAATAATATAAGAACAAATACAAAAGTAGGAGGGAATTACCAAGTATTCTCTTGATAGGTCCGGAAATCAAGCAATGCTTGGCTCCTTCTAGTTCTAATCCTATGTAGCTATGCTAAACTAGAGATCTAATTGAGATGGTGGCTCTAGGGCTTCTCTGAATGGAATGAGATGAATTGAATAATGAATTAGGGTTTCTCCTAGGGCCAGGGGTCTTGCTTATATAGCCCTCTAGGAAGCACCACAACCCTTGGATCAAACCGACCTTGATGAACAATTATTATTGATCCTCAAAGACGGTGGAGGCATGATCCATGAGGTTGGCCCTGATTGGCCACCTGGGTGGGGCAGGCGCCCAGGCCAGGGGGCGGCTGCCCTACCTGCCTGGCCTGTGGGCCCTCCCCTCCGGGGGATCTTCTCAAGTCTTCTAGAATATTCTTTTCCATAGTATGGTCGATTTCTCTCTATGTAAATCTGACATGTGGACCTCCTTTGGTTATTTCTTGATAACCCCCTGTAGAAATAGATATTCACCAAAACTAGTGGAATTCTGTCAGTGTAACCCCTATATCTAGATAGTATTTATGTTTAGGTCCTTTCTCATGCTATGTTGACGGTTAAAAATGATATTTATCTACCGTCAACAGTAGGCTTAACAGCAACACCGGAACATGCGCTAGGGGCTTAAATCTCAGATCAAACCTGAGTTGTGGATCTTCGTAACCCTTGCTCCGGTGGGTGTTATCTGGTGGTCACCGGAGATTTCTGGTGACATTGAAAATAGCCCACCAGCAAGGCCATAACGCTTAGTTTTTGGGGAGCTCTACAAATAGGTGTTGGCCAGCCCTTTAGGTTTTTCTTACAATTCTAACTGAACCAACACTCTTGTGAGCTCCTTGCACCTACGGGGCATGAACCCTAGTGGCATGCACAGCATGGCCCCTCACGGCAGCCTGACATGGGGCACCGTGGTTAGGTGCCATGCCGGGGTAGCGCCTTGGCAGCGGCAACAGCATGAGCTTCGACAGGCGCGACTGTGGTGTTGAGGAGTCCTGGTAGAGAAACTCCATCCCACACTCCACCTCCATCATCTCCCCATAGCCAGCGTGCCGCACCATAAGGAGGTCCTCCTCTCCCTCCCCCGTGACCAATGGCAGTCATATTCATGTCATTGGAAGTGAGCAGTGGACTAGGTTACACGCAACGGTTCAAGAGAGGATGCAAAATGGCAAGCCGTTTGGGCGTGCATGACTCGTGACTCATGACAGCGAGTGTACTAGCTCTCACTATCTCGGTCATAGTTACTGCTGATAGTTTTTTAAAAAAAATCTAGCCCTGATTTTTTGTGGATGGGAAGGATTAGGTTCGCACTAGGGCTTGGCGAGTTTTTGGGAGCTCTATAAATATGTGTTGGATGGCCCTTTGGTGTTCTCTTAGCATTCTAACTGAACCAACACTCTTGTGAGATATCAAGAATGTCTCCCACTCATCTCCTTGCTAGTTGCTTGATCCAAAGTGAGTTTGGGATAGATCTAGTGCATTTGCTCAGTTGATTCTCATCTAGTGGCACTAGTTCATCATTTGCGCAGCAGATTTCTTGTTACTCTTGGTGGTTGTTGTCACCTTGATGGTTTGGATTAGTGAGGAATTCAAGCACCGTGTTGGTGATTGTTTGATGGCTTGATTCAGTTGATTTCTGAGGGGTCTTGTGCTCACCCCACGGGAGATCATGAAGGGCAGCTCTATTAGAATGGTTATGGCTAGTTGGACTGCTCTTTTGTTGATTGATTCTTGTGGCAAAGTTGTGGATCAAGCTTAAGAGGCTTGTTAAAACGTGAATCACTCATGTAGAGATAGGGCTCAATAAAAAGCTCGAAGCTTGCCAACTTGATCGCTTGACTTGTAGACAACTCGGCTCAGCTCGTTACAATTTTCTAATGAGCTAGCTCGAGCTAGCTTGGGAGCTCTCACGAGCCAAACATGCTAGAACATCTAGTATCAGCCCAACAAAAATCAACCACCAGTCCAATATGTTTGTCACTCCACACTGCTTCCAAACCCTAAGTCACCTCCTCAAGCTATGTTCCATGCCAGACCTACCCCTGTGCATCGGATTATATGATATTTGTTTATATGTAGACTTGGATTTGCTTGATCCATAGCCTAGTAACCGCAAGGGACCCGATCTGTTGGAAATGAATTTTATATTAACCAACTCTTCTACATCATCACTTCATCGGTGCATACTGATCATGTATATGTATGTTTCCTTTTGCATGGACGATGGATTGATGAATTAGTGGACAAATTGTATGTTGTTTATTGCTGATTCGTTTTTCTCTTCCTCTGGCTCGCGAGCCAAACGAGCCAACTCGAGCTAGTGACCGAGCCGAGCCGAGTTGGAGCCTAGCCGAGCCAGCTCGTTATGCTAACGAGCCAAATGGAGCCGAGCCGAGCCGAGTCGAGCTAAGCTGGCTCGATATCTAGCCCTCAGATGAACAATTGATTGTGTCATCACTCTTGCCTGGATTGGTTTGCCACTATGCTTGTTCTTTACATTCATATCTAGCTTGTGTAGTTGTTGCTTGTTTGTATCGCTCTCTAGTGTAGTGGTAGTTTTAGTAGTAGAGTAGCTAGTCTTAGTTGCTCTTCTAGTTTAGCTCAATTGTGTAGTTTTTTTTAGTTGCTAGCTCTTGTGTGGTTGAGTGCTCTAGTAGTAGAACCAACTTGCTATTAGAATTGTTTAGGAGGCTTGCGTTTGGGTGAAATAGAGCTTGATAAAGTAGTTGCTATTAGGACCTCTTATTGTACTAAGTACTTTGGTCTAGTGTTTGTGCAACTGTAGATAAATTTTTTTAGGTTATTCACCCCCTTCTGGCCATCTAGATCATTTCAACTTTCCATTTCATCATTAGCAATTCGGTAATCCATTGTCCAAGACTTCAGTCTAGGACAACACTTTTACTTATTTATCCTATCTTTTACAAAATTTAAATTAAATCAATATATATTTCACCTGTTACCTCCTAAGAAGTGACATCCATCTAATTAAATGAATGGCTCTATGTGATCTCGGAGTACCACAACAAAGCCTGGACTACGTATCAATGCAAAGAAGAAGCAAACATCTATGTCACATCTATAATAAGATATTAAATGTCATGAGAACAGTTTAAGCAAGCCTAGGAGCGCCTCTGTATTTATAAATGAGGCACACATTTAAGCTGTTAAATTCCTCATCGGCAACTCCATTGCTGCAACCTGGATATACATGATTGATCAGTTCGGTATGAGCTTGAAGTGTGGCTTGTCCATGGACGGCGAAGGGTCATAGCTGCTGTAATCATTCGTCTTGACGTTGAGCCTCCGAGCTTGCACCAGTGGCACTAGTGGTTCCTTCTGTTCAGTTCGTGCTGCCTACAAATTGATTTTTCACATAAACGTAGCAAAACGGGTAGATAATTTTTGCCTGAAAAAGCTAGATATGAAGCCCATATATATAGAGAGATGAACTCAGGGAGATGAAAGGAGCGTTTTGGAAAGCCTGTCAGTTTAGTTTTCCTCTGCTATATACCTCTCCTTGTTGACGCATCAGGGCATCTTGATCCGTCAAGAAACTGTAGTGTCTCCCTGAAAGGACAAAACCATCACATCAGTGAAAACCATGAAGAGTCAAACCTATTTCCTCCAAAAAAAAAAGATAATCACACATTCAAACCTGCTACACATAACTGGAACCTATTATTTAGTTCCTTCACCAGATATGCTTTCCAAGATCTACTTTTCTTGTATCTTGTTGAAACCTAATACAAACTAGGCCGGACCAGCTGGAAGGAGCTTGTTTTAGAGCAAGGTAAAATAGGACATTGAGTACTCAACAACCATATGTTTACGGATTCAAAGCTTGAATCATGGAAAACAAACTCAAGGACCTCCAGGAGGAAAGAACTACAAGCACAAACCAGCAAATGAAGTCGAGAACAGCAAGGCGAAGGTGATGAAAGCAAAGAGGTGGCCAGATCTCCATGGGCATGGCAGCGTCCCCATTTCTGAAATCATACACTGGATATACTCTGGTAACACGCTCAAAACATGAACCTGAAGCGAGGTGAAGCAGGCCTTAGTTTTTGCCTCACCTTTCTTTGGCCACGGCTGGGCAATCTCTAGTCTGCAACAGATGCTAATCCCACTTCCTCTGAACAAGTTCCAAGGGAAAGGGGATTCGAGAATTTTCTGTGGGCAGAGTGTCAGGCTGTCACCTGCTTTCTGCTTCATGGAATTTTAAGGATGGGGTAAAATGGCGATTGTGTGTGTGTGTGTGTTTTTAGTTACGGGCGTTGTAGATGAGTGGTTGGTTGCCTGAGGCTGGTCTACAGGCCTAGCAATCAAGCATCCAGGTGGACGGAGACGAACGGACGCCCTGTCCACAGCATTATCAAAAAAATGAATAGACAGGGTTCCGATTAAATTACCGGGAAAGAGAGATTTGATACTGTAGCCAGCGACCAACTGACCATGTCGCTATGTGTGGCTCATGTTGTCCTATGCAAGGGATGCGGTTGAGTTAACTCGTTAATCCGCATATTTTGGATCTCTTTGTTTCCGCTTATTAGGCTGTGTCAACACTGGTAATCATACTGCGCGGCGACAACACTTCTACCGATTGCCCATGCCGTGAAAAACCATACTGCGCGGCCAGTAGAGACTTAATTATATGATGAGCAACACATGGTCAGCTGCATAATTAAAAGCCTGACTAATCTGTTTGCCACCAATTCAGCTACCATACTGCACGGCGGTCCCACTTAATTATATGATGAGCAACACATGGTCAGCTGCATAATTAAAAGCCTGACTAATCTGTTTGCCACCAATCCACCTGCATTGGCTTTGTTTCAAACTTTCAAGTTTGATGGAGACATGTAACATGGATTACTTACTCTTGCAAATGTTCTGTAAACCTATGGCTATTTGAGAGCCACAGCAATCAATATATCAGTCAGGTGGGGCCGTGGGGGATGCTCTCCCCTCCCGTCGAATTATCAAAAAAAATTTCTTGTATGTATACTTCTGCATCTTCATAATTAATTGTGTGTACAGATTTGTTGAGATCACGTGGCATGTGGAATCAATCGCTTAAAAAAGATTAGGGCGGCTAAGGTGTGGCGTGACATGGTCAGTGGCAACCAAACATGCATATATGACTTGTAAAGGGTACTTTTACTCCTTGGCATGAGGGCCTCCTACGTCGACAAGTGCGTGCAATCCAAGAGGAAACGGTTAATTACGGCAGATGCAACATGTACTTGTAGATGTAAAAATATGTCATTATCCTTTGGTGGATATGATGTCACGCTTCTCTGCTCATATTAATCTAATAATATATTGCATCTACTATATATGGGACCACTCATCAACATTGCACTATGTAAGACTGTCTTCAACAGCCTACCCATATAGCGACCCAAACCCAAAATGCATTGCACACAGAAAAAAACCAGAGTCCAGCAAAGTAGGCATACCAAGCACCTATTTTGCGTACGAGGAGAGAGGGAAGCCAAATGTGCGTCCTCCCTCCGTCTTCTCTCTCCTCAACCCAAAACTCTGGTGCATGGTGGGGCGGCCCGCAGCGGCGGCGGCAACGCCCTCGATGGAGGCAGAGGCCTCTACGGCTCATCCTCCTCCTCCGGCGCGAAGACCTCCTCTTGCTCCGACTTGGCGGGTTCCGCATAGTCAACCCTGAAGGAGGACTCGGCGGCGGACCGCGGCAAGGCTGGGAGTAGGGATCTAGGGTCCTCCTCGCCCCTCGACCGTTGGATCCGGGTGGGAGGGGTGCTGCCGCGGCGGGTACCACGGCTAGGCGGGGAGCGGGGCTCGGCCATCGGGGAGCGGGGATCCGGGGTCCTCCTTGCCCACGACCACCGGATCCGGGAGGGAGGGGTGCCGCCGCCGGCGCCGGGGTAGAGAGGGAGAGAGGGACGGGAACGGGCGGCGCGGGGGAGAGAGAGAGTGAGGAGAGAGGGACGGGAATGGGTAGGCTGTTGGAGAATGCGAGTTTTAGGTACGTGACCTTTTCCTTTCAGCGAGACACATACCGTATTGTTGGAGACAGTCTTAGGGAGCATCCGTCAAAGCACCTAACCTATGCGTTTTTTTAGATCACTGGATCCATTCAGGCACTCGTCCTGTTCAAGACGGGTGATCGTACAAGCCCTGGATTGGGGTGTTTTGGATCCCACGCCTATGTTATTAGATATAGGACCAACTTTTTGAAGGAATGCAAAACATTTTTTTGCGAAGATGAATATGCAAAACAAATTAGAACTACGATGATTTACCTGTGACGATTTTTATGACCGCATCCTTTAAATCTGGAATAAACTAGTGAACGGCCAAAAGTGAGTGCTTTGCACACAAATTTGTGAGGGTGGACAGCATCGCACCGGCCATTACAAAGCACAAAAATAAAATTTACAAACAACTATTAATGAGCTCGACTTGAAGGCTGAGATTTGTGAACTCTGAGGGAGACAACCTTGCCCTTGTTAGAGATCAATTTACTTGGCTACTTAGATAGTAGGAAATTAAATATTTCAAAGGCCTAAGGAGAAGAATGTCCTTCTCGGAGATAATAACGCACAATACTTCCAACTAATTGCTAATGGAAAGCATAGGAGGAAACACATTTTCTCTCTTGTCCGGGAGGTGGGAGAGATTGAAGGACAGGTGGACAGGAAAACTTTTAAGAGTATATTACCAGTTTTATTATAAGGAACTATCAGGTAGGAGTTTTATCTCTTATTATCTCATTTGTCACATAATATATCCGTTGTGTGGACTCAATCAATATATTGCAGTTATGTGATTAAGATACATTCATAGAAGTACAATTAGAACCATAGCAATCTTATACTCTCTCGCTATCCTCCCACGTAACTACACCTTACTAAGTTATCCTTGAGCAATCTTGAACTTGTTTCATCAATCCTTCCGATCAATATTCGATTACCCCTCTACACTATTTGGCACTAATCAATCATTTCAAAATAGCACAAGCATATAGTAGTCCTGAGCTACCAATGCAGACTAAAGAATTCAGCTGATGAACATTTGTGTCCTTGTCGCTTTGTCGGTTCGGGTCAGGTGCCGTGCATGCATCACCGAAAAATACACTGTTCGCATTCAAAGACATACAAATACTGAGGGGTGAGCCCACGACTACGATAAATTCGAGATCACCCAGGCTTCTCAGCTACCACCACTCTGCCGGCGGCAATGGCCGGACAAGACGAGCACCGCGACGGCAGCTCCCACCGCCGCCAAGTCGTCCTCTTCTCCCTGCCATTCCAGGGCCACCTCAACCCCATGCTCAAGCTGGCGGCGGTCCTCCACGCGCGGGCCCTCGGAGTCACGGTCCTCCACACGGACTTCAACGCTCCGGACCCCGCGTGCCACCCGGAGCTCACCTTCGTCCCCATCCACGAGACGCTCCGAGACGAGGCCACCTCCCCGGACTCCGACATCCTTACCAAGCTGCTGGCCCTGAACGCCGCCTGCGAGGCGCCCTTCCGGCAGGCCCTCGCGTCGCTGCTGCGGCGTGTCCAAGACGTCGCATGCGCGGTGGTCGATGGGCAGTGCTACGCCGCGCTTAGCGCCGCCGGCCAGCTCGGCGTCCCTGTGCTCGCGCTCCGGACGGACAGCGCCGCCACGTTACTAAGGATGAAAACGGTCGGAAACGGTCGAAAACGGACTTACGATATGGAAAAACGAAAACGGTCGGTTCGGGATATTTCTACATTTAGCAATTAAAGAGTACAAAAAATGGTTGAAAATGGTTGTGAAACTAATTGAAACTGACAATTTTTCATGTTAAAAAACGGTTCATAATATAGAAAACGAAAACGGTCAGTTTCGGAATATTTCTGTTCCATTTTCATCCCTACACGTTACACAACATGCTCGCGTACCCGCGGCTGCGCGACGCCGGCTATCTTCCCATCAAAGGCAAGCAGAGTAATTATTTTCCTTCCCCACTTTATTTATTTCGAACTCACGCAGTCAGGAACTCACTAGTTCCAAATTGTCTGTCCTGCAGAGGAGCAGCTGGATGAGCTGGTGCCGGACCTGGAGCCGCTCCGAGTGCGAGACCTGCTCCGTGTCGACGGCTGCGACACGGACGAGATGTGCAGCTTTATCGCCTGCGTCGCCGATGCCGTAGGAGCCTCGGTGTCTGGCGTTGTCATCAACACGCTCGAGGCCATGGAGGCGTCGGAGCTAGCCAAGATCCGGCGGGAGCTGTCCCTTCCTGCCTTCGCGATTCGGCGGAGCAGAGCTTGTACACTCCCGACGTCAGCTGCCGGGCTTGGCTGGACGCGCACCCGGCGCGCTCCGTGCTGTACGTGAGCCTCGGCAGCCTGGCCTGCGTCGACCGCGGCGTGTTCGAGGAGATGGCGTGGGGGCTGGCCGGCAGCGGTGTGGCGTTCCTGTGGGTTGTCCGGCCGGGATTGATCAGCGGCGGCGGCGCCGGCAGCGAGGAAGTTCCACCATTGCCAGTTGGGTTCAGCGAGGTGATCAGGAACAGAGGGAAGATTGTCACTTGGGCGCCACAAACAGAGGTCTTGGCGCACGCAGCCATTGCTGCGTTCTGGACGCACTGTGGATGGAACTCGATACTGGAGAGCGTCTGCGAAGGCGTGCCCATGCTTGTGCAGCCGTGCTTCGCGGACCAGATCGTGAATGCCAGGTAGGGTGTTGGGCTGGAGGTTGGGGAAGTGTTGGAGAGGGAGAGCGTCGCCAAGGTGGTGACCAAAGTGATGGTTGGGGAAGATGGACCTCTGATGAGGGAGAGGGCACACCGTCTGCAGATGCAGGCATCTGCTGCTACCAGTTCGGCCATGGACGGCCTAGTCCAGTACGTATTGTCCCTGTGAACACCGAACATGTCAGAAATTTGATCGAGTCTGGCAGGAATTGCGAGGTAATCTAGATCTGTTTGCAAATTCGTCGAATAATGTATTTTTTTTCTCGAGCAGACCGTAGCCTGCTTTTCGTCGAATAATGTAACGAGTCGTGATCTCCTGTAACTGTGAGCAAACTAAAATTGAAGGAGGTAATGTTTCATCTGTACTGTAACTCTGGAATTGAACATGCTCAGGTGCCCGAGCAGCGGGTTGCTGGGTTGGAAAAGTGTTGGAATAAATGGGCTTGGCCCAATAGAAATTCAGAAATTCCCATGAAAAAAACCTCAAAGGTCTATTTATGTGAGCAAGAGAGAGGGAGTGGAAACATTTAGTCCCACCTTACATAGGAATATAGAGGTAGCCATGCTTAAATACGAAAGACCTCTCTATTAGCTCAAGTATAGTGTGAGGATGAGAAAATGAAGCCCACACACGCGCTTTTGCTCACCTCACTGGTGAAGGGTGTGGGCACGCAGCGCCTATGAGAATGGTCCTCCGAAATCTGGCTCCTTGCCTTGTGGGGGGCATGACTTTTTGCAATTTTAGTTACTTGGCCTTTAAGTCTGTAGATAGGGGTCCTAAATGGTTTAAGTCATGATCGCAACATGAGATCGGATTGGACATGCCTATATAAACAGCCTATTGCCCACGGCACAACGCATCTAATCCAGCTATGGTTTTTACATCTTTTTGCTACTACACTACTGTCGTGATTTATGTTCTGGTTTTAGTTTGGCAATTGCATACTTTCTCAACAGGAAGTTGGAGGCTCCTCGACGCTGACAGTGTTTAGTGTCAGGGAGCACAGGGACGGGAGGTGAAGCAAGTCGTGGTCTCGTGGAGCCCGGAGCGACTGAGGCGGAGGGAGAGCTCCTGCAGCGCGGCAGCGCTTTGGCCTTGTGAGTGTCGACGCACGGTGGCTGAAGAGGGCGATGTCCATGTGGCACGCCACAGGCGGCAAGCCAGCATCCACGCGTCTCTCCATTTGGGGACGACATAGGGGACAGTGATGCGGATCTTGCGCGCGTTAGCAAGGGCTATGATGCGGTCGCGTGGTGCCGCTTGCGATGGTCATTGATGCCGTAGGCAATCCTGAGGGTGTCCACCGCGCACCCGGACCCCTCCAACGCGTGGTGGCCGAGGGAGGCATGGAGGCCATCGAGCAGGTCATCGTGGATGAGGCCAAGGAGAGCAACCTCGTCGTCACTGTTGGTATCTCTTATGCTCAAGTAGAGGATTCTGTAAACGCACAAAATATCATTGTAGAGCTTCTCACCAAGGAGTATTCCAAGGTAATGTTATTTATTTTATCTCAGGAGAAAGCGGTAGATAGGAATGATAATAAATGAGAGATCTCAATGTTTACCACAACTTAGTACCAAAAAGTGTAGAGGGATAATCGAATATTGATTGGAAGGATTGATGAAACAAGTTCAAGATTGCTCAAGGATAACTTAGTAAGGTGTAGTTAGGTGGGAGGACAACGAAAGAGTATAAGTGTTGACATCGTTTTTGGCACGTGTCAAGATGATCAGGAAAGGCTAATCAGTAAGGGAAAGATTGCCGTGTAAATTGATAGCTAAGGAGAATAAGTTTGTTTTTAAGCGGTGACAGTGTATGAATTTAATTTGGAATGTTGCCGATGAGGTCAAGGGTGTTATTGCCGATGCCGATGGAAGAGGGTTTGGAAACTGTTGCCGATAAGATAAGGGAATGTACCGATGAAGGAAGGTATGAAGACTGCAGCCGATGAAACAGGGAATGTACCGATGGAAGGAGATCGAAGGTTGCTACCGATGGAACAGGGGCTGTGCTGGTGAAAGGGAGGTCGATAAGAATATCATCGTAATTAAGGCGGACTATGGAATAAAATAGGAGTTGATTTTCTTGTTTACGATTAGTAGAGTCTGAGTTGTGTCAAAGTCATGTTCTTTTCCTTAGACTTGGATTTAGTGTCCTAGTCGTATTTGGTTATGTTTCTATAGATCAGGGTATAAATATAGAGTGAAGGGCAATGTAATAGGGAATCAATCAATACATAAAAAAAACAGCTTTTACTCTTATTTACATCTACTTTTCGGTGACTTCGTCAATTTGCATATTTTTCCTTTTTACGAGTTCTCATCGATTCGGCGAGTTGCATTGCTCTAAGTGCAATCTTTGTCGATCCTCGAGTTCCGCGTGAGTACCTCTTGACCATGACTTCCGGGCGTATCGCTGTTGTCAGGATCAAAGTGCTCGTATATTCATCCTTGTCGATTAACAGGTCAAATCGACTGGCACGCTTTGGATATCGATTTCGGGTATTAGCCCTTTGTGTTTGCAGATTCACTTTTGCATCAACACATCTTTTGGCACGCTCGGTGGGACAGATCTAGTCAAGATGCCTAATCATGAGATCGATGCTGGGAATATCATCGCAGTAACAGAAGAAGATCTTAAGGACAATCAGAAGCAGGCTATGGAGAGGGCTATTGAAGAATATAGACAGCTTTGCTTGAAGTCATTCAGCGTGAACAAAAGTGGACAAGTCATCCAGAAGCAGGACTTGCCGTTGCCTCGGCAGGTTATCTTTGATCCTAATCCTGGTAAACTTCAAGAGATGGTTAATTCTGCGGTGAATCATGCTTTAATTAATCACTCCAATGTGCTGTCCAATACTGTTCATAATGCTGTGATTCGAACTTTCAAAGAAGGGCAAGCGTCACATCATTACGTCGGGCCTGCTTATCATCAACCAGAAGCAGCATTTGCTGTTGCTCCATCGGCTCCTCCAGCCGTTGCGGGTATAGAGATTTCTTCTCCTCCGATATCAGCAGGATTATCTAATGCACAGTCTACTCCGGTGCGTCCAGATTCAGCATTATCAGGACGAGTTCAGCTTGGTACAGACCTATCAGCATCAGCTTTATCAGGTCCTATGCCACAGAGTAATCAAACTCCTGCTAATTGGTGGGGATATGGTATGCCTCCGGAACCATCTACTGTCAATCACGGATTATCTCAAGTGTTTGACGCAGCGGGAAAAACTCCTATCTCATCGGCTGGTTTGCCGATAGCCCAAGCGCCTCAATATATTACAACTACTGTACAACCGAGTCTAGGAGGTTTTCAGGCGTCTTTGGGTCAAACATCTAGCTCAAGTCCATCGGCAAATTTGTTACCGATGCAGCAGAAGGCTTCTATCACCAGTCAACCTGGAGTTCAGGTTATGCCTCAAGTTGGATGTAATTATCCAGCAATGCCAACAAGCTACCAGCCATCGGCAAACTTTGTGCCGATGAATACTAATAATTGGTCAGGGCAGTTTCCTACTCAACATACAGTTCAGCCAAGTCAGCAAGCCATAGGAATTCATCAAGGTCACATGCATGCTGGTTTTCACAATCAAGCATCGGCAGCTCAGCCGATGAATCCTTTTCAGCAGGTTAATGGACCACAGTTAGTAGCAAATATGCCAATTGCTGGAGATCGTGGGCAACAAAGGTATGCAGAAGGGTATCAACAGATACCTCCAGCAGAGATTCAACCATATCGTCAGCAAGAGGTCGATGTTTTTTGGGCCGATAAGATAGCAGAAATTATGAGGGATCAATTTGAGATCAAGCCCAAGGTTAATACCTATTCATATCGGACTCCGTATCCTCCGGCATATGATTTAATTCCTCTCCCAAATCGTTACAAAGTGCCAGATTTCACTAAATTCTCTGGGCAAGATGATACATCAACCATGGAGCATGTTAATCATTTTATTATTCAATGTGGAGAGGCAGCTTGTAGAGATGAATTGAGAGTTCGTCTGTTCTCGTCATCTCTATCCGGATCAGCATTTACGTGGTTTATTTCACTACCGCCAAATTCTATTATCACCTGGGCTGATCTGGAAAAGCAATTTCATAAGTATTTCTTTGCTGGAATTCATGAAAAGAAGCTTACCGATTTGGTAAAGATGAAACAGCGCAATGATGAATCGGTAGAAGGCTTTATGCAAAGGCTATGAGATGTAAAGAATAAATGTTATAGTCTGGTATTGGATGATCGGCAGCTCGCCGATTTAGCCTTTCAGGGATTATTACCACACCTTAAGGACAGATATGCTTCTCAGGAGTTCGAAAGCCTAAGTCATTTAGTACAAAGGATTTCTGATCAAGACACTAGGGTTTTTGAACCTAAGAGAAATTGGAACAAGAAAATTTCATTTGTTGAAGAGGCGGAAGATTCTGATTCAGATAATGAACCAGTTATCGGTTTGGCAGAGTGGGTTAAGAATAAGAAGCCGATATCTTGTCCCTTTGGTCACAAAGAGCCAGAAAAGTTTACTTTTGATGTCACCAAAGCCGATAAAATATTCGATCTTTTGCTTTAGGAGGGCCAGATTAAATTGTCACCCAATCATGTGATCCCATCGGCAGAAGAGTTGAAGCATATGCTGTATTGCAAGTGGCACAATGCAACTTCACACAGTACCAATGAGTGCAAGGTGTTTAGACAGCAATTGCAATTAGCTATTGAGTCTGGCAGGATAAAATTTGGTAATTCTAAGATTCAAAAGCCAATGAAAATTGATCAACATCCTTTTCCAGCAAATATGTTGGATGCTGAAGGGAAAATTAAGGTGTTGACATCGGTAGCTGCTGAAAAGAATGCATCAGTAGATCCCCAACATCGGATAACTACCGATGATGCAAAAGGTAAGGGGCTATTGACGGAAAGTGGCGGTTCTGGAAGGCCTCCTCGATCTGGCATCGTGATTACTCATCAAAGACAACAGGAAGGTTGGCATCAGCGAAGGGACCGGTATCAACGACAACAAGAGGAAAGGCGTCAAGAAGAGTGGAATCGGCATAAGGATCATTGGAATTGTCCATTTTTTATTCATTGTTGGGAAGAAGGTATTAAGTTACCTACAGTTGAAAATTGTCCAGAGTGCAATGGCTATTATGGAGATAATTATTCTGCAAGAAGGTTTCAATCTGGTAATCAAGGTTTGCTCATTAATGAGCCGATCAGAAGGAGAGCATCAGTACATGATCGGCTGGGGGGCAGGCTCAGTGTGCACGAAAGGCTTGGGAAACGCGTTGCATATTTTCCAAGGAACCAAGAGGAACTCGAAGAGATGGCAAATGCAAGAGTTCCTGATGAAGAAATATTTTACAGGAATCCTAATATACGTCGTGTGGAGACAACTAGGACTTATCAACCAGTATGGAAAACTAAGCTTCCTCAATGGTGTCCAGAAGGTTTGACAAAGACACAGAAGAGAAAAATGCAGCGAGAGCGTCAAAAAGATTTATATCAAGAAGAAAGCCCCTCCAATGAGAGATCTGGTAACCAGCAGTGGCAGATAAGGCACAAGAATAAAGGTCCATCGACAGATGTCAATATGGTGTTTATGTTGCCGATGGAATTTTTGGCTCTGTCTGACAGTGAAGAAGAGGCTGTTTCCTCTGATCAGATAGCTCAATTAATGTTAGATCCAATGATGGTTGTTTTTGAAAAGCCTGCTGATGATGAGAGACAACACCTCAAGGCTTTATTTGTAAAAGGCAGAGTTGATGGGCAGCCTGTATCTAAGATACTTATTGATAGAGGAGCTGCGATTAATATCATGCCTTATGTGATGTATCGGAAGCTTGGTAAGGGAGATCAAGACTTAACTAAGACCGATATGATGCTAAAGGATTTTGAAGGCCATGTGTCACCAGCTAAAGGGGCAGTATGTGTTGAGTTGACCATCGGCAGTAAAACTTTGCCGACAACTTTCTTTGTTATTAATGGCAAGGGTGCATATAATTCACTTTTGGGAAGGGATTGGATTCATGCTAATTGTTGTGTTCCTTCTACAATGCATCAATGTCTGGTACAATGGATTGGAGATAAGATTGAAGTTGTTCCTGGTGACTCTTCTTATATCATTGCATCGGCAGAATCAGATACTTATGAACGAACCAAGTGCATATCGGGAGAAGCCTGGGAAAAAGAGTTCCTCAAGATTGCTGATTATGAAATTCTACCGATCCAAGCAGTCGGTTCTGAAGAAGAGTTTTAATGGATAGATTTGCCGATGATGGAAAATTAGGTCAAGGATTTACATCGGCAGATGATTTAATAGAAGTAGATATTGGTGAGGGCGATAGGCCAAGGCCCACTTTTATTAGCTCTAAGTTAGATTCCAAGTGTAAACAGCAACTAGTTGATTTGTTAAAGGAATATAAAGATTGTTTTGCTTGGGATTATACTGAAATGCCTGGATTAGACCGATCTATAGTTGAACATCGGTTGCCTATTAAATCTGGATTTTGGCCACATCAGCAGCCGGCTCGCCGATGCAATCCTAATATACTCCCTGATATTAAGGCCGAAATAACCAAGTTAATTGAGGCAAAGTTTATTCGGCAGTGTCGATATGCAGAGTGGATTTCTAATGTGGTTCCTGTATATAAGAAAAATGGAAAACTCCGTGTTTGTATTGATTTCAGGAATCTTAATAAGGCCACACCGATGGATGGTTATCCAATGCCGATTGCTGATTTGTTGATTGATGCTGCAGCAGGGCATCAGATTATTAGTTTCATGGATGGAAATGCGGGTTATAACCAAATATTCATGGCTGAAGAAGATATTTTCAAGACTGCTTTTAGATGTCCAGGTCATGTGGGATTATTTGAGTGGATAGTTATGACATTTGGTTTGAAAAATGCCGGTGCTACTTATCAAAGAGCTATGAACTTTATTTTCCATGAATATATCGGCACATTGGTAGAAATCTACATTGATGACAAAGTGATTAAGTCTGGAGACATCGCAAAGCATCTAACCGATCTACGGAAGATACTGGAGTGCACAAGAAAACATGGATTAAAGATGAATCCCAATAAATGTGCATTTGGTGTATCGGCAGGACAATTCTTGGGTTTTATGGTGCATCAGAGGGGCATTGAAATTAGTAGAAAATCTATTGAGGCAATCAACAAGGTTGTTGCTCCTGCCGATAAGACTGAATTACAATCCTTGATCGGTAAGATTAATTTCATCAGAAGGTTTATATCTAATCTGTCAGGCAAGATCAAAGCTTTCAGTCCATTATTGAAATTGAAAGCCGATCAGGAGTTTAAATGGGGGGATGAACAACAATTGGCTTTAGATCAGATTAAGAGTTATTTAATAAATCCTCCAGTGTTAGTTCCACCCCAGCATGGAAAACCTTTTAGATTATATTTATCAACTGAAGATACTGTTATTGGTTCAGCTCTTATTCAAGAATTTGAAGGAAAGGAGCGTGTTATCTATTATTTGAGCAGACGATTAATAGATGCTGAAACCAGGTATTCGGCCATTGAGAAATTATGCTTATGTTTATATTTCTCCTGTAGTAAATTGAGGCATTATTTACTATCGGCTGAATGTACTGTCGTATGCAAAAATGACGTAGTCAAATATATGCTATCTATGCCGATATTAAATGGTAGGATTGGTAAATGGATTTTAGCGTTATCAGAATTTGACCTACGTTATGAATCGGCTAAGGCAGTTAAAGGACAAGTTATGGCCGATTTTGTTACTCAACATTGCAACACGGTGGATTCTTTGGAAGTTGCTCCATGGACACTTTTCTTTGATGGGTCTACTTGTGGTGAAGGGGCAGGCATCGGCATCGTGTTGATTTCCCCTCAGGGGAAGAAGTATGAATTCTCATTGCCGATCGTTGCTACATCGACAAACAATCAAGCTGAATACCAAGCCCTGATAAAAGGGTTAGAATTGCTTAAAGAAATTCAGGCTGATGCTGTTGAGGTCTTTGGTGATTCTATGCTAGTTATAAATCAGTTGATTGGGGTTTATGAATGCCGAAGTGAAATTCTAATTTCATATTATGAAAAATGTTTGGAATTGTTAAAAGGATTTAGGAGTTTTCATCTGGAGCATATTTCCCGGATGCATAATGAAGAGGCTAACCGATTGGCTCAGCATGCTTCAGGATATCAATCTGTTCAAGGAGCATTGACATTGGTGGCTGATGCCGATGACTGGAGAAAGGAAATCATTAATTATTTAAAGGATCCATCTAAAAAGGTTGAAAGACGCATAAGGTTCCAAGCGACAAAATATGTACTCCTCGATGATGAATTATATTACCGTACCGTAGATGGAGTTTTACTCAGGTGTGTTAGCATAGAGGAATCAAAAAGCCTGATGAGTGAGATTCATGGAGGAGTATGTGGGGCTCATCAGTCAGCATTTAAGATGAAATGGATGATCAGAAGAAATGGATATTATTGGCCAGCTATTCTTGAGGATTGTTTTAAATATTTTAAAGGATGTCAGGAATGTCAAAAATTCGGTAATATTCAAAAAGCACCCGCATCGGCTATGAATCCCATAATTAAACCGTGGCCATTTAGGGGTTGGGCTATTGATCTCATCGGTCAAATTTATCCACCATCGAGTAAAGGGCATAAGTTTATTCTGGTTGCTACCGATTATTTCACAAAGTGGGTTGAAGCAATTCCTTTGAAAAAGGTGACATCGGCTAACATGGTTGATTTTGTGAAGGAGCATATTGTTTACCGATTTGGTATCCCTCAAACCATCACTACCGATCAGGGCACTATGTTTACGTCAGGTGAATTTGATGAGTTTGCTATAAGTATGGGAATTAAAGTTTTGAATTCTTCACCATATTATGCCTAAGCTAATGGCCAGGCTGAAGCATCTAATAAGGGAATTATCAAACTTATTAAGCGCAAGATCAAAGAATATCCTAAAAAGTGGCATACAATATTAAATGAAGCTTTGTGGTCATATCGGATGGCATATCATGGTGCAACCAAGGTATCACCTTATCAATTGGTGTATGGACACGATGCAGTATTACCTTGGGAGATTAAGATTGGTTCTAGGCGAATGCGCTTTCAGGATCAACTGACAGCCGATGATTATGATATTCTTATGAAAGATGAATTGGAAGATGTAGCAGGTCATCGGTTAAAAGCTTTGGTTAGTATCGAGGAGAATAAGAAAAGAGTGGCTAGGTGGTATGACAAGAAAGTGAAGGTAAAGGAATTTGCCGATGGTGAATTAGTCTGGAAATTGATTTTACCGATTGGGACTAAAAGTTCTAAGTTTGGCAAATGGTCTCCTAATTGGGAAGGTCCATATCGGATAAATCAGTCTGTTCCTGGTAATGCGTATATTCTTGAAACTCTCGAAGGAGTTGTATTTCCCAGAGCGTTAAATGGAAAATATTTAAAGAAATATTACCCTAGTATCTGGGTAGATGCATAAAAAGTATAGTTGCCGATAACAATCCTATCGGCTGGAGTTAAAACAAAGTATCAATTGTGCCGATGTACTAATTTAACAAAGCCTGGATGGCTGATATCGCACGCAGGCGAATTTCATCGGCTTCTTTTAACTCTTTGGCATCTTCATCGGCATTTCCTTCCACAGGTTTGATTTTCTTTTTCAAGGCCAAGGCCTTGCGAGCTTGAGCATCTCGTTCTTGTTGAAGGGCTTTAATGGCGTCGGGAAGCTGGTCTTCTTCTTGTTTAGCTTGAGTCAGAGCTGTCTCAACATTTTCCAATTCAGCTAGCAGGGCTGCTTTCTTTGCCGATAGATCTAAGATTTTCTGTCTGATATCGGCACTGGAGGCTTGCAAATTGTTGATGTTCTTGTGCTTCTCGTCGGCAGTCTGCTTCAGCTGTAGCATTTCTTCTTTAAGTTGAGACTGAGCTGCTCTGTCAGCAATACGATGAACGGCCCTTTGATATTGAAGCTGTCTGCTCTCCAGATGGACTGCTGGAAAGATGATTTCTTCAATATTAGCGGGGACTTGGCCACGGATCGCTTTGAAGATAGACCTTGCAGGATCCGAGTCGATCACCAATTGGGCAGTGTCTTGCTGTAGCAGATTTAGAAGGGTTTCCAGCTTGCCATAGGTGTCCGATGATATTATTCCCAACGCCAGGGAGGAACTCGCTTCTTCTCCGTCGTCATCAGAAACATCGATAGCAAAAGAGAATAAGCTATCGGGAGAGTCTTGTTCCTATGAGATAAAGAGAATTAGAAATCCTGTTTATGATATTTGAGGATATAATAAACCAAGTAATTGATTGGTTTACCTGCTTCAGAGCGATTTCTTGAGCTTGGCTTGAGGGAGCAGCTTGTAAAGGGTCATGCGAAGGATCGGCAGAAGATGCCGATGGAATGTCTTCTATGACCACATCGGTAGTCGGCCCTTGAGGTACAATTGCCGATGTTGTATCTTGGCAGGAGCAGTTTGTTCAGAGGGCTGATCGACGGGTGTTGGAGCAGACGCAGGGGCTGGTGTAGGTTTTTGTCGTTTCTGTTGAATCTCAGCCTCGGTCAAAGCTTTACGTTTTTGTTGTGCTTCAACAGCAACTGGCTGGGGGGCATCAACATCTGTTGGTTGGGGAGCCTGTATGATCGGTGTGCTTACCGATGTATCCATTTGTTGCTGCAAAAACAGGTATAAGATTGGATGTTTAATAGAGAGAAATAAAAATAATAATAAGAGAATACCTCTGAAGGAGGAGTAGAAGTTGCGGTGCTTGGTAGAGTTGCCGATGATGATCCAGCTGCAGCTTGTACACCCTGATAGTTGTATGTTAATATGAAGTGTATCGGCAGAAAAGAGAGTAAGCAAGATTGTTACCTTAAAAGCCTTGATCAGGCTTGAAGCAGCAGCCTTTGGAGAAGCCCTGGATGTTCCCAATCCTGGTCTAGAAGTGCCGATTTTGGTGCGAGCCCTTTGGAAGGTCAAGGCTTCTAGGGTGGGGGCGTTGTAACCGATTGCTGAAATTGGAGAGGCTGGATGGAGATTGAAGGGTTTTCCGCTTTTGCTTATCGATGGAACTGAATCATCAGCCTGTTTCAAGGAAGGTTAGCTGCCGATACACATAATAAAAGAAAGGAAAAGGACAAAAGTTGAAAGGAACTTACTGCATTATCAGGAATAGCATAATCGGGGTCGATCAGGTGCCGATATGTGTGAACAGACGTTGAAAATAGTTGTTCTTTCCACTCCTGCCACCATTGCTTATATGACTCTGTTATGAAAGAAGCTGGTGACCAGGCGGAGAGATCGACATTTGAAATATCGGCATCGGGAGCAAGTCTTACTACCCTGCTCCATTCAGTTCCGGAGGTGATGATTTCTCTGGGTTTAATCACATCGGCATAGCACAGTTTGATGGGCAGTTGCCCAAAGGCCAGCTGGCGAGATACTGCCGATGGATTGTAGAATTCATAAGTAATGTGGGAGGCTTTCCCGCTGCCAAATGTGTTGACTGGGATTGCTCTGGGGGTGATAATGGCCATCATGAGATCATTGTCTTGGTTCAGATCACTAGCGGCAAAATTGAAGAGGAGAGGGAACTTGTTATCCTCGTCAATATAAGGTACCCAAGCCCTGAGGTCATGAGGGAGGCCATGGTAGAGAGTGTGGAAAAATCTGCCGATTTGATCCTCATTGGCTTCTGTTCCGGGAAGGACGATGATTGCTTCACCGAAGTTGAGAGGAGGGCGTGTTGCCGATTCATCATCCCTAAGGACGTACTCTTCAGGAATCTCTCGTGAGAATTCCTGAGCAAAGAGATCCCACTGTAAACGCTTGTGCATGTGAGCGTTTAACCACATATTAACAAACCACCATGGGCCTCCCAGATTGCCGATGGGTTCGCCAAGTATAAGCTTCTGAGATACTTAGTGGAGGAGGTGGTAGGTTGAGCTCAGGAGATATCGGCCAAGTGGGAATCTGACACCGTTGGCCAAGAGTTCTGCTGCTGGGAGGAAAGCGTTAGTTGGTCCTACCGATCGTCCGCAGAAAATAAACTTTTCCAGCCACATGTTCAGGAATGTGGCATGCTCCCTTTGATTGACGGTGCCAGTCTTTTGATACTCCTGGATATATCCGTCCAGCCGCCGATGTTGCGTGTAGTTACTCTGTATTCAGCTTTTCTGCCGAAAATATGGCCTTCATCGACAGTTGAAATGTCTAAGCCTGTGAGCATGTATACATCGGCAAGAGTAGGGGCACATGGGCCATGACCGAACATGAAGGTGTTGGTGGTGTCAGACCAAAACTGAGCAGCAGCTATCATCATGGATTCATTTTTCTGCATATCGGCAATGGACAGCCTGATACATTGATCTATTTTTCGCTCTGCCCAGAACACTTGCATTGATCTGTTGACCCTCAGAAACCAGTTTTTCCATCCTTTGGTGGGTTTGGGCCAAGAACGGAACGTGTCTTTCCACAGATTCAAAGAGAAATTCTGAGATTTGAAGGGAATACGATTGGCCTCTGTATTAATCAAATCAGTTGGATCTGGGTCGCCCATCGGACCTAAGCAATGAAGGGGAGGTTGATGGGTTGGAATCACCAATGTGTTGCGAAGTTCCTAGGTTTGAAGGACCAAGAAAATGAAAGAAAAAGAAAGATGTCAACTGTAAGAATTCGCAGGAGACCGAAAGGATTAAAGTAAAAGTAATGAGAAGAAGAACAAACCGCAGGGACGTCGAAGTTAACAGCCATTGCTTCAGGAAGATGAGGGCACGAGCTGGGAACTTGAAGATGATGATGGTTCTGATGAGTTGAAGACGCGCGGTCGTTGGTTAGGGTTGCCGCCGGAGTGAGAATGCCAAAAGGTGGAGTTTGAAGGTAGAAGATGAACAGCCCGGAGGAATCTATTTATAGGTTATTTGGAGTAGGGGTATTCTTGACTTATCTCTATGCCGTATGCGGATGGATCGAGGTGGTTCAGTTGGATATGGTAACTGTTCGCACGACAATCAAGGGATGGTACAGAAGATTTGACGGCAAGTAATCATAACTTAAAGGATATCTTGATACAAGATTTTTTAGTTCTAAAAATGATGCGTTGCGGTAAGATATTGTTGATGGATTGTTATTTTGGTATCTCAACCGTAGTTAAGGCAAAGAAGGTTGGAAAAAATGCGATATATATTGAGATACATGGATTGGATCTAGATTTGATTGAATTTGGTAACAAATCGTGTTATGCTTGGAGAATGGGTTAAAGAAATAGATAATAGCAAGCATCAGTTGGAATAAATTTCGGAGCATCAGTATCTTATACTCCGAAATTGGGGGGCATGTGTTGACATCGTTTTTGGCACGTGTCAAGATGATCAGGAAAGGCTAATCAGTAAGGGAAAGATTGCCGTGTAAATTAATAGCCAAGGAGAATAAGTTTGTTTTTAAGCGGTGACAGTGTATGAATTTAATTTGGAATGTTGCCGATGAAGTCAAGGGTGTTATTGCCGATGCCGATGGAAGAGGGTTTGGAAACTGTTGCCGATAAGATAAGGGAATGTACTGATGAAGGAAGGTATGAAGACTGCAGCCGATGAAACAGGGAATGTACCGATGGAAGGAGATCGAAGGTTGCTACCGATGGAACAGGGGCTGTGCTGGTGAAAGGGAGGTCGATAAGAATACCATCGTAATTAAGGCGGACTATGGAATAAAATAGGAGTTGATTTCCTTGTTTACGATTAGTAGAGTCTGAGTTGTGTCAAAGTCATGTTCTTTTCCTTAGACTTGGATTTAGTGTCCTAGTCGTATTTGGTTATGTTTCTATAGATCAGGGTATAAATATAGAGTGAAGGGCAATGTAATAGGGAATCAATCAATACATCAAAAAAACAGCTTTTACTCTTATTTACATCTACTTTTCGGCGACTTCGTCAATTTGCATATTTTTCCTTTTTACGAGTTCTCATCGATTCGGCGAGTTGCATTGCTCTAAGTGCAATCTTTGTCGATCCTCGAGTTCCGCGTGAGTACCTCTTGACCGTGACTTCCGGGCGTATCGCTGTTGTCAGGATCAAAGTGCTCATATATTCATCCTTGTCGATTAACCGGTCAAATCGACTGGCACGCTTTGGATATCGATTTCGGGTATTAGCCCTTTGTGTTTGCAGATTCACTTTTGCATCAACAATAAGATTCGTATGGTTCTAACTCTACTTCTATGAATGTATCTTAATCACACAACTGCAATATATAGATTGAGTCCACACAACGGTATAATAGGTGACAAGTGAGACAATAGGAGATAAAACTCCTACCCGATTGTTCCTTATAATAAAACTTGGTAATAACTCTTCAAGGTTTTCCTGTCCTTCAATCTCTCCCACCTCCCGAACAAGCGAGAAAATGTGCTTCCTCCTATGCTTTCCATTAGCAATTAGTTGGAAGTGTTGTGGGTTGTTATCTCCTAGATGGACTTCTTCACCTTAGGCCTTAATTTGAAAGTTTCAAATTTCCTATTATCTAAGTAGCCAAGTTAATTGATCTCTAACAAGAGCAAGGTTGTCTCACTCTGAGTTCACATATCTCAGCCTTCGAGTCGAGCTCATTAACAGTTGTTTGTAATTTTTTTTACTAGTCGATCAACTTGTACTCTCGCTCGGCCTAGAATTTTAGAAGATATAAGCTCTTCGTTTATTTTCTAACATAATAGATATTCATAGAGTGGATTTTCTACAACGGGTGGTAGCTACCAATCCCGGTGTGGTAACTACCCTTATGATAGATGCTTGACACGTGTTTGGGGTTGTGGGATCGGACGGCTGGCTATTTGCTCTTGATCTGGCATCATAGTACACATGTAGTTGCTATGTCAGACTGTGATTTCTTTTTCAAGCAATGGTCCATACCATGCAGCCACTTTTTCTACTTTGGCAGTACGCATGCATACATGCATTCACACCCTCGGTTGGGTTATAAACTGCTCCACGATAGCATCTTCAGCAGTCCCTAATATCTCCCCTCATCCCCCATAAAACTGTCGTATTAGGGACAGCTATACTTTTTTCTTGCTCCAGCAGTTTCCCAATACCTCTTCCTTATTTTGGTGGCCACTCCCTCACCTCCCCTCAAAGAAAGGGGATATACAACTCCTCAAATACCATGGGGACCATCTCAACTACCATTTTTCAGCCATATTTTCTCTTACACTCCTGCAGGACCTATATTTCATATGGGTATTGGGGGGAGATATATTAGGGTACTGCTGCAGCAAATCCCCCAATAAATCTAGAAAGTGATATTGGGCTACCCCAATACTATATTATTGAGGGAGTTGTATTAAGACACTGCTGGAGATGCTATGATCAGGGCGCTTTTGACGCTGCACATAGTTCGAAAGCTTTAGATAATCAAACTTTAAATGCTAATATTATTTAACTATATATTTGATTTATAATTTATTTTTATCATAATATGTCTTATGATTTTATCTACAAAACAAGATCCGACATGATCATATTTATTTTGAAGAAACAAAATGACATATGGAATCTACATTCAAATTTTGACTTGACTATGATCCAAACATTCTTAACTGCTCCAGATTTTAGCATTAGCAACTTTTAGCTCGGTCACAAACTAAATAGTAATTTTAGGCCTGATTTTCAAAAAAAATAATTGGCTACGACCAAGATTCGCTTACAAACCAAATATCAACTTTTCAACTCAGATACATGGTTACAAATCGGATATATGGTTAAATAGATATTAGCAATTGAAGCTTGATTATTCAAAATTTCAAACTATGTGCATGCAAAGCAAAATTTAATTGCAAGGAATATTATAGTGTAAACAGATCATAAAAATGATACACAAATTAGAAGCTATGGCCATTCAAAATTTCGTAAATCTTTAGAGCTTAGAATGCTGCTCGGCCTGAAAAATAGTACGATGCATTCTGCAGTGCAGCCTGAGGCCGAATGGCAGGGCACTGACGACACTGGTGGCTCTGAATGGTTCATGAAGCATTGCGGACGTGCCTGGCAGGGCCATCGTGCCTGGCACTGGCAGTACATCTTCTCAATACTAAAGAAATGCTTTTGAAGTCCGGATAATAAGGCAAGGCTTATGGGCAGGCAATATTGGTTGCGAAATAAGAAAAACTAAACTCCAACCTGCTAGGTTCCAACATCAAAGCTTTTTGCTGGTAGTTAATTTGCTTGTAACAACTTTACCGGATACACACACTCTATGAAACGATTAAAACAAATTGATGCTGCTGAAGTTGCAACCTTTACTAGCAGGCAGCACGGGCCACTGGGCCAGCTCACGAGCTGCAAGCCTGGTGGCGTGCGGGCAGTACGTGGTCGCTGTGACAAGTCCCAATAATGGATGCTTGAATGCTTTGTAATGTCTGCGTACACTGCAGCATGTGCCTGGATGCTTGCATGCGAATTCGTCTTTGATTTCAATAGAGATACTACTATGTACTCCAGATTTTGGCATTACCCATATTTTGGCTCAGTCAAAAACCAAATATCATTTTTTAGGCCACATTTTGTCACGGCTACAGTTTGATCTGGCCAAAAAAAATTACAAACCAAACAAGCAAATGTGTCTAGTCTAGTTGTCCAAAAATTGGGAAGTGCGACGTGGTTTGCAGCGTGCATGTTCAGAAAAAGAGTGGAAAGGGAGTGCTACGGCTTTGAGGAGACGACAGTGCATGCAAGGGGACATAGAAACAAGTGGGTGTCCTTGTAAGCCTAGTAAAGCAAAGTTGTCAGCTCCTTTCACTACAACACTAACCCCCGTTTAGCAACGAATCAGTAGCAACGGAAATTAGATACGTTGCAGTTGTTCCGTAATAATAATAACCCACCCTCCACCTCGAGAAGTCGTCCCCCTCCAATTGCCCATTACCCTCTAATTCCGCCCAACCTCCCACGCGCAGAAGGGCGGCTGCAACCTCCTCCGATCCCACACCGCCGCCTACCGCCGATCTACGCCGCCCGTCGGAGCCCCTCTCGCACAACCGATCAATAGCGACAGCGGCAGCGGCGAAGCGAGGGCAGCGACATACAGGGAGCGACGAGGCCGAGGAAACCAGATCGGGAGCTGCTAGGACTTTTCTCGTCGGTGATCTCTCATACCCTGTACTTGCCCATCGGCTGATCTCGATTGAGGTACGACTGATCTGCAGTTATGATCTCGATTGAATCAGGTAAGAAGGAAGTTGGCTGTTCGATCTACAGGAGCTTCCTGCCATCACGGTAGACTCGGACTCCAATCCCCCACACGTGCACTCCGGCTCCAATCCTCTGTGCCGCTTCAACTCAGGGAGCCGATCTGTAAAGGTCATAGTCGTTTACTGATAACACTAATCGACGGTGCCATCCTGGAGGTATTTTCCTTCCCTTTTTTTTCTCAGATGTGTTTTTCATTAGTAATTAATTTTCATACTTCTCGATTTCCTACTAAATTATCTTTGATCTCAGTCTCTTTTCTTTAATCAAAAGCACAGACAACATAGATAAAAGCACGATCAGTGATATGGTCACGATGGTCTATTATAGGGGTCAATATACTGAATTATTGGCTGTTTTGGCTGTATCCTGTATTAGTGATCCTGTATTAGTGATGTAGAGGGGCGGGGGTCAATAAAATCTTTTAACTCTTAATCTTTGAAGACTATTGATTTTTTATTGTTACTACTTTTCTTCGTTCAATAATCTCTTATTTCCCTTACATACGAGTGCTACCCGGTTCCAAATCTCATGAATTTTGCATAATGATGCTCATATTTGATTGGATATAGTTATCATTGGAAGCTCCCCATTCATTGATATTCAGTTGTAGTTTCCATGGTTGTAGTAATAATACTGACTCATCTTCTGTTCTTATGCAGTGAAGCAGGAACTGTGACTTGTGCAACCTGTTAGGTATAATTATTCATGAGATCTGGTATGTATGATCTCCATTACTATGTTGTAACAAACCTGTAATGTTCTAGTGCAAAGATTAAGGTCCACTTAAATGCAGATCGTGTCCGTTAGTTTAAGATTGTCATCGGTAATTCAATTTAATTCTCCCACTGTCCTGTAACTAATACATACTTTTTTCTTTTTATTCTTATTCATTATTTTACTGCATCTAATCCTTGTCTCACTATTACTCTAATAACCACCATTGTAACTGAAAGCATGTTTCACTTTTTTTTGGTAGAAACATACTGAATGTTAATGTGTCAGCAGCTTCGGTACCAGTTCTCTGAATAACATAGGTACATAGTTTATAACTTCCTTAAGCATGGATTTCTGTATTTCTTATTTCATTTTCAGATTGACAAAATTAATTTACAGATATCATGTCCTTGGAGTCTGACAGCTTTTATTAGGTATGCCTTTTGGCCTCTGAAGTCTTCATATCAGGATGTGTCCAGAATCATTTGGGCTTGACAGATCCTGCTGTGTTTACTCTTTTTCTTGATTTAATTACTGATTTCCGTACGTGTAAATGCTCCAACAATTCCCTTGTACATCCAAAGAACTTTTACATTGCCTACAGAGTTGCTGAAGCCAGAGTTCCAGAACAAGGGTTATGAGTGTAAGCACACTACTATGATGAGGTAGGACCTATTTGAATTTTTATATGGGCACTATAAAATTGATTTTATATTTGAGTTATTGCTGTCACTAGATTTGAGCTTCTATCTTAAATTTCATGGCCTTCAAATTTTGTGCAGCCTTTTCCATGACCTATTATGATTTAGTTCTAAGTGTGATATTAAAGTAATCCAACATTTATTTGTAGGTCGAGAAGATAAATGGATGGTCACATTAGTGGAATGCTAAACTAAACTGAAAGAAGGAGAAAAGGAGAGCGGCTGCTGGCATTTTAAGAGGGCTTTCCTTTGTTTTATATTTGACTCCCATGGGAACTTGTACTCTGAACAGAAACTATGTCATGAATTATGTGGATGGTACTCAATGTAAAGAACCAAATTCTTTATACTATATGGCAGAGTGTGCTTTTAATATTTCTATGTGTCGGATGGTCTTCCATTTCACCTGCAGTTTTTATTAAATTGTACAGAATATCAAAAATTGAATATTTATAACATTATTGGTTTTGTGGTTTATTCCTTGCAACACATATAAGTGTTGCAACAAACTAAGTCTAGATGTTGTAACAAACAATAGAAGTAGTTCGCAAATGGTTTGTACAAACGCATAAAAGCGTTGCCATAACCCACCTTTATGCGTTGCAACTTTGCAACGGTTGTTAGTATGTGTTACCAACGGATAATTAAGTGTTGCAATAGACTCTTGCAACGCCACTTTAAGCAACGCATATTACATGCGTTGGTATAGATCCTGCCAACGCATATATAGACTTTTAGCAACGCATATTTGTGTTGCAAAAGGGGGTGTCATTTTGTAGTGTTTTGAGACTGTTTTCCACTTTTGGGCCCTGTTTAGTTACCTCCAAAATCCAAAATTTAGCATTATGCAAAAAAAAGATTCTCCATCACATTAAACTTGCGGTACATGTATGGAGTACTGAATGTAGACGAAATCAAAAACTAAATGCACAGTTTGGATGTACTTTGCGAGACGAACGTTTTAAGCCTAATTAGTCAATGGTTGGACAATTATTACCAAATACAAACGAAATACTACAGTATGCTACAGCCATTTCGGCGGCGCCAGATTTTGGCAACTAAACATGGCCTTGGTCTAGGCGGGTATTTACCACACCGGTGTGGGTAGCTATCAACCGTTGTAGCTGGATATTTCTCATAGTCATAGTTTGTCACACCCGGTTTTGCAAAGAACAAAACTAGGCTCGTCATATGTATGCCCAGGAAGTCCACACATACAACAACAGAATAGAGATATCAAAACAATGTTTATATAAAGCGGGAAACATAATATATTAACACTTACAACTATCAGAGTATCGCAGAACGGTGGCTAAGCTTCTGCTCGGGCTCCATTCTTCTCAGGGACGGCTGACTGGTGGCTCCATATGCCAAGCACTTCTGAAAGACTTCTGAAAACTCCACTACACCTTTATCCTTCTTCTAAGTAGCACCTTACTACACACTGGAGTGTGGTGAAAATAGCAAGAGTGAGTCCATGTCGAACTCAACAAATATAACATGGGGTTCATGAGGCTCAAAAGGATAGACACTGGTTTACAGCATTTAGCTTTTACTTGTCACAATTTTATCATATGAGTAGCATCAGGTTTGCATTAATCCCACAATAAACATATGATCAATGTAAAGATGAATAATGAATAGCAAAAACACATTTATAGTCATTAGTGATCATCTATTCCGTAAGGGTCCAAGGCCACTCGTGACCGTGAGCACGGCTATTATAACAGTTTTACACTCTGCAGAGGTTGTACACTTTCACTGTGAGTCGTGATTTACCCTTTTGCCCGAGGTGATCAGCCTCTTGACCCACTGCCAAGGAAGGTCGGCAGGGTTCACTATGAAGTCTTTCAAAGGTTCGTCTAACAAGTTAGGGCCATTAGATTCACTCGGCAAACAGATGTAGAGCCCCCCTTCCAAATGGCACAATGACACGCAGCCTATACACATAAGGACAGAGGCCGCACTATACCCGATTCGTCAAGCCGTTCTTACGCCATGAAGGTTACCTCTAACAAGCTAGAAAAGGTCCTCATACTTGACTAAAGCCAGAGCCATATAGCCCTCACAGTTGTACTGTAAGTCCCGGATGTTCGCTTACAGATGAGTCCTTATGGAGAGAAACTAGAGCACCAAAAATAGCCCCATGCTCTAGCCCCCTTTAAACAGTAATCAAAAGTCATCTTTTAATGTTTATTGCATATTCCATTAGTCAAATTACATGATCATAGTTCATGTTTAAGCACTAGCCATACTACTCAACGCAATATAATAGGTATCAAGGTGTAAGATCAACACTAAGTCATCCTTAACAAGGAAATAGATGCATAATGATATTATTTGCGTATTGTGAATAGGACAACAAGGAAATCCCATGTTATACTTGCCTTTTTCCCAAAGTTAAGTCGCTCAGAACCTTCAACCTCCGTCTCTGATCTTCAGCTTCTACTGTACTCGTCGGTCCTCAGCTCCTAGTCTTTAGCGCTCACGAATCACACTTCTACTCGCAGCAACCAAGCACAGCAAACAGACAATGAACACGCCTAAGAACAAACATCATACAAAGGAGACACTTTAAAAGGAGACTCACTAAATGTCACGGCTTGTTGCTATGGTTACGAGAACGCAAGAAACGTCGATAACGGAACTACGATTGAAAAGAAACGACTACCGAGAGTTTATATTATAAAAGAAACAACTACAGGCTTCATTTAATTTAATTTAGAAAAATCACATGGAACCTACTAATTCAGATTATTCAAATTATTATATTAAAAACAAATTAGAACAAGTCATATTTATTTATGAACATATCTCGTGTTATTTAATCAAGTTAAACTTTAACCTTGTATAAAAATAAAGGTGAGAACACCTAAACAAGTTTATCCTATGCAACTGGTTTGAACTTAGCAAGTTACAGTTTAATCACTAAAGATCAAAGTATAAACCTATATTGTTTTTAATTCAAGAAGGCATAAATTAAACACTAATCAGAACAACTATACACTCCATGTTTAACTAAATTAATTATAATTGATGAATAGGGCATTTGAATAATCAATAATCATATCTTAGTTGAGAAACCGAGTTAAATCTAGTCATATTTTAATAACAAATATTTCATTTTGTCTTTTATATCAATTATACATTAACATGCAAAACAAAGTAACATAATCTGACGTGTTGTTAAATTAAGCAAGTCAAATATATTTACGTTGCAACTAACAATGGCACACAAAAAGGACAGATGCTAATCTCTATGCTGTATTTATTTTGGAAAACTGGTTACATGCATATTAAACAATTTAATATTTGACTGTACAAGGAAAAATACATGTGACATGGTAAACATCATCCCTAACCTGTAGTTTATGGTCGGCACGGTCGTAACGCAACAAGAACTGAGTTAAAATTAGATTGCTTTTAATTGAGAAGCTATTAAATAAATATATTAATCTAATCACTATTTATAATTAATAAATTTATAATCAAGTGATATGATAAAGGTTACCGGTATTGCATAGAGCGCGACGACGTGAATCTAATGCAACTGGAATGACTCGAAACAGAATTAAAACGTAAATGATATGGCCTAAACAAGATTATATATGTATACATATTTTTATTGTATTTCGTGATTTGTTTTTCTAAAAGAAAACGGCAATAAAGCGTAGCATGACGTAATGCTTATATCAACAAGCTAAGAACGAACCAGAGCACGCATGGCACTCGGCCGGCTGCTCGCTCCGCACCGCCCAGTAGCGCGTGTCGATATGAATCTAACGCAACTTGAACGAAGCAAAACAGAATTATAAACCTATGTCACTTTTAATACAAAAAGACGTTGAACGAACATTAATCAATTTGATATTTAAATATAAAATTCAGAAACAATTAATATGTCAGATGTTGCTGAATACTTGAAGCTTATTCGCCTACCACGGTCCTATAAGACGTTAACAACGCTGATTAAGATAAAATCAGGGGCAAAGAAGGGACCTACATGCAAGGAAAAGAGCAGCACGTTGGCTTTTCGTGGCCTATTCTTCAATGCACGAACTCATTGTTTCTTCATTCTTCATTCATGCAGTACGTTGGTGATGAGCTCGACTTCATGGCCACTACCATATTGGCACCTCTGCTTGGTCTCGAGATAGCAATGTGGACAGGAGACATGCAGAATGCCGCTGATGCACAGCTATGGAATCGTCGGCCAACACACCGCTGAAGGGCATGCATGCTGCAGTCTGTAGGGGCCTCGATCAGATATGCACACTGCATTAGGAGAATGGAAGCTCGATTTGTTGGCATGCTGTTACAGAAACAATGAGGAGTAACAATTGAGTAGATGAGATCGAGATAGTTACGGATAGAGAGCAACGGAAAAGTGCTAGATTATTCTTACAGACAATGAAACGATAAGACAGCGACGATGGATCTTACTGGCCGATCTCGAGAAGATGATGAGCACAACAGGCAACTGGGTACGTCCGGACTGGCGAACCGGCAACAAAACCGCGACGTCGAGAGCGGGACGAACCGGCAACAGTCGCCCATGGACAAGTCAAACAGCCAACAACGGCTTCGGAAGTTTCGGCATGGTTCACAGCAACGATCATCAGCAGGCTTCACGCGGGCGGTTGCTACAGGAACAACATCGACGCGTAGATGGAAACAAATTAACGGCGGTTATCAGCATATATATAACTATATGTACGGAGACACACTAGCAGAAAGATGCAATTTCTCGACTGGAAATAAATAGGGAATGATGATGCATGAATGACGAGACATGATATCAGCAAAGTCTTTGATTAATAAAATAATGGTTAGCAAGGTGATGCTGACCTTTTCTTTTAATCGGTCATCAGGAGTTTGCTAATGATGTCAGGAACAATGTTGTTGCTGCTTCTGCGCAATGATGACTTGCAAGATAGCTCGGTTTGCAGGCGAGAGTCATGCTTGTGGCCGCCGGCTGGTTTTGTCAAGGCCTGGGCAGATAGCGACGGTGAAGCAGGATGCAGTATATCATGTATATATGTGGCCATATAACTTGGATGGTAAGCAGGCTCAGGCTCAAAGACTAGTATACGTGATGATCAAATAATAAGATCAACAATCGAAGAAGCTAACAGATAAAAAGACAAGAGTTGCCATCGTGCGGGTGTTTCTTACCAAGATCAAACGAGAAACAACGATGTCGGGTTGAAGCAGAGACCGGCAAGATCGGGTTTCACAAGCGACTCCTTCAACGACAGATCAGAGATAGCAGTCATGCAGATGGTGCCGATGCTTCACGCGATGATGGCCGACGGGTGGCGCTCGGCCTGCCCAAAAGAAAGCAGCTAGCGGCAAGCATGTCCCTCACGTGGACATGTTCCAGTGTGCGCGACGGCTTTTGCTCTGCTCATCGGCGAGGTCTGAGCAGCGGCGATGGGGACGATAGGGATCGGCGGGGCACGGCTCCAGCTTCTCTCCGACGAGATCCAAAACGAGTGAGCGCCAGTGGCGCTGGGATAAAGCTAGGGCTAAGAACGGCGGCGGACTTACTTGTTGCCGAGCAGAGTATGGACGGGCTGGGCAGCGCGGCAACGACGGCGACAGCGACGGCAACAGCGACGGCGAGAGAAGGATGAGAAAAATATAATTTACTACACGAGAGATTTCCCAAACTAGGGGCTCCTCTACGGTAGTTTTGGTGTGCTTTGCCCATGGGGTAGGTACGTATATATAGGGAGGAAAACTCTCCACCTCCATGTCAACTAGCGATATGGTGCTAATTGACGTTGCACCCTCCATCTTTACTAATAGGCCTAATTAATTATTAAAGCCCATTAGTAAATAAATGAATGGGCATTTAGGATTATTGCACACGGGCTTTGGTGGAAAATGAGGTATTTATTATTTTCGGAATTAATTAATTTCATGGATAAAATAATTCCAGAAAAGTCCAGAATTATTATTTAAGCCATGAAAAATACTCCGAAAGCTCTAAAAATTCAGGGAAAATTCTCAGAGACATTATGAAACATAAGGAACCCAAATAAAGTATTTGGAGCTTATGGAAAGATATTTTTAGAGCATCTAAAAATTAGATAACGCTCGCAGAAAAGCGTGAACTAGCTCTAGAAAAAGCCAGAACAAATTCCGAAGAGTTCACTGAGATTGATCGACACACGAGGAACTGAAAGGAATAATTTATGTTATAAAGAAAAGATTTTAGGAAACTCCCAACGAGAACTTAAGATGAGAAACAAGGAATATTGATTGCGGAAAAAGATAAAGACATGCTGGAGAAGAAAGATCGATCCACTAAATGCATTTTTAAAGACTTTGCTCACTCTTAACACACAAGAGACAACAAGCAAACATCACATCAGGCAAGAGCCCACCAAATTAATTTGGAAAAGTTTGAAATACCACAATTTTCTATAACTAAATTTGCTAAAACTTAAATTAGTCTTGTCAAGTCTTAAACAAATATTTAAACCATTTGTTTTATTTAGTGTTTTCTATTCACAACCCAAAATCAGAAATTTTGGGGTGTGACAATTCTACCCCACTTAACAGGAATCTTGTCTCGAGATTCAAAGAGACTTGGGAGAGAGATAAAGCAGACCAATAAGATTGCTTTGAGACTTTTTGACAAGTTCGAATATAAGTGTCGAGGATTGTCAAAGGTTGACAAGAGAACATTGGATTGATCGTTAAGATTGATTCGAGTTAATGACAGAAGGTCAAAGGATTGAAGGTCAGCATAGGTGGAAAGGAAGATCAAAGGAGGTTGAAAAGATAGATCAAGGTTGATCATCGAGTCTTCACTTGATAAGGTGTAAAAACAAGGGTGGAGATTAGCAAAAGATAAAGATAGATCTTATGGTACTCACAACTCCTCGATTCAAAATTTATGAGACATCATAAAAAAGTGACAGATTAACATTGGTTGAAGAAAAGTAAAGACTAGTTTTCCGTTTTACCATTCAGGGAGACCAGTGAGAAGGATAAATTGATCTTCAAGTCTTTGTAGGTCCTTGAATCAGGATTTATAAGATGTAAGGACAAGGGTCAAAAGTTGTCAAATGTTGATAAAAAAAGTAAAGATTGATGGCAAGAAGGTGAGACTGGTTAAGGGGCAAGGACTAGCAAAAGATGATATTATGATAGCGATTGGTCTTTGGATCTTCTTGTCTCGTGACTTGAGATTGATGATGGTGGCGGACGCTACCCCACTTAACAAAGATCTTGTTTCACCTGGCGATGTCATTGAAGGCAACACTTTCTTTACTACTATTGATGAGTCCTTCATGTGTTGATCCTCCCTTGGGTTAAGATAAAGGAGAAAGCATAGAAACCAAGAGTAAGCAAGGATGATATATGGAAAAGACAATAAGAATTAGGATTGATCGAAGGTTAAGTAGGTCAAGAGAGGATACTACCCCACTTTAACAAAGATTGAGCTAATTCTCAAGATGATTTCGGGCCTCCTTTGGAACACAAGAACAAAGACAACACACAGGCATCACGTCAAACAAGACAAGCACACATCAGACAACACAAAGCACCAATCACATCATCGGTACTACATGTGCTTCTTAAACAATGGTGGTCATCCTAATGGCACATTGGAGATGATGAAAGGCCATCGAACTTTTGAACAAGGTAAGATCAGAAAACTTTTGGTAAAAATAACACAAATAAAAAAAAACCAAGGGAGTAAGAAATAATAGCTCAAAGGAAGCTATCCAAGGAGGGGATACAAAAGGACAAGGAAGAGGAAATAGTCAAAATCAATGAGTCAAGGGATGACAAAATAGTTTTATAGTAAAATGAGTTTTAGAATACGTCCAGTACTACTTGGCATACGTCCTACAGTCAACACCGCTATGATACCACTCTGTCACACCCGGTTTTGCAAAGAACAAAACTAGGCTCGTCATATGTATGCCCAGGAAGTCCACACATACAACAACAGAATAGAGATATCAAAACAATGTTTATATAAAGCGGGAAACATAATATATTAACACTTACAACTATCAGAGTATCGCAGAACGGTGGCTAAGCTTCTGCTCGGGCTCCATTCTTCTCAGGGACGGCTGGCTGGTGGCTCCATATGCCAAGCACTTCTGAAAGACTTCTGAAAACTCCACTACACCTTTATCCTTCTTCTAAGTAGCACCTTACTACACACTGGAGTGTGGTGAAAATAGCAAGAGTGAGTCCATGTCGAACTCAACAAATATAACATGGGGTTCATGAGGCTCAAAAGGATAGACACTGGTTTACAACATTTAGCTTTTACTTGTCACAATTTTATCATATGAGTAGCATCAGGTTTGCATTAATCCCACAATAAACATATGATCAATGTAAAGATGAATAATGAATAGCAAAAACACATTTATAGTCATTAGTGATCATCTATTCCGTAAGGGTCCAAGGCCACTCGTGACCGTGAGCACGGCTGTTATAACAGTTTTACACTCTGCAGAGGTTGTACACTTTCACTGTGAGTCGTGATTTACCCTTTTGCCCGAGGTGATCAGCCTCTTGACCCACTGCCAAGGAAGGTCGGCAGGGTTCACTATGAAGTCTTTCAAAGGTTCGTCTAACAAGTTAGGGCCATTAGATTCACTCGGCAAACAGATGTAGAGCCCCCCTTCCAAATGGCACAATGACACGCAGCCTATACACATAAGGACAGAGGCCGCACTATACCCGATTCGTCAAGCCGTTCTTACGCCATGAAGGTTACCTCTAACAAGCTAGAAAAGGTCCTCATACTTGACTAAAGCCAGAGCCATATAGCCCTCACAGTTGTACTGTAAGTCCCGGATGTTCGCTTACAGATGAGTCCTTATGGAGAGAAACTAGAGCACCAAAAATAGCCCCATGCTCTAGCCCCCTTTAAACAGTAATCAAAAGTCATCTTTTAATGTTTATTGCATATTCCATTAGTCAAATTACATGATCATAGTTCATGTTTAAGCACTAGCCATACTACTCAACGCAATATAATAGGTATCAAGGTGTAAGATCAACACTAAGTCATCCTTAACAAGGAAATAGATGCATAATGATATTATTTGCGTATTGTGAATAGGACAACAAGGAAATCCCATGTTATACTTGCCTTTTTCCCAAAGTTAAGTCGCTCAGAACCTTCAACCTCCGTCTCTGATCTTCAGCTTCTACTGTACTCGTCGGTCCTCAGCTCCTAGTCTTTAGCGCTCACGAATCACACTTCTACTCGCAGCAACCAAGCACAGCAAACAGACAATGAACACGCCTAAGAACAAACATCATACAAAGGAGACACTTTAAAAGGAAACTCACTAAATGTCACGGCTTGTTGCTATGGTTACGAGAACGCAAGAAACGTCGATAACGGAACTACGATTGAAAAGAAACGACTACCGAGAGTTTATATTATAAAAGAAACAACTACAGGCTTCATTTAATTTAATTTAGAAAAATCACATGGAACCTACTAATTCAGATTATTCAAATTATTATATTAAAAACAAATTAGAACAAGTCATATTTATTTATGAACATATCTCGTGTTATTTAATCAAGTTAAACTTTAACCTTGTATAAAAATAAAGGTGAGAACACCTAAACAAGTTTATCCTATGCAACTGGTTTGAACTTAGCAAGTTACAGTTTAATCACTAAAGATCAAAGTATAAACCTATATTGTTTTTAATTCAAGAAGGCATAAATTAAACACTAATCAGAACAACTATACACTCCATGTTTAACTAAATTAATTATAATTGATGAATAGGGCATTTGAATAATCAATAATCATATCTTAGTTGAGAAACCGAGTTAAATCTAGTCATATTTTAATAACAAATATTTCATTTTGTCTTTTATATCAATTATACATTAACATGCAAAACAAAGTAACATAATCTGACGTGTTGTTAAATTAAGCAAGTCAAATATATTTACGTTGCAACTAACAATGGCACACAAAAAGGACAGATGCTAATCTCTATGCTGTATTTATTTTGGAAAACTGGTTACATGCATATTAAACAATTTAATATTTGACTGTACAAGGAAAAATACATGTGACATGGTAAACATCATCCCTAACCTGTAGTTTATGGTCGGCACGGTCGTAACGCAACAAGAACTGAGTTAAAATTAGATTGCTTTTAATTGAGAAGCTATTAAATAAATATATTAATCTAATCACTATTTATAATTAATAAATTTATAATCAAGTGATATGATAAAGGTTACCGGTATTGCATAGAGCGCGACGACGTGAATCTAATGCAACTGGAATGACTCGAAACAGAATTAAAACGTAAATGATATGGCCTAAACAAGATTATATATGTATACATATTTTTATTGTATTTCGTGATTTGTTTTTCTAAAAGAAAACGGCAATAAAGCGTAGCATGACGTAATGCTTATATCAACAAGCTAAGAACGAACCAGAGCACGCATGGCACTCGGCCGGCTGCTCGCTCCGCACCGCCCAGTAGCGCGTGTCGATATGAATCTAACGCAACTTGAACGAAGCAAAACAGAATTATAAACCTATGTCACTTTTAATACAAAAAGACGTTGAACGAACATTAATCAATTTGATATTTAAATATAAAATTCAGAAACAATTAATATGTCAGATGTTGCTGAATACTTGAAGCTTATTCGCCTACCACGGTCCTATAAGACGTTAACAACGCTGATTAAGATAAAATCAGGGGCAAAGAAGGGACCTACATGCAAGGAAAAGAGCAGCACGTTGGCTTTTCGTGGCCTATTCTTCAATGCACGAACTCATTGTTTCTTCATTCTTCATTCATGCAGTACGTTGGTGATGAGCTCGACTTCATGGCCACTACCATATTGGCACCTCTGCTTGGTCTCGAGATAGCAATGTGGACAGGAGACATGCAGAATGCCGCTGATGCACAGCTATGGAATCGTCGGCCAACACACCGCTGAAGGGCATGCATGCTGCAGTCTGTAGGGGCCTCGATCAGATATGCACACTGCATTAGGAGAATGGAAGCTCGATTTGTTGGCATGCTGTTACAGAAACAACGAGGAGTAACAATTGAGTAGATGAGATCGAGATAGTTACGGATAGAGAGCAACGGAAAGTGCTAGATTATTCTTACAGACAATGAAACGATAAGACAGCGACGATGGATCTTACTGGCCGATCTCGAGAAGATGATGAGCACAACAGGCAACTGGGTACGTCCGGACTGGCGAACCGGCAACAAAACCGCGACGTCGAGAGCGGGACGAAAAAAATATAATTTACTACACGAGAGATTTTCCAAACTAGGGGCTCCTCTACGGTAGTTTTGGTGTGCTTTGCCCATGGAGTAGGTACGTATATATAGGGAGGAAAACTCTCCACCTCCATATCAACTAGCGATATGGTGCTAATTGACGTTGCACCCTCCATCTTTACTAATAGACCTAATTAATTATTAAAGCCCATTAGTAAATAAATGAATGGGCATTTAGGATTATTGCACACGGGCTTTGGTGGAAAATGAGGTATTTATTATTTTCGGAATTAATTAATTTCATGGATAAAATAATTCCAGAAAAGTCCAGAATTATTATTTAAGCTATGAAAAATACTCCGAAAGCTCTAAAAATTCAGGGAAAATTCTCAGAGACATTATGAAACATAAGGAACCCAAATAAAGTATTTGGAGCTTATGGAAAGATATTTTTAGAGCATCTAAAAATTAGATAACGCTCGCAGAAAAGCGTGAACTAGCTCTAGAAAAAGCCAGAACAAATTCCGAAGAGTTCACTGAGATTGATCGACACACGAGGAACTGAAAGGAATAATTTATGTTATAAAGAAAAGATTTTAGGAAACTCCCAACGAGAACTTAAGATGAGAAACAAGGAATATTGATTGCGGAAAAAGATAAAGACATGCTGGAGAAGAAAGATCGATCCACTAAATGCATTTTTAAAGACTTTGCTCGCTCTTAACACACAAGAGACAACAAGCAAACATCACATCAGGCAAGAGCCCACCAAATTAATTTGGAAAAGTTTGAAATACCACAATTTTCTATAACTAAATTTGCTAAAACTTAAATTAGTCTTGTCAAGTCTTAAACAAATATTTAAACCATTTGTTTTATTTAGTGTTTTCTATTCACAACCCAAAATCAGAAATTTTGGGGTGTGACATAGTTTATATCTAATTATCATAATTTTTTAATGTTTTTGTGCAAGGGGCTGATCTATAATTTTTTTATTCATATTCGTAATTTTTTCAGTATATGGCACCTTTGTATATTTTAAATATGCAATTAGTTTGAAACCTTAGCACAAACTATGATGGTTATTGTTGCATATATGTCTTACGAAGACCTGAATCTGAATTTTGATTCAAATTTTGTTTGTATTGACTACTACATATTCTTTTCCGCAAGCTAAGTTAAACCTCTTGTGGTTATTGTATATTTTATTAACTCTCTTTTTAGTAGTTTTAGAATAAGAATTTTAGGTCATTGAGTATGTTCTTAAATACTATATTGTCATAACCAATCATTTGAAACTTGCACCATGTTGCTTAACATAATTGATAGAGCATTAAGTGAGATCTCGGATGGGGGTCACCATATGCTAACCTCAATAGAATTTTAATAATTAAGCATTATAGTGATTGATTTTTTACTCTAAAGTATCCTAAAGGGTCGGATACATATAGTCACCAGTGGTCTCCCACACTTCTTAAGATGATTGAATTTAACTATCAAGGAACTATATGTACAGTTATAGCTATATTATCAATATAGACGTGTCAAATATTTTAGTTAAAATATATAAATATATATAATATAGCAACCCATATAAATGATATTTCATAGTTAGTAATATGGTTTTATACAATTTATTAGTATGATTAGTATATGAGTTGTCAAGGAAACATTTTTATGTGTTGAAACATAACATATTGCTCATGTATGCTGGCATGACGCATATGCTTACTTTAATCAAATCTTAATATATTTAATATTGATAGAAGTGGGTAATACAGAAACATATATATGCTCTATGGCTAAACATTTTTAATAGAAGATGTTGAAAATTGAGGTATAGATTTGGGGGGATTTTAAGTTTTCTAATAATGAGATGAAAATTAAGCTACACAAACTATCTATAGTAACAGGAGGACATAGGTGATTAGATGTAAATTTAGGGCCACTTTAGATCATATTTCTCAATAGCATAGGTGTGTAGTTTAAACTTAGACCTTGTTTAGATTGCAAAAATTTTTCAACATTGGCTACTGTAGCACTTTTGTTTGTATTTAGCGATTAATGTCCAATCATAGACTAATTAGGTTCAAAAGATTCGTCTCATGATTTACAACCAAACTATACAATTAGTTATTTTTTTTGTCTATATTTAATGTTCCATGCATGTGTCCAAAATTTGATGTGATGGAGAAAGTGTGTAAAAATTTGGAATTTGGAATGTATCTAAACAAGGCCTAGGTATGTCGTATTCTGGCTTCCCATTGACAGACAGATAAGTCAACTCATGAATGAGTTTCCTATGTTTAAAAGCTACTAGTAGTGATTAGATCCTTCATGTCTCATCTACTTCATTACTTGTTCTACAAGGATGCAACATTTTATATTTCATTCTTTTCCAGAGTCCAACCTACTCTTGCCCGTGAAGGAACTGCCACCACTACAAGTGCGGGACTTGTTTGACCCAAGCATACTTCCCAGCAAGGAAATTGGGCTGAAGCTCTTGAATCTAGCCAATGAAACCGCAACAAATTCTTGCGGTGCAATAATGAACACATTCCAAGCTCTTGAATCTCACGAGCTCGCAACAGTCTGAGACGAACTTCTTGCTGACAAGGGGGTTCCAACTTTTGCCATAGGTCCACATCACAAAATCGCCTCAACCGACGACGTTGGGACTAGCCTACACAACCAAGACCGCAGCTGCATCGAGTGGTTAGACATGCAAGACCTAGGTTCCGTGCTATATGTGAGCTTTGGCAGCGTGGTTCGTATCACTGAAGATGAGTTTACAGAGGTCGCATGGGGCTTAGCGGATAGTGGAAAGCTGTTTCTGTGGGTAGTTCGACGCGACCTTGTGCTTGGGGTGGAGAAAGCTGAGTTACCTCTAGGGTTCGAGTGCGCCGTGGAGGGTAGAGGCAAGGTGATTGCAGGGCCGTGCCGTCAGATTTATAGACCCTGTTCGAAGCTCTAAGTGAGGCCTCAAAGTTCCAAATATAACTAAAATAATATAAATACTATATAACAAATGTGATGTATCAATAATAGTACCTTTTGAACTAATCTTTACTTGAATAACATCATTCTCTTAGTGTTCTTTGAAATAAAATCTTCAATAATATGCTCATAGTTAATCTTCTCGAGCAATCCACTCTCAAGTGCTATCGTAGCCAAACTATTAAGTCTTTCTTGTGTCATTATAGAACGCAAGTATGACTTCAATAGCTTCAACTTAGAAAAGCTCCGCTCCGCTGATGCAACCGTCACAGGAATGGTCAATAAAATTCTATATGCAATAGCTGCATTGGGAAAACAATTATGCCGCTTTAGAAACTTGAGCATTTCAAGAGGACCCATATTTTCTCTTGGAATGAAATCCTAAAGAAATCTCAACTCTGTATATAGTTCATTGGCATCAATATCAGATTTCCCATCTCTTTTAAGGACTGCTTCAAGATTATCACAAGAAGATTTCGAGCTATTACTATCCAATGACTACAATGAGTCGGAAGTAAATAAGAAACCAAAATTCTTTTATAACAAATCTATCCATTGCTCCTTTCTGAGACTGAGTTAACTCCTCAATTCTTTGTTTCTTCTTACGCTTTTGGTAACCGGATTCATATTTTCTAGATCGATTTGTAGAAGATATGGCTTCAAAAGATGAAAAGAATAAAATTAAAATTATACAAGCAGTTCTAGACTAGTAGACTTTCATACGAAGGATTTAATTAATACAATACAGATGGAATTGAAAAGAAAAAAAACAATACCTTTAGTCCTGCAGGGGCCTCCGCCTGGACCTCTTCCTGGTTCCTATCGTTGGTGCCTGCTTCACTGCTAACTGCTTGCTAGATGAATTGACGAGTGATGATCGCCGGCTGGAGACGGGAGACGAGATGATCAGATGAACACGAAGCGTCGCGCCGTCGCCACGCACGCAAAGCCGCTGCAATGGCTGCGGACTCGAACTGGCATTTTGCTGCTCTGTCCTCACTAGAATACATACCCCTGTTCGGCTGAGCTTATCAGCACGGCTTATCAGCTGTGGAACAGTGTTTTTCTCTCACAGCAAATCAGCCACAGCCGGCTTATAAGCCAAAAAAAACAGCCTGCCGAACAGGGTATGGTCTTCTACTATTGGGCTTATTTTTTGAGCCTGTAAATATGGGGCCCTGTACGGACGTACAGGCTGCACACCCTCGTGCACGGCCCTGGGTGATTGAGTGGGCCCCAAAGCAGGAGGTGCTTGCGCACTCTACCATCGGTGGCTTCTGGACTCACAATGGATGGAACTCTACACTAGAGAGCATCTACGAGGGAGTGCCGATGCTATCGAGCCCTTACGTTGGAGATCAGCTAGCAACCGGAAGGTACGTGGAGGATGCGTGGAAGATAGGAGTTTTGTTGGAAAGTTTGCTTGAACGAGGAAAGATTAAGAAGGCCATCACCACCCTGATGGAAGCAAACGTTGGATTGGAGATAAGAGAAAGAGCAAAGAATTTGAAGGAGAAAGCACAGTTGTGCCTTGAGAGGGGTGGGTCTTCTCAACGGGATCTTGATAGGCTGGTTGATCACATACTTTCTCGTTGACTTGTTTCTCTAACTGTCTGGTGCATGTATACACGAGCATGCATACATACCTACAGTATATTATTGTGTGTATGGTTTTTCAGATGAATGGGTCATTTTGCTTTTGTTGTTATGGCTTGTGATGAGTAATTTTCTTAGAGGATGGTTCATGTTTATATGGAATAAGGATATGGTTTTGAGTCTTTTCCTTATGTGCCATCGTAAAAGTTCGAAATTTCATGATCCACTAAAAAAGTTTGGCCGAATCTAGCGATACTCATGAAAACTTTGTTGTCTTTCATGTCACTTCCGTCACATTTGTCTCTAACGGCGTCTAACTGAGGTGGAAAACGTCCGAAATGTCCTAAGGTCTGAATGCCATGCAAAGTTCTGATTTGCTCCGGTGCCATTGGCTGGTTACCTGTTTTGGAGGTTGGGACTACTAAATTGCAGACAGTACATATCGATAACAACTTTTTGGAGGTTCAACGAGAAATGAACAGACATGACAAGAACCAGATAACATGCTAATTACAATTATTTTTTTTCAAAGGAAAGCTATAGATGTTTCAAGATCATCTGAAAACGGAGGTTTGAGACACAATTCCATGGCAGAACAGCATGCCAAGTCCCAACCACTTGCTCTGTTTCTTCAGAGTTTATTTCAGAGTGGCTGCAAAGTAGCAAAGGCTTCAACACCGAAGGATAAAGGTGTTTATACTTTTATATGGGGTGTTTGCTAGTGCTGGTGTGGAATGTGGTTGTGGGCCAAATAAAGCCCATGTGTTTGCCATTTTCCGGCGCCCCTGCTGCAGTCCAATAATCATTTCCCTAGCCCAAGTTCGGAGCCCCATCTCTTCAACCTCCAGAACGCCACCAGTCCAATAACAATACTTGTGACTTGATAAGTGGCTTAACTTATATAGTTTTATAACAATCATAGGTTAGGGACTATTCCTAAAGAATTTTGACATGTACATACTATTTGGATGGTCGCCTTGTATGACAGTATGAGCGAAAGTAATTCTCTAAACATTTATAGGAAAAGAGGAGAAACTCCTACCTAGAGTGCAAAACTGGATCAGTCGGAGGGCGCCTCTCCACTCTCGAGCAGTAGGAGAGTAGCTAGAGATGGCTACAGGCGGCTGGGTGCTTGGCTGTTTACTTGAACTTATCAGTCATGGTACAATATTTTTCTCTCACAACAAATCAGCTTCAGGCGGCTTATCAGCCGCAGAAACCATCAACCGAACAGTATCAAAGAATTAAAACACAGACAGTGCAGACTGTCTTCAGGATGAATCGTTATGTACTTATTTTCATTAAGGCTTACATATGTAATAGCAACTCCCTAATTTTCTGGGACTTCGCAGTTTGCACCAAGAAACAGACAAGTGGTTAACTGCAGATGATGTACACGGTAGATTGCACCTAAACAAGTAGTAGTAGTAGTAGTAACCTACAGTAACTACAGAAGTAGAATAACATGCACTAATAGTTAATTTTGTCTAGCCAGTGAACCTCGGATAGATCCTTGATGTTCAGGGAGCCACATTTATACAACAAGATCCCTAGCCTCTGGATACAACTCACAGTCAACGAGCCATAGGTAAAGTCATGAAGCACAACAGTTAAGGCACCAAAATGCTGGGGACATTGTTGAGTAAAGCACAAAACAGAGGAGAGGTGAAGTCCCATCTTGTTACCTAGGAGATATTAGTTCTGAGAACAACTAGTGAATAATCTTTGCCCTGGTTAGATGCTCTGCAGCTTCCTGCTATTTTCATCAATTTTCAGCATCTTCTTTGTCAGTGATGTGGCTGGTTCCTCAGCCTTACGCTTAGCCTCTTGAACTTGCCTCAGTGACACCTTAGCTAGCAGCCATCTTTCCAAAAAGCTCACTAGGGCAGAGCACTTGTCGATTAGTTGACTAGTCTTGATCGACAACTTCAGCAAAAACATCATCCATAGAACCACTTGCCAAACCGTGAAGCCTCTTTTGAGCTTCTTCATGAAAGCGAGACATCATATTAGATTAAAATGTGCTGGGTGTCAGTGTCATGTGATTCAAGGAGTGAAATGCATCAGACTTCAATGTAACTTTCTTAGTGTTATATTAGAGACTTACACCTGTTGCTTTACTAATCGGTCTCCATTCCCATCTTTAGGGAATAGGTTGTCATGGGCATTAGGCCCTAGGGTAGCTAGATATTGGCTATGGAGTTCATAGCCTCGATCTGTAGGGTTGGGGCAAGGTTTTACTCCTCAGCGCCCTGTTGTTGATCGAAGGGGGTGAGATTAAGAAGTTGACATATTGTTCATGCTTGCTTCTCAATATCAAGATTACAAATATAAATAGGCCACTCGGCCAGACATTATTGGAGCTAATGATCCTGAATCTAAGGCCATGACCGGCTCTCCTTTCCTTCTAGCCACAAGCCTGATCAACGCCTGCCTTCTAGTCACTCGTCTGATCAGCATGCATGGTGACCAGCTCTCCTTTCCTTCTAGCCGCAAGCCTGATCCTCCTATTCTTGGTGCCGATTGCTCCTTGCCTTTCCTGCTGGTGCGGGATGCATGGTCTACATGGCGCGCCCTACGGCGCCCACATGACATCTCTCCCCCCTTTCGTAGCAGCTCGCCCACGAGCTGCCGTAGACTTACATGACACGATCTAAGGTTAAAACTTTTACATCTCGGCTTACCTTTGTTATTTAAGACTAAAATGTGAAATAAATTTGGAACTAAAATATAAAATAAATTTGGACTACAACTATGTCCTCCTAGATCCTATGGGAAGAGCTGAACTGTTGGCTTCATGTCGGATGAAGAGTGGAGGATGTACCAGCCCGCTCTTACGTTGGATCTGTCCAGCACCAAGGCAGGTTCCAGAAGGAATGAGACAGTCGTCCTTTGCCGCGCAGGGAGTCCACATACCCAGATCGCTACTTCAGCGGGAGCCGCATGAAGTATAGGCGAGACCGGGTGGTTGAACGCGCAGGCTGCGATTTGCTGCAGCGACGTACTGAGCAGCATGCGAACCTTCCGCACCATTCGTCGGGCAAGGAAACCTCGCCCTGCAGCTTGTAGGCGCACCGCTGCCTGCTCCTCCGATGATGGGCACATGATGGCCCTAGAGATAACAGCCAGACACTTCTCCTCACGGAGAGATTGTGCCCGCCGGCGTGCCAAGAGTCCCCGTCCTGCTGCTTGTAGACGGACTGCTGCCAGGCGTTCATGTTCCTCCGCCTTGAGCAATGCCTTTAGATGATCCAGCTGCGTGAACATATCAGCAATGATGTGTGAAGTGTTGTTGGCAGCAAGGGACACATGATGGAGCAGGTTGGGGTGCAGGGGCGATTTGAAGCGCAGGTGCAGGAGCTCAGTGAAGCGGTGCCACGCCGGGGTGCCCTCATTCTGCTCGACTTGGAGGAACCACCTCCTGGCGTCATCTTCTAAATTACGGGAAGCCAGCCATACCTTTTCTTCCTCCATGATGCGCTCCCGGTGGAAGGAGGACTCGCATTGGTTGATGAAGACCACAGGATCAGATTTCCCATCGAATTTAGGAAAATCCATTGAAGAAGTGGGCATAATGAACTTTATGGCGGGGTGGTGGCTGATGAGGATCGCCTGTCTCTGAATACTAGGTTGTCATGGGCATTAGGCCCTAGGGTAGCTAGACATTGGCTATGGAGTTAATAGCCTCGATCTGTAGGGTTGGGGCAAGGTTTTACCCCTCAGCGCCCTGTTGTTGATTGAAGGGGGTGAGATTAAGAAGTTGACATATCGTTCTTGCTTGCTTCTCAATATCAAGATTACAAATATAAATAGGCCACTCGGCCAGACATTATTGGAACTAACGATCCTGAATCTAAGGCCATGACCGGCTCTCCTTTCCTTCTAGCCACAAGCCTGATCAACGCCTGCCTTCTAGCCACTCGTTTGATCAGCATGCATGGTGACCAGCTCTCATTTCCTTCTAGCCGCAAGCCTGATCCTCCTATTCTTGGTGCCGATTGCTCCTTGCCTTTCCTGCTAGTGCTGGATGCATGGTCTGCATGGCGCGCCCTACGGCGCCCACATGACAACTCTCCCCCCCCTTTCATAGCAGCTCGCCCACGAGCTGCCGTAGACTTACATGACACGATCTAAGGTTAAAACTTTTACATCTCGGCTTACCTTTGTTATTTAAGACTAAAATATGAAATAAATTTGGAACTAAAATATAAAATAAATTTGGACTACAACTATGTCCTCCTGGATCCCATGGGAAGAGCTGAACTGCTGACTTCATGTCAGATGAAGAGTGGAGGATGTACCAGTCTGCTCTTACGTTGGATCTGTCTAGCACCAAGGCAGGTTCCAGAAGGAATGAGACAGCCGTCCTTTGCCGCGCAGGGAGTCCACATACCCAGATCTCTACTTCAGCGGGAGCCGCATGAAGTATAGGCGAGACCGGGTGGTTGAACGCGCAGGCTGCGATTTGCTGCAGCGACGTACTGAGCAGCATGCGGACCTTCCGCACCATTCGCCAGGCAAGGAAACCTCGCCCTGCAGCTTGTAGGCGCACCGCTGCGTGCTCCTCCGATGATGGGCACATGATGGCCCTGGAGATAACAGCCGGACACTTCTCCTCGCGGAGAGATTGTGCCCGCTGGCGTGCCAAGAGTCCCTGTCCTACTGCTTGTAGGCGGACTGCCGCCAGGCGTTCACGTTCCTCCGCCTTGAGCAATGCCTTTAGATGATCCAGCTGCGTGAACATATCAGCAATGATGTGTGAAGTGTTGTTGGCAGCAAGGGATACATGATGGAGCAGGTTGGGGTGCAGGGGCGATTTGAAGCGCAGGTGTAGGAGCTCAGTGAAGCGGCGCCACGCCGGGGTGCCCTCATTCTGCTGGACTTGGAGGAACCACCTCCAGGCGTCATCTTCCAAATTACGGGAAGCCAGCCATACCTTTTCTTCCTCCGTGATGCGCTCCCGGCGGAAGGAGGACTCGCATTGGTTGATGAAGACCACAGGATCAGATTTCCCATCGAATTTAGGAAAATCCATTGAAGAAGTGGGCGTAATGAACTTTATGGCGGGGTGGTGGCTGATGAGGATCGCCTGTCTCTGAATACTAGGTTGTCATGGGCATTAGGCCCTAGGGTAGCTAGACATTGGCTATGGAGTTCATAGCCTCGATCTGTAGGGTTGGGGCAAGGTTTTACCCCTCACCGCCCTGTTGTTGATTGAAGGGGGTGAGATTAAGAAGTTGACATATCGTTCTTGCTTGCTTCTCAATATCAAGATTACAAATATAAATAGGCCACTCGGCCAGACATTATTGGAACTAACGATCCTGAATCTAAGGCCGTGACCGGCTCTCCTTTCCTTCTAGCCACAAGCCTGATCAACGCCTGCCTTCTAGCCACTCGTTTGATCAGCATGCATGGTGACCAGCTCTCCTTTCCTTCTAGCCGCAAGCCTGATCCTCCTATTCTTGGTGCCGATTGCTCCTTGCCTTTCCTGCTGGTGCTGGATGCATGGTCTGCATGGCGCGCCCTAGGGCGCCCACATGACAACTCTCCCCCCCCTTTCATAGCAGCTCGCCCACGAGCTGCCGTAGACTTACATGACACGATCTAAGGTTAAAACTTTTACATCTCGGCTTACCTTTGTTATTTAAGACTAAAATATGAAATAAATTTGGAACTAAAATATAAAATAAATTTGGACTACAACTATGTCCTCCTGGATCCCATGGGAAGAGCTGAACTGCTGACTTCATGTCGGATGAAGAGTGGAGGATGTACCAGTCTGCTCTTACGTTGGATCTGTCTAGCACCAAGGCAGGTTCCAGAAGGATTGAGACAGCCGTCCTTTGCCGCGCAGGGAGTCCACATACCCAGATCTCTACTTCAGCGGGAGCCGCATGAAGTATAGGCGAGACCGGGTGGTTGAACGCGCAGGCTGCGATTTGCTGCAGCGACGTACTGAGCAGCATGCGGACCTTCCGCACCATTCGCCAGGCAAGGAAACCTCGCCCTGCAGCTTGTACGCGCACCGCTGCGTGCTCCTCCGATGATGGGCACATGATGGCACTGGAGATAACAGCCAGACACTTCTCCTCGCGGAGAGATTGTGCCCGCTGGCGTGCCAAGAGTCCCTGTCCTACTGCTTGTAGGCGGACTGCCGCCAGGCGTTCACGTTCCTCCGCCTTGAGCAATGCCTTTAGATGATCCAGCTGCGTGAACATATCAGCAATGATGTGTGAAGTGTTGTTGGCAGCAAGGGACACATGATGGAGCAGGTTGGGGTGCAGGGGCGATTTGAAGCGCAGGTGTAGGAGCTCAGTGAAGCGGCGCCACGCCGGGGTGCCCTCATTCTGCTGGACTTGGAGGAACCACCTCCAGGCGTCATCTTCCAAATTACGGGAAGCCAGCCATACCTTTTCTTCCTCCGTGATGCGCTCCCGGCGGAAGGAGGACTCGCATTGGTTGATGAAGACCACAGGATCAGATTTCCCATCGAATTTAGGAAAATCCATTGAAGAAGTGGGTGTAATGAACTTTATGGCGGGGTGGTGGCTGATGAGGATCGCCTGTCTCTGAATACTAGGTTGTCATGGGCATTAGGCCCTAGGGTAGCTAGACATTGGCTATGGAGTTCATAGCCTCGATCTGTAGGGTTGGGGCAAGGTTTTACCCCTCAGCGCCCTGTTGTTGATTGAAGGGGGTGAAATTAAGAAGTTGACATATTGTTCTTGCTTGCTTCTCAATATCAAGATTACAAATATAAATAGGCCACTCGGCCAGACATTATTAGAGCTAACGATCCTGAATCTAAAGCCATGACCGGCTCTCCTTTCCTTCTAGCCACAAGCCTGATCAACGCCTGCCTTCTAGCCACTCGTCTGATCAGCATGCATGGTGACCAACTCTACTTTCCTTCTAGCCGCAAGCCTGATCCTCCTATTCTTGGCGTCGATTGCTCCTTGCCTTTCCTGCTGGTGCGGGATGCATGGTCTGCATGGCGCGCCCTACGGCGCCCACATGACATCTGTCCTCCATATTGGGTCGCTCTTGCTGCTATTTAATTGCAAACAACATAATCAAGGCATCCCCTAGGTAAAACAAAGGAGTTATGTAAACTTACCTCCTCCTGTATCCGTGCATAACTCTTTGATCCAGTTCTGTGTCTATGAAGAGGTTGGTATGGTTGAGAATTTCTAGATCGAGCACTTGCAGCCTATAACATAACAACAGCTAAGTAAATAAACCAAACATGTTGCCAAGACTGAAATGTTCCAAATCAGTTTTCATATTTTTGATAAAGTCAATACAATATTCAACACTACCTTGGCCTTCTCGGTGCCCCAATATGCCACAAGGAGTTTCCATTGTTCTTCTGGGACACGAGGATCTCGGTCAGCAAGACGCTCCTCATCTGTCTCATGAACATCATAACCGTTCATGTTTTAAGATACCTTTCCAGTCCTTCCATTTTTTCCCCAATGCCTGCATAACCCAGATTTCGCCAATTGGTGGGATGATAAACTTGAACTGTGGCAACCACCGGAGGACAGGAAATAACTAATTAAAGATATATGTGAGGACATATATAAATTTTTTTTCAGGGTGGCAGCACAGTTATGCTTACATTAACTAAATGCCACATTGCTTCTTGTTTTTCTTTGGAAAATGTCTCCAATCTGTATATGTCAGAGGTGCCAGTGTTACATCACGGGCAAGTTGTCCCAGAAAGCTACTCAACGTGACAGCTTCAATTCCGATAGGTTGACCAAGATCATTGAAAGACACTGCAATCCTTTCACCCTCAGGCATTGTCCAGACTTTAAGGCAGAGTGTAGGACCACGACCACGTCTTTTCTTTTCCTTTCCACCTATATAAAGCAAATATGAATTGAACAATCGATATGTATATCTCTGAATTTACTCACATGTCACAACCTTTTCTATCTACTTAAATCTATGCATAAAAGAACCATCAGTTCCTTTGGAGTCGGCTTATCATCCATTAAGATATTAAAGATCAACAAAAAAAGGAAAACTAATATGCCTTACCAGCATGGCCTAAATTAGGACTCCTTTCGAGAGCTCTCCTAACTTCTGGAGGGCATATTTTACTGTAATGACGTGCAAAGCTTTCAGGATCAGACATATCAGGAATCGAAGAAGCAGACTGTGTGGTGGCATGATAATTGTCTGCCCCATTAGAGCTTCTATGAGGCATATTGTTGTGACGCAATGAATTAGAGGAATCATGGCTGACCTTTTCAGAACCTTGAGAATCAGATATAGTTTGACTTGGACAAACAGCCTCATTTTCTTGAGATTCATAGTATGTAGTGGCCGCAGATTGCTTGGCTAAACACTTACTACGCCTATGCTCTAACCCTTTATTTGATGAAGGCGTCAAAATCTTTTTTTTTTGCGATTGGGTTAGACCTGTTTGTCATTAAGAGGAAAGAAGTTTTAATCCGTTACAGAGATGCCTGATGATGCCGGCGAGGAGCCAACATCACAGCCTGCAACTGACCTAACTACCCAATTCCTTTATGGGCCAATCTTGCAGCCAGCTGGCCCATCTCAGTTTCATCCTCCTCTGTCTGAATGCTATCATTGCAATGTTCTGGACCCTGTTCAGTAGGACTAAGCAATTTGGGTGAACCGGTCTTTCCCTGTCCCTCCCGTGCGATCTGGTTCAAAGTTTGAACCTGCCTCTTCTCCACACTTACAGGTGTTGAGCCAACAGCGGTACCAGGTACCTGGTCCGTATGCCTTACCACAGTTTTCTCCTTAATCAGCTCAACGTGCCCCATACCTCTGTGAATTGCATGACTAAGTGATTCATTTCGTGCCTCTCCAACATGGATGGCATAGTCTGTATGTTCTGCATGAACTGAATGATAGGATTGCTGTGCATCTGCCTGATATGTGGCATAGTTTAGAGTTTCCACTTGCCTCCTCTTTGTACTAACAGTTTTAGCAGCAACCAATGTTAAAAGGAATGATCTAGCACTTGTATAGGGGCTGCGGTTGACAGCAGACCAAGTTCGATGTACCTTGCATGGTTGTTATACTAGATATAGATAGTTGAGATATATTAGGAATAGATTTGTTGTAATTCCTCAATTGATGTAACTTGCCACGGTGGGGGCTCTTCCCATCTATATAACACGTAACCAAGGATCCCAGGAGGGTAACCTTGTTAACCCTATTTCTTTACATGGTACCGGAGCCTTCTTCCCACTGGAAAATTGAAGATGGCGTTCCAATCTACCTCTTCTACGCCGCCGGCCGCCTTCTTCCCAATCACCTTCCTACCCACCAATGAAAAGCTCAGCCGAGCAAACTTTCCATCATGGCATGCGCAAGTCTTGTCGGCGCTGCGTGGATCGCAGCTCGCAATGTTCATCCATCCGGGGGCTGAGGCACCGTCTCAGTTTCTCAACCCAGAAAAGGGTAAAGAAGATTCGAAGGAGCCACCAAAGCCCAATCCCGATTTTGAGGCGTGGGTGGCGAAAGACCAGATGGTCTTGAACTACCTGTTCTCCAACATGTCCAAGGAGATCCTTGGGCAGGTGAACAGTGAGGTCACCGCGGCGGGCGCGTGGGCAGCCATTGAAAGGCTGTTCGCCTCGCAATCACGTGCGCGCGTGATCTCCATGAGGATGGCCCTTGCCACTGCCAACAAGGGCACATCCTCCATCGCCGAATACTACGGCAAGATGAACTGGCATCCGCCAGCCGGAAGCTGGAAGACGAGGAACTGGTGTCCTTCATCCTCACCGGCCTCGACGTCGACTACGACCCCGTGGTGACTGCGGTCACCGCCCGTGTCGAGCCGATCACCGTCACCGAACTCTACTCTCAACTCATCAGCCACGAACAGCGCTTGGAGATGCGTGGCGGCGGCGGGAACCAGTCTTCGGCGAATCTGGCGTCCAGAGGAGGGCGCGGAAATCGCGGAGGTGGAGGCCGCAACACCGGCGGCCATGGTGGCTACAACCGCGGCTACAACAACTACAACAACCGTGGTGGTGGTGGCCGCGGCGGAAGTGGCAGGCGTGTCCCGTTTCAACAGGGCATGTTCTGCCAGATCTGCACCAAGGAAGGTCACTCCGCCTTCGACTGCTTCAAGAGGCATGATGCCTCATACACGCCGCCACAAAAGTCGGCGTCTTCAGCAACAACGCCATACTATGGAGTAGATTCAAATTGGTACATGGATACAGGGGCGACCGATCATATCACTAGTGAGTTGGACAAACTCACAGTGCGCGACAAATACCACGGTGGTGAGCAAGTGCACACCGCCAGTGGCTCAGGTATGAGAATCAGCCATGTTGGTCATGGCATCTTGCGCTCCCCACGTACAAATCTTCATCTTAAAAACATTCTACATGTTCCTGATGCTAGCAAAAACTTACTATCCGTTAATCGTTTTACTCGTGACAATGGTGTCTTTCTTGAATTTCATCCAAATCATTTTGTTGTTAAGGAACAGTCAATGAGGACACCTCTCCTCGAAGGCCGATGTGAGAATGGCCTTTATCCTGTTCGGTCACCAAATAAAGAAGCTCTTGGAGTCCTCAAGCCCACCGTGTCCTTGTGGCACCATCGCCTAGGTCATCCTGCAGCTGCCATAGTTCAACAAGTCGTTCATCATCATCACCTCCCAGTTGCCAAAGAGTCCAATAACAAATATGTTTGCGACGCCTGTCAGCAAGGCAAGAGCCACCAGCTGCCATATCCGAGATCTTCTACCATTTCAGATAGTGCTTTGGATCTTGTTTTCAGTGATGTATGGGGCCCGGCCCCCACTTCTGTTGGTCGCAACAACTATTATGTGTCTTTTATTGATGATCATACTAAGTTTGTTTGGATTTACTTGTTACACAAAAAATCAGAAGTTTTCCAATGCTTCAAAGATTTTCAAACTCTTGTTGAAAGGCAGTTTGACAAAAAAATCCAATCCATACAAACAGACTGGGGTGGTGAATACCAGGCCCTTAGTTCCTTCTTTAAACGTGTTGGCATCACTCATCGTGTTTCTTGCCCGCACGCTCACCAACAAAATGGTGTAGCTGAGCAAAAACATAGACACATTGTTGAGGTTGGTCTCACCCTTCTAGCGCATGCCTCAATGCCTCTCAAATTCTGGGATGAGGCCTTTTTGACAGCTGTTTTCTTGATCAATCGTTTACCGTCACGAGTAATTAACAATGAGACACCCTTCTATCGTCTTTTTGGGAAAGAACCTGATTACACCTCTCTTCGCACTTTCGGGTGCGCTTGCTGGCCTCATCTTCGTCCCTATAATACCACAAAGCTTTCCTTCCGTTCTAAACAATGTGTGTTCTTAGGGTATAGCAACCAACACAAAGGGTTTAAATGTTTAGACCCAAAAGAAGGGCGTGTCTACATTTCTAGGGATGTCACGTTTGATGAACATGTGTTTCCCTTTGCTGACCTTCATCCTAATGCCAGTGCATGGTTGCGTGCTGAAATTGCTCTTCTACCCAATATTCTCATTAATCCAATTAGTACTGGGGATGCACAAGTGTCTGACCTTGGGCTGTTTTCTCCGTTACCTTCTAATGGTTCACGTGTTTCTGCTGGAGATCAACATGTTGCAGGGCAAAATTCCGGCGCCTTAGCACCTTCGTGCAGCTTGCCAAGCTTAGACGGGGGGCGTCGTTTCATGTGTGCCCCCATCGGGGACAGCAGCGCGCCCAGGGAGGATCTCCCTGACTCAGTTTCTGATCCTGCCGGAGTATCAACGCCAGGATCAGTGCCCGTCCTCTCACTAGGCGCAACATTGACGCTGTCTCCCAGCACGCCGGGATCTTCTATGGCCGGGTCTGGTGGTGTTTCCCAGCCTGCCCTGATGGCGCCGCCACAACATGATCCGGGGAGTTGGGTCCCAGCTGTTCCGCCTGCTGGGTCTGCTGCTCCCTCGCCAGCTGTGGTGTCGCCTGCGGCTACATCACCGGGTGCTGCACAAACTCCACACGGACCGGTCACCAGGCTTCAGCGAGGGATCAGCAAGCCTAAGATCTACACCGACGGAACTGTAAGATGGTGTCAGCTCGCCACCACCTCTTGTGATGAACCTAATTCGGTGACAGCAGCACAAAGTGATCCGAAATGGGTGGCTGCCATGAACCTTGAGCACCAAGCTCTTCTACGCAACAAGACCTGGCATCTTGTTCCTCCACCAAAAGGTAAAAATATTGTTGGATGCAAATGGGTTTATAAGGTAAAACGAAAGGCTGATGGGACTGTTGATCGTTACAAAGCTCGTCTTGTCGCCAAGGGGTATAAGCAACAATATGGGATAGACTATGAGGATACCTTTAGCCCAGTCGTTAAAGCTGCCACTATTCGCATTGTTTTGTCTATTGCGATGTCCAGGGGCTGGTCACTGAGACAACTTGATGTTCAAAATGCCTTTCTCCATGGTCTCCTTGAAGAGGAAGTCTATATGAGTCAACCTCCTGGGTATGAAGATTCGTCTCATCCCAACTATGTTTGCAAATTGGACAAGGCTTTGTATGGACTCAAACAAGCTCCTAGGGCGTGGTATGCTCGCCTGTGCAGTAAGCTGCAACATCTTGGTTTTGCGCCTTCCAAAGCTGATACTTCTCTCTTCTACTACAACAAAAGGGGCCACAGTATATTTGTTCTTGTTTATGTCGATGATATTATTGTTGCTAGTTCCTCTTCTCAGGCAACAGATGCACTTCTAGCTGACCTGAAGGCCGAGTTTGCTCTCAAGGATCTAGGCGATCTTCACTTCTTCTTGGGCATCGAAGTCAAGAGGGGACGTGATGTTTTGACTCTCACCCAAGAAAGGTATGCTTGGGATATTTTGAAACGGTCAGGTATGCAATTTTGCAAACCGGTTGATACACCATTATCACCCACGGAGAAGCTAAGCATCGTGAGTGGTAATAAGTTAGGACCTGATGATTCCACCAAGTATCGCAGTATGGTTGGAGCCTTTCAATATCTCACTTTGACGCGTCCTGACATAGCTTTTGCAGTTAATAAAGTATGCCAGTTCTTACATGCCCCAACGACTGTACATTGGAGCGCCGTTAAACGAATCCTGAGGTATGTTAAAGGAACTATAAACCTTGGCCTACAAATTCGAAGGTCTAGGTCTATGCTTGTCAGTTCTTTCTCAGATGCAGATTGGGCTGGTTGTGTTGATGATAGAAGATCAACGGGTGGTTTTGCTGTATTTCTTGGTGAAAATCTGATTTCCTGGACAGCTAGAAAGCAACCGACTGTGTCAAGGTCTAGCACTGAGGCTGAATACAAAGCATTAGCAAATGCTACTGCAGAGATGATTTGGGTTCAGAAATTGCTTACTGAACTTGGTATTTCGCATCCATCTCGAGCTTTGTTGTGGTGTGATAACATAGGAGCAAAATATCTGGCTGCCAATCCTATCTTCCATGCCAGGACCAAACATATAGAGATTGACTTTCATTTTGTACGAGAACGAGTTGCACAAAAGCTATTGGACATTCGGTTCATACACACAGGTGATCAAGTAGCAGATGGGTTCACCAAGGCACTGCCAATTGTGAAGCTTCGACAATTCAGGAACAATCTCAACCTTAGAAGTGGCTGAGATTGAGGAGTGTTAAAAGGAATGATCTAGCACTTGTATAGGGGCTGCGGTTGACAGCAGACCAAGTTCGATGTACCTTGCATGGTTGTTATACTAGATATAGATAGTTGAGATATATTAGGAATAGATTTGTTGTAATTCCTCAATTGATGTAACTTGCCACGGTGGGGGCTCTTCCCATCTATATAACAGGTAACCAAGGATCCCAGGAGGGTAACCTTGTTAACCCTATTTCTTTACAACCAACACTTTGGTCCTATGGCAGTGCATTTCATTGATCTCGTTTGACATATCAATGCAGATATCATTACCAGCATTGGGATACTCCGAAAGTGACTGTTTATTTCGACACCTGACTTGTAATCGCTTTACATGAACCAGTTGATTGTCCGGATGCCCTTGAATATGTCCAAAACAAACTGCAGAATCAGGATATTCTTGGCATCCCTGCCACAGTAAAAGCAAATCAAAATTAAGAAGCACAGTATCTCAGAGAAAGGGGCATAATCATTTTTCTTTTACTTTTCCACAGTCCCTGATGCAAACATCAAATATGGTCACTTAACATGATGTGCTAGCACTAATGATAATATATATCATCGAAGTACTTAGCAAGTCCGGTACTCTGGTGACACAACTTTAAGTTATGCAGTTAATCTACATAATTTTACATATATTCATGGGGAAAATTACAAAAGCATACAAGATCATCATCTTTATGTTTTAACTCTCCTCACATTGTGCACATAGCGAGGATGAAGTTCTAAATTGGGGAAAAGAAAAACCTATCACGCAGTTCATGAATCATTGAATCTAGACTCTGAGCTTCTTGTTATGAAATGCAAGGTACCACAAAAACACCTTGACAAATTGTGGTACTACATTCTCCTACACTCTCGGTAGCTCAACAGGAGATACAAGGTCAAGTGCAACTGGTCATTTCTTTACCCCAATTTCTGCAACAGCCCACTCACAGCATCCAACTTACATTTCTGAAAGGGCCTCAATTTCCAATTTCCACGGACAAGCAAAATATTAGAGCTGTGCACACTATGGACCCGTCTGAATGCTTGAAGATTTTAGAATCCACATTCCTATAATCTCTTAGGGATTCAAACGGCACCTATAATAAACCAACTTGCACACAATATCACCGATTTTCATTGCACGAGATAGCAAGTGCAAATAGCCTGGATTAGTATAGATATCCTACGGAGAGGAAGCAAAAGGCACGGCCACCCGGGACTAAGGAAATGAAAGATTGCGGTCGTACAGGAGAGACGCCCCGCTTAGAGAAAGTGATCAAGGAACCGGCGATGGAATGGGAGCAGAACAGCGGCGGCGACAGCTCGGGAGATGTAGCGGGTACCCAAAATCCAAAACCCAACGGGTTTTTACAAGCATCTTCAAGAGTTTCTAAAAGAGTGAATTATACCGGGGTTCTTAAACTTTTCTCCACTTCTTACCTAAGTTTATGAACTTTTTTTTTGCTCATCTGAGTCCATGAACTTTGTCTACGTCCAAGACACCATCCATAGCAGGCTACATATGACTCTATTCCCCGTGGCTACTGATGTGGCACCACGTACTCTTTCTTTTTATTTCATAAACAGGATGAAACTTTGAAAACTGGTATAAAATTGTAGAAAAATCGTAAAATAGAAAATCCAGTTTTTGTAGACCCCACATGAGTAGATCTATGCAATAGATATATACGCTTTAGTTAAAAGTTTTTGCAGTAGCTATAGATCTATGTGTTTCTGTGTTTAATTCATAACTGCATGTCCTGTACTCCAATTGTGGTACACTCATCCATACTAATTTTACAACCTCACATGTAACCAGAGATGTAATATTATGCAACCAATCTAAACACTGACTTGCTAGCCTAAACCATGAAGGCAGACCATTCTCAAGCCGGGCTGGAAAAAAATCTATGCTCAACAACTAATCTCAATTCTCCCAAAAAAAAGTATCTCAAGAGAACGCACTGCTTCATGATTATCCTGTCAAGAAAGGTGATTTCTCATAAGTGAAACTCTTTCAGAAAAGATAATTCAATGTAATTTGTTCTCTGCTTACCATCCTGTTCAAAATTGGCTTAAGCTCAGAATGTTGGGCTGCCAGCAGGCGGAACATCAACAACTTTGCCTACAGCTACCGTCTTTCCTGTAACCATAACAAGGTAAGAACGAGACGATAAGTTACTTCACACAAGAAAAAGTGACCTCGACAAACATTTAAATACAGATAGGAAAGGCATCATAATCCTTATCCTTACTATGTTTAAGTACATAACTATAATCAAGAAGTATAAGAAATCAACTGTATTAAAAAAGCCAAAACATCGTAATAATTTTGAAGGGAGGGAGTAACAAACAAAAGGGAAACATAGCATCTCATATGTACATCATAGATGATCTTCTCTACATGAACATGGAATGAAAATATGCTTTCAAGAATGAAGCTTTACCTTCAGTTCTAAGTGTAAACCTGTCACGCCCGGTTTTTCTAAAGAAGACCAAGCACTTATTATATGTATGCCTAGGAAGTCCACACATATAACAATAGAATAGAGATATCAAAACAATGTTTATATAAAGCAGAATACTTACTATATTAACACTTACAACTATCAGAGTGTCGCAGAACGGTGGCTAAGCTTCTGCTCGGGCTCCATTCTCTCAGGGACGGCTGACTGGGGGCTCCGTATGCCAAGCACTTCTTATAGACTTCTGGAAACTTCACTACACCATTATTCTTCTTTCAAGCAGCACCTTACTACACACTGGAGTCTGGAGAAATAGCAAGAGTGAGTCCATGTCGAACTCAACAAATATAACACGGGGTTCATGAGGCTCAAAAGGTTTGACACGGGTTTACTGCAATAGCTTTTAGTGAGTCATCTTTTTAGCATTTGAGTAGCAACAAGTTACGTAAGCCCAAATAACCTCATGATCGTGTAAACGAGAATAATGTATAGCAAGAAACAATAATCATCAGTGAGCTTTAATATCATCAGTATTATCATTACCACCGGTGTTCATCATTTATTCTGTAAGGGTCCAAGGCCACTCGTGACCGTGAGCACGGCTGTTATAATATAACAGTTTTACACTCTACAGAGGTTGTACACTTTCACTATGAGTCATGATTTACCCTTTCGCCCGAGGTGATCAGCCTCTGGACCCACTACCAAGGAAGGTCGGCAGGGTTCACTATGAAGTCTTTCAAAGGTTCGTCTAACAAGTTAGGGCCATTAGATTCACTCAGCAAACAGATGTAGGGCCCCCCTTCCAAATGGCACAATGACGAGCAGCCTATACACATAAGGACAAAGGCCGCACTATACCCGATTCGTCAATCCCATAGGTGACAAGGTATAGATCAAAAACTAGGAAATCCTTAATGGCATTCAATATAGACACATGCAATATGATTTTATATGATTAAAGTGAATATGACAACAAGGAAATCACATGTTATACTTGCCTTTTCCCAAAGTTAGCTGCTCAGAATCTCCAGTTGCTATCTTCTGGTCTCAAGTCCTTTTGCTTCAACTATCGGTCCTCAGCTCCTAGTCTTCATTGCTAACGAACCATGCTTCCTCTACTCGTAGCAACCAAGCAGAAAAGACAACAAACACAACTAAGTACAACACACCAAACAAATGAGACACTTTAAAAGAGAATGTACTAAACAATACGGTATGTTGCTACGATCGCTAAAACGCCAGAACGATGGATAATGGAGCTACCATCAAAGAGGACACGTGACTATCGAGGAGTTTACAACAAATCAGAGAAGACAAACTATACGTTTGATTTATTTTAGTTAATGAATTAAGGTGACAGACTTCTAGAGAATTATTCTAAAGTTGAATTAATCAATTTACATTGAATTATAAAAGATGAAGTTAACCTTATTCATATTTTATTTATAAATATTTATTTAGTGTTTAAGTCATTTAAACATTTATAAATTAGAAAGCATAAAGAAGGTGATAACAGCTAATTGAATCATTATATGTTTCTTACATAAACTAAACAAGTTCTATTTAAGAAACACTTAAATTCTTATTAATCAGGATAGCATTTGATTATTTATCAAAGACAAATTATAAATCAAAGTTACTTTTAATTGGAAAGACAGTAGATAAATATTTGTTAAATTAACTACATGCTTCATGTTTAACTAAACTAATTATGATTAAGAAACAATTAAGTTAATATTAATCGAGTTAACATTTATTTAAGAATGTTCTATGTATGAACCTAAGTCGCTTCTAATTTAAAAGAGCATGACATAAACATTAATGAAATAAACATAATTTAATTTGTAAACACATAACGTGACATGGTAAACAACGTTGCTAATGCGTCTCTTACGCCAGCATAGTCACGAAGCAATAAGAACGAAATTATACCCCTATGTTGCTTTTAGTTAGAAAGTTGTTAAATAAATATTAATCAAGTTGCATTTAAATAGATAAATTCATACTTGAGTGGCATCACAAAAACTATCGCTACTGTATAGAGCGTGACGCTACGAAACTATCACAACAAGAAAGGATTTACAAATCTAGATTGTTTTTAATCATAGAACTAATTGCATGTCAATTAAATTAATATTTAATTTATATATGACTAGCATGTAACACGTCTACGCCCATAGCATGTAGCTTCGGTTGGCATGATCGCATAATCACAAGAACGAGTTACTACACTAGGTTGCTTTTAATTAAAAATGCATTAAATAAATATTGCACGTAAATCAATAAATTCATAATTAGGTGACACGATATACATCAGCACTACTACGTAGAGCGCAACTATACGAAACTAACGCAACTGAAACGGAGCAAAACGAAAATAAAACGAAGAAACGACAAAGATATTACGAACCAGTGGTAGAACCGCAAATACTTCATCTTCTACCTCCATCCATCTAAAGGGCCTCGGCCTGGGGCGACACAAGAAGGAGAAAAAAATATCTAATTTACTACACGAGAGATTTTCCAAACTAGGTGCTCCTCTACGGTAGTTTTGGTGTGCTTTGCCCATAGGGTAGGTACATATATATAGGGAGGAAAACTCTCCACCTTCATATCAACTAGCAATATGGTAGTAATTGATGTTGCACCCTCCATCTGTACTAATAGGTCTAATTAATTATTAAAGCTCATTAGTAAATAAATGTATGGGTCTTTGACATTTATTAGGATTATTGCACATGGGCTTTGAGCATTGAGAAAAATGAGATATTTATTTATTTTCGGAATTAATTAATTTCATGGATAAAATAATTCCAGAAAAATCTAAAATTATTATTTAAGCCATGAAAAATACTCCGAAAGCTCTAAAAATTCAGGGAAAATTCTTAGATACATTATGAAACATAAGGAACCCAAATAAAGTATTTGGAGCTCATGAAAAGATTGGTGAAACGATCAAAGAAAAAGATTAAGTTCATGGAAACTGGAATTTTAATTCGAAAAAGGGCCAGAAAAATTTCTCAAGGAGAGATAAACGTCGCTCTATCGTACTCGTAAACTGTTTGCACTCATAAACACCAAAACAAGCATCACATCAACCAAAGCCCGTCAAGTTAATTCTAAAATAATCGAAAAGCACCATTTTTTCTTTAATAAAAATATATGAAATCTAAACTAATGACAAGTTCTATTCAAATATTAAAATATTTATTTTAGTTAGTGTTTTCTATGCACAACCCAAAATCAGAAATTTTGGGATGTGACAAAACCTTCCAAGCTGAGGGAAATCAGAGAACTTCTCTACGCATATCAAGTTATTCACCTAAATATGAAAACACATTACAATCAGCAGAGCCTGAAATTAAGTCAGAACTCATAACAGGAACGCTTTTTAGATGATCTATGAGAATACCTGAATGCGGCAAATAACAATTGCGCCATTTTTCACAAAAAGAGGCTTCCTCTTTGGCTTTTTCTTCTTTGGATCTGCTTGTTTCTTTTTCTTCATGTCAATTTCCTCTATGAGCTCAACAATCTCACACTCTTCGACGACAGAGTGGATATGCAACACAGCTTTGTAGCCAGCAGTGAAAATAGCCTAGCACATTCACAAACCATAATGGGAAATAGTGTTCTGATCAATCATCATTGGCAGAAGAAAAAATATATATAATATCCTCGACCTTAGCATGGTATGGTGAAAAACAGTTCAAATTTAACTCCAAAAATGTACCTTAAGGGCTACAGACCCAATCTAAGTCAAATTTCATATATTATATTTTGTTTCAAAGTTTAAACATTTTTTAAATTGCTGCAAGATTACAAGTGGACTCTAGTTCTTCTGTAATATTATTCAAGAAGCATGATGTTGATGCAAAAGTGAATCTGCAAACACAAAGGGCTAATACCCGAAATCGATATCCAAAGCGTGCCAGTCGATTTGACCTGTTAATCGACAAGGATGAAGATACGAGCACATTGGTCCTGACAACAGCGATACGCCCGGAAGTCACGGCCAAGAGGTACTCACGCGGAACTCGAGGATCGACAAAGATTGCACTTAGAGCAATGCAACTCGCCGAATCGATGAGAACTCGTAAAAAGGAAAAATATGCAAATTGACGAAGTCGCCGAAAAGTAGATGTAAATAAGAGTAAAAGCTGGTTTTTGATGTATTGATTGATCCCCTATTACATTGCCCTTCACTCTATATTTATACCCTGATCTATAGAAACATAACCAAATACGACTAGGACACTAAATCCAAATCTAAGGAAAAGAACATGACTTTGACATAACTCAGACTCTACTAATCGTAAACAAGGAAATTAACTCCTATTTTATTCCATAGTCCGCCTCAATCACGATGGTATTCTTATCGACCTCCTTTTCACCGGCACAGCCCCTGTTCCATCGGCAGCAACCTTCGATCTCCTTCCATCGGTACATTCCCTGTTTCATCGGCTGCAGTCTTCATACCTTCCTTCATCGGTACATTCCCTTATCTCATCGGCAACAGTCTCCAAACCCTCTTCCATCGGCATCGGCAATAACACCCTTAACCTCATCGGCAACATTCCAAATTAAATTCATACACTGTCACCGCTTAAAAACAAACTCATTTTCCTTGGCTATCAATTTACACGGCAATCTTTCCCTTGCTGATTAGCCTTTCCTGATCATCTTGACACGTGCTAAAAACGATGTCAACACATACCCCCAATTTCGGAGTATAAGATACTGATGCTCCGAAATTTACTCCAACTGATGCTTGCTCTTATCTATTTCTTTAACCCATTCTCCAAGCATAACATGATTTGTTACCAAATTCAATCAAATCTAGATTCAATCCATGTATCTCAATATATATCGCATATTTTCCAACCTTCTTTGCCTTAACTACGGTTGAGATACCAAAATAACAATCCATCAACAAGATCTTACCGCAACGCATCATTTTTAGAACTAAAAAATCTTGTATCAAGATATCCTTCAAGTCATGATTACTTGCCGTCAAATCTTCTGCACCATCCCTTGATTGTCGTGCGAACAGTTACCATATCCAACTGAACCACCTCGATCCATCCGCATACGGCATAGAGATAAGTCAAGAATACCCCTACTCCAAATAACCTATAAATAGATTCCTCCGGGCTGTTCATCTTCTACCTTCAAACTCCACCCTTTGGCATTCTCACTCCGGCGGCAACCCTAACCAACGACCGCGCGTCTTCAACTCATCAGAACCATCATCATCTTCAAGTTCCCAGCTCGTGCCCTCATCCTCCTGAAGCAATGGCTGTTAACTTCGACGTCCCTGCGGTTTGTTCTTCCTCTCATTACTTTTACTTTAATCCTTTCGGTTTCCTGCGAATTCTTACAGTCGACATCTTTCTTTCTCTTTCATTTTCTTGGTCCCTCAAACCTAGGAACTTCGCAACACACTGGTGATTCCAACCCATCAACCTCCCCTCCATTGCTTAGGTCCGATGGGCGACCCAGATCCAACTGATTTGATTAATGCAGAGGCAAATCGTATTCCCTTCAAATCTCAGAATTTCTCTTTGAATCTGTGGAAAGACACGTTCCGTTCTTGGCCCAAACCCACCAAAGGGGGGAAAAACTGGTTTCTGAGGGTCAACAGATCAATGCAAGTGTTCTGGGCAGAACAGAAAATAGATCAGTGTATCAGGTTGTCCATTGCCGATATGCAAAAGAATGAATCCATGATGATAGCTGCTGCTCAGTTTTGGTCTGACACCACCAACACCTTCATGTTCAGTCATGGCCCATGTGCCCCTACTCTTGCCGATGTATACATGCTCACAGGCTTAGACATCTCAACTGTCGATGAAGGCCATATTTTCGGCAGAAAAGCTGAATACAGAGTAACTACACGCAACATCGGCGGCTGGACGGGATATATCCAGGAGTACCAAAAGACTGGCACCGTCAATCAAAGGGAGCATGCCACATTCCAGAACATGTGGCTGGAAAAGTTTATTTTCTGTGGACGATCGGTAGGACCAACTAACGCTTTCCTCCCAGCAGCAGAACTCTTGGCCAACGGTGTCAGATTCCCACTTGGCCGATATCTCCTGAGCTCAACCTACCACCTTCTCCACCAAGTATCTCAGAAGCTTATACTTGGCGAACCCATCGGCAATCTGGGAGGCCCATGGTGGTTTGTTAATATGTGGTTAAACGCTCACATGCACAAGCGTTTACAGTGGGATCTCTTTGCTCAGGAATTCCCACGAGAGATTCCCGAAGAGTACGTCCTTAGGGATGATGAATCGGCAACACGCCCCCCTCTCAACTTCGGTGAAGCAATCATCGTCCTTCCCGGAACAGAAGCCAATGAGGACCAAATCGGCAGATTTTTTCAAACTTTCTACCATGGCCTCCCTCGTGACCTCAGGGCTTGGGTGCCTTATATTGATGAGGATAACAAGTTTCCTCTCCTCTTCAATTTTGCCAATAGTGATCTGAACCAAGACAATGATCTCATGATGGCCATTATCACCCCCAGAGCAATCCCAGTCAACACATTTGGCAGCGGGAAAGCCTCCCACATTACTTATGAATTCTACAATCCATCGGCAGTATCTCGCCAGCTGGCCTTTGGGCAACTGCCCATCAAACTGTGCTATGCCGATGTGATTAAACCCAGAGAAATCATTACTGCTGGAACTGAATGGAGCAGGATAGTAAGACTTGCTCCCGATGCTGATATTTCAAATGTCGATCTCTCCGCCTGGTCACCAGCTTCTTTCATAATAGAGTCATATAAGCAATGGTGGCAGGAGTGGAAAGAACAGCTGTGTTCAACGTCTGTTCACACATATCGGCACCTGATCGACCCTGATTATGCAATTCCTGATAATGCAGTAAGTTCCTTTCAACTTTTGTCCCTTTCCTTCCTTTTATTATGTGTATCGGTAGCTAACCTTCCTTGAAACAGGCTGATGATCCAGTTCCACCGATAAGCAAAAGCAGAAAACCCTTCAACCTCCATCCAGCCTCTCCAATTTCAGCAATCGGTTACAACGCCCCCACCCTAGAAGCCTTGACCTTCCAAAGGACTCGCACCAAAATCGGCACTTCCAGACCAAGACTGGGAACATCCAGGGCTTCTCCAAAGGCTGCTGCTTCAAGCCTGATCAAGGCTTTTAAGGTAACAATCTTGCTTACTCTCTTTTCTGCCGATACACTTCATATTAACATACAACTATCAGGGTGTACAAGCTGCAGCTGGATCATCATCGGCAACTTTACCAAGCACCGCAACTTCTACCCCTCCTTCAGAGGTATTCTCTTATTTTTTTATTTTTCTCTATTAAACATCCAATCTTATACCTGTTTTTGCATCAACACATGGACACATCGGTAAGCACACCAAGCATGCAGGCTCCCCAACCAACAGATGTTGATGCCCCCCATCCAGTTGTTGTTGAAGCACAAACAAAGCGTAAAGCTTTGACCGATGCTGAGGCTCAACAGAAACGACAAAAACCTACACCAGCCCCTGCGTCTGCTCCAACACCTGTCGATCAGCCCTCTGAACAAACTGCTCCTGTCCAAGATACATCATCGGCAATTATACCTCAAGGGCCGACTACCGATGTGGTCATAGAAGACATTCCATCGGCATCTTCTGCCGATCCTTCGCATGACCCTTTACAAGCTGCTCCCTCAAGCCAAGCTCAAGAAATCACCCTGAAGCAGGTAAACCAATCAATTACTTGGTTTATTATATCCCCAAATATCATAAACAGGATTTATAATTCTCTTTATTTCATAGGAACAAGACTCTCCCGATAGCTTATTCTCTTTTGCTATCGATATTTCTGATGACGACGGAGAAGAAGCGAGTTCCTCCCTGGCGTTGGGAACAATATCATCAGACACCTATGGCAAGCTGGAAACCCTTCTAAATCTGCTACAGCAAGACACTGCCCAATTGGTGATCGACTCGGATCCTGCGAGGTCTATCTTCAAAGTGATCCACGGCTATTGAAGAAATCATCTTCCCAGCAGTCCATCTGGAGAGCAGACAGCTTCAATATCAAAGGGCCATTCATCGTATTGCTGACAGAGCAGCTCAGTCTCAACTTAAAGAAGAAATGCTACAGCTGAAGCAGACTGCCGACGAGAAGCACAAGAACATCAACAGTTTGCAAGCCTCCAGTGCCGATATTAGACAGAAAATCTCAGATCTATCGACAAAGAAAGCAGCCCTGCTAGCTGAACTAGAAAAGGTTGAAACAGCTCTGACTCAAGCTAAACAAGAAGAAGACCAGCTTCCCGACGCCATTAAAGCCCTTCAACAGGAACGAGATGCTCAAGCTCGCAAGGCCTTGGCCTTGAAAAAGAAAATCAAGCCTGTGGAAGGAAGTGCCGATGAAGATGCCAAAGAGTTAAAAGAAGCCGATGAAATTCGCCTGCGTGCGATATCAGCCATCCAGGCTTTGTTAAATTAGCGCATCGGCACAATTGATACTTTGTTTTAACTCCAGCCGATAGGATTGTTATCGGCAACTATACTCTTTATGCATCTATCCAGATACTAGGGTAATATTTCTTTAAATATTTTCCATTTAACGCTCTGGAAAATACAACTCCTTCCAGAGTTTCAAGAATATACGCATTACCAGGAACAGACTGATTTATCCGATATGGACCTTCCCAATTAGGAGACCATTTGCCAAACTTAGAACTTTTAGTCCCAATCGGTAAAATCAATTTCCAGACTAATTCACCATCGACAAATTCCTTTACCTTCACTTTCTTGTCATACCACTTAGCTACCCTTTTCTTATTCTCCTCGATGTTAACCAAAGCTTTTAACCGATGACCTGCTACATCTTCCAATTCATCTTTCATAAGAATATCATATTCATCGGCTGTCAGTTGATCCTGAAAGCGCATTCGCCTAGATCCAATCTTAATCTCCCAAGGTAATACTGCATCGTGTCCATACACCAATTGATAAGGTGATACCTTGGTTGCACCATGACATGCCATCCGATATGACCACAAAGCTTCATTTAATATTGTATGCCACTTTTTAGGATATTCTTTGATCTTGCGCTTAATAAGTTTGATAATTCCCTTATTAGATGCTTCAGCCTGGCCATTAGCTTGGGCATAGTATGGTGAAGAATTCAAAACTTTAATTCCCATACTTAAAGCAAACTCATCAAATTCACCTGATGTAAACATAGTGCCCTGATCGGTAGTGATGGTTTGAGGGATGCCAAATCGGTAAACAATATGCTCCTTCACAAAATCAACCATGTTAGCCGATGTCACCTTTTTCAAAGGTATTGCTTCAACCCACTTTGTGAAATAATCGGTAGCAACCAGAATAAACTTATGCCCTTTACTCGATGGTGGATAAATTTGACCGATGAGATCAATAGCCCAACCCCTAAACGGCCAAGGTTTAATTATGGGGTTCATAGCCGATGCGGGTGCTCTTTGAATATTACCGAATTTTTGACATTCCTGACATCCTTTAAAATATTTAAAACAATCCTCAAGAATAGCCGGCCAATAATATCCATTTCTTCTGATCATCCATTTCATCTTAAATGCTGACTGATGAGCCCCACATACTCCTTCATGAATTTCACTCATCAGGCTTTTTGATTCCTCTATGTTAACACACCTGAGTAAAACTCCATCTATGGTACGGTAATATAATTCATCATCGAGGAGTACATACTTCGTCGCTTGGAACCTTATGCGTCTTTCAACCTTTTTAGATGGATTCTTTAAGTAATCAATGATTTCCTTTCTCCAGTCATCGGCATCAGCCACCGATGTCAATGCTTCTTGAACAGGTTGATATTCCGAAGCATGCTGGGCCAATCGGTTAGCCTCTTCATTATGCATCCGGGAAATATGCTCCAGATGAAAACTCATAAACCCTTTTAACAATTCCAAACACTTTTCATGATATGAAATTAGAATTTCACTTCGGCATTCATAAATCCCAATCAACTGATTTATAACTAGCATAGAATCACCAAAGACCTCAACAGCATCAGCCTGTATTTCTTTAAGCAATTCTAACCCTTTTATCAGGGCTTGGTATTCAGCTTGATTGTTTGTCGATGTGGCGACGATCGGCAATGAGAATTCATACTTCTTCCCCTGAGGGGAAATCAACACGATGCCGATGCCTGCCCCTTCACCACAAGTAGACCCATCAAAGAAAAGTGTCCATGGAGCAACTTCCAAAGAATCCACCGTGTTGCAATGTTGAGTAACAAAATCGGCCATAACTTGTCCTTTAACTGCCTTAGCCGATTCATAACGTAGGTCAAATTCTGATAACGCTAAAATCCATTTACCAATCCTACCATTTAATATCGGCATAGATAGCATATATTTGACTACGTCATCTTTGCATACGACAGTACATTCAGCCGATAGTAAATAATGCCTCAATTTACTACAGGAGAAATATAAACATAAGCATAATTTCTCAATGGCCGAATACCTGGTTTCAGCATCTATTAATCGTCTGCTCAAATAATAGATAACACGCTCCTTTCCTTCAAATTCTTGAATAAGAGCTGAACCGATAACAGTATCTTCAGTTAATAAATATAATCTGAAAGGTTTTCCATGCTAGGGTGGAACTAACACTGGAGGATTTATTAAATAACTCTTAATCTGATCTAAAGCCAATTGCTGTTCATCCCCCCATTTAAACTCCTGATCGGCTTTCAATTTCAATAATGGACTGAAAGCTTTGATCTTGCCTGACAGATTAGATATAAACCTTCTGATGAAATTAATCTTACCGATCAAGGATTGTAATTCAGTCTTATCGGCAGGAGCAACAACCTTGTTGATTGCCTCAATAGATTTTCTACTAATTTCAATGCCCCTCTGATGCACCATAAAACCCAAGAATTGTCCTGCCGATACACCAAATGCACATTTATTGGGATTCATCTTTAATCCATGTTTTCTTGTGCACTCCAGTATCTTCCGTAGATCGGTTAGATGCTTTGTGATATCTCCAGACTTAATCACTATGTCATCAATGTAGATTTCTACCAATGTGCCGATATATTCATGGAAAATAAAGTTCATAGCTCTTTGATAAGTAGCACCGGCATTTTTCAAACCAAATGTCATAACTATCCATTCAAATAATCCCACATGACCTGGACATCTAAAAGCAGTCTTGGAAATATCTTCTTCAGCCATGAATATTTGGTTATAACCCGCATTTCCATCCATGAAACTAATAATCTGATGCCCTGCTGCAGCATCAATCAACAAATCAGCAATTGGCATTGGATAACCATCCATCGGTGTGGCCTTATTAAGATTCCTGAAATCAACACAAACACGGAGTTTTTCATTTTTCTTATATACAGGAACCACATTAGAAATCCACTCTGCATATCGACACTGCCGAATAAACTTTGCCTCAATTAACTTGGTTATTTCGGCCTTAATATCAGGGAGTATATTAGGATTGCATCGGCGAGCCGGCTGCTGATGTGGCCGAAATCCAGATTTAATAGGCAACCGATGTTCAACTATAGATCGGTCTAATCCAGGCATTTCAGTATAATCCCAAGCAAAACAATCTTTATATTCCTTTAACAAATCAACTAGTTGCTGTTTACACTTGGAATTTAACTTAGAACTAATAAAAGTGGGCCTTGGCCTATCGCCTTCACCAATATCTACTTCTATTAAATCATCTGCCGATGTAAATCCTTGACCTAATTTTCCATCATCGGCAAATCTATCCATTAAAACTCTTCTTCAGAACCGACTGCTTGGATCGGTAGAATTTCATAATCGGCAATCTTGAGGAACTCCTTTTCCCAGGCTTCTCCCGATATGCACTTGGTTCGTTCATAAGTATCTGATTCTGCCGATGCAATGATATAAGAAGAGTCACCAGGAACAACTTCAATCTTATCTCCAATCCATTGTACCAGACATTGATGCATTGTAGAAGGGACACAACAATTAGCATGAATCCAATCCCTTCCCAAAAGTAAATTATATGCACCCTTGCCATTAATAACAAAGAAAGTTGTCGGCAAAGTTTTACTGCCGATGGTCAACTCAACACATACTGCCCCTTTAGCTGGTGACACATTGCCTTCAAAATCCTTTAGCATCATATCGGTCTTAGTTAAGTCTTGATCTCCCTTACCAAGCTTCCGATACATCACATAAGGCATGATATTAATCGCAGCTCCTCCATCAATAAGTATCTTAGATACAGGCTGCCCATCAACTCTGCCTTTCACAAACAAAGCCTTGAGGTGTTGTCTCTCATCATCAGCAGGCTTCTCAAAAACAGCCATCATTGGATCTAACATTAATTGAGCTATCTGATCAGAGGAAACAGCCTCTTCTTCGCTGTCAGACAGAGCCAAAAATTCCATCGGCAACATAAACACCATATTGACATCTGCCGATGGACCTTTATTCTTGTGCCTTATCTGCCACTGCTGGTTACCAGATCTCTCATTGGAGGGGCTTTCTTCTTGATATAAATCTTTTTGATGCTCTCGCTGCATTTTTCTCTTCTGTGTCTTTGTCAAACCTTCTGGACACCATTGAGGAAGCTTAGTTTTCCACACTGGCTGATAAGTCCTAGTTGTCTCCACACGACGTATATTAGGATCCCTGTAAAATATTTCTTCATCAGGAACTCTTGCATTTGCCATCTCTTCGAGTTCCTCTTGGTTCCTTGGAAAATATACAACGCGTTTACCAAGCCTTTCGTGCACACTGAGTCTGCCCCCCAGCCGATCATGTACTGATGCTCTCCTTCTGATCGGCTCATTAATGAGCAAACCTTGATTACCAGATTGAAACCTTCTTGCAGGATGATTATCTCCACAATAGCCATTGCACTCTGGACAATTTTCAACTGTAGGTAACTTAATACCTTCTTCCCAATAATGAATAAAAAACGGACAATTCCAATGATCCTTATGCCGATTCCACTCTTCTTGACGCCTTTCCTCTTGTTGTCGTCGATACCGGTCCCTTCGCTGACGCCAACCTTCATGTTGTCTTCGATGAGTAATCACGATGCCAGATCGAGGAGGCCTTCCAGAACCGCCACTTTCCGTCAATAGCCCCTTGCCTTTTGCATCATCGGTAGTTATCCGATGTTGGGGATCTACTGATGCATTCTTTTCAGCAGCTACCGATGTCAACACCTTAATTTTCCCTTCAGCATCCAACATATTTGCTAGAAAAGGATGTTGATCAATTTTCATTGGCTTTTGAATCTTGGAATTGCCAAATTTTATCCTGCCAGACTCAATAGCTAACTGCAATTGCTGTCTAAACACCTTGCACTCATTGGTACTGTGTGAAGTTGCATTGTGCCACTTGCAATACAGCATATGCTTCAACTCTTCTGCCGATGGGATCACATGATTGGGTGACAATTTAATCTGGCCCTCCTGAAGCAAAAGATCGAATATTTTATCGGCTTTGGTGACATCAAAAGTAAACTTTTCTGGCTCTTTGTGACCAAAGGGACAAGATATCGGCTTCTTATTCTTAACCCACTCTGCCAAACCGATAACTGGTTCATTATCTGAATCAGAATCTTCCGCCTCTTCAACAAATGAAACTTTCTTGTTCCAATTTCTCTTAGGTTCAAAAACCCTAGTGTCTTGATCAGAAATCCTTTGTACTAAATGACTTAGGCTTTCGAACTCCTGAGAAGCATATCTGTCCTTAAGGTGTGGTAATAATCCCTGAAAGGCTAAATCGGCAAGCTGCCGATCATCCAATACCAGACTATAACATTTGTTCTTTACATCTCGTAGCCTTTGCACAAAGCCTTCTACCGATTCATCATTGCGCTGTCTCATCTTTACCAAATCGGTAAGCTTCTTTTCATGAATTCCAGCAAAGAAATACTTATGAAATTGCTTTTCCAGATCAGCCCAGGTGATAATAGAATTTGGCGGTAGTAAAATAAACCACGTAAATGCTGATCCGGATAGAGATGACGAGAACAGACGAACTCTCAATTCATCTCTACAAGCTGCCTCTCCACATTGAATAATAAAACGATTAACATGCTCCATAGTTGATGTATCGTCTTGCCCAGAAAATTTAGTGAAATCTGGCACTTTGTAACGATTTGGGAGAGGAATTAAATCATATGCCGGAGGATACGGAGTCCGATATGAATAGGTATTAACATTGGGCTTGATCCCAAATTGATCCCTCATAATTTCTGCTATCTTATCGGCCCAAAAAACATCGACATCTTGCTGACGATATGGTTGAATCTCTGCTGGAGGTATCTGTTGATACCCTTCTGCACACCTTTGTTGCCCACGATCTCCAGCAATTGGCATATTTGCTACTAACTGTGGCCCATTAACCTGCTGAAAAGGATTCATCGGCTGAGCTGCCGATGCTTGATTCTGAAAACCAGCATGCATGTGTCCTTGATGAACTCCTGTGGCTTGCTGACTTAGCTGAACTGTATGCTGAGTAGGAAACTGCCCTGACCAATTATTAGTATTCATCGGCACAAAGTTTGCCGATGGCTGGTAGCTTGTTGGCATTGCTGGATAATTACATCCAACTTGAGGCATAACCTGGACTCCAGGTTGACTGGTGATAGGAGCCTTCTGCTGCATCGGTAACAAATTTGCCGATGGACTTGAGCTAGATGTTTGACCCAAAGACGCCTGAAAACCTCCTAGACTCGGTTGTACAGTAGTTGTAATATATTGAGGCGCTTGGGCTATCGGCAAACCAGCCGATGGGATAGGAGTTTTTCCCGCTGCGTCAAACACTTGAGATAATCCGTGATTGGCAGTAGATGGCTCCGGAGGCATACCATATCCCCACCAATTAGCAGGAGTTTGACTACTCTATGGTATAGGACCTGATAAAGCTGATGCTGATAGATCTATACCAAGCTGAACTCGTCCTGATAATGCTGAATCTGGACGCACCGGAGTAGACTGTGCATTAGATAATCCTGCTGATACTGGAGGAGAAGAAATCTCTATACCCGCAACGGCTGGAGGAGCCGATGGAGCAACAACAGATGCTGCCTCTGGTTGATGATAAGCAGGCCCGACGTAATGAGGTGACGCTTGCCCTTCTTTGAAAGTTCAAATCACAGCATTATGAACAGTATTGGACAACACATTTGAATGATTAATTAAAGCATGATTCACCGCAGAATTAACTATCTCCTGAAGTTTACCAGGATTAGGATCAAAGGTAACCAGCCGAGGCAACGGTAAGTCCTGCTTCTGGATGACTTGTCCACTTTTGTTCATGCTAAATGACTTCAAGCAAAGCTGTCTGTATTCTTCAATAGCCCTCTCCATAGCCTGCTTCTGATCGTCCTTAAGATCTTCTTCTGTTACTGCGATGATATTCCCAGCATCGATCTCATGATTAGGCATCTTGACTAGATCTGTCCCACCGAGCGTGCCAAAAGATGTGTTGATGCAAAAGTGAATCTGCAAACATAAATGGCTAATACCCGAAATCGATATCCAAAGCGTGCCAGTCGATTTGACCTGTTAATCGACAAGGATGAAGATACGAGCACTTTGGTCCTGACAACAGCGATACGCCCGGAAGTCACGGCCAAGAGGTACTCACGCGGAACTCGAGGATCGACAAAGATTGCACTTAGAGCAATGCAACTCGCCAAATCGATGAGAACTCGTAAAAAGGAAAAATATGCAAATTGACGAAGTCGCCGAAAAGTAGATGTAAATAAGAGTAAAAGCTGGTTTTTGATGTATTGATTGATCCCCTATTACATTGCCCTTCACTCTATATTTATACCCTGATCTATAGAAACATAACCAAATACGACTAGGACACTAAATCCAAATCTAAGGAAAAGAACATGACTTTGACACAACTCAGACTCTACTAATCGTAAACAAGGAAATCAACTCCTATTTTATTCCATAGTCCGCCTCAATCACGATGGTATTCTTATCGACCTCCTTTTCACCGGCACAGCCCCTGTTCCATCGGCAGCAACCTTCGATCTCCTTCCATCGGTACATTCCGTGTTTCATCGGCTGCAGTCTTCATACCTTCCTTCATCGGTACATTCCCTTATCTCATCGGCAACAGTCTCCAAACCCTCTTCCATCGGCATCGGCAATAACACCCTTAACCTCATCGGCAACATTCCAAATTAAATTCATACACTGTCACCGCTTAAAAACAAACTCATTTTCCTTGGCTATCAATTTACACGGCAATCTTTCCCTTGCTGATTAGCCTTTCCTGATCATCTTGACACGTGCTAAAAACGATGTCAACACATGATTGCTCACATTGTCAAGCAACTCTCTAGAACCTGTAACTGAGTGATGAATTCACTAACGGCACCAACAGGATTAGCTGCATTGATAGAAACCATTAAATGAAAACATGGCAACAAGGTATAAAATGGTATGAAGTAAAATAACTCATACATAATTGTAATTTCGCAGGTTGTACATAATGCATGAAGCATCACAACATTTCTGAACAATTGCACATGTAACAGAAAAGAAAAGGCCCTCAAACAAACACTAAATTCTTGCCCAGCACAGCCCACAAGACATTACTCCCTCTATCCCAAGTAGATTGTTTTGCTTTTCTAGGTACATAGCTTTTGCTATACACCGTCATATACACGATGTCTAAATACATAGTAAAATCTATGTATCTAAAAAACCAAAAACAACCTATATTTTGGAATGGAGGGAATAGTTTAGAAGAACACAGAACTCATCCTGTGCTGCCAGTTGACCAGTTCAGATTGGCATGTTAATTTGTTATGTGAAGGATGATTTTGTCGTTGAGCTGAATGACCGGGGGTGGGGCACAAACTAAGCTTGCAGTGACTTATAGGGTGTTTGGTTTGAGGAATAAGTTAGTCCATCATCTACTCACTCCTCGGTTTTTGTTTGGTTTGTGGAATGGAATGGGTTGATCCATCATCACCTCATTCCTAACAAGATAATAATTAGTACTAGTATGAGGAATGAAGTCATTCCACCAAATTTGAGGAATGGACTCATGATGCACCATCTAGGATGGAGCGATTCCTCAAACCAAACACCCTATTAATGCCTATACATGTCTAGTCAGAGAATGTTACTATACTACTTTCCCCTGAATATAAACTTACCAACACTTGAAAGTACAAAACCAGCCATTACATCCTCCTCTTCAACTCCGGACAATTTGACACGAACATTCTCAGCAGGTCCAGCACGACGTACTTTGATCTCATCCAAGTTCAAACCAATGACTTTCACATGGGACTGTTACAGCAAGAGTATTGTAAAACAGAATTGGCTCAAGGAGATAAGTGCCAAGTATATTACAGTAGAAGGAATAGGAAAAAATACCTTGTTCGGCATAACCAACAAACTGTCACCCTCTCTGATAGAGCCAGACTCTATTTTGCCCATTACAACAGTGCCCATATCCTTATATTTATCAATAACTGGCATCCTGCATTATTATAAATAAATAAATAAATAAATAAATAAAAGACGATACATTTAGCACACAATCAAGATAAGTAGTTTTCAACATGAGATTACACAACCAAAAATACGCAAAGATGCTGCATTAATTGTTCATGAGAAGGACCATCCAAATTCCAACATTTACATAAAGCCACAAAAAATGATCACATGACTAATACGAAACTGTTTTTAGGCAACTAATGTGAAAATACTATCAATAGATTTGTCATAAAAAGTGGTTTCACAGCAAATACATTCAAATGATTACCAAATTACATATTAGACATTGTATGTCCAAAGCATTATAAACTTTCTGAGTGCAGTATATGAATTCACTACAAGAAATGTCTCGGTTTTTGACGAAATATTGATGAAACGTGCGTCACAAACCATGCGTCTTATTCTATGGTTTGTGACGTTTATATGTTCATGTCACGTCGTTTATGACATTTATATGTTCATAGAATGTCAAAGAACACGTTCTCTGACATTCGTTTCGTCACAAACATGGAGCGCGGACTTGCATTAGTAACATATGTAACATAGTGAGAACAAATACGGGTGCATCCAAGATAGTGAATCTTGTGTGTTCTGTCTCAAAGTGGGCTCTACCAACTTCAACAGTCTTTCCCTGAACACATGAAAAGAATATGCAAAAGAATCATAAGCATGACAAAAACAACAAAGAGAGCCACTGGGCAAGAGATTTTATCTGAGTTCGGACTATAATTTTGAAAAGCGCATCAGATTACGCCAATTGAATTAGATAAATCACAGTAAAACAAATGTCCTTCAACAAAGGGCACGCTTCAATACCAAAGGAAAGGAAACATTTAACACAATAAAAACGAATCAGACTCGAAACCAAATTAAAAAAAAAACGATACCTTAACCCTTTCTTCCTCATTTGTGTCCATGATGTAAGCCATGTACCTGCAAATATTTAGATTAGAAATTAAAATCAGTAACAGTGTACTGGATGGAAGAGACAAAATTTTGCAACAGACAAATAAGAGCATCCAGATTGTTTATGACCCCCAAGGGCCTTAAAGTGGGGCCGCGTCAGATAAGGCCCAAGTTTTTTAAGTTTACAAGGCTGGCACCCGCTTGGCCGCTTTAAGGTGGGCCCTGCTCCAAAATCTATATCCATACCAAATATTAAAGAGCGAAAAATTGTCTCCCCCAAATTTTCATGCTTCACTCTCTCCCGAGTCCGTCTGTCCCTCGACTCCCTCAAGTATAAGAGTCATGTCCAGTTTTACTAAGAGTAGTAGGTAATGAATTAGAGATAAGAGTCCTAATTGGTTTACTGTCCAATCCGTGACCTGAACTCGCAATCTGTGACTCGAATGCACATCCAATCATGGTACATCCGATTCCGAGATGTATTGGAAAGCTGTAAGTTCTGTTGCAACGCAAGCATGTCTGCTTCCCACCGCCACCCGTCCCTCCGCTCCCAAGACCATAGGTTGAGCTCCTCACCACCACCAACCCGGATCTACAACTCCCGCATGCTGCTGCAACTTGCAAGTGCCTCCGGCATGAAGTAGTTTGTTGGTGAAGACGTTACCGTGGCGGCAATGGCGTCATAAAATCAATTTTTGGTCCTTGGGGTCAGTTATCAAGGTTGAGGCCAGTCAAGTTTTTCTGGTTATAAGGACCTCCTTGGAGGTCAAGCGTGTAATGTGTAAAGTCAGCCTTAATTCACTTAAGGCCCACTTATTCCCCATGCTACGGATGCCCTAAGTGACATAGTTCGAATTCTTTGGCATAATGCTTCCCAAGTATCATACAGGAATTGATGTAGTTATGTGTAATAAAATAAAAAAATGATGCACTCATTCAGTCAAAAGAATTATAAGAAAATTCGTGTTCAGGCTTCTCAGTATGTCAATAAATGTGCAAATGGAATATGCAACACTTCAAATGTTGAAAGGGAAAACTCCTGTCTATGCTATGGGCCTCGCTGCTATATGCTGGGCCATCTGGAGGATTAGGAATGCTGTTTGTTTTGATAATGAGAGGTCAAATCTCCTACGGAAATTATCTGTATGATGTGTTCTTTTGTTACATATTGGGCAGGGGTCCAGAAGTCTGAGCTGGAGAAGCAGGTTCTTCAAGGTGCGGAGACCATCAAGGCGATTGATCTTCTATTCCATCAGAAAGATATGAACATTCAAGCGCAAGAAGAAAGGCAGATTGTGCCTTATGCTGGTCAAGCCTGGGCTGCATTGGTTAGTTCAGCCTGCGTGCTGCTAAGCCGAGAGCCATGTAATCAGAACTCTCGTTTGCGTTTCAGTTTCTTTGGAGTGTGGATGTGTTTGCTTTTGGCTGGTTTTAATCCCCCAATGGCTGATCCCCGGGTGATCAGTATCGGGGTGTCTCTTTCTGCTATGTTTTACTTTCTGAACGATGCGTACTAAACTCTGTAATTTCGTTACTATCATAATGAAATTTGGTTGTTACCGGTAAACGAAAAACAAAAACTGCAGACACAGACTAAAACATGAAATGATATAAGGGAACAAACAAATCAACAATCCTGAACTAAGATTACCATTAAGTTCATTCCCTGAAAACCTTATAATATCAGTCATGCATATGGTTGAAGAATATGGTGGTCTAGCTTATACCATGCAAACAAGTGCATCTGATATTTAATGTAACGGCAGTCATACAATTTCACACACGATACTCTAGTTTCCTATGCTCTCAGTTTACCAGAATTACAGAGTATTACTATGTTTCCCTTGTCTAACAATTGTAGATATTCAAAGCATATATCATCAGCACATGCATTTGTATCGAATTTTTGGAACCAAAAAACCCTTCATTCAAAGGAAGTGTTTGTTCCCAGTAGACAGCAATTGTCAAATAATCTTTACCTTCTCCTTTATAAGTCAAATAGGGATTGTTTTCCCTGCTATATAAAAAGTAAATAGCCACACTTATAGCGATGGCAAGAATGGAATGGTTATTTACAATTCAATGCAACAATAAGTATATGTAGGTTCATTCTAAGCACATTTTCATATATTTCTGTTCACACTTCACAAAATAATTAAAAAACGTGAGAAGAAAAAGAGGAACCTAGGAAAAAATCACTACATTAGTGTGCTTGTTATGAAACAGAAGCGGACACACAAAAAATAGCATCTATTTTATCAGTAATATAAACAGTGATGTCTCCTGATTTCAAAATGCACCATGGTTAAACTCAAATACTCAATTTCGCAAATAGCCACACGAGAGCCTCAAGACTTATTTGCAACAAAAATGAACTGTTAGACTACCTATGTTTAGTGTGTGAGCACCCGGTCTTGGTGTTGTTAGAGTGTGAGTAATTGTAGGCATGGAGGAGACCTGGCTCGTAGGCATGGTTGGTCATGAAGCCTCCAGGCTACCTATATGTACTTGCGTCTCTCAGATTGAATACAACAACAGAGACTCGTTCTCTTACATGGTATCACGCTAGGTTAGATACTTCCGCTGCCCGCGGCTGCGCATCCCTCCCGCGCGCCGCTTCTCTGCTCACGCGCGATTCCTCTACTCCGCGCCGCGACTCCTCTGCTCGCGCGTCGCCTCTACAGCCGGACCGGCCCAGGCGCGATCCAGGAGACCAGGCTTCGGCGCGCGCGGATCGGGACTCCTTCGACACACGCGCGGTCGGCCTTCCTCCACGCGGCATCAAGCGCGCACGATCGGCCTCCTCCGGCGCGGACGACATCACGCGCGAACGGGACTCCTTCGACGCGCCGCAAGCTCGGACGGGACTCCCTCTTCCACGCGCGAACGGCCAGGCCGCCCCGCCATGTAGATCACCCCTACAGTCGGAGACGGCCTCGACGACAACTCGTCCGCCCCTATCCAAGGTGACGCGGTCGCCTAGCGGCTCGCCCAGGAGCAGGCGAATGCCGCCGCCGCCGCCACCGCTCAGCAGCAGGAGCGCAAGCGCGGCCGCGCGCGACGCCGCTCTGGCCCGCGCCCTCGAAGCAGAGCAGGAGGCCGCGGCCGCGACCAAGGACAGGGATGACGCGGCCCAGCGCGCCAGCGAAGCCCTTGCACGCGCCGCCAGGGAGCGGGCGGCCGCTGCGGCTGCCATCGCGACTCCACCGCCCGAGCCTGTCCCTGGAGGAACTTCTGCACCGCCCGACCTTCGCGCGGCCATGCTTCACCACGAAGCTGTGGCCCTGACTCTCAGGCCGTGGCGGTCAGCAACATCCGGAACCACGTCACCACCATCCTCGACGTCGATTCTGGTAATTTCAACCGCTGGTGTGATTAGTTTCTGCTCATCCTCGGCAAGTTCTCGCTCTAGGACCATGTTCGCGAGGATCCTCCAGACCCGGTCTCTCCCGATTGGGCCCGGATGGACTGCGTCGTCAAATCCTGGATCGTTGCCATGCTCACCGATGATCTTGGCGAGATCATCTCCGCTCGGGGCTCCACCGCACGGCACGCTTGGCTCGCCGTCGAGTCGCAGTTCCTCGGCAACCGCGAGGCCCGCTCCATTCAGCTGGAGACGCGGTTCCGCAACTTCGTCCAGGGCGACCTCTCCCTCACCGAGTACAGCCGCAAGCTGAAGAAGATGGCCGATGATCTCATGGCCCTCGGCGAAGTCATTACCGACCGCACCCTCGTCGTCAATGTCATCCGCGGCCTCAACGAGCGCTTCAGCCACGTCGGGACGCTTCTTCGCCGGGCCAAACCCTTCCCCACCTTCCTAGAGGCACGTGAGTGTCAGTCACTAGATTCGCACTCTTGGTAGCAGTAGAATTCTTACTCTCATCGAGAGAGGATGACAGAAGGAGTTGGGGCAATTTTCTGGTTTATTTCTCACACAAACTCATACAATGCCATGCCAACCTGAGGGGTTGGGGATACATATTTATAGGCTGCTAGCCAGCCAAGCATATGCCAAGATGCTAGTCTAAGATGCTAGTCTAGATGCTAACTGCTTAGTCTAAGATGTTGTCCTAGATGCCAACTGCTATCCTAAAAGCAGATGCTGTCCTAGATGTTGTCCTAGATGCTCCTAACAATAGTCAAAAGATGCTGGACACAAAGATCATGTGATGCGTACTGCAGCAGCCCTACAACCACCAGCCAACACAGAGACTTATCCATCACTCTCCTCCTAAGTCTTGTGTGGCTCCTTGTGAGGTATCTAGGCCATCCTGATCCTGGCGCGAACTTCCTGGAACTTGACCCGCCCAAGGGACTTGGTCAGGAAGTCGGCGACCTGGTCTTGGGTGTTGATGTAGTTGGCCCGGACACTCCCTTCCTCCAGGCAGCTTCTGATGAAGTGGTACCTCACCCGGATGTGCTTGCTGCGCTCGTGGAAGACAGGATTCTTTGCCAAGGCTAAGGTGGACTTGCTGTCCACCCTGAGCTCCACTGCCTTTGCATCTCTGCCAAGGAGATCGCCAAGCAGCCGAGCCAACCACAAAGCCTGAGTAGCAGCGGTAGTGGCTGTGATGTACTCTGCCTCGCAGCTGGACAGAGCCACCACCTGCTGCTTGACCGACTGCCATCTGATCGGACACTTGCCGAGGAAGAATAGCGTCCCGCTGGTGCTCTTGCTCGTGTCGATGTCGCCGGCGTGGTCGTTGTCACTATACCCGATGAAATGCGCCGCACTGGGGCACCTCGGGTAGTGCAAGCCATAGTCAGAGGTGCCTGCGACGTAGTGAAGGATCCTCTTCATGGCCTGCTGGTGCTCCGCCGTCGGTTGCTGCATGAACCGGCTGACGTAGCCGACGGCGAACGCCAAGTCTGGTCGCATGTGGACAAGGTAGCGAAGGCTGCCCACAATGCGCCGGTACTGCGTCGCGTCCACCTCCTCCTCCGTACTCTCCCGACTCAGCCTCAACCTCTCCTCCATAGGACTGTGGGCTGGGTTGCAGCCGGTGAGACCGCCTAGCTCCACAATGCGCTTGGCGTAGGCAGTCTGGCGAAGGGAGGTGCCGGAGCTATCCTGGTGGACCTCGATCCCTAGGTAGAAGGAGAGAGGGCCCAAGTCGCTCATCTGGAAAGTCGCCCTCATCTTCTCCTTGAACGCCTCGATCTCCACCTCCTTGGTGCCGGTGATCACCAAGTCGTCGACGTAGACGCCTACCAGCAGGGCCTTTCCTCCGCTGCCCCACCGGTAGATGGCCGCCTCATGTGGGCTTTGCTCGAAGCCCATCCCCTTCAGCGTGGAATCTAGCTTGGCATTCCATGCCCTCGGTGCCTGCCGCAAGCCATAGAGGGCCTTGCGCAGGCGGAGCACCTTGCCCTCCTTGCCGGGAATCGCAAGTCCCGGCGGCTAATGCACGTAGACCTCCTCCTTCAAGTCACAGTTAAGGAACGCCGACTTGACATCCATGTGATGGACGCGCCAGCCCTCCTGGGTAGCTAGCGCAAGGAGGAGTCGCACAGACTCCATCCGTGCAACAGGCGTGAAGGTGTCATCAAAGTCGATTCCTTCTTGCTGGACGAAGCCGCGCACCACCAGACGCGCCTTGTGCTTGATCACCTCTCCGGTCTCGTCCTTCTTGAGCTTGAAGACCCACTTGAGAGAGATGGTGTGGTGGCCGGCTGGAAGATCGGCCAGCTCCCACGTCTTGTTCCGCTCGACGGCGTCCATCTCCATCTGCATCGCGGCACTCCATGCCGCGTCCCTCTCCGCCTTGGCGAAGGAACAAGGCTCGCCATCGTCCTATGCGAGGTGCAACTCCGCCTCAAAGTCGTGATGTGCCAGTCCAGGGATCGGCTGCTCACCGAGGAGGTTGTCCATGGTATGGTAGTGCAGAGGCTCGCCGCCGTGGTAGGCGTCGATGCGATCCTCGTCGTTGGACAGCGGAGTGGCGAACTCCACTGTGCGCTGCTCGTCGTGGGCCAAAGCTGTCGGTGCCGAGCCTAAAGAGGTAGGGTCCGGTGTAGGAGAGCGAGGCGTGGCCGGCGGTGCTGGTGGTGGACTCGCCAGAGCCTGTGGACTTGCCGGAGCTGGTGGTGGTGGTGGTGAAGGACTCGCTGGAGGTGGTGGTGAACGAGGTGGTGGGGTAGGCGAGCTCGGTGAGGACGAGCTGCTAGCTCCCCCCGCCTCCTTGAACTGGACGTAGTCGACGACGAAATCACTGGTCGTCAGAGTCGAGCCGTCATCCACCATCTTGCCCCACGTCCAGCTTCGCCCCTCGTCAAACACGACATCACGCGTGATGCGCACGCGCCGTGTCGCAGGGTCGAGGACGCAGTAGGCTTTGGCGCCCTCCGCATAGCCGATGAAGACCCCTAGCATGCTCCGGTCGTCGAGCTTGCCGACATGGTTGAGCTCCTTGACGAAGGCTAGGCAGCCGAAGACGCGAAGGTGGCTCACCGCGGGCTTGCGCCCGTGCCAGGCCTCGTATGGCATCTTGCCGTCGAGGGCCTTGGTGGGGGAGCGGTTGAGCAAGTGGATGGCAGTCATCACCGCCTCACCCCAGTAGATCACCGGCATCCCTCTCTGCTTGAGGAGGGCACGGGCAGCGGCCACCACCGTCTAGTTGCGGCGCTCGACGACGTCGTTCTGCTACGGAGTGTACGGCGTGGAGAAGTGGCGGTGGATCCCCTCATCGACGCAGTACGCCGTGAACTCAGCCGCCGTGAACTCACCGCCGTTGTCCGTGCATAGGACCCAAAGCTTGCGGCCGCACTCCGCCTTCGCAGCAGCTTGAAGGTGCTTGATGGCGTCCGCTGCGACTGCCTTGGCGTCGAGCAGGACAGCCCACATGTAACGGGACACGTCATCGACGAGGAGGAGGAAGTAGCGCCGGCCTCCAGGTGTAGTCGGTGTCACGGGGCCACAGAGGTCACTGTGTATGACCTCCAGCTTCTCCTTGGCGTGGAAGCTCGCCTGGTGGGGGAAAGGGAGCCACCGCAGCTTGGTGAGGACAAAGGTGTCGCAGAACTGCTCCACGTGGTCGACGTGCGGCATGCCTCGCACCATCTCCTTGCTGCCGAGCTGCCTCAGGGCCTCAAAGTTGAGGTGCCCAAAGCGCTCGTGCCACCTCCAAGCGTCGTCGTCGTGGTGGGCTGCAAGACAAAGGGGTTGCGCCACCTATGCATGAAGGACGTAGAGGCGGTTGCTCCTGTTGACCTTGATCAGGAGCCGGTGTCGATGATCCCAGATGCACAGCACCCCATGCTCGATCTCCAAGCGCGATCCGCTCTCATCCAGCTGTCCCAAGCTGATGATGGAGTTCCTCAACGCGGGGATGTAGTAGACACCGGTGAGCAGCCTGTGCTCGCCAGTCTTGGCTACGAAGACGACAGAGCCGACGCCCTTGATCTCCACAGCGGAGGCGTCGCCGAACTTGACGGTGCCTCAAACGCTTGAGTCGAGCTCGGTGAAGAACTCCCGCCGCCCGGTCATGTGGTGGGTGGCGCCGGTGTCAAGGCACCACCCATCGGTCTTGTCGTTGCCGGAGCTATCGTCGAGGAGGGCGTGTGCTTTTGGCTCGTCAAGGTGGAGGAGAGCCGTTACGGCCGGTGCCGCTGGAGGTAGTTCGATGCTCGCATGAGCAATGAACAGAGCCGGCTGCTCCTCCTCTTCCGCCTGCGCGACGTGGGCCTGGCCGCGTCATTGCTGTCGACAATCCTTGGCCCAATGACCAAGCTTGCCGCAGTTGTAGCAAGGGTCGTCTCGTGCTGGCTTTTGCTTGCCAGCGGCGCCACCCTAGGCGCCTCCACGATCATCACCCTCGGCACGTCCTTGCGCCCCTGCCTGGGCGTCTTTGCGCGGCTTGCCACGCTTGCCACGCTTGCGGCCGCCTATCGTGGAAGAAGGCTCCCCCTTCTTCCTGTCACCTTGGCTGGCAGCCCACTGCTCCCGAGTGAGAAGGAGCTTCCCGCCAATGGTGACGGGTCCCGAGAGGCACTGTGGCTCATCGCTATCAACGACCTTGAGGTGGCCCAACGCCTCCTCGATCATCATCGTGGAGAGGTCCAGCAGAGACTCGATTGAGCGAGCCATCTGCTTGTATTTCTCGGGGACGCAGCGGAAGAGCTTCTCAATAGCTCTCTCCTCGCCGTAGGTGTCGTCACTGAACTGCACCAACTTCTGCAATAGAGTGTTGAGATAGAGAGCAAAGTCATCAATGTCCTCACCTGGCTTGAAGGCCAGGTTCTCCCACTCCTTGCGAAGTGCCTGCAGTGTGGACTTACGGGCGCGGTCGCTATCGATGCATGCTACAGCGATGGCGTCCCAGGCCTCCTTGGCAGTCCGCTTGCTGGTAAGCGAAAACTGCATCTCGGGCGGGACTGTAGCAATGAGAGCATCCAGCGCCCGTCGATCTTGGTCGTAGTCGACGTCGCCATACCGGACTGCATCCCACATATGCCGCACTTGGAGCTTCACCCTCATCACCGCAGCCCACTCAACGTAGTTGGTCTTGGTGAGGGTAGGCCACCCGCCGCCGGGGCCGACGTCCCTGACGACAGCCTCGTACTCGTGGTGACCACGGTACCGAACCGGGGAGAGAGAGCCGCGCTGCCTGTGAAGGTCGCGCTCTCCGTCGACCCGTCCGCCGCCACCATGCACGCCTTCTCCAGGAGCGCCACCGCCGTGCGCGCCTCCTTCAGGAGCATCGCCGACATGTCTACGCCTGTCTGGGCTGCCGCCGCGCTCATGGGCGTGCGCGGCTGCCCACTGCGCCGCTCGCCCTCATGATGCCTCCCTCTCCAGCAGCTCGAGGTCTGTGTCGGCGCTATCATCCGCAGCGATGGAGCTGCTGTTGTTGCCGTGTAGAACCTCGACCTCCGCTGCTGTTGCACGCGCTGCATCCACCGCCGCCGCTGCTTCCACCTCCGCTCTAGCTGCTGCAAGCTCCGCTGCTGCCAGCCTCGTTGCCCTTGCCGCTGCTACAGTGGTGTCTGCTGCCGCTCACTCGCGCTTCTCTACTGTGGCGAGGTCGGCCTCCTGCCGACACCGCGTGCTCGAGGCGATCGAGCCCTGAGACTATCCTGCAGACATGGCGCGCTATCGAGGGGTCTGCTGTGTGGAGAGCAAGGGCAGCCGGAGCTGCTGCTGCTACCAACTGCGGTTGGGGCTGCTGCGAGGCCGGGGAAGGAGAAGAGCAGGAGATGCTCAGGCTACAGGATAGTACGGCTCGGATACCACTTGTTAGTAGCTGGATTTGCACTCTTGGTAGCAGTAGAATCCTTACTTTCATCGAGAGAGGATGACACTAGGAGTTGGGGCAATTTTCTGGTTTATTTCTCTCAAAAACTCATACAATGTCATGCCAACCTGAGGGGTTGGGGATACATATTTATAGGCTGCTAGCCAGCCAAGCATATGCCAAGATGCTAGTCTAAGATACTAGTCTAGATGCTAACTACTTAGTCTAAGATGTTGTCCTAGATGCCAACTACTGCCCTAAAAGCAGATGTTGTCCTAGATGTTGTCCTAGATGCTCCTAACAACAGTCAAAAGATGCTGGACACAAAGATCATGTGCTGCGTGTTGCAACAGCCCTACAACCACCAGCCAACACAGAGACTTCTCCATCAGTGAGGACCTCATTCTCGAGGAACTCACCATGGAGGACCGCAAGGAAGCTCCGGCCACTGCACTCGCCGCCTCAACCACTCCCACCGCGGCCCCTGCATCCTCTGGCTCGCGTTCTGGGGGCGCTGGTGGGAGCAACAAGGCTCCCAACAACCGCCGTAGCAAGCGCGGCGGTGGCGGCAAAGGCCAAGGCAACAACAGTAGCGGCGGTGGTGGTGGCTCCCGACCCCCTGCTGGTGCATCACAGCAGCAGCAGCCGGCTGTGGGGGGGCGCCCTTGGCCCAACTTCTACAACCCTTGGTCCGGCTCCATCCAGATGTGGCCAGGGGGTCCTCGTCCACCTCTGGCTTCCATCCCGGTGCCCCCTCACCTCCAGGCGCAACAGCAGGCGCAGCAGCAGGTGTTTGTTGCCCACCAGCAGCCTGCTCCCACTGAGGCTGGGCAGTGGGTCGCTCCAGGGTACTACAACCCTGTGGCCAGCCTTCCCTCCTGGAACCCGACAGACCTTGCCGTGGCATTCAGCACGACGTCGCTGACCCCCCCTTCGAACAACGAGTGGTACTTCGACTCAGGTGCTACTTCTCATATGACATCTCAATCCTCCTCACTTTCACATGCTCTACTCCCACGGTACCCGAAACCTTCATCTATTATTGTCGGTAATGGCTCCCTTATTCCTGTTACTGCCACTGGCTCCACAGAGTTATCACCCAATTTACGTCTTAATAATGTCCTTGTCACCACAAATTATTAAGAATCTTATATCTTTTCACCAATTTACTATCGACAATAATTGCTCTGTTGAGTTTGACCCCGCTGGTTGTTCTGTGAAGGTTCTTCCATCTCTGAAAGAGATCATCAGGTGTGATAGCTCCGGGCCGCTATACCCACTCCGCCTTCCACCAGCACACTCCTTTGTCGCTCAAGGCTCCTCTCCACTATGGCACCAGCGTCTTGGGCACCCCGGTCATGAGGCCTTGTCGAAACTCGCGTCTAGTGTTTCATTTCCTATTCATGATTGTTCAGATTTATGTCATGCTTGATTGTTCAGATTTATGTCATGCTTGTCAACTAGGGCGTCATGTTCGTTTGCCCTTTCATGTGTCCACCTATCGTGCGTCTAGCAAGTTTGATCTTATTCATTGTGATTTATGGACCTCTCCAATTGTCAGCATTTCTGGTTATAAATACTACTTGGTCATACTTGATGATTGCACTCATTATCTGTGGACCTTTCCTTTACGACTTAAATCTGACACTTTCAACAGGCTTGCTCACTTCATCGCCCACGCCTACACTCAATTTGGCGCCCGCGTCAAAGCTGTACAGTGCGACAACGGGAAAGAGTTTGACAACTCCAGCACCCGGCACTTCAGCGAGAGTTCGCCATGAAAGATCTTGGTGCACTACATCACTTCCTCGGTATGCATGTTCAGCGAAGTGGTGATGGACTCCTGCTCTCACAGCGACAGTACATGATAGACATCTTAGATCGCGCCGGGATGGCTGATTGCAAGCCATGCTCTACTCCAGCTGACACCAATCCTAAGGTTGCTGCAGCTGAGGGGCCCCTTGTGTCTGACGCTATAGACTTTCGCAGTCTTGCTGGGGCTCTTCAGTACTTGACGTTCACTCGCGCAGACATTGCATATGCTGTTCAACAGGTCTGCCTTCACATGCACGACCCTCGAGAGCCTCACCTTGCTGCCCTGAAGTGGATTCTTCGCTATGTTCGGGGCACACTCCACCTCGGTCTCCTGCTGCGACCTTCTACTTCAACTGATCTTGTCGTCTATACCGACGCTGACTGGGCTAGTTGTCCGGACACTCGCAGGTCCTCCTTGGGCTATGCAGTGTTCCTCGGCGACAATCTTGTTTCCTGGTCCTCCAAGCGCCAGAACACGGTGTCAAGATCAAGTGCTGAAGCTGAATATCGCGTGGTGGCTAACGGAGTTGCAGAAGCAACCTGGCTGCGCCAGCTTCTCTTGGAGTTGCATGCCCCTCTTTGGCACGCCACACTGGTGTACTGCGACAACATTAGTGCCGTCTACATGACCTCCAATCCGGTGCAACATCAGCGCACCAAGCACATTGAGATCGATCTTCACTTCGTCCGAGAGCGAGTCGCCATTGGTGATCTTCGTGTTCTGCATGTTCCTACCTCCTCGCAATATGCAGACATCTTCACTAAGGGACTACCTACCTCGGTGTTCACGGAGTTTAGGTCCAGTCTAAACGTGCAGAGTGGCTGACGATTCGACTGTGGGGGTGTGTTAGACTACCTATGTTTAGTGTGTGAGCACCTGGTCTTGGTGTTGTTAGAGTGTGAGTAATTGTAGGCATGGAGGAGACCTGGCTCGTAGGCATGGTTGGTCATGAAGCCTCCAGGCTATCTATATGTATTTGCGTCTCTCAGATTGAATACAACAACAAAGACTCGTTCTCTTACATGAACTACTCACCAACTTTCTCAGCTTTTATCCTTTGCTTCCTTCTCATATTTCTGGATGGTCCTATCATCAACTTGACCACTCAAAAACAATATTTGTCCTCCAGTAGTTGATTTTCCAGCATCTGGATCCATGCAACAACTAAGTTAATATTAACACATTTATTTATGACCTTTAACGAATGGAAGCAACCATGAAATACACCACAACCATTGTGATTCTTAAATATGCCAGTCAAGAACAATAAGCAGACGATAGAAAAATATAATTGGCGCAAGGTAGAAGAAGCTAAAAGCGAAGAATTCTAAGCAGATATATCAACTACTGATACTCAGAGAAGCAAATCAGTGTAAAAAAAAACTCAGCCAACTTGTTCGGAACCTGGGAGGCTGGGACACACAATCTGGCACTCTTTCCAGATTTCGTACAGGGCCATAATGATCACAAAGAGAAGCAAAAGCTTCCATGTTGAAGCATTCAAGGATGAGGGAAGAGGGAAACAATGGAATATGTCATGGCAGAGGGGAAGTACAAGCCGGAATTAGAAACATGAGCCATAAAGCAGACTGTTGAGTTATCACTGATGACTGTAGTTCAGCTGCTGTAAATCAGTTAAAGCAACCTAACCCTTTATTAACACTTTAGTTCAAACTTTTCAGCAGTAGGTGACGTACAAGGATACAAAATACACTAGGCGTTCTCAGGGGGTGACTCCGCCTAGCGCTTAGGAGAAAGGATACCAGAACACTGAAAATTTACTAAATCATGATGACCTCTTGACATTTAATTAATGGCGAGCCCTGCTGGCAGTGGGCACTATGAAAATTGCACATTCCCATTAAACATTGGAAGATTTATTTAGGGCTTAAAGGAATAGGCACAAGCATAAAAGAAAACTAGCATAAAACTCCAATAAGAAATTCAAATGTGGAACTCCAGTAAATCAACTGATCAAGAATCAAAAAGTATGTCATATATTGAACAACAAAACACACATTGATAGAAAACAGATTTTTAAAATTGTAAACTTAAGTCAAAACAATAAATGTTTCCACGTAAACATAGATTCAATGTTGTCTTGTTATTTTTGATGGGTTCAGATTAAGTTGATATATGTACTACAATTTTTTGGCCTGTAACTAATGAGTTTGCAAGGAAAATATTTTAAGATTCCAGATGAAAATATCAATTACATGGAAAATAGAGATCTTTGTCTTTCAATCTCCACTGAAGCATTAAATACAATAAAATGGCCCCATCTAAGTTTCAGAGTATCAAGATATTTACATCCAATCATGAACCACCAAAGAACAGCTAAATTCTCCCACAAACCAAATCTTTCCTCCATCTAATAGTTAACCCCATTACACAACCATACATCAGAAACAGTCAACCATTACACAGGAACACATCAATCAATTAAGTATTCTATAAGCACCAATCTAGCTAACAATAAAATAATGTTAAAGAAAGCAGGCAGTGAGGAAATTGAACTTACCAACATGGCCAATGAAAACCACATTCAAGTGTCTTTTTGTTTCATCTACATCGTCTTCAACCACATGAGCATCTTCTTGATTAGCAACTGCACCGATAGAAAAGTAGGGTTGTATAAGAGTATGTATAACAATAAGAAAAAACTACAGGCCCAAGCAGTATCGACTATTTTGGACTTGTAATAATGAAATGCACATCAGATAAATAAACATGACTCAGTTTCTGTGCAGCAACATGAAGCAATAGTTCAAACCATCATTCAGATGAAAATACCCAAACATCAAAATACAACAAAACCTGGGCCTGGGTCAACAGCCTCTCTAGGAAATTTCCTTGAAGCTCAATGGAAGAAGTACATTAATAATCAAAATTGAAAATCAGCTTGTTAATTAAAAGTTATGTTATTTCCATGGAAAAAATTAAGGTTGTAATTTACCAAATTTGCATGAAATGGTGGGCAAGGTACAAAATTAGCAAAGGGTTTTCAATAACAATGATAGGACTAATAAAAAACATAAACAAGGATGTATTTAATACGCACCATTTGTTTTAAGCTCCAAGGATTCAAGAGATGATTGAATTTCCTTGACACCTGAAAGTACATGTCCAGGTTAGCACCTAGCAACAATTTCATTATGCATGTCACTTTCCATCAAAAAAGAGAACTATAAAGGCAGATCCAAATAGTTGACCTCATTAAGTGAAAAGGCATTTCAGTCATTTCTCTATAACAACGATCCACGACCAGAGGGATGACATTAGAATTTCTTGTTATTAGACTTGACAAACTAAATAGAATTGAACTTTCCAAAGTTAGTCAATGAGAAAGGAAGTTAACGCAGGCCATAGACAGCTTGGCATGTTGCAAGCCCAGGCCAGAGCAATAAGACATTCAACATAGTCGGTTGGTCACACTGTCAGATTAATTAGGTTAAAGAATCAACATTAGCCCAAGATTGGAGATCTTATTTGTATATATCTATTGTGAGTCATTTCTTCATAAAGGACAAAATGTCTCATGGGCGAAGGCAAAGAAGCAATTAAACTGACCAATCCCCTAATTTATATTGTAGGAACAAAAAGCATGCAAAGGGGAGTGAGCCTTGTCTGGTTCCAAATTTATCCCATGCATAAGCATTGTATGGTCAGAACAAAGGACCAACCCATGTTTTCTTGCAGGACCAATGGAAAAAAAAACTTAAGAATATGTTGATCTGTCAGCGCTAGATTTTGTAAATGGAACATGACCGCCTATTAGGGTTTTGTAACACCCTAAAATTTTGAAAAGAAGAAAAATAGGAAAAATATGATTTTTGTATATTTTTGTGAGCATGCAAATTTAGGATAATAATAATTTTTATAAATTTAAAATTAAATATAAGGGTAGAAACATGATTGAGCATTCATGCTGCTGCATTTGGAATTTTGTAATGAGTGGTTTAAATCAAATTCAAATTGGATTTGAAAATCTTTTGAAAAATGGTTTTGAAAAATTAGAAAAAAAGAAAAAGGAAAGGAAATTCTTTTCTTCTCGGGCCGTTTTCCCTCCCGCAGCCCATCTCTCTGGCCTGCTGAGGCGGCCCGTTTCTTCTTCTCCTTTTCCCCGCGCCCGCCTCCGGTCTCCTTTGGGCCGAGCCCAAGCCGTGGCCAACGGCCCAGCTTCGCGCGCGCGCGGCCTTCGTCCGCACCGTGCCGCTGACGAGCCGGTCCCACCGGTCAGCTCCCGTTCTCCTTTCCTTCTTCTTCCTCCGGCTCTTTCCAAATGCGAACACCGCCGCCTTCCTCTCTCTACCCGATACGGAGATCGAATCCTTCTCGAATCTCCCTCCCTTCCTTACTTTCCGATGCCTACGGGCTATAAAACGGAGCCCCCGCACCCTTCCGCCCTCATTCCAACTCTTTGGGGCTGCGTTAGCCGTCTAGCACCGCCACCGCAAGCTCCACCGCCTCCATCGCCGCCATCTTGAGCTAGCCACTACCTTCCGGCCGTCCTCCGGTCTCGTTTTCGCGCGGGGTAAGTTCGCCGTGAGCTGCACGTTCTTCCGGTGCTTTCCCTTCGTCGTTTGGTGGCCGGAGCGGAGTTTTGGCGTGTCCCGACCATGGCGCCGCCGCGGGAGCTCACTGACGGGCCGGAAATCGGCCGGAGCACCGCCGGCATCTTCTCTCTCCCTCCTCGATCCAATCTGGATCGTTCATTTTGAATCTGACGGCTAGAATTAGAAGATACCGGTTCGGTTGTGATTTTGTAAAAGAGACCCTGAACTTTTATTATATCGAACCCGCGGTCCAAAACGTAAAGTCTCGAATACGCTTTGATCTGTTGAAAGCGTATTTCGTCTCGGTAAATGAAAAATACATTTTCTGATATTTACAGTTTTGCCACTCAACTTGTTTTAGTCGTAGAATCTCCGTTTTAACTCCGATTTGATCCATTCAAATTGCGTTAGATTCATATTTGCGAGCTCTACATGATGATAGAACTGTACAGTAGGTTTGGATTAATTTATTTTCGAGTTTTTATTAAAGTATTTATTTTTCTATAGGAAATCTTCGTAAATTCATAACTTCGTCGTTTTAGCTCCGTTTTTCGTGATCTTCGCGTCTGTGTGATCCTAGCGAGTTGTAGATTCATTTTAAAGACTTTTTATTTTATTTTCTTACTGATGATGTACTGTTCTAATTATAGTCTTGTTTGTTTATGCATGATTGCCTCTGGATGTGTGTTGTTGCTGTTGTTGATCGAGTATAGACAGTGAGCAATTCGTTGGGGATCAAGAGCCTTTCTACGAGCAAGATCTTCAGGACCAGTTTGAGCAAGGCAAGTATAGCATGGGATTATCCTTGATGTCCTACTCACATTATGCAAATAATATCATTATGCATCTATTCCTTGTTAAGGATGACTTAGTGTTGATCTTATACCTTGATACCTATTATATTGCATTGAGTAGTATGGCTAGTGCTTAAACATGGACTATGATCATGTAAATTGATTAATGGAATATGCAACAAACATTTAAAAGATGATTTTGATTAATGTTTAAAGGGGATTAGAGCATGGGGATTATTTTTGATGCTCTAATTACTCTCCATAAGGACTCATCTATAAGCGAACATCCAGGATTTACAGTACAACTGTGGGGGCTATATGGCTCTGGCTTTAGTCATATAGAAGGACATTTTCTAGCTTGTTAGAGGTAACCTTTTTGGCGTAAGAATGGCTTGACGAATCGGGTATAGTGCGGCATCTGTCCTTATGTGTATAGGTTGCGGGTTGTTGTGCCATTTGGAAGGGGGGCTCTACATCTGTTTGCCGAGTGAATCTAATGGCCCTAACTTATTAGACGAACCTTCGAAGGACTTCATAGTGTTTACCCTGCCTGCTCACCTTGGTAGTGTTTTGGGAGTAATTAACCCGGGCATATGGGTAACACGACTCACAGTGAAAGTGTACAACCTCTGCAGAGTGTAAAACTGTTATAACAGCCGTGCTCACGGTCACGAGTGGCCTTGGACCCTTATGGAATAGTTGATAATTATTAATGGTTATGTTTTTGCTATTCATCAATCATTTCACATGGATCATATGTTTATTGTTTACATTGAGACATTTTGATGCTATGGATATGCTAAAATTATGCTAATTAAAAGCTACATGTTGATAAACCTATGATATGCCTTTGAGCCTCATGAACCCCATGTTACACTTGTTGAGTACGAGATGTAGTTACGCTTGTTTATTTTTCTTACTTGGATAAAAATCCCGGATGGGTAACAGATGGTGGTAATAGTGACTACTATGCCTATTTCCCTGAAGATTACTAGACTTGCAGTCAACCAGTCAATGTACCTGTGATTGGAGCTACCACGAGAGTTTATTATTTTTACTTCCGCTACATTTGTGTTAAGACTATGTGTTAAATATCGTGATGTAATAACATTTGTGATGATACTTCCGTTATAATTTATTAACTTATGTGTGATTGATCTCTGGGCACACATAAGAGTATGCATTCCATTTGGTCGTTAAATGGGTGTAACAAATTGGTATCAAAGCTCTTGTTGACTGTAGGACGCAAGCCTAGCTAGAAATGGTCGATTTAGTATCATCTTTACACTATTTTTATGCTCACTATCTTGCTCTTGTTATTTGATAAATTTTTATGCTTCTTATGTCTCATTCTATTACGAAATTTTGCCTCTATTCTAACTACATCTAAAAATTTTGTAGATGGCCCGTGACCGTAAGACTGCCCGCATCTGCTCTAGAGGATACTACCCACCTCGTGCCCTGCTAGCAACTGAAGAGCCACAAGAGCTAGAACCCCAAGAACAGGAGCAGGCCCCTAAAGCACCAATCCAAGCACCAGCACCTCCCCAGGAAGAGCCCGAGCCTGAAGAAGATCCAGAGATCATCGAGATTGAAGATGATGAAGAGGAAGCTAATGGAGGAGGACAACCCCCATCTCCACCACATCATGAAGCTCTTGGAGATATGCCACCTCCTCCAATGGGGTGGACTGTGAGGATCTACCACAGGAATGGAGGGAATGCTGTCTCTCATCTTCGCCTTGTGGGGATGCTCACTGCCTACTTCGCTGATTGGCATCCAGCTGTGGAGTACGTCTGCTGGGAGTACACTCATCCACTAGAGGATACGTACTGGAAGGCGAGGGCGAGCATCTTTGCACATAAACAAGACAAGGGGGCGTATCAGCTGGATAGGATGTTTTCTCACGTGGGTCATCGAGCTACTATAGAGGATAGCATTGAAGATGCTGCTTTTGAAGCATGTATGGGCCTCCGCTATCTTCGCTATAACCTTATGAAGCATGACATTCATCTCTACTTCCCTCGTGCACACCCCGACCTTGGATGGGCTATGACGGATCTAGTGCAGCTAGAGCCACTACCTCGGGTGATGGTGAACCTTGTCTATGATAAGATGGATAGGAAGCTGCAGCTAGAGGAGATGGTGAAGGCACAAGGGAAGACTATCAAGAGGTGCCAGGCAACCATTGATGAACTCCGAGCAAACCAAGGCATGCCCAAGATTTATGAGACATTAGAGCATGAGTCACTTCCTTAGGAAGTAGGAGTCCTTTATGTAATAAAAACGTTCTTAGTAACGTCAGTTGAGTCAGTCGAGTCTGTCGTGTGGTTTGAACTTTGGTGTGCTAGTTGCTTTATTATTATACTTATGTGTGAGTTGAATCTTTGTTATGAGTGTTGGGGCTTGTAGGCATGTCTACAAGTTCCATTTTTAAGAATAATAAGTTTAATAGTCAAGGGAATAATAGTTGGGTTTGGTATTATCACGTTTCTGTCCTTACTGTTTTCTGGAGCAGTCTGCAATATTTCTGCTATAGTTTAAAAACGGTTCGTGCAATATTTATGAGATTTTTACGAGAGAAGCTAGACTTAAGCATCTTTCAAATGCCACTGGAATTACCTTTTTATCTAATCTGGTTCGAGAGATATAATTTTCACAAGTTAAAGTTTCTGCACAGTCTAGAATCTGGAATAGTTTCTGTTACGCCTTATTTTTCATAGACTTAACGACAGAATCTGATCTTGACGTCTGAATAGAAGTTGTGGATAATTTCATAATCTTTCCAACCATATAAAGCACGCCTCTTTTGGACTTCTGTAGCTCGAGATATGATTGAAATACTGAACTATCAATATTCCTACTCGTCCAGAAAACTTTCAGATCTCATTCTTTATCTTATAAGTGGTTGATAACATGGAATTCTTAAAGTTTGCATGTTTATGGATGGCAGATGGCCGGAAGAGGAAGAGGCAGGGGTCATGGAAACATTCCCCCAAATCCACCACCACCACCGCCACCAACTATTGAGCAACTGTTTGCAGTGCAGACGCAGTTGATGCAACAACTGGTGTAGAATCAGCAAAATCAGCCAGTTGCTGGGGCTCAACCACGTGATAAGCGTGGTAAATTTTTGAAGGGTCGTCCCCCAGTGTTCACACATGCTGCTGATCCTTTGGAAGCCGATGATTGGCTTCGTGCTGTGGAGAAGCAACTCAATATTGTACAATGTGATGACCGACAGAAGGTGCTGTTTGCTTCTGGACAACTTCAGGGAGAAGCTCATAATTGGTGGGAGTCATATGAGTATGGTCGTCCCGCCAATGCTCCTGCAGTCACCTGGCAGGAGTTTAGAGAGAACTTCAGGGCTTACCATATACCTGAAGGGATGATAGAGTTGAAGGCGAAGGAATTCAGGAACCTGACCCAAGGGTCAATGTCTGTAGCTGAGTACCGTGACAAGTTTGCTCAATTGTCATGATATGCTCCACATGAAGTAGCCAATGACAATGATAAGCAGCGTCGCTTCATGAAGGGATTATATGATGGACTACAGTTGCAGTTGATGTCCAATACCTATCCTAACTTTCAGACGCTTGTGAACCGCACTATCGTGGTGGATAACAAGCGCAAGGAAATGGATGCTAAGAGGAAAAGGTTACAGGGACAAGCCTCTGGTAGCAACACCCGTCCACGTACTGGCTTTCAGCAGAATAATCAACAGAGGCCTCCTTCTGGACAGTGGAATCGTGGTCAGGCCCCTTTCCGTAGTCAGTTCCCGCAATGTCCCCCATTCCAGCCGTAGAATAGCAACCAACGTCCTCCGCAGCAGAATGGGAATCAAGCACAGCGTCAGGGTCCTTCCAATAACACTCCCACGAAGACTAGTGCTCCCAGTACTCCCAATAGGTGTTTCCGATGTGGGAAAGAAGGTCACTTGTCCTACAATTGCCCTGAGAAGCCCAACCAGCAGACTCCCCAGAGACAGAGCAGCCACCAGAAGCCAACACCTAACTCTAGAAGGGTGAATCACTTGTCCTAGGAGACCGCAGTGGAGGAGCCAAAAGTTATGCTTGGTACGTTCGATGTCCACTCCACTCCCGCCACTATTCTTTTTTATTGTGGAGCATCACATTCTTTCATATCACAATCATTTGTTAGAATACATAGAATTCATTTGTGTGCCATGAAGAACCCTATATTAGTAAACTCACCTGGTGGAAGCATGCCAACATCTTATCGCTGTCTTCCGATTAGTCTCAATTTAAGGGGGGTAGAGTTTACAGTGAGTCCTATAGTATTGAGAACAACTGGGATTGATCTTATATTGGGAATGGATTGGATGATGCAACAACAAGCAGAGATACAGTGCAAGGGTAAATCAGTTGTACTGACAACGCCAAAGGGTGATAGAATCAAGGTTGAGGTAAAAGTGCAGAAACAGGAGACCGCTACAGTGAACCAGCTCAATGACGGTGCCAACCAGGAAGATCCAGTTGTGGAGGAATTTCCCGATGTGTTTCCTGAGGAATTGCCAGGTATGCCACCAGACCATGACATTGAATTTATTATTGAATTATTACCTGGAACTGCACCCATAGCTAAGCGTCCATATAGAATGGGAGTAAATGAATTAGAAGAACTTAAGAAATAAATTAAGGAGTTGCAGGATAAGGGTTTTATTCGTCCTAGTTCTTCACCGTGGGGAGCACTAGTGATTTTTGTGGATAAGAAAGATGGAACTCAGAGGATGTGTAGATTATCGGTCTCTCAATGAGGTTACTATCAAGATTAAGTACCCATTGCCTAGAATTGATGACCTGTTTGATCAGTTGAGAGGAGCTTGTGTATTCTCCAAGATTGATCTTCGCTCTGGATATCATCAATTGAAGATTCGTGCCAGGGATATACCAAAGACAGCTTTTACCACACGGTATGGGTTATATGAGTATACAATGATGTCTTTTGGTTTGACTAATGCCCCTGCATACTTCATGTACTTAATGAATAAGATGTTCATGGAATATCTGGACAAGTTTGTAGTGGTATTCATTGATGATATTCTAGTATTTTCCAAGACTGAGGAAGAACATGCTGAACATTTGAGATTGGTCTTACATAAGCTCAGAGAACACCAACTATATGCCAAAAGGAGTAAATGTGAGTTTTGGTTGAAGGAAGTTTCTTTTCTGGGTCATATTGTCTCAAATGGAGGAATATCAGTAGATCCTGGCAAGGTGAAGGATGTATTGAACTGGAAGCCACCCATCAATGTAAGTGAGATCCGTAGCTTCTTGGGATTGGCTGGCTATTATAGGAGATTTATAGAGGGATTTTCCAAGCTTGCAAAACCAATGACTGCATTATTGGAGAAGAATGCCAAGTTTGTGTGGTTTGAGAAGTGCCAGGCTAATTTTGAGGAATTAAAGAAAAGATTGACTACGGCACCCGTCTTAGTTTTGCCAGATCTGAATAAACCATTCTCTATCTATTGTGATGCATCTCGATTGGGTTTGGGATGTGTTCTTATGCAAGAAGGTAGAGTTGTGGCATATGCATCGAGACAGTTGAGGAAGCATGAGTTGAATTACCCTACACATGATTTGGAATTAGCTGCAGTGGTTCATGTATTAAAGATATGGAGACATTATTTGATTGGACACAAGAGTGATATATACACTGATCATAAGAGTCTAAAGTATATCTTCACTCAAACAGATCTGAACTTGAGGCAGCGTAGATGGTTGGAGTTGATAAAGAACTATGATCTAGAGGTGCATTACCACCCAGGAAAGGCCAACGTTGTTGCTGATGCTCTTAGTAGGAAAAGCTACGCAAATGAAATACAAGTAATGCCTATGCCAAAAGAATTGTGTGCTGAATGCAAGCATCTGAACTTAGGCTACCAATGCAGTGGAATTAGTACTAGAGCCTACTTTGGAGCAAGAAATCTGCAAGGGTCAGCTGAAAGATGAAAAGTTGAGAGAGATAGCTGAAAACATAGCGAAAGGTAAATCTCCAAGATTCCGTAAGGATGATAATGATATGCTATGGTTTGGAAAAAGGCTGTGTGTGCCTGAGGATAAGGATATCAGAAGGGCAATTCTGCGTGAAGCTCATGAGTCAGCTTATTCCATACATCCGGGGAGTACTAAGATGTATTTGGATCTGAAAGAGAAATATTGGTGGTATGGTTTAAAGAGAGACGTTGCTGAGTATGTTGCTTTGTGTGACACTTGTCCAAGGGTGAAAGCTGAACATCAGAGACCTACAGGATTGTTACAGCCTATGCAGATACCCGAGTGAAAATGGGAAGAGGTTGGTATGGACTTTATAGTTGGGTTGCCACGGACTCAGAGAGGATATGATTCAATTTGGGTGATAGTGGATCGTCTGACTAAGGTTGCTCATTTTCTGCCAGTGAGGACTACATATAGCAGTGCGAAGTTGGCAGAGTTGTATATGGAAAGAATAGTGAGTCTACATGGAGTTCCTAAGAAGATTATGTCTGATCGAGGTACTCAGTTTACATCTCATTATTGGCAAAATATACATGAATCATTGGGAACCAAACTGAATTTTAGTATAGCTTATCATCCCCAGACAGATGGTCAAACGGAGAGAATTAATCAGATATTGAAAGATATGTTGAGAGCTTGTGCTTTACAATATGGTACTAGCTGGGATAAGAGCTTGCCTTATGCAGAGTTCTCTTATAACAATAGTTATCAGAAGAGTCTTCAGATGGCACCGTTTGAGGCTCTGTATGGACGAAAGTGTAGGACCCCGTTGTTCTAGAATCAGACAGGGGAGAGTCAAGTGTTTGGGTCTGATGTACTTAAGGATGCTGAAAAGAAAGTGAGAATGATTAGAGATAATCTAAAAATAGCACAGTCCCGACAGAAAAGTTATGCTAATACTCGTAGAAGAGAGTTGACTTTTGAGGTAGGGGATTATGTTTACTTGAAAGTGTCACCCATGAGGAGTGTGAAGAGGTTCAACATGAAAGGTAAATTGGCACCAAGATATATTGGACCTTTCAAGATCATAGAGAGACGTGGTGAAGTGGCATATCAGTTGGAATTATCCGAGAGTTTAGCAGGTGTACATGATGTGTTCCATGTGTCTCAACTGAAGAAATGTTTGCGAGTACCAGAGGAATGGATTCCATTAGAGGAGCTCACTGTTAAGGAGGATCTTACATATGAAGAGTTTCCGGTTAAAATTTTGGAGACTGCTGACAGAGTCACAAGAAGTCGAACAATCAAAATATGTAAGGTACAGTGGAATCGGTACACTGCAGAAGAGGCTACTTGGGAACGAGAAGAGGATCTGAGAAAAACATACCCGCAACTGTTTGAGTAAGTATCGGTCGAATCTCGGGACGAGATTCATCTTAAGGGGGGTAGAATTGTAACACCCTAAAATTTTGAAAAGAAAAAAAATAGGAAAAATATGATTTTTGTATATTTTTGTGAGCATGCAAATTTAGGATAATAATAATTTTTATAAATTTAAAATTAAATATAAGGGTAGAAACATGATTGAGCATTCATGCTGCTGCATTTGGAATTTTGTAATGAGTGGTTTAAATCAAATTTAAATTGGATTTGAAAATCTTTTGAAAAATGGTTTTGAAAAATTAGAAAAAAGAAAAAGGAAAGGAAATTCTTTTCTTCTCGGGCCGTTTTCCCTCCCGCAGCCCATCTCTCCGGCCTGCTGAGGCGGCCCGTTTCTTCTTCTCCTTTTCCCCGCACCCGCCTCCGGTCTCCTTTGGGCCGAGCCCAAGCCATGGCCAACGGCCCAGCTTCGCACGCGCGCGGCCTTCATCCGCAACGTGCCGCTGACGAGCCGGTCCCACCGGTCAGCGCCCGTTCTCCTTTCCTTCTTCTTCCTCCGGCTCTTTCCAAATGCGAACACCGCCGCCTTCCTCTCTCTACCCGATACGGAGATCGAATCCTTCTCGAATCTTCCTCCCTTCCTTACTTTCCGATGCCTACGGGCTATAAAACGGAGCCCCCGCACCCTTCCGCCCTCATTCCAATCCCTTCGTCGTTTGGTGGCCAGAGCAGAGTTTTGGCGTGTCCCGACCATGGCGCCGCCGCAGGAGCTCACCGACGGGCCGGAAATCGGCCGGAGCGCCGCCGGCATCTTCTCTCTCCCTCCCCGATCCAATCTGGATCGTTCATTTTGAATCCGACGGCTAGAATTAGAAGATACCGGTTCGGTTGTGATTTTGTAAAAGAGACCCTGAACTTTTATTATATCGAACCCGCGGTCCAAAACGTAAAGTCTCGAATACGCTTTGATCTGTTGAAAGCGTATTTCGTCTCGGTAAATGAAAAATACATTTTCTGATATTTACAGTTTTGCCACTCAACTTGTTTTAGTCGTAGAATCTCCGTTTTAACTCCGATTTGATCCATTCAAATTGCGTTAGATTCATATTTGCGAGCTCTACATGATGATAGAACTGTACAGTAGGTTTGGATTAATTTATTTTCGAGTTTTTATTAAAGTATTTATTTTTCTATAGGAAATCTTCGTAAATTCATAACTTCGTCGTTTTAGCTCCGTTTTTCGTGATCTTCGTGTCTGTGTGATCCTAGCGAGTTGTAGATTCATTTTAAAGACTTTTTATTTTATTTTCTTACTGATGATGTACTGTTCTAATTATAGTCTTGTTTGTTTATGCATGATTGCCTCTGGATGTGTGTTGTTGCTGTTGTTGATCGAGTATAGACGGTGAGCAATTCGTTGGGGATCAAGAGCCTTTCTACGAGCAAGATCTTCAGGACCAGTTTGAGCAAGGCAAGTATAGCATGGGATTATCCTTGATGTCCTACTCACATTATGCAAATAATATCATTATGCATCTATTCCTTGTTAAGGATGACTTAGTGTTGATCTTATACCTTGATACCTATTATATTGCATTGAGTAGTATGGCTAGTGCTTAACCATGGACTATGATCATGTAAATTGATTAATGGAATATGCAACAAACATTTAAAAGATGATTTTGATTCATGTTTAAAGGGGATTAGAGCATGGGGATTATTTTTGATGCTCTAATTACTCTCCATAAGGACTCATCTATAAGCGAACATCCGGGATTTACAGTACAACTGTAGGGGCTATATGACTCTGGCTTTAGTCATATAGAAGGACCTTTTATAGCTTGTTAGAGGTAACCTTTTTGGCGTAAGAATGGCTTGACGAATCGGGTATAGTGCGGCCTCTGTCCTTATGTGTATAGGCTGCGGGTTGTTGTGCCATTTGGAAGGGGGGCTTTACATCTGTTTGCCGAGTGAATCTAATGGCCCTAACTTGTTAGACGAACCTTCGAAAGACTTCATAGTGTTTACCCTGTGTGCTCACCTTGGTAGTGTTTTGGGAGTAATTAACCCGGGCATATGGGTAACAGACTCACAGTGAAAGTGTACAACCTCTGCAGAGTGTAAAACTGTTATAACAGCCGTGCTCACGGTCACGAGTGGCCTTGGACCCTTATGGAATAGTTGATAATTATTAATGGTTATGTTTTTGCTATTCATCAATCATTTCACATGGATCATATGTTTATTGTTTACATTGAGACATTTTGATGCTATGGATATGCTAAAATTATGCTAATTAAAAGCTACATGCTGATAAACCTATGATATGCCTTTGAGCCTCATGAACCCCATGTTACACTTGTTGAGTACGAGATGTAGTTACGCTTGTTTATTTTTCTTACTTGGATAAAAATCCCGGATGGGTAACAGATGGTGGTAATAGTGACTACTACGCCTACTTCCCTGAAGATTACTAGACTTGCAGTCAACCAGTCAATGTACCTGTGATTGGAGCTACCACGAGAGTTTATTATTTTTACTTCCGCTACATTTGTGTTAAGACTATGTGTTAAATATCGTGATGTAATAACATTTGTGATGATACTTCCGTTATAATTTGTTAACTTATGTGTGATTGATCTTTGGGCACACATAACAGTATGTATTCCATTTGGTCGTTAAATGGGTGTGACAGGTTTCTAAAGGGATCTGAAGATTTCTATGCAAGCCAACAAAAAATAGGCAGAGAACTACCCTGTGGGAGCGCTACAAAAATGTTGAGGAACAGAATGCCAACTCTCTTCTTGTTTTGTGCAAGGAAACATAGAATCAGTGCATAAGTCTTATCCATGGTTCTAAAAATCCTAATTAAATTTATGTTTACTCTCGAATAAACCTGAAACGGAACCCTAGCGTCTCGTTGACAGCCTGGGCATCCAGTAAAACTATGGACGCGTCTAGGCGGTGTGCGTAGGCGTGGGGCAATGCTTCAGCGGCGCGAAACGCGAAAAAGCAGCGGCCTAGCTGGTTTGGTGGGCTATGTGTGCCCGCGCCGGCTGGTGGGCAGGTAAAAGGCAGGCGGAAGAGCCAGTGAAAAGGGAAACAGGACGTGCGGCCGTGCTAGCCAGGGCGGCCAGGCCCCCAGCGGCCATGGCAGCATGGGCAGCGCCAGGGGTATTCCCCTGTATTCCATAGAATACCCAAGATTTTGGTAAGGAAAATAAATATACATGGTATACATGTATATCCTACTGTCTAATTGGACCAGAAGCCCACGGATGAGCAGCCCACGAGGCCATAAGAAACAGCCCTAGCGGCCAACGTTGCTCCCTTCGCTGCTTGTTCAGCACCTCGTGTACTCTGTCCCAAGCTAGCAGTGGCGCATCTGCATCTGGAAGGGCGGATGCTGCTGCGGACTGCGGTGCTGCCCCGCGGTGGCAGCGGCCGGTGGCCAACAACAGCCAGCAGCTGAGCAGCGCATCACAGATTGCTGCAGTCGGCTCCCTCGACTCGGCCCCTTGGCGGTCGACTCTCACTGGCGACTGGCGACCAAGCATTGAAGGCAGCTAGGCACAAGTCCCCTCAAGATCCTTGCACCAGGTAAAGATTCTGTTTTCTCTAATTTAGAATGAAGATTCTGTTTTCTCTAATTTAGAATGAAGTACAATCTTAATTGATGAAATTTAGAGGGAAGCACTATGTGTCTATGTGTTTGCTGCAATTTGAACACATTTATTTGTCCATGCTATTGGGTGCTACTTTGTTTACTATCGTGATGAAATTTTAGAAATAATTTTTTTGTTACATTCTATTTTTAAATTGTAATGCACATGAAAAGAAGCGTGCTAGCACTAGCATATTTATATTGTGGGAAAAAGCTAGCACATGTATATTTGCATTGTAAATTTTTTTTCTACTTGTAATACCCTGCTCTAGGATCCTGCCTCCGCCACTGCGCGGCAGCCAGGCCGGTCCCCCAGCCCCCGCGCAGGCCAGGGCGGCTTGGGCGGCCGGACCCCCAGCGGCTAGGGCGGGCTGTGCGGGCGCGCTGGAGGGAGAGGACGCTGGCCACAGTTGACGTGAGAGAATAACCCCAGGTGCCATGCCCATGAAAGAAGAAGGGGGCGGAGGAGGTCGAGGGGGGCCGGATTTACCGGTTCCGGCCATCACCAGAGCTGGAGCCTTGCCGGCGCGACGGGAAGAGGCGGCGGTGCGAGCAGGAAGGAAGACGCGCGTCGTATTTTTTCCGTCGCAATTGGGAAGAAAGGGTTTCAACGAGAAATTGCAGTATCTTCGACTCAGTCCGCTGGCCTCAGACTCAACCATGTCATTACAATTTTGTCATGGGGTTACTGATCCATGTCATTACAATTTTCGTGCTTTTAAGATGTGTCATACTATTCATCTATTTGAAAACTTGTTATTACGATTCTCTTAGTACGTGGTTCACGCCACTGTGTCTGAAACGACACCAGACCCACTTACAGATCGTCGTATTTTCGTATAGCCCACAATACCCCTCTAGCTGCCCTCCCTCTGCTCATTGACATATGGGCCCACGCAGTCATCCCCTTTCCCTCTATCGTGTGTGACGGCTCGAAGTGGCCAGAGTAGAGCTCGCGCTGCGCTCCCTGCCACGCTTGCCAGCGAGGGCAGGGATGGCTCAGCCATATCCTTGCAGGCTGCGGTGGCCGCGGAGTTGCCGGCGGCGACCAAGGCCCCTGCATCCGCTCATGAAGCCAGATCGAACAACTGAGCCCTGTGAATTTGGGAGATCAGAGGTGATCTGCTTCCACGTGTCAAAGTTGACGTCATCGCCACCGACGGTATTGCCCAGGACCCCCGATTGCACGACAGCGCACATATGGCCGCTCGGACAAACTCCACGCTGTCGTGCACGCGGGTTGCACAGAGTCGAGCGGCTCGCTCGGGCATGTCGTGCTGCCCTGGAGCGCCCAGTGGCAAGGCACACCCATGCTGGCGACCGCGAGGCCGAGCTCCCCTGAGGCGCCCTTGAACACGCGTCGCAATGCCTCTACGGAGGGCCCCTGGTGACGGTGCCTGTTCAGCGCGCCTGGCGGGATTGGGGGAAGGTGAGAGGAAGGGGATGACTGTGTGGGCCCACATGTGATTGAGAAGAGAGAGGGCAGTGAGAGGGGTATTTTAGGCTATACGAAAATACGACAATCTGCAAGTGGGTCCGGTGTTGTTTCAAGCATATAAGATGGTATGAATCAGGTACCGAGACAATTATAATGGCAAGTTTCCAAATACGTGAATAGTAATGGTATAACTCAGAGTACAAAAATTGTAATGGCATGGATCCAAAATAACCCAAAATAAATGTAATAATATCTAGACTTGTTTAGAAAAATCTACAAACTTGCATGATAGCATGTTTTTGGTGTATAATCATTCTATAAAAAAATTCAAATGATTTTAACAAATTGGTAATATACATTGTTGACAAACAGTATGTCTCCCACATTGGTAATATGGAACTTTGCGAGAGATGTATCTATTTGAGAATAAATTATAGTCCCACTTTATTAAAATTGTTTCATTTTTTATGGAATTCTTATGGACCCAAAATATGTTGTTGTGTCAATATGTAGATTTTTTTACCAAATTTAGTTATTGCAATTTTTACACTAAAGAAAATGAGAGAATACTAAATAGCCTCGGGATGAGACAGCTTCAATATAGCCCAAAATGTGAGATCGGCCCAATGCCTCCATAGGCCCAGCTGCAATCTTCCTCAGCGTCAGATGTTCATGTGCAGTCAACAGTTGGGACCTGCCTTGCCTTCCACGAACCCTAGCTTCTCTGTATATAGCTCGAAAGGGTGCTCATCCAGGCGGCCTTCCTCCCCTCTGTGCCTCCATCTCCATCTCCTCTTCCGCCTGCACGGCTGCTCAAACCGCTACCGCCCGCATCCACACTCTGCACCAGATTTTGGGAGAGGATGCGAAAATCTAGAATTTGGAAAGTCACCAGGGAGATCACGGCAATGGCGGCATCGGCTCAGGCGTGACAAAAGGCAGACTCTGAAGGAATTGGCATTGGCTCAAGCGTGACAAGATAGGACTCTGCCAGAATGGGAATCGTAGAGTCCAATTTATGTAAAATTAGATTATTTTGTTTTTATTCAAGAAATTGTCCAAGTCATAGTCAACCAGGACTCTGTATCGGCCCAGGGTATGAACTCCAGCTATTGTAATTAGACGTTCACACACCAATACCCAATACAATTTTCTTTGGCTTTCACGCCATTGCATTATGAGTAGGAGTAAAGTAGATCTCGGCGAGTTCCTCAGTAGGCAGGGCTGCATCGATTTTGATCTCTAGTTTGCCTGTAGGTACCGTCATTGGCTTGTATCTATTCTTGTAAGGCTTCATCATTTGATCTCTTACTTGATTCAGTGTTAGTTATCATTTAGTAAGGCTGCATCTTTTGACCTCTTACTAGATTTGATATTAATCATGGTTATCGATCTCTATTATGTTTAGTAGGGCTGCATCTTATGATCTTTATTTAATAGAATCACCAGTTATCCAACAAGTAAGATACAATCGCTTTATATCCTTTTTAATCTGTCGTCTTGTTATCTGTCACATTCATCTCTTTTTAACGTCAGATTTGTTTTATCGGCTGGTTGTATCTTAATTCTAGTTTAACATAATGTATTCTCAGTATCCTGTTCTATTATAAATAGATCCATCGGCTTGCAATTTTTAGTTTATTGCCCTGCTGCCCACGCTGTCTCGTTTCAATCCGATTGGTGATGACGCTAGATTAGATCTTGTTAGTCTATGGATTTATTTATAGGAAAACAGGGTTTTGTTAATACATTATGCTTCATCGGCTTCATAGCTGATGGTTTATGCTTTCATGATTATCCTGAGATGTGATCTATATCTATCAAGTTAAGCAGATCTTCCAGGCTCGTCGTGTGTTCGTCACATTAGCCCAATTTTTGTGTCAACACACTCACATGTCTCATTATTCTCGTATCAATTAAGTCCACGGATGCTGCTTTTTACTTTGTCATTGATGTTTAGTCAGCACACCGTATTCCTAAAAAAAAAAGAAATAGAATGAATACATTCATCTTTTGATGGGTTCTAGTGCTACGAGATGTAGCCCGAATTGTAGCAGTCATTGACCATAGTACGAGTTTAATGGTCATGCTCACACCTGGCGGCTGCTAGGCTGGTTTGTATAGATACCTTGATGACCATATGTTAGATCACTTTGTTGTGTAACGTTGCTGTCAATTAGAATCTGGATCGAAGCTGAATCTTTTGGTGGTAGTCATGCTGCTGTCAGACATAATAACAAGCGGTAACAGGCCATTAATTGTTGGTAACTGCTTCTAGTGGTACCAGCCAGCCAGTAATAGGTAATTTAAAGTTCTGGTGTAACCTTGTGACTCTAACAAGTATTAGGTCACACAAACACAATATTGTGGGATTTTAAAGCTGGTAACTAAGGCTGTGTCTGTAGACAATATATAAATTACGTGGAGCTGAATGTCTTTTCCTGTAATCCTGCTTAGTGAAAAATTTCTTATACTTTACTTTTCACATAATAATTTGTTTTTGCATTTGTATTTCACATTTGTAGGCTCACGGACCTGGAGCTGATATTGATACACTCTGTGTTGGACCTTCATATGTGAACCGTGAGGTGATTTTTTCGTTCTGTTACACATTGGTGTGGTGGTTTATATATTAGAGACAGGATTCTACTAACATATGATTCTGTTGGCAGGAAGATTTTTTTTTATTGTACTGCATAGGATATGAGCACAAACAGAGGATATGACTGAGCTGCGGCCTGTAACTGATGCACATGTCCCCGCTTAGTATGCAAGTTTCTTACCAGATGTTTTCCCCAGTTAATCAATTGTTTACCTGTTCAACTTAGACAGCTTATTTCATGAGGTGTTTGAACTTGTATCATAAAGATTTTTATTTTCAGTTGTTTGGTACTGCAGTTTGGTGGCTGGAACATGGCTGCCGGTACTGCTAGCTGCTGGCTGCAGTTGGCCGGAAATTGTTTGGTGGCTGAAACTTGTATATTAAAATAATTTTGTATTTATGTTTCTGTTGTATTTTTGTATGGAAACATGGCTGGAACATGTATTGTTGTATGATGCATGGTTGGAACATACTTTTGTATTGGCTGCAACATTATTTATGGATGAGGATTATGTATGTTATAATATGGATGATTTTTAAGTGGGCCAGCCTATAATATGGGCTTGGACTCTAATGTTGGGTCTCAATGAAGAAAAACGAGCCAATTTGTTGCTGGGCTAAAAAAATATTTATGCCAATTGGGCTGATTCTAAATAAAAATAATAATGAAAAAAAACCATTCTATATGGCCCAAATGTTCGTTGATATGTCACCCACCATGTCATTTGCCATGTCATCTCCCACGCCACATGTGCCATGTCACCATACACGTGGCGATATTTTGTTCAATATGTTATGCCGAGTTTAGTGTTGTCACAAGTTAGTAACAGGAGAATTATTGTCACTATATCAACGACAACGTCCTCTGGTGGCCATAGAAGCTAGTTAGTGACCCACCTTCTTTGACAAAAGTCACTTCATCACTGCAGACATTCAGTGACAGGAAACAGGTTTGTCTCATTATCTAGCAGTCATAGAAGCCCATATTTCTTGTAGTGGAGGTGCATTGAAGTAGAGGGCTGGGGAGACAGTTGACGCCCGCTCCGCATCCGAGGCATCGAGGAGGCCATCCTCATCCTCAGCCCAGTGACGAGCCTTGGAACGTCCCCTTGAGCGCTCCCGTGGGTGGAAGGGTTGGGCGAAAGAGAGAGGTTGCACTATGGCGACCCGAGGCAGCCTGTGGCGCCGAGCTGAATTCCCCACACACTGCGCTCCCCGTGACAGACAGCGACCTGGAGACAGGGGGTGTTCCCCCGGCGTTGGGCCGCGCGGCCCTAGATTCGGACCTGCCATCCCCTCATGGCGCGACATGCCCGCTACCACCCTTGCTGACAACATCCGCAGGGGAAACTGATCGTCGGTGGGGGCGAGGATGAGGTGGAGGACAGTCATCGGCCGCGTTGGCCATGGTGTCTTGGACGACAGCAATTGTGTCAACACGACGGTCACATCCGGCGTCCTCGGCGGTGGCGGCACGTGCTCCAGCGCCGACTCCCCTAGGCGGCTAGGTCGATGGGGAGGAAGCCTCCATCGGGGAGGGAGCGGCCACCATGGCCGGCACCCGCCCTAACGGCGAGCGTGCGGTGGGCCTGCCAAGGCCGGCGCCCGCGCGCAGCTGGTCGAGGCCAATTATGTAGCATGAGACACCAAAAATCACTATTTTGCCAATGTTTTTGGCTTTCTCCGTTTCAGGTGACTAATGGTTTGCTTAACCATCAGCCACCGTCCCAATCTCACGAATCCTCGCTCACGACCGTCATCTTCTTAATCGTGCCCCTCCCCCGTCTTCTTCTTCCCGCGCGCGGTCGTCGTCTTCTCCCTCTCCGACGCCCCTCCTCTGCCTCGTCCTTGCCCACGCCGCTGCCCACCGCGCCACCGCAGCGTGTTAGGGTTTCACCGAAGCTCGGCGGCTGCGGCAGCGGCCGTAGAGCTCTAGCGAAACCTTAGCGTGCCCACGGTGACCACCTTCTTCCCCTCGCCACTCCTTCTTTCGCGGCGTGCTCCGGCCATGGAGCTCCGCCGCCCCAATCTGGCCCGGCCACTTCAACCGCCACTAGGGCCCCTAAACCGCCTTGTTGCCGTCCCCACCACCTGCCCGGCCTTCCTCCTCCTGAACCCCCTTCTATGCCCGCTGAAGATGGGGGAGCTTAACTTACTCGGTGCCGATGATTTCCTCACCGGAACCCTTGCCGCGGGCGCGGTCGGACGTGTGGCCACCGTCAACTGATAGATAAGCAGGATAGCAGGCGATTGCGTTTGAGTAATTGTGAATATTTTTTTACATTTGATACTAGATTCAAGCTATAATTTTGGTACCTCTCCGAGGACCATAGAAAACCTTAACATCGAAGCAGAAAATCGAATAGTCTCTTGGATCTCATTAGCAAGGACACAGAGCACAATGCTACTGCTTAAACATCTCCACTGGAATTAGGATAGATATGTCTACCTGGCAGCTGAAGAACAGTCTACTGAAGATACAAGTCCAGAAAACCTCAACAGCCATTGCCAGAATACCAAGCATCACGGAACTAGGTTGCCAAGCATGACAACGAACTCCTCCATAATAGAGGGGCAGCTGCTGGTCAGATGCTTGAAGCCATCACTCGCCGCGACCGCCCTCAGATTCGCGGCGGAGCTAAGAAACTCAAAGCACGCCTTCTTCAGGCCGTGGCAATGGTGCTGCTCGGCTAGCGTCAGTATGGCTGCCACCGTGCCGACATCAATGTACTTGCACAGCTTGTCCTCGCACATCAACTTCAGTTTCTCCATGCCGTACCTGTCCGCCGCCACCAGCAGATGCTGCGCCATGACGTCTTCTTCCTCCTCTTCCCCTTCCTTTGATGTATCCGGGAAACTGTCGGTGTACACGAAGTGGAGAAGGCCGCTGAACGCCTGCGCCTCCATGTCATCTACGCAGACGACGCCGGCGGCGGCGTCGCTCTCCTTCATCGGACCGAAGAGCTCCGCTCTGAACACCGGCGACCGCGCTGCGAGCACGCACCGGTGAGCAGCGAAGGTGCGGCCGCCGACGTCGAACACCACGTCGGCACCCTCCTCGTCCCGGAGGAGGTCGCCGAGGTGCTGGTGCAAGTCGGATGCCGGCACGGCAACGGATCGAGACGCCGTGGCCTCCACGTGGACGTCGCCGATGACAACGATGTCGCACCGCACGGCGAAGGAGCCGTCCTTGAGATGCTCCGACTTCTCGAATTCTTGCCTCTTCGTGAAGTACGCGTAGCCCGAAGTAGTCTGGTTCTCAAATCTGGTCACGGGTTCCGATGTCCGGGGCTTCTCCTCCTCTTGGTGGACGAAACGGATTTGGTACTGCGCCTTCACGGCCTTGGCGACGCTTTCGTCAAGCTGGAGGAAGAAGGATATGTGATCTGAGGACTGTGAGCCGTAGCCGTTGGGGTAGTAGCGGATGGCCCAGCGGTGGCCGCCGACGGTGAAAGGGTGGGACTTGAGGTACTCTCCGATCGGGGTTCCCTTGGTGCCGGCGTAGCCATGGATCGTGAGAATGTGGTACCCGCTTGCTGTGGCGGCGAAGATGGCGGAGGAAGACCCCGACCGCTTGCCGCCGGTGCCTGCTGCATACGTGGCCATCACAAAAAGAAATCAAGCAGGGTTTTGAAGGGACGGGAAGAGTCAGCACGTCGTTGCTCTGCCTTCCTTGTAGGCTGGGCCTTTGCAGCTACGGGCCTACTGGGCCGATGCAAAAAGCAGCTGCTGTAAATCTGGAATCCTATATTCCTCTGTCCCTATCCTCTAGGTAGGACGTACGTTTGCATTAATAGGGAACTTTTTCCTCTATACAATCGATATTAGATCCAAAATTGATGGGTTAATGTGAGCTTATCCATGCAGTTAGGAACTCTTCAAATAGGAATCTATTTTCTAACTGGCTTTCGTGCTTTTGGTGAGTCATCTGATTTTCGATGACCAATGTTGTGTTGAAGGGATATCTGTAGTATAATTCAACTTCTTTTTTCACTGCATCCACTTAATTTCAATCAAGTCAAAATAAAAAAAATCAAAGATAATTCTTCATTAAAAGATTCCAAGGAGGTGAAAAATAATACGAGAATAGACTATAGTAAAAGAAAAAAAGTAAAAGGAAACAACCTACAAATCTTTCATGCTTAACAATAGTGCAAGATGCTTCAATCGAGATCCTTCAAAAAAACATAAATTTTTGCTAAGAATAAGAAATAGTATAAATGAAAAATGTGCGATATGTTGTGAATAGCTTCATGTAAGAAAGTCTATTTTCTTATGTTCTCATTTTCTTATGTATAGAACTTTCTTTTTACTCATAATTTCTAGTAGAATAGAAATTATGAATTACTATAGTCGTCCTTTCTATTCTATTATACTGGAACAAAACATAGTAGAATAGAACGACTCTTTCTTACTTTCCAAAAAAAATCTTACAAGAGTGAAACAAAACTAAAGAAAGAGAGAAAAATTAAAGTTTGGCAAAATTATTAATACAAAATGATCAATTAAAACAAAGAGTTGATACTACAATTTGACTACTAGCGAAAGGTAAAATGTACTTCTCCCATGACACTTAGGAGGACCATCGGTGCACCCAAAACGATTTCCAAGCTTATGGTATGTTCAGCGTAACTTGTGCCATGATCTTGCGCAGAGATTAACATAGTCACCAGATGATTATTTACTGCGACAACATCTAGGGTTCCTCGAATAATGCGATATATCACATAAGCTAAATCCTTAACCCTTCCTCCTCTTACTAATACTACATAATGTTCTTGCAAATTATAACCAATACCAGGTATATAAGCAGAGATTTCAAATCAAGAGGTTAATCGTACTCTGACAACCTTACGTAAGGCAAAGTTGGGTTTGTTTGGGTTGACAGTAGTGGAAAAAATGAGCGGAATCATCTGCTCGGTCGACCTTAAGATTCATACCGATTCTTGTTCCTCCTCCGTCGGGATGACGCAGCTGCATCGGTGGTGCGAGCACGAGTGCGCCTGGAGTAGCGGAAGCGGCGCTGATCTTGCACGGCAACTGACAACAGGTGGAGGCGGGTGGCAGGCACTAGAGAGGAGGTCACGGGCGGCAAGTTAGGGTTAGGGTTTTGGGGTTCCAAGGTTTAGTGGAGGGTTCTTTTGTTGCGAGACCTAGAGGGGTGGTCGGGGAGGCTGCCGGACCAACAGTGGAGGTGGTCGCCAGGGCAGGACAGCAGGCGGTAGGGGGGCTGCCGCCGCAGGCCATCGAGCGGGGCACCATGGTTGGCTAGGTTAGTGCGGGGGCGGGGGCGGGGGCGGGGGCGAGTGGCAGCTCCGGCGCCGCCGAAGTCGGATAGGAAGGTGGCAGCGGGGAGTAGGGAGGAAGGATGCTACGGCCGGAGGGGGGGAGGCGGGCAGAGGAGGAGAAAGAAGGAGGTGGTGATGGTGGTTGGGCCATGGTGGGCCGATGTGGATCGGTCAGCCTCCGTATAGGAGGCCTTGTAGTAAATTTTGTTGGGCCATGTCCGCAGAGCTTTTGTGCCGATGGCAAGTCTCCCTGTGCAAATTTGTGTGAATTTCAGCTGTATCAGGTGTACTTTTGCGACTGAACTTTTGCTACAATAAGTTGCTAGGGCCTCTTACAATCGATCCGTCAGTGGACTAGTTGCATCTTTGGACTCCTTCGATCTTCTGAAGGTCTTGCACATCACTTTATGTCCTCGTTTTAAGTTCCTTTTTCAATTCTGGTCTACAAGTTTAGGCGTCGTTTACAGTTATCTGTTTGTCTGTGTAATAGTTGTACGAGAGTAGATGTGAGTAGTGTTATTTTTGCCGGTACTCCTCCACGTTCACTACGTCCCTCTGTTTCCAAAACATGCTTTTTTTTCCTTTCTTTTTCCCTTGGGTGACTGGGTGATCTTGGTTTCGTAATGCTGTACCACACTTGCTTTGTTTTGTTCAGTTTCAAATTTTGTATGATGCAAAAACCTGACAACTTGTTTCAGGGACAGGAACTAATTGGATTATTTTAGGGGCACACGCTGCAGATGAAGTATTACATTGCAAGGATAAAGAGAGGATAGATGAGATCAGAAAGTTGAAGCTGTTATTATCATCAACTCTAACAGAGGATGGATCATTATCATCAACTCTGATGTTTGGATTGACTGTATGTAAATTGTGAAAGTTATTTGCCGAGGGGCCACGCCTCCAAGCATTGCAATCCCCTGTTGAACCTGTACACAGTACCGCGGCAAACTCTAACAGAGGTAACGCGCCCACCGTAGTGCAGCCTTGTAACTGAATTCCGACTTTTCGACCATAACATTGCTTCTTGAAGCTCCCCTTCGTCCCAGCATATGTTTACAGTCACATCTCCTCGAGCCCTCAGCCCTTTGGCACAACCTCTGGGCCACTTATCGCGCGGCAGGGCGGGAAGCAGGTAGAGATCGTTCTGTGTGCTCTGAACCAGCATCTCGGCAATGGCAGCTGTGAACCTGCAGTAGAGAACATGTTCATATATGTAAACTCTGTCATCTAAAAATTCAGAGAGGCTGGACTGGAGATGTGTCTGTTCTGTTACCCAAAATTTGCGTCAATCTGGAATGGTGGATGCGCTGTCCATAGATTGTTGTACAGTCCTCCTTCAAAGGCGTTCTTTCCGTCAGGGGGAACCAAATTGATCAACTTCAGGACCATTCTGTATGCATTCTCGCTGTTCATAAGACGTGCCCAGAGGGCCATCTTCCATGTTGTTGACCATCCTGGGCCATCTTCACCTACAAATGGATGATTTTTCATTTTCAGCAAATAGTATATTCCTGGGATGTCAAGTGCAGTTTTGTGAAGTTGTGCAAACCTCTTTTATAAAGGCTATTAGAAACAGCTCCACAAACATCAGGATTATTCTCCATGGTTATAGTATGTCCAGGGTAAAGTCCAAATAGATGCGACAAGTGCCTATGATGGACTTCTGGGTCCCGGAAATCTAGAGCCTGCGTAGACAGACATATTCAGAAAATCATTGGAGAGTTCACGGAAAATATATAGAATTCGAAAATACAAACTTGCGATTCAGTGGATCAACATACCCATTCCATGACAGTATTGTCTCTTGCAATCTGAACGGGAGGGAGCCTTGGGAGAGCTTTCTTAATCTTCTCAACCAAATCAGTATCAGACTTCTCCAAGATCTACAGTATGGAAAAGCATATCATCATTTTATAATCCAATATATATCACAAATATACCTCTCTTAATGAAATGTGTGCAATGCATGTTCTCAAAAATATCACAGTTATTCCATTCAACTTAGAAATAGTTATATGTAACCAGATGTAACTGTCGCACAATTAATTATATTACCTCTGCAGACAGAAGGACAGCTGAAAAAACTTCCCTTATAATTGAGATGTCCATTGTTGTTGAATAGCTCACGCTCGCTGGCTTACCATCAGGAGCTGTGAAAGCATGCTCCGGAGATGTTGAGGGATTGGTTTGTAGGTAGCCTCCAGGTCCTTCAATCAGCCAGTCAACCAGAAAAGTGGCACAACCTTCCAGCAATGGATATGCAGTATACTCCAAAAAGTCCTATTTTTTTTGAAAGCTATGAACTGTCAAATAAGTTTTCTACAAATCTTGACATGTATTTGTTTTTGATTGAAATTTGTGGAAACAATTTATCCAGACGTGTTTTTCTTGATGACTAGATCATGGCCGAGTACATGTGGAAAATTAATATGTATTTCTATTAAGAAGGGTTACTTGCCAAATCCAATGAAAGGACAACAGTGGACTGTATACATACGTACTGGTTTCTTACTTTGTCAAGAGAAAACTGATAATGCTCCCATAGATGTGTGCAAAGCCAAGCACCTCCCATTGGCCACACAGCATGCTTAGGATTCTTAATAAAGGCTCAAGACTTCGCCCATATATCTGACACATGATGTGTTACCCATCCGCGTGCTTGGTAATTGACCTGTCACAGTTGCATAGTTTTCTCAATAAGTCGCAAAATGAATCAGGTGCAACTTAATTTTGGTTTAAATGTTTACTGCTTCATATTCCAGTTACATGGAAGAATACAATCCAATATCTACTATTAGTGAAGTCACACTTTGTGCTGTCCCCGCCTTCACTAACTTAACAATCACTGTCAGTATCTTGTCAAAGATATCAAATATAATGTATTTTTCTATTCATTAGCAGATTTTGTCAATTATCATCATCACTAGAATAACAAATAACTAATCATTGTATAGTTTTTGGACTACAATAACCCTGTGGTTAATTTCTGGATTCTCGAGAGCTAATACTTATATTGTTTATGAACCAATGATATATGCAATGAGACAATGCATAAAAATATAGGTGGGTGGTCAAATAAATTCAGTATCAAGAAGCTGGAAATTTCAACAATATGAATGTAACTGCTATATATGTCAATAATTAACCTAATCCATAATGATCTTGAAGTTCTACTAAACCGATGAGAGTCAGAGGACTGCAAAACTTACCTTCGCTGTTTTGCTACCATTTACTGCAAGAGATTGAAGGAAGTCGAATAATGGTTCCTGGCATTCACTAAGGTTGCAAGGCAGTGTTGGCCAGTAATTCATCTGTAGATTTATGTTAAGATGAGGAGCTGCACTGAAAAGCAATTTATATTAGTGCGATTAACTGGGTCGTCATAAATAGGAAGCTCTCTTGCCGATTCAAGAAAGAAAAAGTGTGCGAAATAGAGGTCCAACAACGGTCATGGAAATAAAATGCAAAAATAATAACAAGAAGAAGAAGTGAAATGATCTTACTCCCATGCTGGTGCAACATCTTGGCTCCAGATTCCTTGCAGATTGGATACCTGAGTCCCAGGCCTAGAGCACGAAATGAGAAGATAGCGTCCATACTGAAATAACAGTTCAACCAGAGAAGGATCCTCATCAGTAGCAAAACTCTTTACCCTGTCTGCAGAAGTTCTGATGATTCCTTCATCAGTACCAATTCCTCTTTTCAACATCGTCTCTTTTCCTCCAGTCATCATCAAACCGCCGTGTGCGTCCTGCAATCCTCCTCCTGGTGGTGAGAGTCGCAAGGTAACACGGTGAAAGAGGCGCTGGTAATCATCCAAATGAGCAGCTTTCAGCTGTTCATACGTCAGACTTCTAGCACGATTCAGTGTAGCCACAGCTGCAGACGTGGGATCCAGTCTAGAGTCTGAAGGACTGACAAACGGACCATCGAATGAGGATGAAGCAGCAACGACCAACACGATCCAGTCTGCAGTATCAAGCCTCAGCTTGTTCTGATCATTCAGGACTGCCGCTTTCGCTTCGCTCCCACCCATCTGCACACCAAGAACGGCAGCAAACTTGATGCCTGTTGTTACATCATCACTGGAGTTGCTATTCCTCAGCTGCAGGCCAGCAGGAGGCCTCTGTCCTGGGCTGACGCCCTCCATGACAACCTCATTAGCGTTGGTCACAGTGACGGTGTTCTTTAGCTGGCTGCTCAGGGACAGTGTGCAGGAGACGTGCCCTGGCTCGCTCGCCGCGATCCTGGTGACGATGACCTGATGCGGATGCGAGCAGAAGTGCTCCCGCGTGTACTGCACCGGCCCGACGCTGTAGGTGACGCGCACTGTCGCCGTGTGTAAATCCAGCTCCCTCTTGTAGGAATCGTACTCCACCAGGTCGGAACCGCCCAACTCCAGGTTTACATCACCCATAGGTTGGTAGACCTTAAGGGAAATCGATCAGTGTAAATGTTGGAAGTATATATACTACTGTACAAAACTTGAGAAATCGATGTAGTGCAAATTTTGAAATCAATGTAAGTGAGGACAGGTAGTAAATGTTTATGCTACCTGTATTTTTTAAATCTCGGCAGTCACCAGTAAAAGGAATATCAGATATATCAGAAATGTATTGGCGATAGAAAAAAAATCAGAAAAAATCTAGACAAAAAAAAACTCATTTTGCTCAGAAAAGCACATAGATCATTTATAAACCATTTAAGGTCAAAAAAGTAAATAAAACAATATTATCAATTGTCTATTAATGAGGAGTGCAACGAAGCGGCTGGGGCGTGCGAGTGTGTTGCTTTAGTGGCAGCTTGAACCCGGAAGAGAAGAGGAGAGAAAATAAATTATAGACTATAAGGGTAGAGTATGGGGTGGACTTTGGTGTCTTTTTTTTTTGAACAAAGGCTTTGGCGTCTATTTTGGCCGGACAAATTTTAAAATTCTGGAAATTTGAGTGATAGAGAAAAAATTTCAGACCCAACTGATAAACAGTATATCTTAGAAATTTTGGAATGTATCAGCCGATATTCTAAACAGGAGGCGTGGAGAAAGAAAAATAAAACAGGAGAAGGCCGTGCGTGCTTCTGTAATTTGTATGTATGTATACCTCCGATTGGCCACCAAAGAGGCGTGTGGCTGCCGCAGTGGCATCGGCGAAGCGGCCTTGGTCGACGAGCTCCCTCACCGCCGCCAGAGCAGCCGGCGCGTCCGGGTCGGTGTAGCTCCCTGGCGCGCCGGTCCACAGGGTGTCATCTGCATGCGGCAGGCAACAGCCCAGTCACAACACAACGCACGTTTATATATTTCAGGGATCACGTAACAAATAAATACATATGGTTGAGCTGGAGCTTGTCGGTGGCGACGCCGCCCCACACCATGCCGCCGAGGCTGCCATTCCCGATCGGCGCCGCGTCCGTGAAGTTTTCGGGCGGCGATGCGAAGACCACCGTCAGCGGTCGCTCCTCCTCCTCTGCCCACGAGGTGGAGGGCCGCCGGGCCATTGCAGCTGCCGCCACGGCCTCCGCCTCGGCTAGCCGGCGCACCCAGAACCAGTCGTCGCCGCCGCCGCGGCCACAGTCCATGGGGATCGGAGGACACGAAGCGGGACGGACGCGAAAATGGCTTGGACAGTGGTCGACGGAGAATGCGTGGATGGTTGCTTGTAATGTTGGTTGGCGCCAAGGGAGAAGACAAACATGCCGGCAGCCAGGCAGGCCTCCGAGTTCTTTTTATTTTGCCAGCTCCAGTGTCGTTTCTCGTCTCTCTTTTGTTTGTTCCTGTAGCTGCTGATCTAACTAAACAGAAAACAGGGCGGGCCCAAGTTGCCGTACATCATGTATTTGTCAAAGTGAGCAGCATAAATGCAATCACAACACCAAATAGCTTTTTTTTTTTGAGGAATGTCACGCCTCCACATAGTACAGCCCAGAAGCCCAGAAGAGGATCTCAAGCGTTGTATTAGGGGTTAGGAATTTGGCCTTAGAAAAAAATTGCTTTAGGTATCAGGTCATTTTTTTAATTTAGGTATATGGCCCTGAAAAAAAAAATTCTTAGTTATTAGGCCTTTCGACAAATCTGTGAGTGAAGTCTGTTAGTTTGGGTACCGTAGCTTGAGCGAAAAGACCATTTTGCCCCTCACTTCCTATACACACGGCAGAGTCTGTTATTTGTAGTATGAATGCAACAATCATTTACAACATATATCTTATTAGTTTGATTGATTCATGAAATATATATATATACACTCAAAATATACAATAAATAAACAAAACTCTGTTTTTTTATTTTTTTACTCAGGGGTAAAATGGTTTTTCTACCCCATAGTTAACACCGTTAAGTGTCAAAACTGGAGGAAGGCCTGATTCCAAAGTGATTTTTTGTTTTCAGGCCTGATTCCCAAATTCAAAAAAGGACCTGATTCCTCAGAGCAAGTTTTTTGGAGGCCAAATTCCTAATTCTCTCTTGTATTAGCTGTAAGCCTACGGGCCTGTGGGTCTAATTGTATACGCCTCAACAGTAGAGTATCTGGCCCAGTGGGTCTAATTGTAAGCCTACGGGCCGTGAGCTGTGAGGGTAAGACTGTCTCCAACAGCTTATGCATCACGACATGCATACCCAAAATGCTTACTCACTACAAGAAACAGCTGATTTGCCGGGTGTAAAATAATTTGCCGAGTATTTTTTATCAGGCACCTGGCAAAGTCATTCTTTGCCGGGTGCTAGACCTGGAGGCACCCGTCAAAGAAAGGCCTCCAGCAAACTAGCCTTTGCCGGATGCCAGGCATCCGACAAATTACAGCCGTTGGCAAAAATTAGTCTTTGCCGGGTCCCGGGCACCCGGCAAAATATGGCCGCCGGCAAAGGTGGCCGGCGTGACGGCGGCCACCTTAGGCACCCGGCAAAGATTTTTTATTTTTTTTAAAAAAAATTCTTTGCCGGGTGCCTCCTGAGCTGGCACCCGGCAAAGGCTTCTTTGCCGGGGGGCCAGGTTTGGCATCCGGCAAATTATACTTTTTTTTTGTTTTTGGCCCCATTTTTTTCTAGGGCCTTGGTACAGTAATTATAACTTCATCTCAAAATTTGGGACATTTTTGACTTTTTATACTATATTTCTTTAATTATTTTCATTCACTTGAATTTTTCCGACTACTCTAAATTCGAAAAATGATATTCATGATGTTTGGCGTATGTTGATGCCGTATCCAGGAACTCGCATTAAATTACGACCATCATGTTGTCGTAACATGACGAGGTAATCACAGGGAAAGTTTATTTAAATTATATAAAATCCAAATGAAGTCCGAAAATCACGAAACTTGTCGAGGTTTCTTGTTATTGCATTTGGAGGCCGAGGTAAAAAATTGAGAAAGTTTTGAGTAAGTTGCGACGTCGGATGCCTAAAACCCAGACATCTCCACTTGCAATAACATGTGATCACATGTGGAGATGTCCGGGTTTAGGCATCCGACGTCGCAACTTGCTCAAAACTTTCTCAATTTTTTTTACCACGGCCTCCACATGCAATAACAAGAAACCTCGACAAGTTTCGTGATTTTCGACTTCGTTTGGATTTTATATAATTTAAATAAACTTTACCCGCGATTACCTTGTCATGTTACGACAACATGATGGTCGTAATTTAAAGCGAGTTCCTGGATACGACGTCAACATACGCCAAACATCATGAATATTATTTTTTGAATGACCAAATTCCATTATTTCATGTACCTGCAGTTTAAATTTAGAGTAGTCGGAAAAATTCAAGTGATTGAAAATAATTAAATAAATATAGTATAAAAAGTCAAAAATATCCCAAATTTTGATATGAAGTTATAATTACTGTACCAAGGCTCCAGAAAAAAATGGTGTCAAAAACAAAAAAAATTATAATTTGTCGGATGCCAAACCTGGCCCCCGGCAAAGAAGCCTTTGCCGGGTGCCAGCTCAGGAGGCACTCGGCAAAGATTTTTTTAAAAAAAATAAAAAAATTCCTTTGCCGGGTGCCAGCTAGGTAGGCACCCGGCAAAGAATTAAATAAAAAGCTCCTTTGCCTACGTTCTTTCCCGTCGGTCTGTAGTACTCCCCGTGGTGCCAAACCATCCGTCAGCAGCGCTGACTCTTCCCCTACGTTCGCGATACACCGAAGGGAAAAGGCTCAGGCACCGTCAGGGGTGCTGCAGGCGCAGCCGAAAAACTCGCACGCAGCGCGCTTCTGGAAAGGGATTGGCCCACGCATCAGAGACAAAGCCGAAAAGAAAAGCGCGCGGCTGCGAGTGTACATGGCGCGTGATGGGAAATTTCTTCGTGATGGATTCGAAGAACGTCATGGATAATACACCATCACTAGTAATACCCAGTCTAGTACCGTGGATATCCAGCCCAATACCCTATACCCGCTCGCGTATATAAGCTGCCCTATAACCTAATCCGCCGGTCGCGACTGCCTCCCAGTCTCCACCAGCCGCCTCCCACCCGACACCCGAGCGCCGCCACCCCCACTGCTCCTCCCACCTGAGTGCCACTACCCCTGTGGAGCTTCCCACTCGAGCGCCGCTGCCCCATGCCGTGCCTCCAACCCTAACGCCGCCACCCTCCAGCGTGACATGAGTGCAGGACCTGGCCCCAATGGTCCGATCTAGCCATAGTGGAGTCCTGGAGGGCAGGATCCAGCCCCAACACCTCGATCCGGCCATGGCGGCATCTAGAAGCACAAGATCCAGTGGGGGATGCCTCCAAGGTCCTCGACCCGGGCCACGGCGGTGTCCAGGACCGTGAATCCGGTGATGGCGGTGGTAGCAACCACGAGTGCAGGATCTGGCCACGAGTGCTTCAAGAAGGTGCCCTTGTCGATGCAGGAGCCACCTTCTAATCCAAAGCCACCTCCTAGTGCCCTGATGGCTGTGCCACCAATCCAGCCCGCCATACATGGTTCAGGTCACGATTCAACCCTCTCCTCTGCCTTTGCTCCTGCTGTTAGCCTTTTGCCAGACTGTGACCCCGTGCTATATCCAAAGAATTTCGGGGGTGGTGTTTCCTGATGTGCAGCCTCGCCGGTCGTTGCTCCCTGCGTCACTGTGCCCGGACCTGCTGGGTTGGGGGCGTGGATCTGGCCCGATGGTGGCCAAATTTGCAGCTTCGCCAAATTCGCCAAATTGCAGCAGCAGTAGGTACCCCTGTCCCATTCCTTTTGCGTCCTTGACCTCAGGAAAAGTAGATGAGAATTGATATTTGCTGGCTCGTTTTCTGTTTATTTACGTATTGTGCTTTGTGATACAGAGAAACCTGATTGTACTATGATCTCTATGGGTGGGAGCTTCGCCTTGTTATGCACTCTATTTGAAATGAAACATAATGCAAAGATACAGTTCTGAGTGTAGCCGTGAGAATAATGTAGTTTATTATAGAAGCACACTTGTTATTGGTGATGTGCTTTTTTTTATTAACCAAAAATTATATGTTCACAATATATTGGCGTGATTCACTTCTGGATAACAGTTAGTGGAGGGACTAGTTCCTTGCCTATTTCTGTGTATTTGCCATGTTGCCATTCTTAAGCTGTAGGCAGCGACGTAGGGTAATCTGCTTGTGTCTGTGCGTGTAGAGTTCAATAATATTCATTTTCTTCTTTGTTCAACAGCTTGCTAACTGTCACGTTCATTTTTTACATGCAGTTCAGACTTCAGATGGATAAATTAACAAGTCTTCAGGACAAGCAAGTTGGACAGCATCTTGTCATTCGGATTTGGTTTGGTTGGGTTTGACTAATTCTCGCTATTTTGAGCCCCTGTAGTTCCTTTTCAGTTCAGCAATATAGTAACAACAAAGTAGTACCCTGTTCAGTTCAGCAATTGTAGTTTCTGTTTGGTGTGCTATCTGCATGTCCTACTTTTGTATTTCAGAATTAGCATCAACTTAGCTGTTAGTTTAGTTTAAAAACTTTAGCTTAGTCGTTTGCTTGGCTTGGTTTAGTACATACACTTAGTAATGTCCATAATTATGCAGTCAGGTGATAACTCTACTCTGAGAATTGAGATAGATGATCTTGCAATGCAAGCTATTGACTTCCTCAACTTTGATGGGACACACAACAAATGGTAATGCTACTGTTTGGATTACTGGTCACTACTTGTTTATTCGAATGCTCAAGGTATCAACTATCTTAACTCAACTTTTTGGACAGATTTAAAATGTGTATCACTGTGTATCAACTATCTGCATTCGCAAGGTATCACTTTTAAGTTCAGCATGTTGTTGTCATTGGCCTGTGTTTACAAGCTTGAAAATTCTATTTTAGGATTTTCATGTCTTTTAATGTGTGCTGATTATATATCCTGGACATGAAAAATGAGAGCTGACTACTTGTTGATGCTTAACAATTAGTTCTTCAATTTTAATGTTGAATCAGGCTATCAATAATTGTCTATGCTGCAATTTAGCTTCTGTTGATGCTTAACAATTAGTTCATCTCATCTTGATGGGACACATATGGTAACGACATGAAAAGCGAGGACTTGTCTTTTGAACATCTTATATGTTGGCTGTCTTTTGCCTCTTGAACATGTATGGTTGTGCTTAGATAACTTAGTACAATGTTTGAGTTATTGTTTCATGTATCCATAGAATCTGAGAAGATATCTGATCTTCATGTGTAAATTGCTTCATGTATCCATAGAATCTGAGAAATAAAAATATAGCAACAACAGATGATCTGATCCAAATATATTGCATTGATAAGTATAACTATTAATAATATTGTTGGAACATTTTGTTTCTCAGTGAAATATAATTTCTAGGCAAAGAAAATTATAGTGACATCATCTCAAAATATGAGGCCGCTGACTAAGTGAATTTATTTTGGTTCAGGCTATTTGTGAATGTGAACTATGCATGCAACACTCTGAAGCTGGTTCAATAATATGATGTATTCTGCTGCTCCTAAAGTAGTGCCATTACAAGTTCTTGAGACGGTTTTGATATTGTTTGCTTGAGTTAGCTGTTGCAAATGTGACACTAACTGTAGAACCGGCTACAATCAGTTATGAGGAAATCTTTTTTATTCTGTGCTGAGCTGGGCTGTATGTCATTTAAAAGGCCAAAAATGGCCCACAAAAAATCTGCTATGAAAATGGCTGAAATTAGGCCAAAATTGGCCCATCTTTTATTCTGGCCTGTTAACAAATGGGCTTAGGTAGTGTCCATGTCATCATCCACGTCACTGATTCACTTAATCCGTGATGGTTTTCGGTATAATCGATGACACTCAATCCACGACGATATTTGAAACCGTCACAGATCTTGGATACCGACAGTTTTTTGGTGATCCGTGACAGAAATTTCCCATCATTGATTAGCAGATTTCTTGTAGTGTCCGCGGCAGGATGGGCGGCGCGAACCTGCAGGTGGGTGTCGAGGACCTGGTGGGTGGCGATGTGATATATATATATATATATATATATATATATATATATATATATATATATATATATATATATATATATATATATATATATATATATATGTGTGTGTGTGGGATTGAGTTTGTGATGCAATGAATGTGCTATATTGTGTTTGTGATGCTTCAGATGTGATATATATATATATATATATATATATATATCTTTTATATGTTGTGTTTGTAATTATAGAATAAAAAAATTAGAGGCTTTGCCGGGTGCCCTGGCCCTGGCACTCGGCAAAGCTGGGTATTCTCATGTTCAGAATTCCCAGCTTTGCCGAGTGACAGGGCCAGGGCACCCGACAAAGATTTTTTTAAAAAAATTCTTTGCCGGGTGCCGCCCTACAGGGCACTCGGCAAAGAAAATACTAAAAAAAATAAAAAACTCTTTGCCGGGTGCCCCGGCAGCGCGACACCCGGCAAAGAAATTATAAAAAAAATAAAAAATCTTTGTCGGGTGCCTCCCAGCAGGGCACTCGACAAAGAAAATTTGAAAAAAATTTAAAAAATCTTTGTCGGGTGCCTCTGACATGGCACCCGGCAAACCAAGGGCTGATGGAGCCGGCGCTGTGACGGCCATTTTTCTTTGCCGGGTGCCGGGTTTGCACTCGGCAAAGTCTATGTTGGGTGCCCGATAAAAAGCACCCGGCAAAGAAATCTTTGCCGACTGACTTTTTGCCGGCGGCTCTTTGCCGAGTGCTGCACCCGGCAAAGGCTTTGCCGAGTGCAAAGTAGCCTTTACCGGGTGTTTTTAGCACCCGGCAAAGCGCCTGAATCCTGTAGTGACTCTAGGTTGCTTTATCGGTAGTAAACGCGGTCCAACAAACGACGCAAACGAGGGATCTATTTTGGGTGGGACGCGATGCACGACCTAAATAAGCATTGCCTCTCTCCTCGAACCCAAATCTCTGGTGCCACGGAGAAGGCCCACTCACCCGAGATGTGACGGGTGCGGGGACGTGGTGGCCGTGCGCTCGGGTCGACGCCACCGCCATGGGGGCCATCTGCGCGGACGTCGAGGTCAGATTTGCCAGGAAAGGGGCGCTGCCACACCCAATCGACCGTATCCGCCCGCAGCTGACCGGAAGGGGAGTGGGCACTGCCACCGGTGGAGGAGGAGGAGCAGCCACGATCGCGCGCCGCAGGTGGGGCAGAAGGACGCACGCCGCCGGTGGGGAGAGGACGCGCGCCGCTGATGGGGCGAGGACGCGTGCCGCCGGTGGGGAGAGGACGCGCGCCGCAAGGCTGGGCGTTGATGCGGGGCCCTCTTCTTTTGCGTTGGTTGTTGGAGACGGGAGGGTTTGGGTGCGTGACTCTTTTGTGTTGCGTGACCCAAATGATGAAATGAGTCTCCTATTTGGGTTTTAGCTATTGGAGCTAGTCTAAAAGAGAGAAAAGACTAAGAGTGAAGCCATTGAACATTGTACTGACACTATCTTGTTCCTGTCCAAGCAACTATGCTCCCATCAGCAACCTGCCAATGTGAGAAACTCGAATTCCTCCCCTTCTCATTCTCCTCCTTCTGGTCCCTAACATATTTGGTATCAGATCTACCGTTCCTCAACTCCATCTCACGAGGACTTTACCCGCCTGAGGAAATCGCGAGCCACCATGGAGCCCAACGTCCAAGTTGGTTTCAACGAGATTCTGCTTCACCTGGATGAGATTGATGCGATATGGGAGCAACGATTCGCCGACGTCGAGGCATTGAGGGAGCGTCATGACTACGAATTGAAGGCCCGCTTTGCCGACATCGAGTTGTTCTACACCACCCAGACCTCTGCCAACATGGCAGTGGACAATTGGGGAGGCTTCTTCCAGCAACTCGTCACTGACCTCGAAGAGTGGGTCACCGACCTAGAGCTCCTCTGCATCTCAGATTATGGAATTAAATTTGATGAAGTGCCATTTCTATGTGATAATGAAAGTACCATGAAGATTGCCACCAGCCACGTCCAACATTCAAGAACCAAGCATATTGATATTCGCCATCACTTCATAAGGGATCATCAAACAAAATGGGATATGAAGATTGAAAGTGTGAGCACAGAAGATCAACGAACCAACATATTCACTAAGCCACTTGATTGAGCAAGCTAAGAAATGAATTGAACATTCTTGACTTCTTCAACATGAGTTGAATGCACTAAATATATGACTAGCCTCTCATCTAACCAAAGCAAATGTAAAATTGGTTGTGTATGTGCATTTCATACCTAACTAGATGTGTGTAGTGCATATAGACATATTTGGAGAACACTAGGGCATTCATGGAAATCAACTGAGTTTGAGTTCATATTGTACCACTTTTGCTTGTATGTTTGACTTTTTCAAGTGGTATTATATGACTCATTCTTGAGAATGTGAACCCAAGTGTTTGAATTATGTCGATGAACTATACTAGTGATAAATTCAACCTCAACAAGATAACCACTCAAAGGCGTGTGAAGAAGCTTGAAGAGGGTTCAAACTGAGTTTTAAGCTTATGTAAATCAACTAGTTCAAGCCAAGAGAAGTAAGACCATAGAAACAATACTAGAAGATTTCAAGTGATCCTCAACTATAAGTGATCATCTCCATCAAGTGTGGTGTCTTCCCAAGTTTCCAAGTGCAGTCAACCCCAACATTTCAAGTATGTACATCAAGTGGTGTTATTTTTTGTGAAATCGATGATGAAGGGTAAGAGAATGACACAAAGATAGAAAGGGGGAGAAGGATTGGCACAAAGATACATACCAATGGGGAGATGAAGAGAAAGATTGAAGAATAGAGAGGGATCAAAATGTGAAGAAACACACAAATAGGGGGAGCAAGCTCATGAACAATTGATTGTTGCATTTGTATTGTGCAATGCATATGTTTGCTTGCATTTGCATAGTTTTAGCATTTCAAATAGTATCTTGCTTGTGTATTGGTTGCTAAACATGCTTGGATGATGAATTGAGAGTAGCTTTTCAAGTAAAGTTAGTTTCTAGTGGTAGCTAGACCTTTTGTAGTCTCTCAAGTGCTATCTAGAACCCTTGCTTCTAATGTTGATCTCACATGGTTTCTAGTGTTTTCTATGTCTAGCTAACCAAGTGCTAAGGGTGAAGACTACAAGTGGTATTCTTGTTGGGTAAGCAACACATGTTCCCAACCAAGTTAGCAATTTACACTTGTGTGAAGTGCTAGCTTGGAATTTCAATTTAATTCCTATCTTTGTGTGGTCGTCATCAATTACCAAAAAAGGAAAGATTGAAAGCCCTAATTTGGTTTGGTAATTGAATGATAACTAGTGGACTATTGCTTTCAATTGAGTTATGATTGAGCTAGGTCCACACATGGAATGATGAGCAGAAGATGGTGCTAGTGTTGACAATGCCATATGGAGCAAGCTCACACTTGGAGAGAAGGAGAAGAAATCAAAGCAAGCTTGAAGGCAAAGGTATATGCTAGGGGTTTTCATTTCGCCGGCCAAGATGCAATAGTGCGTGGTCAGGTTTAGGATAGATAGTCGTACTATTAAGAGGGGAACTCTAATGCAAAATAGTTATGTAAGTGCCACTATGAGTGAACTAACTTTTCATATGCACTGGACCTAGTGACACAGTGAGATGCAAGTGAAAAATGTTTTGAAAAGCTAACTTAGTGCTTAAGGAGAAGGTGTTCATGTTCGAATATACTAGAGTTAGCGGATTTGAGACGCTTGCGAGAAATGGGACTTAGGGTAAGTTTTCAGCCCTCCTAGGAAAAGTATGGTGCCCCCTAGGGAAGGTCACTGAAGAATGTGCTAAGGTGTTAACAATGGACAGAACCGTTTCTCATGTGGTACCTAAATCAGAGCACCGGAAGATGCACTAGTGAAGACCAGAATGCAGGGTGTTTGATCGAGGGCACCAAAATTTTGGTAGGTGTCACCAAAGTTTTCCAGTGAATCCCTGGAGCCCTCGGGGGCCCTACCCAAGAGGGTCTAGGCCCATCGGATATGTCTGATGGGATCGGTCAGAGAGGCACTGAGTAAAAGAGGTTTTGACCGTTATACTTCAATGGATAGTTTTTGGCAAGCTGCCATAGGAATTCTCCGGTGGTAGGCTTAACAGCAACACCGGAACATGCGCTAGGGGCTTAAATCTCAGATCAAACCTGATTTGTGGATCTTCGTAACCCTTGCTCCGGTGGGTGTTATCTGGTGGTCACCGGAGATTTCTAGTGACATTGAAAATAGCCCACCAGCAAGGCCATAACGCTTAGTTTTTGGGGAGCTCTACAAATATGTGTTGGCCAGCCCTTTAGGTTTTTCTTACAATTCTAACTAAACCAACACTCTTGTGAGCTCCTTGCACCTACGGGGCGCGAACCCTAGTGGCATGCGCAGCATGGCCCCTCATGGCAGCCTGACACGGGGCACCGTGGTGAGGTGCCACGCCGGGGCAGCGCCTTGGCAGCGGCAACAGCATGAGCTCCAACGGGCGCGACAGTGGCGTTGAGGAGTCCTGGTAGAGAAACTCCATCATCCCACACTCCACCTCCATCATCTCCCCATAGCTAGCGCGCCGCACCATAAGGAGGTCCCCCTCTCCCTCCCCCGTGACCAGTGGCAGTCATATTCATGTCCTTGGAAGTGAGCAGTGGACTAGGTTACATGCAACGGTTCATGACAGGATGCAAAATGGCAAGCCGGTTGGGCATGCATGACTCGTGACTCATGACAGCGAGTGTACTAGCTCTCACTATCTCGGTCATAGTTACTGCTGATAGTTTTTTTTAAAAAAATCTAGCCCTGATTTTTGTGGATGGGAAGGATTAGGTTCGCACTAGGGCTTGACGAGTTTTTGGGAGCTCTATAAATATGTGTTGGCTGGCCCTTTGGTGTTCTCTTGGCATTCTAACTGAACCAACACTCTTGTGAGATCTCAAGAACAGCTCCCACTCATCTCCTTGCTAGTTGCTTGATCCAAAGTGAGTTTGGGATAGATCTAGTGCATTTGCTCAGTTGATTCTCATCTAGTGGCACTAGTTCATCATTTGTGCAGCAGATTTCTTGTTACTCTCGGTGGTTGTTGCCACCTTGACGGTTTGGATTAGTGAGGAATTCAAGCACCGTGTTGGTGATTGTTTGATGGCTTGATTCGGTTGATTTCTGAGGGGTCTTGTGCTCACCCCACGGGAGATCATGAAGAGCAACTCTAGTGGAATGCTTACGGCTAGTTGGACTGCTCTTTTGTTGATTGATTCTTGTGGCAAAGTTGTGGATCAAGCTTAAGAGGCTTGTTAGCACGTGAATCACTCATGTAGAGATAGGGCTCGATGAAAAGCTCGAAGCTTGCCAACTCAATCGCTTGACTTGTAGACAACTCGGCTCGGCTCGTTACAATTTTCTAACGAGCTAGCTTGAGTTGGCTTGGGAGCTGCTCACGAGCCAAACAAGCTAGAACATCTAGTATCAGCCCAACAAAAATCAGCCCACCAGTCCAATATGTTTGTCACCCACACTACTTTCAAACCCTAAGTCACCTCCTCAAGCTGTGTTCCACGCCAGACCTACCCCTGTGCATCGGATTATATGATATTTGTTTATATGTAGACTTGGATTTGCTTGATCCATAGCCTAGTAACTGCAAGGGACCCGATCTGTTGGAAATGAATTTTATATTAACCAACTCTTCTGTACATCATCACTTCATCGGTGCATACTGATCATGTATATGTATGTTTCCTTTTGCATGGACGATGGATTGATGAATTAGTGGAGAAATTGTATGTTGTTTATTGCTGATTCGTTTTTCTCTTCCTCTGGCTCGCGAGCCAAACGAGCCAACTCGAGCTAGTGACCGAGCCGAGCCGAGTTGGAGCCTAGCCGAGCCAGCTCGTTATGCTAACGAGCCAAATGGAGCCGAGCTGAGTCGAGCTAAGCTGGTTCGATATCTAGCCCTCAGATGAAAAATTGATTGTGTCATCACTCTTGCCTGGATTGGTTTGCCACTATTCTCGTTCTTTACGTTCATATCTAGCTTGTGTAGTTATTGCTTGTTTGTATCGCTCTCTAGTGTAGTGGTAGTTTTAGTAGTAGAGTAGCTAGTCTTAATTGCTCTTCTAGTTTAGCTCAATTGTGTAGTTTTTTTAGTTGCTAGCTCTTATGTGGTTGAGTGCTCTAGTAGTATAACCAACTTGCTATTAGAATTGTTTAGGAGGCTTGCGTTTGGGTGAAATAGCGCTTGATAAAGTAGGTGCTATTAGGACCTCTTATTGTACTAAGTACTTTGGTCTAGTGTTTGTGCAACTGTAGATAAATTTTTATAGGCTATTCACCCCATTCTGGCCATCTAGATCCTTTCAACTTTCCATTTCATCATTAGCAATTCGGTGATCCATTGTCCAAGACTTCGGTCCAGGACAACACTTTTACTTATTTGTCCTATCTTTTACAAAATTAAAATTAAATAAATATATATTTCACTTGTTACCTCCTAAGAAGTAACAGATGATTATCCATCTAATTAAATGAATGGCTCTATGTGATCTCGGAGTACCACAACAAAGCCTGGGACTACGTATCAATGCAAAGAAGAAGCAAACATCTATGTCACATCTATAATAAGATATTAAATGTCATGAGAACAGTTTAAGCAAGCCTAGGAGCGCCTGTGTATTTATAAATCAGGCACACATTTAAGCTGTTAAATTCCTCATCGGCAACTCCATTGCTGCAACCTGGATATACATGATTGATCAGTTCGGTATGAGCTTGAAGTGTGGCTTGTCCATGGACGGCGAAGGGTCATAGCTGCTGTAATCATTCGTCTTGACGTTGAGCCTCCGAGCTTGCACCAGTGGCACTAGTGGTTCCTTCTGTTCAGTTCGTGCTGCCTACAAATTAATTGATATTTCACATAAACGTAGCAAAACGGGTAGATAATTTTTGCCTGAAAAAGCTAGATATGAAGCCCATATATATACAGAGATGAACTCAGGGAGATGAAAGGAGCGTTTTGGAAAGCCTATCAGTTTAGTTTTCCTCTGCTATATACCTCTCCTTGTTGACGCATCAGGGCATCCTGATCCGTCAAGGAACTGTAGTGTCTCCCTGAAAGGACAAAACTATCACATCAGTGAAAACCATGAAGAGTCAAACCTATTCCCTCCAAAAAAAAGATAATCACACATTCAAACCTGCTACACATAACTGGAACCTATTATTTAGTTCCTTCACCAGATATGCTTTCCAAGATCTACTTTTCTTGTATCTTGTTGAAACCTAATACAAACTAGGCCGGACCAGCTGGAAGGAGCTTGTTTTAGAGCGAGGTAAAATAGGACATTGAGTACTCAACAACCATATGTTTACGGATTCAAAGCTTGAATCATGGAAAAAAACTCAAGGACCTCCAGGAGGAAAGAACTACAAGCACAAACCAGCAAATGAAGTCGAGAACAGCAAGGCGAAGGTGGTGAAAGCAAAGAAGTGGCCAGATCTCCATGGGCATGGCAGCGTCCCCATTTCTGAAATCATACACTGGATATACTCTGGTAACACGCTCAAAACATGAACCTGAAGCGAGGTGAAGCAGGCCTTAGTTTTTGCCTCACCTTTCTTTGGCCACGGCAGCCTAATATATAGCTGGGCAATCTCTAGTCTGCAACAGATGCTAATCCCACTTCCTCTGAACTCGTTAATCCGCATATTTAGGATCTCTTTGTTTCCGCTTATTAGACTGTGTCAACACTGGTAATCATACCGCGTGGCGACAACACTTCTACCGATTGCCCGTGCCATGAAAAACCATACTGCACGGCGGTCCCAGTAGAGACTTAATTATATGATGAGCAACACACGGTCAGCTGCATAATTAAAAGCCTGACTAATCTGTTTGCCACCAAGTCGGCTACCATACTGCGCGGCGGTCCCAGTAGAGACTTAATTATATGATGAGCAACACATGGTCAGCTGCATAATTAAAAGCCTGACTAATCTGTTTGCCACCAATCCACTTGCATTGGCTTTGTTTCAAACTTTCAAGTTTGATGGAGACATGTAACATGGATTACTTACTCTTGTATGTATACTTCTGCATCTTCATAATCAATTGCATACTTTCTCAACAGGATGTTGGAGGCTCCTCAACGCTGACGGTGTTTAGCGTCAAGGAGCACAGGGACGAGAGGCGAAGCAAGTCGTGGTCTCACGAAGCCCGGAGCGACCGAGGTGGAGGGAGAGCTCCTACAGCGCGGCAACGCTTTGGCCTTGTGAGTGCCGACACACGGTGGCCGAAGAGGGCAATGTCCATGTGGCACGCCACGGGCGGCAAGCCAGCGTCCACGCGTCTCTCCATTTGGGGCCGACGTAGGGGACCTGTGATGCGGATCTTGCGCACGTCAGCAAGGGCTATGATGCGGTCGGCGTGGTGCCGCATGCGATGGTCGTCGATGCCGTAGGCAATCTTGAGGGTGTCCACCGCGCACCCGAATCCCTCCAATACGTGGTGGTCGAGGGAGGCGTGGAGGCCATCGAGCAGGTCATCGTGGATGAGTCCAAGGAGAGCATCCTCGTCATCACTGTTGGCATTTTTTATGCTCAAGTAGAGGATTCTATAAACGCACAGAATATATCATTGTAGAGCTTCTCACCAAGGAGTATTTCAAGGTAATGTTATTTATTTTATCTCAAGGGAAAGCGGTAGTTAGGAATGATAATAAATGAGAGATCTCAATGTTTACCACAACTTTGTACCAAAAAGTGTAGAGGGGTAATCGAATATTGATTGGAAGGATTGATGAAACAAGTTCAAGATTGCTCAAGGATAACTTAGTAAGGTGTAGTTAGGTGGGATAACTCTACTTCTATGAATGTATCTTAATCACATAACTGCAATATATAGATTGAGTTCACACAATGGGTATACTAGGTGACAAGTGAGACAATAGGAGATAAAACTCCTACCCGATTGTTCCTTATAATAAAACTTGGTAATAACTCTTTTAGGTTTTCCTGTCCTTCAATCTCTCCCACCTCCCGGAAAAGCGAGAAAATGTGCTTCCTCCTATGCTTTCCATTAGCAATTAGTTGGAAGTGTTGTGTGTTATTATCTCCCAGAAGGACTTCTTCACCTTAGGCCATAATTTGAAAATTTCAAATTTCCTATTATCTAAGTAGCAAAGTTAATTGATCTCTAACAAGAGCAAGGTTGTCTCACTCTAAGTTCACAAATCTCAGCCTTCAAGTCGATCTCATTAACAGTTGCTTGTAATTTTTTTACTAGTCGATCAACTCGTGCTCTCGCCAGGGCTAGAATTTTAGGAGATATAAGCTCTTCGTTTATTTTCTAACATAATAGATACTTTTACAGTTTATAGAGTGTGGATTTTCTACGACGGGTGGTAGCTACCAATCCCGGTGTGGTAACTACCCTTATGATAAATGCTTGACACGTGTTTGGGGTTGTGGGATCGGACAGCTGGCTGTTTGCTCTTGATCTGGCATCATAGTACACATGTAGTTGCTATGTCAGACTCTGATTTCTATTTCAAGCAATGGTCCATACCATGCAGCCACTTTTTCTACTTTGGCAGTACGCAAGCATACATGTATTCACACCCTCGGTTGGGTACTTTTTCCTATTTCAAGCAATGGTCCATACCATGCAGCCATTTTTTCTACTTTGGCAGTAAGCAAGCATACATGAATTCACACCCTCGGTTGGGTACTTTTTCAGCTAATAAATAGTGTTTTCTCTCACAATAAATCAGCGAACATTACTTTTAGCCAAGTAAACAGGAACTGCTCCATGATCAGGATGCTTTTGACGCTGCAAATGGTTCGAAAGTTTTAGATAATCAAACTTTAAATGCTAATATCATTTAACTATATATTCGATTTATAATTTATTTTTATCATAATATGTCTTATGATTTTATCTACAAAACAAGATCTGACACGATCATATTTATTTTGAAGAAACAAAATGACACATGGAATCTACATTCAAATTTTGACTTGACTATCATCCAAACATTCTTAACTGCTCCAGATTTTAGCATTAGCCAACTTTTAGCTCGGTCACAAACTAAATAGTAATTTTAGGCCTGATTTTTCAAAAAAAAAATTGGTTATGACCAAGATTCGGTCACAAACCAAATATAACTTTTCAAACTCGGATACATGGTTACAAATTGGATATATGGTTAAATAGATATTAGCAATTGAAGCTTGATTATTCAAAATTACAAACTATGTACATGCAAAGCAAAATTTAATTGCAAGGAATATTATAGTGTAAACAGATCATAAAAATGATACACAAATTAGAATCTATGGCCATTCAAAATTTCGTAAATCACAAAATAGGAAGACGTATAGCTAATCTCCAACCCCCCGGCCTTTACGTCCTTTAGGCTGTCTCCAACCAGAGAACCATCGCGGAACTCAAACCTAAAATGGGTTTCCAACACAGTATCTATACCCTCCAACAGAGTACCTATATAGAGGACCCATTTTGAGTGTTAGGAGAGGCATAACCCAAATCTGACTATTCTCTCTCCTGGAGACCCATTTACATAAAGGGTTATCTTTTGGATCTTGTTGTTAGAGAAGACTAAAAATAGATATTGAACTCTTTGCTGGTAGCGCTGCCCAAAAGACAAATGAATCTTATATTTTGGGTCACGTCTGTTGGAGAATAGTACGATGCATTCTGCAGTGCAGCCTGAGGCCGAATGGCAGGTCACTGACGACACTGGTGGCTCTGAATGGTTCATGAAGCACGTGCCTGGCAGGGCCATCGTGTCTGGCAGTACATCTTCTCAATACTAAAGAAATGGTTTTGAAGTCCGGATAATAAGGGAAGGCTTTATGGGCAGGCAATATTGGTTGCGAAATAAAAAAACTAAACTCCAACCTGCAGGTTCCAACATCAAGGCTTTTTGCTGGTAGTTAATTTGCTTGTAACAACTTTACCGGATACACACACTCTATGAAACGATTAAAACAAATTGATGCTGCTGAAGTTGCAACCTTTACTAGCAGGCAGCACGGGCCACTGGGCCAGCTCACGAGCTGCAAGCCTGGTGGCGTGCGGGCAGTACGAGGTCGCTGTGACAAGTCCCAATAATGGATGCTTGAATGCTTTGTAATGTCTGCGTACACTGCAGCATGTGCCTGGATGCTTGCATGCGAATTCGTCTTTGATTTCAATAGAGATAGAGATACTACTATGTACTCCAGATTTTGGCATTACCCATATTTTGGCTCAGTCAAAAACCAAATATCATTTTTTAGGCCACATTTTGTCACGGCTACAGTTTGATCTGGCCAACAAAAATTACAAACCAAACAAGCAAACGTGTCTAGTCTAGTTGTCCAAAAACTGGGAAGTGCGACGTGGTTTGCAGCGTGCATGTTCAGAAAAAGAGTGGAAAGGGAGTGCTACGGCTTTGAGGAGACGACAGTGCATGCAAGGGAGATAGAAACAAGCGGGCATCCTTAGGGCACGCGCAACGGAGGCAGACATCCGTGTTAGCCTCAGACTAAAGTAAGCTCCACGTATGTCAAGAAAAAAAAATCAAAACCACCACCTGTTCATACCTGCTCTTCTCCTCACTGCAATCTTACAGTAAAAAAGGACGCGCATGTCACCGAGTACACTGTTGCTTTTCAGCTTTTCTTCTCTCTCATCTCTGAGGCTACTGCTTTTCGATTCTAGTGCATTCTTGGACAGTAGTTTCTGCCCTTTGTCAGATCAAGCTAATAGTTCCTCTACAGGATACCAAGATCACTTTTGAGACCACCAAACTGTATGACATGGAATTTTGATGCACAGTTGGAAGCTGGGGCAGTACCCCAACATGGAGCGTTGGGGAAGCCCTTATAAGCCTAGTAAAGAAAAGTTGTCAGCTCCTTTTGAGACTGTTTTCCACTTTTGGTCCAGGCGGGTATTTACCACACCGGTGTGGGTAGCTATCAACCGTTGTAGCTAGATATTTCTCATAGTCATAGTTTATATCTAATTATCATAATTTTTTAATGTTTTTGTGCAAGGGGCTGATCTATAATTTTTTTTATTCATATTCATAATTTTTGTCTTTACATGGCACCTTTGTATATTTTAAATATGCAATTATTTTGAAACCTTAGCACAAACTATGATGGTTATTGTTGCATATATGTCTTATGAAGACATGAATCTGAATTTTGATTCAAATTTTGTTTGTATTGACTACTACAAATTCTTTTCCACAAGCTAAGTTAAACCTCATGTGGTTATTGTATATTTTATTAGCTCTCTTTTTAGTAGTTTTAGAATAAGAATTTTAGGTCATAGAGTATGTTCTTAAATACTACATTGCCATAAGCAATCATTTGAAACTTGCACCATGTTGCTTAACATAATTGATACAGCATTAAGTGAGATCTCAGATGGGGGTCACCATATGTTAACCTCAATAGAATTTTAATAATTAAGCATTATAGTGATCGATTTTTTACTCTAAAGTATCCTAAAGGGTCGGATACATATAGTCACCAGTGGTCTCCCACACTTCCTAAGATGATTGAATTTAACTATCAAGGAACTATATGTACACACTACTACAGACACGGGCTTTAGTCCCGGTCCCTATGGGCTTTTAGTCCCGGTTCCAGAGCCAGGACTAAGAAATCGGGACTAAAGGTCCTAGCCTTTAGTCCCGGACACACATAACCGGGACTAAAGCCCGTCCTCGGGTGAAAAAATAAATAAAATTCTAGAGGCCTCTCTTGTGCGTGAGAATCGAACT